>CM012437.1:5400470-7800470 GCA_003999625.1 Oryzias javanicus
AGGACAATACAAATCCACTGCAGAAACTTACTTTGATTATTGTTCTACAAAATGTATATTTTTCGCACAGAAACCCCACCTCTTTAAACAAGAACAACTTCGGAAACAAAGAAAATAAATTTGAGGTGCACTCTTAGCAAATGAAGCCTTTGTTTTGCTGTAATAAAGATTTAATTCATTCTTAATTACTGATATATTTGGAGATTTCGTCGACCTCATCCCAGCTGGCTGTGCATTAGTGTTGAGTCTGATGGCTTAAGCATTTTATTTTTTACAAAGATGTTGTTAACAATTTATAATAACTACATACTTTCTAGCATTACTTAAGTAATAGTTGAGCATGAGTTAACACTTAATGAATCAATTATAAAGCCTCACTCCTACTTTATTAAGCATTAGCTGTTATGTGTTATTATGCTGTCAAGCTCAAAAATGTGTAGTTATTATAAAGTGCTATCCAGATGCTAAAGACTTGTTGCATTATTCTAGAGTTTAGAATGGTGTTGCATTGTTTACAAACCTACAAAAAGATCATGTCTGCTCTGCAAAATTACATGAACAAACCAGAGTTTAGGAAAAAACAAACTCAGACTCTTGTTTTACTGGGCTGTTTTTTACAGCATTTACAAAAGTCAGGATGAAGTTCCTTCTGTTGTATAATAAGATTAAACAGTTTATTGTATTTCAATGTAAATAAGATTATATTAATATCAGTTGTTATGAATAAGTTATATTTAAGACCAGGCTGTGTTAGTAATGTGTATTGTTTGAGTAAATGTTATGTCTGCTGCTGCGTCCTGACGTGTCGTTCTGCTCACCTGGCAGGTGGAGCTAATGATCTGGATCAGGTATTTAAATCAGATGAGGCCGTCAACCGGGAAACAGGAGGAGCAGGAGGCTGAGGAGCAGCTGCTCTTTGAGTTATGCTGGTTTGTTTGGTTCTCCTTCACTTCCTCAGCAGTCTTACTCTGCTGGCTTTTGTTATTTTAGTTTGGGGGTTAAACGTTGGCAGTCTTTAGTTGCTTTCTTTCTCTTGAATTGTCAGATTTTTGTCAGGCGACGGTCAACATGGCTGAATCAGCAGACTCCTGATTTATTTTATGTTTGGCCAAGGTTCCAATCACTTTGTTATAGTTTTTCTGTTTTGAACCATCAAACTAATCATTTATTTTTCTTTCTTTACAGGACACAGTTCTCTTCTTTAATAAAACTCTGTTCCGCATCTTCCCTGTGTCAAGTTTCTCGTATGTTACAGACTTTTTTTTTGTTTCCCCTAGACTTCAGGCAGGTTTTCCCGTCAGGGCTGTAACAGTAACCACTCTAAAATAAATCTATGTCTTTCTGCCACTCTGTAAATGTGCATGAATAATAATAATAATAAAAAAACTGATAATTTGCTTTTTTTTATCAAACAATACGCTTTAGATTTTGTTTAAAGATTTAAAACTGTATAATTCCTCCATTTCTAATGACCAACTAGTGTCCTAGTGGAGACTTTTTGCTAAACATCTAACGTCATTGGTTAAGGCAAAAAAAAGCCTGATACAGTAGCTCAAAGTATTTCCAGTGATGTTAATTTCTAAAAGTCGGCTGTGTAATAAATCACAATGCTATGGTTCTATTATCAAAATAGCAAGGATGCGGTGAGCACAAAAAAATGTATTAAACCAAGACATAATGGAAATGCTGATAGAGTCCAGAACCTTGGAGAAAGACACTTTGACAAAAGGACACAAGGACCGTATCTGAACCGCTGTGCTAATCTTCTGCTGGTGAAAGACTCCACTCTGCTGTTATTTACAGAAACGCGTTAGCACGCTGCCTCCTGGAACTCCATCATCCCGCTGTGCACCTGACATTTAAATGAAAAATACAAAACAAATGCACTTTGTTTGAAGGATGGAATTTGTTCAACAGCTAAGCTCACTTAATCGTGGTTGAAATGAATTAGAAGATGAAGAGATTACAGTTTCTGGGATAGAAGTAAGTCGAAAATATGAGCACAAAACTGCAGTTGATCATTTCCATAGTTTGAAGCTTATGAAAGTGGTCAAACGACCAAACTGTAGACTGTGAAAAAGTTCATTAAATCAAAATGGGAAAAGCGTTTTTTTATTTTGTTCAAGACTGTGCTGGAGATATCCAGCTCAGTGCATCTGTATATGCAAGAATAAAATACTGTACAAAAAGTTCTATAAAACCACATTATCCAAACTTACTGGTCTCTTGGGGAAAAATTGTGAGCGTCGTGACTAAGAACACTTCTTGAGATGACAAAGTCTAAAAGGCATGATTTAAAGCAATTGTTAAAAAAAAGGAAAAAAAACCCAGGTGAGTTTGTAAGATGTTAGTTATTTGACGGATGAGAAAATTCTTCTGATCTTCACAGCTGCGTCTCAGAAGGAAAGTGAACAAACACGTTTCTGATGTCGGAAATTTAAAGACTCTTAGATTAGAAGGCTGCGCGGAAGCGGGGGAGAAAAGAAAGTGTCGAGTTTAAAGTCTTTAACTCAGGAAATGGGGGGAGTTGCAGAAAGAAATATGGTGGCGGAGGGAAGGAACATGAGTGGACGCACAAAAACGTGTCACCACTAAACAACCTTTATGCTAGTTTTAGCCAACCTTCCTTCCAATTCCACTTTTCCTTTCTCTTCCTTGCTTTTTCCTGAACTCGCACACGGCAAACGCACACACTCCAGCACAAATAGGTGGGCGGCTGTGAAACTATCTGAGTATATTACACGGACCATTAGGCTGGTTGAATGGACAGATGCTGGAATGAGAGCTGACAGTGAAGAAAATGACAGAGGCTGAAGAGAGACTGAAAGTGTTGCAACCCCTGGGACCAAACACAAAAAAAAATCAACACAGGTCTCCGTCACTGTACCTCATGGACAAACACACACTGTGCTGATAAAGTGATGGCACTGTGACAGACTCAAATGAGAAATAGACAACCATCCTGCACACACAGAGGCTGAGGCAGAGTCGCGTCAGACTGGCAGAATTACAAACGCAGCTGCCACTGCAGAGCATGGGCTAATACAATTTCCTGCATGAATCAAATCTTTTCAGAAGGATCCTCATCTCCCAGCTATTGGCAGGTATTTGCAAATCTGTGGTTGCTTTCTTTTAAACTCGCGCACAGATAAAGTTAGTGTGTGGAATGACTGAAAGGACACGGAGCCAGGAGAAGTGCCAGCTACTTAAATTAGTTCAAAATAAAAGGATAATGGAAGTATTAGGAACACATATATAGGTAGGCTATAAAATATGTATGTGAGGCACTCAATGTAGTTTCAGCATATAAAAAATAGCACAGTATTATCATATTTTCTAATACTTGCTGCATTTGTTTGTTTTTTTTTCAACTTATGTCAATTTTTACAGACAAGTGCGCTTTTCGGCTATTTGGTTTTTAAAAGAATGCTGAATTAAATTCTGAATATAAAAAAATGTTAAAAAATACAAGTTATTTAATTTGGAAATGCTTAATGATAAATCTGTTAATGATTAAATATTAAACCTGAATGTGAAATACGTACCAGCCTTTTCATTCTTTCAACATCAGCTGTCTATACAGCTGAGTTTCATGCTACAGCATTTTTTTTTTGGTCTTACTGGATGGGCATGGCCGTGTTAGCATATTTTCAGATTTACAGGTATACATATATATTCATAAATGGATGGATGGATGATATCAGCTCAGAAAAGACTGTTGACTGTATATGAGAAGTGGACCGAGTGACTCCTCCCTCATGACATTCCAAACAGGAAGTACCTGCTGGCTCCAAAATCCCAAAGACTTAATAAACAGCTACTCTATTTGTCAGAATAACAATTCTTGCTCTGACTTGTCACTTTTTTAAAAATGATATTTAGTTATAACACGGCCAATCAGATGCCACATTAAAAGCAGGGGGGTACCTGCTGGTCCCATCTCACGGGTTTGATATTTTTGGTTGATAGATTCTCCTGAACCCCTTTTTTATGTAGGGGGTGTGAACTTCCTACAAGCCCACTCCTGATTGGCGACAGGAGTTGCCATAGAAATGTTGAATCTGATCTACTTAGACCACACATGTCAAAGTCAAGGCTGAGAAATCAGTTAGAAAGACGGCTGGCTTTCTTTATTAAACATAGGATTTTACATCACAGGGATATCATCATCCCCTCCCCCCTTCTCACTCACAGCGTAGAGAGAAAAAAACGTAATAAACAGAAACATTTTTTTCTGGATCCAAATGGCGCCACCTACATCACAGAAAGACGGCAACTCAACTGGCTTATCCATGGGTGACATCACACTCGCTTAGTCCAGTTCTCTCATACAGTCAATAAAAAAGACAGTTCAAGTCTTTGGCCAGCTGCTAACTATAACACATGGTTTAGTTCAATCTGTTAAGATCATGGTTTAGTTTTATTAGTGTATTTATTAGCAGTATCAGTGTCCCTGGTCCATTTAGCTAACAAATGCTGCATGTCTCAAAGATGCTTCTATGTTAGAAATTGGTTTCATAAAGTGAAATTGTTGCTATTTTTGGATTTTACTTCCTCACATAGAATATCTTTAAAATGGGATTTTAATTACTCCTGAATAGTTTGGTTAATCAAATATTACATAATATATATATTTTTAGTAGCTATTTTAACTGTTTTATACTCGTATATAAACAGAAAAACAGAAAAAAAAAACTTTGCAGGAACTAACTCTTCTGCTTTCCAAAAAAATGGAAACGTTGGTTAAAGCTTAATTTTTCTGTCTTTTATAAACAAAAACTGACTGACATGTACGCTTGATTTTCTTACTTAATTTTCAGAAACGTTTTGATTATTTAAACCACTATACCAGCGTGAGCTGAATGATGAGAAATCCCACAGACATATTTTCACATGCAGCAGAGCAGACTTGAAGAAACTGCCTGCGCTCTAGCTGATGAGAGACCTGCCCATCTTCCTAATAAGAAAGGTACAACTAAGTTGAAGTATTGCAAAAGTTTTAACTATCCAGGAGCGTCCCAGTTTCTGTGCATCGTGGCTCATGCTGGCATGTTTCATTTTGAAAAAGACCTCCCGCTAAACCCAAACACCCCCCGCTGCTGGTTGTGTTTTGTGCTGCTGACAGACTGACTGTAGTGTTGTGATGACAAAAAGACTGCAGCTGCCTCTCCATCCTTTATACTGTTCATGTGAAGTTCAGTTCGTAGCGATGGATCATAATGAGGTAATGACAGTTCCTGATGGAGATAGAGATACCAAGCAGACAAAGAAGCAGAGATGGGATCAAGTCATTGTTTTGAAAGTCTCAAGTCTTTGTCCTCAAGTCCCAGTCAAGTCCCAAGACAAAAGCAATCAAGTGTCAAGTCGAGTCTCAAGTTCTACTATTAATGATTCAATTCCTTTCAAGTTATTTCAAAAACAGAGTAATATTAATTCCACACATGCTGTGTGCTTTTAGGAACTCTATTTTGCAAGCATACTAGGTAAATTACCTCTGAGTTTGTGTATATGAAGGTAATATTGTGTCAAAACGTCCAAGTGTAAATAATACACACACGAGCGAGAATCACACACACACAAGTCTAATTCACACACACACGTAAAACTCAATGTGAAGTTGCAGGAAAAAGAGGAACATGTGAGAGAAATGTGTACTTGTGGAATATAATGTGAGAACTTGCTTGACAATAACCTTAACTTGTGTGTAAAAATGTTACGTGTTTAAACTAAATAGCTTTAATGTTTATAAAAGGATGGGTGCATAATCATTTAACGTGGCTGGTTTTCAAAATGTGTTGTTGGTAAGAGTATATTTACTACAGAAAAGCAACGAAAAGTAGTATTTTGAAGAGACTTCCCCCAGCTTGGAGCCATTGCTGAAAGAAAAATAGCCCCCACTGAACCCCCGTCCTCTGATTGGCTGATCTCCGATGAGAGCTCCTCCTGCCTCACCCCTCCTCCCTGCAAATTAGTTTTGAGACATATCTTCCACATGGGCTGTGTCAAAAGTCAAAAACACTCTGTAGCTCAAAAAGCATTTGTGTGAAACTCTTCTACAGGAGAAAACTGAAGCTACAAATAAAGATTTTTTCAACACAGTTTTACAAGTTGTGTTTTTCCTCACAACCTCAAGTTAAATCTTGTGTGTGTGTGATTTTTCTTCACATGTAACATTTTTACACACAAGTTAAGGTTATTGTCAAGCAAGTTCTCACATTATATTCCACAAGTACACATTTCTCTCACATGTTCCTCTTTTTCCTGCAACTTCACATTCAGTTTTACGTGTGTGTGTGAATTAGACTTGTGTGTGTGTGATTCTCGCTCGTGTGTGTATTATTTACACTTGGACGTTTTGACACAATATTACCTTCATATGTGCATCTCCATTTTAAAAATCCAAAATGATTTCTCCATAACACTTGAAATGTGGTGAACTGGAGATGGCAGGGAACCAGAGTAATGTTTATCTGCAGTTTGATTGGTCGGACCTCAGATCAATCCAGCGTGGTTCTAATTTGATTGGACGTCGGGCCGACACCACACACAGATTTAAACAGAGACTTGGCTTTCTCAATATACTTTTTAATCCTTGGATTTGGGGGGAAAATAGCAAGTCTTTCCAAATCAGAGGTCTAAAGTCCAAGTAAGGAGTTTTGGATATTAAAGTCCGAGTCAAGTCATGAGTTATAGCTTTAAAAGTCAAGTCTAAAGTAGTCAAATTCTTTTTTTTAACTTGTCCTGTCCAACAGTTGAGCAAACAGATACGGCTGAGATCCTCTCGTGTTGGACAGATTTTACTGTCACAACAGAGGTTTATTGAGTATAAACCCCTGTTGTATTTCATGCTAAACTTTAGTTATATTGATTATGTTTGTTTTTGTTTTTGTTTTGTTGGACCGGACGGAAAAGAAAAAGAGGGAGGTGGGGTGGGGGTGGGGGGGGTAAAAGAGGGGGGTTTAGAGAAAAAGCAAGATGGTAATAGAGGGAAGCAACATCCTAAAACAACCAGGTCTAAATAATAAACTACAATGGGCGGAGCCTGTCTGCACACACGCATACCTGTTGGTTGAAGTAGTCTCCCCATTTAAACTAGTCAAAATGTACTCAATACAACTGCAGCTGCAACTAACAGACTTAATCATCCAAACAGACACATAAAGTCTTTCATTCTGTCTCACATATTATTAGTGCAAAGGTGAGCCGACACCTGTGCTCAGGTAAAGTCATCAAATTCATGACTTGAATCTGACTCAAGTCCATGTCTTGTGACTTGAGTCCACACCTCTGCAAAGAAATAATAAAATGTAAACCCTCAGCTGTCTGTAATCTGACATGCATGGAATTGCAACTGTACTGCCGACACAAGCGTTTCTGGTGATCAGGTTGGTGGCATTCATTGATCTTCTTACAGTCAATATCTGTCCTACATACATGAAGTATGATATGAACTTTGCATAAATCATAACACAGGAAAGCTTTAAAAAATATCCTTTTGGGTTTTAGTCATTTTTATTGAGGCATTATTAAGCCGCTACTTCCTGGTATCGTAAAAAGGAATGATTGACAGCATTAACAGGCACTCGTCCCGAATCTGGACTTTAGAATTGATGGTTTCGGTCCGGAGGGTGACTTTGTGCAAGGAAAAAACTATACTTGAAATAAATTATACAGTACGGAGACATTACCTTTAATAAAATGAATAAGTTGCATTGTATCTTGGGTCAAAAATTGAAGAAAATAGAGGCTTCACTTTTCATTTTGAATAAGGTCCATCATGTTAGACGGGACTCAAAGTTTGGGGTTAATAGCTGAACGGATGTCCAAATGAATCTGAAGGTCTTCTTAAGATGTGTCAAGGTAGTCAAACCTTTTCTCCCGTGACACTGCTTTCTTCACTTTATCAGATGAATAGTTAGCTGGAATGAGAGGGAAGTAAGGGAACTGTCCTCACGGCGTTCACATTTTATGATCTTTAAAACCCGATGAAGCGCAGTTACGATGGAAAAATATCACATTTTTCCTTTATGCCAAACCAGCAACAAGATAAGAAGCAAAAAAAAACTTCTACAAAAGTTACATTTTTCTTTATATAAATGAAGGACTAATCTACCTAACAGAATAAAAACATTTACAAAGATTTCTGGGTCACAAAAGAGGAAGAGTGGGATCTAAACAAGCAGAATGGAGCTCACAAAGAGTGAACTAATGAGGATTTGAAAGAGATGCTGGGGGACAGAGGGAGGAGAGAAGGAGAGTACATAAAAAAAGAAGGAGAACTGCAGGAATCCTGAGAGGATCTGTCACCTCTTGTTGGCTTTGATTTTAATGGAAGCCAGCGTTACCCTACCTCTGACCCATTTGGCCCTAATTCCACCGCTGCTTTCCCAACTTTTTAAACTTTAATGGCCCCTTCTTAAGTGCCAGCTGCTGACAACATTGATTTGGCTTTAAGCCCCGCTGTCGTACGTGCCTTTATTTTCCCCTGCAAAAATGACAGAAACATCTATTTTCTGCCATCTTTCTCTCCTTACCTCCTGCTTTTATCCGCTCCCCTCTGTTTATTTGTGTCAGCGTTAACACAAGCGTTTATGAGAACGGGTGAAGAGCAATGTTTTTTGGATGAGGTGTTTCGGGGTTGGAATGTAGACATCATGTGTACCTCATTTAAACGGTTTGCAGTCAGAAGTGAACCCTCGCAGGCTGTGGAATGTTTTTCTTGCTACTATTTGAATTTGTTTCCCAATGAGAAAGAAGGATATCCTGGTAGACAACCCGATATGTAAATTCCCTGAGCTTGTTCGCCTCTGTTCCCCTTCACTTCACCCTGTGTTCATTACATCACTGAATGGTCAACGGTAACAGGTGAGGTGGCTGTAATAAAGAATCCCAAAACCCTTTTAGCTGAAGCTGCAGACTGAGAGAAAACTAAAAAACGAACATGAGTTCAGAAAAACAATTTGGTTTTCAAGAATGGATCCAAATAAAACTCATGTTAGATACAATGTTTTCTATCATTCAGTAACGTTTGTGTGCAGCACCAGCTTGATTTAAGGTGACAATGTGTACTAAAAGAAAAAGTATTCGCAGTTGTACAGTCAGATATTACTAAATAACTTTTAGAATTTTGAAAAAATTAGAAAATAAAACAAGTTAATTAATTAATTTTGTTTCCTCATCATGTTAGGATGTGATACTATACATCAATTCAGTAAACTTTGATTGAGTTTTTAATAGAGGTGTAACAATTTAATTAATATATCAATTTCTATTCCTACAATTCAACTAGATCAACCTGTATGAAGCAGAATCGAATTTCAAAATAATTTAAATCGCTATTTGAACCAATCGACCGCTGGAAAATACTGTTTGGACTGAGGCATGGTAGGTTTATTTTAACATAAAAATGTCAAGTGCCATAACACAGCAAACAATACACGAGCAAAAACTGATGAACCATCATTCTCATCCAATGTGTGGAAACTCTTTGAATTTAGCAGACGTGACCATCCAGTGTGGTAGAATGTTCTAATAATTGTGTTACTTTGATGTGGAAACACAACATTGGGCTGAACTCTATGAAACTAAAATGTGAATGGATTCCACATTCATTCTTGTTTATTGCTCGTTTGTACACATGTTTAATTTACACTTGATTATCTTAATGAAATACAAGAAATCTGGAGAACTTCACTGTTCAGTACCAGGTATTTTCTCTGAGTCACTCTGGTGAAAGTTTTGGGTAAATTTGTCCTGGATACATTGTAGATCTGTGAATCGGATCAAATCAGATTGTTCAAAATGTACCAATACCGACTATGAATCGTAACAGCAAACATGATATGAATTGAATCATTGTTAAAATAAATTGTTACATTCCATTCAATCTTCTGGGCAATGGGGGCTGTCACATCAGGATAATATCCTGTATTAAGTCGTCACATATTGACGTATGGTTAAGGACATGGATGTCCCCATCTCCTCGTTTTTGACGTGCTGGCTGTTCACAAAAATTAAAGGTCCGCAACTATGGGGACATGGTACCAGATGCGGAACCAGAAATGGACTGGCACTGGCACTGGACAATTCCCGAGGACCAGTACGCGTCCGGACCCAAACCTGGACCCAAACCCGGCACCTGACGCAGCACCAGACACAGTACCGGACCCCAACCGGTACCAGGTGCAGTACTGGGAGCGAACCAGGCCCAGATGCAAGCTGGTACCAGGTTAGGGTATCAGTACTGCGTCAATGTAACTGTGCGTATCCTGGTACTGAACTGGTTCCAGTTCGCGGCCCGGAGGTTGGGGACCCATGATTCAATGGAAACAGCCAACTCTTAACATTTTGGGATACCCAAAATGTTTAGGTTTAGTTGTAACATGACAATCTACAATCTGTAGTCCAGAACAACTTTTTGCTTTTTCTTAACTATTATAGTTAATGCTGTTATATTAACTCTGCTGAACATCTATTCCTCTATAGAGTGAATTGGATCATTCAAAAGGAACCAAAATCAGTTATGAATCGTATCAGGAACCACAAATAATGCTACCAATCAATACCCCTCGTTTTAGTATTCTAATAACTTTGTTTTTTTCTGCATATTGTCGTTTTTATTGTTTTATGTGTCTTGCAAATGTTATACCTTCTATATACCCAAACCAGTTTTCTTTTGCAGGTGAAGTGCCTTGGAAACTTCCACAGTATTCATGCCTGTGCAGAGCTGTGACAGAAATAGTCATCTCCTTCTTTCCTAACGGCTGACGTAGTTGAGATAGTGACAAAACTGAAACTAACATGTCTTTTCTTATTTCTTTGGGAATCTTTTGGCATTACAGATACAAATTTCCTTCACCATTAAGCTACCCTTCAGTAAAGTGAACTTTTTTTTCTAGTTTTGCCTGATGAAGTTCAGAGGTTGAGGAACTTTGCATGAAAATTATGTAATGTTCACAACCTTTACATGGTGTCACACTTTGATAACGACTGACACCACAACTGTGGATCACACTAGTAATCTAGTAGACATCAGCAGAGAAGAAAAAAGAAGAAAATTTCATAAAAAGAGAAGAAAAAAGGAGATGACAGGAAAGAGGTAAAACATTATAACTGACACTCTCGGTGATGTATGACCCAGTCTGAGAAAAGTGAATTAGATAAGCTGAGATACGGAGATATGAAAAACTGAGACACTGAGATGCAACGAAGGAGGGAAGACGATGGATAAGATGTGGGATAAAGAGGGAAAAAAATGAAGAAGAGGAGTAAGTAAGATGAAAAGTATGGAAAGTGTAGAGAAAAGTGAAAAACAAGGGAAATAATTTTCCATCGATACATAGTTGAGTGCAAAGATACTTAAATTTGAAAAGATCTAATCAAATGGGGCCAGGTCAGCTAAAAAAAACTAAACAAAAGCAGTGTAGTTCCCGTTCACTTAAATACTTCAGACAAGGTTTTACCATTTATTAATTTCTGTGGTTAGATAAAACATTTATGACAAGGGTATTTTTTAAATTTCACAGTTTCTCAAACTGCACATAAACAAAAATATGTTTTTATTTTTTTGTTGTTTTTTAGCATGGCTATTAATTCCTCAGCTCCAAACCAGCTTTACTGGCTATTAAGGGTGAAAGGAAAAATCGATTTGGTGATTTATCACAATATTTATAAAATAAATAAATATATAAATATATAAAATAAATCTATTTTTATTTAAATTGGTCTCTTCCAGCCCATACTGGACCATGAAATAATTAAGTATATCATGAAATATTTAAATGTGCTTTTTAAATGCTATTATAATATTTGTATATATTTAAATATGAATTCATTGATTTCCATTTGTATTTATTTAATGCCAGTTTTAAATAATTAATATCACATTTATTGAATGATTTGATAGTGTATATATTTATTTCGTTTTGGCTCTTCTTGTTCCTCCATACATTATATTCTGATATGCATTGCATTGCGAGACGTGTATTGCAATAGTATGGCCAGATTCTTGCCAGACACACCCCCACTGGCCATATTCCAATAAACGTAATTAAACTTGGTGAAGTCATGCTGTGATGCTTACAAAAACAAAAATACAAAACATATTACAGTTTAGCTTCACTTGAACAAGTGCTGCCCAGTTCTCATCGTCACAAACCTTTACTGAATGCAGATTGTTTTATGTGCAGTGTGGTTGTGTTTTGTGTCTAATTGAATCAGGCTGTCTTTTATCTGCTCATTCTGCTTAGTCTTCTTAATTAAGGTCACATGTCAGAACACAGTTTGGAGAATGTCAGTTAAGAAATGGTTACAAATACAAAAAAAAAAAAAAAAATGGTGTTAACAAAAGGTTAAAAAAGAATACTACTCAATAGAGGGTAGTTACTGATTTTGAAAAAGTTGCTGGTATTCAACACAACACTGTTTCTGGTCTGTAATCTATCATTTACACAAAAGGAAATACAAACAGAACACACGCAAAAACACTGTAGGCAGTTGAGTATGTATGACTCAACTAAACCAAGCTGCTCGCCGTCTGCACATATACATAATCCTGAGGGCTAGAACTAATGCTTTTTTAGCTATCAAGTGAAAGCTCTGTTACTGCAAGAACTCAATCTTAACAAAGTAAAAAGACTTTTACTTTTAGGCTTGTAAGTATATGGCTCTTGTTAAGAAAGTTTTAAAGGCAAATAATCGAAGTTTTATAAAACGTGAATTAGTGATTAGAATTTTTGCTCAAGATGGAGATTCTTGGCGTAATCTTGTTTATTACTTAGTTGGAAGGGTTTTTTTTTTTTGCTTATTTAAAGAAAAACTGAAAATGGGGTAAAATGTTTGGACTTATTTCTAAAGCGGCCTGTTTTGGCAGTGAAAACAAAAAAGTGGTTTTTGTAAAGATTTAAAGGGCCCATATCCTGAAAAATCTTTTTTTTTTTTTTTTTTTTGTTTCTTTTCAGGAAATTATTTATGTTTATTTATGTTTATTTTGTGAAGACCATTTGGATCATTTGAATATGTGTAGTTGTATAGCTTTCTGTTTGTGTTAGTCTCTCTTTGTTTGCTTCATTTTTTCAGTTGGGCCCAAGTTATTTTTGTATTTGAAAAGATTTTACTGGTTTTACCAACTTTTACAAAAAAAGAACATAAAAAAACAACAACAGTAAAACATCTTGTAAGAAAACCTCTGACTAATTGCAAACCTTCACATATGCACAATATGCACATCTATCTTTGCAGAAGTTTCGGTGTTTGTTTTTGTGGAAAAAAGTGGACATGCTGCCCAGGCCGTTCAAGGTTATCGTCATGAATTGGGCGGCAACCAAACGGAGCGAAAAACGGAGCCTCAGATATTGAGGCCTCTTACCTCAAGGTAGAAATGAATGAAGATAAAATTGTAAAATTTGTATTTCTTTGGATTTGTATTTCGTATTTCTTTAAAAAGTCATTCTTGATTATGCCAAAATAATACATTATCATAAATATGGCTATAGCTTACTCTGAAAGGCTTGAGAGTAGAACTAAATAGGCTCTTTATTTATACATATTTTTAAATTTTAGCCAGTTTATCTACTTTAAAATTATTTTTTTCCCCACATTTTTTATTTTTACTACTACGCAGCAAAATCCCAACCATT
Source organism: Oryzias javanicus (assembly GCA_003999625.1). Lineage (NCBI taxonomy): Eukaryota > Metazoa > Chordata > Actinopteri > Beloniformes > Adrianichthyidae > Oryzias > Oryzias javanicus. The sequence goes on from CM012437.1 coordinate 5,414,108, forward strand.
ACCAATAGTTGTCATTTCCACTGAAATGGTACGCATTGGTCAACAAAAATATTTATAGGAGTGAATAGTCTGTGAATATAGCATGGTTATAACATGGTTTGCAAAAAAATGGGAGTCTATGGATAACAAAAGACAGTTTGAGTCTGACAATGACAGAGACACACGCTAGAGGAGGGTCATTCTTCTGTTAATTACTAAGTTAATGACATGGTATGCTTCAGCGGACAAGCAATATGGCGGGATGACACACACATACACTCACCCAGCATTATAAACATGCAAAGGGATAATGGCAAAGTCTGTTTTTGTGCTCAGTGTGGCAGACTGCTTTGCGGTGAGCTTGACAGTGAGATAACAGGCTAACAAAGACACACATATACAATCACACACACACACACAGTGGCTCCAGCGACTGACAGAGAACCTCATCAAACAAGCTTTAATGAAGTAACTTCTCCAAAATACAAGTGAGGAGAAAGTAGTGATGAGAGGAGTAGGGTAGGAAAGGAGGGCAAGGTCGCCTGGATTGATGATGCTCATTAGCCTAATAAGGTACTTTAATGAAGTTGGGCCAACACAATAGAGCACACAGCGTCTAAAGTCTACTCACACAGTAGAACAAACATCCTGGCGTTGCTGTGTGTGACACAATCTAGGGAGTTATAGCTCTCAAAAGTGTTCTGCAGCTGTACTATGACGTCCACACATGTGTTAAAGTGTGTGAACAAAACACAAGAGCCAATAACCGTGAAGTTCAGTGTCTAAACTGTGAGTGGCACGGAGCGGCGGCTGACTTGAACATCTCGTCTTTAAATGACAGGAAAAAAGAGATGACTGGATGATGAGTTTAGATGGCAAGTCTTGGTTTGTAGCTCGAGTTTTTGTCTGTAGATCTGTGTGTGTCAGAGTAAACACGTGTGTGTGCTACTTTGCATTTATGAAGAGTTTTTCTGAGAAAAAAAAAAGTATATATATATATATATATATATATATATATATATATATTTATGTACAGTGAACATATATGTACAATGTTCCCCTGCAATTTGCATAATTTCAGTTTCATGTATTTGTCGTTTTTTTCACAAAACTTCAGACAAATCAAGACTCTTTTTGAACCTTTTGCACCCAAAGGAGGTACTGCTGTGTTGCTTTGTATCTGAAAAGCACAACTGCCCCTCGGCTACCCCCATCTTCTCTCTACGGCTCTACATGAAAAAAATGGCATTAGCTAACTCAGAAGCGGCCAAAAAAAAAAAAAAAAATCCTTATATGCTAAAGAAGAAAATTGCAGAGGATAATTATCATCCACAGCAGGTGTTAATTATTTGATGACGGTATAAGTCCTCAGTCCTGGTTTTAAGGCACAGAGAGACAGTGACAGAGAGTTTTGTTCTGAATTAGAAAAAATATATAATTTAATAATTTACTTTATGTTCTCCGTATTGGCGGGGGACTCCAGTCCCTAACCCTTAGGAATAAGTCAAGAATTCTACGCAAAACAATCCCACATGTGTACAGTTTTTTTTTACATAGTTTTACAGCCATAAATCTGTTATACAACTGCACAAAATAATTGAGCACTTCAAAATATTCTTACATTTTGTTTACAGACACAAGAGGTCTACAATATTCTTCTGAAAATAATGTAACTTCATAAAAAGGTTTACAAAATCAACTTCTAATCTCTGTCTGTTTTTACTTGATTTTTATTTTATTTTTTACTGACAGTTGTTCATGTGATTTAAAATTTACTGCCGCCATTACTGACCTCTCCATCTGAAGACTGTAGCAGGAGGTCTTTTCGACAAGATGCTGTGAAGTCTCCCACTCCAGCACTGACCTCCACACCTTTGGGAGCCTCCAGAGTCAGAGTTCGAGTCGGGGACTCCAACCTGAGAAAGACAGAGATGTTGTGGTGACTTTTGAAACATGCTTGCACAGCCGGGCAGTTACAATACTGTAAAATAAGACATCGGAAAAAAAATAAATAAATAAATCAAACAAGATGAAAACAAAAATAAATCTAAAATTGCAACAAAAACAATTTCTTGTTCTTCTTTATAGCCTTTAAAACAACATGAATCATTAATTTTTCTTCACAAAACTGAAAGAATGTGGACATTGAGGAATATTGGACAACTAAATGTTTTTTCACAAAAAACGCAAAACAAAAAAAAAAATGAATGAAATGTGTTAGTAACTTTTCAGAGCCTACATTTATCCAGAAAACTTGTTGTAGTTTATAATTTCCATATCAAAATTCCAGATTTTCGACTTTGTCTATTTTTCTTCACTGTTTCTGTTTCCTCACAAGAGGAATGTATTACCACGGTTATTTTTTCTCCACAGCACTTTTCAGCATTCTTTTTTTAAATATTCACTTATTCTATCACCAGTGAGGGAGTTTGCCTTGTTGGATTTTAAGCAAACTGTTGAGAAATTCAAACTCTTTAAAGTCCCCCATGACAATGATTTATTATTTAAAAAAACACTCTCTGTAGTGTTTTAATTATGATTATGAAGTTTTTAACCAATATCCCACATCCTGAATGTCATAAAAATTTTTTATGTTGATCTGAAGCCTCTGTTTCTGAAATCTCGTCTGAGGGGGCGTGTCTTTTGGAGCTGAGCTGAGTAGCCCCGCCCCTAATCCCCTCCTGTCTGATTATGATAGATCTGTGTCTCTCTGGCGTAAATCTTCACCGCTGCTCCATAAAAATGTCAAGTAATATCGGTAATATCCTGCCATGTCGTTTTGAGCCGGATGTCAGCTCGGACGAGGGAGTGAAGACCTTCATGGACTGAATATACAACAAAAGACTGTGGTCAAATGAGCCTGGGGGGTCGCCTCTCCATGTGGTGGGGCCCCTGGGCTGGGGGAACCTGGGCCTGTCAACCTGGACTTGGGGAGGTAGTCCTCCATTGGAGGTCTCGCTCTAGCAAGCAGTAGCTGTCCTCTCAGTTCTCTTCCTGCCAATTTTAACCACACCATAGACATAGGGCTGTTGGTGAGAGGGTGACGGGGCATCAGACCCTATTTACCAATTTTAACTGCACCCTTTAGCACACACACCTCAAATACACACTCTAACACACACAAACACGCATTCATCACACAAGGAAGGTGGGACCTATGACTTTTTGTCCCCTGCCCCACCCCTGGTGGGGGAGTGGGGTCCCTTGGCCTGGTGGTCTTGTCTCCTGGGTGCTGTCTCCTAGGCCAGGTGACCTCTCCATTCCGGGAGAGGGATCCCTGAGATTTAAGACATAAGAGCAGGGCATCAAACTATATCGGAGCCAGGGGGTGTCCATGACTCGGCAGTGCAGGTTGTGGTCCTCTCCAAAAATTCTATCAGTGGGTGAGCCTGGTCGGGCCTTGTTTACAACACTCCCCGCTTCTCTTGGGTGTCCCTCTCCTGCTGCAGGGGCGGGCGGCTGTCTGGAGCGTGGGGGCGGGTCTCCTTTGGGGGGCCCTGGCTCATACTTGGGATGGGGCAGGATGATGCTCGCTACTCTTGAAATGTGAACGGCGGCTCATTTGACTGTAGTCAATGTGAAGATACCATGTTCTCTTCTCCAGCTATTGAGCGAGGCATGTTAGCCGGACCAGATGAGGGTTTGGTGCATGTGCAGCAGAAAGAATATCATTCATTCAAACAGAGATTTAAAAGGAGAAATACTCGGAAATGCAAAAACGAAATGATTTCTCATTACATTTGTTCCCTTTCATGAGAAAAATGCCACTCATACATGTTAAAAACTCAAAATATAGGATTTCCATTGTTTACGGACTAAAAAAAAAAAGTAAAGAATCTTAAAATAAAAATAGAAATTCAGACACATTTCTTCAGTTTTATACTAGTTACAGACTTTTACAAAGTGAAGTGTACTTTCAACTTCTCCTTTGAAATCTGCTTTTTATCGTGCTGTTAGAAGCTAATGTTTCATTTGAGAGGTGCCGTGTTTGTTTGGCTCCTCTAACCATGGAGCTAAGAGTTTTGACATGTTTTATAGTGCTCATGTGTATTGAAAACAAAACAACATTAATTTTCAGCGCTGTAAAGTACTCATGGTCATGGTTGGTGTCAGGGTCCCTGTAACAGAAAAGGTCAGTAGAGAACTAAATGAGACGATGACATAACGTTGTGATGCTGGATAAGAAATGTTTCTCTCAAGGTCATGCACGCAGTTACATGACGAAAGAAAGCTTTTTGGAAAGAGTTCAGATCAACAATTTATCGATGGGGGATGGCCGTTTAAAAAAAAGAGGATTTAAAACAATGATTAAATATTACATTACACAACAGCGCTTTCCCAGCCTGACTTGCCCAAGGGCACATTGGTTTGTGGTTTGCTTCCCATTCCCTTCAGAGGGGATAGGTAGTTGAAGCCAGAGGCTAAATCATGTCACCTCATGACTTTCATTTGGTCTGTGGCCAGAAAAACACTCCACACAAGTACTTTGGGCATAATTCAACATTTAGGAATCTCATTCTAAATAACACAACATTTCAGAACCAAAAGGAAATCTAGCAGAAGTGTTTGTATGTTTGGAGATGAGTAACAGATATTAGAAATAAGTACAAAGTTACATTTAAAGCTTATTCAATGTTTTGCCTTCAAATAACACCTTTGACTCTTGACCTATTTATTAATATTTACTTAGAATTACTTAAATATTTGGCTTAATTGAAGATTAATTTATTGTATTTTTTTTCATTTTTGACATTTTATTTTATTATAAATAATACTACTGAACTGGCCATTTTATTAGTTGCTCATGAACACACATTTCTAATCAGCCAATCACATAGCAGCAACTTAAACCATTTAGGCATGTAGACACGGTCAAGACGATATAGTTCAAACCGAGCTTCAGAATGGAGAAGAAAGGTGATTGAACGGACTTTGAATATGACATGGTTGTTGGTTCCAGACCGGCTGGTCTGTGTTTTTCAGAAACTGCTGATCTACTGGGATTTTCCCCCACAACATATCTAAAGTTTATGGTCAGAAAAGAGAACATATCTAGTGAACAACAGTTGTGTGGGTGGAAATGTCTTGTTGATGCCAGAGGTCAGAGGAGAACGGCCAGACTGGTAACTGAATCAGTGACTGAAATAACGACTGGTTATAACCGAGGTCTGCAGAAGAGCATCTCTGAACGCACAGCAACCTTTATTCAGATGGACTACAGCAGCAGAAGAACACGCCGGGTATCAACCAAGAGCAGGAAACTGAGGCTACAGCAGACTCAACAAAACTGGACAATAGAAGATTAGAAAAATGTTGTCTGGTCTGATGAGTCTCTGTTTCTGCTGCCACACTCAGATGGTAGGGGAAGAATTTGGCTTTAAAAACATAAAAGCATGGATCCATCCTACATTATGTCAACTGATCATGCTGGTGGCGGTAGTATAATGGTCTGGGGGATTTTTTTTTGCATTATTTACCTGTTAGTACCAATTAAGCATGGTTACAACACCACAGCCTGCCTCGGCATCTGGCTATCCCTGACTTCATTTGGTATTTTTCAGGTGCTGGTGTAGTCGGACATTTTAGTTGATCCTGATTAGGCTTAATTGTTGCCAAATCTGGAGTTTTCCACAGTTCAGAACCTGACGTGATCTCTGAAGATGACTACCCTGAAGCGGGCCTTCCTTCCAGCTTTATGGTCTCTATTTGCTTACAGGATGTCAAAAGCTTTTTTTATATTATATCTTTTTTTTTTATTTATTTTATTTACTTTTAACACGCGCGCCTTCAGGTGAGCAAACAGATGCATTTGGAGGGATACAATTAGATGTTATTGCTTCATTTTGTTAATAGACAAGGCTAAAGTTTTATTATATTTTTTGTTTTCATTTTTTTTTGGACCAGATGGAAGAGAAATGGAACAGGAAACTGGAGATTGGAATCAAGAACACAAGAAAAGAAACAGAGTAGTCAAGAAGTTGGATGGTAATTAAACATGTACATACTGTACATAAACAGTAGAGGTGGGGTAATATATGTTCACTTCTTCCAAATCTTTATCAAACAATAAATTAATATTTACTTAACTTTAGTGACAATCAATATATATTTATGAATCAGTCTAATTTAAGTGGGTTTTTTTCTTGAATCAATGCATTTCATTATTTCTGTTAAAAGTTTTTTTTTTTTTTTTTGTTGCATTATCTGTAATTAATAAAACAAACAAACAAAAAAAAAACATACAAGCATGTACAATTCCTGCGTGCATGCAAATACTGTGGTCTTGGAAAGGTGAGCAGCCCCAGGTGAGTATTTTTGTTCTAACATGAACAATAACAGAAGAAAGCAAGCATAACAAAGGTCACACGACATCTCCAACAAAATACTCGTGCAACACATCTCATTTGAAATCCCTTGTAGATTTAAAAGATGTGTGACAACATTCAATGCTGCAGAAAATTGTCTTTTAGAGAACCAAACAGCTGAGTCATGGCAGGCAAATGTGAAGCCTTTTTCCAGTATTCCTTGTTTCAAAGGAAACTCATCCGTACCTGCAGTTAATTCTTTCATTTTATGAATATTTCTAGAGTCCTGCTGTCTTCTCTCCCTCTCTGCCTCCATCACTCACATCGTTTCTTTCTCTCCATCCCGTACCACCAATCCTCCAGCGCCTCTTCTCTTTTATGAATCTGTTTTGACCTTCACTTGCAACAAGTTCATTTCATAAGACATCCATATTTGTCCACCGTGACAAGATACACGAGCCGGGAATCCATCAGTGTGATATGTTTTCCTATTATTTGTGGACAAAAAGAAAAGAGAAACAGAGGAGGGAAAAGCGATGGTTCAGTGATTCAAAAAAAATCTTTTTCTTGTTGTGTTATCAAGTTCAATGACATCTTGAATCAATTGCATTTGTAATTTTCATTATCTGCAAATAATTTAATTGATTAATATTGCTTGTCCATCTATAGTTGCTTGTCCTCAGTTGCGGCTGAGTGTTTTTTAGACTGGAAGTGTGCAGAAAAGAGTGAAACTGTGAGTGACTTCTAATATCCATGACTTGGTTGACATTCCCCTTGCCCTTTTCTTCCTCAGAGTTTTTGAAGGCCACAGCACCTTATCGCCTCTGTGCCATTTAAGATGCAAACTTTTAACCTTTTCATGGAAAATGCTCCATCATCTGCCTCAGTGCACACACTGTTATCATTCCACTGCATCAAAGATGCACTTAAACAAACTTTTTTTTTTCATACTTAAAAGTGCAGCAGGGTGATTTATTGGCTCAACTTTTTGAATTTAGACAAAACGCCGAGACACAGCGTTTTTAAAAACATTTGAACTTTTCCAGAGAGCCTGACCTGAATGATTGAGACTCCTGCTGAAGGGTCTCTGACTGTGAGGGCAGAAAAAAATCCCCAAAACTTTGCTTTTCCACCACGTGTGATCTCATCTCTACCCACTGTTTTATGTTCTTTGTGTTGATTTTTTCATAAGTCCAGCTCCCCGGGCCATCTTTGGTTTCTATGCGGCACGCTGACAGCCACAGTTCCAATATTTTGATGAAGGAGGGAGAATGAGTGCATGTCAGGTAAAATAGCCCCTCTACTGTCAATTCTGGGGATTTGGCTAAGCTTGATCAGGGCTCTTTTGACGTATGGGGGCTGAGCTTTTGGCCTGAGGGGGCTACCTCTGATATGAAGTGTCAACATGAAAGGCACAATTTACCATGGAGTTAAGGCATGATGGAGGGGGGGAGTTCAGTTGTCACTGAACACAGTTCCATGCATTTCAATGGAGCTTATTTCATGCAGGTATAAAACACTGAGACATTATTAGTGGTTATGTAGTCGATTTACTTCACCTTTTCATTCAGACCTAACTTGGACTTTCTTATTTCCTGAAGTATATGAATAAATACACCAAACATGTGAGGTATATCCTGGGGTATATTTTCTATTTATTATATATTTTCTAACAGATGATTTCATCATATTCAAAACTTTTGCTCTAAACGAGAAAAAAAAGAGTTTTTCTCATAATAACTTCTCTTCGCTGTGATCATTTCCTTCTATCAATCAGAGTTAATAAAGTGCAGCCAAAAATGTAATATCTTATTGATTTCCATTTTGTAGAATTTTTTTTTAAAAAGTATGGATATTCCAAAAAAATGTTAATATCATGTAAACTTTTTCTAATCCACAAATCCATAAAAAAAAAAAAAAAAACTTTTGTAGATTTTAGATTCAAGGTCGACTGTTTAATTTATGTCAAATATTTAATTGGTTATATTTATGATAATTTGGGGTTCCAGCTAATAAAACCCACATAAGCAAGATTTAAAAAAAATTGGAATACTATGGAGAAATCTGGCCACAGTTTGCAGGACATGAACTGAGTTTCACCAACTAATCGTCCACTAAACTCATAGCTCCTGCACACGTTCCCCAGATGTCATTAACCCTACAACACTTTTGCTATAAAAAGTTACAACATTACCTTTGCTGGGTAATTTTTACCTAATATAAAATACCCAATAAAAAGTATTTCTCATAAGAAATAGATCAAGATGTGACAACACAGGATAGTTGAGTAGCTTTATGCAACAAGGTGGAGAAAATGAGCATAGGAAGATCACAAGAACATGCTTGAAAATAATTGAAAAAGTAGGAATTTGAGAAGAAAAAATTTTTCTAAAAAAATAAATAAATAATGATACTGTACACTTGGCCATTGGTTCACTCATTCCTGCGACACGTGAGACTTTACCCATGACTCTCAAAAAAATACAACAAATTTAAGATAATGTAAATACTTTTGCTTGGGTGAAAATCACCCGGCGATAGTGCTCTAGGGTTGAATTGGTTCTGTTTAGTTCAACTGTCTCAGTTTAGCTAAATAGGGCAAAGACTTTGATAACCAGCCAGAAGAGAATCATTGATTTCTTTCATAGTGTGTGTATGCCACTAAAGTTTATAGCTAATGCCCTAGTCACAATTGCCCTAAAGGGTGGATACAGGGCGGCTTACGGAGCACGCGGATGGGCTTTAAGAAGTTTTAAGATTTTAGACTGCATGGTGAGCACATATGGCATACATGGTTGTGTACATTGTCTTTCTACTGGCATGCTGCAGGCCACAGGTCATGGCTAACACTAACACAACATCTGAAACAAAGTAAGGTTGAAGTAGGTGAGACTCTTCATTATTTTACACCCCGCCCCCCCCAAAAAAAGAAAAAAAAAAACCACATTGCGCAGGGAACCTGTTAGTGCTGTTCAAATGAAAGATGCATGACACAATCAGAGAGTAAAAGCTACCAGGGTCCAAGCCAGGGTTACATTAGGTCAGTCCCGATAAACACAGAGGGTTGCATCAAGAAAGGGCATCTGATGTCAAATCTTTGCTTCTTCAAATATGCAAATGTATTTGTCATTACTGGTCACGATTTTTCTTTGAAATCAAGAACGCTTATGAAAACAAGATGTTGCATCTCAAGAGGCTTAGTCTCCCATTTATGTACAAATCTATAAATCAAATAAATATGCAAATCAGAGTTATCTTTGCTTTCGTTCCCAAAAACATAATTTTTGCTTATTATTAAAAAAAAAAGAAGGTCATGAATGCTAACCCATATTTCTTAAGGGCTAAAGTGACTCTTTTACTGTTAAAGGTTGCAGAGCCCTTCATGATTCCTTCTGCTGAGGATCTAAACGGAGATGCAGATTTCATCTTCCTGAAGAACCTGGGCCCATACTCATCAGCCCTCACAGTGCCAACTCACCAACTTCATGTCTTTATTGATATTAGCCAAGTTTTAGAACATTAAAGAGAACAGAGGAGAGCCTTCTGCTTCAAACTGATTACCATCTTAGAAACCACATAAATTCATGGTTCTACGTTTGCAGGCATTTTCATTATTTAAAAGCTTTTCAGCCTGAAAGTCTTGACCAAAGGTCTTCAAGTGCCTCAGGATTTGATGGCTAATTAAAGGCTCAGAGAGCATTTTAACTTTCTCTCATTCAACATTTTACAATTCAATTTGTCTCTTACTCCCTCCGCTTCATCAGTCACTAATCATAGGTTTGAATATTACAACTGCTGTCCTCTCATGACATGCGTTGCCCCATGTATTCATCCATCCACACCTCAAATTACCAGACATCCAGAGGCTCCATGGGAAAATTATTTTGTAAAGTTCTCGCTGCTGTGAAATGTGGTCAAAGAAAATGGTTAATGGCAGAATTCACAGTGGAAAAAATGTCAAGCAATTTCATGCCGGTGGGTTTACTGTGGAGAGCCAAGCTTATAATTTATTCGTAAGAGAAAGAGGAGCTCACTCTAAAACTGTATCCATTACATCTATTCTTCATTGACTTTATTCTAAAGAGAAAAAAGAAATGGAGGTTAAAATTTCCATGAAACTGAAAGAAAAACAACTCTCAGGACAGTCAATATGATGTGAATGTCTTTGCGTACTCTGTACACATTTAGATTTTTTCACCGTGTGTGGCTTTTCTGTGAAACAAACTAAAAAGAGGCAAAATGAAGCAGAAACTGACAACAGATAGTTATGTTGTCCACTTTTCACCTTATCCCATCAGGGGTCGCCACAGTTAATCAGATTTCACTGATTTACAGACGTATTTTTGATAGTTTTACCCTGTATTTTTAATCTACAATGGACTTTTTAGAACATTGCTTCCCTGGGATACAAACCCAGCTTTTTTTAAAAAATATAATTTACAACCTTAACAGTGTCAGACAACACTGCATTAGAGAAGACAGAAGATTAAATGAAATTTTTCCCAACATTGTAAGGTAAAAATAAATGTGCCAGCTTTTCATCAAGTTACATAAAAGCGTAACAATATATCTGCTTAAATGGTATCACCAGACACAGACTGTTGGAGTTACTCCAGAGAATGACAAATGTCACTATAAAAATACTGAATGAAAATGCTGGCACCATTAAGCTTAAATATTTTAAAGCTGTACAGGAACCCCAAACAAAGTGTTGTGTATATATTTTTCTTCTCTTGCTTTGTTCCATTTGTGACAAAAACTGGCTGAAGTTCATCTTATTTCAAATGTTAACTCTAATGACATAGTCGTGATATAATATTCGATCCCTTGTTGTTTTTATGTGTTTGCCCACAGTCATCTGTCTTTGTCTGTCTGCCATTCTAATGGTAACAGTGAGATAGAAAATCAGGAAGTTTGTCTACAATGTTTATGTTGGATTCTTAATTGCATTTCAAACAGGTAATATTTTAAAAAAAAAACTAAAACTGAAATTATTTCATATGTCTGTTTATTTTTGCTTTCCCGATTTGTTTACAAAATGATATAAAAATTCCAACACAGCAAAATTTCAGAAATGAGGTCTGATAAAGGGGAAAACAAATATGCGTTTTAACTATGATCACGTAGAATCCACATTAAATTAGTTGAAAAGACAAAAAAATTAAAAAAGCTGATGGCAACAGCCTGAGTATGTTGAAAAGATTGATTTAAAGTTTTAGACATTTGATTTAGACATTTATTAAAATATTTTAAAAAATTCAATAAACTTTATTTATGATGCATTTTAACACTGAATCTGTCTGATTTAGTTGTTCTTGGCTTTTTTGAATATTTTCAATTTATTAAGTACAACAATGATGGTTTACCTTTATTTTTCATTGATGAATGAGATTCAAACATCTAATTTCTTCAAATCGCCTCTGGGAACTGAGTAGATTTTCTTAGCTGTGCTTCTGTTTCTTTATTTCCAAAATATCATTAAGCTTTTATATTCTTTAACTACAGTACCGATGGCATCTGAGAAAAGAAGCCTCGCTCTCTTTTATAGCTTTGTCACTGATTTTGTGGAGGGCTGAGTACTTTATTCCTGGTTCTGTTTATCCCAAAGGAGTGAATACTGCGTTAATAGACAATCTTTGTTCCGAGCACCCGCGTTGAGAAATTATGTTCAAAAGATTAAACGAGATCTTGTTTAAAAGGCTCATTACATTGACATTAAAACAGGGTAGAATGTGGTCAGATTCAAAAGACATGGTAAATATATTTTTTTTCTTCTAAAATACAAAAATGACAGGTTAATAACATATTGGAATTCCACTGAAATTGGAGTTTGAATGTCAGTTTTTCCCACAAGTGTCCAGTGAAATTAAACCAACTTTGTTTTCAATCTTTCAGATGCGTGAGGCCATAAAGTAAACAAATGTTACATCTATTTAGTTAATGGTTGTTTTTGTCACAATTACCAACATTGTAAATTATTAGACATGGTTTTGTCAGTAAACTTGTCCTCATATATATTTTCTTGATCATTCTCTGCTCAACAGCCACTAGAATTGTAGAAGTATTCGCTTTTAAAAGATCGTTTTGAAAGAAATTTATAATCTGGTATTTGAACTAAGCACAGTGTACCAAAATGTGAAAAACCTTTTTTCTTTACATTATAAATGTCTATATTTTAGAAAAAAAACGCGAACAAGAAGTGCATCGATTAAACCCCCTGCTCGTCATATGCCTTTCGTCACAAACGTTGAAATGTTAAGATTATTAACTATTGTAAATACTATGGGAAACAGTGAAGTGCTCATGGGGCCTTCTGTTCACACGATAAGCATTTGCTTCATGTGTGTAGCCTGACTGTAAAAAATTGGAAAATTGAACAACCACTGATAGCTAGCCAGCTAGCTACATACGACAGCATCACTTGTAAATCATAACTGAATGTAACTTACATTATCCTCACAAATACGTCAGGACACTATTACCACACGCACAACAACATATGCTCCATTTTCATGATGTCCCTGAAGCTGGCTGTACTAGCCTCAAGGAAAGTGCAACACACCAGCGCTCTTTTTAAGTTCAGTCTACGAACCTCCACAGGCCCGGAAAACCCCAAAACCCGAAGCACTTCTTTAGGTCATCCCCCCATGCAGATTTATGTGACTATGGTATTTATGGCAGTAGGACAGGGACGCTACGGCCAGATGTGTCCCGTTATACTATTTAATCAATTATACAGAGAATCCTTAATAAATCCTGGTTTTCCCTGTAAATCTAGAGTCTCTGCACAGATGGTGCACTATAAATACATTGACATGTATCATTTTGTTCAGATGCAGAATGTTATTCTACATTCATGTGCTGTTGGAAGATTTCTTCTTCTGGCATAATGTGTGTTTTTTGAGTTGGACCAAAAATACATGAGGAGTTCCAACACCTCATGAATGCAGCATTTCTCTAAGTTTATGTTTTTACGTCAAGCAATTGGTGCAATGGGATCTAAATTAAGAACAAAAGATACCATGTTATTATTATTATTTTTCTCTTATGGGTTGGATTATGAAAAAACTCGCTCCACACATCTGCCCTTGATCTGGCCCACTCCTGCTGTAGGACACAGCGTCAAATTTTAATTTCTAAAAAATAAATTAAATTACTCCCAATATTTTTTCATTCCTTTTTTTTTTTTGGCATTTTTCACAAGATAAATGATTAAGATTACAAAAGGTTGACCTATAAAATACCTTTCTGATATGTTTTAATTTCTACCTCATGTTTAATATTTTTATTAATAAAAAAGGAAAAATGTTTATTTTTTTAAAGAAATGGGGATGAGGGGATGTGTAGAAGGGATTAGAATCTCCGTTTTCATGTTTAAATGCATTTTGAGGAAAATAATAATAATAATAATAATAAACAGCCTGTAGCTTTTCTAAAACAGATTTGATCCAAAGCTGAGTATTAGCTTCTATGGAAAATTGGGATTTTAATAAAATTTCCAGTCGCACAAAAGCATGCTCAAGCACATCCACAACAGTAACAGATGTGTTACAATATGGCAAGACTGTTGCATATGTATTTGTTCTTGTTGCTTAAATGCATTTCCCCTCAAGATGTGTACAACAGGAACCATAGACAAAGAGTAGATGATGCACCAAGATTAACAAAAACGCTGCAGAAACGTATGACGGAACGACAAGTATACTTTATAATTCCCGGAGGAAAAGGAAGGCTACGTGTGCACTGCTGCAGAGTGCTTATTATTTATAGAAGGCATTAGCACTGCAACAATTTATTGATTACCGCTTGTGTGAAGCTTGTTTGGGGAGAATACAGCCGAGATGGTTTTTAGTGCGTAGAAATTACAAATGCCCTCTAAACGCCACGAGTGTTTACTAATGCATGAGAACTATGAATAAACCCTACACATTGTGCTCTGCCAGACTGACGGATGGTACACACCTTTTAGGACTTCTGCATAAACTAACATAGCTTGAGAATACTTCTCATAGTCTTCTGTTGTTCTCAAAATATATCAGTAGTTTTTTGGTTTTATATTTTGAGTTAGTCTAAAGTGTTATCATAATTTTTAGCAACAATGACTGAATAAGGAAGAACATAAATATAATTTAAAATAGTTTCCATTTTCAGTTTTTACAATTATTGATAGCTGTAATCTCTGTAATGAAAGTAACTAACAGAAGAAGAAGGCCTCAATCCAAATTCCGATTAGGATCTTTCTGTGTGGAGGTGTAACTTGTTCTCCCTTTGCATGAATGAGTTTTCTCTAGCTTCCTTCAACATTCCAAAAACATGCTCCTTAGGTCATAGAAGCCTCAAATGTCCTTAGTTGTGCATCTGTGTGACCCTGCGACTGCTTAGTAACAGACCTCCAAGACCCTGAAAGGGACCCAGCAAGTTCAGGAATCAGATGGAAGTTAAATTAGTTGATTACTATCATGTATTTGCTGTATAACCTTATAAACAATTAATAATAAAGTAGCACCAAAGCCAAGCATTATCTAAGCTAAAAAGAAACAAGATGCAAAAGTTAAACAATAATGAAAAGTCATCAGAATTTTTGCATTCTCATTTATTTATTTATTAATTTGTCCTGTCCAAAAGCAGAGAAAATAGATAAGAGCTGAGAGCTTCTTGTGTTAGACAGATTTTACTGTGACAACATGGGGGTATATTTGTATAAACCCCTTTTGTAATTTATGCTAAACTTTATTTATATTGCTCATGTTTCTATCATTTTTTCATTATTATTTTTTTACTCTTTAGCCTGTTTCAGCTGTTAGCACCAACACATTTTTACATAGTTTAGGAACAATTAAATGTGCACAAAGGAGATACATGTCGTTTTAGGAGCTGCAGCAATATATTAAACATATATACATTTTTTTTTTCATCAGGGAGGAAGAAGTGGAGGTACTAGAGGAGAGTAAACATTTTAACAGTTTCGTTTCCACTGAGCGGTCCAGATCGGACCCGACTGGTATTTTGAGCGTTTCCAATGTAAAATGGTCCCATTAAGCCAGACCGACTCAACCATTTTTACTTCCCCGTTGGTTGTAGGTCCATTGAAAAATGGAACGGCCGGTGCTTTTCCTAACTCAAGATCCGAGCTGTAGTATGCATCAGAGTATCAAAAACACTTTTGATTGTGCTTTGTAAAACATTTATTACAAAAATCAACAGTATTTATGAGGAATACCATAATCCAAATATGAATAAAAAACGAGCTGAAAAAAGACCTCCATCACTGCCATTCTCTTTCGTTGTAGTCGCACCGTTATGACGTGCAGACACGTCGTTGGTCTACACCCCGCATTCGCCTTGATGGTCCAACACTCAATGAAAACGCTCACTTGAATTCTAAAGTCTGGACCGCTTAATGAAAATTAGGCAAAGAACCTGGACCATCGACTGAACAGCAGGAGGCTGTATATTTCTATGATTTTTAATGGATATTGGAATGACAAAACAAGGGACGAACAAATTGAGGAAGAACGTTCTGTTCTAGGCTCAACTCTAGAAAACCTTTATGGAAAACCTTCAGCTGAAGGAATTTTTTAAAGAAAACATAATTTTATAACTTTTTTTCTAGGAGGCTAAACTCAGCCTCCATTTTACATTTACACCTTTCTTTTATGTGAAGAGCAAAAACTTTGGTGGTTGTAAGCGCCAGTTTTTAAGAAGTTTGACTGCCAATGCAATGTTCCACTTAGCTAATGTGCTGTTAGCTAACAAGGAAGAAGAAATGTCTTTTATTCAGCAATGTCTTCTTTAGAAAGAAAACAGATCTTACATTGGTGCGAAATGTAGGACACCAAAATGCACAAAGAAATTCTGACGAGTTATAGATCGTTCCCATAACCAAGCTTGCCTGTTGTTTGGCATGCTCTCCCTCACTGCCTTTGTTCTCAATGATTTCCTTGGTGTCTAATCAATAAGAGACAAAACAGAGCAGGGCAGGGTTGATTGTCCTTGTTGAAGCAGGAACGAAGGAGAGTGCACTGAAAATCAAACAACACTAAACCAAATTCTAAGTTGGTGTGCTTTCTTACAGGGTTCAGAAGTAATGGTTAATGAGATGAGCAGCAATGCTTCATAGCTGCAGAGATATTGACTGAATCACTTGTAGACAAACTTTAGCCATTAGGAGTTTGTTGAACTGAAGTTATTTTTTACATTTTATTTAAATGGTGTATTCCCACAAAGCGATTTTCTACTTTACTTTAAGACCCAAAATGCTTTGCCTTCACAATACTATTCACCCATGCACACACACTGATAGCAACTGCTTTACACTAGTGTGCCAACCTATAACCACCAGGAGCGATGTGGGGTTCAGTGTCTTTCCCAGTAATACTTTGGCACTTTGAAACATAGACGAGGACTGATCAGACCAACATGGCCACCCCACTTCAGCTGTCATTTGTTTAGTTCTGTTCTTACCTTTTGTTTTGATAATGCCCTTGTTTATCAATTGAAGTTTTTGTCCATTTAATTATATCCAACATTAAGGCCACTAGAAATATCTGCTTACACTAGTAATGAAAAGCTGTAGTACATCAGTTGGAGCTTGATGAGAAGATCCCATTAACAAAAATAGAAGGTCAGATTTAAAATTACAACTGAATTTGTTTGGTTTTCCCATTATAAAGCAGTCATAATAAACAGTCATTGAACATAAATTAGTTATATAAATATAAAATAGTTCTTTTTGGTTCTCAAGCGGACGTGGTTATACAGTTCCACTTGTCTTATCTGATGATGATTTCCCCCTGAGCCTTGGTCATAGATCTGCATATGCTGTGATAAAGTTTGAGATACTGTTATGTCTAATTACATAGTCACGTGATTTATTGATACACAAGGATTTTTAATGGCCTGTAGCTATGTTAATGGGGTAAGAATGTCTGATCAGAAGTTATGAATTGGAATATTATAGTTCATGTAAATGAAATGGTAAGGTCGAGCCAGGGTGGGATTATAGAAATTCGCTTCCTCCCACTCCCTTTTAAGCAATCCATAGTTTGGTGCCTAGTTATATTATGTCCGAGGTATCTTTGTATGGAAGTATACCTCTGTTGATTGTGCTTGGAGTCTTGTTCTTGTTTGATTTTCTTGAAATAAACCATTTCAATTCATCAACAGTCATGAAACAACCAGTATTTTATAAACGTGATAACTTTTACCTGTTCTCTTTTGTGACTTGAATATTTGTGAGTATCTCTTCGTCTAGAGCAGGGGTGTCAAACATACGGGCCTAATCGGGCCCACCACATAGTTTATTCCGGTAAAGATATGAAGGTAAATATAAGGATGTTGAAAAAAAAAAGAAGCAAGTCTCTACTCTGTTCCTATGCCGACTTAAGGTTCTTAAAGCCTCGGGCACATCTGCCTGCACGGGCTCCCACGGGCGGTCTACGGGCCAGATTTTCCCGCCCCCGTGCGGCGGTCCGCACGGGTCCGCAAAGGTAGCAGGCTCCGCAAAGGCCTGTACGGGCCCGTAGCTGTTTTCATCAACCCCAAGAGCCGTACTAGCCGTACTAACAGCAGTACTAACACCCGTACTACACCTTTACGAGCCGTGCAGTCAGTTTCCCGTGTTCCAAGTCCCGCAAGGGTAGTACAGCCGGTTGTACGGCGACGTGCGTGAAACCTTGCGGCATGCACGGTAGAGGCTGACATTATTTCGGGATTCCCGCGGGTCACGGGATTCCCGCGGGATTCCCACGGGATGGGAGTCATTTCTTCCATTAATCACGGGACCGGGACGGGACGGGACTAAATTCTGACGGGAGTGGGCGGGAGCGGGAGTTCAACAAAAGCTCAACTCAAGAAACTTGACTGAAATTTTTGCGTCCGACGGTGCTGGATAATTTCAAAGTTGGGGAGAGGAGAGGAGGAGCACGCCAGCCCAAATACCTCTGGCTGCAGCACGCAGTTTACGTTGGTTTCTCCCCCCGCCCCTCCGCGAGTCGAGACGCTCACGCACAGGCGCGCGCGCAACCATTTGCACGGGCCCGTGCGCGCACGTGCGTCTGTAGCAACGCCCGTGGTACTTCCGCACCCGAGAATGACATCAGCTTTTCACACGACCACTTGCACGGGCTCCTGTACTAATGACCACAACTCATGCGGCAGTCACGGGCCTGGTCTACGGGCCAAACCACCCCAGACCCGTACGGGTCAAACATTCGCACGGGCAGATGTGCCCGAGGCTTAAAAGAAATGCGCAGCAATGCGCAGTTCCGCCACTAGGGGAAGCAAAGGAAAAGCAAGGCCAGCATGACGAGAGATCAAGAACTAAACATAATAAAGAATGCAATCATAAGTGATGTTGGTGATGATGGTGACTATGTTGTTTGAGGCATTTTGTCCAACTGATAAAAAAAAAAATAAACAAAAACAACGCTACAAATAAGAAGATGACCAACCATGCGTTATTTTGCTTTTTTATTTCTGGTCCACCCCGCTTGAGATCAGATGGGTTGAATGTGACCCCTGAACCAAAATAAGTTTGCTCCATAGAAAGGCCACATATATTTGTTTTGATATAATGTCATAAAGTATAAACTGTAGACAGCTGCAGCCATTTCACAGACCAGAATTATCATGTCTGCATTCAAGATCTTATTTTATTATCATAATCAAGTATTAAGAGACGGTATTCTTTGCATGTCTTGACATGACCAACGGAATCCTGGAACCAACAGGAAATCTTTACTACAGCCTCAACCTTCTTGCCTACAGCACGCCAAGCCAATCAGGTAATCCTTCTTTAGGGATCACCATTCTCTTTTCGTTTGACCGTCCCTGATGAAGTTTCCCTTCACTCACTTTGGTCTTTAAGTTCTCTTCACCCCTGAATTTAAGTAGGTATCTGCACTTTTCTCAATTCAATTCTCCAAAACTGTATCTGTCAGACGCTTCCTGCCAGGTCTTCTTGTCTAAACCCTCAGATGAGACAATGTTTTAGCCATTCGTTATGTTATGTTTGGCAATAAATCTGCCTTTTTAACATGTTTAAATGTGCTTATTAAGTGAAGTTCTCATACATATCTCTCATTCTTTAAACCACAAATTCTAAAGAAAGAAAAACTGAATGAAAGAACAGTTGAAGGAGCTGTTAAAACAATGTATTAAGCGTTTCAACAAGTCCTTGCTAACTCTCTCAAATTCCATTTGATTTTAAAATGTATGCAAAAAGGCCACTATTAATTGTCTGTAAAAAATGTAGTGAACATGTCTTTGCTTTGTGTTTTTCTTAAGAAGAAAAAGACCATCAAAAATAGAACTTTCTCTTAATAATTCAATAAGTGCCAAGACTAATTTTAAAGCACTGAAAGTGATGAAATAATTAAAAAAAATGTCAATCTTACCGTTCTAAATACATGAATAAATAAATTTTTGTAACAAACTATTAAAAATGTATTTGTAAAAAACATAACTGGTAAACTCTTGAACAGTTTCCTGTCTGGCCAGGACACAACACAGAAGTCATTCTCAATATTGTAGTACTCTAGTCATCGGCTGAAACTGGTTTGTTGCTAAGTCTTGACTGATTGCAGCATCAGTTTCCATTAAGGCCCTTTACATATTTGGATTTGATGAGCACTTTAAAAAAAATCAATACATGTTCTGTACGAGAATTGTTCAATTAAGCTTCTGCATGCAACCACTTAAAGATTTGAAACTGTGAGAGAAATTCAATGAGGTTGGTTTATTTGACCCCATTTTCCAACTTCTAATGCAAACTTTTCATTTCACGCACAGACAAGAAAAAATCAACAACTGTGGAACAGGATTCTCAGTTGCGGTGAGAGTCACATGATCAGCTGGAAAAAAATTGAATCTCCAATCAGTTTCAAATCCAGTTTTTAGATTACTTTTCAGTAGCCATTGCTCTTAAACTTTACAAATTGATGTCAGCTGCTACTTTTACTGACATGATGGCATCCTAGAATTCAGTTGTTTGTTGAATTATTACTAAAAAAGTCAACATTTCAAACTTTCTGAAGTCCAACATGAGTTAAAAACTTAGACTTTAGATGGGGTGTTTGAGATCAGGGTGGGACAAATGACCGGAAATGTTACCCAAGCTCACAGACCCCACTTTATGCCTTTGAGCAAGGCCAGAAAGTACTTCATGTTAAACCAAGTTTCTGTAGTTAAGCATCCTTGGTCAAAATCTCTGATAAAATTATACGTGTTTTCCCTTTACTAAAGAACCTAATCAGTACAGATAAATATTACAACTCCTTTTTTTTAATCTATCTCCAATATTTTATATCATTCACATATTCCAAAAAAAGTATTAGAGAGCGTTATTCAATCACAGAGTTAGCACTTAGCTTAGCACAGTTAGCAGCTGCTCTGCAGCCGTCTGTCTGCAGCACAAAGAGTTTAGCGTTAAAGATAAACAAAAACTCTTTTTGTTGAAATGTCTTTGTAGGTTGTTGTTTGTGTTAGGAAAAACCAATAGAGACACCTGCTGTCAATTAAAAGAGTTTTAAAGGAGTTATTGATCCCAGAAGTCTGAATTTGCAAACATCTAGCTAGCTTCACTAGATTGTTTTTGTTAGCTTCCTGTTTAAATTGCTGCCGTATTTTACGGCAGTGACATTTCATGATCTTTTCATGACAAGCAGACATCATGTCCAACAGGGGGACAACATCCAATGTTGATGGAGTCATCAACCATGTCATCGGGCCCGATTTTCAATCACGAGATCGGATCGGGACATCCCCAGTTGGTGCAATTGTCGGCAGCAGAGCCGCCACCCATGCGTGTGAATGGGACTGTGACTGTAAAGCACTTTGGGCCTTCAAAGAAGGTAGAAGTGCTATACAAGTACACACCATTTACCAGTATACAACATATGGTGCACTATATAGTGAATAGGGGAGGAATTCAGACATAGCTTAAGTAAGTTATTGTCTTCTAAACTCCCTGAAGACCCTGGAATTGAAGTGAAGAACCACTAAGTTAAAAATTGTATTTATATAAAGATTATGGTAACACCAGAGCCCTAAAAAGAGCACAAAACCACATTTCCACTAAAATAATGAAATATGGTCAAACTGATGTAGAATCCCCCTTGGTTGTGTGAGGACCATGAGAGCCAAACACAAGTAAGAATGAGTGAAAAATGTCCCTAGTCAGGGTAAAAGAAATGTAACACATTGTAATTAGGTTTAGGTGGAATAAATCAAGAACATTGTCCATTAGGTCTTCTCTGAGAAGGATTATTAGTTAGAGTTTAGAATGAAAATTCAATCGGTATCTATTTTTGACTTACTGCATTTCTTTTCCACTCTGATAATGTCTGAGCTCGTTAACATAAACAAATCTGAGTCAAATTTATTTTATTTGCCCTCGCCTGCTATGTATGAATAGGATGAAGGATTATCTGATTGCAGCAACAGCAAGAACAAACACTTCGAAGTCAGAAAGCCAAATCTATCACTATTAAATCAACACTTTCTCTGTCGGGATCCACATCTACCTCCTGCGTCTAAATGAAGAAAGTTTACCAACAGGAAACAGCGGAGGCTTTGACACAGCACAAAATCTTCCAGACTCATCAGCGCTTTAGCGTTAAATCCTGTCAAAACTGCAGGAGGAAACTGAGACGATGTTAGTGTTTTTTACACTTTGATAGTCTACTAAATGCGTTAGAGTTAACTGTCACACCGTGCACTCCTAATAGCACACCATAGACTGACGTGGATTAAATTGCTCGGAAAAAAAATCACACCTCTCACTTTCAATGGTTGATAAGCACCTTTGCTTCTTCACTGCACCATGGTTACTAAAGAGACATGTTACGGCTTGTTTTTAATGATTTGGACTGATCTGGATTTCTGCTGTGAGCCATTTCTTTCTTTTATTTATTATGTCTCATTTTGTTGAAGAAAATTACAAACATTCCAGATTCATCTCTTTGGTGAGTTTCTGTTTCAAACTCCACTGAATTTCTTTTTGTAATCTGTCTTTTTTGGACTGGAACTAAATCTAAAATGAAGACTTTTGTGTTCAAGTGGGATTGTTTGGTTCTTCTAAAGAAGAGAGGAAGCAAACCCTAAAACTCTGGTCCACACCAAAGTATGGCTCCAAATACTCTACATGGGTGCTCCCAACTTCTTCGTCTTGTCATAATGAATCAGATAAAGTCCTTTCCCATGCCCTTCCGTTTTCAAGAGCTCTACTTTCTAAAGTCTCAGAGAGAAAGAGAGATCAAAAAGAAAGGGAAATAGAGAACAGAAAGGAGAAGAGTGCAATTTTCATCAGTCCAATGCCCTGTTGACTCA
The DNA here is from genome assembly GCA_003999625.1 of Oryzias javanicus. Classification (NCBI taxonomy): domain Eukaryota; kingdom Metazoa; phylum Chordata; class Actinopteri; order Beloniformes; family Adrianichthyidae; genus Oryzias; species Oryzias javanicus. The sequence continues at coordinate 5,436,721 of CM012437.1, forward strand.
GGGCTAGAGAGAAGACAAAGGGGTCTATTGACAGGGATAGGATGATGAAAGAGTGGATATAGATGGGGAAATATTGACTGATTGACTGATGAAGAGCATTCTTCTCTGGTGTGTACATAATCAGTGTAGAAGGTTTAAAACCCTAGTGTTCCGTGTCTGCGGATGAACGTTCTGTTTGACACTTTCAGGGTCTTATTGAGGTTATTTGTATGTCTTTTTTTTCGCATACAGAAACAAAGACATTACATAATCAATAAAGCATGGCTAAGCAATACGTTAATCTATCCACTGTTCCCCATTATATTAGGAGAAAATCAGGTCAAGTTTGATAGATTCAAAACTTTTAATGACTAAAGTGTCAAACACCGGAATTTATTATCATAGAAAGTTATAGTTTAGTTGTTTGCTTTTACCCATGTCACTATTATATGTTCAGGGATTTTGGGTTCTAAGATAGTGGACAAATAAATAAAATCTATTACTCTGTGAATGCTTCAAGGCTTTCACACTTTAGTGATTCTGTTTTTCTATCTTTTAATTTATTTTTCTTCCTCATGCATTTTGGCACGGTAAACTCAGTGCCACTTTCAACAATTTCTGCAATCTTGGTATCAAAACGTTAAGATTTTAGTACTTGCATTTTTGGTTTTCTTAAATTTTACGGTTTCTAAGATATTACGCAATTTATGTGACTTTTCGGCCCATTTAAAATGAATGAATTTTTTTTTTATTTATGCAATTAGAAACATTCAGTATGTTTAGTAGGAAATTCATGCTCAATAATTGAAACTTTAAGCAATTTTTTGAATTTTACACAATTCTTGGTATTATTGAGTTTAGTTAATAATTTAGCCCCATGCTAACATTTTTGGCTAATTTTGGCATGTAATGACCACATTCAACATAAAGCATTATCGCAGGTAATGCAACTGTTCTAGTTATCATTGTTACACATATACATAACATATACAAGTTTCAGCTTTTTATCTTTTTCTTGTGTTACTGAATTAAAAGAACGTCTGCTCAAAACCCGTCCCTTTAAATAATCTTGACTTACAGTGATTAGAAAAATAGCAATAAAAACAGGTAAAATGGCCAGCCAAACGTTAAAGAATGTGATGTGTTTTGTATTTACCTCTAAATCCAAGTGTTATGTAACGCTTCTTTTATTCTTAAAATTGTTGGAACTCGTGTGGGAGCCATAGTGTTCTGCTTCTGCAGTGAAGCGCACCTTTAAACAATGCTTAATAAAAAACAGATTATTACAACAAGACGACATAAACACATGCACAGGGATGTTTTGTTTGGAAGCAAACAGGTTGTTGATTTGCTAGAAATTTAAATATGCAAATATACTTCATATCAATGACAGCACTTAATCTGCTTAAAGGGCCTATATCAAGCCTTTCATAGTAAACTATTTTCAAATATACGATAGTATATTACCTTTGGCACACTAAAGAGCAAAATATTTATGAAATATAAGATATTTTTGCCTTTTTTTTTACTACCAGAAGTAAAACGACTTGATCTTCGAGGCTCCGCCTTTCGCTCCTTGTGGGTGCTGAAAAGGCGGTGCCTTAGAGATCAAGTCGTATGAAAAGAGTCCCCAAAAAATGACTAATTTTTTAGAAATAATTTATTTTTTAGTTTTCTAAAGGTAACATATAATCAAATATATGTTTAAAGTTTACTCTGAAAGGCTTAAGAAAATCATGGAATGGCCCCTTTAAGTTTTTCACGTTCTCTTACACTAACCCTAATTATTCTAATTTTTATTCAATTAAACACTAATTATTATAACTATTGTCTTTATGACAGCTGAATTTTAGATGTCATAAAGATACCCAAATAAAGGTGGTGAGGGCAAAGAAAGAAGAATCATGAGAAAAAATAAAAAAAAAAATAACTAGACACAGATTCCCCATGAAAGATTGTGAAAAGCTATGCAGCTTAATAAGATTCAGCGACTGAGGATAAAATGCTTTTTCTATGCCATGTTTCATTATGCGATGCGTGAAACAGGCTTCACTGTTATATTATGTTTTAACCACCTCAGTGAGACACAATTTTAATGATCATATGGTCCATTGTCGCGTTCCTTAGTATTTAATTGGCAATCATAATTAATTATTTCAAAGTAAAAGTTTCTGGAGCATGTTATCACCTATTCTTTCACGGCTATGTGTCTACAGCTTCATTAACCTTTCATGTGATGGAAGTGAAGAGGGCCAGACAGTCCATGGAAATGTCTTCTGCTTTCATGCTGTTGTTCCTGAACACGACAACACATCGTTGGATTTCTATCTAGATATTTCCTTTGCAGATTGCACACTTCATTTCATCTTCATGCATGTATGTCAGCTGATGATCCACGTCAACATAACAGTGAACAACAATGACTTTTGGAGAAAAAAGGGTTTTCTTTAACCTCAGGTGTGGTCAGAGAAAACATCGCCTTTTACAAGGCAACGTGTTATTTATTTACTTGTTTATTGAATCACACATGTACCCAACAGTCATTGTTTAAAACTTGTTCTTACATAACATTTCACAAATCCATTGATGACATTAAATGTGCTCATACTTTTAGAAAAATTTTGAATCTTTCTTTTATCACCTACATGCATAACAACTTCCTACTTTGGTTTGTTTAGATTAAACCTCCTCTTGAACGTACCCTGTGCTTTGTTGTTGTTGTTTATCTCTGAGTGTTCAAGGACTGCACTCTGTATTTTTTTCATTCACCTCCATCTTTTCACTTTGCTCCACTCTGAGAAATATTTTTGCTCAAATGATCTTGACAGGAGAACTTGAGTTAACTTTGATTTTTTTTTTACAAACTTTGGACTTGCTTCTCTCTTACATAAAAATATTCAATGTCTGATTTATTGAATTTCTCAATAAATATAACAATGTAAATGAAAGTCATGAATAAAGACAAACAAGTTTAACATTGTTGGCTTGTAGTTGGTGTGGACGAAATCACAAATGCACTAGATCTGAATCAAGAATTTTAAGTTGTGGTCCAAAGAGGATGTCTTTTATTTTGAAAAGAAGTCACGTGAGCGTCTCAGAAGTTATAAACTATCTCATATTTCAAAAAATAATCTATTTTCTCTATACATTTCTGTTTTATTTATGATAAAAATCCCAAAACAACAAAGAAAAAGGTTAATTTATATTCATACTAATAAAGACAATCAGTGTTACATTTTGCTTAAGAGTAAAGTAGGACTCTGTTGCTCCTACTTGGTTGCAGTCACTCAGAAATTGACCCAAATGACTCTCACACTAGTCAAAAATAGAAATGCAACAGGAAGGAAAAAATAAAAAGTTCCACACAATAATTTTTGACAAATTGAAGATTTTTGGTATAAGAGGAGATGTTTTTATCAGATGCTTAACTGTAAGAAAACAGTTTGTCGTACTTGATGATTTATTATCAAATGCAAAATTTCAGTGGTGTCTATTCTGAGTTCATTTTTGTTCAAAATAAAAATGATACACTAAATGCATCCAAAATATAAAAACTAATTTAAGCCCGATAGTACAAATATAATTCATACAGACATTTATTTGTGTTTTTTGACATGTAATTAATCAATTTATTTATTTTGCCTGAAATAAAATGGTTAAATTCTAAGAAATCCTGAATATATTGAACTAATTGTACAGACACTTAAACAAATACAGATGGTTGATTCAGGAAAACATCAACCAAAGAAGTATAAATCATGAGAATCATAAAAAAATAACTTGTTTGCTGAATTGGTTGCGGCCTGTTAACAAAGACGTGTTTGTGAACAGAGAAAGAAAAGGAAAGGTAGGACTGTAAGATAGAAACACTTTAAATGAAGGGCTTTTGCAAGAAAAATTAAGAGAGTCGGCAGATACAAGAGAAGTGGATATCATGTGTTCAGGAGTCCAGATGGAAGGGGAGCAGGGATGATCACGGAATGAAAGACCTGAAGGAGGAATTTGCTAAAAATGTTCTGGAGGTGTAGTGAGTATCAGATAGGATGTGAACAAGAGGAAACAGAGGAATTCTGGGAGGACATGAACGAGGTGATCTCGGCTGTCCCTGGAAAGCAGAGAGCGATGAGTGGTTCAGAATTTAAAAGACATGTGGATGAAGGAAACCTGAGGTGACACCGAAGTGAAGGGAAGGGTTGGTGTTCAGGACATTAATGCAGAAGGACAGATGGTGGTGAACTTTGCCAAAAGAATGGAAAGGGCAGTGCTGAAGACAATTTTCCAGAAAAGTGAAGAGCATAGGGTGACATATGAGAATGGAGGAAGTGCCAAAGTGAGGGCTTATCGGACCAAAACAAATATAATACTTTTATACCAGAAACCGACTTGTGAGCAAAAATATATAACTCACCAATTTGTAAGAAAAAAGAAAATATTTATATTCAAACTACTTTTAAAATAGAACACGAGGTGGTCATGAATAGGGTTATGACAAGAGTCTGCCAATACGATACGGACAGTATCACGATACACGTACCATGTACAGTGTATTGCATATTATACCAAGACAGTACCAGAGATAATTAAAAAGTATATAACTTTATCTGAATAATAATACACCTTTCGCATGAATAAAATGGTCAAAAATATTTTATGTAATGATTGGAGAATCAAACCCCATAAATATAACTCACAAATTTCTTTCACCCAAATTAATTCATGGTGCTTTTCTTTTGGCAACTACAAAATGTTTCGTTCAACAGTGTTGTCCCTCCTCCTTTGCTCTCACCTGGTTGCCACAATTCAATTCAAAAGTAATGGCTGATTTTGATTGTTTAATTTCATTATTATTTAATTTTGTTATTATTATTTAATTATTTAATTTTCAATGAATTTTAATTTATTATTATTTTTGTGAGTTTCAAGTGATATCAGTGGGAATTGTGGATTTTTCCCTCTTTGACTGAGGGGTACCAACAATTTTGTATTTAATTTATAGTCTTTTGGTTTTTCAGTAACGCAGAGTCTTGTTTTGTCTTCTACGGTTTGCGGTCTCTTTGGAGTGTTATTAAACATTTTTCTTCGTTCACCATCTGCATTTGAGTCCTTCCTGATCCTGGGTCCCCTTTTCGCCTGACGCCGTGACACAGAAACATTTTTTTCAAGAGTCAACGTGGTCTAATTTTCACAACAAAATATATTTCAGTGTAAGCAATAAATAAATAATAAAAAAAGAGCAATAATCACCAAAGGTCCAGAAGTTTGGTGGATTGTGTTGTATTTATTTATATTGTGATTAAAGTGATAAAGTAATGTAGCCAAATGAAGAAATATTAATAAAAAAACAAAACTTTCTGATCTTGCATTTTCCAGAATAATTAATCGTGATAAAGCAGAGTTTCAGTGTAAACCCAGATTTCACATCACCATGAAAACAACCTATTTTTCAGAGCATTGTGCATCACTTTTGTCAATCAGATCACTGAAGATTAGAACTTTTTGTTGTGGAGTACAGCCGAGCGTTCACTAGCGTTCCCTTTAGCATTTTGACATCTGCATGACTTCACTTGATCTCATATGAGCTCGCCACGAAGCACCAAAACCGTATTTTTATATGGTACCTGTAGCAACTTGTCTCAGAGTTTCGGTACCCAGCCCAAGTTAAAACTAAGTTTTACGTGTCTCATCGAGCTCTGTCAAGGTGCATTCGTGCAGCAGAGGCAGCCAGCTCCAATGTTAATCAATGGTGCAGGCGAATTGAACTGCGGTGAATTGAAGCCCCGCGGCGTGATTTGAGCGGCAAAAGTCTGCCAGCAGCTCGATTTGAGCGACGAGGAGGGAATCGGGTGGCGCAGCCAAAATGTAAATACCTGAAGTTTGACAGGTCGCTACGTCGCTTCAGCCAACCACAAACTCAGCTTTGGGCACATGACGTTTTTCAGTGACCATGTTTTTTTTATCGATTCTGGGCCCAACCCATAACAAATCAAGACTAACTAAAACGAACACCAGATGGTTCTGGCGAGATCTCGTATGGAGGCGTGGTTGAGTTATTGGAAGGTTCATTGTCGTGTGCAGCCAACCAATGGTTGGAAGTTTTAGTGGAAAACAAAATGGAATGCTAAAATACATGTCTTCACATAATAAATTCAATACCATCGTCACTCAAAAAAATCTTTATATTTACTTTAAAGCCTTCTGTAAAGCGGTTGCATCCAACCACATTGAGATAAATATTCGTAGTTTTCTCCTCAAGAGTGTTGCATAATCCATTGCCTAAATCACTGAGTACAGAAAGATATTGAATATATTTAGTATTTAAACAGGCATTTTAGCATTCAAAATAATGCATTTTAGTAAAAGTAAGGACAGCCAAAGTTATTATAATTTTTTTTAGTGTTCGCTACATTTTAAATTGATGCAAGTATCACCAAATCAAGTATTGTGATATTTTACCAAATCGATTTTTTTCCAAAACCTTAATATCTTAAAAAGTTATTTTTTTCCTGGGTGAGCAGTGGAGAGATGAAAGCATGAGGACTCCTCTTAGAGCCCTCTTTGCTGTATTACACCTGTTGAGTGCATACATGACAAGAGTTGAGGCCCTGCTCTGTATCAGCCTGACCTTTGCATGCGGCGGCGTTTGCTCCCTTCTGTCAGGCATGACAGCCACACATCATTTTGCTGATTGTGTGTCATGAATCTGCCACCCAAAGGATGAGCCGCTACCTGGCAGAGCAGCTGTAGCTTTTTTATTAGTCACATTCTTCGTTAATTTGAGTCTGATGTTATTTCCTCATTTTTTAGAAAACTAACAAAAAAAATACTATAAAGGTATCATTACCTGCGATACTGCTCGAGTGAATGCTTTTTTGCTGAATGTTCTGTAGTCGCTGAAGATAATGAAGCTTTTTGATGTAATTTTATTTAACTGCTGAAGGGTTTTGCTGAAAATGCAAAAGCTATATACAAAATGTTACATTTGCTAAAAAACTGGAAATTCCATTAAAGAACTATTAAAGAGCTCTGAAGTTGACCTAGACGTCTGAAAAAATTAGTAGTAAAAATGCTTAAACATCTCTAATATGTACCAATTTTGCAAAAATATTAAGTGTGTTGCTTAAATATGAGCTAAATCACCCCCCCAAAAAAAAACAACCTCAGTAGATGCCAAATTAGCCAAAAAAAATAGCTTGTTGCTTAAATACTAGTGAAACTCCAAAATAGCCAAAAAATCCACTGTAAATAAAAGTAAAAAATGTTAGCCTGTTGCTAAAATATTAGCTAAACTATAAAAATCTCAGTAGATAACACATTAGCCAAAAATGTTAGCAAGTTGCTAAAATACCAAACGTAACTCGTATGAGCCTAAATAAATCACAGCAGAAAACAAATTAGCCAAAAACTTTAGCATGTTGCTAAAATATTAGGCAAACTCTATTATAAAAAAATGACTATAAAAGATTATAATCTAACCCATGGATATATTTAAATGCTAATCAGAAGGCTTTCTCATTCATTTCCAATGGGGTATAGTTTGCTAAATATTTCAAAAACTATAAAATGTATGAATTCCAAAAATACAAGTTGTAATGTTCCGTACGTTTCGATTCCAAGATTGTTGAAAGTGTGATTGAGTTTTGATCCGTCGAAAAATATACGTAAAGAAGCACACAAATCACTTTAGTGTGAATGATTACTAAGCATTCACACAATTAGTGATAGGTACGATGACTGTGATTTGAAAGTGGTAAAAACTATAGTTTTAAGACGTGTTCAGGGCACAGATGTGGAAGAAATTGCACGACTTCATGTTGGGAAAATGGTTTTAAATACTTACTTGAGGTCCTGGAAAGGCTTTGCTCTTACATGTGAAGTCTCTACAGAATGACTGAACACCACTCCTTCATTCCCTGCAGGGAGAGAAAACCCAATTAGAGGAAGAAACGAGAACACGGTAATCTCTAGAGGGAAACAGAAAAACTTGGATCATGCAGTATTATTCTGTGTCCTAGAAGACATTAAAAACGCATAAACCAGAGCTCCTTTGCCTGTCATTTAAAATGGTTGCGTTACATAACAGCGTGCTGTTTCAGTGGTAGAAACAAATGGTATGTTTCCTTTGCTTGTGAGGCTCATTCATTTATTTCTTTTATTAAAGAGTTTATTTGTTTAAATTAATGTTCCTTTTGGAAGAAAAAGGCTGACTATAATAAAGTGGCGTGTTTAGCCCCCCAAGTCCAGCAGTCATCTCTGCAGCTGTGAACAGATGCTTGGCCTCGTCTCTAACTGAGACTGCAGCGATTGGAATCTCAGCACTGCTACAAATTTAATACTGCATGAGGCCATGTTACTTATTGGGAGGGCTGCGCAAAAAAAAAGGCTTAAAAAACACCAAGTTCCATTCTAGATGTTCTGCCCCAGGAAAGTTTTGTTAATTTTGTAGTTTTATTTTGAATCCAGCTTTATTGTTCATCGTCTTAGCAACAGAGTTCGTTTGCGGCTTTGTTTTTACTCCTTCAACTAACAGTCCTATGGAAAGCAATGACTGTAAGTGAGATGTTTATTAATTCTATATGAAAATGGCAGTCAGAGCTGTACTGCAGCCTCCACACCAGAGGTGTTCCCGTCATTCCCCTCCCAAAAGACTTTAAATAGACCTTCTGATGCATAGCATCACATCGTCCACGTATGTGCAAAAGCACATTGCTACAGCTTCTCTGTCCACTTCCAAATGTAATGTGTGTGTGTGTGCTGGGGTTCGATAGAGCTGATCGTCCAGAATGACGGGGTATGCCAAGCCACTCTGTATTTCACATTAGGGTTATTGGCAGAGGTGGGACCAAGTAATGGCTTTCCAAGTTACAAGTAAGTCTCAAGTTCCGAGTCATGACTTGGACATGAGTGTGACTCCAGTTCAAGTCATTGGACTCAAGTCCGCACCTCGAGTTATTGGTGACTGGAACTTGGTTGATATTTCTTGTTTTTTTTTCATAATTCAGACATGTTTTGTGGACTGTTTAGGGGTCCAAGTCCACCTCCTTGGTGCTTGGACAGAAGGTGGGTCCTATGGGGTCATGTGATGTGGTTGGCCTTTCATCTAAGGCTGAGTCCAAATTCTTCCCCTACCCCTACAGCTTCTCACTATTCGTACATTTAGCCCTCCAAATGGAGAGTTATGGAAAAATAGTGTCTCAGATTTATGCATCACTCTAACTCGATGACGTCATCAATAGTCGCCAGTCAGCAATGTTAGCGCAGAGCTGCTAAAGTTTGGAAATGAACAGTATGATACATCTGAAAGCTCATAAAGTTGGTTTATCATGGTATGGCCCCTTTAAATGTAAGCCCTTATAAAAACTTTTCAGACACTCCTACCTTTTCAAATGTCCCTACAACTGGAGGGGTAGGGAGAATTCGTAGGGGTAGAATTTGGATATGGTCTAAATTTTGCTAGTGTACCAGTGTTCTAACGGTCTGTCCTACCTCGTGAGATTTTTCTACCCGTAGCACAAACTGATAGCTATAGCTATCCAAATGTCCTACCTTATCAGATAATCCTACCTGCGGCATATAAATGAACATACAGTTTCTGTGTTTGGTCATAAACACAGCAGGATAGAAAAGAATTACAGACAGGGTAGGAAAGAATTATGGGCAGAGTAGGACAGAATTATGGGGAGCAGCGCAGCCTCAGAGAGGGGTCGGGCTGCTTAACCGCGAGGCAGCATCACATGAAGGAGGAGTAGCACAGATTTATGGGCGGTACTCTAAGACTGAAAAAGATGACATATTTTCGATTTGCTCATCCGCACTTAGTGTAGATAGGACAAAATCATTTATAGAACACCGGAGTCTGGTTTGGACCACCCTTGAGCTCTTTTACTTCTGGCTCTGGTGGATGGGGTAGTTCGACACTCTAGACCAGGGGTGGGCAAACTTTTTGATTTGTGGGCCAGAAAGGGTTCTAAAATTTGGCTTAAGGGCCGGACAAGGAGCAGATGGAAGGAGTGATTTGGTAATGAACCTCATAAACTAAAAAGATAATATGGAATTTAGAGAAAAACATGCTTTAATTTGGATTAAAATTCACATATATTCATTAAAAACAAAAAATTGGGGAATTTTAATTTTTAAATTTTGATTTTTGTTCTCTTTTTGGTGATCCAATGGGTTGATGTTCTTCAGAGGAAAACACGAACTCAAAGAAATCCGAAAAATCACCTTTTGACTCAGAAGTCACACACGAATGCCAGAGAAACAACACCATTCATGAGAAGGAACCAGAAATACAATGAAAATAAAACAATAATTAGGATTTTTGATTCAATGTATTTTAATTTGGAGGGCCAGATTAAGTAGCTTAGGGGGCCACATGTGGCCCCCGGGCCGTAGTTTGCCCACCCCTGCTCTAATGGCTGAAATCTGGTTACTGTGGACACAGGTGTGTTTGGGTTCCCTGCATTTTGGGATGTTAGCGGGCACTGGGGGAAAGATAGAATGCGTGTGTGTAAAAGTGTGCTTTGAACGCCATGACACCTGCCTGTGTGGATGTTAGCATTTTCATGTTAGCATGTGTAGGGCGAGTACTTCAATGGGAATTTGTATAGATACTAAAACAAGCCTGTGTGCAGTTGTGCCGATGTTAACCGTATGTTCGCTTTCATGAACATTCGGGTGTCTGCCCATATTTAAATGACTACTAGATCCATATATGACACTATAAATGTCTTTGCTGATGGATTTGTTGTTTTTTGTCATTCTGTCTTCCAACCTTTTCCCCTATGTCCTCAACCTACCCCACCCTCATGCTTTTCTCTACATTGATCAAATAAAGGTTGGGTTCAAGGAGAGAGAGTTCTTTCTAAACATGCCCTTGGAATGTATGAGGTTTTTGGTGGGAGTGACTCTGGAAACCAAAAATGATACATTCTTGATGCTGCCTTAAGTATTTTACTTTTTTTTTCATATGTAATCTGTGTTTGGAGTAAATCTATCACAGAACTTTAAGTGTACATTCAGAATCTATACACTGACAGCAACATTCTGAACGTTAACTCTATAAAAACATCTCAAGATGTCAGTCATCGTACATGAAAAAGTGAATTCCCAAACACGAAGAGCACAGCATGACTGAAGAAAACAATGGCGCATTAGCTGTGTTCACACAGTGATTTGTTTTACCGATCACGCTTTCTTCTCTAACCTCAATCACGCAGCAAAAGACAGGAACAATCACCTCCAGACCTTCACCTGCTCACCTCCATTTCTCTAGAGTGCCTGTAATGGACAAATCTCCCAAATTGCCTCAAGCACAATGTAAGCACGGTTATGTGTGTCTTGATAAGTTCACCTTGAAAGTTGAACTTGTTGAGTTGTAATAAATTCATACTGTGTACATCGGTGAACCATAACAGAGTTAGAAACATGTAGAAATAGTATTTTATATAGCATAGGCATACCCTGTAACCTCCCAGCTACCCAATGATTTCTTTAGCACAGATGTTATATATTTTTTAAAGTTCTGACTTCTTTTTCCTTCTGTATCTCTTCAGCTTTAGTCTACCTGTCATTTCTCTGACTAACTTTCTTTTTTGGGGCAGTTTTCTCTTTCACCGTTCCTCCTCTACAGTCTGGTGAAAATCCCGGCAGGTCTGATTTATGATCTAGCTCGTGTAACGTCTAATCTTCAGCACATTCAGTCGCTGATAAGGACAATAGTTTTTCAATGTGAAAGTTTCTTGCACATTCAAAGGAAATTGCACTTAAAAATAGATAAACTTGTCCAGAACTTCATGAATTACATGTCTTAATCTGTTTATGACTTTTTAATGGGTGAGATTTAATGTTTGTTTTTTTTCCAGAATGTTTTTATCTTGGCTATGACATTTTAAAAATTTTTCAAGGGATCATTTAGTTCAAAAAGATTTGGACAACAATTATCAATTATAGGCAAAATGTTTGAAGCTTTAAGGTTTTCATAAATAAAAACTAGCAGTGGACTGGATTGTTTGAGTCACGGTCCTTTACCTCTGTGAGGAGTCTGGGACGCTCTGCATCAGTTTCAGTGGAACCGCTTTACTTTTTATGGGAAATAATCTCATTTTCAATCAGCCCTTCACTTCCGGGATGGGAATTTTACCCTTTAGCGGTCTATAGAACACAAACCTGACAGCTGACAAATCTTTGAATGATACATTTTTATTTTCAGTTGCCTTTCATTCATGGTGAACTTTGATATTAGTTCTTGTTTTGCATTTAATTTGTATTATCTTGTTTATTTTAACATATATAAAAGAAAATATTTATTTCTGTTTTATTAACCAGTTTTTTACTTGCATTTGTATTAATTTGAATGCTTTAGGACTCAAATTAATATTAAAAAAAGCAGCGTACTTCAGAGAAAATTACTTCCTTTTTACACTTTAAGTGTTTTTCTATTAAAACTTTTGAAGCCATTTTTGAAAACACTATATTTACCCGATAAATAGGACACGTATGTACATGCTTAGTTACGTTTTTTTTCTTTCTTTTCAACTGTTCTCTGCAAAGACCTTGCAGACAAGATAATGACACAGAGAGACAAATCTATGGATTTTACAAGAAATGACATCAAAGGACTGTGTGGAGACTGGCTTACCGGTTCTTGATAATATCAAAAGATTAATAAAAACTGCAAACTTCTGAAAAGAAATCAAAAGTTGGTGGAAAAAACCCAGCTGAGACCCACACCTTTTTATTTGTAGATGTAAAACAAATAAGAATTTAATAAAACTGGATTGTCCCCCTGTTGGCAATGTGAAACTAAACAGTTTTTATGAACATAAACAAAGAGGGAATAAAGATTAAGGAAGTCAAACGTAAACGTGGATATAGGAGTTGTTTTTCCTGCTTCCTGTTGGAAAAAAATGGGGGTTTGTGAGAGCATACCTGTAACTTTAAGCCTCTCGGTGCCAATGCTGACCTCCTCCTCATCTGCTGAGAAGAGAACTCTTTCACCATCACTGCTCCTCACTTCAAACCTCTGGCACTGAGCTTCCACCATGTCTGCACCTGAAATGACAGGAGGGGGGAGTGAGTAGAAAAACCAAGTTTGTCCATTAGCCTGAACAGCTGCAGAGGGATTTGACGTTATGTGAACAGGATCTCTGAGCACGACACTGCCGTGCAGCATTCTGGGTAAACCGTGTTGCAGAAGAATAGAGTGCATCTGTTAGGACATGTAACCGATTTGACCAATTTCCCACATCATGCTGTTAATAGTTTGAGGTAAACACAAAGAATTGAACTTTTCAACAATTTTACCCCTAATCAAGAAATATATAATTAAATTATTAACCCTAGAACACTTTTTACTCCATCACTTTTGACAGGTGTTTTTTTTTTTTACCCTATATTGGGTATACCCAATAAAAAATATTTGTCATAAAAAAATAGATCAAATTATGACAACACATGATAAATTGGAGTATTTTTTTTTTATTATTTTCAACTGTGATTTATTTAACAAAATGGAAAATAAAAACATAAGATCTTAAAACATGCTTGAAAATGACTGAAAAATTAGGAATTTGAGAACTAAAAAAAATCTAAAAAATAAAATAAGGACAATGGAGACTCGGCCTTTGGTCCACCCATCCCTGGAGCATGTGAGATTTTACCCAGGGACCCAAGACATGCAAAAAAAGGCAACATATTGAAAATCATGTCAATACTGTTGCTCAGGTGAAGATCACCCGCTCTAGGGTTAAATGAGGGCTGGATAGTGATGCAGTGATTAGTGCTCTTGCCTCGCAGCAATACGCTCCTGGTTCAAATCCCTGCTGGGACTTTTCTGCGTGGAGTTTGCATGTTCTTCCTGTGCATGTGTGGGTTTTCCCTGGACGCTTCAGCTTGCCCAAAAACATGCTTCAAGGGATAATTGGTATCTCTAAATTGTCCTTAAGCGTGAGTGTGTGGCCCTGTAGCACACTGATGACCTGTGTAGGCGGCCTTTACCCAGCACCAGCGATGTTGGCTCCAGCAGCCCAGTGACCCTGAAGGGATTCAAAGGGTTCTGAAGATGGATGAATGGAATGGCATGATTATTAATCACAGCACTATGCTTCTGTAATGATAGTGCATTTTCCAATAATGTGAAAACAATCCTTTTATTTTTAAATCATACTCATTGATGAAGATAGGCAAAAAAGTCACAAATTAGTACGTTTGACTGGTAGAGTTTTATGTTTTCCTTAAAAAGCAAAACTGTGGGGATCTCTTGCTATTCTAGGTAAATAAGGGGACCATTGGTGTTATTTAAACATTTTGATATGTTCGTCAATGTTTTTTAAATTTACAAAATGTCTGAAATGTCACACATTATCTTGTGTGAGAAAGGAATATTGTCTGTAGGTTTTTTATGTGAAATATAAGCTCCTTTAATGTTGTAAAGGACACAATATTTTGATGTCACAATAAGTTATAGAAACGTATGGATCAGTCGATGTGGTATGTTAACAAAAGCATTGAATGTTCAATGTATTTAAGTTAATTAAACAATTTTACAAACAGACAAAGATACACGTTTTTAGTCTAAGCGATCGTTCTATCTGACACTGATGCGTTCTAGTGATGAATGACGAAAGAAAAATGAAAGTTTTTTGTAAAAAAGGATTAAAAACAGTAATAGAAACAAGATTTAATGGTAAGTGATTAACAGCCGCAATTAACTCAGAAATTAACTCAAATGAAAAATTCTTACCGGAAATTAATTGCAAGTTAAGTTTTTAATTTAAATTCAAGAAGCATAAATAAAATCTCAAAATACCAACCTTTTTTTTTTTTTTTTAAATTCTTTCCAACATGAATATAATATTGATCATTAGTGGAAATTACTAAGCATGCTGGTCTTATACCTGCTCAGGTTACACGTTTGCTCGTGCACAAACATGAAGTAAAAAAGTTTGCTTCATTTCAAAATTAAAAAAAAAAACATTATGAATGTTTTATTGGTATCCATGCTGTGTATTTCTCATGGAGTAACGATCAAATCACACTTAAATGAATTAGTTGGAAAAAAAATGCAATAAAACTTCTACATCCTCCAAAAATAAAAACAACTTGGAAAAACAAAAACGAAAAAACTCTCAACAATTTTAAATATGTTGATCTCAGGCTGAAGATGGAGTAAAAAATCCCCACAAGAAACGGCAGGGAGAGAAATTCAGAAGAAATAGAACAAATAGAAAATGTTACATCTTCTAATAGTAAACAAATGTGTCTGCATTCATCTATGTGAAGACATGAGTGTGCTGGGATGTATTTATCAAGAACATAACTTTAAAGACACACAGACAAAAACAAACAAATCATTTTATGGAAGTTTTCCCATGTTGCACGATCCAGCCATAATGAAAGTCTCATCTAGTTTTTAGAGTTTGTCTCCAGTCTTTTCTGACGTTCATGTCCCTGATGCTCAGGTTTGCCCACCTGTAGCTTCCCCGCTGCCAACTCTCGCTTGATTAATCTCTCTTTGGACCCAATCCCAAAACGCTGATTACATTTTAAAACTGCAGTTAAACTAAATGATGAAGAAACCTAAATGGTGAAAGAAAACAAATTTCTCTGGTTAATCACTGATGAAAAGCCTAATCAGAAGTCACACATTCATTATGTAAACGGGGAAAATATCTGATTTAGTTGAAAAAAAGGGTTCTGATCACAAGCTGGATGACGTTGTGCAAAAAGCTGGTGTTCTACATACATAAAACATTTTAATAAAAAGTTCAGAAAATTAAGAACATAGTCATTTTTAAGCTTATTTCTTGACATTGCATATTTCTATGTTAAAAGCTCCTAAACATTTTTCAACTGCTGACAAGACACTAATAAACAGAGCATTTCCAAAAGAATAGAACATCATGTCAACATTATTACATTATTCCACTAAAAAAATAAACTTTAATAACATGTAGATTTAGGGTACCGGTGGTGGAGTTAGAATATTTTGAGTGGGAGGGGGGCAGAATTTGGAAGGCATTTCATATAAAAGGATCAAAAATACGTGTCATTATTACTTTATTATTGTTGTTGTTGATATTAAAACTGCAGTGCTATTCCTAATGTAAAGCAGTAGCAGTAGGTAGACATTCTTGAAAGATAAATGTGCACCTCCAATATGTAATCAAAGCACAAAAACAGATCCACAAACTGAATCTTTGCAAAAAAGGACAGAATATTTTAACATTTTTCAGACTGGGTAAATCCTTTTTTCTGGACCGAGTACACCTAACTTGTTCTGGATCGAGTCCTGGATCTTGCATTTGGTCTGTATTCAGACTACAGTCATCGTTTTCTAAACCGAAGCTTGTAAACAAAACCATGTGACTAAAGATCTCTTTGTCATTGGCCAGCAGTTATGGGGGCGGGTCTAAACAAAAAGACACTACGGCTACGATATACGGTGATAAGTGTTTATGGTATATAGATTTTTGGGAAAACAGTGTGAAAATCAAAGTTAATCCCGTTAAAAGTTGGTTTTAGGAACCTGTCTTCATCCAACCAATCGTTGCTCCACGTTTTTCCACTTGTGACCGGCTACGGTGGCTGTTTTGGTTCAAATCGTCTAATCCCAGATTGGGGAATTTCAGAGCAAATCGAAGTTCAGTCCAATTGGAAACAAACAGAGACCACATCAAAAGATGGGTCGGGGAACGGTTCTTGGACCTAGACCACGGTCTGCTGGTACCTGTTCTGAATGAAACTCCACTCTGGATTACCAACTCTGGTTCACTTTAAGCAGACCAAAGGTGTCCAGTTTGAAAACACCCTTAATGTTTGTCAATAGTGATACTAATATTTGATTGGAATAAGATGTGGTGTGTCTTCTCAGAAAAAGAAGAAATGTGTTAAATCCTGATACATTTGTCTTATGGATGACCGTGGTCAGAATTGCAGGTTGGGTTATCTGTAATTTCTGTGATTCTGCTTTTCTTGCATCCATGCGGAAGTACTGAGGCATTTGGTGTCAAATTTAGCAATGTGTGAGAACATTTATGCTCTCTAAGGTCACAGTATCTCATCAGTGGTGACAAGATTGCATCAACTCCTGTTTTCTGTCTTGATTTTGTCCACCAGTATGTTCTTCTGTTCCCTCATTGATGAAGCTTTACAGACAGACTGCTGTCTGACGGTTCCAGGTGAATGAAACTTCCTGTAGAAATAGTCAAAAAGATTATGTTCCAAGAACCAAAAGGTTCAGCTCAATGATTTCACACAGGTTATACATGCTTTTTTGCACAGTAAGCTAAAACTAAGATGTAAATGACTAAACTTGGTAAAAACTTTTTCAAATTTCACCATCCTTCTTCATAATAACTCTAATAAAAAAAAAAAACATAATTTACATACAAGGTGTGGTCGGAGTAGATTTTTTGTTGGCAATAATTTATTTGGTCGTACTTTATCTAATATGTAGCAAAAAGAGCTTTTCTTCATACTTTAATACTAGTGAGATGTTTTCTGTTTTTTATTTTTTTATTTTCATAGGGTAAATCACCCTTAAAGTCACTAAAATGGTTTTCTATACCTGTCCACCTCCTCAAACAGATTGATTAGGACAGTCTATGGTTAAGTCTGTAAGAACGACAATCACAGTGAAAAATGTAATTCAGTCGGGATGAACCAACTAAAGAATATTCATCGATCTAAGGATTTGTAGACCTAAAGAGTGAATCTCTCATTAAAAGGATTTGTTTATTTTTGGACATCTGAATGGTTTTTACAACCATCAAATGGCAACTAAGATCAGATTTTTTTTTTTGTCAAATGTCTGCCGAAAAGCTTAAATGGACAAACTTAGCCCTTAGAAATCAGCCAAAAGAAAGGCTTTTTAATGTTTTTTTCTGCTTTCCAGTCAACAATTGTATATAGAATTATGAGAATTTAAACTTTGTGACTTTCGGAAGAAATATGCGAGAGTGATGAGATTTTATCAATCAATACATTAGGGAGAGATGTTGCTTGATCTTCCCTGGTGAGGTCTAAACAGCTGTGGTCTTGTCGCTGATGACCAGAAGAGAAATGGCTGACAGGTTGATGGATAAGATCTGATGCCGGACTTTTGACTGGATAAAAGTGATATTCACAGAAGTGACAGCTGACAGCTGCAGAGCAGGAAACACTTTGTTTGACAGCTGCAAAGCTCAGAGCTGGCAGAAAGCTTGCCAGAACCCGTGTGGTTCAAAAGAAAAAACAACTTGAATGCCTCCAGTCAAGTGACGGGTAACCAGGAAAAAGAAGACCTAAACAATAGACCTCCAGGAGAGATTGAACAGAGTAAAAAGGGGCATACCCCGAAAAACCAACATTTTGAGCTTTTAAGTGTAATATACTGTTTATTCCTTACTGTAAAACCTCAAAGAGGTATTTTGATCCATTCAAGCATTTTTGAAAAGTTCTCTAAAAACCTGCACTCTCAACACCAGCCCCTCCCATACCCACGAAAACTAGCACGTCTTCACATGCTTACATCGCAAAATGAGAACCGCCCCCTCCAGAAGGAGTCTGCTCCGCCCCCAGGCTAACACACTTTGTCCACAAAGCTAGTTATTATCCAGTGTAACGATGGCAAAGAAATGCTCATTCGGTTTAAAACTTTGTGCAGTAGCATATGCCAAAGAATGTTCTGGTGATGAGTCTACACCACATGGTGGGATGGATCCTGCATGTATTTGAGAATGGCGCAACCAGACGGGCAATATTGGCAAGACAGCTGGAGAAAGGAAGCAGACTATTTCCTGGTGGAGACAGGGGGAAGACTATTTTCTGATGGAGAAAGATGCATTATAAAAGCGGTTTTAAACATGGATCATTGATTATAGTCAGAGAGGTGCACGTGTCTCCAAGAAAATGATCTGCACGACAGCGAAAAGGGTCTTTGATACGAAGATGAATGATTCAAAGACAAACAAATCCTTCAGAGCCACTGCTGATCAGAACAATGTTTTCATCATTTTAATAAATCCTGAAATGTTCATCTGGCGTTGTCTATATATATGCATATATAAATATATATTTAATATATATATATTTCCCATATTTTATTGCATAAGGAACACATTAGCCAGCACTATTCTGTCTGTGCTAAATTTTGGGGATAAACGTCCAGGCTACATGTGCACATATGTTGACAATAAATGATGTTTTAAAAAAAAAAAAATGTTTTATGCTATCATAAAATGGGCAGCACCCTCATGGAGTTAAAGGTGGAGCCTCATAGACTCTTTAAAAAGAGTTTACAAAAATTATTCATATTTCAAAAATAAATCGTTTTTTAGGGCTCCAAAGGTAACATGTGATCATATATATGGATATAGTTCACTCTGAAAGACTAAAAAAAATATCTGAGCCCTTTAAGGAATCTAACACAAGAGCAATTTAATAGAACAGGTAGAAACCATCTGCCAAAAACAGCCATATATTAATAAAAACTAGTTGTCTCCATCTACCCGCTCTACTGGGATGTTTTCTTATTGATTATAAGAAATAATCTCTTTTCACTTTTGTGTCAAACTTTAGCAAACCCGTAGAACCATTAACCAATGGAAACCATGCAACCATACCAGCTGCAACAACCTTAAAAAGAGAGTGCAGGATGTTTGTTTCAAATGACTTGAGGCATGGCAGAAATCTAAAGGAGAGCAGACCGAGAAAAGAGAGCAGAAAATGAAAAGCAATACTTAGCAATGCACAATGACAGCCTGCATTAATCAAATTAAAAGCTCGTTCTAACTTTGTTTAGTTACATGACACTAAACTTTTCTCTTTTTAATTTTACTCAACAGAAACCTTTCTAAAAAAAAGTGGCCAGAAATAAAAAAAGAAACAATAGCCCAATAAGACCTAAGCACAACTTTTACATGTTTCCATTCCCATAGTGACCTGCACAGGTTTAAATTTGATTCATCTCAAATTAAGAGTTTTTGAACAATTAATTGGCTCCTGCAAATGTCTCACTCAGTGATTACGGTAGAGTAATTTTGCTGCCACCAATAACAGCAGGACTCCTCATTAGGAAGACATCATAATTGATGAACTGATTTAAATAATCACTTCCTGACAGGATTTCCTCTGTACTCACAAGTGCCTCCCTCAGCAGGATCCTCCAGCAATAATGCAAGCAAAAGACCTTACTGATGAGGTGAGGTGCTTGAGGAGGAAATGAAAACTCAAATGCTGTGTTAGTCTCTGCATGTCGCTCAAGTCCAAATTCAAGGTTTTCGTTGCTGCTGAAATTAGAAACAAATCCACTATTCCTGCAAATGTGACTTAAATTTTGTAACCTTGTTATAGCTACTTAGCTAAGATTTCTATTGACAAACTTCTAATATTTTGCTTTTTTTTTTCAATCTTAAGGCTTTTCTTTCAGTTTCAACTTTTTTTTTATTTCGTTTTCAAATCTGAAAGTTTCATTTTCAAAACTTTTGGCCTTGTTGTGGCGCGTTGGGGCAGGGCTAGCATGAAGGACCAATCAAAATCCATGAGGATGTAAACTTCATTCTTTAACTCTAACTTTCAGATCAGAAAAAGAAAAAAAAGAGTTGAAATCGAAAAAAAAAGTTTTGAAATTGAAATTTTGAGTTTTGAAAACTAAAAACCAGAACATTTGAAGCTAAAAATATTTATTTTAAAACAGCAAAAAGTTTTCCACATTTTACTTTTTTTTTTTTTATCCAAACACTAATATTTTTTTCAATGTAGTTTATTTCGGTTTCAAATAACATTAAAACAGTAGAAATAATCATTAAAAACAGAATAAAGCAGCAAACAGCATGAAATATCCAAATCTTTGATTTAAAACTTTATCTCTACTGAGAAAATTGTTTGTTTTATTTAATTTGTACTTAATTCAAGTGTTTACAGAAAATCTAAATGAAAATCATTGACATTCAGCACTTTTTATTGAATGTTTGAGAGTTTTTCAGGAATGTCTTTTTTTTCTCAGGGTTTTGTGTTGAAGGACAAAATAGCAAATGTCACAAAAACAGATTTAAAAAATTGTACCTTGCTTGCCAAAGTTTCCACAATTGAGACACGAAGGTGAAAAAATTACTTCATTTTAGAAACAACCCTTCTAGATGGTAAAAACAGACAAATGGAACTCATCATGGACGCCTCATTTCTTTATGACAGAGGTGTCAAACTCAATCTCAAAGGGGGGCAAAATCCAAAACACACCTTAGGTCGTGGGGCGAACTGGATAAACATTTATTGAACACAATAAAACTAAATTTTTTAAACTTTAAAAAGTAACATTCTAACATTCCGATTAATAATAAAAATCCAGGAATATGATTCTAGAATAAATCAACCAAAACCGTAAATGACTTTCAATACTTTACTCTCTATAAAAATATATTTTGTCAAAATTATACAAGTCAGAAATAAGCGTCAGATAACATCGGGCCATTATTAACAAAAAAGTAAAATGATCTGGCCGGATATAACTTCCAGGAGGGCCGGATCCGGCCCCTGGGCCTTGACTTTGACACGTGCTTTATGACAACACCAGTGTTTAGGTTATAGTTCTCAAAGCAGTTAAGTCTTTGTGCTTACAACGTCAGAAAGCCACATGAAAGATAAAAGTATTTATTTATTTGTCAAAGCGCTCGAGTCCTTGTATTCTGTCCTCACAATTGCGTTTCTGAGCAAGGCTAGACAGATCGGAACAAAGAAGAAATCCAAGAAAACCGTCAGATGTACTTTTTCTGGTAATTTCTACTCTCTCGTTCTTTTTCCTTTTTTTCCTTCAGTATTATATTTTTCAATTTTACAAAAAAAAAAAAACAATGAAGAACTTAAATCACAATGGCAAAAGATTCGCAGCTATCCTACTAAACAGAAAGTAATTTAGCTCTAAAATGAGCGTAGACTTTTCTTCATGTGTTTTGTACACCACACATGAATAATGAACTCAGCATTTTCATGTAACAACAATTTTTGTCTTCTCCACTCCTATGGATTTTGGGCTTTTCTGCGATATATCCTTTTTTTTTTCTTCAGAAGCCATGAATCCAAAATGTTAAAAAAAGTTCAATGGTGTATTTTTTATTTATCAAATTTCACTTCAGCAACAAATTGATATTTACATACTGTATGTTAGAATGATCAAGTTTTAGATAGATCTTAGTGAATTAATACCATGACATTAGAGGATTCCTATACTCTTATTTTTGCGGTGTTTTCAGTTGCAGGGGTTTCTTTTCCTTTTCTGCAGCTGATGCTTTATGGTTATTTGGCATATCTAATCATCTCTATCACTATCAGAAATAACATCCCATGTACCCTATCTTCTCTTTCCTTCTGAACATTCACACACTGTCGGCACTGACACAAATCAGTCCAAGACAGTTTTGCTGACATACAAGAACATTTGTCTGCATCACGTTTGTTTTGCTTACAGCTGCAGCGGACCAACTGCAGCCCACATTGAGGAGGAGGGCTGCTGATCAGTGGTTAAGGGAGCACACATAGTACCTTTCAGACAATTTCTCATTGTAAGCACCATTTAATGAGTTTGAAATGACATAATAATAGTTTGCTTTTTATTTTGTTAAACTCTATCAGATTTGGGTATTTGTTCAGGATAAAATTGAATGTTTGGAAAGTTGTTACTTAGATGAAAATCAACACATTCTCATCCTCAAGTCATCACAAATTGACGTTTGGTTAAGGACCCCTCCGCGTCACTTTTTGACATTTTGGAAGTCCCCAACTTGTCGGGTTTTGACACGATGGCTGATTGTAAAATCAAGCAACGTGTTCCTTGCCCTCATGGATGTATTTGATTACACGTGACCCAAACCCCAAAGCGCATGTAAATAATTTCAGTATGCGAGTTTAAGAGATATTCCAACTTCAAACACCGACTTAGTTCAGAACTTTTAGAGCTTAGGACTAATATATATTTATAAATTAGCAAAAAGTTTTTAGTTCCTCAGTGTTGGAATGACACAGTACAGCCTCTACAGCCCTTTCTGAATTTTCCTTCTCCAATTAATGAATTAAGCCTATTAAAGTGGCCCCAGTGTAACACTTTTACAACTGCACATCAAAGCATTGAGAGCAGCTATACGGGTCTCCTCTCTTGAAATTGTATTCAAGCTTTTAAAATAGGGCGTCTAACAATGAAAGGAGATGATGCAAGGAGACACCATTAAAGGATTGAGGGATGGGTACAAAGACGAATGCAGTCAAGCCAAGTAAACACTCCGCGCATGGTTGATTTTCCTAAACAGTTCAAGATGAGTTTCTAATTGAAATGAGCTTCAGTGCACTTTGTCATTCCCCCTCCTTCACCTCTCCTGCTTTTACTATCTTTGTACCGCACTCCTGACGATGAAAGGTCACAGTGGTTTCTTAACCAGTTTGTGACATTCATCATCAAGTATTTCCTCCTCACACTGTTTTGTTCTTTCAGATAACTTTAGCGCACATCCACAGTTATGCTTATTTGCATACTGATAACATTCACAGCCACAGAGTTTAATCTGATAAAACCCAGGGATTTATCAGACCCAGTTGTTCCTTTTTTAACGACATAACTTTCTTTTGCCTTTTTGCATTTTACCGCCTGTTCTTAAATCCCACTGCAGGATGGGGCTCTTCAAAATTACTAATGCCAGAATTAAATGAACAAGGTTTAAAGCCAGCCCTTAAAGAGAATTGGACTAAAGAAAAAAAGACAGACAGGAAAAAAGGAATAAATAAATAATTGGAATATTTTAGCTCTGAAAGTAAACAGCTGGAGGTGTGACCATGATGCAATGGGAGGAAATCAGAGGGTCACTGCATTAATTGAAGTGTTCTTCTATCCAACGAAAAGAATAGTAAGCCTTCTCCTGCATCACAGCACACGTTCACATCAAGAAAAAAAAAACAAATGAGAATGCAAGAAACTGCACCGACAAGCACCTTTCAATTAGACTTAAGAGTCTTCTACAAGTGGGAAGGTGAGATTCATGTACTGGGAGATAGAAATGATTTATTTAGAGTTGATTACAGCCATTAATTTAGGAAGGGATGGGAGAACGAGACAGGGAGAAAGATAAATGATTACTATTTTTTATCTCGATTAATCAACAGCCGTCTCTTCTGTCAAGGTAGTGGAAGGTAGGAAAGATGAAATGTTGCACGGATGATGAAAAAAAGTGAAAGTTGTGATATACATTCATCTGCTTCATGCAAAGACACAAACAACCAAACAGTTAGTTAGTCTCACTGGAATTAATAATTATTTGGATTATCAACAAGTTGAAGCCAACTAGAGAATATTCTACTTGAAGCAAACTCACTTTTTTCCTGTTTGTTGTAGATTTTTTATTTTTTTATTTTAGAGACATTTGAAAGGGATAAAAAAGAAACACCTTCATTCTTTGAGATTATTAATTTATCAAGACTGAAACATAACACTAAAAAAGAGATGTACAAGGATCAATCCAGAATAAAATCATACAACATGATCTTTGTATTGCTGTGTTGTTGCAAGAACACAAGTCATAAATTCTGTTCCTGCAAAATTAATTTGTACAGAACATTGTTTTCAATGTAAAAAGTGAAACATTGCGTCAATAAACAAAAGTTATGTAATTTGTTACTTTAAAAATATTCTTTTTTTTGTCAAATTAAATTTTAAGATGAGTAAACCATCAACTCAAAATTTTAATTTGAGGAAAACTAATAATTTTAAACATGAAAAATAACAGAATTTTTGTAATTTGATTCAATGTTTTTTTTTTGTAATTGTCTGTACAAACTTTTGTTTATTGAGTGAGGAATGTATTGCTCTTATAGTAACTGTAGTCTGGTGTTAGTTTGATAGAAATGATGCTTCTTTTTATTTGGTATTTGATTGTATTTTTTTTTAGGAACTCTTCCTGAGGTTTGGTTTCTGTCTTTATTTTAGTACGGCCTTTTTTTTTTAGATTCAGTTTTCAGATTTTATCCTAAACTTGTTTTTATAATGCAATTCCTGTCTAATGTGGCAACTGTTTAGTGTTGTGTGTCTTTTCTCGCAAAAGTTGTGTTATTGGTAAGAACAGGTAACTGTCTTCTCTCAGTCTTAACCTTAACCTAGACCTTGCTTTAGTTTTATTAGACATTCAGGATTATTTTCTTGGATTGCATCTTAACTTCCTGTGGTGATGTTGACATCTCGGTAAACATTAGTCCAGCTACCTTTAGGTTGTGCATAAGTCTTATCATGTGTGTGAAGTTTTTCTAGCAGAATTATTAATTCTGTCTCTGTTCATTTTATTTTTCTAAACATTTTGTTTCAAAATATGTAATGTTGTAGATGTGTGATCATTTTAAATAACATTTGTGAGTATTTGCAGGAGCTGAAAACCCTTGACTGAGAGTTGAATCCCAGACACTAAACTCAGAGAACAACAAATCATTCAGGTAACAAACTCTACACAGACACAGTTAGTGGCTTACTTATTAATGGAGGGGAAGATTTAGCAGCTAAAGATGTTTTTCTTTGAAGAGATGGCACGGACCAAAGAAAAAAAAAGTTGCTAAAATTAAAATAGTGTCCATGCTGTATTTAAACTTTTAAACAGAGTTTCATTTAGTGGACAGGACTCAGATGACAATACATCCTTTGTGGAGACAAAAGTTTAGAAGTCTTAATATTATTTAAAAACAGTAAGATTAGCACTTTTTAAAACTCAAAATTTACAACTTTAAAGATTTGCACTTCAGGATTAGTTTCAGTTTGGAGACTAAATGAAAATTTTGCTCTAAATATTGACTTGACATTAACCATGTTTTTTTTTTTCCCCAAAGACCTTTCATTTATTTCCTTTGATGATATATCTAATCTAAAGACAATCGTCAATGTGGAAAAAATTTAAGTTTGGTTGAAAAATAATACAGTGATTAAATTTGATAGAGGAAACAATGATATTTGGAACCATCCTGCTGACCAAACACAGAGGTTTTACTATGGAAACATTAAAGGATCAAACAAAACTAAAACCATCTCAAAATTGTAGATTAAAACAGTGAGAGATAAGAATAATTTGTCCAATTAAATAAATGTGAAATCTTACATTTTTAAATACCTGAACAAAGATTGAACAAAATCAGAAGGATACAGAATGAAGATAAGTATAAGCTTTTAATAATACATTTACACTCAGTGGCCACGGTTTTTTGATATTTTGACCATGCCTAAATGCTTTGAGTTGCTGCCATGTGATTGGCTGATTAGAAATTTGCTTTAATGCGCAGTTGGACAGGTGTGTCTAATAAAGTGACAGTGAATGTGTGCTGAGCCTTACATGAAAAATATTTATCAGTTCCTGCCAATTGAGTGTTTTTGATTTTGGGACCCCATCTTTTACATTTAAAGGTTCGTACACAACACACATCACTCACCAAACTTACCACTGGAAATGTTTGTCACACTCGTCCAAAACTGTGAAACTTGTGCCTAAAAAGATTCCTAAGTG
Organism: Oryzias javanicus; assembly: GCA_003999625.1. NCBI lineage: Eukaryota > Metazoa > Chordata > Actinopteri > Beloniformes > Adrianichthyidae > Oryzias > Oryzias javanicus. The sequence continues at coordinate 5,463,195 of CM012437.1, forward strand.
TTAAAATATTCCACTTATTGAAAGTTTTGTGGAAAATGGAGCTGGTCTGACTCTTGTAAACATTACATGCCAATGCTGCCCGAGGGCATGCGAGTGTTGAGGGAAGCTTGTGCACTTATTTAAAATGCATACAGTTATAAATGTTGGCTTTCCAAATACGCCGAGGGGGAAAAGTGGGCCATTGTTTTGACCTTATGGTAGATTTTTCATTCCTGGTGCCTTTTGAATTATTTATATTTTTTGACAAAGTAAAAACACAAAAATGCTATTTTATATTATTAATGTGCCAGTCACATCAATCTTATGATGCCCAGAGACTGAATGCTGAGGAAAACTGACTGAATAGATTGGATAATTCCAGCGCTTGCTTGACTATCTAATGGAGAAAAGGCCTTTTGCAATGAAAGAATACAAATGTATTGTCTAAAAATGTAGAGAACAAAAACATATTATGTCATTTATAATACAGTATTTTCATTTATTCAAATCAATAAGTCGTTATAATCCCATATTTCCTCATTTTTTCTTGTTTTTTGCCATTTTCTGAAGAGATTTTGTGAGATTGAATTATAGAAAAAGCTACATTGTTTTTATTGTGTGGATGATGGAAAAAGCTACACACACCAATGGTATGTGACAACGTAAAACACTTGTACTCATAATAAATAATAGTGGATTGCACTCAAGCCATGAGTTAATTCACATGGTTGTAAGTTGCATTATGGTAAGTTTCTTAGTTTGTGAATCTGTTTGCTGTTGCATTTTGTATACATTTCTACACAATTGTAATTTCTTGCAGGTTAAGTCACAACTGTCCTCATGTGTGGGTATGGGCTGTCTGCAGGGGAAAAATGGGAAAATCTCTGCGGGCCCCATAGGTGAGATGCAGGTGTGTGCTATTGATTTGTCCTTTTTTCTATTTCTCCTAAATCCTGCACACTAAGCAGGGAACCCATGAGGGAAAGGGGCGTGCATTGTCCGCAACTTGGCGGATAGAAAGGCGTTCTAGTTTGTCCTCTCTCGTGGGTGGAGTGCTCCTGCCTCAGGTGCAGGAGTTTGAATATCTTGGGTTCTTGTTCACGAGTGAAGGAAGATCGGAGCGTGAGATCGATTGGTTATATAGTTGCTGCATCGATTTGTTGTGGTGAAAAGAGAGCTGAGCCAGAAGGAAAACTCTCAATTTACAAGTTGATCTTCAATTCATGACCGAAAGAACAAGACTCTGACTACAAGTCACTGAAATGGTGGCCGGGCGCTTCCTTATAGAAAGGGTGAGAAGCTCGGTCACCCGGAGAGAGCTCGGAGTAGAGCCGCTTCTCCTCCACATTGAGAGGAGCCAGTTGAAGGGGCTCGGGCATCTGGTCTAGATGCCTCCCTGGAGAGGTGTTCTGGGCATGTCCCACTGGGAAGAGGCCCCACGAAAGACCCTGAACGCGCTGGAGAGACGTTTCTCGGCTGGCCTGGGAACCCCCTTAGAGCCCCCTGAGGAGGAACACGACCAGGTCCTGGATGAATGGAAGATGATGGACGGATGGATGGAAAACTGTTGTTTTTGTTTCTTTTGAGAACCAGCATTAACTGTATTTTTTTTTCTTTTTTATTGTTATTGTTTCAGTGATTTTTGCAATGTAAACTCTACTTTAAGAGCCTTGTGCCCATCGTGTTACAAGCTAAAAAAAATGAAAATAAAAATTCTACCATGCCTTTTTTTTTTTGAGTAATTGGAAAGTTTTGAAGATCGCAATGTCTATTATTCTCAACAATCAGTTTATACCACCTCTCCGCGACACAGTAAAGTCATTATTTAGTTAGTCTGAACCTCTACATACAACATATACGTTGTCATTTTCTAGTTTAATCTTCATCCTGAATGCATACACTTACCTCACTTCGGAAACGATCCATATTTTCCCCAAAAAAGTAAAAGAAATAAAAAAACAAAAAAGCATGCAGTTCAACCTGATTAGACACTTCCTGTCTAAAATTGTGCTGTTTTTGTCTATCGAGACAATGTAGAGACAAAAAGTAACAATCATCAATTGTTACCATGTGTGCTGTGTCTACTTGCAATGAAATTAGCATTTTTCATAAAAAGGTTGAAACTGTAAAGGCATACAAGAAAATTGATCATTTGTTTAACTTCTCCTTTTTCAGGCTCTTCTTACTGAATTTGCCTTTTATAAATTTGTTTTATCTTTAATGTAATTCAGCTTGAATATAAACAGGGTGTAACCAGCACTCTTGTGTTTTGCCATAAATCAGAATGACAATCTTTGAGACCTATATTATAAATAGACAGGGGCAGGAACACAAATTTGAAGTAAAAATAACATGTATCTTCATTTGTATAAGAAAAACCTGTCAATGTATTAAGTAACGCTTTGCTGAGCAAGTCTGAAACTCCAAGGGCCAAGGACAGTGATCTCATACATAGACCTCAGTACATCTGTCATTTTATTAGTGCCCAACTACCAGTAAACAACGTGACGCCCATGGCTCAGTGGTGCAGAAGAATGACTTCATCTGCTCCATTGAGTCCATTCCTCCAGGCGACCCATGCCAACACATGAGAGCAAGTGATGAAAATAACATTGGTCACATTACAGGCCGAACTGTATGTAAACAATTAGCCTTGCGCAATTAAAGTGCCATCAAAAGTAACAAAAATGACAGTACTTATAAATAATGCATTTATAGAGTCTTTGATGGCCCTGTTAGTTTATTCCCATTTGTTAAACCAATGCTGTGTGTGTTTTAAGAGCCTCATTATATCCATTAAATTGAGCAGCAGAAAATAAGGGAAAACTCATCTGAACTCCGCAAGCCGAAAAAGGGGAGAGAGATGTGCCGACTCAATTCGCTCAGTGTTCCTCAGCCAGCAAAGCTTCAGAAATCTGACATCAGCAGAAAACATGATCACGGCTAAATGCGACGGTTATGTACATCATTGGTTTCTCAGAGGGGGATTTGGAAAGATGTAAATTTATAATTACACTGTGTGATGGGAACAAAATGGCTTTGCGAGTTCTCACGGCGAACTCTAATCAGAATCCAATTTTACCTGACATTGAACTGTTTAAGTGCTACAGAGACGTCACGTTTGGAACAATGAGTGAAAGCCACTGAGGATTAAACCCTTTCATAAATTAACAAACAAAGTTTTCTGTGCAGCATTAGCTTTGTATTAGAGAATCTCTTATCAATAGTGAAGATTCTTCACGGCTTTGAGTTGTCTCGGAGTTCTATTTTGTCGTTTTGATGAGATGTTTCTTGAGCCCAATCCAAGAGAAAGGAGCATGTGATGAAAGGCGACATAATTACAGTGTGACGGTACAGAAAATCAAGGGATAAATGGAAGTCTTAATGGAGAAAAAGGCTACAAAGTCAGTGGAGAATTTATTGAATGTAAAGAAAAAGAGCAAAGTAGAGTGATAGAAAGATGAAAGATCCTCCACTGAGGAAGGAAATATTCCAGAGAAAATAGCTGAGTATGAAAGGCAAAAAATAGAGAAAAAAGTTTCTATGTTGTGGTTCTGTCCAGGAGAATTTCATAAAATTCACTTGTCTTCAAACACATTGCAGAGTTTCTTCTATTCTCTAAATCAGGGGGGGTCAAACTAAATCGCACAAGGGGCCAAAATCCAAAACACACCTTTGGTCGCAGGATAAACATTAATAGAACACACTAAAACTGCATTTTTAAAACCATAAAATTGTAACTTTTTAACATAATTATGAACTAGTTACCTGCGATACTGTTAGTGTGAATGCTGGAAGATGAATTTGACCACTGAAGATGCTGAAACGGATAGCTAAAAACACTGAAGATGATAACTCTGAAGCTAGTAGCCAGCTAGAATATTAGCTAAAGGCCAAATTAGCCTGAAAACAAAAAAATGGAAAACTTCAGTTAGCCAAAAAGCTAGCGTGTAGCTGAAAAAATAGCTTAACTTCAACATAGCCTAAAAAACTGAAAAATAGCCTAAATTAGGTAAAACAGCTAGCGTGTAACTGAAATATTAGCTAAACTCCAAAACAGCCTAAAAATCTTGAATGCCAAATTTTAAAACTGAAACTTCTTAACCTAATTATGAATAATAAAAAGGCAGGAATATTTTTCCAGAATAAATCAATTTAAACCTTAAATGACTTTTAATATTTTACTCTCCATAAAAATACATTTTATCAAAATTCTACAAGTTATAAATAAGCACAAGATAACATCTGACCTTCAATAATAAAATAAAATGATCTAGAGGGCCGGGTCCGGCCCCCGGGCCTTGATTTGGACTCGTGTTCTAAATATAAAACGATAAAATATTGAACACAAGCGTATAGCTGTTCCACATTAGCTTTGGCTTGTAATTTCATGTGTGCATTCCAGAGTATTCAACTCCCAATTGCAATGACTAATGAATGACTGTTTATCAATCTGCAAGAGTTTCAGCGCAATGAGCCCTGACCATGTCTGAGGAATAAGAAGTAAAGTCCAGGACAGATGTAACATAGTCATGTAGGACTCGTTCCAGCTCAGCAGTGTGATCTCAACACACACAACATGTTATGTTTGTGCAACACCGTGAGTGCTGCTGCACCACCAAAATGTTATTTGCCATAAAAATCAACTCTAAGAAACAGAACGAACATGAAGAAACTATAGATTTATTTTGTAGTGCGACACTACAAACAAACAATACAGAACATTCCTAAAACTTGCTCTGACAGAGTCCCATGAGGCCGCCATGAACAGTAGATAAATCATTTCAACCCTGGTATGACACCTGTAAGGACAATCGGACAGAGGCTAAAGATATCTGCTCTGTATAATAACCAAATAACAAAGGGCAAAACAGAGTAAAAAAGGCAAACAACAAAACACATACTAAAGAAAATTGAATGCTTTGATGTGTTTTTGCAAAAAAATCTCATTTTATTTTTATTTCTGAGCTTTATTACATATTTTTAATAAAAGTTACGCTTTTAAAGTTTAGTTTTAATGTTTTTAATAAATGTTTATCATGTTCGACCTGCGACATAAAGTGTGTTTTAGATTTTAGCCCACCTGTGCGATTGAGTTTGACTTACAGTTTTACTTAACTGACTAATAGATGTTTTTGGGATTTTGAGATTTTTTCTTCTCAAGCAAAGCAGTGCACAGAACGTCTGTATTCCCTTCAAGTAATTCGCTGTTGGTGGTCTGCGAAAAGCCTCCTTTTCTAATGCCGGGACATCATCACCTAGGCGGGTGAAAGGGCACGGCTTCAAAACTCCAAGTTCACTCATCATCTTTATGGCGGGCCATTCAGGAGACAAAGATGACAGGTTCTCACTCACTTTAATGAGCCGACAGCAACCCGGAGGAAGACAGGGGATTGGGCTTGAAAGAAAGAGAGCAATAAAAGCGAGATGAGGAGCTCAAGGCCAACGCTTGCTCTCAGACCCAAGACGTCAGGGGGAGGAGTGTGTGTGTGTGTGTACATGTGTGTTGGATCTGTCCTGCTATGATCAACTGATGGCATAGAAAGCTGCTAAACGTTTGAATTCCTATTTTCACTGTGAGAAAGAAAGTCAGACCCATGTTGTCTCAAGCAATAGTTTCAGGCACTTTTTTTTATTATTTTTTTTACAATTGATGGTTTGTAGCATGTTTGCTATTTTGACAGTAGATGTAGTGATATTTTCCTATAAACTAAATATCTCAAAAGTCAGACCACTGCTAATATTAATTTACTATTTTCATATTATTATATTATACTGTTATTTTCTTTTTCTTTAATTTTAATAACATTTTCTCCAGTATTCATTTTTGGAAATGTTTCGTTTTCTTTCATGATCCGATTTGGTGATCCGATTCAATTCATAAATCAAACACAACAATTCAACGATGATTTTTACTTATAATTAAATGTTTATTTATGTCTTTTTAATTGACGTGAAAATGAAAATGATATGTATTAAATAACTGTCATTTATATCTTTATTTAGAGCAGATGATCAATATCAACAAAACTGATAAAAACACAAATACTTAGAAAGAAATGGCGTTCGTCATTTTTTTGTCAACCTTTTGGTTAAGTTCAACAGTAACATAAACAACTAAAAAGCACAAACACAGTTATTTTTTATCTTCTAACTTTATTCCATCCTCAACATTCTAGATCATGTTACTTTCTACGTCGATGACATCCTTCCTTCTGCTTTTGCTAGTTTTACTTTGAAAACAGGAAGCTTCACCGACACAAACATTTGTTTACTTCCGGTGACGATAGCACTGCGCATTTGGCTTTGTTTTAGGTTATAAACTTAAAATCTAACATTATTCTGCATATCAGGGAAGTAAATACATAGTTTCCCAAATAATATTTTACTACACTCCACTATATTTTTAAAGATCGCGAATCAGCGATCTAGGACTTTGCAAATATTTGTATTCAGGCTGGCTCTATTTTTATTACTTTGCTGAACAACAAAAGACTAACGAGTTGTTGGTTTGTTAACCAACAATTAGGGTAAATAACAGTTGAACTGTTTCACTATGGCTTTTGTGAGAAGCTAAAATAAATGCTTTGCGTTTAGCTTCAATCTAAAGTATTTGTGGAACAGTTTTTAAACTGGGGACATTTAACACCCAAAGTTTACTTTAATGCCAAATGAGTCGTACCTAAATTGATTGTTTACAAACAAAATTTAGGTTTTGTTACCAAATTTTTTGTTAAAATTTGCAGAAAAAAAAAAATTTCGTCTATGTATTTTTTCTTAATAAACTGCATCCACTGCTGCCTGAAACCGATAAACATGTCAACCTTCCATTTCAGCCAGAAAGGCCTGTTTTAAGCATTTTGCCATAGTTGCAGGTGCTGTAAAGTTAAATGCAGAAACACCTTCAGGTATTGCTAAAAAACAAGATAAAACCAAAAACTGTAGCTTCAAACACTTGAGAATTATACCAGTCGCTTTTTTTCCCCTGTAATATTTAAATGACAGCATAATTCAACACCGACATCTACTTTGAGGTGTCAACACTACTGACTTTGGGTATGTTAACGTACTAATCCAAATGTTCACTGACCGTGTTGCACCTTATGGAGAAGCTGTTTCCCCAGTGAGTTCCAGCGTTCAAACACTGTGTAGCCCGTGTTTTGTTATCCTCACGGTGTCATCGACACCATCTGGGTCGGCCTCGGAACGCAGACAGATGGATACATCGTCCCTGCGTTGGGCCTAACAAGCAAGCAGACTTACCTGAGTTTTTCAAAATAGAACAGTTAACATTGAAACCGCTAAGAAAAATAGTAAAATGTGGATAGGCGCAAAAAAAAAAAAAGCATGTCCATGAAAGGAAGGATTTCTGTTTAAGTTTTGTCTCTGGATGTTTTTATTAGAGAACTGGTCGGTCAGCTCCGAGCGAGCAGGTCGGGTTGCAGCAGTTTTTCCATCATGCTGCTGCTGTAGCTTGACGGAGTTGGCTGTAGCAGTTTCCCATCTAGCTTTTGAACGGAATGATTCTGCTGACTGCATAAGAAGCACGTAATCATTCAGACACACACGAACACTGAAGCCGTCCTGTTGGTGAGGAAAGCAGCTTTAGGGGAGTTCTCGCTGCGTGAGGTGCCCCGTCAGGGATTTGAAAACTTTAAAGTGTCAGAGGGGGGAAAATTGAGAATGAAGACATTGTACATGGCTGCTTGATCGACACAGAAAGGACGTGTACTGCATTTCATAACATATTAAAAACTAAAATATTTATTTTTGAGAGCTTTATATACAATTTTAGATTAATTAATATCAACCAAATACTTTTTACAGTTACATTTATCAATTTAAGTGTGTCCAAACAAATATATTTAGATTGATGTATTAAATATTGTAAAACGGTGATGTTCATGTCGTGTTTCATTTCAAACTGCATACTCACATTTCAGTTGCAAGTGGCAAAATGGACCTGAATGCTTCACCAAATCATAGACTGAAACCCAAAAGTGTTTCTGACAGCATCAATAAACGGCTGGATATCAGGGGGAAGTGGACCTAATTACTGGGAAAAGGAAATGAGCGAGGAAAGGCCTTCCAATATTATCAAGGGACAAATTGACAAAAAGCACAATTCATCCAAGAATGTAGTAGATCAAAAAACTAAACAAAAAAACACTGTACTTGAAAGTTCACATGGCCTTTATTCTGGACCGGAGCAGCGAGCTTTACCCTTAACTTTTCCCCCTTTTGCTCCAAGCTGGGAATACTATGACATAGGAAAATGGCTCATGTGACCATCTATTCGCCAGTTCTTCTGTCCGTCCATCCATCCACCCAACCTTATGTCCTTCCATCCTTCCATCCATCTGTCCGTCCATCCATGTTCTTCACCTGCTGTATCCCTTTCGGGGTCCCGGTTGCATGTCAGTCATATCTCTAATTACTTTCTAAACAATGTTATCAGACCACAATGACTTCTTTTTTAAAGCCGATCTGTCACAACAATGGCACACCTAAAGAAAATCGAGCTTTTAGGGAGAGCTGCTTTTCTATGTGTCATTATTAAAAGGCAAAAAGTGACTGGATCTGATTCTGGGGGAAAGTAATGTAACTCGCATTTTTCACGGTACCCATTTCATTTATTCAGTACCACCGTTAGCCGCCTTTAGCTTGTGTCTGTGTCTTCATGTCTTTGTTGCTGAACCTGTCTGCTCCAGATCTGCTCTCACTCTCCCCTTCCCAACCAGAGAATAATTTGCCCTTCCTTGGAGGCGGAGCCCAAACGCTAAAACCATTGCATTTTAGCTAGCTGCCCAAACAACCGTGACGCTCAGAGCACGTTGTGGCAGCTGTGTCGGTATTGTTTTGGTGCCCGCTTTCAGAGTCTCTGCAAAGGCGCGCAGAGCAGAATTTTGGACTTCTCGACTTTTCATTTCGTAGCTGATTGAATGCATCGACGCAGCCGGTGATCTATAAATCTATCCTACCTGTGACTCTGTCCTACTTACACTTACTGCGCATGCGCAAATCGAAAATCTGTCATCTTTTTCGGTTTTAGCGGACCGCCCATAAATCTGTGCGATCCCTCGATGTTGTGATCAGAATATGCTGCCTCGCGGTACAACTGTCGGTCGGAGCCCCGTGAAGTGGCACTGCCCTGTAGTTAAGCTGTCTGACACCCTGTGAGGCCACGCTGCTTCTCCGTGACCCTGTTAAAAGCCGTCACCCCTCTGAGGCTGCGGTGCTACCGTAATTCTCTCCTATCCTGCTGGTAACGACCAAACATCAAAACTGTATCTTCGTTCATTTACAGTACATTTGGATAGTTGTCAGTTTGTGCTACAGGTAGGAAAATCTCACAATGAGAATCTCAATACAGTATACCAACGCTTTCATATTTCACAGAAAAATCTATATTTTAACTGCACTTTATGAACAAGTGTACAAATTGAAGATGACTAGGTAAAAACGCACAACTTTCCACGTACACTTCATGGGTAACAGAGAGCTAAATCTCTGTAAATGTGCATTTGATGAAATATAAAGAGTGCAGTACTGCAGACTGTCAAGACTTAGGAGCACATCTTAGATTGTTGGAGTTCATTATATTCATATTTACAAGTATTGAGGACTGAGACACTTTTACATTTCATTCAATTGTATACAAGTTATGATGTTTACAAGAGTTATGTAAGTGTGATTCTGCAATAAGTGACAAAAGCTGTGCACATAAATAAAAATCTGATTTCTTTGTAATGTTGTTTCTGTTTTCAAAAGAAATCCTAATCTGTAGAATAATATAATATTTCAGGGTTTTTTTTTTTGTCCAATATCGAACCGTGAGCAAACTGTGTCGTTGCATCTTTAATCTATACATTTATGACAATTTGTTGTTTGTTAAAAAAGGGAAATAGTGCACAAAAGTCCTTTTTTAAACTAACTGGATTGATTCATTTTGTTTTATATGAGCTCTTAAATTGGATACTCCTATGATAATGCATTCATCATAATAACTTTCTGTTTGAATTAAAATCACTCACCTTGAGCTTTTCTCTCCCCCTCACAATATAAACAAAGCCCAATGCCTCCCTGTGCTACACGTGTGGACCTTTTTGGATTTCTAGTGAAGTTCTCCATATGTAGCTCAAAAGTGCTTTGCTTTGCAATTCTACCAAAAGACACATGAAAACAGAGCTGTCACCATCCAGATCAGGATAAAGACATTTTGGCGTTTCCCACTTACCCTGATCAGCCTTCAGTAGAAGAAGAAAGTGAGGAATGTGACAGCACCTTCCATCAAAGGAATCTTCATGAACACAAACGTTTGTTTGGATCTTTTTTTTTCTAGCCAAAGTTCAATATATATTAAAACGGAATTCATTTCTAAAAGGTTTTCTTGACCTCAATCATAAGTCATGTTGCATATCTTTTTTCCTTTGAGTTACCATTTTCTGTCAAACATTAGGGCCTCACTAATTCAATAAGAAAAATGGTTCAGAAGTAAAAAAAAATAAATAAATGTACTTCTGAGAATGGAAAGCATTTAGTGTTGTTATCACAAAGAGGGGTAATGCAATCAGGAAAGAAAGGACGAGCAAAGCCAGTGACGTCGTCTTCTGAGGGAGAAGTGACGCTTGCAGGGACGTTTGCGAAATGCGTCTTACCCACAGTCAGCTGTCCAGTCAGCTTCCCTTGGTCGTTTCTAGCGTTGACAGTGACATTTCTGTCTGACTGAAGGATGAGTGGATTGTCCTGTGGAGGGGAGAACAAGGAGAAAGGTTAGGAGAACAGAAAGATTTAAGTTTGTTTTCTAACATGAACATACTGCTGGTTGGAGTGAGTGGGGGAGTTTTTCTTCAATAATTGTGAGCATTTAATGCCTTAAAAGACTCTCCCTTTTCTCCAAACGTGTGGCCTGACAACACTTCTTTGGATTTGATGCTTTTGACGAGCTTTTCACGTCGGGGTTGCAGAGTGAGAGAATGCAACACCAAAACAAAAGCTGCAGGACATTTGAGAGCATCTTTGCAATCACACCAGGTTTTCAGTTTACCTATTGAGCTGCTCTCCAAATGCTGTTTCAGACGTCTTAGTCTCACGCCTCATCTTGAGCTCTAGTGTTTCTGATAACTGCTGTGGCTAATGTGTTTTTAGCACTTACAGACTCCTGGCTACCAGCTTCACATGTTCTTCTTTCTTCTCCATCAAGAGACTGGCAGCTCACAATGCTTAAATCTATAAGGTCAGACGTTCAGTCTGGTCTTAACTGTCTTGGATTTTTTTACTGTTTTCAGAAATAAAAGTTATATTTTTTACTCTAAGAGAGTAAGATTTCTTTGTTTTTTTCCCCCAATTTTTCTCACATTAATGTTTAAAGTTTTCCAATCTTATTCATGGGGGTTAGGGGCCAGAGAATCGCTGAATCAGCGGATACAGAGAACACCCCAACAGCCAAAGAATAACGTCACCGATCCATATTCATCAAAACTACTTCTGATCATGCTTTGTAAAACATTTATTAAAGAATATTGGAATATTGCTCAACATGAAGATTTTTTTTTTGTTTTTAATTCAGAACTAAAGACTGTATAACAGCAGGATCGACACAGGACTTCATGAGATAGACGAGGAGTATCAGCAGTGCGCGCTTGCTACGTCTTCAAATAAGAAACACCTCCATGATTCTCTTCTTCAGAAAATCAAGAAAAGCATCTTGAGTTATTGAAGTTTTTGTGACGAACCACAAGAAAAAAAGATCTGCGAATAAGTGAAAAAAAAATTGTGAATACGGGAACACTGTAATTTCTTATGTTCTTCACACCTTATAACTTATCCAAACTGGCATACCAACCAGGAGACATTCGAACACCTTACGGCAAATTGAAATCAACATTCAACCTATTGTGAAGCTTTGCACTTGGCACATATGCACGCGGCCTACAATCCCTTCAGTCATTTCTTTCCTTTTTTTGACTCATTGCATTGGTTCTTTCCACATTTTGCAGTCAAACAGTGTTACTGTGAAACTAAATTGTATCCATTATAACACAAAATCCTAATTTGCATAAGTTATGCAAACCGGAGCTCCATTTCGAGGTGTGTTCCCTTGAATATATGGTTTGTGTTGTGCTAAAAATGTTGTCATTCTCCAGGAAAGTGAGCTGAGAGCATGTCTGACCCTGACCTCTGGCCTACCCCCTTAAACTCTCACTGAGCCACACAATCCCGACTTTAGTTCACGTTTATTGGAAGTGTTCTGCCATGAATGCAAAGTTTGCAGTTCGCTGCCATTTTCATTAGGAACCAAAGTCAATCTAACATCCCACTGTCTGTCTCCCTCTCATCGCCACCCTCGTCATCATCATTCTTCCTGTCTCTGCTGTATAACATCAATCTCCTTAAACACTTCTGTCCCCTCCCCTCCCCTCCTTCATGATATCTTTGCACTTACTGCTCATCCTCCTCTTTTCTTTAGCCATTTAAGTTATTTATTTAGTCTGGATGATTTGAATTGCTGACCCAATTTGAACAAAATTAGGATCTAACCACAGTTCTATTTGAATTCTAAATGAGAAATGTGTTGACATTGGAAAGTAGTTTATCTAATAGAATGGAGAAATCATTTTTCCATATCCTCTTTATTTCCTCTTTAGCCTTTTAAATGAAAAAAAAAATCATTTATTTTTTATTTGATATGACAGGTTTTAAATAGACATTTAATATTTATACAGATATGGAAGAAGACATGTGGAGATAGAAAAATGATGTTCTGATTCATAAAACACAAAATTAGATGAAAAAAATTCCAAATACTGGACATATTCTCGATGAATCATAGGTCAAAAAATGCTTAACAGATGTAAACATATTTACTATGGGAGGGGATATTTCAAAAATAAATACACAATATCTTTGGGTCATATTTTCAGAATTTATACAAATGTGTTATTCTGTGCTGGTTCTAAATTATCAAAAAAGCTGCTGTTGCTTACACTTGCATACTTCCACCAATATATTCACAGTCTCTCCTCTGGACTTTTCTGAAGCATCTCAGTCTGGCCTCTCTGACTTTTATCTCCCAAATCTCTAACATGTCATAGATTCATTCCTGATCCCATCTACCGCGGTCACTCCCAAAGAGAACGTCAGCATCTTCATCTCTACTTCCTGTCTTTTCCTCAGTGCCACCGTCTCTAGACCAAACCATATGACTGATCTCGTCACAGTTTTGAACAAGAAGTGAAATGTCATTTTAAAAATATAATATAGTAAAACACAAAATGCATTTTCTGTTGAATTATGGTATCAACAAAACCCATGGCAATTTAAAATGCAGTTGATGTTATTTTTATTCATGTGTTTATATTTAAGAATGTAAGATTAAATTGTAATATTTGGTATTGAATTCTAAATGCAAATACATTTTTATATTTCAAGCTTGAATTTGATATTTAATCATCAATTACAATATGAATTTTCAAATTTCAATCTGAATTGCATATTACTTTAAAACATGATTGAACTAACATCCAAACAAAACTACAGGTAAACAGATAAGGCATGTTCACCCCCCCCCCCAAAATAAATAAATAAATAAAGTCAAATAAAATAAATAAGTACAAATTTAAAACAAGCGAAACAAGCTGTTTTAAATCTGCTGCACTGCAAGATAAAACATTTGTCTCATTATCTCTTATGATTTGCTCTGTTTGGGTCATAGAGATGCCAGCAAAAGTGTAGAGAAAGTTTTCTAAGCTTCAAGGGAGGCAAAAAAACCCTGTTCAAAGAAAAGATATACTCTTGACAAGAGTTTGCATAACCACGCATGTCAACTTGTGTCCTAAGTGTGGAATGCTTTTGAAGATAAAATCTTACTATCAGACAAATCTAAGTACTGCAAGAGTCACAATTACCCCTTACAACATCTAACATCTAAGAGAGTTAAAGTGGAAGCAATCTGGGAGTTGTGCTTGAAATCCCAATCAAATAATACTTTAGTCACATGCACATGCATGGAGGTTGATTCCTGAAGGGTCATACACTTATAATGTACGGGGAATGCTGTCGTTTGGTGCCTTAACGCTGCTCTCTAACCGGTACTGGTTTCTTACTGACAGCGCTCAAAAGCTGTCACACGAGGTGTGCAGGTTCATTTCTGTAGGACACAAACTCTGCTTTTTTGACCACAAGGCGCTCAACAGTCTTGGAAGTGGCGCCCAAGAAGCACGCAATTAACGTCTTTGATGGGTCCTGTGTGCAGTCTGCAGGTTTTTCAAACTTGCAGACTGTGCGTGCTATCACCCATAGAATGACCATAGAAAAAAAAATGTGCATACATTTCACACTACAGGTTCACCAAGTGGTCTACAATCTTAAAATGTAGTGTAGGCCACCTGCAGGCTTGGTACACATTACCTATTTCTCATTTGCAGACAGTATCCATTAGAAAGGGTAGTTATGACTAAGGCAGGAAAACTTTTCCACTCATGGGCCACAGAGAGTTCTAAAATTTGATTGAAGGGACCATACATATACATATATACTGTTGTTTTGGCAGCTGATCTTCATTCTTCTTCTTTCCTAAACAAATCTCCACCTTTCTAGATGTTCCTCCACTAACTTCCTTTTTCACTAAAGATTACAATGTCATCTGCAAACATCACGATCCACGGAGACTTATTTGATAAACTCATTTGTCTGTCTTTTTATCACCAGTGCCAGGCGAGACTCTTCCAAGCTGTCTTTTTTGAAAGATTACTAAAGTTGAAACTGGCTTACTTTACAAACGTTCATTACATTATCGCCGCCTATGTGAAACGTGCAGTTTTTTTTAACCACTTCATCATGGGTACACCGACTGGTTAGCAGTGTTGTACCACTGATAGAATGTGAAATCATGCATACACGATAGCATCTATGGCTTGTGTTTCCCATCCATCCTTGTCCCCTTGGCTTTTGTGTTTGTCTTCTAATCTCTAAATAGCCTGTCATGATTCAAAATATGCACACATAATAAAGAAAAGCATACACACATCACACACCCTCCAGTGAGCTGACACAACACACCAATGCTCCATTAATTCAGTTAATAGTTTAATTTCACTTTGATTATAAATATGTGCGCAGAGCTGCCAGCTTGAGCTAGTTGGTATAATTAGTCAGGTAATAATAAGCTGTGGGCTGCTAGCTCATCATCACAGCCTGCAGCCAGCATGTCTGATGGGCTTAGAGAGATCCCTGAGCTCCTTTGTTTCACTGCTTGTGTCACTGATTGACCAACAGTTTTGGTCAAGCCTGATTCCTTTGTTGATTGCATGTTCATAATCTGACAACTCTCTTGTCTGTATTGCCTCATACATTCATACCATAAAACAGATAATGACTTGAAATTATGATAATGCACAAATATTTGAAGAAAATCCCAAAAACAAAGAATAAAAAAAATCACAGATAACGGGCATTCAGGGTAAGGAAAAGTCTAAGTCACATGTACCCATATGGGGGGTTAACCAGTACTAGTGCTGTGGGTTTTTAGGGTTGCTCTGGCCCATAGAGGGTCATAGACAGGTGTGGATGCACCTCGATGGCAGGTGTGTCTTGCAGTTCTTTTGTAAATGATAAATACTTATACAGTGCTTTCTACCCGCCTTCGAAAGCCCAAGATGCTTCACGGTCACACACCCAGTCACCCATTCAGACACACGTGGCGGCTCCGCTGCCGAACACTGGCGCCAACCTTCCATCAGAGGCAATTTGGGGTTCAGTGTCTTGCCCAAGGACACTTTGACAAATGGGCGGGCAAGGCGAGAATCGAGTCTGCAATCCTCCGATCAGGAGTCGACCGCCCTACCGCTGGGCCGCGGCAGCCCCATGTGGCCACCTTTACGGGACGTCTTGAAAATGAAACACGAGATTGTCGTGCATATAGTAAATGTATTCAAAAGAGTAAGGATGAGCTAATCAGGGCGCTGCACAGGTGTAGTAATTTCCGTCGTGGTGATAATACGGGTTTCGCTGACTTTGTTAGGACTAGTCGCGGGAACTCAACGTGTCTGCCCCATCTGCCGTGTGGACTGCGTTGTCTCGTCCTCCCAGGGTAGCTGATCAAGCAGTTGCGCAGGCGCTTCTGGCACTTGGGGGCCCTTAGGAACTTGTAAAAGGGCTGACAGGACAGCATTGCTTCAACTGGCTTATTGTGGGTGTTGACAGCGTATGTCTGTGTGTCGAATAAAGGACTTTCTGCTGTTTCTCGTTATTGTTACAATTAACCTGGTTTAGTTGATGTCTAGAGGGTTATGGCGCTCTCTGGAGTGGAGGATTTATTAATTAAGTTTGATTATGGTTTCTTTTTTTTAAGTTTCTCTTTTGGTTTAGAGCCTGCCTACAACAGTGACTGGTGTGCAGGTGGAGGTTCCCTCTTTATCTGTGTTTTTGTTTGTTTGATTACTGAGTGACCAAGTTTCTGTTTGCAGGTGTTGACATTTGGCCCCTTGTGGTTTTATCCAGTGCGTGTTTAATGGTTTGTTTTTAAAGAGAATATTTAATATTTATTTGGTTTTGTTCTATTATTCTTTGTCTGGCCATGTTTTATGTTTACGTGTGTTCTGTTTATTTTATATGAAAATCAATAAACATATTAAAAAAAAAAAAAAGAGAATATTTATGCTTCACTTTTCAATTTGGAACCATGTCTCCTCCTGGTTCAAGTCCCTTTTTTTTTAGTGTGTCCCAGAACCATTTGTGGTGTCACAATAAGTTACAGCCACTCATGTCAAACAGGTGACGCTGTCGGATACAATCTCCTTACGCTATTAGTGTTAATTATAAAGTCATTAGTGTTAAATATACAGTAATTAGTGTTAAATACAAAATAATTACTATTAATTAAACAGTAATTAGTATTAAATATACAATATTAAATATTAGTATTAATTATAGAATTATTGCATCTGTCCGGGACAGAGCAGCTCCTCTGAGCTCCAAAAGCCACGCCCACCCAGAGAATATTTTCTAGAGGAAGGTTTCAGATCAACATGAAAAATGGCTTTTTAAGACATTTACATTGTGGGATTTTGGTTAAAAACTTCATAATCATAATTAAAACACTACCGAGAACGTTTTTTAATATAAAAAAATGTCATAGAAGGACTTTAAGTGTGAGAAATAAAAAAAAAAAACAAACAAGACAAAGGACCAGAACAAATATGTTATGTGAAGTTAATGTTATTTGATAATTTCCAAACAGGTGTCACCAAAGCAAACCCGGAATCATAAGATCTGGCACACTTTGTTTATTAAAAATGTCAACCACACATGCAGTGTACAAGCTTCAACTGAATAGCATCAAGCAGCGCGTGTTAAAGTGCCTTGGAGGATTATCCACTCCCCATTTTGACTTTAATTCTGCTAATTAGCAAGGACTGTTAAATAAGTGATGTGTTTGTTGGTGTACGGAGCTAATTTGTTATTTTCAATCCCCACAGCCATATAACAAGAGACCATAAAATGTAATGCCTCATAGTTCTCTCTCTTTGGGTAGTTAGATTTAATATGACTAAAATTCTTAATGAGCAAATCAACGGCTTAACCATATATTTAACAGGTCACAAGTGAACTTTACAAGCCATTTTTTTTTCTACAATGAGATCAGCTAATTCTATTAACATTTTTAGGAGAAAGCTGGGATGAAACCAGAGCCAATGCAGACTCTATACCTGTAAAAGATAGTTAGATGGTGAATGGATCTAAGGTCTTCTCTCTATTTTTTATTTTTCTATATAACATACCTCCACGATGATCATTAAAACAGTAAAAACACTAAAGTTTAGCTCCTGCAACCAAGTCTAGCAATAAGTGATGTTGTCATCAGAAAACCACTGACAGAAATATCCTTGAAGATTTTCTCTCAGTGAGAAAACTAAAAAAGAGAATCTTAGAGTCGAGAGTAAAACAGCTGCGGCAGTTTATGATGAAGAAAATTGCTGATGATGTGAATGTGTAATTTAACGAGCTTATCAAAATAACTGCCACATCATTAAAACATGCATCGTAATGAATGTACAGCAGGTGTTGCCCGATGAAGCGTTTATGGAAGTTCTGGTCTTACTTTGTCAACTACATATGCGGCTAACTTAAATTGATTTTACTTACAGTAAATTATTGGACATGATGGCAAAATCCCTACAATTTATGCACGATGTAAAAAAGTAACAAATATATATTTTTATACCTCTGTATCCATTTTTGTTGACATATTGTGGTTATGATCTCTGTGACTCAGACTTAAATATATGAAAAGGCAGTGTAGTAGAGATCAAAGTAGAATTATACATTTAAATGTCATTTGGATGAAGCTTAAACGGTTTCCTTCTGTCAGCTGGAAGAGAAAGACTACATTACTAGCAATTTTTTTTCTTTCATTTTGTGTTAGAAAAAAATTGCCCAGAAGGAACTTCACGCAATTTTGTCTCTTGACATCTCATGGAGACTGATTCTTCACATGGCAGACATTTCAGGAATAATAGTATATAATAGAAAATAAATAATAGCAATTTTCTGTTGCAGGAAGGTTTGGATAGAGCCATCTTTCAACAATGGCTTTCCGGGCAGATGCACTCAACATTCCAAAGACTTACTTTGTTCTGTTTGTCACAGAATGAGAAAATAAAAGCCAAAACATTTTTTTTTTCTTTCTAACTGAAATCCTTCACTGAATTTTTGAATTTTGACTTAAAAAAAAGACCAAACTTTTAGTAATTTAAACATGAAAGCTACTTAAAAGTAGATTCACAAGATATTAGATTGTTCTGGTGTAGATGGTGTCAAATACATTTTAGTTACAGTGTGAAAACGATGAAGTAATAAATATTCATAGCAAGACAGTCTAAAGGAGGCTTCCAGTTCATGGTCCATTCTGACAGTGAGGAGGAGGAAACAGTAATATAGAGATGAGGGTCAGAACAGGGAGGAGTGCATCGTACATTTTTCTGGAACAGATTTATTGGAAATAGATACACACCAGGGCTGCAAGAATCAGCTCTCGGCTTGCTGCTTTGTCACGACATTTGATGCTTAACCAAAGAGCCAGCTACATTTTAGGTAATCCTATCGCAAACGGGACACCTTGAAAGGCCGTCTATATCACTCCCGAAGGCTGGAGCTCAGAACAGAGTAGAAAGGCCTCCAGTCACAAATGTTGTTATTTTGGTATCTCTATCATGTCAGACTCTCAAAAAAACACTTGTTTATTTATTATTTTAGATGGATAAACCAATACTTTTGGTAATATAGTGTATTTTACACATTTTATTGGAACGGTGGCATATTTTTAAGGCATAAGCTACAAACTTTCTTCTCAGAGATGATAATGAGTGATTACCCATAATGTCAGCAAGCCATGTTCTTTAAAGGGTATTTATTTGTTGTATGACTAAATGTCATCAACTCACCTGTGGGGAACCTTAATATGCTTGAGGCAAAGTCAGAACAATAGTTTAATAATAATGACCTTTTTTCACGTTCAAGTGGACTGTCAGTTTTTCATAAATTTGACCAACTGTGTGCAGTAAATGGGGTTCCTGGCTTTACAAGAAATATCCAATACTCCATTATGGAGGATAAAACCAACAGTTTTCACTGGGGTGTTATAACTCATTCAGACCTATCAGTACCACATCAATATCAGTGACTTCTGACAACTATTGCAATGGGTTTTGGTATCAATCATAGAAAAAAGTGGTGAAGGCATCCTTTGATAAAGGAGATGAATAATGAGTTCCACAACTTCTCCTATTAGTTAGTCTTTGTCTAATTTTAAAAAGTAAATTTATACATATATAAATATATTTGAATCCTTCAGTGTGACAGGTCCCTGTAGAGTAAATGGTGGCCAGCAAACCCCCTGGCTATTGTTTTAAAAGCAAGTTACTGCTTTGAGGTCTCTTTCTAACGGAGGCAATGATGTGGGTTTCTTCCTTTAATTGTCACTCTACCAGCAGACAGAGTGCAGCTCAAAGATTAGTAAACCTTATCTAAATTTGCAAAGCTTTGTTTCAACAGTGACACCACAAAGGCCCTTCAGATACACTGTGGACACAGAGAGGAGTTCAATGATCAGCAGTAATTGTGCGACTGCACTGGGCAAAGAGAAATAATCTCCTAGACAAAAAAAAAAGGAATCCATCCTTTTGTAATGAAAGATTCATGGGAGTTTGATGATGATTAAAAAATATATAAGAGGTCGTCAATAAGCAACAGACTTGAGGGACTGGTTCTTTACAGAGAAGGTTGGACATTCTGGAGTTTGTAACTAATGATTGGAAACTTGTTTTCAAAAATTAGAAGATAAAATATGGGAGCAGTTTTGGCTTGGAACTAAGAACAACAAAAATTAAACTTGCTATTCCCAATCCAACAACCAGAGGATACATTGGAATTAGGAGATGAGTGTATCTGGAGAATCTTTTTAATTGATTTTATTCATTTTTCATAAACAACAGTGGACAGATATGGTGGAAGGATTACGTTCTGTTTTTCTTCCATATGGTATTCAATAACTTTTTAGACTTTGGTACTTTCTCTAACCTATTTTTGATGCATCAAAAATGTGAAAAATTAAAAAAAATAAAACCTTAAGGGAGATAATTTCATCAAGATCCGTTTGACCAAACGTGTTTGTCTTAAATTAAATCCATAAAATGCTTCCAAATGTGAAACATGACTATACTTCATGTAAAACATTTACAAGAAGTCTTTAATGCTTCTCGGTTGTAGCGGTTAGTGATTAATTCTTGCTTTGCTTTTAGTGTAGTGACAGCAGAGATTTACGGGATTAGATTATTGTTTCTCCTTTTAGAAAGGATGGTCCGGCCTGTTTTATACTGATTAATAATAATTGAAAGGCTGGACCTCTTTTCTTTTTGATTTTCTTAAACTGAAAGACTTTTTTTCAGAGAAAAACAACAGTTACGTTCATTTAGAAGTTAAAGTGAGTGTAAGGCTTCATCATGCGGCAACAAAAAGAAGTGAAAAAGAAAGAATTAAAGTAACAATGCAGAAAAGTACTTGTTTAGAAGTTAGAGCTGGGTTGATAAAATTGATTAATCAATCTGAATAGATCTAAGCTTAATAGATCAATAATTAATCCATAAAATAGAGATTGATCTAGCACCTTAAGCTAAAGTCCGCTAGCTTGATGCTAATGTATAATGGGATTTCCAAGAGTTTGGTTAATGTCAAACTGCTGACTAAATAAACATTGTTGCTTGCTCACATATACAAATTCTCCAAACTCTTTCAAAGACATGTTTTTAAAGCAACTATTTGTGATCTAAACCATGTTTTTTGCTCATACTTTCTTCTTCTTCTGGAATAAGGTGTACGGCTATATCCTGATCACCACCTTCTCATTGAAAAAGAAGAGACAGAACAATTGTTGGAGCTTCTCCGCTTGAGAAACTGTGCAACACTGTATGGTTTTAAGAATCTCATTCTAATTACAATAATATATTTTACAGTATATGAACTGTATGAGATTAATATGGTTGGGCAGTGATTGGGTTTAGTTCCAGTGTCAAAGCAGTTCTATGGTTTCAGTTACTAATCAGTGCTATTTTTAGTATTTTAGTAATAAAAAATAATGCCTGCATCTTTCCAAATCAACAGATTCCCATTCCCAAGTCATCACATACTGACCCATGGTTAAGACCTCTGCATCAAATATTGAGGTTTTGGGTGTCTTTTTTTGTCATGCTGGCTGTTAAGGGACCGCAGTGTCTGAGGAGTTACCACGGCTTTGATCTCGCTCAGGGGTGTGTCTAAATGACAGCCACTTCCACTGTGTTTCTTTGTCTCTGTGACTAAATTTGAAGGCTGTCCCACATTAAGCCAAGAGGGGGAAAATAAAGGACATTTTTATTTTATGATTGAGTCAGACAGGTAGAACTTCAATGTACTGAACACAGTAGAAGTGATTGACATCTCCTAAGAGAAATTGACCTTCAGTGAAAGTAAGCACCGAAATGCAAAACCGATCTTAGCCGCTTCTCTTGGTTTTGGTAGAACTGCAAAAATCCAAACGGTTCCCACTTGGAACCAAATTTCAGTGCCCAACCCAAGAAATGTATAGGAATTTCTCGAAAACATTTATAGATTATTCATGATCTGATCTATCAAATCGATTGTGGAAATGATTGATGATAGAAATTAGTGCAGTAAGAAGCATGTAAAGGATTATACCATGTTGATAGTTTTGTTTGCTGGTCTTATGAAAAATGTGTGCTTGATCCTACAAGAGGTCATCTGTGGTCTTAATCAAAGCATTCTCAATCCACCAACGGGACAAAACTATGTAAGAGCTAAAATTTTAAGCAGCTGCAGACTCTGATCAGAGTTTGTTTTCAGAGGCTGTAGTTTAACAAGAAGGCCCTCCCCCCAGACGAATGCTGAAGTGGAAAAACTTCAAGTCTGAGAGGTCTTTGTGATTTTAGGGCATGTATCTCTCCATGCAGTCCACACTAACAAACATGTGCACGCTAACACGCAACTGTTTTCCCCCCTATTCACCAAGATGTGTGAAAAATGATTGTATAAGGCTTTGGTAGTGTGTACTAGCAGACATGTTTTCACACCACCGAAAATATTTCAGACCTTCAATACCCAAACAAATTTATGTGAAAGTCTGGGCAAGTCATGGGACTAAAGCTGGACTTCCCACCAGATCTCCAATAAAAGGAGAAGCACCTGCTGCTGCCCCTGAAGTTCTCCAGATGGACTGAGGGCAGTCTTTGGTCCCATGTGATGAATTTTCCCAGACACTTTGGAGCAAACTCATTTCTGGTTTTATACAAAATATTTAAGTCCTTTCTACCTATTTTATCACTTTTTATTTTCCTTTTAAAATAAGACTTTTATGAATGGGTCTTTATATTTTTGCAGAGAGCCCACTTTTTTCATTAGGATTTGAAACACACACTTCCTGCATTTGCAGGAAATCTATGGGAATGCGAATTGTGTGTCTCTTTGCGCCTAAAACTTTTTTTTTTTTTTTTTTCCTTAAATGGCTTTGCAGACTTTTTTGATTAACCTTATCACCTCTACAAAGTCAGGGTAACCCATTTCTTCCAAGCAAGACAGATCAGATAGCCATCATAGAAATAAATAACACTTACATTACTTGCTACTGATAGCCCAAAGGCTGTGAGTCCCAGAGCTAATCTAGATCAGTTATCTTTGGGGAAATGTGTGTAACTTTTTTTTTCTCAATTTATGTAATGTAGCTCTATTAAAATCAAAAGGACCAACATATAAAAATTGAAATAAATGGATCATTAAATTACCCACAAAGAGCTGTAATCCAAAGCAGCTTGAGTTTCGTGCTGTTATTTGGCTCTTTCTGTTATAAATTGATGTCAGTGTTTGCTAAATTGGCCATTAAAAAATTCAACCTTGTCTCTTCACTGTTCACGGCCGCTTTGTCCAGCTCGGCCTCAATATTTTCAAGGGTCTAACCATTAAACTATTGTACGTCTGGTGAGGCTTTTGTTCCAAAGAGGTACAGATTGGACAGATGACGTGGCTTCAGGATAAATGCATAAATGGACTGACGTTTTTCCTGGAAAGTGCTCAGAAAAGATTTTCTGTTGTTCAAGCCATTTTGGGTTCGCCCAAAACACTGGGAAGGATTTTAGAAAGTGAAAAGAGAAACTTATTTTCAAAATCAAGTGACCTTCTTTTAAAAGTTTTTCAATGGTTTCAAACTTAGTCAAGTGTTAGTGTTTAGACTTTTGTTTTGAAGTGTTCAGGGTCTGTTCCTGCTTCAGTCAGTGATAATCACAAGTTTGGAGTCTAATTATCTCACCAGTTTCTATTTGAATAAAGGTTATGGTTTAGTCACAACTGCTCTGACGGGTGGATCGGGGCCGTCGGCGAGCACATAGAGCAAAAACTTTCTTATGTAGTTATTTTTTTACAGGCATGCTGCTGCTGACGGGTTGTAATTAACATTTAAATAACACGTAAGGGGGAGGTAAGGGTGAAGTAGGTGAGACGCAGGTTTGCAGGAATGGTTTATGGATGGCTACTTTTTTTTAACCACCTCCAAACAGTTCATTTACAATGCATACCATCAGGGCCTGCAAAGCCTTCAGTGAAGGCCTAAAATTATCTAAAAATAAGTTTCTAAGTCACAGATAAATGTTGTTTCATTTATACAGATTGGTCCAAATTATATTTTAGATCATCCAAATCTTCTGCCAGCTTCTCTCACACTGTGCTGCTCTTTTTTTCACATTAAAGTTTCTAACCAATCAGATTTTAGCCCTTACTTGTTGCTAGGTTAATGCAAGTCTGCCTTACTCTCATACAGTGAGTGCTTCCGGCTTTATAACCAGTTTTGCGGGCAGCTTTCAATTAAAAAAATAAATAAATAAATAAATAAATAAAAAAACTGTCTCCAATTATAAGTGAGCTTGTTGGAATGTTTCAAGTCACTTTATTGAGGCATCTGATTGGTCAGTTTATAACTTGAATTACTTGTGGAAAAAAAAAAGAAAAGGAAGAATGATTATTCTGACAAATAAAATGACTGAGTAATAACTGTCTATTTCTCAAAAGAATTTTATGGGATTTTCACCTTCTTAAAACCAGCGGGTACTTCCTTTACTGAACACAAGAGGGGAGGGGTGAGGGTCACGCCTGCTAACGGGGTCGTGTGAATGACGACCATTTTTAAAAGTTCTTCTGTCATTCTGGGACTTGCTGTCCCGCATTAGTCCAAAAAATAAAATTAAAAATAAAATGAGAAGATCTTCTCATTATTGCACAGATGGGACATAAAGTTCAGGATGAAAACAATATGCTTCTCTGACTCTGTTTGTCTGCCGCCTGCTCCGATCTCCACCTAAACTGTGTTACCCTTCGTCTGATCTCTGAAACTCCCATGCTCATGTTTGACTTCTGCCTGCCCAACCCTGCTTTAGCTTCACAGACTTGTAGCTGTACTTCACACGTGTCAAACCTTCTGAACAATAAAGCTTTGGACCCACCCATCTGTTATTCTCTGTTAGAGTTCCGTTCTATTTATGTGTGACTTGAATTTCATTTTGTTGGTGTTATTGTGAAGCTTTTATTCCAAAGCTCCTGATTTGTTCCTTGTCTTTACTGATTTTTCTGAGTTGAAGATAAGAAATATTTTCACATTGACTGCATTAAAGTATTAATTCAACCCCATTTTTTTGGTTCTGTTGAGTTTTTCTGAGGGTCATCTCTGGTTTGCTGCTGTTTTATGAAAGTACAAGGACAGAGCTGAGTGGCCATTAGCTCAGCTGAGTTGTAGTCACAGAAAACACTTGTTTTGCCATCTGCTCTAGCATTAGCTGTCATCGTTACATAAAGAGACCAAAGCTTGGTTTACAAAGGTGTTTTTATTCTGCCCTCATCCTGTCTTGTTAATTGCTATAACTTTATGATTTACAGCCTAATTATCAAACTGCGAGTAATAAAAGGATGGGAGGGAAATGAGGCAAAAACGTGATGTGAGGTTGAAGACTCACTATAAATCTATTAAATCATGTATTTTAAACATTAAGCAAAAAGAGACCAAAAAAAGAAAAAGAAACTTATTGAATAAATAAATATAAAGTTTGCATTTAGAAGAGAAAACTTGAGTTAAACTTAAAAGAAAAGACAAAAAAATTATTTAAAAAAAAAAGGAGTTGTTCTCTAAAAGGGAAACAAAATGAGTCCGACTCATAGTAGTTTCCAAACATCCTCTAGGTTAGAATAAATAAATGTTTCAATAACTGTCTGTATGCCAAAACTCATGTCAGCAGAGCAGAGAGAAAACAAACACGTTGAATACAGAGCCTGTTAGGTGTTTAAGTCATTTAATCCTATTATGGGTAAACTAAATTTAGTTTGTTGAATCCATTTTATTCTAGCTTAAAAATTCAAGTATAATAGAAGTTATAATGATTTTCCTTCAATAATGCAGCCTGGTTAAAGAAACCAACATCTGCACCTTAATGTAACTTAGAAGCTGCCTTGAGGCCACAGCTAAGACAAAAAGCCCTTTTAAATTAAAAAAGTCTGAAGCAGAAACAGCTTTAAGGGATGCGTCCATCTACCCATAATGCATCAGGGTAAGAAGGGGTTAGAGGAGGTACAAAAACTAAAAAAAAAAAATCAGTCAAGCAAGTAAAGAAAGCAGAAGTCATGTGACCATCCCTCTAAAAGTCGCTGCCAAGCATAAATGTAGACTCATCTGCTTTTTGTAACCACAAAGACTGTTTTATCTTCACATTTTTTTTAGAGTATTAAACGAAACGATTGACTGCTTTTCAGAGCCCCCCCAAAAATTCCATGGCAACAACACATTTTCAGGGCCCAAGCCTCGTCCACTCAGGGCCATGAACTGACAGTGAAGAGACAATTTCACTCATTATGTTCATTACATTACGTTTGTGCCTTCAAAAGAAAAATTAATCAAATGACCCAAAAATGACCTTTAATTCCCCACAAAGTTTATTTTGTTTGTTGGATTTGGAACTTCCTAAAATCTATTTGGAGTGTCTTGTGCAGAAAGCTTTCTTGCTTCAGTGTGATTGTTGTCATTTTTCTTTTTCAGTTTCCTCCTTTCAGAGTACAAAGCATCTTCAATTATCCACTGCATTGAAATGTTCTCTGTCACCGCTCTATTTCTATAAGCTAAACGCTGGCTACAGAGAAAAAAAAGAACCTCCGTGCAGAAAGATCATTTTATCTTTCCTGGATGTGACAGAAGGAGCACAGCCTGACAACAGTAATGAAAACGAGTGGAATATCTGACACCTTTAATATTCCAGTAAAGACAATCATGTCAAAAGAAGAGCTGCTGCTTTCTGTTGTGTCACACAGACTGTATATTTCACAAACTATTCCAAAATAATCAAAACATTAAAATAAGCGAAAAAGTTCTGAGATGGACAAACCAAAAAAAACTTTTTGAAGACAAGTATGTTGAATTTTAATTCTAGTTCAAGTTTACCCACTCTATGAAACTTTAAGTAGTTCTCAAAACACAGAACTAAGCATCTTAAATAAATGCAATCAATATGAAAATAAATTAAAATATTTTACTGATAAACGGAAGAATTATTTCCTAAATTTCTTGATTAAAAGAACATGGAAAATGTTGTCATAACAACTACACACTTTAAAGCATTAGTTAACACTTAATTATTCATTTATAAAGCATCACACCTACGTTAATAAGCACTAACAAATAACTAGTAAAGCTTTTACATCTCATGTGTAAACACTTTATAGTCTTACAGTAATTGACAAGTGCTAAATGTAATATAAGTTATAAATGATTTATTATCAGATTAAAACAGTATATGTCTAAAATGTTTAATTATACATTTACAATGTTTTTTAAACCATTTATAACACTTTGAAATACAACTTAAAACTTAAAGAACTACTTCTACAAAGCTAGTTTGTAAATCATTTAATACTAAATTTTAGATCTAACTATTTATGAATCATGCATAATAACAACACATAAGCTAGTAGCTAATGTTTAATAAAGCTGGAGTTAGGCTTTATAAATGATTAATTAAGCGTTAACTCAATCTCAACTAATTCTTAAAAGTTTGTAGTTATTATAAAGTGTTAAAAAAGAAAATATCAAACTAGCCATGTGACAGAGGTGGAAACAGATGGGTGGACGGCAACCCAAACCCATATTTTCATAATACGCAATAATAATAACACGTAAAAAAATATTGAACTTGTGAATTTCATTTAAATTATTTTAATTTAAACAACAATTTTCAAAAGTTGGCGATAATCTATCAAAAGAATGTTTCAGTCAAGAAAATGAGTATTTTAGTGTGAAATGTGACATGTTTTGACCTCCCGGCTGACTGTTGAGGACTGTAAATCATAATAGACAGCTGTCAGATCTACTGACATCCATGTTCAGATGACATGTTTACATACATTGAGGCAAGTGCTAGAAGTCAGAACGAGTGCAACTCGGGAAACTTGTCGTGTTCTCGCCAATAAAGAAGAAAAGTTTCAGAGAGCATTTAGAGATCAAAAAGCAGAAGAATCTGTTCCTTCATCAAACCACTTTCTATTGGTCCCTACTGAATCCACAAGGCCTTCTGGGAACTGTGCACCACAGTGTGTATGTGTGTGTGTTTGGGGACATTTTGGACACTCTTCTCTTTTCCCTTAAGCAGAGTAATTTCTTTTACTGAATGGAAGCCTATTGAATTTGCAAATCTTCCTGGTTTCTAAAGTTCCTTCCAGGGAATACAACAGATTCAGTTTCTTGAAAAAAAAAGTGCTCAAAGTTGGGAGAAAAAAAAAAATATGATTGAATTGAATTTAATTGAAATGAAACATTTCAAAATTAAAGAAGTAAAGCAGCGACATCATCATTTATAATGAGATATTAGTCTGCCATCATGCTTTTATTTTCAGTTCATTTTTCATAGAACTTCTGAAAGAAAGAGACTAACAATGTAAAGAAACGCTGGACCTCATTCCAGGGGCTGGTACTGAAATACTAAACTGATGCAACAAGTTGAGATACTTTTTAGCATCATCCAAGACTGCCAGCTTATTCTCAAAGCTGAGACTCCAGCAGGATGGTCTCAGGCAAGATTAGGCAAGAGATCCCCTATTTTCAGACATCTTTTAAAGGAGAGGAATGTACAGCTGATGGCTGCAGCACAATCATTTTTTATTTCCAGGATTTAAACCCCAACTTTATAAAAGTCTTGTCAGGGATAAAAGAGTCAGCGGTTTTAAAATCACATTTACACAGAAAAAGCTCCCCAGCTGCTCTCCTCTTGTATGCTGCCAATGTGATAACCGTCTAAAACACCTTTTCAAAGAAAGTGAAGTCTACATTTTGCTGGTTTTAACCTTTAACTTAGGTCAAAGTTTTAAATTATCAAATCAATCTTTATTTATGTAGCACTTTTCATATAAAAATGACACAAAGGGCTTTACAACTAAAGCAAACAGTATACATAATATAAAAACAGGTAAAAATTAAGATTAAAATAAAGCCCCCTGCTCCAAACCAGCCCACAATACCCCCACGCCTACCCCTAATTATGAAACCAAATTAAAAAAAAAGATGAGAAAAGTCATAAATAGCAGAGCTAATACTTGAGCTAACTTTCTACACATGTAGTCACAGAATTAACCCCAACTATGACGTCCATGCATGTCATATACGTTAACCCTTTAACACCTGAGAAGTCGCCGGCGACACTCCAGTGTAAAAATTCTTTGACTTACAGTAATTTTTCAACAACTGTTGGTCATTCCAGTAGATTCTGAGGTGAAGAAAAGCAGTGCAAAAAGCTATAAATGGGAAGGAAAACATAAAATTAAGCTTTTGCTAAATCCATTCAACTTAATTGGGAAAATTATGAACAAGTTAGGGTTCTATTAATCCAAAAATCTATTGAGGAACTGCAAAATTTGTGTCAAAAACAGCAGGGGCCCCCAAATTTTTTCTTGTGAGGACCAAACAGCTGTTTTCTTCTCTAACAGAGGGGCCGGGGTCAGTTAGTCTAACTGAAGAGGTGTAAAAATACATCAACACTGAACGTTTTCCAGAAAGCCACAATTATAGCCAATTATTGATAATCCTCTCTGGGATCTTTTTTTACAGAAAAAAGTCAGAAAATTAATGATAACTCATTTTTTATGAAAAACAAAAAAAAAAAACAAGTGTGGAATAAACGTTTGATGCTGGTCTTAAACGCATGGCTAGAAAAGAAAAATAAAAAAACCAACTTGCTAGCTGTTTCGTCAAAATAAAACATTTTTTTAAAAGTTCAGCTAATATTTTAGCATTATGCTAACTGTTTTGTCAAAATTAAACTTATTTTTTGTTTCTAGAGATTTTTTTTTGTATGTCAAAGTGATTAGAGAAATGACCCTTTCGGATCAGATTTTAAACTATTAGGTGTTTTTTTTATTTATTTATTTTTTTTTTTATTTGACTGTGCCATTTTAGTAGGGGTGTGTATTGGTAAGAGTTTGGCGATACGATACATATCACGATATATTTCAAGTTTCAACACGAACATTTTTTTTCACTTTTCGACACCCATCCCAAGTAAACACAAGCAATCCATATCTCATAATAATAAAACCTGAACTTTTTAACACAAGCTGGTTTTTGCAAAATCTCAAATAATTAATCAAATGTAGTCCTTTTTTTGCATTCTAAATCGATATAAGTATTGCCAAACAAAATATCACGATATATCGTCAAAGTGATTTTTTTCCTTACACCCCTAGTTTTTAGTCAAAATAAAGCAGAATGGAATACACATTTGATGCGCCTCTAAATCGTCCAGGAAGACCCCTGAAATACAGGAACACAGCTGGATCATTACCACTAGAGGTAAATTAAAGACTGTTACTTAAAGAGTCATTAACCTGTACATTGCAGTGATTGCTTAGTAATTTAGAACTCCAGTTAAAAATAAAATGATTGTTTGAAACATAAAAAGATCATTTTTAGACAAAAAACAAACCCATATTCTGTTTTATTCTTCTAAAGCTCAAGAACAAAATAGCAATAAAATGAAAGCTATATCTAATACGAATGCTCATCCACAAGCACATGATGTAAAGCATGTACTGGAAATTCAACCCCTTACATCACCACTAAGTTCTGACTTTGGTCTGGAGAGATACAAGTAATGTAGAAGCGCAGCGTCTTCTAAAGATGTACATCTCTCTGGACTCCTGAGATTACACATTTACCCAAAGGCAATGTGCAGTCTGTGAATGACATTCTCTTTAAAATAGAAAAAAATGCCCAACAAAGATATACTGTCAGCTCAATTCCTTCTGTGTAAATTGACATCTTGCAAGTGTTACATCATACAAAAATCACTTCTGTCTCTAAAGGATCTGTTTAAGCCTTTGGCATCATTACCAGAAACAAGGATGTGAATGTCAGTTCCCAAGAGAAGAAAAGATTTTTTTTTTTTAATCTGTTATTTATAGTTGGATTGAAATGCATGTGTTCATTTAGCAAATTTTTTTATTGGCACAGTCTGGCACAAAGCTGTCCTGTTGGATTTGTAACCAGACAGCTATCTGTAAATGACAGATGCCACCTTAGAACAACACAAATATTATGACTGTCAGAGTGTGAAAAATGCCAAAATTTTTGGTCTGAATTTGTTGTATATTTGCAATTAAAAAGTTAATACCCATTTTTGGTTCATGTCTTTGTCACAATTCCTCTCACGGGTGGATGCGAGCTTTCTGGAGGCATAAATGGGCAAACCTGTACAGGGGGATGCAGGTGGCCCGGATGAGATTTCAAGATTATAGACTGTTCTGTGAACCAACACATTTTCTAGGACAAATCCTACGAACTCCGAAAGTGACCCGTTAGTGCTGTTCAAGAGATTAGTGCGCAGTCTGGCAGTTAGAAATGAGAAAATTAGGCATCAGAGTGTAGTTTATGTGGACATCCTGGTGCTTAGGTTTCTTGTACACACCCTGTGTGTGCAGCGTTCATCAGTAAAGAGCCAAAACTCACACCTTACTAATGACTCCAGTGCAGGGTAATGCCTGGTTCACATCGTACGCACTGTATGTCCCTCGCCGTGCAGTGATTGTTTAGGTCTGTTTTAGCGCAAGCCGCCAGCGATCCACGTCAATTCTGGCAGGAACTTGCGCCAAGACACACAAGAAAATCCGGTAAATCTTCAAAATATGACCAATTTTCAAAAGTACCGCAATTGACAAATGTGATCATATTTTTGTATCTGTACAGAAATGAAAATACACAAACAACGCACAGCACACACAAAAGACACACAGACAGACACTGAGACACACACATAGATCAACAAAGTGGGCAAACTGGAGCAGGAGGGGTGTGGTTTTGGGAGTCTAAAAACACAATGACAGAGAGCCATAGAGCAACAAGTCAAGATAGACGATGTCAAATTCATTTCAGAATCTCTAAATGATCACAGCTCAGCACAAGTGCCTGTTGACGGGAAAAAAGTGTGTCTGATATAACCTGGAGGTGATTCTGCACGCATAAAGGCATCATACGTGTGCATCAACCTTACGCCATAAGTGTGTAACCTACATTAGCATTATAAATAAGTCACTAAACATTTACCTCACACTCAACAATGGTACGATCCATTTTCATGACCTCGCATTAGCCTCAAGGTAAAACCTGAGCTCCCTTTAAGATGCAGCCACTCCTCTCTACGACCTCCAGGTAAACACCCACGCCATGAATGTGACTAAAGCAGTAACAAGGAAAATCCGGCACCGATGAGATGTTTGAGTAAGAACAAAAAAAAAACTATAAGAGTAGAAAAAAATGAATTCTGAACCCTGAGACTGAAATATTACTAAATCAAAGTTTTGAAAAATCATCACTGTAGTTTCCTTTGCTCTTTTGTTTTAACTTAATGAATTAAAAGTTCTTTAAAGTCCCACTCCAACCATATTTTTTTTCTATCACAAAATCGTCCCAAGTGATCTTTTAATTATGATTATAAAGTTTTTAGCCAAAATCAAAAAGTCTGTCAATTTTTTAAGACATATTTTCTGCACAGCAGTAGTAGATCATTATAAATACAATTCTGGGTTCCGGGCGGTTTACATAAAGCAACTCCTCCCTGTTGCTGTTTGAGGGCTTATAGCATTAAGCTAACTTTAGCGGCTCAGAAATATCGAGGAGCAATATTGGATCAATCCAGTCAGACATTTTTGAGTCAGAATCACAATTCCCTACAGCACGAGTGTTGAAAGATCACCATGCTTTATCACACTTAATCATAAGCGGGCCAGAGCGTGCAAGTGGAGAGGAGACTTGTGCACGCCCATTTTCAGTTACTGCATCATTTACTGCATCTTTTCTAGCATCTAGTTTTCATCTACTCCATGATTTGAATTAAGAAATACTCAGGAACGCAGTTTAAATCCTAAATTCTAAAAGAAAAATGCTACAAGAAGATAATAAAAACACAAAAAACAATAGTTATCGCAGTGAATCTTTACAAGTTCAGTGAAATGGTGGCAGCGTATTTTTTAGGCTCTTCATACAAAGAACATTTTTCATTTGGGAAAAGTTCCATCACGTTTCACATGTTTACTTGTGTTCATATAAATAAAAAGCAGAGCCCTTTTTATTCTTTGCAATTTATTATGCAAGTTTTGAGCTAAATGTACAATTTTTGATTCCATTTGTGTCTAACATTAGATAATGTCGTTTGAGTGTCTAAACATCTACAAGAAAACAAGAAACTATAGAGTGGTAGCTGAAACAAGTTTAAAATTGAATGAAGAATTGAATGTAGCTGAACTACATTTTTTGTGCTTCTCTGGTAAAAAAAAAAAAAAAAAAAAAAAATGGTATGAATGCCTCATCTTTTCTGTCTTGCTGTATTTTATCTCTTTCCAAGGACCTCAGTTTTTTGCCTGTAAAGTTGCACCTCATGGATTTTTGTTCCTCTTGAATACTCACAAATTCTTTATGAATTTTCTGCAAAACATTTAGATTTAAATACCATAAAAAATAAGACCCTCACATGGATTTACCTTGAGCAAAGCACTATTTTTGAGTGAATATTTTTTAAATAATGGAGCATTTTTCATTTAGTTGAAAATACAAACAGAATGATTAAAGGAGTGAAACTGTGAGACGATGCAGGTTCATGTCACACTGAAGAACAATACAGGACTCTCACAGAATGCTGCTCCTTTGTGCAGACTGCCTTTTTTAAAACATAAAATTCTGTGTCACAGGTGTGTCACAGGAGTATTCTGCAGGGGTGTTGTAGAGGCTGATAAACACTTAAATTCTGTGTTTGCTGGAAAACAGGTCACAGATGAGTTGTTCTGCTGCTGCTGCTGTGAATCCCTTCTGACTCCAGACTTCATCCTTTGTGGAGCAGAAATCTACAAAAGTTTTAATGCCACCTTTGAAGCCTGCAGGGATGCACTTAAACACAGCTGTTTGGCTGAGTACTTCCTTTTGGGGATTTGTAAGCTTCAGCATATCAGGCTGCAGCACTCACAGCTTCCCCACCTTAGCTGAGCTGCAGCCTTAGATTTTGCTGCAGCCTTAATGTAAATGAATGCAACTGATCTACTTACTACTTTATTTTTATCATTCTCTTTTTCTTTCGGAGACAGCTTTGAAGCACACAGACACACACTTTGTGAGCCGGGGAGGAAGACGAAGAGTGGTGCAATATGTAATTAAAGATGATCCACATTGTGGCAATGATCTGCTCACTGGTAATTAAAAGTAATCTCTGAGAAAGCCTCCCCAGTGCAGGCATGTGTGCCTCCAAGTTCACATGCGTGAGACTGAAGGAGTGACTTTTTAATGTCACAAGGCCAGAGCAGTGTAATGCCACAACTCCTGTCCTGCTAATTAATTCAAATGTCCAACCTTAATTAATTTCACACGGTGGATCTTGACTGGCCTCCTGGTAGCAGCCTGTGCATACAAACCAACTTCATGTTACATAAAAGGCTGTTAGATCAAACCTGGTGTAAGAACTCCGAGTGGAAATTTCCACAGAAAGCCGTGAAAGCGCTTCCTTCCTCGCATAAAGATTGAACACATGGCATTCTATAGATAAATAGTTAAAAGTTAAAAATAGAATTCTCCTTAAAATTCTGCATGAATCCTTACAAGACCTTGAAGGGTGGAGCGTTGGCATGTTCTGTTTAGTCGTTCACTGTGCATAATAAGGCAAAATGCTTTGGAAGGATTTCACTTCTCCTCAAGTTACATCAACATATTGTATACATATTGATGGTTAAAAAAAATAAAATTTAACTGCTTTTATACTATGTTTATACTAGGGCTGTAACCAGTAATCGAATACTTTTGCACTCGAAAATGCGAGTACGAATATTCACGACATTAAAAATATATTAGTGTAAAAAATGTTATTCAGGAACAATGTATTGATTACTCTAAAATACAGAGTAATGCTGGATTTTAAGTTCATGAACTAAAACATAACCAAATACGCTACTTTTATCACAACAAAAATTCAAAATAAATTGTCAATGAAGTTTCCTGTTTTCAAAGTAAAACTAGCGAGAGCGTTTTTTTTCTCCGTTCCAAAACTGAGACTGAAGTTTCGTTTACTGACACAAGTTCTGAAAAAAACAAATTAGCTGGAATACAGAAGCTTTCGCTCCATTGTTTACATTCTTTTGGTCGTGGTAATTTGTTAACAGTTGATGCAATTAACGTAATTCCAGTGAATTCTTCGTCAGAAAAACACAGCTTCACACTAACATGCACAGCTGAAGTGTGGACACAATCAACATGACTCTGCTGGCTCTGTCGCAGAAAAGTCACTTTTTTGGACCTAAGTGTTATGCTTTGAACATAAAGTGTTGCAATAGGTAAAGGATGAAAAATGTGGAGAACATTTTCAGGATTTGTTCTTAAATGATCTAAAACAGTGATGTTTATGCTTTTATGTTTGTTACTTAACCAAAAGGTTGCCAAAAAATCCACCATGTCTTTTTATCTAAATCTTTGTGTTTTTTTATTCATACTGATCTCCTGTTCTAAATAAAAGTATAAATGATGGAGATTTAATGTAGATAATTTCAATTTTCATACATCAAGTAAAAAAAAAAAAAAAGAAACAAGAAAAACATGGCTATCAGCACACTAAAAATGAAGAATTGTGGTTTGATTCGTGAATGTAATTGGATTGCCACCAAAGCAGCCTGAATTTCTATCATGACCTTTGCAATTATGGATAGTGATACACTCTCAGAAAAAGAAGGACCAAATTGTACCTTTAGGGGTACAATGGCTTGTCACTGGGGTGGTACCCTCAAGGGTACTTCTGGTGTACCCCCAACACTTGGTACTTATTTGTACCCCTATGATTTGGACCTTATCAAGATCAGAATAGTACCTCTGGTGGCCAAATAGTACCCTAATTCTAGAGTACAATTTTGTTCCCTTTAATAAAAAGGTACAAACTTGGCTTACAGGGACCAATAAATAAATTCATTCATTTTCCTTGCCGCTTTATCCCTTTCGGGGATGCCGGAGCCTATCCTGGCTGCTAATGGGCGAAGGCAGGGTTTACCCTGGACAGTTCGCCAGTCTGTCGCAGGGCCACATTCGCACACACAGTCACTCACACTTTCGTACCTAGGGACAATTTAGAGTGACCAATTTACCTATGAAGCATGTTTTTGGACGGTGGGAGGACGCCGGAGTACCCGGTGGGAACCCACGCATGCACGGGGAGAACATGCAAACTCCACACAGAAAGGTCCTCAGTTGGTGTTTCTGATCCACCAGCCAGGATTTGAACCAGGGCCTTCTTGCTGTGAGGCAAGAGCGCTAACCACTGCACCACCGTGCAGCCCAATAAATTTAATTTATATTTATATACGTGCAACCAGCTTCTTCCATGCAGCCTTTTTCAAAGTTCTTCCATTGTAGTTCTTGTACAATGCGTCAGGGTTTTTCACCATAATTTTTCTGACATTATATTTTGGCAAATAGTCATATGTATCTCTTTTGGTCTTTGTCATTGTAAAATTAAAAATAAAAAAAGAAAAGAAAAGAACAATGGCTTATTAAAAGTTCATATGATAAAAACATCAAATGTATGACATTAATAGTTCACCTTCACTCATATAAAATAATTTTCTCCTATAACAGTCATAAAATGAGATGATAAAGTAGCTGAAAACTGAATGAATAATATGTTTTTAAATCTCTTAAAAGTCTTAAGCTTTTGTTTTTCACCCCTACCCCCGTCCACCCAAACACAGAACTGTCCCACCCATAAATTGTACCCTAACATTTAAAAATAGTAGTACAAATATGTACCTTTTTGGGCTTCAGAACAATTATGTACCTTGAAGGCCTTCAAAAAGGTACACATAAGTACCCTGAGGTTCATTTGTGATCCCTGGAGGGTACATTAATCCAGATTGTACCTTAAGGAACATAAATGTACCTCTACAGTACCCCTATTTCTAACAGTGTATGTACAACTAAAAAAGAAGTTCTGGTCACGTCAACCAAATGTTCTATATTACTGTGCTGGCCTAAATGCCTGTTGGGATTCCAGTTATAAAAAAAAAAAAAATCATAGGTTGTCATACCGTATGCAGTTTATGTCAACAGCAAGACAGTAGGAAAGCTGAGTGATTTTAGTTTGGTTGATTATATATTTTTGAAGACTGGGATTAAGCAAAAGAGAAAGATAGAAAAAAAATCTAAGAAGGAGCAAAAAAAAAAAAAAAAATGAGGAGGACTTAATTATTTAGACTTTCTTTCTTTGATACAGACTTTTGTTTCATCATCTGAACAAAACAAGCAGTAAGATGTGATTCTTCATCTCTGAACTGATGCTTTATTTAACCTGCCATATCATATATATTGCTTTCCTTTGTCGCTGCACTTGAGGTCTGTGAACATTACCATGCCAACGCATAGAACCACGTATCAAAGAGTCTGCTTTTTGTCAAAAAGTGATTTAAACTGAAAAGACATCAAGTACAAGGTACTAAAAAATTAATTGAATACTTATTTCTTTCGTAGGTGATCATGGTAAGTGGGATAATGCCTTCTGAAGTGTGAATTATCAGAAAATTAATGTACTTCATGGAAGCAACCATCCGACACAAAGCGAGGTCCAGATCTCTGCGTCACTCATTAATGTCTGATAATGTACACCTGCTCGGGCATTATCACTGACATATTTGTTGTTGCTGTCAAGGTCAGTAAATGTTACCATGGCAATGCATAGCACTACATATCAAATAGTCTGCTTTTTGCAAAAAAGTGAGTTAAAATGAAAAATAACAAGAATAAATTACTAAAAATGTTTGGAATATTTATTTATGTTTTATGTGACCTTGGTAAGTGGGATAATGCGCTTTAAAAAGTGCATTATCATAATGTCACATAATGTCTGATAATGTACATGTTGTTGGGAATTATCCCTTACATCGTTGAAACCTCAACCCATTTCTCAAGTCAGGGAAGAAGTTTGACATTGTAATTACTCAGAACAAATATTTTAATACATTTCAGTACTTGTATCTATCTGAGTGTCATAAAAAAGAAATACATTTTTAGACACAAAGGCATTGTTACACATCAGCTGTGGACTTAAAATTAAAATCCTGTGCGGCAACATTTCATTTGATCAATTATAAGAAACAAAAACCACAAATGGAACATGTTTGAAAAACATGACAGTGTTGGAATGTTGTGCAGGACTCTCATGCGGGAATGAGGTGGAGGCAGAATTATCAAGGAGGAAATCGTGTTGTGTTCAACAAACTAGGAAGAAGGAAACAATCAGTTCAGGCAGGATTGCCACAGAACACTCAGAACAGCAAAGAACAGAAATCTCT
Source organism: Oryzias javanicus (assembly GCA_003999625.1). Classification (NCBI taxonomy): domain Eukaryota; kingdom Metazoa; phylum Chordata; class Actinopteri; order Beloniformes; family Adrianichthyidae; genus Oryzias; species Oryzias javanicus. The sequence continues at coordinate 5,501,598 of CM012437.1, forward strand.
ACAATATTGACACTGTGTGCATGAACTAACTCCTGCAAAGTTAACAGATTCAACAAGAAAACCAGGTTTAAACGTTAATAGGCACAAATAAAAAATTGCAAACCACGATTCACTGGTCTTTATTGGGCTCCGTAATGCAGCGGTGAGCTTTCTTTGATGTTGTTTTCAGAGTGAAAGCCTATACACAGCAACTAGAAAGAAGGTCAGCCAGCTACATGAACGACCCTGAGTCTGTGTTGTCCACTAAATCTAATGTTCACTGGCACACACAACTTAACTGAGCGGCGATGCCGTCTTTGCTCCAGCAGCTGATATATGTGGAGGGATGTGCTGCTTGGAGCCAGGAGCAGCTGCTGCTATTAGAACTGAGCTCGGTAAATATTCTAATGAACATCATGAGTGGATGGTGTAAAACTAAAAGGAGGACATTATTTTGAACGGATGTTTTCACTTTCTTCTGCACTATTGCAGTTTTACGTGAAAAGTTTTAAAAAAAAGTGATGGTAAAGAAATGGGAAGTGGTAGGTAATTAAAATAAAAGCAATAAAAAATGTGCTCTGGTGTGAAATGGTACTTGAAAGTGTTAAAAGAGTCACAGTATTAATCATAATCTTCTTGCCTTTCAAAATAAAGTTTAAAAAGCAAACAGTCTGGGTGTAGAGAGATGGACAGAAGTCTTTTTTTTCTTACTTGTAACTGAGTGGACTTTTGCTTTTGTCTCACTAAGCCTGGTTCACACTGAATGCGGAAGTGCCGCGGAATGGAGGCCGCCTCCACTTGGCGCCCTTGTTAACCTATTGTGTAGTTCACGCCAAATGCGAGGCGCCGCGGTCCGCCACACCGCGGTGCTTGCGGGTTAACTGTGAACCTGGTGTTAGATCCTGCCTGGAAAAAAAAAGTAAGTAGTTTGAAAGCTGATCTTATCAACTTCTCTGTCTCACTCTTTTGTTTTAGCTGGACTCTATTAAAGCTACTATATAAGATCAGGGTAGTTTCTTTTCAAATAGGCACAACTTTCAAAAGGAAATTTTCTCTTTTTATATTTTTTTACAAGCTAAAAAATATTTTAAAGTCTAATTCAGGGGGTCAAACTCAATCGCATATATCCATAACACACCATTTATTGAACACAGTAAAACTTTGATTTTTTTAAAACTTTAAAAATGTAACTTTTTAACATTACTATGGAAAAATAAATAGGAAGGAAAATGATTTCAGAATAGATCAACCCCAATTCAATTTCTTACCCTTACTAAAATTATGCAAGTTTGAAATAAGCCCAAGATAACATGGGGCGTTTATATTATATCCTGGAGGGCAGGATATAATAACCTGGAGGGCCGGATCTGGCCCCTGGGCCGCAACTTTGACACATGCTCCAAGTCATGTTTTTTTTTTCTAGCTTGATTTTTGCATGGATGCTTTGTAATTATATAAAAAAAAAAAAAAAATCAGTTCCAATCCAATCTTTCTAGTCCTAGTTATTGACTTTTTTCTGATATTATTCCTAAGAATAATTTATTTTAAAAACAATAAACGCAGATAAGTAATAAACTGATCCTCAGTGTGACTGAAACATAAGTTTAGATACTTTGCCTCAGTGCACTTCGCCACAGGGTAGCTGATTTGTCCCAGCTGAAGGGGAGACTTTGCAGCAGGAAGAGCCACATTATATCTCAGATTCTGCATGCCCCAGTTAGCCTCTTAAATTCTCATTTTCATGAGAGAACCACTGGAAAACACCAAACAAGTATGGCTTGTGTCAAGGTTTGCCAGGAGAAAGTGGAGCGGCAGCAGCTCCGGAAATGGGCCAGCCGTCTGCCAAGGGGTTTGATTCTGGGCCTCAGCAGTTAGTACATCTAAGTGCCCTTGGGCAAGGCACTGAACCATACTTTCCCCTTTCTGTATTAATTGGAGTGTGAATATACTTTAAAAACAACTAAATGAAATCGCAAAATTGACCAAAATAAGAAAAGAAACACGTTTTATGTTCAAATGAAACATTTGAGTGAATTATTGATTATAGCCCAAAGTGACACATGTTCACATCTAATCAGTTAAAAGCTGCATCTGACAAGAAACTTTTAAGACATAATTTAATAAAAGGACAAAACCAAAAATATCAACACTGGACTATTCCATCCACTACAAAGGTTAAAACTTGTTTTAAAGTCTCTGTGCTCCGTGGTAGTATATAAATCTATATTATAGTAATATTTAATGAAAGAGAAGATGTAATTGGAGGTAATAAAACAAATACGGTTTCATAGAATACACCTGTAATTAAAAATCTTTCATTTATTGTTTGACATACTCTAAATGAAAGAGATCAAAAAAGTTATTGTTTAATGAAAAACTGTGTCTAAAAGCTGATGTTTTTGAGCTGGGCCAGAAAAAGACATGTTTTTTGAGTTTTAACCTTATTCCAACATAATTAAAAACTCTGTGTAAAGGTAAAATTTTCAACAGTAATTTTGAGGCAAATCATGTAACATCTTGTAAAATTAGAGGAAAAAAACCCAGCATGATCAGTACATTTTTTGGACCTGTAGGCCAAACACCATTTGAGATTGAGGGCTACAAAAACTGACTTTAATTTGTTCGGTCGAACAAAAATACTACAAAAGACAGAAGTTTATATCATTGATGTTGGTGTGCTTCTGTGCAATCTGATTAGCATTAATCCTGGAAATAAATGCATGTGCTGCAGTCACGTCAACATCTAAGCTTGGTAACTTTTTTTTTTTTTGTCTGTCAGAAAGCAAAGATAGCAAAGACGAAAGCTGTCCTTTTCCATGGCTTAGATGGTATTTCGTACAAAGTTTTATTCTATCTATATCCCTGTTTAATGACGGTCTTATCAAAATGCTTGGGTTTAATATGATGAGGCATGACATGGCCTTTTTTCAGCAGTCAAGTTTTGTGATGAGGGGATTTGTTGTGGCTTTTAGATGACAAGACCTCTGAGACAGTTTGAATCAGGGAAGAGATGATCTTTAAGAACAAGGGATTAATGTTCCTATTCATATTCATTTTTTTGTCCTGTTTCCTGTCTCCTTTCAAGGGCCGATGTGACTTTCATTCTCCTGACATTCTAAAAAATGCTGTTAAATGTTAATGGTTCCTATTTTTACGCAGGTCATGACCACAACTCTCTGGCTCACACACACTTACCCGTATGCGTTTCCGACACACCCACCAGAAACAGAATTCAGATTCCGGGCTCCAAATACAATCATCAAACACCGAAATGTCAAAAATTGGCAAACTCCCGGTCACCCTACCTATGCGGCATAACAAACAACTGTCAACTGTGTCTTCAAATGGAGTAACCTTTCCAAGAGCCTCATCAGGATTTTATTCTAGTATTCATTTGCTAACTGTAAGAGCCGACATGGCTGTAGCCATAAAACAAGTCAATTTGTGCATAAACTAAAATAACCAAGTAACCTTCAATACCTCGGCACTACTATCTTTGTAAGACATCTGTTTGTTGTAGTTTGTACTCACTGGAAACTTTTATTAGGCACACCAACCCACTTCAAATCAGCCAATCTCATGGCAACAAGTCAATGCACGATCTGTTTAAAGAGAGCATCATCATAGGTAAGAGAGGTCATTAAAGTGACTTTGATTGTGCATAGTTGTTGGTGCCAGATGGGCTGGTCTGAGGGTTTTAGAAACTGCTGATCTACTGGGATTTTCATCCACAACTCGGGATACAACAATACAGTTTTCTCACAGTTCAACACGCACCTGAATATTAGCGTCATGGTTCAATAAATATATATAACAACAAAAAAAAGAATTCCTACTGTGCCACTGATTATGATTTATTTTACAAACAGGCTAAAAAATTCTAATTTTTTTTTTCAAGTGCACGGTTCTCAGCACTCACCACATTTAAAGTGAACTCTTGTAAACGTTTAAGCATCATAGCTTATAATGCAATTTAAAAGTGTCTTCTCCTCAATAATTTTAAACACAATGAACTGCAGCAATTAAAACAGTTCTCTTAAAATTTGACAGCTGGATACCATTCAAAATCTAAATTGAACTGATTTAAAATATTTAGACTTTACTACGAAGTCCAAATAAATAACAACAACACCAGTAAAGTGTAGTGTCCCTTAGGTGTCAGTCATTTATTCATGTACCTTTAGATTATTTTTTCAAAAAGAAAAGCTTCTTGGTTGTTTTTAGTATTTAAACTCATAAACTTTTGTTTTCTCTGGCTCCAACTCCCGTAGGATTTCTGGCAGGGAGGGGGAAAGTGGGTGGAGAATACATGAATACGCAGACAAGCTTGAGGCACCCCCACAGTGGTACTGAATACACAAAATGTGTATTGTGAAAAATGTCGTGTTGAACTGCTGAAAACATATTGAACGGGTCAGTTTTAAATTGATTACTGTTGCATTCCTACTCACAACCATATCAGAGAATGGTCAGAAAAAGAGAAAATATCCAGTGAGCGGCAGTTCAGGGGACAGAAATGACTTGTTGATGTCAGAAGAGAATGGCCAGCAAACTCAGGCGACAATTCACTCAAGCTTACTAGAATTGGACAAAATATGATTGGAAAAATGTTGCATGGCCCGACGAATACTGATTTATGCTTCAACATTCAGGTGGTAGGGTCAGAACAACAACATGGAAGCATGGATCCATCCTGCCTTGTATCAACGGATCAGGCTGTTGCTGCTGGTAAAATCGTGCATATTTTTGTTTTTGGCAAAATTTGGGCCCCCTAGTATCAATTGATCATGCTTCCAACGCCACAGCCTAATTGAGTATTGTTGTCCGTCCCTCTATGACCACAGTGTACCATCTTCTGATGCTACTTATGTTATAGAGTTGGAATCATCTCAGACTCTTGAACATTCACCAAACCTCAACCCAATAGAACCTTTGAGATGTCCTGCTGACAAATCTGTAGGGACTGTGTGATGCCATCATGTTAATTTGGACCAAAGAATGTTTCCAGTATCTGCATCGGTGCCACCAAGGAATGAGACAGTTCTGAAGATTAAACCCGGTACTAGTAAGGTGTACCTAATAAAATGAGTGGTCAGTGTACATTAAGATTCAAACTGTGCTCTGACATCTAATTTGATGTGATATATCTTCTACAAGAGTCTGCTCATCAAACAAACTTTTCGGCGTAAGGTTGTCATGTAGAGCACATTACTTGCTCAAGGCAGCCTTCAGGTTAAATGAAACACACCTCACATTTGTTGGACTTGGTTGTGTCAAAACTTTAAAGTTCTTGCAGGTGGTAGTTTCATGCATTACTCATTCGGAGCAGCAGGAGATGGATGTCATGAAATGCATTGAGATAAAGCAGCATAGCTACTCAGTTTCTTTTGGAGAAAGGGTATTATTATGGGTAGTGGGGGTGTATAACCACACCAGTAACATTAGAATCTCGATTTACAAACACAGTTATTATCATCTGTTTTTTGTAAAACTTTTAAAGCACTTGGTAAAAAAGAGACAGTTCTTTGTCAACATTTTATAGACTGTCTAGTAATTTAGTCCTTCTACTGAATACATTACATGATAATTCTTCTCATATATGGAGATATTTTATTGAAAATGTATATTTATTATTTTTTTCAGACTTCTTTCCCACCTGCTGTTGCATCTGTTGCTCTGACATTAAGGCTGACGACATGGGTGGCAGTGGATCATTGGGTTAAGTGGCTGTCTGCATCTGGTTGGCTGAGAGGTTCGATCCAAAATTTGGCAGTCAATGCGCCCTAGTGCCAAACATCTAATCTTATATTGACCTCAATCATATGACATTCTAAAACTAAATTTCCTAGTATTGTCAGCAATATTGTGTGGTTGTCTAGAGAAAAAAAAAGTACTGATATCTATCTTCACTTTACTTGTTGACTTATACAAGCTTCAATGCATTACAAATTACATATTTTAATTGGAAAAGGCTACATCATCACATATTTTTTGATAAATAATTACAAACAGAAATTAAATTAGGAACAAAAATGCTAAAATCTGTAGACTTCTAAGAATATTTTTTACACATTCAATCAGGTGTTTTGTTCTGTTTTGGCAATAGGATAAAAGGGGCATCTCTGCTGGAATTATTACATTTATCAATTATTACAGTCATTTCAAGAGTTTAAACAAGCAAAACAAAACAGAAATTGCTTTATTCTTCAGGGCATCTAGTTTAAAGTACGTTTTTATGTTCTATGTTCATTTCTGTAAAGGCCGCAGTTCTACGTTTTTGTGAATATTTAAGTTAAAGACGTGAAAAAAGGAAGTCAGACTTTAAACTTGATCTCTGATGTTTTAACTGTGTGGCTGACTCACATCTACAACATCCAGCTTGAAACATTTTTGTCTTTCTTTTGCTTTAAAAAAACAAAACTCCACTTCGTTCTTTTTTTGTAATTCCTGTCGGTAATAAAGAAATATGAATCAGGTGTTTTTTTGAGGAGCTTATGTGAAGTTGCAAAAACACACTCGAAGTATACAGTGAAGAAAGAGTAAATGATGTGAGTGCCATGTACAAGTAGTGAAAAAACTAAACAAGTGGCACACACAAAAGGCTGGAAAATGTCAAGCAGAGTAAATGTGGAGATGCAGACATTACTGCATGATAATCTGTAGATAAGTGTGTGACTAGATAGTTGTTTTTTTGTCTATCTTGGTTGGGTAATGTCCTCCTTTAGTGAACCACTCTCTGATTTTTCTAAGCAGTTTGGTCTCCTATGGTTCATTTCTGAGAGTGCTGTGTGAATGTAAACCAAAGCAAGAAAAGGTGCAAAAATTAGTTCATGCAATTTCTTTTTCTTTTAAAAAAAAAACACCTGCTTTAACAAATTTAAGACCCTACACCATACAGAACTGATGCAGGAAAAAAATCGTGCGAAGAAAGAAAAAGGCGATGTAGAATAGTGGGGAAAAAAACGATAATAAAAGTGAAGAGTCACATAAAAAGAAAAATAAAATCCAAAAGCCTGCAAGAGGGTGAAATAATTGAAGCTGCTTTGTGCCTCCCGCGGATGTGACAGGTCTTTACAGGGTCCTCGGGGGCATAATTATAGGGCCCAGTGGTAAGAGTCAGTGTTTGTCTGTGTGTCCCGAGCATGTGTGTCACCAAAGAAAGCACTTTGTGGGAGTACATGACAGAGGATGTTATACAGTGGGGGCAACATTCATATTCACCAGTGCAAAGTGGAGTGCAGCTCTACTTTTCAAAAAAGTGAGTAATGTATTTGACACGATCTAAACATTTCATGTGCATGAAATGAATTTAGCAGCTCGTTGATTCATAAAACCCAAACCACTAGACAGAAACATAAGAGCTTTGAAAAAAGGTTCTTACAACTCTTATGCAAGACAGTAACAGTAACAGTATCAGTATTTTCTTTATTAAACAAAGTTATTAGTAATATAACAGTTACTCCACTATCATATGGATTACTGGGAATTTTTTACAATAAAGAAGGGAAACACATTCTCATCCAAATACCGGTACCCAAACACGGTACCAGTACTCTAATCCAGCACCGGACATGGTATCAGACCTGAACAGGACCCAAATCAGTACCAATGCAGTACTGGGTTTAAATCGGACATGGACTGGTCCTGAGGACGCCTCCAGTACTGGTACCCAAACACGGTACCAGTACTCTAACCCAGCACCGGACATAGTATCAGACCTGAACAGGACCCAAATCAGTACCAGATGTAGTACTGGGTTTAAACCGGACATGGACTGGTCCAGAGGTCGCCTCCAGTACTGGTACCCAAACCTGGTACTACATGCGATATCGGGTGCGAACCAGTCATCTCGACTGGTCCTGGGGATGTGTCCAGTACTGGTACCCAAACCCAGAACCCTAACCCAGCGCCAGATGCGGTACCGGACTTGAACTGGTACCGGACTTGAACTGGTACCAGACGTGAACCGGGCCTGGATGCGGTACTGGACGCGAACCAGTAGACGGTTAGGGTACACCGTTTTGGCTTAAGGTACTGGTACACTCTGCATTCTGGTACTGGACTGGTTCTGGTTAACTGCACCGAGGTTGGGACCCGTGATTTTGGAAAATTAAAAGTTGGAGACACCCAAAATGTCAAGGGTCTTTAGCCAAATGACAATATGTGATGAGTTGGGAGGGAGAATGTGTTGAAAAAGCAGAAAAAGTGAGAATTCACTTGAATAGGATCTTGAAGTATTTTCTTAAAACGGATCCGTCATCTTTACCCTTTAGCTGCTACTTTAACGGGTCGCTATAGAAAATCTTCCTCCATCCGTTCATCTTCAGAATTCACTTAGACCCTTTCAGGGTCATGGGGCTGCTGGAGCCAGCAGCCACTGTGGGGTAAAGGCGGGGTACATCCTGAACAGGTCACCAGTCTGTTCCAGGGCCATACACACACACCTGGGACACTTTAGAAATCTCAATTAACCTATGAATCTTGCTTTTGGAGAAAACCCATTCATGTCTGAAGAGATTCATGGAAACTCCAAGCAGAAAGAGAGCGCAAACCACTACACCACTGGACAGTCCACATCCTCGATTCACTTCTCTCCTCTGTACCTCTATTCTCATGCCCTTCCTCACTGCATCCATCCAACATCTTTTGAATCAATGCATTGTGATCTAGCTTTCTTTCTGAAACATCTAACAGGTGCTGCAACTCTGGTATATTATTATTGTTTTCAAACACTCTTCTTTTTGAGTCAAGGAGGAGTTTGTACTTATGTCCACATGATCAAGAAGGCACACGTCATCATACAGCAGGTCACGCTGGATATTTGTACAACCGTTCAGTTCAAATCTTAAATTTAAAGCTTCCTGCTCCAGGGTGCCTCAAAATTTTGCCTGTTAAAGCATATGAGCTTTCCGGTGTGCAGTACACAGGGGGGAGTGTTAACACAATGTCACGCAGGATTAACCTTAGATGTTATCCTAAAAAGCAATTATTGAGGCTCAACAGACGAGAATGGCTTTTGAGAGTGAGCGCCAAACAACCTCGAGTACATCAATTTACAATGAAAACAATTATTCACAAGTACAACATTCAAGATAGCTAATGATCGTGCACAGAGAGCATGACACAGCAAGTTCAACCAGTCTCAACATTCATCACTCACAGGAAAAAAACTGCCAGGACGAATGAATACATCTGGTCCTGCATCATATACCAATATAAAATTAGAATTATTATTAATTTTATTTAAGATTTTTGTCTTTCATCTTCTCTCTACTGTTAGAGATGAGACTCAGTGGAGGTTTCATTTCTACTAAGCCTCAAAAAGTTTGATGATGTGTTTGGAGAACCAGCAGACACACAGACATGTCCTTACCCTACGTGACTGGATCTCCTTGACATATAAAGGCAGTAAGAATTCTGATACTCCTTCCAGTCGGACTCCCTCCTTGGTGACTCGCAGATTTCCCATTCCATCCTTAAAAAGAGACACAGAGAAAGGAGAAAAAAAATCTATTTACACAACTGCAAGTCAAGCAGGATCATTCAGAATACGTTTCCATACATTCACATACATTGCATGTTCTCAGAGAGAGAATATAGTAACAGTATAATAATATAACCTAGTGACAAAAAAAGTCATAAGAAAGAGGAGTGTCAAGTCAGGGTGTGTAGTAACCTTTGAGCAATTGCATTATACATCCACTACATACAGTAATCAATTTATAGAATGTAAAAAAAAAAGGTAAAGACACCATTTTAATTTATTTGTCTTCCCTCCAATTGTTGTTTATTTTCAATCAACAAAAAACACAATGTTCCCACTTCCCAAGAAGTGATTTGATCCATTTACTTTCATATATTTTGGTTTAGAGCAAGATCACATTTAAACAGTATAAAACAAGATATGATTATATTTTAATGTCAACAGTCCAAAAATGAAATTGAGAAAAAAAAATAAATAAAAGAAGTTGAAAAGTTCAATTTAAAAATTTCAAACAAAAGAAAAAAAAAATCAAAAGACCAACCTCGTTTCTTGTGACAGTCAACTCAACATTTTTTTTTTACATGGATTAAATCTAATTTAGCAACATTTTTTTTTCCTAAAGGTAGTAAACTCTGCATCTGGTCAGGTTCAGGTTAGGGTTTCGGTACCAGGTCTGGGCACTGGTGCACTAAGCACCGCGTTACTGGTTCGCGCCCCTGAGGTTGGGGACTGGTGATTTAATGGGAACAGTCAGCACATAAAATTCCGACAAGTTGGGGACTCCCAAAACATCAAAAAGTGACACGGAGGAGTCCTTAACCAAAGTTAATATGTGATGACTTGGGAGTAAGAATGTTTTGGTTTTACAGCCTCTTCAGAAAAACGATCTGATCCTTGAGAACCTGTCAGGAATCAATTACAGGACTAAAGCAGACTCTTTAATACTGATAAGTAGATTATCTTCATCAGGCGTTCTTTATTCTGATCTTTTCTAATCAAAAATGTACATTGCCAAATGAAAATAAAATCACTTTTTTTAAGAATTTCTATTGCTAATCTAACCATGACACTAAAGTCATAAAGAAAGTGTCCAATAAGTATGTGTAGAATTACTCTGTCTAAACTTGATAAAAAGGAGAATAGTTCAACTGATTACTTTAGTGAAAAGGAAGCTAATTCCATCTTTAACCTCAGTGTCCATGAAAGTTTACTGCTGATTCCAAAGTGTAAGTTAAATCCAGTGCTGTTGGAAAAGACTGGATCTGTGACAGTATAATAAAAGTTCAACAACTATAGATTAAAACATTTAAACTCAAAATCTAAATTCATAAAACAAAGGGAGGAGGGACACAACAAATGACCTGACGAGGCTGAAAAGAAAACCAGATACTGCGAGGATTAACCAATACCAGCAAAAGGAGAGACTACGAGAGAGGGAAAAATAAGAATGAGAACAGAACCAAAACAAGTGAAAAACAAACAAGACCAAAGGGCACAATCCTCCCAGTGAGGCCAGAGCATTGTGTTCTCAGTTACTGCAATGCTGTTTACAGTTCAAATTGACCTTTATTTCACCCAGACAGTAATAATTAAAAACATCACAATTTTACCGTGAAAAGCAGAAACCCAAACAATGACAATAAGCACTATAAAGCCTGCAATCTATTTGATCTCTTCTGAAAGCATGCGTTTTAGTTGTGTGACTCACATCACTGCAGCATTCTTTAGAAATGAGTCTGATTTTTGTAATAGAAAAGCGCTTTGTGCGGTTTAATAGTCAGGTTTGGAGAATTTTTACAGAGTCTGCAAGACTGAACGCTCCACAGATTATTGGATCAGTCCAACATGGGAAGATAACGTTCCTTTTGAACAGCCGTTATAATAGTTGGGGCTGTAGTGAAGCAAAAAGGCAGCCGATGCTCCCTGTCAAATCAGTGCCGAGGAGAGTGACACATGATTGGAGGATAGGAGTCTCTGATCACAGACTTTGACTGAGTTCTGAGGACTTCCTCAAGGAAACCCAAACGGAAACTGGAAGAAACCTAAACACAACACTCTAATAAATTTATCTTAAGATAAGAAATATAACTCAAGATTACTTGATTACAAAAACTTGAATGGATCTTGTCATGTTTTCAAACAGAACAAAATGTCCAGCTAACTTGTTAGAAGTTTAGTTTTTCAAACTGCTGAACAGGCCTCTCACATGGATCTGGGACTGTCAATATACTAGCTGCACTATATGCGCTCAACACTGATGTGATGTCATCCAAATACTTCCTTTTAACAGATAAAATTACATTTATACTTGTTCTCGTCCATCGCTGTGTTTTTAAAGACGTATTGCATGAGTTGGTTTGTGTTAATTAGCATAATTAGGATTCAATGGAAACATTGTAATTGCAAAAGTATGTTTTTTCAACATTTCTATAATTTCGATTACATTATGGGGATATTTGCTTATTGATACCTCCACTTCTGTTTTCTTTTCTGGTCTAAGGGTGCAAATTTGATCTGCATTACGTCAAATATAACTATTAGCGACTCTTCTTCTTACTATCCAAATTAATGTACTTTCTAAAAATCCATAATAGGGTACTTATCAGGAGAAATGAAAGACTGATAAATCAAATTCACAAAAGAAGCAAAGTAGAAAATGGTTGACCACTGATACTCATGAAAGGAAAACATGTTGAGAAGAAAAGACTATGACGAATTAAAACAGGATGTACCAGTGATTTAATTTGGATGTGAGAGCAGAAATAAATTTGATGAAAAATCATTTTAGTCATCTAGTCGTTAAATGGGTTATCTTTTGAATGTGTTTGTTTATTCAATGTTAGATTCATGTGACAGTGATGTCAGATTCCTTTTATTGTTTTGAGAGTTATGTGTCTTTAATTTGTGAATGGACTTGACTGTTATTGTTTGGATCCATTGAAATCTAAAAAAAAAACATTATTTTTACATAAAACTAATAAGAAATTCAATATTCCTGTAGAAAATTGAGTCTGAAAAAATATGGAAGCTTTTCTGTTTGAAGAGATTCTGAATTTTGATAAGGCTGGAAATTGATGTTCTCTTGGATCAACTGGCTGTCCTGGTGAGACAGAAAGGTGATTTTTTTTCATCACTGAAATATTTAGAAAATAAATCATTCAGGGCATCAAATTTTCCTGTTTAAAAAATAAAGAGTTAAAAAAAACCCAAAAAGAACATTTAGAATCTGATCAATAGAAAAATTTTCATACTTGAAGGGAAGCAAATAATGTTCAACTTGTAAAGTTTTTTGGTTTTTTTTCTTGGAGACACTAAATGTATTTCAAATGTTCTGCCACTACACACCCCCACAGTTCAGAAATCTCTCTTAACAAGTCTCCTACCAAGTCATATTGGACCGCTATGATAGTAGAATTATACTGTACAACCTCCCCATGGATGTGTTTAGTCACACAGAGTAGTGACACAAAGAGGCAGGTTAAAGAAAAGGAACGTACTGGTTTATTCAACCTCTTAAAAACAATTTGACTTTTATTTGACTACAAGGTGCTCTTAGAACTCTACATTTTATTTTCTATTTCTATTTGCACTTTATGTATGAACTCTGTGGTTATCGACCTCACACAGCACTCAAAAATCTGTCGAACTGCTTTAGTTTAACTGGTAAACGATGAAGCTACACTGATGGATTATGGGGGCATTATGGCTGATTTGTCTTGTAATCAGCCTTAAACAAATAAGTATGGAAATAGAGTGTTCTTTCTCCATTTATTGATACTCTGGTGCTCCTTCACGGTCCTTAACATATGGCAAACAGATGCAAACGAAAGACATAAAAACGAGCTAACAAGGAAGTTCCATTTTGCTGTCACATGCTAACTTGAATATTCCAGTGACATTTGTGCATTTGAGAAGAGAATATATTATATTCTTTTGAAAAAAAAAATGTGCTCTGACAAAAACTTTACTGAAAAGGAAAAAAAATACAGTTTTCTTTCTCTGCTTAAAAAAAATGAATAGAAGAAAGTGTGGTTGCTCTGATAGCTTTCCCTGGGGCCAACATTTTCAGTTTGACTGGATGTATATGCTAATTCTTTAAACAGTAAAACCACAAGCAATTTCCACTGAACCTGCATGCCTTCAGCTGGAATATGTGTGGCTCAATGAAAACAAATTAGTCATGCTTCCCTGCTTTCCAGCTTTCTTTTCAGGATCACAAATATTGATGAAACTGTCCATGAAGATAGGAATTCAGCGTGGACTAGTGCAGTAAATTAACATTATTGTTGTGCTCCACAAACCGACCAACCCTTTTAAACTGGAATTATAGAGGGAGAATGCAATGGTGGGGGAGGGGGAATGGGAGGGTGGGATAGTTTACAAAGCAGGAGAGGCCACGGGAAAGAGTGGCGAACCCCCAGGGACGCTAGATTGATGGTATTCACACTAAAAGGAGACAAGCTAAAAAAAAAATGTGTTTACATTTAAGAACGCAATCATGGGATCATATAAGGAGAAAACATGGATCTGATGAAATAAAGATGAACTCACTTATTAGATTGTGTGTGTGTGTGTATATATATGAATACACTGTTAAAAAAATTAAAGGATCACTTTAAAGAAACACATTAGATCAGGGCTGCTCATTCCTGGTCCTCGAGATCTACCACCCTGACAGTTTTCCAGATCTCCAAGCCCTGCCAGCTGTTGATTGGCTCAGTCAGATGTCTCCACAATCTGATTGAAAGAACACACCTGGTCCAGGTAATCAGCAGCAAACAGTACATGGAGAGCTGGAAAACAGGCAGGTTGGTAGATCTTGAGGACCAGGAATGAGCAGCCCTGCATTAGATCCATCAGATCTCAATATGAAGTTGGATATCTATGCAAATAACAACAGGGCAGTGTTTTAGGAACAAAAGGAGGCCAAGTCTTTTAATGGAAATTAAAGTTTTCTGCCCACAGAGGGCTAAATTTTGTAGACACCATAAAATCAGAGTGAAATGAAGATGTGGCAGGCTAGTCCATTTTCTCCAAAACTTCATTTCTGCAACTCTAAATGCTTTTCAGTATCTTGTGTGCCCCCCACGAGCTTATATGCATGCTTGACAACGTGGCGGCATGCTCCTAATGAGACGATGAATGGTGTCTTGTGGCATTTCCTCCCAGATCTGTGTGAGGACATCCCTGAGCTGTTGTACAGTCTGAGGAGCAACCTGGCGGCGCCTAATGGACCCAAACATAATGTCCCAGAGATGTTCTATTGGGTTTAAGTCAGGGGATGGTGAAGGCCATTCAATTGTTTCAGTTCCTTCATCCTCCAGGTACTGCCTGCAGACTCTTGCCACGTGAGGCCGGGCATTGTGGTGCATTAGGAGGAAACCAGGACCTACTGCACCAGCGTAGGGTCTGACAATGGGTTGAAGGATTTCATCTGGATACCTTATGGCAGTCAGAGCACCATTTCCTAGTCAGTAGAGGTCTGTGCGTCCCTCCATGGATATGCCTCCCCAGACCATCACTGACCCACCACCAAACCTGTCATGTTGAACCACGGTGCAGGCAGCAGAACGTTCTCCTGGTCTTCTCCAGACTCTTTCATGTCTATCACGTTCTCTATATAAAGCAGCAAAATCTACAGGATTTTGCTGCTTTATATGACTCATCACTGCAAACATTTTACCTAAACCAGTGTGCATGTTGCTATTTACAATGTTTAAATATCTATAAATACTTTAAATTCAAACAAAGCAAAAAATCTAAATCTCTGGACACAGGTAGGTGAGACTAAAAAGGAAAAAGAGGGGGAGACTTTAGTCCATTTGTAGCTTTCGTCATCAGTGGGGATGTAAGGTGTGTCTTGCAAATTAAAAAAAAAAAATGAGCTGAAAGTGCTGACAATGATTCAATAACAGCACTGAAATTCAGTTTTGTGTATTTTCTTTAGAGATTCCCTTTTTTTTTCTGGAATTTGCAGGTGAGACAGAGCATTGGAAGGATTAGAAGCCTCGCTAACAGCAGATGGTGTGATTTGGGACTAGTTGGTGTGAAAAGCAGATCTGCAGCCGAGCCATGTGTTTAGCAGCACCAGAGCCAGAGTCTCCTAAAAGCTGTGCAAGCTGATAACAAAGGCTGGTTCTGTGCTGATGACAGCGACTTACGGATGATACAACATTACAGTGTCAGAGGTTTGTTGCAACACGCTGGCTGCTTCCAAAAATCCACAGTAACTCTTCTCTGCAACTTTACAGACGGCTGCAACAAATCGGTTTACCTTCAGGAATCGACACGCTATAAACTTCAATCAATGATCTGGCTTTGCCATGCTGCAATGAAATTTGCAGTGGTGACTAATGCCTACCTGTGTGAAGGTCGTAGCATTGAGTCATTCCCACTTAACCATTCAAGATTTTTAAACTGGAGCAGCAAGGTTGGTGAACTCTTGACTTTTTGTTATCAAAAAAAGAATAAAGTTATATACATGACAACGCTTCTCAATTCTCAGATACAAACAGCAACATGTTCAGAGCCTCAGGGACTCCTGGACCGCCACCATCATTTTTGCAATGGATGAAGAACCGGCCAAATGATGGGATTTTCATTCTGCATGAGGAGCAATAAAACTCATTTCAATACAATAATCAAGAATCCCAGACTCATCAATAACAGCTTTTCACACCCAAACCTTGATAAATTGATCAAGAAAAGATTTCTGTTGGAGTTCCTCCCAGCTGTTTCAACTGCTTTGTTAATGTCTGAGCAAATTCAATTTCCGTGTGATTTTCCTAATTCAAGGGCACGGCACAGAGCTGGAATACAAGCAAGCAAGTCAACTGAGAGACTGTATGTATAGTTTCAGAGTTCCTCATTTATGATGCACTATTCTACCAGAATCTTGTTTTTTCTTCATATCTTTTTTAACTCATTACATTTTTTACATTTTTTTTTTTTTTTTTTCTCATTCAACTTTTGATCTGCTGCGTCTGATCCTTACTGTTGTACACAACCCCTAAAGTGTAGCTTGTAGAGCTCTAACACATGATGGACTAACTTCTACTACACAAAAAAGAAATTGTGACTTCCCATTTCCCTGTAATTGTCATGTGTTTCACCTGGGCTGATTGCCACTCCTCCCTGACGGGCTACACCTGTGTCCTTTGTTTTTTTTTTTCACTCCCCTATCTGTATATAATGGGTTCCTCCCCCTCACTTCCTTGCAGGTTTGTCTTGTCACCCTTATCCACTAATCTTGTCTCCCATTTCAGGTTCTTGTGTGTTTTTTTTTTTGGAGTTTAGCCTTGGTTAGTTATGGACTTTAACCTTACTGACTGTTCCTGTTTTTTAGCCTTGTGCTCTTCCTTAGTTTTGGATTTTGTTATTAAAGACACTTTGATTTGGAGCTCTCAGCTGTCCTGCAATTATGTCCGCACACCAAAGCCTGACAGTAATTGTTTGAGAGTGACATACCACTGGAGTTCAACTTTTTGCCTAACATGCAATCTTAACTTTACTGCACATTAATAGGCTAAATAACATTTGTCTTCAGACAGTTTGAGACTGACAGGCTGGTTATTTTCAAGTCTTTACATTAGGGGTGTCAAACTCATTTTGGTTCACATTCAACCAATCTGGTCTCAAGTGGGCCAGACCAGTAACATTATAGCAAAAAAAAAAAAAAAACTGTGGTCAACTTGTCATCTGTAGCTTTGTTTTTGTTTAGTTTCTCTCTGGAAAAAAATTACCTTAACCAGCATAGTCACTTATTACAGGTTCATTGACAAAAACCAAAGGATTTCAAATAAAAGGCATTTTCCTTAAAATAATGGTTTATTCAGTTTTTTACTGAAAATTCTACATTTGACATTGAAGTAATCCCAATAGTAAACTCAAGCGGGCGCTATGAGAAAAAATGAAACACCCTGCCTAAAATTTAAATGTGAAAATCTATGAAAAATTAACCTAAATTAAGCTGAATCTTACCCAGATGTGGCCCACGCTTACAAAGTTTTGCTATTCTTATGTCTGTTCCTGGATCTCTTGTCATGCTAGTAATTATTCTCTTTGCTCCGCCTTTGCAAAATTGCGCATTACGGTTATTTCTTTAAAAAAAAACTACAACTCGCCACAGGAACTGGCGAGGAACTTGCTATTTTCGACATCCTTTTATTTAACTCTTCTCACTGACAAAAACTAAAGAAAGAACGACTTCTTTACATTTGACTGTTGTAAAGTTGCCTCTGTTATGACCTGTCTTATCTTTCAGATTTCTCAGTAAGTTCCACTCTAATTACCAAAACAGAAAGATGATAACAGTTATCTCGCATTTATTGTGGCGTATAAGCTCCATATGCTTCCAGAGAAAGTTGAAATCCGTATGGTCGGATTACAGATGAGATAAGGCAATGCACACTACACCACACACTTTATAGACTTTCCTCAGACTGACATGAAAATGTTCACACTTTTCTATCATCTTTAAACTCTCAAAGGTCGCACTTTCATAGAAATGTAAGTCAAGTTCAACAGAATGAAAACAAAGATCAGATCATGATCAATCGTTCTCTGTAACTCTGGCAAATTATGATAAAACAGAGATTGATCGACAAGGTCAACAGCCAGTCAGGATGCAGAACTTTTTGCGAGAGAAAAAAGCCAGAAAAAATACTCTGTAAAAAATTGCAAAACTGCAAAAGGTGAACTCTAGTGTAGTGCGGGATCACAGTAGATTGAAATAATTAGGAGCTTCATTCCACCTCGTTGCTTCACAGCCCAAACCTCATTGTGATTTTGCACAAAGGTAGTCCTTTCTGTTTCTTGCACATTGCTCATCTTTTTCTTTGGTTTTCGTTCTAATATGCATTACTTGCATGAACGGTACATTAACAGTATTACGAAGGCTAGAGAACAATAGGAATTCATCAGCAAGCAACTACAAGAGGACAAGCAACCCTGTGTTCATTCATTTCTCGGTTATTGTTTGGCAAACTTTCTCTGGTTTTCGTCGGTTTGTGATTCTCTCTCTAAAGCTTTTTTTAATCTCTTTCTAAATAGGAAATTCGTTTCAGAATACATATCAGATGCTGAGATTTCTTTTTTATTAATTAAAAGGCATCTGGTAATTATGAGGTTTTCTGGAGTTATAAAGAACCGCTCATGGTTTTCAGTTCATACTTGACAATTTTCAATCTCTTATATATTGTATCTTTCCTATTTAACTTATTCAAAAATCAGCTTATATTATGTAATATTCACTGTCTAAGAAAATAAAATGTTTCACTTAAGTTATGTTGGATGGTTAGAAACAGAGATTGCAAAATTGCTTCAAAGTTGGAATATATTTTTTTTACCTGCACACTTTACTTATTCATTTTCACATTCCTATATAGTCCTCAGAGTAACTTTTTAAACTTTATTGTATATAGGTTATTAAAAATACAGACTAATTCCAAGGTTCACTGACATGGCCTAATATATGTATTAGAAATGTGAAACCCTTGTGCTATCATGGCCATGTTTACTTTAAATGTGGGGTCATCTGGACCCCACAAGATAGCGGCCTGAAGTTCTTTTTTCAAGGATTTTTTTATCTTCACTGGTGACATTAAATCCTGTCCACCTCTGTTTACCTTTGACATGGAAGGGATCATTAATATAAGGGTGGGGTCATCTGGACCCCATACGATAACACAAAGGTTAATAGTGATTACCATCAAGTTAAGGTGAGAAACAAAACACACAAATTCACCAATCTTAGTTTTTAAGAAAGTGTACAAAACCTTCACAAAAAGTTGAATATCTACTGCATTCATGAGTTCAAGTAGATCCCAGAATACCACACACTTAAATTTAAAACTGTCTGAATTTTTAATGCAGGCTATATTTTAATCTTGCCTAAATTACTAATGCTTCATATTAAGACTTTCCTCAGGCTTGTGTGATTTGTTAATTAATTTACTTTATTGCAACATTATTGCTATTGAAAAGTACAAAAAAATCCAACATTAACATAAAAATAGAATAAATTAAATAAAGTACATAAATATTTTGATAAATTAGTAGCATTGCTTTGTCAATAGCTTTTTTTAATCATTGAAAGGCAAAGTATTTGAAATAAGTCTGAAACAACATCATTATTTTTCCATATTTTACTTTATTTGTAAGTCTGTTTTGTATTATTGTCCCTGTTTATTTCTTCAGAAGTGGAATTATAAAACAAGAAGTTTCCAAGGTCCAAAGATTTTTAGCATCACTTTTATTGCTCTTTATTTAAACTCACAGTCTGTAACTATTTCTGGGTCTTCAGGCCTATTATTAGAGTTAAGGACCATGTCTGATTTATGTAACAGTTAAGTTTCTAGTGTACATGGCTGTAAACATTAACATACATACTAACAGTTTGTTTGAAAACGTTTGCGTTGTCACTTATGTTACATAAAATGTTAATTAGGGAGTTGCATTTGCAAAATTCAAGTGCCATTTTCCCTCGGAGGTACTCCAACAGAAAAAAAAAACTGCACATCAAATTGACTCAGATGCAAAGTCATTTACATGCAAATCTACCATATGAAAGAAGGCTTCCTGCTGAGTAGGCTCGACAAGAGGCTTGTTATTACATTATATTCTCACAAAGAATAGTGGTCTGGGAGAAGACAAATGCATTTAATCACTACCTTTGCAAAATAGCAAATGAAAGTACTGTGTTTAGTCACATATTGCTAAAAATGCTTTTTCAGACAGAATATCTCTTCATCTGCTCTCTCTTGCCATTTTTAATTACACTTCCAGGTTTTCTGTGCTTGTCTTTCAGAAAACCCTAGAAAAGCTCCTGCCTAGGGTGTCCTGGTTCACGTGTGTTGATGATATTGGAACACCTTTGTGTTCAAACATGGTGTTTGCCATGGACATCTTAGTCCGACAACAAAACACTACTTGGGTTCAGTGGACATTCCGTCCAACACCACCCCTCCAGGTATCACCATTATTGCCCTCATGGGCATTGAAGTCCCCCAAAATGACAATGGAGTCTTCAATGAGGGTGCCTTCTAGAACCCCTCAGAGAGACACCAAGAAGACCAGGTACTCTGAACTGCTGTTTGGCCTGTAAGCCCAAACCACAGACCTATACCCGACTGAAGCCCATGGGGCACAACCCACTGCCCCCAAACAACACATTCCCATCCCCAAGTCGTTATATTTTGCAACCCTCAGGACAGAGTACTGGATGCAGTACCGGATGTGCACTGGTCTTCGGGATGTGTTCAGTACCAATGCTCTGACCTTAACCCGGTACTGGTTCACGTCTGGTATGGTGCCGCATCTGGTATGGTACTGGGTTTGGGTACCAGTGCGCTACGTGTCGTGGGACTGGAGCAGTTCTGGCCCGCGGCCCAGAGGTTGGGGACCCGTGATTTAATGGGAACAGTCAGTATGTCGACGAGTAGAGGACACCTAAAACGTCAAAAACTGACATGGAAGGGTCCTTAACCAAACATCAACCTGGGACGACTTGGGAGTGAGAATGTGTTCCAAAGACTTGTGGACTTACACCACCAGCAATTCCCGAGTGGCAGAGAGTCCTCTCAACAAGCTGGTTTTCAGAGTCCAGGCTGTATGTGGAGATGAGCCTGGCTGGCCGGCAGCTCTCGACCTCCCACACAAGCTCAGGCTCCTTCCCTCCTGAGAGGTGACGTTCCACGTCCCTAAAGCCAAGTTCCATGATGAGGATTTGGACTACTGAGGCATCCCTTTTAACTGCCACAGGCGGTGGGCTCTCCTATGGGCCCACATCATTTTTTTGGGGCTGACTCAACAGGGGCCCATGGGGAGAGTGCAGGCCACCAGGGATGCCAATCCAGGCGATGTAACAGAACCATAAAGGGGTTCTGAATCGCTTTGTCTGGATCATGTCCTGGGACCTGTCTGCCAATGGGAGACCCTACGCGTGGCATAAGCGGGAGAATGACATCCAGAGCACTATTTGGCAGGATGTGGTGCATTGTAGAAGAATAATATAGATTTACAATTCAAATTCACTAAGTCAAGTATAAATCACTCCGTATAATACTGTACTTTTCCCAGATAGAGCCATCTATCTGACAGCTGCAGCTTTGTCAAAATTGGGTCAGGCCACATGAGGGGGATCACCAGCACACCAGTAAGTATTCTAGTGAGTGTACAACAAAAATCAAGTTAACACAAATGCTTTAGCGAGGCCGCAGAAGGATTGAAGAAAAGGCCCATAAAACTTTATGAACTGATGTAATGTTGATACAACAGGGTCAGTATCACAGCAGAAACACGCTGGCATGAAAAACACTTTTGTGTGTTGCTGACATCTTTGTTTAAATTGCTGTTTAAGGTGCTTGTTTGAGGATATATTGAAATTAAATTATATCTGATGCTGGATTTATTATTATTATTATTATTATTTTAGAATAACGAATGTGTGACACTGTTTTTTACTTTATATTACTGTGTGGTAGATCTTTAGATGACTGTAACTGAAAGTTAAACAAATTGTGTGAATGGAGCATTCTCTTGTTTATCATGGGGGTTAAAATCAGCGAAGTAGGATTATAGATGTTTTAGTGTTGTAAAACCCCTCTCTGCACACTTTTATAAACTTCACTCTTTTGTTTAAACACATTTAAAGTTCAAACCTTAGTGGGAAAATATTAGATTATTAGATTAAATTAGTCATGATTGAAGATTTATGTAAATATACGTGGATCCAAACAGGAGACGAGCCACAGAGGAGATTGATTGGCAAAGTTTACAGCCAAATATGATGCAGAACACAGTGTGTTGTGTAAGAAAAAAAAAAAAAAAAAAAAAAAAAAAAAAAAAAAAACAAAAAAAAAAAAAAAAAACAAAACCAGAAAACCAACATAGTGGCATATTTTAAAAACAGATCTGCAAATCCAAACATAAAGTCTGAAATAGAGTTATATCTACTCACATAGTCATGTGATCTATTGTTACTTGAGGATTCATAATAACCTGAATCTATGTTGGAAAGATATAAATATCGGATCTTAAGTTATGAACGATAAAACATAAAGAAAATGGTAAGGTCGAGTTGGTGTGGGATTACATAAATTTGCTTCCTTTTTTTCCATTTCAGGGAATCTCTTAATGTCTAGTTATTCCGTGTTTTATGGATGTAAACTTCTGATTGAATTGCACGTGAATTATTTTGTATTGATGGTTTAAATAAACCATTTCCAATCTAATCTAATACCATGAAGGATAGACCTCTGTACTATAATAGTTTCATGTAAGAACTCCTTACCTTTCACCTTACCCATCATTTTTATGGACATCTTACTTTAGATTACAGCCTGAGACCCTTATATCATTTAAATACACGATGACGCGATGACTGCTTGCATACCCAGAGTTCTACAAAAGCATAACTGTATCTGTTGGGAACAGGTCTGCTAATATTTACAGCTAGCACCTCTATAGTTACCCTTTAAATATGATGGAATTTAATTCCTAAATCAAATTGATATAATTTGGGCATTTAATTGTTTAAATAAAACAAGTTTTATATGCTTCAAATGAGTTCTTGACTGTCAAAACTATATTTAACTTCATGATGATGTAATTTTTAGCTTTTTTCAACAAAAATTCTCTTTCTCCAATAAATCATGCTGCTATGCAGTTATAAAACAGTGTTTTTTTGTTGGAGGTGGTAGGCACAAGGTCAGCACCTGTGCGACTTTACAGATGTCCTCCTCAGTGACGCAGTTGTACAGATAATGATGGATTCCCTCTTCAAGTTGAGGTCAACAGGCAAATTGTCCCATTAGGTGAAAAGATGCCATTTGCAAGGTCACACACTCAAAACCGTAGGAATGTTAGCACTGTGCCTTTTTTGTTCCCACACAAACGCAGATGAACGTCAGAGCAAAAATATGTTTTTGTCTTGCACTGTTCTGGACTGTTGTCATTTTTCAGAATCAAACAAAACAGAAGATGTCACCTCTATGATAAAAATGCTGGACAAACAAGTGGATACAAACACTGAGTTTTATAGATACATTTTAAAAAATACCAACAAACATTACATTTAGTGACTGTTTAGTGAAAAAGGTAACAGAGCATGTCATAAAACATTTTACATTTAATTTTTAAATAATAGGGTTTCAAGATTTAGTTTTCTGGAATCAGCTTTTTTTCCGTTTTCATGAGTCCATTTTTGAAATGTTTTCATGTGGGTTTGCAAATAAATATTCAAGAAGAAAGGATCATTTTAAAAGGTTACAACTTTTCTTTGATATCTCTTATCATCATGTATTCTCACATGCGCATGTGGGAATAGATCATAAAATGATCATAAAAACTGTCAGCAAAACTTAGAAAAAAATCAAATAAAATAAGGTAATTATGAGCTGCTTGCACACATAACAGCAAGAGTGGGCAAACTATGGCCCGGGGGCCAAATGCAGCTCGTCAAACTATGTAATCTGGTTGAACAGACTAGAATAAATGATAATGATAATCCCTATTAATGCCTTATTTTGCTTGTAATTCTGGTGTGTCCCCATAGAGGATGCTCATATTCAGATTCATTGACCTTTGCTAATGTGATGTTGGAACATTTCTTTATTGAATGCATTTTTTGCATTTGCATTTTTTCCCCCTATGGACGTCAATCACCGACTGGTGTAATTGACACTAAAATGAGAACCAAAGCCGGAATTTTGACACTCCAAAAGTCAAAAAAGTCAAAAAAGTAAAAAAAAAATACATGGTTTGAATTAAGATTAAAGTATGCACTGAAAAAAGTGAAATGTTGTATCAATCAACAAAAAATCTGTTATTTGTTAAATTTAAAATTAATAGCTTTCATCACATTAATACTTTGAGGTGATAATTTACTCAACTTAAAAGTTTAGCTTCATAAAAAATAATACTTTTGAGTGTAACAAGTTACAGAGGTTTTGTTAATTAATACAATGCTTCATTTTTTATAGTATTTCATACTGTTTATGAAATAAAAAAATAATAAAATATTTCTCTTTGATCTTCATAAAAATGAGTCCGTAAAAAAGAAATACTAACAAATTTCCAAAGCATAATCAACAGCCTGTCCTCTCCTGTCCCTTTTTCTTTTTCCCGTTTCTCTTCTTCTTTTTAATTTTCTAATTTTTTTCTAAATTGGGTACCAGATGCTTTTGACCTTTTTTGTCAATCTTTCTGGTGTTTTGGCAAACTTCCCCGCCAAAGGCGCCAATTAAACCAATTCTCACCTCAACACATTTTGTGTTCATCATTTTCATTTGGCCATTTCACACAAACGTTTATCTAAAACGGGCCGCAGAGACCGTAGAGGTTTTTAAGAAGAGGCTCAAGACCCACCTTTTTAACCTGGCTTTTACATGACTTTTCTAGTGATTGCATTTTATCTTCTTTTTTTTTTTTTTTTTTTTAAACTTCTATAAGAATCATTTTATAGTTATTTTATGAATGTATTTACTATTTTTATGCAAACCATGTTTTTTTTTTTTTTTTTTTACTATATTTATTTTTTTATGCATTCTTTTTATCTTCTTTTATGCTTTTTAATTGTTTTAAAATCCAGTGTTTTCCTCACGGGGATTCTCTGTTCTGGGGCTCCGCCTGCGGCGGGGGGCTATTGCTGCAGTGCCTGTTCTCTTTGGGGCGGCTGGGGTCCGGCTCGGTAGAGCGGGTCCTGCGCTGCCCCGTGCTGGGCGGGCGCAGCGGCGATGCCCCCTGTGGTCGGGCGGGTTCTTGAATTAGGGGATCCTCGGAATATCGTTTCTACACAGTCGTACCAAGCCAGATTGTTTTGTTACATCTGCAGTTTTTATAGCTTTGTTCAGTTTTATTGACAAGGGTCTTATTGGGGGTGGTGGGGTGGGGGGACTGGGGGAGAGAGGGATGTTTGCTTTGTGTCTTTATGTAAGTTTGTTTTTAAACACTGTGTTGTTTGTGTTTTTAATATGTATTTTATTTGCTTTTATGTTAAGCGCCTTGTGTTTCGGCCGAAAAAAAAAGGCGCTATATAAATAAATAAAGTTTGAGTTTGAGTTTAAAAACATGCATTCATTTTATATATCTGCTTTAAAATGTGTGTTACATAATTTCATTTATACAGTATATCCCGCGTCCTCCCCCATCCGTCCACTTCATTTGGGAGAGACCCACAGTTGAAATGATTCCCCCACTGTGTGCAGCCACAGGGTGCACTGGCGTCATGGAAAACCATTGCGGACAGTTTTTGTTTTCTTTTAATTGCCAGGGTGGGCGACAGCCCGGTCGACCCGAACCTAAACGTAAACCCACCACTGCAGTGTCCTGCAGCTCTGAGCTCTCATCCAGTGGAAACACAGGAAGTCCAATTCTTTTGTTTTCTGCTGCAGCTGGACACCAGTGCAGTCCTGTCTCCACCCGCAATTATCAAAAGTTTCCCTCATGCGCAGAAAGTTGCTCTGCCAACAGAACCAGAGTCCCGCGCGTGCTCACTGACATTCTGCTTGCGCAAAAGCATTACTCGTGCCCGAGAGCGCATCTCATGCATGTAGACAGTCGCTCTCTGGTGCACACGAGGACTTTTTCTGCTCCCGAGAGGATTAAAACCAAGTGCGCAGGAGCAGAAAGCACTTACGTATGGCGTTATATTTATGTCAAAATTCCACGCAGAAAGAAGAAATAAGACATTATTTAAGTGTCAGACTGCATCTCTATACAGAATGTTACATTTGAATCCATAATAAACGACTACTCTGGATGATAATTATCCTGTGCGACTATCAGGATGTTTTCAAGCTGAAAAATCTGTATAGAGACTTAAATAATGAAGGAGGAAAAGCGGCTTGTTTTTTTATTCACAGATTGACAGTTCATGTAAAGTCTGTTGTTCTGGATTAAAAAACCTCTTCATCCTGAGCAATACTCCAATGTTTTTTTAATAAATGTTCACACAGCTCGCAGGTCTCCAGTCTCTAACCCCACGAGTAAGGGAGGACATTATATTTCTAAAGTCTCAGCTGTTCTTTAAAGCCAGATATGTCATTGCCCCGACAATGTTTCTGCACGACAGCTAGGCTACAGCCTCCTCGTCAAACTCCTTTCTGGGTTTAGAAAGCGTCATCGTCCTCAAATAGACGAATCAGACCAGCCGGTGCAGCCCTCTGTCTCCGCCCCGAAAAACTCATTTTTCAGTCACATGAGCAGAAATGTTCTCTGCGAGCAGAGCCAGAGTGCACGCATATACCAGAAGTGTCCTGCGTGCTCACTGAGATTCTGCTCGCGCTCAAGAGACCAGCTCACGCACGCGGAAGTATTCAGTTGCTCGCACGCGAGGACTTCTTCTGCTCGCGGAGGAGGAAGAAGCGCTCGCGAGGGTCTGAATTGTCTGCGCTTCATGCTTGATGCGCTCGCGGAGAGAACATAAAAATAACGCAATACTCATGATGCTCAGAATTGCTGCGAGGAATGTGTGATACGTACGTGGAGATGTATTATTTCTGCGTGGACTTTTGACAGAGAATAAACACCAGAATCAGCAGCGCTGCAGGAGATGATTGAGAAGGTCTCAACCAATCAGGACACAGAACAGGCTGCGCTGTTTGAATGAACGCAGCAGCATAATTGCTCTGATAGAATCAGCGAGACGCGAAAGCTGAACCGAGATGTAGAAAGAAAACACAATTCTGTTCTATTTAACAGAGATTTTGGGGGTTTAGATAGGGAGAATAAAAAACATGTTCTACGTGGGTCTTGATCTGTGTGGCAAGATGGAAAAATAAAAAAAATCATGCCTTTCGGATATTGTTTAGTGGGCTGGACCAGACATGGGGCGGGCTTGTCCATGACCGATCTAGATTATATGTTATTTCTTCCTCTCATGATATGGATTATCAAAATATGACACACATCTGCTCCTAATCTGGCCCTTTTGTCAAATTTTAGAACCTTTTGTGGCCAACAAGTCCAAAAGATTGACAATCCTCGCATTCTAGCCTTTCTGTTGATGCAAATAAAGAAAACAACTTCAGCTAGTGCGTATTGAAATAAAAGTAAATCAGGACACACGATTGACTGACTGACTCTTGTCAGCAGTTTTAAAAGGTATCTGCCATTTCTTGCAGTATTTTCTTTGATATTTCTCATCACCATCATGTGTTCCCAAATGGTCATCTCTATGTAAAATAATCCAAAGATCTATCAACCAAAATAAGAAAAAAACAATTGTGTAATTATGAGCTGTTTTTGCATTTTATAGATTTTAATGCAAATAAAGACAAAAACTCCAGCTGCTGCATTTAAAATGAAATGTGTAAATTAGAACCCATCATTTTAGATTATTTGTTTTTCTTCAAATGTGCATGTACTAATGAGCAATTTGCTGGCGAAAAAAAACAACTTAAAACTTTCTCACCAGGTATTGATTGTACATTTTTACCTAAGAGTGGTGCACTTACTTTATGTTTTCCTGATTTAAAGTCAAAGTACTTCAAATGCATGACATTTTTGACGTTTTTATGGTTTATGCACATTTTTAAGATATAGGGCTTAATTTTTTTTTTTCATGGACAACAACAGGAATCTCTAGAAGTCTGGAGTAAACAGACAAATTGCAGTCACCCCAAATAATTAACACTTACGATCAAATTTTTGACGTTTTTATGGTTTATGCACATTTTTAAGATATAGGGCTTAATTTTTTTTTTTCATGGACAACAACAAGAATCTCTAGAAGTCTGGAGTAAACAGACAAATTGCAGTCACCCCAAATAATTAACACTTACGATCAAATAAAGTTTATTGATTGTGTCCACTTGTTTCACACAAACATTTTACCCTTTCAAAATGTGCAGAATTCACAGAGGTGAGCTTCACGAGGTGTCGTCAACGCAACCTTTCTTTTAGCAGGAACCGCGTCCCGCCTGAGATTCAGCCGGAGTGACAAATGACATCAAAGCTCTGCAGCATTCTCACACTTGTCCTTGTGGATTTGTTTCATTGGTACAAAAAAAAAAGAAGTTTAGTATGTAAGGGCAGAACTAACGACAAGAAATTCTTTTTGGAAAAGTACTTTTGGCTTTATGATTCAAAGTATGTTCAATTTGATGTCAAACCAACAACGCAATAAAATTAAAAACTCTTAAGATAAAAACTGTTACTTTATATAATAACTATTAATTTAAGATATGTATTATCTTTTATTAGGATGGATAATAAGCTGTTAATAAAAACTCAGATGTTGCAGTGACAAAGGGAATATTCTGATTTTTTTTTAAATAATGAATATCTCTAAAAATGAGAGATATTGCAAAAATCTGAATGTGAGTGCTAAATCAAATATGTTGTCTGAAAGACTTACAAACACCCAAACTTACCAATCAGTTAATGCTAACGTTTGTTATTGCTGAAGCATTGTGTAATTTGTGTAAACTGTCTTAACAAGCATAATCGTCTTTTTTAACAGATTATAAATCAAACACAAAATCTCAGCAGTAGCTCCGCCTGCACACATTCACCAGTCAAATTAGCTAAACAGTCTAAACAGGGAGTGTTTAAAAGGTGACAAGTGAGAGTGTTATCATTGATTTGCTGATATTCAGAATGGCTGCAGTCATTTATTTCCCTTCTAAACACGAGGATTACGTTTAATCTATAATGCATCCTTGTTTCTCAAAATTGCGTGCAGCTTGCTACACAAAGATTTCTGCTGCTGATGCATATTGAAAATCAACGCACATGAAACATTTCCGTGGCATTCCTTTCTCTGCGAGATCTCTTCAAATGAACAGATTCCTGTCATCCATCATAAAACCTGACATGAAAACAGTTTTAATGGATAAAAGAAGTCAGTTTACATTATTTTCTAACAAAGAAATCTGAGCTTTAGTTCAAAACAAACATACGTATGGGCCTGGATATACACATAAAGACAAACTTTTATAATGTTTAATGTCTATATACCTTGGTTACCCAAGTTCATGTTAAAATATTACACTCTAAACTTTTTAATACTGAGAAAATATCAATGTTTTTTTTTTTTTAAATCATCACTTTTTCCAAAACAACTGTACAATTTGTACACTTTGTTTTGTTTGCAAGCATCTGAAGTGATGTGTAGTCTTGAGCTGCTACCAGCCCTATGGAGACTAATATTTTCAGTCGACTTTGCCCAGGAGAATTCGCCTGAGGCCACAGCGCTGTAAGGAATACTAATGGGAAAAGTGAAATGACCACAGACCTGTTGAGCTCCTGGTTCAAGCATCAGCTCACCAGTGAAAGCCAGTCTGCAGCTGAAGCAGCACAACCTTGTAAACTCCTGAGGTTTTAACAGCTTCCAACTCTCGCTGGCACCGGTGAGATAACGCTGACAACTTTTCTGGACTTTTCAACAGCAGACTCCAAAACACAAAACAAAAGAAAAAAAAAACATTTGGCTGGCAGTTTTTAAAAATCCATCTGCTTAAATGCGCTTTTGCCCAACTGAACAATTACACAACTTTAGGAAAACAAAACGTTTTTCTTTATATTTGTTCATTTGCAGTTCATTTTGGATACAAACATCACTGGGAATGTGCTGTTTTCATACCATGTACTACTTAAACTTGAATCAAAAAAAAAATATTCAAGCTTTTAAGGATATATTCAGACAGGAAACCTCTACTGGTCTGGATTGAGTCCACTTCATTTGGTCTGAGCGAGTCCTGAACCTTCCATTCAGACTGACTTCAACTGGACATTTCTGTTTAGAAACTAAAACTTATAAACAAAATCATATAACAAAAGATTTTTTCAGTCATTGGTGTAAATGACCCAGTTTATTGGATTATTTATTTTTTGTGTCATTTCTCTTTTGATTGATTGAAGATACCTTCTGTTTCTTAAGGAATTAAGTTTAAGATGTAAAAGAACGTTTTAAAACACTGTTACAGCTTATTATGTGTATTTTATGTTGTGAAGACTTTTATTTTGAAAGTGCCCACCTACTTCCAGTTTTCGGTGAAGTCTTTAGACTGGCGACAGAGACTGAGGAAGCATCATGGCTGACGCTCGTGCGAAAGCAACGGATTAAAGATCGTTTAAAATCCACCATTTTTTGTTTAGCATCTAGCTGGAAGGCGAACAGGTATGATTATTGTTTATGCTTATGGTTTATATTTTGAGATTATTTGAAGTTTATGTTAAGAAGACAGCTGTTTGAAACTATCTAGCAAGCTAATGCTGCTAGCTCATGTAAAGCATGGCTGTGAATGCAAAGCGTAATCTGTAATAAGTTTATTTTATTTTCCTTAGCTCTTACAGTGTGACTATGCCTGTGGAGTAAATAAATGGGTTGGAATATCCCATCATAGTCCATCAGTTATCGTCATTGAGTCCATCGTCTGAATCAAGTCCGACTGGAATGCTACAATTGGTCAAGAATGTATTGGAAGTCTTAAGCTTTGAAGTCTTTGTCTGGATGGTTCATTTATTCAAACTTTCTATTTCGCTGACCGATTTCGAACCGATTGTCTTACTCTGTTTAAACTCTAGCTACGGTGGCCATTTGGTTCAGTTGTTCTGCTTCAAGCATGGAGCCTATTCAGACTGAGAGAACTCAGAGTGAACCAGAACTCAGTCTGATTGGAAACAAACCAAGACGGTCTCAAAATATGGCGTTGTTCCTCATCCAGGACCAGGGTCCATTTGGGTGCATTTAGATTGAACATTTTTCTTCTTGATTATTGGGGAAATGGTTTCTGGTTCACTTTAAGGAAAACAGATGTGTCCAATCTGAATACATCCTTAAAAGATGATGAAAACAGTTATAAAGTGGTGCAAGAAGACGCAGACATGCTCCAACATGTCTTCTATGTTAACCTTCTTGACTTTACTGAATTTATCCTGAAAATTAACTTTGACAAATCTAAATATTCAGTATTTGGTAATTCAGCTCAAGTTAAAATCCTATTTTTCTTGCTGTAACTGCGGCTCTCAGCATCATGCGTAACGTTAACTGAAAGATGAGGACCTCCAGCCTCAGGGGATGGAAACATCATCTGGTTGAAGCTGAATGTTGCCTCTTGATCCAAGCTGACCACCAACTGTGCAGCAAAGGAGGAAAATAAAAACTAAGAAGTATGTCATTTTTATGCTTTAAAATAGATTTAGCTGAAAAGAAAATATATCATTTTGGTTTTCTTTAAGGCCACTAAAGGAACGCAAGGAAATTGGTACATGGAAAAAAGTAAAAAGTAAAAAACATAATAATAAGAATAATAATCAATAAATATGAAAATAATATAATAAAAAAGAAACACATGGAAAAAGTTGTTGTAGTTATACGTAAAATTTTCATAAAAGTATTACGAATAAACCACGTTAAAACTACAGATGACGTACCAATAAACCACGCAGAGATCAGATAAACCCGTGGGCATCATTGAATCTCTTTACTTTGACGAACAGAGCGCTGAGCAGAAATCACATTGCTGCAGTATTATGGACATAAACTGTGGAAAGACTTAGTGAGGCTTTGTTTTAATTAAACTCTGCTTTGCACCAATTCTGTGTGGTGTGGGACTAGATTATTGCACTTTTGTTTGAATTCATTAGAGATTTATGAAGATTTCGGTTCTTCTGAATACATACGTATATATACATAATTTGTACATTTTTCTTGCGTTTCTCGTTCGTCGATGTTTGCAGAAGTCCAATGACGGTCTTGGCTGTCAGATCTTTTTTTTTTAACATCTTAAGGGGCTTTATGTTAATTTGACTGTTCAAAATTTTTTGGCCGGTTGATAATTCTTCTCATTGATCTCCCCAGCTGCAGCTTCTGAGTAGGCCTGTGACGGTTGCTGTCCATGGTGCTGATTTGATTTCTTCCCTGAAATCTGAAACGTCAAATTAAGAACTTCAACGAAGTGCAGATTTATTGGATTTTCGCGTAGTTTATCCTAACCTCTTCATACTTTGATGACCCTTGACGCATATCTGCACACATCAATGACAGAGAGATGCAGGTAATACTTTTTAAAAGATAAGATATTCCTCTATTTGTCCCACAATGGGGAGACTATAATATGAATAGTATGGGTTCATCCAAACAAAGATTAAACATGTCACATATTTACAAAAACTTAGAGTGCAAAAAAAACAAAAAAAGGAAATTTCGTATTTCACGCACGCATTACGGAAGACTAAAATAACACATGTAGAACACGCTGAAAATGTACATAGTGGCAATGTTACACGGATTTAGATTAGAAATCTGACAGCAGAAATTGCTGCTGACATGTGACTTTTAGATATTGTTGATCATCTAATGTTTCAATTTGTTTTTTTAAATATTAATGAATGAATGAATGAACTTTATTTCTATAGCACTTTACAACTGCTTTATCGCATGCCAAAGTGCTTCACAATAAAAGAAGGAGAGTTTAAAAAAAAAAAAAAATAGACAAATTAAAAACAAAAATAAATAGAAACAGCATAAAGTTACAAAAGCAGTCTGCAGCAAAATACATAAAAGATCAATTCGAATACAATAAAACAAATAAAAATAGAATAAAATAAAATGCCACCAACTACTGAGCATAAAAAAAGCCATTCTAAAAAGGTGTGCCAATAAGTTATTGGGAACTCCACAATGTTAATACTTTTAATAAAGTTGTTTTCGTATACAAATTGACTAAAATTTTAAATGTTTTGTTGCAGAAAAAGGAAGCTATCTTCACATATTGGTTGATGGCAGACATTTTCAGGGGCCAAAGTGAACCTGCTGTTTCTTTCTTAACAATCATGTATGTAACAGTTTTTTTGCCACACGCCTAAGAGAAACAGCAAATAAGTTGGATGAAAAGAAAGATAAGGTTGAATTATTCTGTGAATTCTGTTCTTTCAGACGTTGAAGATGAACATTTTGTTTAAAATATGTCATGTTTTCCTTTACTTTGAATTTATCAATTCATCTCTGGTACTTCAGATTAAAAAAAAAAGAAGTTGCTGGCATTTACTGGTCTAGTAAACATCAAAATAAAACATGGTGCTTACAAAACGTTATGAATAATAAATAACCCCTTCAATCCACGGATGTCCTCTTTATTTAAAATTGGCTGCCACATTAACATAACATTTTATGAGGAAGTTTCTGCCCTGTTTTTCTATGGCGCGCTGCATACCATCTGCCTCACAATGTCAAATGCATCGTTAGGAAGTAACATGTCATGATGCATGACCTAATGCACACAGGCAGAGCTTTTTTTTGTTTTTTTTCCAGCCAGAGCTCAGGCGCAGAGGAGAAAAAAAAATAATTCAGGTAACACATCATCCTCCCCATCACTCCCACCAGATATGTGACTGCTTTATTAGCCTGTGGGTGACAGTTCATCACTGCTGGATCCCGTGGTCACAATCTCCCCCATCTGCCAATCACTCGCCTTCAAAGAGGACACACACAGAGAAGAAGTCACCTCCCACTGATGGTATTGTTTTAGAGTGACAAGCAAAGCAAAAAAAGACAAAAAAACATTTCACGTCATTCACTCTATATTTATTCATTGTTCACAAACAGAAAGCACAGAGGCAAAGTTTTATTCTCTGTGATCCTTTGCAGCTTTGAGTATGAAATGACAAATCATGTGTGGCTCCATCTGTCATCTGTCTGTGAGTGTTTTTTTTTTTTTTTTTTTGTCACTTTCTTGCCCATCCTCTGCATCTGTCTTTCATGAAAAAACTTTTCCATCTGACCAGATTTGCTGATTGATCTCCATATTTCTTTAAGGGAGATTCAGCGTTGTTGATCTGTTGTGTGCGTTCCTGCTCGATAGGCTCACGCTCCCTATACACTGTAACTGCGGAGAAAGACACGAATTCCATGTGACAGCGTCCTTCATGGCTGACAAGTGACTGCGGAGATGTCTTAAATCTCTTGCCAACTACTCGGTCAGTTGTCTGCCCGCAGCTGATTTGACCTGAATACCAAATGGAGTTGAAAATATGAAAGGTTGGTGACGGACACGCTCTGGTGTGACTGCGTGTGTCGGTTCACGTCAACTTCAGGATTATTTACTTATGTACAAATTCCTATATCTTGTGTTACAACCAGTTTAAAATACTTTGTGACAACATACTTTTCTCTCATAAGGCCCAATGTTATCTTGTGCTGATTTCTAACTAACAAAATACTGACAAAAAATGTTTTTACAGATAGTAAAATATCGAAAGTTACTTAACGTTTGAATTTTATTATGGAATATTAATCCTTCCTTTTTATCATTCATATTCATTTAAAAAGTAACTTTTTAAAAGTTTTAAAAATTTTGTTTTAGAGTGTTCAATAAATGTTTATCGTTTTCATCTCACAGCTAAGGTATGTTTTGGATTTTGGCCCCCTGTGCGGTTGAGTTTGACACTCCTGCCTTAAAAAAAAAAACGGTCAGAGACTCATTTGTCCCGGAATCCATTTTTGTTTTTGGCTGAATACATTAATTTAATTATAATAATTCATAAGTTACCCAAATGACTGAATTTAGTCAAACCATTGCAATCTATCATAGATTTCTGCAATTTTAATGAGTGTTGACAGAACATTCTCATCCCTAAACATATTGATGTTTGGTTAAGGACCCCGCCGTGTCACGTTTTGAGTGTCCCCAAGTCATTGTTTTTCAACGTACGGTCTGTGTCCCGTTATACCACAGGTCCCCAACCTCCAGACAGCAAACCAAAAGTGGTCCAGTGCTGCAACGCAGAGCGCACCAGTACCCAAACCCGTCACTGGTACCCTAACCCAACACCGGACCAGATAAGGTCAAACTGGACATGGTTAAGGTTAGAGTACTAGTATTGGGTTAGGGTACCACTACTGGACACGTCCCGAGGACCAGAGCGCATCCGATACTGCATCTCAAGAGTTGTGGACCCTTGATTTCACAAATAGCCAGCATCAAAAGACAACGAGTTAGGGACACCCAAAACATCAAAAAGTGACGCAGGATGGGCCTTAACCAAACATCAATATGTGATGATTTGGGATGAGAATGTACCGGTACTGGTGTCGAAGGTTTGCTTGAAAAGTTTAAATGTGTGGCTTCATCCTTCCACTAACATATGAATTTCAGTCCTCGTGAGATTAGTGTGTTTATATGCCTAACAACTGTAGTTGATAATGAAACAAAGGACAGATGATGAAGCTCTGCCTCATCTCATCCAAGACTAACATGAAATAGTGAAAACTGGACTCTGGGGCAGAATGTGTCAGCTCATGACTGATGTTTGGACTAAGGATTGCATTGTAGGTTTTCTTTTTGAAACAATTTTTGGAATAACTTTAAATTCTGGTGTTTGAATTCTGGTTGTACTGACTTCAAATTCATTTTCTGTGGTAAACAACACTCAAACATTCATCAAAATGTTTCAGTTTTGGAAAACTATGAAACCCCAACTGCTGGATGGATTCCTGGAGCATTATGGGTACTGTAGTCAAATTCCTGTTGGAGTGAAACATACAGTCCTGTTCTTCAACTGTTAATGAATGAGATAAAATGTTTTACTTTTATTACATTTTTTACTTCATAAACCTTGTCCATAAAATGTATTACTTGTTTAAATTAAAAATATTGTATTTTTCTTTAACCAGAGATCCACAATGGAGGGGTTGTGGCTCAAAACAAACGCGATAGAAGACAGTTAGTGGCCTGGAATTATTATAGATGCTCAATGGTGGATGATTCAAAGACTGAAAAGTCTGTAATTATTCATAAATTTCTATACTGTTAAAAAAAAAAAAAAAAAAAAAAAATCAAAAATACTAGACTAGCCTCTTATGTAAGTTAAAAAATTCCTACTTGACATATTTTGTGAGAGATAAATTTTTCTTAAAACAATGTCTTATTACAGTTTCCTTTGTTATTTATGTCACTTTTGCTTTGGATTAAAGGGCTTTCTTAATGACTGCTTCAAATAAAACTCTTACAATTTCCCATTTTTTTTCCTATCTCTCAGTGAAATTCCCAAACAGAGACAGGAAAAGTGATGTTAGGAATGTTTTAAACTTGCAGGTGAAGGAAGTCTTAAGACGATAAGATTCAAGGTTTACTGTACTTGACAGCATTGAATAGAACCGCATTACAGTGTGTAAGCGACACATGAGTGAGAACATACATGCTCACAAACAAACAGAATCCAATGGCGAGAAAAATCTTGGCATTCATAGCTGGTTAAAAATGTCCTTGATTGAATGAAACCAGATAATGATGCATTTCAGTCTGCAGACGAGTGCGTTGCTGCTCGCTGCGTGCTGCTCGCCACCAGAAAGGAATTTGTCTTTGAGATATAAGTCTCCATTTGTTTACGCATATTTGTGAGAATCACTTGTGTGAGTACTTTTATCTATTTATTTATTTAGTGTGCATGACTGTTTTGGCGTGCTTTCAACAAATCTGTCACAAATCAGACAGAAAGGGAAAGAACGAGTTGAGAACATCATGGTCTGCAAGTATTTTTTTCCTTTGTTGAAGCAGATTGTCGGGGTCTATTTGCATTTTTATGTGGACATTTTTTCTTCTTTTCTCTGAAATATGTTTTTTTAAACCTTTTCCAACCTTGCAATTGTTCGTACTTTTGAACTGAATTATATGAATACAAAATTAAGTTCAATTAATGCAACTATAATAAAATTCAAGCATTGGTTTTTTATATACATATATATATATATATATATATATATATATATATATATATATATATATATATATATATGTGTGTGTGTGTGTGTGTGTGTACCCAATTTTAGGAACCTGCTTAAAGTGAAAGGCCCGGTCCCACAGGATTTGACGGCTTTCTCACTGATAAAAAATTAAAAAAATCTGCCACACGCTTAGACTTTATGCATGTCTGTGGAATAGCAGTGATACAGACGCCAGAGTCCATTCCACTCCCACTCCACTGCCAGAACACAGCTTCATCGTCCTATAGCCGCTAAAACAGTGGTGCAAACGCAGACTAGCAGACTAATATTGCACAAATGCAAAATTTTGTGTGGGTCAAACATTTTTTCAGCCTGTAACGGCAGTCAAATTTTGTACTGCCTGCATGCGTGTCTATCCAGCAGCCATATTTCGGCTGCTACACCACCACTCCGCTGCAAACGGCGTCTGTGCCACAGGGATGGAATTTTTTCTTTGCTCCAGCCGTGATATGACTGTGAAAGCCACTCGGACCGGGCATTAAAGCTTCAACAATAAAAACTGGCAAACAACCAAAAAAATAATTAATCATTGACCAATATCCTCTTTCCTAAAAAAAATAAATAAATATATGGATATCTTGTAAATTGTTGCCTGGATCTTGACTTTGACACGTGTAAATTCACTTTTTTATCTCTGTTTTGTTTCCTCCCTTTTAATATTTTTTTGTTGGCTGACTTCTCCTTTAGTGCCCTGATGACAGATCAATCTTCACATTATCTCTCTTTTACTGCATGTATTATTCTTTTTTATTGCCCTCTTCAAGTTATATATATACCCCTCTGGATACTTCTCCTTTAAGTTCATTATTGAAAACAAGAAGATAGTTGAAGTTGGCAGCCAGGCTGCATCAAAGCTGTGGCCATTACGCTCGATCAGTTTGATTTCTGTTCACCTTGGTTCCCCACGTGGAACATGCAGAGGAGTGGAAATTGTTTTGCTTTAGTTGGCGGGAAAATGACTGCATGAATAGTAGAGATAATGTATTGGGAGGCACCTGAAAAAAGCAATCAAAGACAAAAAAAAAAAAAAAAGAATCAGCAGCAGCACTCGTTAAGTGTATATTTCTGGGATGGAGAACGCGTACAGTGAACACAATAGGTTCTAATTGATGGCAAAAAGCAAAAAAAAGGGCACACTTTAGCAGTTTAGAGTGAAATCGTGACTTGTTTAAAGAGTGAAATGGCAATTAAATTATCTCTATTATGTTTATGATACAAGGACATTCAAAAGCTTTAGAATATATGACTCCATCTGCATTTCACTTCTATTCCTTTTCAAAATCATTCATACATTTAATCCTCACTTTTGCTACAATTTACCATTCATTAGCTTGTACTAGGTTGGAGGATTCTGTTTTTTTAGAAATCTGAAACTTTTAGCAATCTTCACAAAAATTGGAAAAACAAACATTTTTAGGAAAGTATTTTAAAGATTGGCTGAAAGACTAGTTGAGTTGCAGGGTATGAGCAGAACAACAGCATCACAAAACCTGTAATAATGGGTAAAGCAGAGGATCTGCATGTGACAACACCTACTTTAACGTCATAAGACCTGGCGTCCGCATGTCACATTTTAGGCTATAACACCACAGTGGTTGATTCTGCTTAACTGGGGTCCCGTGACTATGGTTGTGTCCAAAATCCCTCCCAAATCCCCAACTACTGAAAAACTAAATAGTGCGGGACTATCTAGTGCCCTGGTTTTTAAAGGGCAATTCGGACACGATGCTCACTACTTTTCCTTCGTTTTTCCAAAGCCAGATATGACATTACCGATTTAACAAAGTAAAAATCGAGACAATGCGAACATTTCACAATGTTTATTTACGACTCTGTTGTGTTTTAATGGTGAAAGTGTGGTCGGTTTATTAAAAAAAATATTTAAACACGATTTTTTGCCCTTAAAGTATTCGACCGTAATGCATTGTGGTCTAAACTCGCTAATCTAGTGAGCATCGATGCATGCTAGTTTTTCACAAAGACTTCTGGGTATTTTCTAGTGCACTCGACTTTGGAATTAGTGGATTTGGACAGCATTAGAAAAAGGCAAACACACTATATAGTGCACTCCTGGTCAGTAACTGGTCCTCCTAATATGGACCAATGTTATTCTACGATGCAGGTTCATCTACAATTGTGCTGAAAGGGCAGAGGCAGTTAAATCCATGTGCAAACGTAGATTTTAATGGCGAGGAAAAACAGGCACAGAAAAGGCAGAGGCGTGGTCAAAAACAGGATAAGGTCAAGAACTAGGAGCAAAACAGGACAACGAGGAAAATCAGGCAAAAGTTAAACACCAGTAAGACTAAACAAGAGGAAAATGCTCAGACTGTCTTCAAGGCAAAAACAAGACTTCGCACTGAGGTGAGTTTAAATGCTAGATGGTGCTAATGATGATAGAAACCAGCTGTGCAGACAGGAAGCCATGACAGTGGCTGATGGGAGTTGTAGTAAGGTGACAACAGGGTTGAAACTCTGGCGAGGGCTCCCTCTGGTGGTCAGGGGTAGTAACTGAGGATGGAACCATGACAAGTAGTCTTTAGCACTACTTTTTACAATCAAAGAAAACCAATGGTCACAGCTTGTGTCACCATTTGTTTAGCACAAATATCATAAATACCTGTATTGTAAACTGGTTGTTATTTTCTTGGTTAATAAACAAGTGTAGCTGTAAAAAAATAGAACGTGTTCTGTGCTACCAGATAATGTTACATACAGGACAGAACTTAGCAAAGAGTTCTACATTATGCCACGACTTTCTGTGTGAGAGACTCCTTTTCATCAATAAATTGACCTCTATAAAGTAAATATCGCTTAAATTAGCTTTCTATAGTACCTGTAATACAAGTGACACGTTCAAAAAGGTGAGTAATAACAACATAACTTACTCTTAAACAGTATTAACAGAATCCCTATGCAGTGTGCAGGATTCAGGGGTGTAGCAAGTAATACAGTCTTCACTAGTTTTAAGAGAATCTGGCCACAGAGAAAAAATATGGTGCTTGAAAATCAATAACCAGAAGTCCTTTCTCCCTGCTGGAGCCGGCAACAAAAAACACATCATGACGCCTGAAATCATTAGGCTGAAGTTCTTTACTAGAGCTGCCCCTTTTCTAGGCTCTTGACCTTTTCTCCCTTTGACATACCAAAACTCCTTACATGATCACCACTGATTCACAGAGAAAAACGCTATTTCGTCAGCTTTTTCTCCTGAGATCAAGTTCTATTGTAAAATGGTGTAGTTATACAAATTTGAACACTTGTTAATGTTAAGCTGGAAAAAAATAAAACGATTCTCTCTCGCATTTGAAGCTCATTTTACACACTAAACTACAAAACAGCTACAGTTTATTCACATGTAAAAACTTAAAAGCGGATAGTTTTTAAAGTATCATTCTTGAAAAGGTTTCCATTTGCCTTATGAGTTCACTTCAATCTTCCTGCAGGCTACCTATGGGTCTCGCGTAGATAGGCCCATTATACACGCCTGTATTCATACTCATCCTTACAAATACACCTACCAAATCCATGTCAATGGTACATTCCATTTTAATGACTTCATTTGAGGTGAGCCACAAGGGATGCGTCCCTCCTCGGGCCAACTCAATAAACCTGCAGCACTTATATGGAAATTGACATTTGACTATAAGGCATTTGAGCATGTTACAGGTTTTCTCATAAATCAGAAAACTGTGTCTCTGCTGTAATTTATAGATCAAAACGTTCTTTTAAGTTTTATAAAGTCTGATCTGACAGTTTTCAACTGAGCTTTAAACTCATTGAACTTAGAATGATCAACCTTTGCATGAGGAATTAACTTTTCCTCCATTGCATCGGCATGTGTTTGGAAGGAATGTATTAGTACAATTTCTTCCTTGAACTTCGTCACATCATTTTACAAAATGGATTAGGGGACAAAAGCCCCGAGGAGCCAAAAGCGAGATGAAGAGTAGTTAGTAGTCTTAATCCAACAGAAGCTCTGGGTGGGTACTCCAAACTGTAATCGAAAAAGGTCGGAGTAAATACTTGAAAGAACAACAACAAACCCAAATGATCTGACACAGAAAACATAATTGAGGGTCCTTATACACAGAGAAAATAATCAACACAAGTGTGAACAGCTGTGTGCTCGTCCAGGAAAAGATGGCAGAACCAAAACTGCAAAGAGCCACAGCAGTCTGTAGTCAGTAAGAAAAGAAAAACACAGACACCCGACAACATACACGACCACATACATGAGTTAAGACTTGAGATTTGCTGACAGGTGCGTTGTTGTCAGACAAATCCATGATCAAACAGAGAAGAGTTATAAAGAAACCATTAATTGTTCAGTCTTAGAACAAAAGTGCACTCAACATCCAATTAAGTCTAAAATAGAGGAAGTTGTATTGTTAAATATTTTTTTTTAATTTACATGAACGATAAACTCAGTATATAGGGATTTGATTGAGGTTTAATTCTATGAATGTGAGAACCTACAATTTAATTCAATATAAGTTCCATAGAGATGATGCAGAACAGTTCTAATGAGAAAAGCAAATGTTGAACATTCAAATGAGTTAAAGCTAGAGCTAGTGCTCTCTCTCTGATAAATAACCAGATCTGGATGGTAAATCACAGGAACCCTCCTACTATGCTGATTTTTCAGGGATTGTCTAAATCTAAATAACTGGGAGGAGATGATACATTAATACCAACACAATCTTCCTGCTGCAGACAGTTTCTGTTTGACGCAATAAATCAATAAGATCATCACTTATCTAATCTTTTGCTAGCTGGCTGGCTAGCTCAACAAATGTGACTGCAATCAAGCCTTTGACGTTGCATGGACTCTCTTTAGTGCTGTTGTTCAGAGATGGGGACTGAATCCCAGAAACACAAAACACTCATTAACTAAATGTGTAGGCATCAGGAGGACAGGAGCTATTTATTCTCCTGAAGCTTCAGCTGAAACCATTTTGCCTCGGCTATGATTACATGTCACTATGTAATGTATCATTGTAATAAAATTAGTTTTTGTGTTTATCTATGCTTTATGTGGCATTTAATAAAGCAGAACAAACCTCCTACATCATTGTTTTCTTACACAGGCAACCATGCTTTCACTATCACATCAGTTTTAGAAGGCCTCTTGGCTGTTTAATAACTGGTGGGGGCATTTATACTTCTTATTGTCATGTGTGTGTGTGTTTTTAGTTACATATTTTAGGTATTTGTATTTTCTTCTATAGGTTGTCTATTTTTCCACAAATAGTGATCTCTTTCCACTTGACAGTGTGCACCTATGCTGTTCAGAATATCTGAATTTAGCATGGTGGGTGTGTCATTCTGTTCCCTGTCTTTTCTGGGGTTGTGTTTTTATGGTCGGGGTTCGGTGACTACTTATAAAACACTGGTCACCAAGGCCCTGGCCAAAGACTGGTAATGGACTCTATGCACAAAGCTGTGTGATGTCTTTCCGGTTTAAAATAAGACCGCTTGTTTGTTTCCGGTTGTGGCTAACTGTTTGACTTAGCAAATCTCCGTGTACTACTCCTGGTGTTGTCTGATTTTTATTATTTCTTCCATTGTATGTTAGTTTGGCATCATGACAATGGCATCCAAAAAGGCTAAATTTGCCTTCCTGAAACACCCAGTACTCACAAAACACTACCATGTACTGTATGATCATGTGACTACTTCAGATGAAACCTGGATATGTTAGAACATTTAAAACAACTTTTAATGTGTAAACCAACGTTAAAGTGACTTTCAGACCACTGATCCGACTCTCAGCTGATGATGAGGAGCCTCTGCCTTCATCATGGAGTGATAGCAGCTGCGCTAACGGGCACCTTGCCTGCGTTGAGACGTTTTAGGAGAGACTGTTTCTATCTGACACTCAAAATAACATTGAAAAAAAATTGGAAACATTCCGTTTTGGAGTCATTGAAACACAACTTACAGGTCATAAAGATAAAGAAAGAGACAATTAGATATGGCTTTCATGCAGTTAGAATTCGCCCAAAGGAAAGTGACAACGGTGCTATTGGCACGTAACTTTCTAAATACACAAAGTCAATTATTTTCCTTGGCTGCATGAATCCGGAGGAAAATTAAGGTTAATATTAATGTTACCTTTAATGCACCAAAATGTTCTCAACCGCGGCTGAATCTGCAGCTGAACTCAGCGCTATGGTTGTGTGAAAGCTAGCAAGACTTCATTAAATACGTGCAACCACCTGCAATACCATTTAGCTTTAGCCACATTTAGATAGGTGAAGCAATGCTGCAGAGTGGATCTTGGCTGTATTACATATTACAAGCAATAATTTCCATCAGCTTTTGAGCTGATAGCACATAAATACGTGCACATAACATCAGCCTTAGCAAGTTACCATTGATTTTGCTATATAGTAGTATGGCAGGTATCAGTCATGTCTGACTATGCTAGTTGAGGGCTAGCTCATCATTCTCATTATCATGTGGACGCCGTCTTTTAAGTCTGTTGAGGTGGGCTACTGTGTCGGCTTGAACTCCCTTTTTCAGAGAGCTTTTCCAACATCCTCTGCCATTGCAAGAAGCAGTCCAGGTGGTAGGATCTATTTGGAGAGTATCAGTAGCTGCTGTATTCCTCAGCAGTGGACAGGCTTGATAGATTTTATGACAAGGATGAGGATAACCTTTCAAGCCAGGACATTTTCAAGCACCCTGGGTTGTCCTAGGACTTATCTGGGGCTTCTCTCGGCCACAGAGCATCGGGATCAGAGGAGAAGCATTAGCTAGTACGTCTGAGATGGTTTGTGGCTGCAGGGGCTGCCGTATGAAATTGGATTACCAGAGTCAAACGCCTATGGAAATATGGGGCCCCAACTCCATATGTGAT
Organism: Oryzias javanicus; assembly: GCA_003999625.1. Lineage (NCBI taxonomy): Eukaryota > Metazoa > Chordata > Actinopteri > Beloniformes > Adrianichthyidae > Oryzias > Oryzias javanicus. The sequence continues at coordinate 5,545,653 of CM012437.1, forward strand.
GATTGGCCGGTCATAACTGTACTGCTAATCAAAATAGAAACCAGGGTGACCATCCACCCTGAGAGAAACCCTAAAATGGGCATTTTGCAACCCTGGATCAGGGGGGCTGGCGGTGTGCTGACACTTGCCCAAGGTGTGCACCCAGGCTAGTGGAGGGAAGGAGGCGCCTTACATCTCCATTCTAGACCGGCTCGTAGCTAGGCCTAGCCACTGCCCAGGTTTTTTTGCAGTTTTCTTCATTTTTTGATTTTGCTATATAGGAAGACACATACAATTTAAATATTTTTTGCATTTTATTTTGGAGTATTCTTCTAGAAAGACGAACAATGCGCCTAACATACTTTACTGTAACTCTTGGTAGCTCCAAAAGAAATGTAAACAATGGTCCACTTCCCCAACCGGAAATAGCTCGTGCATATAGCCCATACTCGGCTACACAAAAAGAATACACAATTTACTTTCTTTGTTATATGATATATTTAAATTTGAAGACTGTTTTGATTTGAAAAGTTACTGTATTCTCTTGACGCATTCGCATTGGCCACATTATCCCCATCCACTACGTTTTTAAAGGGACTGTTCCAAGCATTTTGCATTTTAGCTACTTTCTGATTTTTAACAGTTCTTTTTATTTGTGAATTCTGAAGTTGACAGTCAAAAGATTGGCTTGTGAAAATGTCTGGTAATCAAACTAATCCCTGACACTTCAAAGGTTGAGGTCGGCTGATAAATACGGTAAAACTAGTCCCCTCTCTTATGATGGTTTTCTTTCTTTAGTGCACTAGGTCTTTTTTCTTGATCTAAAGGTCTAATGAGGAGAAAGTATAATAAAATTGAAACAATATCTTGAAAACAACTTTGAGCTCCTTTGACTATCTACATGTGTTTGGGGCTTTGTCTTCTTGGAATGGCAAATCCATTTGTATACTGAGTATTGCTCACAAAGCTGCCCTCCAAGATGGAGAACAAACAAACCCAGAACAGCCAGACTGCTGCTGCTCCCAGGGTTTTTTTTATTCATTTATTTTACAAGGTTTCACAGCAAATCAACCATATCTCAAAGATATATCTAAGAAAATTACTGATTTTATTTTAATCAGTGGCATACACACATCCAAATCAAGATAACTTGTAATTAAGTCTGCTGCTTTTTTTGTAACTGACAAGTAAAGAGAAAGATTAGACATATTTAGAGGAGAAACAGTCAGTTTCATGTAACGATTTAGTTTACATTACATCACAAGTCGTACATTACAAAAAAGCAAATGTAACCTTAAAAGAAATACAGTATACACTTTGTTTCATCTTAGAAACAGATGGCAGATGAAACAGAGAGCATCAAAGTAGATCAAAGCACATCATTTATACACTAGTGGAAAGAGTAGACATCCACCATAGTTGTGTTGCAGTTAACAAAAAACACACACATATATATATATATATATTTCTCGCCATGTTTTATTGAAACATCTGAAGCCTAATTCCCGCCGTACAGCAATAATGTAAGCAGTGGGATTTTACCCTGATCAATCAGTTTAGAGGGATTAATGCAGGTTAATTAAAGATGTTAAGGTCATTTGCACCTTATAAATCTGCTTGTAAAGTGAGGATCAAGTAACATCAATCAGCGAGTGCATTTCAACCTGTTTACAGTAGAAAAAGATAAAGAACACAGCTGCATCTCCATCCAGGCTGCTGAATGTCTTTGGATTGCTGTTGATTCATTTACACAGTGCAGAGCAGCGTCTGTCTCTTTTAACAGCAAAGTTACAAACAAGTATTATTGTGTTTTACATTATGGTAAAGTGCAACTCTCAAGATGTTTTATTTGGTTGACTCATAGAAAATTGTCACAAGGAGAAAACACATTGTGTGGTCTCTATTATGATGCACAGTGTATTGTTTGGCTGCTCTGAACAGTTTCTACACAAGACAATGGGCATGTGATATTTATTCGAAATATTAAGTGACAATTCCTGTCATGAAAATAAAAAAAGATTTTTCATTTCTCGCGGGGAAACAAGCTGTGTATTACTTTTGCACGATGACACTGTACAACTTAAAGGATTTAGGTTTAATTTAAGCTGCGTCCTCCAGCTGTTAAATGAAACCGAATCATTTGCTCGGTTAGACCGCCTCGGAGATTTACTTTATTAAAGCCGAAACATTTTCATAGGGCAAATGTAAAATCATTGTGTGACTCTGGAGTGTCGAACAGGGAGAGGGGACCACAGGAGAATGTCAGGAAGTAACATGAACGCTTTGTATACAAATGTGTGTGGTCTCGCCATTTTAACACGAGTAAACTATGCTGTAGTGCTTGTTTAGGAAAATATATAAAATAATTACTTAGATAATCAATATTTAATCAAAACTTGCATTTTTTCTTCAAATTAAAAATAATGCCTCTAAGATCAGAAAATAATGCACTGGGCTGTGGAAGAAATACTGGTTACAAGCTTTATAAACATAAAAAAAAAAATTAAAAATGCATTTATAAGTTTGTAGGTGAGACATTTATTAGCAGGCCAAATAAGGTTTATTAACATATTTAGTAATTTTATTAACATCTAAAGGTAAGCAATTGTCTACAAATGGCATCATAATAAACTGCTTATAAACTTAACAAATGTATTAACTATCTTTGTCAACATTAAATTAAATGTTTTGCCTCATCTAAGGTGTAACAGAAATACTGAATTATACCTGGTTTTTTTTTTTCCCTTTTGAGTTTCGACAATCTTTTATTTTGAAAAATCTTTTATTTTGAAAAATTACTGGATTCTCTCAGTTACACATTTTATCACTTTGTAACACTTGACAATTGTTACAACTGTAACAATTGGTCAGAGGAGCAAAATGACTAAGTTCGAACAATCTTTATTCAGAAAACTAACAGGATTCTCTTGATCACCATAAGTAGTCGGACAGCAGGCGCCACAAGAAAAGTTGTATGTGGAGCATTACTTTGCAAATGAGTAGAGACAGAGGAACAGATAAACTAACAGGCTTAAAAGATAATACAAAAGCAGTGGGCTACCAGGAGTTCTACTTAAAATAAGAACGCATCTCAACAGGTGTTCAGCACACACTGAGCCCGTTTGTATAGTATTCATAATACTAACTGGTGTCACCAGAGTTTGATGTTCCACTGGTGTTATTATTACTATTAATACATATCCAATGCTTTCAAGTAAACTGTTTCTTTGTCATTTCCCACACAAACACACACTCTCCTTCGCCAAGGGTTGATTGGACCGCAGCCACGAGGTTGATGAACGCTGGCTTACAATACAGTCCTGTCACCGAATTTGGAAACATATTTATATTACTGCGTTTAAGTCAATATCTAGTTCCAACTTTTTGATGCAACTTATTTCACTTCATCAAAAATACAAATCAATAGAAGATATTATTTCTTTATTATTTCTTTTTTCAGATGATATGGCAGTTTCACTTCATACAAGGATGTGATGAGTTAAAACATTTCAAGAGCAACTTTCTATTCTTCAGATGTGAGCGATTATTCTTCAGACCGAGCCTACTCGAGCGCAGGATTGCATCTTTGACAAACTGACATTTCGTTGGACTCAGTTCAGGTAACAAACAGGGCAAGGCCATTCATTTCACTTACTGTCACTTCCACGGCTGCTTGTAGTGTGATCTTCATATTTGTAATTTAAATCTTGTAATGCTGCAGGAGTCTTCAGTTTTTAAAAAAACAGATACCACCACTTCTTCTTCTGCTGTGATTTTATAAACTCCTCTCTTTTAAACTGATATTCAGGATGGACACGGGACCTCATTTAGTGTATTTGTTGGTTTACAGTAGCCTGATAGGACCGCACTACTAACACAAACAAAGGGTCCCGTCTCACGGTGGAAAATAAAATCTTTGCTGGAGTTACTTATGCAATTCTATATTTTTACATGTATTTTCTTCTTTTTTAAGGGTGACTGTATATTTTTGTCTTAAGAGTAATTAGGATGTGATTTAATATTACTGATCTATTCTTTGAGACTGACTGTATAAAATTTTAAAATCCCCCTCAAAGTTATTCTTGTGTCTTTTTTTAGGCAACATAAAAAAACAAAAAAGCCTGTGTTGTTTTTTAGGACAAAGGCCCGATCCAAACACTCCCCTTCTCGCTCCCCCTTAGCCCTCCCCCTTGATTTGAAGTGGCAGTTTAAATCAAAGTCCTGTCCGGGATTATTATTTTTTAAGGAAAGGCAATATTGATGACGTCATCGAACAAAATTCACGTCTGAAATATTAGACACTATTTTTTCCTCCCCCTCCGTTTCGAGCAAGCACGGATGGATTAACGAAGGGGGAGGGGCTGAGGGGAAGGGAGAAGGGGAGTATTCGGATCGGGCCATAGTTTTGGCAGAGCGACAGGCAGAACCGCTGGTGCAGAGTAAGCCTGCCCTCATTTCCCATAATCCCATTTTAAAGCCTCTCACAATCCCAACCTAACATTACTGGAGTAACAAAATTAGTGAGTAACACCTGACAGCTGTACAGTTCTGACCCAGATTCCAGCTCAGAAAAGGAAAACAAAGACGGACACGGGTCTATTTGCCTGCAAGTGGATGCATCAGAATGGAGTGGAGCAGGAAACCTGAGGCCCGCCCATTGTTACTGCTTTTTTCTTTTTTTGTCATTGCATTGTCATTTGCTAATTCACAATGATTTGAATAAAGAAATACTCATAAAAAAGTTTTAATCTTCTTATTTTTTCATTTGTGTATTCCATAATGAACAAATGCTACAAGGACATGTTCTTTAATTGGAGTGGATCTTTAAATTCCCACTCCAACAATATTTGTATCCATTATGAAAGTGTTCCTTGTGTTCTTTTAATTATTATTCTGTTTTTTTATCCAAAATTAAAAAGCCTGTGTTGTTTTTTAAGACGTGGAAGTAAGCCCCCACTGATATCCAATCATCCTTTTCTTTATACTGTCCCCTAGGGCAGGGTTGATACAATTGATTAATCTATTTAATCTTAAGAGATCAATAATTGATCTATTTAGCAAATAAAGCTAAAGTCCGAGAGGACGGTCCATCCGATTGTCAAACCTCAGATCCAGGAAACAACAGTGCGGTTTCCGTCCTGGACCAGTGGACCAGCTCTACACCCTCTACAAGGTTCTGGAGGGTTCGTGGGAGTCCGCTCATCCAGTCCAGATGTGTTTTGTGGATTTGGAGAAGGCGTACGACCGCGTTCCCCGTGGTGTCCAGCGGAGGGTGCTCTGGGAGTACAGGGTCCTCCAGGAGGCCAGGACCTCCAGCATCCAGTTTGCAGCCGAGTGTGGAGCGGCTGGGATGAGGGTCAGCACCGCTAAATCTGAGGCCATGTTCCCGACTGGGAACGTATCAGGGTCCTCCTGGAGGAAGTGGCCGGGAAGAGGGAAGTCTGGGCATCTTTGGTTAGACTGCTGCCCCCGCGACCCGGTCCCGGATGAGCTAAAGAAGATGAATGAATGGATGGATGGATGGAGCTAAAGTCCGCTCACTTGATGCTAACATTTAATGGAATTTTCAATAGGACGGCTAATTCTAACGCTCTATCAACCTAACCATACATTGCTGACTAAATGAACATCTTTAAAACATGAACTTTTGGACCCTAAGACGGGTATCTCCAGAGCAAGTTTAGTTCTGGGTAAGTTAGTTTCAAAGAAGAAACAAATAAGCAAATCAATGTATGTTCTAACTGTGCGTGAAGATTATTTTTTACAATTTTTTGATATTTCACATATAAAATCTTGAAATCCATTTTCTTTTCAGCTGAATTTCTTATGTAACAACCTGTGATTAAATTCCTAAGTTTCTTGCCACGTCGTCATATTGAAAACTTTATGAGAAGATAAAGAAAATTGACAGGCCTCCTCTGTGTATGATACTGAACTGGTCTCATAAAAACACCAGCAGGATGTTGTTTCAATACAAAAATCAAACAATCATGAAAATGCACTGCCAGGCTCTCTATTTTAAAAGCAGGACCTTTATTATACTTTCCACTCACTCAAAGTTTAAAGACCAACACTTATGAAAAGCTAAATTCATGTTAGCAAAGGACATGGAAAAAAACATCACTTTTTTCTGTCCATTTATATCCCTGTTACAATGAAGATTACAGTTGTGACAAAAGCGATTTTAAATTTGTTTCTCTTTACAGAAACTACAGTAAAAAACCAGAATAGTGTGCTAACAGAAAGATTGTCCCATCCAGTTTGAACAGAACAGCTTTTATTTTATTTCAGGGTGTTTTATTTAGCTTTTATTAAAAATTAAGAGTTTGCGAACAATGTGGCTTGCTAACTTTTACTGTTTTATAACTTGTCAGATGTATTGGTAGATTCTAAACAGCAGAACTCGAAAAAATACTCATAAACAAATTAAAATTAATCAATTTAGAAACAGAAAAACGCACTGGCTCAAATAAATTGAGGTCAATGGATTAGGACTACAGTACAGATACAGAATGAATGAACGGTCTACAGAGCGTTATATCTACAAATAGATGAGTTGTGTTTTTTATACAATAATACAATAGGCAATTTTAATGGAAAAAAAAAAAAAACATATAATAAAACATTTTCCATCGAGAATTATTTTTGCTCCAAAACACAGTGACACACACACAAACACAAAAAAAAAAAATTCAAGTACGTGATATCAGGGGATACATGCTATGAACTTCATTTTTTAGGTTGAGTGACGCCGGGTGTAAACAATGTTTACATGGTCTCAATAAGTAAGAAAACAAATAATGACACACTTGTTTGCCTTTTTCATTGCGACAGTGAACATTTTTTCTAACTGTATTATATTGCTACTGCAAGATACTTGCACCTGTCATTAAATCCCATCACCTGTTTTGCCGTCACTTAGACTTAAAAAGTGTAGACTTTTAGTCATCAAAGCAGTTTTGGGAAACTTCAACAAATGGATAATTCTTTTTGAGAGATACCATACGTCCTGATTATCTACCAAATGTATGGAACGGATGAAAGGGGGCATAAAAATGCGTGTAAATTTGGGATTTAGTTGGGTAAGATAAAACTGTAACACAACACAGCCAACATGTAATAGAACAAGAGAAAAACATGGCCTGAGTCCATGGCTAAAAAGATACTGTCATGGTTCCACTGTCAGTTACAACCTCAGGTCACCAGAGGGAGCCCTCGCCAGAGTTCTAACCCTCGCATATGCTTACTACAACTCCCATCAGCCACTGCCACGGCTTCCTGTCTGCACAGCTGGTTTCCATCATCATCAGTACATCTAGCATTTAAACCCACCTCAGCCACTTCTTCAGTGCGAAGTCTTGTTTTTGTCTTCTGGACAGACTGAGTGGTTGTGCTTGTTTACCTTCCCTGGTGTTTGACCCTTGCCTGTTTTCCTCGTCATCCTGCCTTGCTCCTTGCTTTTGATCTTAGCCTGGTTTTGATTATGCCTCTGCCTTTTCCCATGCCCATTAAAATCCACATTTGGACATGGATCCAACCGCCTCTGCCTCTTCATCAGATGCGTTTAAAAACCTTTTGAAGAGCTGGTTCTGTGCTGTGCAACACTATAAAGTTGAAAACTTCAAAGACAAAGTCATCAGTTGGCTATACACTACCTCTTCATGAAGTTTTTTTTTTAAATCAAAGGACGTTTAGACAGAATTTCAGCTCCAGCAGGGTAACTTTATTCATTGGGGAAAAAAAATCTGACGACTCTCATATTTTATTTTCAAGCAAAACAGGCAAAAAAAAAAAAAAAAATAGGTCACAAGTCTCAATGTTGAAAAAAGACAAGTCAAAAATGTTACTAGATTTCACATAAAATCCATCAGATTAAAAACGTTGTTTACCATAGTATATTCAGGACAGTATACATGGATCTGGAAGACCCTCTCTATGAGAACATGAAGTATGAAATTTGAACCAACACTCTTTACAGTAGCCAATGCAACACCATGTGAGTTTGGCCACACAATAGTAACAAACTGAGTTTTCTTTTCTCCAATCTATGATTTTTCCTTTTCTCTATATCTGCCTCACTCTCTCTTTTTCAACAAGACGAGCTTAAAAAAAAAGAAAACAAAAGAGAAAATCAGAATAATGAATTCCTTTCCGTTCATTTGCAGTTGAACAAAATGTACAGTACTTAGTCCAAAGTTGTTCCATTTGTAAAACTCTAATGAGATCTCAGTTCTCACTCCATATATTTGAGCTTTTGTGAAGAAACTTCACTCGGTTATACCCTCCAGTTCAGCTACAATGAAAAGGAAGGTTCTGTGGTTTAGTTAAAATTCAAATGCAATCTAAGAGTTTTCTTTAACTGTTATACTGTGATACAGATGCAACTCGATACTGGCAGCACAAGTTCACAACAAAATATTTTTTTCTGCAGATCTTGCAGCATGCCTTCCCCCTCATGCCTTCAAAGAATCTCTCCTTCATAGAGAATCAAAGGAACTGAAAATGGACTGAAGTCTTTCTAAACTCACCAGACCTTTTTCCATTGATCACTTTAAGGGGTTTTATTATTATTCTTTCATGAACAAAGACCTCAATCAAAGGACACAATGAATTTCTATCTGAAGAGCGTACAGGGTGGAAAATAAAAGAAAAATGGCAACTAGTTTTAGACACTGATTTTTAACAATCCCAATGTCCCACTTTCACATCATAATCAACAGTATTTAGTCCAACTGCAAGAATGATTGCAAAGGGGGTAAATTAGGCCAGCACTTTTCCAGGTAGCCAACACTGGAGAATAACAACATTTAAAATAATAACCACAAGCTTTTTAAGAATTACATTTCAATTGATTGATGGTTTTTTTTTGGTTTCTTTAATGCCAATAAATGAAGCTTTACTCTCTTCTGATGCTCACGTACTGCAAACAGAGACAGAGCCTGCTTGTATGAAATGAAAATATGGAATGAAAATTTCACTCAGTGCATGTCAGTCCACAATACTAGCACCTCCCAATAACTAGAAAACTACATGTCAATCAAAAAAAAAAAAAAAAAAATTAATTCAATGCATCCAAGAAACACCCTTTTATCAATCAGTTCTCAAAACTAGTTTCTACATCTTTTATAGTTTTTGTTTGGTAAATACATTTTTATTGATCCTTTATGTCTCCATAGCTCATCCTTTGTAAAGTTATATTTTATATATATTTTTTGTCAGCTTGTATAAGTTCATTTATAACGTTTTTGCCCTTCACCTGCCTCTTGTCTCTTCTATTTGAGTCCTCACACAACACGTGTCAAAGTCAAGGCCCGTGGGCCGAATCCGGCCCTCCAGATCATTTTATTTTATTGTTATTAATGGCCCGATGTTATCTTGCGCTTATTTCTAACTTGTATAATTTTGACAAAATACTTTTTTACGGATAGTAAAATATTGAAAGTTATTTAAGGTTTAAAAGGATTTATCCTGGAAAAATATTCCTGTATGTTTTTATCATTTAGAATGTTAAAAAGCTACAGTTTTACTGTTTTAAAAATTGTTATTCTGCTACCTTTTTGGACTATTTTGTCATTTACTTGGATTTTTTAGGCTGTTTTGGAGTTTAGCTACATCCTAGCTATTTTGGCTAATTGAGGCTTTTTTCTGTTTTTTAAACAATTTTTCAATTTTAGCTATTTTCTCTGCAGCATGCTGGCTGTTTTGGCTTAATCTAAGTTTGCTTTGTTGTTAGCTTTAAGCTAATTTGGCATTTATCTAATATTTGAGTTGGCCATCAGCTTCAGCGTTTTTAGCTAACAGCATTAGCATCCTCAGCAGTCAAATTCAGCTTGCAGCATTCACACTAGCATTATTACAAGTAATGCTCTATATGTAGTTCAAAATTATGTTAAAAAGGTAAAGTTTTAAAGTTGTTTTTTTTTTTAATTTTGTTTTGGAGTGTTCAATAAATGTTTATCTGGTTCAACATGAAGGTGTGTTTTGGATTTTGGCCTCCTGAACGAACAATCCACCCAAAGAACCTGCTTTTCCTCTCGCCATATCATGCGATCTCATTTCTTGCATCACGGTTCCCACCCCAGGAACTCTAGTATCCTGCAGCTTCAGATGACTGTTTTTGTCAAAGGAGTCTGGAGAGCTTGAAAGAGCAGTGGTTGGTGTAATAACCTCACTAACATCCCACACAGAAATTTCAGCAAAAGAGTGAAATCAGAGCAATCGGGGAGTGCTTACAACCAAGGGTCAACGCAAAAGGGGCTTTTTGGAGGAGAAGATCAGCCACGTTCTCCTAGGATAACTTCAGTTAAGAGGCTGGCAGAGAATTTCCAAAAAAAGCTCAATCATCTCCCACATCTAAACTCCTCACTCCCTAAGGAGAAATGTACGATGAGTCTGCAAACTGCTGCATTTCTGCCTTTAAGACATGATCTTCTGACTTTGTTTACTATTTTAAATATTTTTTAGAAAAAAAAACGATTAAAAAACCTTCAATATGTGGTTCAATAATAATACTTTATTAGCATGCTAGTTCTTAGGGATGAGTGTAAAGAAAACCATTTAAATGCATCAGAAAGAGGTAAATCAACGCCTGGAGTTTTCCTGCAGAGCTTCTCACCTTTGGGTGAAGAGATTGAAGGAAAATACATGATGTCATACTGGCTGGTGCTGGGGTTGAAATAGCACAGTAGTGCCATTTTCTGCCTGGGGTGCACTGCCCTCTCAGCAACAGAGAGTGCAGATCCTGAGCTTTTGACGGATGAAGAGTAAAGGAAAAGCAGGCTTCTCATAAACCTTAATGAAGGTATGAACTACAAACATTTGGAGTTATAAATGTATGAAGGTAGAGGAAAAGTGGGGTCAAAGGAAAAGAAAATGTCATTCATTAATGTGGATAAAGGCTAACCAAAAGAGATTTCTTTAAACATATTTTGACCAAAAAAAAATGTTGAGACATTTAAATGTGTGATATATTTGAAACATGACGACAAACAATCTTTGTAAAAGAGGCTTGTTAACATCTGAGCACCGGATGACTCATACGGAATCTGATCAGGCTGCTCAAAGACACCTAAGGAAGCAGTTTGAAGGATGTAGGAGCTGTAGAAAACATCTGTGCTATATTTGTGTTCATCTTTTCTCTCTGTAAAACTCTTTAACTGATGTCTGTGAGAAAGTGTTTTGTGACTCTTGATTACCCTTGAAGCTGACGAGGAAAACTTTCTTAACAATGAAGTTGACTTTGCGGCTCTGTAAGAACAGAACAGATTATAAACCTGTGCTTTTAGAAAAAAAAACGGTTATCCCCCTTGTGGTTTTCTTCTATCTTTGTAAAGGAGTATTGAATTAAAGGGGCCCTACCATTAAAATTCTACTTTTTGAGGTTTTAAAGGCATTTTACTGTTTATTCCTCACTATAAAGAACCCCACAGCGGTGGTGGAAACACTGGCCCTCGAGGTCTGGATTATGAAACATTCCCCTCTTAGATGGTTGGCCAGTCCATTCCGCTTGAGTGACCCGTTTCTTGAAACTCTTCTGACCTGTTGTCCACATGTGTGGACATCACATTTTGGGTTATAGTACTGCAGTAGTTAATTCTGCTTAAATGGAGGCCTCTGTGAGTGTAAGCTCAAATACTGTGTTTAATAGCTACTGTTAACCCACAGGAAGTGTGTTCTGCTAAACTGAGAAAACCTTGTTTCACAAACTTGAGCAGATGTACGCTGTCACGGCTATAGATTTAAAATGTTTTGTGTCTTTTTTTTATCTTTAGGTATTTAAGATTTAGCCTAATGGTATTTATTTTCTTTATAAAGACTTTTATTAAGTTGGATGCACTTTTGTGTCTATTTCTTTTCTTTTTTTAAAATCTGTGATCGCTTTGGTTTCTTTTGTTTTGCATGAGGGGTACTTTGACATTGTCTGAATGTTGTTTATTGTTAGCAGCTCAGAATAAATGAGCTTGGGGCTGGGCAACACAATAAAACTAATTTCCTCTCTGTGATCCAGAGGCGCAACTGTTTAATGTTTTGGCAACACAGTGCTCTCTAGCCTGTGTGCTGCTTACCACCGGTCCAGATTTCCCCTAGGTCTGGCACTGGTGCCAGAGACGACCTTCAGCTTTATGCAGCTCTGTCACCAGACTACTATGACCATAGGATTTTTTAGTTGTTGCTTAGAATAGCTAATCTTCTGGATCAAATTAAACAACAACAAAAAGACAACAATCATTGCTTTGGGAAACTATAGTAAAGAGTGAAAGTAACTAACTGATTTGTGAAGGTAAAAGCCCACACTTGTGTTAGAAATCTGGGTGTCACAATACACTCAAACATAAGTTTTAGATCTCACATTAGGGCTACAGCTAAAGCAGTTTTATTTCATCATTCAATTAAAGACCAAGAAATCTCTTGAAAATTAAAAAAAAGCTGATTAATGCTTTCATCTCCTGCAGGGTGGACCAGTCTACTCTTCCAAAAGAAAACAGGCTCCCCCTGTGCCGGTTCCCAGCCCGGGTAAAATACAAGGTTGTGTCAGGAAGGACATCCGGCATTAAACCTTCTCCCAAATCAAATCAGGCAGTGCCTGAAAGGATATGCCGAAAGATGAACAACAACAGAGGATTTTTTTTCTTGCTTTTGTATTTAATACTACTTTACATTTTTTAAATTGTATTTTGATTTAATTCAACGCTGTAAAGCACTTTAAATCGCATCAGAGATGCAATGCAAATAAAACTGTCATGGCTCGTCTAACTTTAACCTCTCCTTGTGTGTGTGGTCGTACAATTTGAAGGCACACACTCAAACTGAATAGAAGAACTTTAGACTCTGTACCAGGATGTTGCATCATCTGTTATGTTTGGGTTTTTAATGGTGTGTTTACTTCTCTGTCTGTACATTAATGGATGAAACCATCATGAAATCATGCAGTCGATGCAGTCCACATTGACAACTCGGTCCAAGTTCCAGGAAAAACTCTTCAATAGCAAATACTATTCCCACTATTTTTTAAAAATTTGATCAACTTAAAGGATAAGAAACTCTTCTACATGCTACTGGCAGCAAGTAAGAAAGCTTTAACACGGAGATGGCTTAACCCTGACCCATCAACAATCAAGGACTGGATATATTCTGTGCAAGAAATCTACAAAATGGAAAAACTGTCTTTTTCGGTTAAACTGCATATGGATACGTTTTACAGGATCTGGACTAAGTGGACGGAATATGTAAAACATGTTGATGCTTTTATTTTGTAAAGAAGACTGAAGGAAGAAAAGAAGGGAAAAGAAAAAAAAAAAAAGAAAAAAGTCCTTATTTTTGCACACTGGAATATAAAAATATGTTAATATATATTTCAGTACCTTTGCTACCCTTCTATGCACACCCAAGTTTTTTTTTCTTTTTCTTTCTTTGTGTTCTTATTTAAAAGAGAGGGAGAAAGAAGAAGGGAGGGGGAGGGGGGAAGGAAGGGGAAAAAAATGAAGCAAAGCAACAACTTCTGTATCTAAAAGTGTTCGTTGTCAATATGCTTTGTCAATAAAACTTGAATTTGAAAAAAAAAAAAAAAAAATGTGATCAACTTTCTTACTTGAGCCTCCAAAAAGCATGTGGAAACACTTGCTTGAATCTATAAGAATATCTTTAACCAAATCAGAATTCTTCATGGAAGGATGAACCATGGAAGTATTGAGCTCTGGAGTCAGCTCACCACTGACTCCAGACCTGTGGGAAGACCTGCCCTACGCTTTAAGGCGTGACATGAGGGCAGGTGATGTTGACCCAGCAGGATGGGAGCAGATAGCTGAGGACAGAATCCGCTGGAGAAAGACCATCAAAGAGGTCATTAGGAAAAGTGAGGAGAAGAGAGAGCAAAAGTGGGGAGACAAGAGAATCCACAGAGAGCAGAAAGAGGCCTCAGCGCTCTCCGCAGAGGCAGACGCAACCTTCATCTGTGGCAACTGCAGCAGATCCTGCCGTTCAAGAACTGACCTGTTCAGCCATAGCGGGTACTGTAACTCTAAAACAGACTAAACCTGGGTGCAAAAATTCAATTCTCTGCCCAGACAGAAAGATGGCAACAAAAAAAAATAATAATAATAACTTTGAAAGGCTTAATATGATAATTGTATGGCCCCTTTAAAAAGTACTATCTTTGGTTATTTTTTACTTGTTTAATTTTGACAAAATATATTTTTATGGAGTGTAAAATATTGAAAGTTATTTAAGTTGATTTATTCTGGAATAATATTCTTGCATTTTTATTATTCATATAAATGTTTAAAAAGTTATGGTTTTAAAGTTTTAATTCTGCTAGATTTTTGGACTATTTTCTTATTTTTTCAGGAGAGTTTTTTAGGCTGTTTTAAAGTTTTGCTAATATTTCAGCTATGTTCTGGCTGTTTTGGCTAATTTAGGCTTTTTTTCAATTTTACAGGCCATTTTGAAGATTACTATTTTTTTTAGCTAAATGCTAGCTGTTTTGACTAACCTAAGTTTGTATTTTGTTTGTTCATTTTTAGGCTAATTTGGCATTTAGCTAATATTTTAGCTGGCTATCAACTTCAGCGTTTTCAGCTATTAGCTTCCGTGATTTCAGCTAACAGCTAATGCTATATATCTTGTTCATAATTATGTTAAAAAGTTACAGTTTTAAAGTTTTAAATTTTTAATTTTTGGAGTGTTCAATAAATGTTTATCCTGTTTGGCCTACAACCTAAGGTGTGTTTTGGATTTTGGCCCCCTGTGCGATTGAGTTTAACACCCCTGTCTTGAAAGAACAAGTTTGGATACCACCACCGCTTCAAATGACCCTACATTTGGAGGGGTAGTAGAAGAGTTTAGATTCAGCCTTAGTCTTGTTAACATTGCACATTACACCCAATAACACGTAATTGACAATAAAATTAAAAATGCCCACAACATGTTAAATGTTTATTAGCCGCTTTTTCTCAGTGACTGGGGAAGAGAATGGGCACGTTGGCCAGTTCAGTCTCTGAAGCAGACCGTTGTACCCGAGCAGCACAACACTACACACACTGGCTTTTTCTGCAAACCCATCATCTACTCACTTTCACTCCGTCAAGCAGTAAAACAGACACTTCTGCTGCTCCTTTGGGAGACCAGGAACTGAGTGTGGATGATGATAGGACACTCAGGCTCACAAACACACACTCTTGCTGCCATCACTCTCTTTTTCCTCCCTTTTTTTCCTATATCTGTCTTCTTCCACGCATCATTCACCTTTCTCCCAGTTCGCCTCCCCCATTCCACATGTGTACTCTCATCTCAGCCCAGAGCGACGATCTCAGGTTTGTTTTTTTGAAGAAGTTTAAAACAGCACTCAAACAAAAAAAGAAGAGAAAAGCTCGTCTCAAAGTAAAATCTCACAAGACAGATGGAAACATTCAAAGTACTAATTGAGATCATTTACATTTGCTCTGCTAAGCTTCAAAGAAATGACAAGTTCAGACATTCTGCTAGAGAATGATCAAAAAAATAGTCTTTACAGAAGTAGCAGCAGTCTTTACCGTCATCGCCGTCCCTCGTTCTTTGAAAAAAAATCCCCTTTTATCTTACTTTTTGTAACTATCATACAACTTTTTTTTCCCGTCTTTTTGACAAAAAATTATTTTGTAGTAAGAAGTTCACCTAATTAAATTATTTAAATATTCAAATTTAGAAAAAGACTAGTGCTAAATTGCCTGGGAAATTAGATTTGAAAAGGTTCATTCAATGCTGGACTTTTGAATAGAGATCATTTGCCTAGGTGAAATTGCAATAAAATGACTCAGAATTTGAATAAAGACACCATCATCAGGTTTAAATGGTAAAATTCAAGTATGTTTTGTTTAATACTGCAGCATCACTGGATTGTTTTTCTTGTATTTTCTTTATAACTTAACTTTTCTTGGAAGTTGTGTAGATAGAAAATGTTGGCAAGAAAGCTGATTAAATATGCTGAGGACAAGCTAAGATCAAGGCAGATAAGGAAAAAGAGCTGGAACACATATAAGTATAATAGATGAAGTAAAATCCTAAAGTATTTACCTGACTTTAACCACATTAACCAGAGAGACCAATGCCAAGACAAGGTAATGAATGAACCATTTACACTTTATTTTTGTCTAAAAATCTTAATTAATAACTAAAATATTGCACAAAGTTGACTTTTCATGCTAGTGCATTTTAAGGGATTTGGTTCAAGACTCATCACTAAAATAATTGAAACAGCAAAAACAATTTTTAAAAAGCTTTAAGATGGTAAATTTGTAGGCTGTCAAAGATTTATGCAACAATTTCAACAAACTGGAGTTAATTCAAATCCTAATTTGAATTCTATCTATTTGCGCAACTAAGTTGAATCAATAAAGACTCTTAAAAAAAATATATGTTTCAGTGGTTAATCACAGCTATCCTATGCATAAAAGTACGAATCCCTCTTGAAAGATAAAATATTGTAAACCAATCAGGAAATACACCTGCATCACACATTTCACTGAATAACACACACGTCCAACACAAACCTGCAGGCAGGTCCAGACCAGGAATTGAGCGGGCTGATTTGTGAGTGACAATGAAATTGAATTTCTCTACAGCAAGGGCTCGAAGGACTGGGGTGAAGACGCACGCACACACCCACACAAAGCTCCTACCAAGGTTTGGACACACAAAAGAGAAAAGTCCCACACAGTCAAACACAGAAAGATCAGCACCAACAACTGCTGCATAATTGCAAACGCACACACACCAACTTTCTGGCTTTCTTTCTCTTACAAACACACACATGCTTCAATTCTTCCATCCCCACAAGTCCCTGCACTCCAATTTACTGCCAAAGCTGTCTCTTCAGGAGCAATAACAATGAGAATCTCATCTGGAACTCCAAACAAAACAAAAGTTTTGCAAAAGCCTTCATTATACTGAAACCAGATGGATGCGGTTTGGATGGTGATGATGGGATTGACGGCGGTGGAGGCACAGAGAAACACCCCCAAAGGTGGATTTCAAAGCAATTATGAGGACAACTTCTTCTTTGAAAAGGGATCTATTGCATTTTTTATTAATGTCTTATCGTATTTGTTTTGCATCTAAAAGGGCATCAGACTTTGACTTAAGTTTTCTTTTTCTTAGTCAAAACTTTTTTTTATTTCTTATTAAAGCATGTAAGAAGTTATGACTTAGATCAAAATGCTAAACTAGAAATACAACAGAAAAATATTTTGCAAATATGAATGAAATAAAACAAAAGTGCGCTTTCAGAATAACATTTTGAATAAGTTGAATTAGAAGCAACTTTTACTAATAAGGTACAGCTGTTTCTATTAAGAGAATAACTTAATACATACCATGACTATAACATGCCTGACGGGAGCAAACATTGGACAGTAATGATGGTTGATTATTTTTTTGCTGCCATCACATGTCATCACACTTATATTTAAATGCTATTTTCCACTATCGATCACAAATGTATCTCATTTTTTAACTATTTTTTAACTATATAAGTCGAATCAATTCGATTCTGTCTCAGACAGATTGATCTGGTTGGATCGTTTAACCCAGTGTTTTTCAACCTTTTTTGAGCCAAGGCACACTTTTTCAATGAAAAAAATCCCGCGGCACACTAGTATCCAAAAGGTAAAAAATTTTAATCTGTATTGATGTACAATCTAATTTACATTTTTTAAATAAGTGGGAAGCGTCATTGCAGCACAGAGGCGCTGTCATTTTAACCCAGTGTTTCTCAATGTCAATTCTCGTACCCCCCCTCCACACACACAAACACAACTTTCTGCTGCGAATATCATTGGTACCATTAGTCAATTTTCTCAAGTTAAACTTATACCTCTTCAAAACAGTCTACATTTATTATCATTAAAGAATTATTAAAAAATATATATTTAAAAAAACTTATAAATAATCAGTTTTTATTAATGTTTCTTTTTTTTAAGAATACTTCCAAAACTTTCAAAGTAAAAACAACTATTTTTCTTTGTTTCCCTCCACAGTCGTGATGGGAATTCTGGCTTTTCTCAAAAATTCTGTTCTTTTGCATTAGCTCTCTGAAAACAGCGGCTTTTTCAGCTGCAAAATGACTTTTTATGTTGTTTTTTTTGCTTTATTTAATTTATCATAAATTATTATATACGATTATGCACAAAGTCCATAATGTAAACATGTTTTCATTCATTTAAAGTGTCTATTATGTTTATGTTGTTATTTATCCCTTCCAGACAGAATGTACAAAATCAATGAAAAAAAGAACTATTAACTATTCAATTTTAACTGAAAAGTTTGAGAAAGTCTGCTGTACCCCAATGCATCCCCCAATGCATCCTGGGGGATGTAGTGCATAACTCGCGCGTATTCCGGATATACTCACGTTTCTGAGCTTCATTCTTTTGTTCACTTCTTAAACTGTCTGACACCCGATCCTGCAGGAAGTTACACACGCTAAACGAGCTGTAGCGGCTGTTTTTGTTAGAACCGAGAGATTTTATGAGCCGAAAAGGAACAAGGAAGTGAGGACGTTAACCACTTCTGATTGGTCAGATTTATGACATGTGATCAAGCCTCCAACAATGATTGGTGGAGACAGTTGAAGGGGGCGGAACTTTTCTGAAAGCCGACCTTGCAGCTGGTTTTGCGGCCAGATTGCGGTAACATTATTCTGATTAAAAGTCATTTATAGAATCATTGAAAAAAATATTTTACAATCTTGCATATTCTAAACTATCTACCAGAGTTAAATCAGGGCCCGTTTGGATGAACGCAGAGCGGATTCCCTAGTGATGGTAAATGTTTTACATATGTGAAAATTGGTTATTTGCCGCGGTACACCTGACCATCTCCCATGGCACACTAGTGTGCCGCGGCACACTGGTTGAAAAACACTGGTTTAACCGATTAATCGATTTAAGTTGCATTCACACCATGCCCCTCTTTTGTCGTGTGACAAATTCGCTGCTCACCGCCTGTCAAAAGTGTGTTCCTTAGCTTGACCTTGCCCGTGGGAGGAGCTACCAGCCTGACATGAGGCGGTGTCCGTGTATATGTCACTTACAATATATTGAAGTTGAGAGGGTTATGTTGAGAGATCAAGGTTATTTATTGTGAATAGTTCTTTAAAACACGGGTAATTACGTCTCTATGTCTGGTTTGTGAAATTGTTTAAATATTTCCCCGTCACCGCGTGTTTCTATCTCTGAGTCTGGATGACAGCTGCTTCCACTGTGTTTCTCTGACTCTGTGACTGAGTTTGCCAAAATGTCAGGGTGTTCAGGAGGCCCGAGCAGGCTGCCCCGGCCCCCCGCAGTGGCTGTCTGTTTGCTGGCATATCAAGCTAGCAAGCCCCATTGGATTAAAGGAGGCTGGGTGACTGCAGCCAGAGAGCCGCCGCGGTAGGCTAGTGATCTGTCTGAGGTGCATCTCTTCTTCACCTATACCCTGGTAACTCCACGTCCCCAGCTAGTTAAAGACTTAGATGGAAGCTGAAGACAAAAAATGCTCCCATTGGATGAGTATTCTACACACTGCTTGAGTCACTGATAACGTCATGCGTCCTGATTGGTTGATGCGATGTAGCAACTTCAGATTTTAAAATTTTGGCTCCACAGCCCACTTTGCGCCTCGTCTCTCAAATTGAGCTGCTGCCAGAACTCCGTGCTGCACAAAACCTGGAACTTCAGCTTGCTTCAATTTGTACCATTGACGTACCATCATGTTCAGTGGGAATCTATCTTTACACCTCTAATAACTACATAACCCAAAAAATCATTCATTTTTCTTGTTCGTGTTGTTTTTACTATAGTTAGAATTCTCCTCATTTACTATAAAAGTTTCAGTCAGAATTTAGTGCTGGTGGATAAAGGAGTTTGAACAATAGAATACTTAACAATATATTTGAAAAAGGTCACCCAGAAATAATGTAAAACATCATAACTCTGGCCTCCAGAAATGTACAGTTTCCAGACATTAACCCATTTCTTCCCTCATTTATTTTTGACCCAGCCATCGCGCTGAGGCTAAAATAGGAGGAATCTTCTGGAAATCAACGTGATAAATCTGTGATTTGACTCCAGAAGAATATGCCCCCCCCCTCCGTTTAAAAATAGACCTCTACAGTAAATGTGATTTGTTTTGACAGGAGTGGAAAGGTCACATAGACAGGTGCAAACCTACCATTCACACCTGTCATTCACAACGATAAAGAAATCTACATTTGTTGAAGGTTTTTTCTCTTCTGTGGTCAGACACATCGAACAACAGAACTACCTGACCTATTATTATATTTAAGGTTCCAAAATAGACAACAATATTTGTAAAACATTGTGAGACAACACCCCAATGTGGTTGCCTGAAAAAAGCCAAACACCAAATCAATGAAAATAGAACATTTCATGATTGCTGTTGAATACATATTTAAAGAGACAGTGACTCCACGGATACCCTCAAATTAAATGTTAAATAGAAAACAACAAAGTTAAGATTTAATCTGGCTTTACAAAAGACTCGTCTAAACAAGACTGTCTACAAGGTTGATGCAGCTCAAAGTTTATCCAAAACATTGATTCAAAGTTGAGCCCAAGGCTGGGCTTGTACAACACCAACACTTCACTGAGTATTACCTGCAAAAACTAATAGAAAGTATTAAAACTTACAAATGCAGGAACACATTTAACTTTAAACATTTTTAAAGTTTAATTTTTTAAAATTATATTGTTTCCTGGTTGTACATATAAGTCTGTATGAGTTAAATATTTGTGTTTAGCTGCGGTCCTCCATGAGGAAATGAAACAGGGGCAGAGGACAGTGGAAAAGACTTGACGACATAAATAAACATGTACTCCTCTCTTTCATATTCATCACCATCTTTGTTTATTCTTTTCAGTTGTTATCCCCCTGTTATATGTTTCAGTTTTTATAGATCAGATTGTTTTTGTTTGTTTGTTATTCACTGTGCCTTGGCCAACACAGACGCTGGGATAACCCTGTGGTGTTTGGAGTTCAGAAACCCTCTCACTACATTTATTAAAAACAAAAGTAAAGTTGCAGCTGAAGTATAATAATAAAACAAGGTGTTATTTAATTGCCAAATGAGGGTTTAAGAAAAAAAAGTATAAAAGAAAAACAGAGCGATAGGCACAGTAGACCAAAGTTTATTTCTTACTTAGGGGATAAAACTGTCCAGTACTGAAGACTCAGGCATCAGTCCTGAGCTTAAAGAGTAACCAAACAGGGAAGAAGGAGGCTGACTCCACCCACAGCAGAAATGTAAAAATCCAGTCCGAGGGGTGGGGCTTGGAGGCTGGACTATTATCATTACGAGGCTACAGATCATGATGTGGGACTTCTGAAACTTACGTGGTTTGACCAATCACAAAATTTAACCGTAATACCTCAATTCAACCTGTAGGGGGCAGCACACTGGTGCATTTTTGACAAATTAAAATAAACGTGTATAATTCTTCAAAATATGGGCAAAAATTGTGTAAGACCAACAGAAAACACTTTTAAATCCTCATTTATAGACGTCAACAGCCAAAGAAAGTTTTTTAAGGGTTTAGTTACCCTTTAAGGTGAAGGACTTCCCTGTTTTAGACTGATAAGACCGGATGGATGGATGGATGGATGGATGGATGGATGGATAAATAAACCTCGTTTAAAAACAGCTAGATCATGGGTGAACTTGTTAAGTCGCGGGCCAAAAGAGTTCTAAAATTTGTAATAAGGGCAAGACGTAGAGTAATTTGGTCACTCACCTCAAGGAAAATAAATAAATAACGAGGAAACTGGACGAAACTATGCTTTAACTTTGGTTGAAAATAAATCTTTATTTTAAAAGAGAACATTTTGGAGATTTTCTTTCAAAACGGTGACCTTTTTCTCATTTTAGCGCTAATTTCACTGATGGGTTGATGTTCTTCAGGGAAAACTGCAAACTAAGAGAAATGCTGCGTTCATGTGGTGTTGAATGATCTGAAAAATGACTATCTGACTTGGAAAAGACACATGAAGGTCAGAAAAAACAACAAATCTTCAAATACCTCATGAATGTACAATTACTTTTTGCACCTGTAGTGCGCCATCTATACAGAGAAATGAAAATGAAACATTAACAAATTTTATCAATATATTTCCGTTTGGCGGGGCAGATTAAATAGTTTGACGGGTCGCGTTTGGCCACAGAAGGAAGAAAAGTTTGAATCAAGAAAAAGTTAGATGACTTTAAGGCAGACGTGGAATGATAAAGAGGAACAGACTTCAACATGCAGAGTTTACAGGACAAAATAATGCGCTCTCCTTCTTCAGCAGTCATTCAACTCAGTGAGTGTTTGCCCTACAGGCTTAAATCCATAACTGAGTCATACCAAAGACTCTAAAATGAGACCCCATACCTCGCTGCTTGACACTTAGCATGAGGGGTTGGATTGGGGGCTCACCCACCCTGCCAGGGGACGGAATGAATATGAAGAACTAGTTTCCTGCACTGTGTGTAACAACTAATAGAACTTTAAGTTTGAAGTTTAATTCTTCAAGTGATAATGACTTTTTTGTTAGGCTGTTTTTTGTTTTGTTTTTTTTTAGCAACAGAGCACAATCTAGAAATGAAGGAGTGAGAATGACAATGTTTCTCAAAACTATGAGATGCTGGATCTCAATTGGAAAAAGAAAAAGTTTATTGATACAAGCTTATCTTAAAAACAGCAGCTTTGCCCTGACTTTGTGAAAGATCACAGTTAAACTAAAACACAATTCCATTTTTTTTTTTCTTCCAGTAAATGTGGTCTTTGATTCGAGACACGTTTGAAGAATGAAATGGCTTATAAAGAGACCAAAAAGACGTTCTTGGAAATAGAAAGATATTTATCAACATTAAGGTGATAAAATAATAAAGTGATGATTAAAAAAATCATAGTTTTCTCAAAAAACAAGATCATGAAGGTGATATTATTTGTTTATTTATCCTAATGGGTTTAGTGAGTCTAATAGTGAAGAGGTGGATGTCCATTTAAGGAAATCCTGTGAGTCTGCTGATCGTAGAAAGCTGGTCCCTGAAGAGGGTCAGTTCCTGCAGACCTCCATACTAAAACACAGCAGAAGAAATCGATGGTGCGTATAAACTGTTGGAACAAACAATTTTTACCCCCAGTAATTACAGCTTGTCCTTTCATGGAGCAAAAAAGTTAATTTAATGTGAGATTTGAGACATTCTGCTGTGAAACGTGAGTGATGCAACTCTGATGGGTTGGTTACTCTACAAAAAAGCACAGTTTTTCTAAACTTCCATCCGATCTGCCTTTACAAACCGACCCCCGTCCCACATCAGAGAAGAAAACAGTTAAAACAAGTTTGGGGACCCCTGATGGAAGTGAATGAAGCTTTAACATATTAATGCATGAGATTAATTAAATAAATAAATAAATAATGCGTTAATCTTTATAAACACAAATTAATGACATATTGGGAAGCGATAATCTTCTGATTTGCTTTGGACATTTCGGGCTTCCACGGCACTTTGTTGGGCATTTTCCCACTGAGCAGCAAAGGAAGGGATGTGCAGTATTTGCTGATCATCACGATAGGTTAAATAAAGCATCAGTTCACCTCCTACAGATTGTTTATGTCCTGACGTTGAAGAGAAGTTTGTTTTAAAGAAACCAGAGCAGTGACATACATCATTTGACCATGTGACCAGAACTACTACTTTTTGTTTTTTTTGGGTGTGCATCATAGACATATATTGTGCAGCCACACCCAGCAGCCAATCAGAATTGAGTATTCACGTGAACCTTGGCATAGGTTTATTTAAAGTGCAGAAACACAGTATTTGTTTCTTATAGCTGTATATCAGCATCTTTGTTTTTTCTTGAAGTAATACTTCAGACATTAAAGTCTTTAGAGTTCTGCTTGTTTCACTGTTTTGTACGCACAAATTATACTTCTGAGTTAACACTTGATAAATTTAAATATTTCAGACAATAATAAAGGAAGGAAAAATGTTCTCTCTGGTCGGTTTTTGTTCAAAATATTTTCTCATAAAACTTACTTTG
Organism: Oryzias javanicus; assembly: GCA_003999625.1. Lineage (NCBI taxonomy): Eukaryota > Metazoa > Chordata > Actinopteri > Beloniformes > Adrianichthyidae > Oryzias > Oryzias javanicus. Next base: position 5,569,685 of record CM012437.1, read on the forward strand.
TAAAACATTGTGATTAGCAATGATCAATAACAACCCAAAAGTGTGACTAATCTGATTAACTTTTTTAATTGATTGACAGCACTAATTTAAACAAAACTTTTAACACTTCCTCTGTTAAGTCAATCAAAATGTAATCACATCATTTGAACTTTTTTTTTAAGTTTTTGCTAATGTCATCCTTATTGATTGGTCATTTTTTTTGCGTAGACATAATGATAAATGGTTTATACAACTTTATTTTACTACTTGAAGGCCCAAAGTGGTTTACAGTCACATTCTCATTCACACACACATTCACACACTATGGCGGCTCCATTTCCAAATAGTGGCGCCAACCCTTAGCCACTCGCAACTATGTGGGGTTCAACGTCTTGCCCAAGGACACAGGGCACATGGGCTGGACAAGGTGTTCACCAAATCTGCAATCCTCTAATCAGAGGTCAGTAAAAAGTAGTGTACTGATCAGAGAGTACTATTTTGTTATTGTTGTACCTGTAACAACACCAATAAAGCATCTATGTCTTGAACTTGGTTTTCTTTTTAAAGAAACATTTCTAGGTCATTCACATTCAGGTCTTACCGGAGTGAAGTTCATGACTTTAAGGATCCAAATGGTCAGTGCCAGGTTGACAATCATTGTGACGAGGAGGAGGAGGATAAAGAAGTACAAACATCTCTTCCTCCAGCCGTAGATGCCCACCGCTGGGTACACCTGCGCTCCGCAGACTGACGCTGCTCGATGGTGCAAAGGGTTGGGCTGGGCTGCCAGGATGTACTGCTCCTGTGTCATCTGAAACACAAAAACACAAGAACACAATTAATCACTGAGATGTATTCATTCGCAGAGATTCTCTTTCAGTCGAGGAGCAGCTTAATGCTGAAACAAAAGTTAGAAGAACTATCTCTGATGTCTTGTGACATGATGTCCATTGTTTCTGTTTGTGGAGAGTGCAAAAATGAAGCACAATTCTCTGGATGAAAATGCAACGATTTGTCAACTTTTTTTACAGTGTCTTTATCCTTGGATGAGACCCAATCCCTAACTGTAAACATGTCTAAAGGTGTATACAGAGAGGAAATGTCCATTGGTCCAGACCGAGTCCAGAACCTTGTATTAAGTCTGTATTCAGACTGTCTCCTGTTCAGATTTCTGTTTAGAGCCAAACTTTATAAAAAAAATCATTTGACTAAAGATCTTCTCAGTCATTGGTCAACAGTTATGGGGGCGGGTCAAAACAGAAGAGAAATATGGAGAAAATGCAGTCTCCAAATCCTTGCCAGGATTTTTCACTAATTCAAACTTTGTATTTTGCGGATGGATTTTGAGCGTCTGCATGAAGGTCAGGTTCAACACTTTTTACTGCAGCTTTGAAACTGCGGAGGAATCATGCACGATGGTTAGTAGGGACGCTATGGCTAAAGGTACGCACGCTAATAAGTGTTTGTGACATATAGATTGTCGGTAGAGACAATGTGGATCACATTAAAAGTTGTTTTATTGAGCCTGAATTTATCCAAACACATTTTAATGAGTTTCTGTCTCTCATCGTTGTGGTGTTATGACATTGTTTTTAAGAAATTTCTTTTGGAACTACAATAGAGCTTTCAAAATGACGTCACGGTGCACGTGCCGCGTCGGAGACACAGAAAAGCGAGTTACATGTTTTTCAGTGGCGTTAAAATATGCATTCTAATAAGTAAAGAGTTGGACCAAGTATTTCCTTTTGGCTAACGTGACAATCAATGCTCTACATTTGCTCACCGGTCGCCTCATTTCTAACGTGTTTACATCATGTGACTGTCGGTGGCCGTTTTGGTTCAGTTGTTCCGCTCTCAGCTCGTTTTGTTTCAGATTGAGGAATCTCAGAGCGAATCAAAGTTCAGTCCGATTCAAAACGAACCGAGACCACCTCGAAAGTTGGGTCTCTGTTACGGTTGGGAAATCAGGAGGAAACCCAGTTGCAGGGAAGAATCACAGGAAGAACATGAAGGCATAGTCCAAGGCCTTTAATATACATTAGCCAAAATTCATAGGACCAAGACAACAGGCCTGGAAAACAAAACGAGACGACACTGAAGACTGCAGCAGAGTGTCATAAATACACAAAGCCTGATTGCTGAAGTGCAGACAGCTGTGACTGCTTAGCAGGACCCACAGGAGAATGGGCGGAGTCAGAACAGCCTGCACAAAAGCAAAAAAAGAAAACAACCAAACCAGAACATGACAGTCTCAGAGCGGTTCCTGGTCCCGCACGAGGATTTGTTTTCAGACTGAACTCTGTTCCACATTATTGGGGGGAAATACTGGACTGGAAAAATCCTAGTTAAGATTGCAGACCGCAGCGCATCCATCTTTCTCTTCTGTTTTGACCCGCCCCCATAACTGTTGACCAATGACTGAGGAGTTCTTTAGTCATTTTGTTTACAAGGTTTGGTTCTAAACAGAAATCTCCGGTAGGCGACAGTCTGAATACAGACCAAAGACTCGATCCAGAACAAATAAGCGAACTCGGTCTGGACCAACGGACATTTCCAATCTCCTTACAGGAAAAACCTTCTGAATAACATTGAAAGGTGAGCAACAGATACTTCAAATAATCCACTTGAGACCATGAGAAATAATTTTTTTATCATGTCACAAATACCAGGGTTACAGGTCTGTTTCGAGTGTGCGACTAATTCAAATGTAAAATAAGTGAACCATAAAGAAGGAAAGTGACATTTTAACCCTATTGCACTAGTCAGTAAAAGTAAATATATCACACTTTAGAGTCCAAAGTGTGTGGCTTAGACCAAAAAATGACTCTAAACCTCTTCCCCATTCAGTGAGAAGGAAAATTGGAGCACATTTTAGGGATTTTTATCTTAGCTGAGCGGTGAATACAAAAAATATTAGAAGCTAAAAAAGATAGGAAAGTGGAGAAAGATTGTTTGAGAGTTTTCAAAGTGAGATAGTTAGAAAGAAAAAGAAACCAAAGAGTGATAAAAATTAGATTGAGGTGGAGCTGTTAAGTGGAAAGATAGTGCAGCTTTGAGTACTGAGAGATAGGAAGAAAGGATGCAGAAGAGGGAGAGAAGCCAGATAAGGCAGCAGAGAAGGACAGAGTCCATTAGTTGTACTGCTGCTGGTGGAGTCATTGGAGGAGAGAGATATGGACACAGCTGCAAGGCACCGCTATCTCTGTCCATCGCACTCTCCATCTCTTTACCTTTCTCTCTATACTCCTCTCTCTCACTCCTTCCTCAAACTCTTTCTAATTTACTTCCTACCTTGCCTCTTCCTCCCGTTCTTTTATCAGTCTCTGTCTCTCTCACACACTTTATGCCTTTATTTGCTGAGAATGCATGCATCACCTCAGCTACTTGCTGAGTTTCTGTTACCGCTATGATTTTTCTCTATATAAACCCATATGATGATGCCAACTATATTTGATGAGGGGGTTGAAATGCAAAATCTACCATCATTTCCTCCACAATAAATAAATAAAGTGTTCAATTTTCTTTTTGAAAGCTCGGTTATTTTTCAAAAAACTTCTAAGTTAAAAATTACTTTTTTTTTTTTTTTTGGATAGTTTCCACTTGAGTTAGAATTTGGAAGAATTTTATTTTAAACTAAGGTAGATTTCATCACAATTTTAGAAGAAAAGTTGAGGAGTGTTTTTATTCAGCAGCTGCTATGCCCCATAAATCAGAAAATGTGACAGCATGATACCAGAAGTAAGACTGGCAGGTTTCACACACAAATTAGTTTATTATAGTTTTCTTGTAACATGTAAAGTTACATTTGTGTTACCAGAGGGTGGAGGGTTGGAGATGAAAACAGTCATCAGGACAATTTTTTTTTTTTAGGATTTTTTTCTAACCATATAGATTGTAGATGCAGCAGAAACACTGAGTTATAGGGCTGTGGATTGTTGCTTAGGTGGCGATCCGAAACGATTCACGAATCGAACCACAATTCTTACTTTATAATATACTGTTTATTTCTATGTGAATATTTACTAGATGGAGGAGAATTGAAATTATTTGTATTAAATCACAGACATTTATACCTTTATTTAAACCAGTAGATCAGAATCAACAAAACTGATTTTAAAAACCACAAAAAAGATTCAGATAGAAAGAAATTTTGTTCATCATTTTAAACTTTTTTTGTCAACCTTCTAGTTAAGTTCAGCAGTAACATGTACAACATAAAAAGGATAAAAATCACTGCTGTTTTGTATCATTTAACAACAATACTTGAAAATGTTCCCCACAATTTTTCTATCCTCAAAGTTCTTCAATATTTTTCGGTGCACAGCCGTGTGAAAAAAGTATTTTTTTTCCGCAGCCGAATCATCTGATTCACGTTGATTTACATCCTCCTTTCAGCAGCACGAGAATGCGTTCCTTCAGAATAAGATGGAGTTTCATTAATTGTGTCAACTGTTGAAGAGTTATCCTAACCAAAAGAATGTAAACACTGGAGCTAAAGCTCCGACATTAAAGCTAATTATTTTTTTCAAAAGTTGTCAGTGAAGAGAACTTTAGTCTCAGTTTTTGAACGGAAAAAACTCTTGCTAGTTTTACTTTGAAAACCGGAAGCTTCTTCACCACAAAGATGTGTGCTTACTTCCGGTTACTACCGCGACTCTTTCGGCTTTGTTTTAGTTTGTAAACTTAAAATCAATCATTAATCTGCATTCCAGAGGAAAAATACATCGTTCCCAGATAATATTTTGATCATATTTTACTACAATTAACTATATTTATAAAGATTGTAAATCAGCGATCTTGGACGTCGCGAATATTCGTACTTGAATTTTCGGGAGCAAATCGCGAATATCCGAGCACCCGGAAACTCGTTACAGCCCTATGAATTAGTAAAGCCTCTTTTTCAATGAATGGGTTGGAAGTCCGTGGTTCACGATAAAAATGCTCCCAGGCCAGATTCAATGTGAATTGAAATAGAATTGCTATATACCGAGCTAGACTGGACCATACCACTTGGTGGAAACGGGGCATAAGAGGCCAGTACTAACCTTACTAAGGACTACAATATGGCGTAAGGGGGCTGTACAATAACGTTACCCTTGGTTCATAAGTGTGAATCGAACATTCTACTCTTGGCGACATCTCAATGTGACCGAACAAGCCTCAAGGAAACTGTAAGGTACACCTGTTCTCTCCTTAAATGCAGCTGGCGCCCTCTTTGAATCAAGCAGCAAATGGGTCACTAGTCAAAAGGCAAATACGGTGCGAACGTATAAGGTCTAAGAGCTCAGTCATATGGAATAGTTTCACCTGCTTTTAAACTACACTGCTTCTCCAAATGAAAATGGGCAAATAATGCTAAAATACAGTAGGAGTTAGACACTACGGAGTTATTGAAGGTCATCTTTACACACTAATCCACACAAGCCAAGAATGTGTCCTGTGGCTGTCATGAAAGTAATCATTTTTTTTAGGACAAAATGAAATCCTAAAATTCTCAGCCTGCAAAATTCACAGCTTTATAAGAGCAAGGACATCAAGAATCACACTTCAGAGTATCGCAGCATGTTCTTAAATCCCTGTGACTCCTGGGGAGTAAAGTAATTTTATCAGTGAGTAGTTTGCTGATTGGCTGATGCGCTGCCTCCAGTTCTCCCCAAACCAGTAGGAGCGAAGAGTTCATGAATAAAACAATTTTTATGTAAAAATGATGTTTAAAAGCAGTCCGCCGGAGGACAGAGAGGATTTTGTGCAAACAGAGGGACGATATTAAAGTTTTAAATGATTTGGTTGCAACAACAACACAACAGTCACAAAGACAATCTGAATGCATGAGAAATTTAACAGCAGTGTGGTTTACAGCGCTAATAAACTTCTGTAGCTCTTCTGTGAAATCTAGCTTGATGTGCAACAGCAGCACTCTGCAGGCTGTCTCCATGGAGGTGCAACGTTATGTAAACTCGTTTGTTTTTTTTATTCCTTACACTTTAACTTTCTACACACAACCATATTATAATAGACACATGCATGTTTTTGTAATTGGTCAACGTGCAATATTCATTCAGTCTCCTCTATCTGATCTACTTCCAGCCCTCCAGTGAACATCTTTTGTACTTTTTTATCATTTTTATTTTTTTATTTTTTTTGATGTACATACTTCACCATCTCTATACTGTTATTTAAACTTGTAGAGATATCCCTATGCTTCCCTAAACTGTGACTCTGAGAGCTTTACACAAGAATCCCAATGAGTCTCAGTGTAAGTTGATGCATACATAAAACCTTGAACCTTGAATAAGATTGGATGACAAAGTAGTGATATACCAGAACATTAACAAATTAAATCAAGATGAAATCCAGGTTGGATTCCTCTTTAGGCACTGAGGAAGAAGAATTTGATCTATTCTTCTGGTCTATAAGAATAACTTTATACGTATGCTGGATTAGCGTATGGTTCCTAATATAGTCATAATCAGGACAAAGGATTGCCCTCTCCCAACACAGGACAACCAACACCTGAACTAAAAACCCACTCCAAGGAAAATTGTATATGTTTGTGTAGAATTTTTCTTATGATGGAGGACATATGTGAAGAAAATTAAGCTCAAAATTGCATTTCTGAGTATGTCTTTATTTAAATCGTTGTGACTTAACCAGGCCAGATGGGCCCCATATGGTTTAAAAGTGGGCACAAAATGAGTCCCAAATGGGTTTGTCCACAGTCTCTGTTGGTTCTGCTGTCCTCTGCGGGACCATGGGCGTGACCCTGCTAGCTCTGTTGTCTCTGCTATGCTCTATTGTGAAGTATCTACTTGCAGACAAATAGATCCATGTATGTCTTAGTTTTCCTCGTCTGAGCTGGACTTTGGCTCAAACTGTATAACTGGATAGCTCCAATATTGCTCGCCATTTTGGATTCATCTGCGATTTGTGGGTTGGAGGATGATGGGAAAGGACGGCACGCTTATTCTGCACTGGCAGTCCTGCCCACATCTTAGAGGTGAGTTTCTGATGAAACACACAGGTTTTTAGATTTTGCCTAAAAACGGCATAATTAACAGACCATTGGGAAGGATTTTACAATTGATCAAAAGATAATTGAAGTGAGACTTTAAGAAAAGCTCGAAACATCCTCAGAGACACATCGGGTTCTGGACATGATCTATTTGCAATTCCTTCCATCCACAGGGCAATGGAAGAAATTAGAGCCCCAACAGTTTTTCTCCAACAGCCAAAACAAAAATGTTTTCATGAGACGCGAGTATTCAGATGATGGCTGTAACTTTATGCATTTCTCTGATTATTTTTATTTTTTTCAACATGTGTCTGTATGGCTCTTTTAAATTGGTTGTACATTCATTCAACAACCTCTATGGTATTCAGTTTCATTCCTGAAAACAATAAAAAAAGAAGAACTGATTTAAATGAGGAAGCTGGTGCTTCACGTCGCTTCCCTCCATGTACGAGAGAAAAACACAAAACTCTTTTTAAAAATGCATGTAGAACAAATGTTCTCTATTTTGACTAAATCTAATCTGCCACATTTTTACATGAGCTGAGAGAGGAAGCAATGTATCGTCATCAAGCGAGGAAGATTTTCATGTTTTTTTAATACGTTTTATGTTTTAGCTGTGAAAATCCAGAAACAGATTTTTTTTTTTTTTTTCTTTTTGGGCTCATCCGATCATCTGCATCGACGGGAAGAAATGAATCCACCCCAAAACACACAGGGTGAATGTTTGCTGTGTGTGTTGTGCAGCTTTCTGTGGTGACCTAGAATGCTAATCATTTTTTCTGCACGCACCAACAGAGGGAATCGATAGGCGCACAGGTGTGTGTGTGTGTGGATCTGTCAGTTTTGCCGGGGTATTTCTCAAGGGCGAGAGTGGTCAGAGAAGCTGATGCAGAACCTGCAGGTTCAGTGTGCCGCCTGCATTTTCCGTGCGAACTTCCTCCAGATGCTCAGCTTTCTTGTCACAGTTCACAGACACGCATGTTAGGTTAATTGGTTATGCTTCATCGCTGCGGCTGTCCGTCTCTCCTGTTAGTACTGACTGACGACCTGTCCACGCTCAGCCGAGACCTTTCAGAGAATCGAATACCTGCGATCTAGATATTAAGCAACTCCGAACCACTTTTGTTTTTTCACTTCTTTTCTTTTACTACTTTTAACCATAGATCACCCCCTCCCCCCACGCATGTCTACACTCATCCGTCCAACCTTCTCTCTCAGTGAGTTTCTTAAATTGAACTGACAACAGAATCATCCATCAATCCCATGGTGCACCACCGCCTAGAGGCCCTGTAGTGTGACCCACGTTTATGAACATCATAATACCTGGACAGTCATAAAAACTATGCTCACAAGAGACAGACACCAACAAAACACCTGATTTCTGACAGTTAGTACACAAATAAACGTCACTGTAGCAGGCGGTTCAGGTCACTTGGAGGTTGAGGAAATAGGACTTGAATTTTATGTACATTTTTTAAGGGTAGAGACTTAATTGGAAGAAACAAGAAAAAAAGAAGTAATGGTTGATTTGAACTTTTATTGTGAAAAAAAACCTGAGAAACATAATATTGTAAAAGATTTGGAATTTCAAGCTGCCAACTTTCACAAAAGATTTGTCACAGACAGAAAGCATTCAGCAACTTACTCCAAATTTTAAAGCTGTCAGGATCTCCCCAGCTATTTCTAAAAGTAAAAAAAAAAAAATAACCTTCAAGTAAAGGAAAACACTCAGATTTCTCTGTTGAACTGAACATCACGGTTCGATGTGAATGTCCTTTATTTTGGTGAAAGCTCCAGAAGTGAGGCTTTTGAAAAGTACTTTTATTGCACATTCTCATTATGTCATTACAGTTAATGGCACCTCAAAAAAGGATATAAATCTTCTGAGTTAGCTGTCAAAGTCAAATTTAGTTTAGTGCAGTTCTCCGAAAAGGAAAATAGTGGAATCCAAAAGGTGCAAACATGTCTGAGAGTATGTGGAACCAGAAAAGTGAGGACGGACTGGATGTGGACGCAAGGTGGGATCTTCATGAGAAAATCTACAGCTTTACTTTGGTTTCACAGGTGAAATCCATGTCAAAATGTAATTAATCTGCAGACGGTTGAGAGGCACAGCTGCTGGATTTGATGTGCTGAAGGTAATCAGGTATGTCTGCCAACCAGAATCAGGCTGTTTTTTGCCTATTGACACTTTATTTAATCAATGCAGCCATGTTATTTCATTAAAGATAAGAGAGAGAAAATCTGAAGTTCTAACTAATCAATATGACCATTTATAGAAGGAATATTAAGGATTTTTATTTTAATTAAGGTACACTTTTGGAACAAAGTTTAAAGACCTACACCAGTGCAAATCATATATATATATATATATATATATATATATATATATATATATATATATATATATATATATTATATATATATATATATATGTGATGAAGGGTTTTTATCAGCTCCTGATTCATCAGTATGTATGTAAAGAATATGTTCTTCTTTGCAAGAAGATTGTGGAGAGCGAAGAAGAATTCCACCAAAAAAAGAACAAAGCTTTTGGTTTGGATCTTGAGTCAGGAAAAGTGCTGGTCGAACTATTTCTGATGTCATAAAACCTTTCCAGCAATCAATGAGTTACACTGTGTGACGACAGAAGCTCCACCCTTTTTTTTGGACCAGAAATAGTGTCAGTCAGTCCTGCTTAACAGGTTCCTTTTGTAATAGAAACGTTTAAAAGTGGAAGCCAATGTAAGAGAACTGGACCGATGAGGTCAGATCTTCTGGTTTTGGTTTAAACTCCACCAGCAGGATTCTGAATGAGCTGCATACTTCTAGAAATCTTTTTGGAAAGACCAGAGAGAAACACAGGAAAAGTCCAAATGTTTCCAGGTATTTCATTCTTCCATCCATTTTCTAAACCTCCGTTTTGTCCCTTTCGGGGTCACGGTCCCTAACTTGGCCGAAGTCAGGGTTTACACTGAACAGGTCGCCAGTCTGTCGCAGGGACTCGATCACACATCATACACACTCACACCTCGGGACAATTTAGAGTAACCAATTAACCTATGAAGCATGCTTTTGGACTTTAATTTAACAGGACTTTAGTTTTTTTTAAATAAATTTACCCTGCAGGAGAAGGCACCAATCAGCTTTTCTAAATCATGTCTGGATAGGAGATTTTTGAGTCTCTCTGATTAAGATGATTAAAAAGGCTAATTTGGTTTTAGGCTTAACAAGAAGCTCAGATCTGACCGAAAAGAGTTGAATATTTTCAAACATTGCTGCAAAAAACATTTTAAACTTCATTTTTTTTTTTTGTCTTTCATACTCCACAGTATGTACTGTCACACTTTACCTAACCCCCCCTTTTTTTTTTTTTTTTTTTTTACTGCTTCTGGTTCTTTAAATATTACTGATTAGATTAAAAAAAAAAAAAAAAAAAAAAAAAAGCTGAAAGATTGGGAACAAAACAAAACAAAGTAGAACTCCAGCCCTTGCGAATGCCAACTCTGCTGTTCAGTCATTTCATATTTTCCATTTCGTTTCCAAGTCTTGGATAAAGGTTAATGGAAGACAACCACCAGTTTGCCTGAGTAAAATACATTTCAGCAGCAGGAAAGACGACAGAGTTTAGCAGGCTCGAGTGTTGTCTGGACAACAATGCGTGTTATAGTGTTGACTCAGAGAACAAATGGGTGAAGCGGCAGAATTCCAATAATTGAGCCCTGGGGTGCTCCACATGTCATGGCAACTATTAGAACTGATATCCCTAATGGAAATTAGGGATTAACTCTCCCTCTTTGGTGAGATTCTTTCCCAACATATTAGGATTTTTCTACATTTTAAAAATAATTTATTGCGATTTGAATGCTGCATCCAGGCTGTTGATTTATTAATATTTTACCACACATCCCAACATTAGAGTTAACCAGCAAGGATTAAGATTGCTTTACTGTCAATAAACTTTTGTTTATCGGACTGATGACCTGCATTGTGCATGTTCAGCTCCACAGGGAAAAACCACAAAATGGGAAAAATACCGTGGTAAAGCAGAGGAGAAATCCCACCATTTTTTCTTATGTATATTCTCCCTATAAATTTCAGTGACGTGAAAACCCTTTTTTTCTGTATTTTTCTAAACATGCCTTCAGGCAATCCCTGATCCAATGCATCACTGTATATTTAATAATTCAGCACACCTAGGGACTTCACGCTGAAAGTCTACATTTACAGCAAACTCCTGGTATTTTCACATCTGTACAATTGTTCAGTTCGTGTGTTTGTGCGAATCTGTTTGTGACTCAGTGATAAAACACGGGTCCGGCTGAACAAGGTCTGCTCCCTGCTGGCTGCATGTTGCTGGCTGAGACAGCATGTCATTCTGCTCTCTCACTGTGGGCATTCAGATGCTCAGTGGATGGATCACACACACACACACACACATAAAACAAGCCCTCAAAAACATTACAAATAGCTCAAGCACATGCCCGTAACAACAAACAATAAGAAAGAAAAGGCTCAGAATACCTCTGCAGCACGCAGCAACAGACTCACAGGAGCATTGTTAGGCTTAAACATTGACTTTGAACTTAAGCGTAGTCATATGCAGCATATAAACAGACTCACTATTCCAGCACACCAACACAGTTCTGCTGCAGGCCTTATAGAAAACAAGAAGACTTAAAAGAACAGCTCCTGCCCCTCTCCATGGCTCACACCAATAAACATATATATAAAGCACCTATATGGTGTGAAGCTGACTTTAGTTGTTAGAATTTTTTTTTTTTTTCGAGGTCTTCCTCATTCAGTGAGCTTTACATGAAATGCTTTCTTATTAACACGTTTCTTTGGAGCAAAAGGATCTGCTGTCTTATCATGGCTATTTATAGGTGCTCCAGAAAAGCTGTTCTAATTTGTCTGTGTCTGGATTCATCTACAACCACTGATGTCTGTCATTTGTTCTTCACCCATGAGATTAATTAGTGAATGATAAAAAAAACAAAAAAAAAATGACAGGAAGAGGAGCCAGACGAGAGTGAAACACAGCAGAAAGCAGAGGGAAGAAGAGTGAGAGTAGGAAACGCAGAACGTCCGTGTGAGGAAGTTCGGAGAAGCTGTCATCTCATGATATCGTCCAATCACATGCTAACGCAAAATGAACCACAGTTTTGACTCTTGAAGGATGTATGAGCTAAAAAATGTAGGTTTAAATGAATGAAAACTAATATTTCCTGTCAAAGAGGGTGTCTAACTGAAGAACATGGAAAATCTGATTTAACATAGCTCAAATAAATTAAAATTCCAATTAATTTTATTTGTAAAGCACCTTTCATTTTAAGAAACAAGGTGCTGTACATAAAAATAAACAAATTCCACATATTATATACGGGAGCAAACACATCTGAGAAATGATTGTAGCAGAAAAGATGCTAAATAAAAATATAACTGTTGTATCTTCTTAAAACCTTCTAATGTGAATGTGAATGTTTACCATATTAACTCTAATCTGCTACGGTAAACTGTTCAATGCATAGATTTTTTTTACAATTTTGTAATAGTTTTTATATTTATTTTTACAAAATTTTGATACAACAAAGAAGTAATTGGTCTCCGAAAATCAATGATGCCTGACATCCTTACAGAAAGGTTATAACGTCATAATGACAGAAGATGAAAAATAGTTTTGTAGCTAATTCTGGTGCATTGGCAGCGATGCTTTTAATGCACAATCTCCCCGTCAAACAAATAAATAAATGACCTAAAGGTTGAATTTTGAATCACATTTTTATATTTTAACTTTGTTGTGGAGTAGCTGTGTAAAAAACCTCAAGAGGAACAGTATTTAAAAGCTGAATACAAGTTAAGAGCTCAGTGTCCACTGAATCAAAAGTTAAAACAAACTTTGAATTATCTTTTTACTTTAAAGCTTTCAGCTTTTAACTCTATTTTATTTTTTCTGAATTTAACACTTTCCCATTCGGTTTCAATTTCAATAACAAAACTAAGCAAAAAGTAACAAAAAGTACCTGCAGTCTTCTGCTCGTCCTCATAAAATTCAATGTTCAATTCAGTTCAACGTCCATCATGGTTCAAGTTGCTGAAATTAGGCTTTTTATTTTAGTACTAATGAAGAAAGAGGACAAAACCTTAGAAATAATTAGACATTATTCGGTGTCCCTCACTTAGCAAAAAGATAAGTACAGTGTTCTGCCAAATATTTGCAGAACAAATTCAGTAGTTTACAGAAGAGTAAACTACTGAACTGAACTGTACTGACCTTTATTCTATTTTTCTTATTTCCATTAAGACATCATTGTTCTTGTTTTTATTTTTTCCCTTTCTTGGAATAATATAGGACAGCAAGTCATAAAACAGAGTTACAGAGACATGGAAGTACCGCTTACAGCGCCGTCATTCAGACACAGTAGGAAGGTGAAGATCCCTTTAAAAAACAAACAAACAAAAAAAAAGAATCTGACTGATTTCATAAATCTGGACATAGAGACATTATTTCCAATGCTTTGGTGGAACTCTTCAAAATATATAAACCTGATCTCTCAACATCATCTGTGTCTTCTATACATTTCAAATGAGATATTTAGTCAATGCTTCCATTGTACCGGTGCGGCTAAAAATGTAAATGTTGCTTCTGCCTCAGACGACAGAAGCGTCTAGTTTATGAACACATTTTTGGATAAGCATTGAGCATAAGAATTTGATGTAGGTCAGAAGGAAAAGTAGGCACGAGTTTGACTCACACTGCAAAAAGAGACAGAGTGCTTGAATTTGACACATGAAAGTGTTTAGTATGAACGCAGCATTGGGATGGGCTTAGCAGAGTTCTCCTAAAAGGGTAGTTTATACTTCAGAGCAACTTGTATGTGTTTTTTTCTTCTTTATTATGCATTTGTTTTGCTCCTGCAACTTATTATATTCCTGCGACTTATATTACGGCTCATCCTCCCCTTTGCCAAAGAAGGAAATTAAGCAAATGCTAGAGAAAGGATAAATTATCGTATTTTCAAAAGTATAAGTCGTGGGTTTTTTTTAATAGGGGGTACGACTTATACTCAGGAGTGACTTATTTGTGATTTTTTTTTTTTTAGACATAAATAGGCTCATATTTTCTTTATTTTCCCCACCTACAACCAGTTGTCTTTTAGCAGTTGTCTCCCACTAACAACCACTAGAGGGTGCTGTAGGTTTGTGTGTCAGTATTGGCTGCTGTCAGAAACACAGAAGAAGAGCCCAAAACAAAACAGACATTACTTAGAATCTGATCGTTCTCCTCATTGACGTTATGATGTTTTTCTTATTTTCACCAAGATATTATTATTTTTTATTTTATTTTTCTCTCCGGGTTACAAGCAGAGAGAAGAGGAGCTAAAACACGGTCATTCAGATGCAGCTCCTGCAGGCTAGAAGGTAAAGATTGCCGTGAGAAGAAGAAAGAGACTGAAAAACCCAGACGTGGAGACATAGATGCTTTTGTGGAGCTTTTTAAAATAAATAACTTAACCTCTCAACAATCGTCCGTATCTTCTATGTCATTTTAACGAGATATACAGTCATATCATGTAGTAATAGTAAAGAGCCTAAAAGTCACCTTCTCTACGGGAGCATCTAGTTTATGAAGACATTTTTGGACAAGCATTGTGCAAAAGCATAAATTTTAAAACGTGTCAATAGAGTCAGCTGACTCAAATTTGACGCATGAATCCCGTCCGGTGTCAAATGCAACGCTCCATCGGGCTTGTTTAATTTGTTCATAAGACTTTTTTCTTAAAAGTGCAATTTATAATCCGGAGCGACTTCTATATGTTTTTTCTGCTTCATTATGAATTTTTTGGCTCCTGCGACTTATACTCCGGAGCGACTTTTAGTCTGGAAAATACTGTACAATTTTTTCTAGACTTAACTTTAGCCTTATTTTTTTTATAATATACAACTTATTGACTTGTAAAGAAAAAATGTACTGATTTAAAATATTCCAAAATCACACAAAAATCCACAACCCTATAACACGTTTTATAGATATTTATTTTGATATAAATAAAACACACACAATGTTCTTTGCCAATCTGCACTGAAATAAAATACAAGCGTAATACCTGACAGAGTGACGCTGCTTCTCTGCCACCCCTCTGTGGATGATTAAAGAAAGATGGTGTTGTAGAGCAAGAGCCAATAAAGTGAGACAGATAGGTGGATGCAGCAATTCCATTAAGACACTGAATTGTAGGTCAAGGGGCTCAACAATCGTAATGACTCGTGTACGTGTTGGTGACTTCCATATCACCAATCCATCATGATTTGTATCATGTTCCATCGAACACTTTATTATGGTTTATTATATTATGATCTCTTTTCATTTCTTTAATCGTTTTAGACTGCTCCGCCCATGTAAATGATTGCAATTTTTGACAGATCTGGAAAGTAATACAGCTGTTTAAACCGAGTCGTATTGATCAAATGTTTATGTCCTAACAGCTCATATCTTCACTGCGGTCGGGTGGGAAAGAGGGGGGAGGGAAACGGTCAATGGACAAGACAAGATACTTTGCATTACAAGACGCATTAAGGCATTAGCACAAACCCCAGACAAATGCTCTCCTTTAACTGAATTGTTGTCTTTTTAGCATACTGTACTAATACTCACACAGTAAAAGTATCTAGTGATTTCCCATAGCATCAATTCTGAATTTGTTAAAATCAGTGTTTATATATTTTTCTGATTCAACACGTTTTTATTTAAAAATCATGAAAACTAAATATCTTTTAGTTTATAGGATCTTATATTTTATTCACAACACAATATCTAAAGAGTAGAACTTGACACAAACTTTAAATGCACAAAATGAACTCATCTAAATTAAATATGATTTTTTTTTTTAAATCAAACAAAATTGGCTCTTAAAGAAAGACGTATTCAAAATATTTAGTTAGGAGAACACCCAGTGACTAATTATGTTTATTAATAATAGTATGACATGAATAGTGAGAAAAATGTGTGTGTTTGACAGACAATTTTGTAGAGAGAAAATGGACAGAGCCAATGTGTGAGTAGGAGAAAGTTTTTGGAATTCTTTTCAAAATAATGCCAGCAACATTATTAAAAATTCTGAAAAGTGTGACGACTGGATAAACAACAACACTGGCAGTCATCCAGCTGCTCGTCTTTTTTTATGGCTTTACTTTTTGTACATTGTATATGTTGTTTAAAATAAGGTTGCGGGCAGCTTAGATGAATGTAAAATAAAAGGGTTACAAACGTTGGAAACATTAGCTTAAATGAACAATATGCTATTGCTTTCTAACGTCATCATCACTTTCTGCCAATCAACGTGCGGCTACAGTGGCTTTGCCCTAACTATCAATTTTTCTGAACCTACAATGGATGGGGGCCCTCTACAGGTAAGGGTCAGAACTGTTTAATGGGTTCATTTAACAATGGAAACGCTAAAAATACTAGACGTTACTGTACTATACTGGACCGCCAGTGGAAACGAGACTTTCCATTCTTTAGAGAGGCCAGTTTACTTGTTGTGAGGTTCTTTATGAGTGAGAGTTGCAAGATCCACTATCCCAGTACAACACCCGCTCTTTCAGTGCTTTTCCTGGCTTCTTCTCCCTGTCCCTCCTTCAGTTTTCTTTTGTGTGACCTCCAGACTACTACACAATCGGTATCTGTCAATCAAAACTTAGACTAAAAGGAGGCAATCACAGGAAACACTGATGAGAGCATACACAGAGGACTAATACTTTCATTTAATTTCCTTCTGTCAAGCTTTTTTTTTTTTTTACTTTTGTGGCCTTTTCTATTCAAAATTAAGCTGGAATTTATTGGCTTAAAAAGTATCTTTGTGCTCAAGATGAGGCCCGACTCTGAGTAATTTAATTATTACCTGCTATGAGTGATTTACTTCAGTTATGCTGGATTGAAGAGGACCAAAAGCAATTATAGAAATGCAAAATGAGCTCTCTGCTCCTTAAGAAAGAAAAAGAAAATGTGTTTTAAAACCAATATGTTAAATCAGTTTATAATTTAACTCATGATTCAGAATCTTCCAATGGGGTTTCTTTAAAAGACATGCAGTCATTACCTGTTTTAAATTTAGTTACACCGCGTTCACAAACACAAAAGGCTCAGTGCATTTTCACATATGTGAAAAAACGGGGGATATTAGTGACTGTATTTCTCGCAAATCATTCTGCACCACAACTGTGCACATAATGAAGGGCTAAGTCATGGGTCTGCAACCTGCGGATCCTGGGCTACGTCTGTCTCCATTGTAGCTCTGTGGTTAAAGAAAAATATAATGCTTTTAATTAAAGTAAAAAAAAAAAAAAAAAGCAGCTAAAATAACTTTTGAAGCACAGTAGTGGTTTGATAATCGAGAACTAATTATTTTGACTAATTCCAGTTTTTTAAATGTGTGCCAAGGTTCAAAAATTACAGTTAGCTAGCTCTGTTTTAATTTTAGATAGTTAGATTTATGAATTTGAAAAGTACCCCACAAATACTTTAAAATATCTATTTTTTTATTGCTGATATTACACCTACAACCTCTAGATTTGCTTCATAGAGTTGACCCTATGTGACACAGGAAGTCGTTTATTTTGAAAGGAAGTCTTGTGAAGCCATATTAAAAGTTATAAACTGTGTCATATTTAGAAAATAGTCTATTTTCTCTTAAATGTTGTTCTATTGATAACAAAAAATAATATTTTATTGATATTTATCATAAGAATAACAATAACAAATATAACGTCTAATTTCTCTAAAGGATGTGTGGCTCCTACTGGGTTGTGGTCAGCAAGAAATTGACCCAAATGGCTCTTTAAGTGTTAAAGGCTGCAGACTCCTGGACTAAGGGGACATTAATTAACATGAGAACAGAATTTTACGACGAAGAGTTTGTGTGTGCCGTTACAATTGAGTAGATAAACATTGTGACTTTGTCAAAGAGACAAAGAAATCACTGTATCCCTTCCTGTTAGGACAGTGGGGCGGTGGGGGGGAACCGTGTCTGTAAGAGAGATATTCACCCGCATGAGAAGCAAACACATAGAGGGATCAACAAAGAACTAGAGGGGGAATTTCCAAGGGCAGGCATGCTGTAAAGGATGTGATGGACAACTGCTGGAAGTACATCAAATGTGTGTGGCTGGTGAGGAAGAAGAGAGGGACATGGTGATATATCTCAGTGATACGATCAGCAAACAGGGTTCATGACCCTGCTGAGAGTGCTTGGCCTCTTCCGTCATCTTCACATAACTTCAGCAAGCATTAATGCAGTATGTTATAAGCTCGAGGAAACTAAGTACCAAACCCAATGTTACACCTATAAACAAACAAACAAACACACATTGATGTTGGTGGAGAAGGTCTGGTTCTCAGTCTGCGCTTTAATTCATCCCAAAGGGGTTCTGCGAGGTTCAGGTCAGGTCATCCACACCAGACTGTCCTCCATGTCTTTATGGACCTCGCTTTGTGCACTGGGACACAGTCACATTGGAAGACTATAGGGAGCTGCTCCAAACTCTTCCCACAAGGTTGGGAGCTTGGAATTGTCCAAAATGTTTTGGTATCCTGAAGCATTCAAAGTTCCTTTTACTTGAACTAAGGACCCTAAAGAACAAGCCCACACCATCATTACTCCTCTACCAAATCTCACACACGCCACAATGCAGTCTGAAATATACCATTCTCCTACAACCCCCAAACACAGACTGCTCCATCAGATTTCCAGATGGAAAAGCATGATTCTTCACTCCAAAGAAGGAAAGAAGGAGTCTCCACTGGTCTGGAGTCCAGAGGTGTCAGAGTAAAAAAGTAACTCAACAGACCAAGTGGTCATATTGATCAAAGCTCAAAAAGAAAACATTGTATAATGTTTTAGTAAAGCACAAAATGCAGCTGATCTTAAGCTTAACATTGCATGGAACTATGTGCCTCATTATATACAGTGTGCTGATATAGAGCTGGCTACTTTTAGAGTGGGTGAGCTCACTGCAGGGACAATATTTTCAGTGCAAACTTCAGAAAAACCATGCAGAAATGAGACTGGCTCATTTGCATTCCAGTATTCAAGTTTCCATGGTAACAACACAGGTAAAAATCCTACACTCGATGTTACCAGATACCGGACACAATATACTCATATGAGATCAAGACGGAAGCTTCCCTAAACCCAACATGGATTCCTTGCTTTCCCCTCCAGTGCTGGTCTCTGAGCCGTCACTCAGCGCACTATCATTTCTTCCTGACCTCTGTCCTAACTTAGTTGTGTGTTGTCAGAACAGCAGAGAAAGCTCCCTTTCAATGTTCTGACTAAGAGTGTATGTGTGAGTGATGTGTGTGATGTATATCCAGCGGTCTCTCACGTCCAAGTCACTCCATGCAACACTCGTACATCAAGCTCTGAGCCTGCACCACATAATGGAATGAGGACTGACAGGCTGACAAAGTGGGCTTGAAGAGGAATAAGAGAAAAGACTCCGAGCATAAGGAAATTACTGACAGAGACATACTCTTGGCGGTGTGACTTAAAATCACATCTCCCTTTTATTTCTCTTTCAGTCTTTCAGACCATGTAACTGTGTATGTTCTATATAGATGCTCCATCTGACACCCTGCTCTCTGTTTCACAGCTCTTTGAGCTGGTATGCTTCTTCCAAACGAACTGCTTTTACCAAGCCAAAATCACTCCGTATGAATTCTTGTTCGTCCAAGATGTCCCTTTTTTTCTACAGTTCTGACACATCTGCTAATGTCAAAACTTACCAATTCCCATTGACTGACTGTTTTAAACAAACCACTTGGGCCACATGCAGCATTGGAAGTCAAAGACGCCCCACCCTGCCCCTTTAGGACGGATTGGGAATGAGTTTTGGTTATGGGTTTGCAGTCATTAGAGAGGTGGGTTTGGGTCGTGTGGTCTGGATTAAGCCAGTTTAGAGTCAATTTCGTGGTTCCATGTTGATTCCGTCTTGCTAGGAAGTCTTTGAACAACATGTCCCAAAAAATGAGCAATGTACAATCAAATCTTGACAAGGTTTTTTGGATATGTCCAAGCAGTTTGATGGTCACCTGTCAGTTCAAAACTCCTGACCTTGTTTTGATCAACTTTAAAGTAAAACAACAAAGAAACAAGAGGAATAGTAGAAGCCAAGGTCTTCCAAGTTTTTGTACTCGAAGCACTAATGTACTTTGATCAGGTCAATGATCCGTTGTACTAAAGTCAAAGAACTGGACCTGAGCTTATGAACCACTGCATGGGTGTTCTTAAAAAAAAATTCACAAGTTTCAGGCATGCTTTAAAATACATTTGGAAAGTTTTGGGAGATTCCTCTTGGTAATGGATATAATAATCACAAATAAGCAGAAATTGATGCATAGGTTGATAACATTTTAGAATACAACCCAAGTTGCACTGAAGCATCATTTTTTGAACATGAGTGAAGACAAAAAAAAACCTGATATTCCACAGAAATCCAATCAAAAGGTAAACTGGGATTAAGATGAACACACCTATATCTTCCCCACTCAGAGGTTTATTTTATCCGGATACATTTCTCCACAATGCATTTCTCTTTCTCTCTCTCTCTTTGTAAATACATTTATATATATATATATATATATATATATATATATATATATATATATATATATATATATATATATATATATAGACTATCTAGTGTCCTGGATTTTAAAAAGAATTTCCAACACTCTTTTTTTAATGGCAGATGTCACTGATTTTGCTAGGTAAAAATCTATAAAATACAAACATTTTATGACATCTACTTGTGACTCCACTGTCTTCTAATCATGATAATGTGGACTGTCTATTAAAAAAACTATATTTCAACTATTTTTTTTCCGCAAATTTTATTTGACTTCAATGCATTGTGGTCTTTATTAGCTAATGCAGTGAGCATCGATGTACACTGGTTTTTTACAAAGACTTCTGGGAAATTTCTAGGATGCAATTTTGAATTTGTAGATTTGGACAGCACTTGAAAATGGCAAACGCTCTAGATAGTGAGTAGAGAAGGAATTGGGACATACAGTAGCATATATCTGTTTTTCCATGTATCAGAATGAAACAGAGCAAAGAGATTTTGTCCCGCCCATTTCAGTTGTTGCATCATTTTTTTTAAATAGTGGGTCTAAATATCTGCTTCTGATCCTTCATGATTTGAATTAAGAAACATTTAGAAACACATTTTTAAACTTTTTTTTTTTTTTTTTTTTTGTAGAAAAGGCTACAAGAACATGTTCAAAATCCACCAAAGGCATGATTTTAATTGGAGTGGGTCTCAAAATTATAAACATAAATGCATGTTGTATTTTTCAAGACATGGCACACTATTCTTGTGGTGGTTTGGGGCATTTATTATCTTCACTTTTTCATTTTGCATGAATTGAACTGCCTCTGTGGTTAAGTGAACAGTCAGATATTTTTTAAAGATATATTTTGACCACCTTTTTCTGGAACAGTTCCTAAACCCCAGGATTTGCTTTCCACTTGCTACCGCACATACACCAACCCACTACCCACTGCACACAATATAAATTACTGCAATTACTCTAAGCAAAATATGATGACAGCAATTTAATGTGAAATAGGTCAGTGGGAACTATTTAGAGCTGACCACTTTTTTTTCTGAATATATATATATATATTTCTCAGAAAAACAAATGGATTTCAGTTTAGCTCGGCTCCTGTGCCGTACTTGATTGTTGTGTGTGTGTACTTGTGAGTTACCATGAGTGCACGACAGCCATGTGATCTATGGTCCTTGGTGTCACTACACTGCCTTTGCTGTGAAGGCATCCCATACATCATTGGTGCATCTGGTGCCCTTGCAACAACAGCAGGACACACAAACATACAAATAAACACAAGTACACAAAGTTGAACTCTTTCCAGAATTTTCTATCTTTACTTCAGTACAACAACCATCCCCTCCAATGCTCTGCTCACCCTTCTATTCTTCTTTTTTCTGTGTTTACTTTTAATCTTCATCAATTGCTCCTATTTCTTTTTTAGGCTGATTAAAAAAAAAGCTGATAAAGCACAACATTGTAGTGATATATCCGCAAACGTTCAATTCCTTAACTAGAAGCAGGTCTGTGATTTAAAAAAAGAGAAATTGAAGATAGTTTGATATCTCTCTTTCAGTCAATCTGAATAGCAGTTTTATAAAAAAAAAAAAAAAAAAAAAACCTTCAGGTTTGCTGTCACAACAGAAGCGTTTCAAAGTTATGTTGGTCTGTATGAAATGATGAGCCCCACATTTTTCAGTTAACTTTTAAATGCTGCACAAAACTGGACATTAGTTTTCAACTATGTAGTCAGCTCTGAATGATGAGCTCTGTGCATCATAGTACATGCATGCAAAAGTCAGTGGGATTAGAAAACCATGTGATAAGATTTTATCTGTTTGTTATATTAAAATGATCAGTGAAGTATCAGTGAATACTATGTCTGTTGATTTATTATTATTTTATTTGAAAAGGTACAAGTATGCAAATCAAAATGAAAAAAAGTGACATTATAACTATCATTTTGCTGACATTTTAGAAATGTGTTTTCAGTTTGTTTTTTTTTTTTTTAATTCCAAAATAAATAATCAAACACATGAAGTGCAGTTATATCATTTCACATTTATAGTAGTAAAACAAAGTTCTGTAACATTGTATATGTCAGGAGACAGAGCTCTGTCTCCCCCGATGGTCACTGGTGAAAGCCATCCCCAGAGTACTGACTGCACTACATCTCCCAGCAGCCCCAGCACGCGTGTCCTGGATGCTGCTCAGCTGTCTCTCCTTTACCAATCACACACAGGACACTTATGCACTGCAAAGCACCTGACTCAGTGCGAAGAATTGTTTGTGCCACCCTGCCTGGATTACCAAGCGTTTCTATCTGGACCTGATCTTCTGTTTCTAACCCTGCTCAATCTATGATTGCCTGCTGCCTGCCCTGACCCTTGGGCCCTGTCAAGTCTAGGTTCTGATCCCACACCTGTGATTGACCTTTGCCTGTCTGACTCTGATTTAGCTTTGTGGACTTTTAGCTATGCTTAATTCTCGACTGACCTAATAAACCTGCTGATGTGGAACCACCTGTCTGGCTGTTTGTGACAATACATGTGGACACACTTGGCAATTCAATTGTTATAGGACTCATACAAAGCCTGAATGATATATGATGCAAATTTGATCAATTTAGGCCAAATCTGGTAAAACTTGTGCTTTTTAATTTTCAGTGCGCAAATATATATATTTTTTCCATTTTGAAAATTGTGTGTGGTGTATTAAACCAGTTCTCTAAAGTTGGCGAGGCAATTTTATTTATTTATTTTAATCACTTTTTGGTTACAGTTTTTTGCTGGCAGCTAAAAGTGCCTGCAGCATCATTGGGTCTGTCCTCTGGTCCAGGATTGTGACGTGGCTTGGGTAGAGATTAACAAAATTTCAGGGTATTTGTATCTTAGACACTAAATTTAGTGGTCCATCTTTCCAAAGCTGAATAAGCCTCGGACATTCCCAAAACACTGTAATGGTTTGAATCTATATTTGACTCCAATATCTACAATATACATTTTTTAATTTGCTTTGTGGACTTCTACAATATCTCATGATATTCTTCCAGCAATGTTCTCTCCATTCCAGAAAATGTGTAGAGGAACATTGTGAAGAGCATATTTCTTTCTTTCTCCTTCCAAAATGACAATTCCAGCTTCACTTTTCTATATTTTCTTGTCCTTTTTTTCCTTGGTGTACATCTGCTGTTTTCAATCACGTCTAGTACAAATGTGTTTAGTAGTTGAGATTGTTATCAGGGATCCTGGCCAAATTATTTAAGGACACATTGTCTGAACGGAGAGGCTCCAAGTTAGCAGAATCCTGCCCAATGACCATTACGATCCCGAGTTATTGGCTCGGAGTTGTTAGTGTTGATGAGATGCCTGTAATTAAAATCATTTTCTCCACCAGCCCCTTAGATCACTGAAGTGCCAAATTAATTCTGAAGAGAATCTGAGCGAGCGAAGCAAAACAAAACATCACAACTGTGCAAATCCTTATCAGTCACTGTCGATTGAGGATAAAAGTCCTTGAATTTCCTTGTGCCAGATGACAGGGTTTCAAAATCTCCCAAATTAATAAGCCTGGTTCAGTAATGAAAGGAACAGCTCAAATGCAGTGTTGGACAGAGAGGTGCATTTGATTCAAATGAGCAACAGTTTTACAGTGCACACAACACAAAGAAATGCTGGCTGGTGTTGTTATCGCCACCGAGCAGATTTGCCCAGAAATTCCGGGAAAAAATGCCTCCTTCTCTGTGAAGTGGCTTGTGCTCCACATAAACTTTGTTAATAATGAATCTCGACAAGGAAGTATTGTCCTGGTTCTGCTGCTGCTAAACATGACTTAATGAAAACCTTTGCTTTCAGAAAAACAAAAAAAAAGGAAAAGAAGCCGTGTAAGCCTGTTTGGACTGCTACCTACACGGCAGAGGCACACCCTTCCTGCAAGACCGGGGCTTTACTCTCAGCGCACAATGATCAACGCATTTCTGTGAGATGTGGGAATATGTAATCAAGGCAGGGGAGTCTGGATCAGGGCAGACATGAAGAACGCATACAGAAACTCGCACTACGAGACACACAGAAGCCCGATGTTCCGGCTCATTTCAGCAGCACATCCTTGGCAACCGAGAAGCTTCAGAAGTGTCTCGTCTCACGCCGGCTTTCCAGCCACGGGAAACAAAATCAAAAGGCCAATTTCCTTGCAACTCTGTGCTAAAACATAAACACATCGTTGTTTGTGGGGGAGAAACAAGCAGTCGAGCCGCATTTAAAGTAATGACCTCATCTCAGATTAAAGGAGACTTGGAAAGGCTATCAGCCCTAATTTTCTTCTAATGTTTTGATGGATTTGCTCAATTTGGCATGATGTTATGGATGCTTGAATCCAAAGACATTTCACAAGTGCCTGTTTTCATAGCAACTGGCTCTAATTAGGGTTGCAGCGCTAAAGTGGGAGTGCCATCAAACGGCGGTGTTGCTGCAGAACGCGTCCACTTGCTTGTTCTGTGAATTGTAATCTGTTTTTGATTTACAGTAAAATCAAATCTGGTTTTTGATTTAGACTTCTATGTCCTTTTTGGTTTAATCTTCATAGATAAAGTAACATTTAGCTGAACTGATTTTTAAAATCTTTTCTGGAACTGTTTGTCTAATTTTTTATTTGTTAAGAATTATTATGTCTGACAATTATTTTCAGTTTAACAAACTTTTAGGTCAATTGGTTTGGAATGATTAAAAACACAGGTTACTCTTTAGATGAGGTTTTGCAAAAAACTCAATATAATGATGATAAAAATAATTAAAACATTTGTTTAACTTGTAAGCAGTTAATTAATATGCTTTTTGTAGACAATGGCCTCACTTTGGATGTTAATTAATCTTACTAAGTAAGCTAATAAACCTTATTTGGCATATTGTGCTAATAAATGTCTTACTAACACCCTATTAACACATTAAAACTGTTTGTTAATACATTAAAAACGCTTTCTAAAGAATTTTATTGTAACGAGTTACTAAAACACATAGTTATAATTGATTTACATTTATAATATGTGGATTTTTAGCTTTCATTTATTGTGTTTTCAAAACATTAAGAGTTCATTCGGGTCTTTTGGTTGACTCTTTTGTACTGATATTAACTTTAGCAATGTAAGGTGGAGTATATATAACCTTTTAACTATTGCTAGCGAGTCTAAAGTTTTTTAATGTTGCTTCCCGAGTTAATTAATAGACAATACAAACACACCAATCTGTCTGAGGCAAGTTGTTAATCGAATTGAACTGTAATCATTAATAAAGCTTTAAAAAAAAACAAAAACATCCAAATTAACATTGGACAATACCATTGGTATTGGTAGGTTTAGTGTACTATGAAGACAGTAAAATTCAACCATTATTTTTGTCCAATGTGATGAAATATTGAATTTAGACAAGACGTGACCATCCAGTATGGTAGAATGCTCTAAAAATTGATTGGAGTTTTTCCGGTTCCGGTTCATCACGAGCAGACGTGTGCCTCCAGCTCTCCGTAACTTTCGGGCTTTTCAAGTCTTTTAAAGTCGTCTGCAAGCGACTTTGATCACCGGGCTGCTGCAACACAGCTACCACAACGAGGAGAGCTGATCATGGCACCGAAGAAAAATTTTGAAGCCGATCTGGCTGAGCTGAAGACCGCAATGGCTAACATCCAAGCCCAGCTAGCTCCTGCTTTGCTACAGGAAGCTAGGCTAACAGCTGTGCTCCAGCTGGAGGCTAAACTAACGCCGCTGCTGCAATCTTGTGGAAGAAACCGCCAAGAAAAGGCACGCAACGAACAACGGGACAATCGCCAAGATCTGATGGAGAGAAGGATGCATGACTTGGACCAACAGGCACGGATGAATAATGTGATTCTCACGGGACTCCAACTACAGCCCAGAGACGCGGCCCTGGTGCTACCGGCGCTAGCATGGATGCAAACAGAGCTGCTGAATGCGACCGTGGAGGATCAAGTAAAAATGTATTTTATCGTTAAAGGAATCTCCTTGGGACCTGGGACACGGTCGAAGTCTGCCATCCGCTTCCCCGGAGAAAGACCACGGATAAACCAGCGATCCTGATCAGGTTCGTGAATCGAAAGCATAAGACTGCTCTGATGAAACAACGTAAACAACTTAAGGATACTAAAGTGTACCTTAACGAGCATTTATGCAAATATAACGCTGAACTGGCAAAACACGCGAGGATCTTACGATCCAAACGACAGATCCAGTCAACTTGGATTATGAACGCCAGAATCTTTATCAAACCACTCGGACCACCGGACCTGACGAAGCCTCTGGAAATAAGATCCATGAAAGACTTTGAGAACTGTGGGATTACGCATGTTTGAACCTCGAATTCAAGTAAAATGTGAATTGTGGACTCATGAAACCGTCGGAACCGTTGAATACGAACTCTGACCCAATTCTGAAGAACTCGAGCACAATTCCCTTGAAAGAAGACCTTCACAGTCTCTCAGTCAAAACAATGAAGATGGTTTACGTGGCCTTAAACCTGTTCCTAAACAAAGATGTAGCTCTGGTCTGAATACAATCTGCTCAAACTGTCTTTTAATGAGAATATTTTGAAGTTTTCCATTAATAAATCATGATTTTTTACTTAGCACTTTTTCATAATAATAATCGTTCTTTGATAAATGCAATCTGCTCAAATTGTCTTTTTTAATATAAGAATATTTTGATATATTTTCCTGCAGTAACAAATGAAGTTGATTACTACTGATATTTTTTGAATCTTTAATGAGAATGTTTAGATTACTGTTGATGAATATTATAAATGATTTGTCTATGGATGTTTTTGAAATTCTATTACATCACTGATATTATTGATCTTTTATAACCTGAAACTATATTGATATTTGATTTTAAGTCCTGAACCGGATATTGATTATTCATGTAGAGAAAATGGTATGGTCGAGTCGGGGTGGGATTATATAAGTTCGCTTCCTTCCACCCCCTTTCAAGCGATCTATTTGTGATTTATTATGTGATGTTAATCCATGTATTATAACCTGATTGCTTGAAATAAACCATTTCATTCATTCATTCATTCATTCATTCATTCATTCATTCATTCATTCATTTCATTCATTATTCTGATGTGGAAAAACAATACTGAGATAAACTTTATCAAACTGAAATGTGAATGGATTTGACATTCATTATTGTTTACTCGTTTGTTTGTACACAGATTTAATTTACCCTTGTTTATCTTGAAGAAATACAAGGAATCTGGAGAACTTCACCGTTCAGTATCAAGTATTTATGTGTGAGTCACTCTGGTGAAAGTTTTGGATAAAGATGTCCTGGATCCATTTTAGGTCAGGGAATCAGGTCAAATCGGATCATTCAAAACAAACAAATATCGACTACGAAGAGCAAGACTTCCAAACGTCAGTCCTAAACAGCCAACTGAGACATCCAGCTGCTAAAACTTTAAAATATAAAAAAATATTTCTTTCCAACAATAACATTCAAGATCAAAAGAAGGAATCTCAAACCTTAATGCAGTAAAATTCATTTTTCAAACTGATCATATATATTCCACCTTTTATATGCTGCGTTTGCTCAGCTCAGAATGAGATTTTATTTGTGAGAGCGCATAAATTAAAGTTAGCTTTTGCTTTGAGGCTCATGTTTGGGTCCTCGTTTTTGTCATGCTGCCTTCAGGCTCAGCTACTCTTCCTTGTCCTACATCCTATTTTGGGAAATTGGCAAGAAAAAAAAAGTGTCTACAGAACCCAACAGAACTATAAAAAACAAGAAAAAAACTTGTTGTGAAGTGACCGTTTTCACCTTGTGGAGATCATACTAGCTTGTTTCCAAACCCCAACAGTCACACACACACAAACACATTTGGCAGATAAGGAAGAAGGTAGGACTGCAGGGGCTGCAGCTGGTATTCTGGATGAGGATCTGGCACCAGAATATAAAAGAGACATTGAAACTGGACCGAAAAGAAGGTGGACAGATGGAGGGATGAAATGAAATGGTGGCTAAAGGGAAAGAGAGAGACAATGATGATAAGCTGAATGTAGCAACTGGATAGACAGAAGTGAGACTGATTGAAAGAAAAAAAAAAGAAGAGTTAATAGAGAGGGAGGGCAACAGATGGGTGCTCCCTTGTTTCTCTCTGCTGACCCATCTTTTTCATTACAATGGGATTTTGGGGCACAAAAGGAGAACGCTGATGAACAAAATGAAGAGGCTTGAGGCAGACGTCTACCCCCGCCTGCGCATGCCGTTACGTCCCTACAACTCCCTGTTTATGAACGCTTTGGGCTCATTAAACTGTCACCCACCTTTTAAACCAAAATCACTCTTTTGAGGGTTTTTTCCAGATTATTGCTTTTTTAAAGGTCCAATAAAATTATATGACTTGTTTAAACAAATTCAGCTCATTAGCTTGGTTAAAAAAAGGATTACAAGCAGCTCCTGAAAAAAGTCAATGTGGGTTTATCTCACACTTTAAACGTTATCGATGAAATTGTGCTTTTTTCTTTGAAACAGCTTAAGATAAGTTATTTTGCAAACTCTTCTTTTTTATATCCTAATGTAAAACGACTCGAACTATGAAGCTCCGCCTTTTGCTCCTTGAGTGCCCATTTTATGACGTCATCCTAGAGACGTCCTCATCAGCGTGACACCCACAGATAAAAACATCAATTTCTTTTTATTCATTTACATACTGTATAGCTTGGGTGTTTATCACCAAAATTTGACAGAATAGTTATGGCCAATGTGTTCATTTTGTGGTGAAAGTTGGTCAAAAAAAGCAGACAACACCAGGTGAACATTTATGGATTTACTCAAATGCCGAGAACATTGTTCTTATTACTGGCTGTGAACGTTTCCTTTCTCTTTGAAGCATCATTAATCTGTGTCAAAAATTCTTTAAAAATCTTTTTATTCGCTTTAATGGGAATCATTTTCCTTGAGACATACTCACCTTCCTGACTATGCACAATGTTCCACATTCAACCAGTTCTCCTAAATTTTCATTCTTGTTTTCCACCGGGAACTAGTCTGCTCCATTTCTCCACCGGGAACTAGTCTGCTCCATTTCTTCACTGGGAACTAGTCTGCTCCATTTCTTCACTGGGAACTAGTCTTCTCCATTTCTCCACCAGGAACTAGTCAGCTTCATTTTTCTCCACCGGGAACTAGTCTGCTTCATTTCTCCACCGGGAACTAGTCTGCTCCATTTCTCCACCGGGAACTAGTCTGCTCCATTTCTCCACCGGGAACTAGTCTGCTCCATTTCTTCACTGGGAACTAGTCTGCTCCATTTCTCCACCGGGAACTAGTCTGCTCCATTTCTCCACCGGGAACTAGTCTGCTCCATTTCTTCACTGGGAACTAGTCTGCTCCATTTCTCCACCGGGAACTAGTCTGCTCCATTTCTCCACCGGGAACTAGTCTGTTCCCTCTCTCCACAAGAAAATAGGCTGCTACCTCTCTCCCAGGAAATAGTTTGCTTCCTTTCTCCAGACTTCTTCCCAATATCCCCATCTGCTTGCGCCATTCGACGATACTTTCAGGATCCATCCCAACTTGTCGTGCAGAATCCTCACTGGAGGTTTCTTCACAAAGTTTGAGTGCTAAACCGAATCAGCGTTTCTTTGCCATCACTACACTAGCTCACAACACAGACGGCCGGCATCTGCATGACTGTCCACGAGCCGGGGGTGGGGTGGTGGGGAGCTCGTGAAGTTAGCCAATCACCGCTAGCTTCACGGAGAAAGTGTATGTATTAGCCTGGGGGGCGGAGCAGACTCTTCTTGGAGGGGGCGGTTCTCAACTTGTGATGTAAGAATTTGAGGACCTGCTTATTTTCGTGGGTATGGGAGGGGCTGCCATTGAGAGCGCAGGTTTTTAGAGGATTAATCAGGAACACTTGAACGGATCAAAGTACCGCTTTGGGGTTCGTTAAAGTGAGGAATAAAGTATATCACACTAAAAATCTCAAAGATGATTATCCATGGAATGGCCCCTTTAAAATGATACTCTTATTGAAGTCAGATGTCATCCTAACTTGAACACATCCAGAAGACTTTAAACTCTAAAAAATCTGTAAATGTAAAAATGTAGAGAAGCTGGGGTTGAATAAAATCTATTGCTTAAATCCTTTGATGTTATAGTTTTTCAAAGAGCTTCCAGGAAAAGACTTTCTCCTTCACCCCCTCGTTCCACATGTGAGGCCGACAGGCGTCCTTGACATCTGTCTTTCTGTGACAGGAACGTGCCAGGCCAGATGAACTTAACCTCCACAGGTTTAGCACCACAAAACAGTAAATTTGATCAGAAATCTTTCTTTCCGTCTGCATCTAAGCTTTGTCAGCACCACCTTCTCTTAATCTGTTTAGTCGTGTCTCACCCTTCCTCCTTTCAGCATCAGTGATGACAAATTCAGCTCAGCAAGGTCAGTTTTAGTGCTCTCCCCTGATTCTCCTTTTTCGTCCCACGTTGTCCCTATTCATGGACTTGCTTTGCAAAAACAAGCCTTTTAGGTTTTTCTATCCACTTTTTGTTTTTTTCTCTTCGCTTCCTGCTCCCTTCCTTCTCCCGCTCTCCTCTGTTCTGCCCTGCCAGCAGAGCCCTGGGGTTAAAACATGCTGCCATCCGCTCCTGTGGCAGGTGTGCGTGAGTTCAGAGGAGGAGGTTACTTCATTACACGGCTGACATCTGTAGCAGCTGCGACTGTGTGATTTCTGTATCTGATTCATAAAAAAAAAAAAAAAAAAAAAAAATCCCACTTTGTGTGTACAAGTGTGTTTCCGCATGCAAATGACAAACTTCAATTTTGTGTGAGATGGCTTGCGGACTTTTGGCCTAAAGTAGCAGCAATGACGCCAAGTCAGTTCTCATATTGTTCCCACCTCATGCAGACGGATGTACAGTGAGACAAATACGTATTTGAACACCCTATGACCTTAGGACTCATGGAGAGGTCTGACATTTTCATTTTAGGTGCATTTCCACATAATCTAACAAAAATCTGGTTATTACGTTGTAGGATTTTTTAAAATAATTTAAGTATTTGAACCCCTGTCTATTAGCTAGAGGTGGTTAGCTGCTTAAAAACACCTGTCCACCTCATACAATCAGTAAGACTCCAACTACTCATGTGGCCAAGACCAAAGAGCTGTCCAAAGACACCAGAGACAAGAATTTAGAACTCCACAAGACTGGAAATTGCCAAGCAGCTTGGTGAAAAAAGATCCACTATTAGAAAATGTAGAAAGTAAAACGACTATCAATCTCACTTGGACTAGGGCTCCATGAAAGATCTCACCTCGTGGTATCTCAATGATCCTAAGAAAGATGAGGAATCAATTCAGAATTACATGGTAGAAGGTCAATGGCCTGAAAAGAGCAGGGACCACTGTTTCCATGGTTCCTGTTGGTAATATACTAAGACGTTATGGCTTGAAATCATACATGGCACCGAGGGTTCCCCTGCTTAAACCAGTACATGTCCATACTCATCTTGAGTTTACCAATGACCATTTGAATGGTCCAGAGAAGTTGGGGATTTTTTTTTTCCTGTTCATGAGGCAGAATAACTGCACTGTAGTAAGTAGAAGGTGCCTGAGGCCATGTACTATTAGTGTTTGGGGAACAACCTCCTTCCCTCAGAACATTGAAGATGGGTTGCGGCTGGATCCTCCAACATGACAATGACCTGTAGCACACAGCCGGGATAACCAACCAGTGGCTCTGTAAGGATTCTGGGATACTTGTATGGTGCTTTTCTACCTTCCTTGAAGACCTAAAGCCCTTTAACTCTTCTCCCCTCATTGGGGTCCAGATGACTCCAACCATATATTGATGTGTGATTCCTTCCATGACAAAGGTGGACAAAGGTGGACAAAGGTGGACAGGATTTTATGTCTGCCATGGACATTAGTGAAACTAAAAAATCAAAGATAAAAAAGTTCAGTGCACTGTCTTATGGGGTCCAGATGACCTCACTTTTAATGTAAACAAGCCAAGGAGAGCGGAAGGGTTAAGTCACAGTCCCATTCACATTCTGATGACGGCTCCGCTGCTGAACACCCGCACCAACCTTCAACCACCAGAGGCAATCTGGGGTTCAGTGTCCTGTCCAAGGACACTTTGACGCGAGGTGGGAACCGAACCAACAATCTTCCAATCAGAGGTTGACCGAGGTAGCTCTTTGGCGGCAGCTCAAACTCTGAGTCTCTCAGCGACAACACAGAAACCTGACTGATCTGGAGAAGATATCTGTGGGGGAGTGGCCCAAAATCCCACCACAGGAAAAAAACTCAGGAACCAGTGTAATCATAAAGACTACTGTACCAAATATTAACATTTATTTCCTCAAGTGTTTCCATACTTATAATAACTTAAATAAATTATTGATAACTTAATAATTATTACGTTTCTTTTTTTTTTCACTAGAATAGATTTTAAACAAAACATTTGTTTTTGGGTTTTCTCTTTTTTGAACTTGTCGAACTCGTTAATTTAGAACTTTGACAAGTGAACTAAACAACACAGCAAAGGATGTCAAACAGTTATGTTCATGCTTTGCCCCCACCGCTGGCATTATCTGTCTGCAGAAAGTCATTTTTTTTTTCTTTTTTATCTACATGTCCATGTTAGACTTTAATAATTGCAGACTTTGCAAAGTTCTAAGTTTTTTTTTTTTTTTTTTTTTCTACTTTACCTGCACTGTTGTATTCTGTGTAGCTCCTTTGGTCAAGGATGAATGTTGTCTTTTATCACTGTGAGTTGCATCACTTTGAAGTGGCAAAAACAGCATCTTTCATTTTATTGAAAAGCTTCTACTTTAACTTTGTCATTATTTTCTCTGTGTATTATCCTCTATAAAACTGGCTAAAAATGGCTAAATTCTGGATATTTAAATTATTTCCAAAATGATTCAATCTCGATGAGATCAAAACACTCTATGCTTCTTGTTTTTAATTATTGTTTAGTGAGGCAGTCTAAGGTTCAGGGGCTGTAGATTAAAAGCCAAACTTCTAAATATAATCCTATCCATAAAAGGACTGTTACCCAACTCAAAGAAAAGTCTTGTTTTCACTGAGCGGTCCGGTACGGTCTGGTGTGGAGTGGTACAGTATGGACCAGTTAATTCTAGTGAGTTAAGCCTTATTTCCACTGAACGATTTGTTTTTAAGGCGCTTACGTGATGTAGACCGCCAGTGTGTCATTGTGTCACTGTCGATCAACGACTCGAAAAGCAACAACAATGGAGATTCATCCAGCAGTCGTATTTTTCCTACTTTACTTTTGATACATGGTGTATAACAGGAATTTTATGTAGTGCGGGCGAAGAAGGATACCGCTTAGCGCTTTCTAATGTTGTTATCACTTTCTGTCCACTATTCGATAGACCTGCAGTTGATGGGGGGGACCTCAAGAAATACAGGCCGGAAATTTTTACTACGTCCATTTTACAATGGAAGCGCTCTAGACATCCTACTAGACTGCTTAGTAGAAACAAGGCTTACAAATACCAAAGAAATGCATTGAATTGTTGAAAGCACCGCTTAAGACTGTAAAAGAACCTGTGTGTTTTGAACATAGGTATTTCCATACCAGGTAAAAATTATGTTATTAACCCTTTAACACCAAAGCTTTAGCTTCATGGTTGACAATGTTTGGATAACTCTTCAACCGTTAAGACAATTCTACCTGAGACTAAGGCTGAGAACTGCACATATATGATATGCAGCACTCTACAATAGTACAGTGAAGCTGCTTTTTCAGCTTTAGATTCCATTGTAATTAATTGTGATATTTCCTGATGCCGGCGACAGCTCCAGCACTAAAGTGTAAACGCTATAGCTTCTTCTTTTAAACCGTCTTTCAGACAGATATGCTGACATAAGTCCCTTGTGTTCATTCCTGCTCCATCAGTTCATTGTATAGTATAGTGGTAAGGAAGTGAAGTTAATTGTGGGCTTTTGTGTCTTTTCCAGACTCTCAACAGTCAATGCGCAACATTAACTTGCAATCAAGGTTACCTAAAGCGTGTGATTAACAAAGCGGATTCTGATCATTCTTTTTGTGGTTTCACTTCACCTCATTGCGAGTGTGACAATCAGAATCAAGTTGGAAAACTGTCACAGAAAAACAATCTGGACATAAAAAAACTGTTTAATGGAAACAAAGATGGAAAATACAGATTTAGGAGTGAAAGTAAAAGCTGAAAAGAGTAATACAGATAATTATTTACATGTTAAAACCACAGCTGCTTTTGACTTTATCGAACTATTAAAACCAAGTCCCGCCTGGCAAACACGTGGATTTAAGTTAGACTTTTTACACCCGCTCTGCAGAAACACATGTTTTTCTGAGGCTCACCCGCAGATAATAAACGGCTTCAGGTACGCACCTGCACTCGTGTGGCGCGGACGCACTCACACTTGCAAATCATGATTAAAGACTGAGGCCATCTGGCACAGCAAAGAGGGAGAGGAGGGGGAGGGGGCGGCCCTTTTAAAGGTGGCCCGTCGCTCCTTTCCTTGATTCCTCGTCGCCGTTTGCTTCATCTCCGGTTTGCTTCGTTATCTAGTTTGTCATTTACTTTTGATTAGATATCATGTTAGGATCAATTTGTTGATGTTTTCTCGTTCGTTTGAGTGAGGCATGACCTGAGAGAGAAACAGGTAGCACATTTGTAGCCTGCAGCTGTGAGAGAATGAGTTCACAAATGAAAACTCTGAAATGTAAGTAATTTGATCATTATCGTCATGATGTTACTTTAGCTTTAGTGTAACTGTGTTTTAATTCAAATATTATATGAAGGTTCTTCATTCGTTTCTGGAATCCAGTTTGTTTTGAAGCTATTTTTAGTCACAAATAGAGATAATTACAATTTTAAACCCCCCCAGTTTTAATTAAAAGAGCAGGAACAAATAAAGAAGATTTCAGCGGAATAGGTGTCCTTCCTTTTTAAGTGTTTTTTCTGCAGATTCTCACTCTAATGACAACATGCAAAGAGGGTTGATGGATGTGTGTTAAGTGATGGTATGAGTGTGAAGGTCAGGTGGTGTTGTGAAAGTCAGGTGACATGTCCACGGATCTTTATGCTTCAGAAATAACAACAACTTAGATGGGCTGCAGAAACCCACATGAGACTTCTGTTGCTTGGAAGAAAATTCACCCAGGAGAACTTTCTGTTTTTCTCCATTTTACCCTTTAACACTTTAATTCCAGTGTTGACATTTTTTCACAACTGTTGCAGCAATTGAGGTATTTGGTGAGATTTCACAGTAATGAGGTGCCTACGCAAAAAAAATGTAGATCAGCCGATCCTTTTGTAGAGAAAAGCGTCTTTGCCTCGTTAAAGTACAAAGCCGATATGCAAAGCCGCTTTGCTCGTCCTCATGTAGGGCCGGCCCTGGGAATAGGTGACATAGGCGGCTGCCTAAGATGGCATCTGCTGGAGGGGGTGCTAATTTGCAACAATTAGGCTACACATTGTTTTATTTATTTATTATTTTTTTTTCAGTTTGACATAATGCATATTTATTGTAAGATTTAAAAAAAGGAAATTAGTAAAAACATAAATAAAATAACTCAAAAGTTTGACATAATCAATAATTTTCCTGACGCTGCCGCTGTGTAAACCAGGTGGGGGGTTGGAGTTCGTCCTTTAAAATTTGAAGGATGAAAAAGCAGAAAAACGTGCCCTCAAGGACCGCTTTAAGGTCAAAAAAGGAAAGAAGAGGAGGAAAAACTGACTTAAAGCAGAGGTTTGTCTGTTTTATTTACATTCAATTGCTTAGAAATTCAGCCCCCCTCCTGCATTTTTGTAGAAAATGATTCATTTAACTGCTGATGTAGTTTTTTGTTTGTTGGTCTTCCTATTTTTAAAACCTTAACAATGGAAATCTTTAAACCTTTAATGCTGCACAAGCCTCAAGAAAAAACCCACTATGCATAGTAAAGTGTGCTGAGCTGTAGTAAAGTAGTTACTTCTTCAGCCTCCCGTTGCTATGGTTGGTAGTTTGCGTCCCACCTGGGGAAGGGAACGTGCCTCATATTGAACCAGTCGAGTCAAACTCCAGTGTCCTACTTGTTTTCCAACCGACCTGCTGTTAAAGCTGCTTATTAGCCAAACACACCTGATCCAGGTAATCAGCAGCAAATAAGGCAGGGTTTCTGGAAAACCAGCAGGAGGCCAGACTTTGGACACCCCTGGTGTATGTGATCGAAGATTTTCATTACATCACAGAGCATTTGTTATTCAGGTGTCACTGGTGACAGCGCCAATGTTAAATGGTTAAAAACGTCATAGAAGAAATGAATGTTTCCATATTAAGGCTAAACGGTTGAGCAACACGGCTTCCATGGTGGGTAGTTGTTAGCTCTCTCGCCTCACACCTGGTTCAAATCCCAGCTGGGTCCTTTTTGTGTGGAGTTTGCATGTTCTCCCTGAGCATGTGTGGCTCATTGTGTGGGTAGAAAATGAATGAATGGGCTTAGCAACAGTATAACTCATCATCCAGACTGACTGTAAAAGGAAGACACAATTTAAAGATCTGTCTCATTTCAACTCTTGCCCTTCTCCTTTGCGTTGCATGTTGTTCAAAAGAAAATGAAGAGATTTTTCCTTCTGCATTAAAGACAGGGGAAAGTGTGAAAGCTAAGTAGCTCTTAGTACTCATTGCTGTAGGCAGGTTTCCTACTCTGTGATGTTTAACAAAACTACATGAATGGGACAAGACAGCAAACGATTTGTCTGTGGTAAAGACAAAATAAAACAACTTAAAAGTTAAGAATTCTGTAAGTTGACAGTGATTGTGTTAGCCTAAGCTGAACAATCTTTAAAAAGCTTTTTGTGTCTTTTTTTATTATCCTTATGCTTGTGTTTGCAAGGAGAACCAGAGTGAGGTTGAGCCAGTCATCTTCTGGTCAATTTCTTTCTTCAGGCATTCAAGTAAACAACAAACATTTGAAACCACCCACACATTAGGTAGAATGTGGTACATGCTGTTTTTAGCTCGGACAAGCTGGGAGGGGCTTCTCCTTCTTTTGTTTTTCTTCTGTTTACTAGCGCTTGTCGACCACTTCCGGTTGACAGAGGCTTGGTGGGAAATGTTGCAAATATTGCTCCTGGCTTCTTCTTTCACAACTCTATTCCGATATATGAAAGATGGTGTCATATAATTCTAGCTGGGCATAAATGATAATTTCTCATCACTTGTGTAGTGTGACGACTAGAAAAGCAACAACAACGGAGGTCATCCAACAGCTCGTCTTTTTCTTGCTTCACTTTTCGTACATCATTCATGTTATTATTGTGAGCGGCTAAAGAAGAATACCGCCACAAAGAGGAAAACAGATTAGCAGGATTAGCGCTACGTTGGTGCTTTCTAATGTTGTTGAAAGTGATGAACCGTCCCGTTCTTTTTTTCTATGCACCTTCAACCAATGGAGGCCTTCAAGAGGTATGGGTCAAACTACTTAATGGGTCCATTGAACAATGGAAACGCTCAAAATACCGGATCGAACCAAAACATATACCGTACCGCTCAGTGGAAACGAGGCTTAGGCGTTACTGCCAAATCCGAGTACTCGATTGGTCAAACTACAGCTGTTTGGTATTCAATCAGTTAAAAGTTCAACTGGTTAAACTTTCTGCGTGTTCGAGTTTGCGTGTAGAGCTTGAAAACAGACTTAAAAAAACGTGGATGTGACAGTTTTCAACACGGAAAGGGAAAACGCAGCTTTACGAGCGCTTACATAGACGTTTCATTGGAAGCGGTCGCTCGCACGCCAGTTTTCATGTCTGGTGGTAATATAGATTTATAGTCCACACAATCCACAATTCGACAACTGACAGGCAAACTTATACCCCACCCGCCTGTCTGACTAACTGTAGTGTTCAAGGGTCTCCTAATTCAAAGGTGCGGTTTTCCTTAGTATTTTTTTTTTTTTTTTGAAGAGTGAAGTCAGAAAAGAGGCAAAATGTATGGAAAAGTGTCAAATCGGGGCAGAGCCAGAGTGTAATGTTGCTTTTCAATGTTTTCATCATTGTAAAAACATTTCATCCCAATGTAAAGGGTTTACTCTAAACTTTTAATCTCTGCACTAAAAAAATGATCATAGCTGAGTGCGTAAAAAAACACATAATTTGTATTTACCTTCACGCGGAGGGGCATGCTGCATAAAAACTCTCAAAAGGCCACAAAACAGAGCCCTCTATTATTAATCTACATTTGGTAACAGTAGCATACTGGAGCTTTTTCAGTGTCCTGAGGTAATCTGGGTTTATCCATTCGGAGTCTCTAAACAAGATTCAAAAAGCTAAATCAATGAACCACTGTTTTCAAATATAGTCTAAAAGGCCCACAGAAAAGAATTTTAGAGTGGCACCATGTTGATCGATCATTGTCATTATTTAAATAGCTTAAATTTAATCACAAAAACAATTTTTGTTATGAAAGGCAATTTAAAAAAGAAAAAGTAGGGAGTCAAGAGGAAATAAACAAAAAAGAAGATGATGGGAGGGGGCTGCACTGCCAGCTATAATCCCAAACAGAAAAGCAGCTGCAGTGACTGACTGCAAGGAATATATTCTAAAATGATTCATTTTTCAGTTACGCTTCTGTCTACAGAATCCTCCACTGATGCGTTTATCAGTACAACTTTCCCATTATATAGCTGAGTCAAAGTGAAGTCATCCTCTGTCATTGTAAACAAGATAGAATAAAATATGAATGGCAGTTCAATTTTTCTTCTCTGTAGCTCCAAAAAGAAAAAAAAAAAGAAACAATCTATACCATCATTCTGCTACTCCATAATAACTGTTTTCTTATATCTTATGACGGTGGGGAAACCATGTAGATGACTAACAAAGAGTTAGGCAGCCATGTTTACTAGGTAGCAGCATTTACACGGATGGAGACAAAGGTCTGCTGTTTTGTGGGAAACACTGTCTTTTCAATGTGACTCAAGGACGATTTTTTTGTCTCAGTTTGGAGTAAAATCCAGGTTTTAAATAAATTATTGTTAAAATATTTGTCGTATCCACTTAAAAAGCATGAGACAATGTTCAGTTTGAACAATGACTTGCGATTATTTCGTTGTTTTCTTTTTATAGATTCCCAACCCTAGAATCTATTTTTTACATCCCTAACTGATACTGCTGTTACTCCCACTGCCCAATACATTTTTCAGTACATATCTAATACCTTTTGCGCTCCCTAATTAATAAACAATCACCCAAACAGAAAATAAAACCATAATATGGCCAAACAAACCAGATTTTTCCGTAGTTGCAGGCAAAAGTTCTCATGTCTGTAAAAACCAGTGGAAGCTCTAAATGTACAGGGTGCTATAGCATGCCTATAGGGAACGTTGTGTCACGGGACAGGACGTACGCTTGAAAAATGTGCATCACGTGTGCAGGTTATTACTGGCCATTACACAAATGGTCATTTCTCCCCCAGAGGAAAAACTCTGCATTGCTAAGTCAAATCAAGATATACCTGACTAATATATCGACGGTACAGTGCTTTTTAATATACTGACTTCATGCTAATCACCAGGAACGTGATGCCAAATGTCTACTTAAATGCAAACATAAGACTCTCCATCCGTCCCTTGGGCAAGGGAAGAGGATGTAATTTACATGATTAATTACCTATCCTTAACAAGCTGCAGCGTGTTCAGCGCTCCCAGAGTTCCTTAAATGGCGTGATGATGTGTGTGCCGGTCTCGGGATGTTCAGGACCCACTTCAGGCTTCGCGTGTAAATCAGTGATGTTCTGTAAATCGCTAAAAAATGTAATCACCACACGGTTAACATTTCAATCAAACGTGGAGAAATGTCTTGTTCCAAAGGTAGACCCTCAGGGAGGGTAACTGTAACGGCAGCATTATGTCATTATAGGCTACAGTTAGAGACTCATTCACTTTGTCAGCATTTGACCAGC
The DNA here is from genome assembly GCA_003999625.1 of Oryzias javanicus. Lineage (NCBI taxonomy): Eukaryota > Metazoa > Chordata > Actinopteri > Beloniformes > Adrianichthyidae > Oryzias > Oryzias javanicus. Next base: position 5,610,256 of record CM012437.1, read on the forward strand.
ACAGAATAGACTATTGCTTAAAGAGAAGTTTACCCGAGAAAGCAGAAATGCTCGTGTAGCTCCTTGGTATAAAACTTAAAAGATTTTTAATACATTTCCAACAGAATTTGACTTCCATGGATTCATAAGCGGATCGGGACGACTATAAAATCTTATTTATCTTGATTTCCAATAACCAAATCAAAATATGTAGGATTAGTTTTCATCAAATGAAAAATGTAACTTGATTAAAAACTAATATTTCTTAATAAAACATAACAGAACTTTTGTTAGTGGATCTAATGTTTCATTTTTACGGTGTGAGTTTGCACAAATGAATATATAAGTTTATAGATTTAAAAAAAGCACAATTTTGCAACCACAATTAAGTTTATTTTTATTTTATTTATTTAACCTTTATTTTACCAGGAAATCCCATTGAGACTACATCTCTTTTTCAAGGGAGACCTGGGCCAAAAGGCATCAATACAAAATAAAATAAAAACAATTAAAATAGAAATAAAATACAATTACAATAAAATGAACAATAGGACAAAGACTAAAAGGTTAATTAAGAGAGGTACTGAGAGGTCAAGAGTGACTTGTGCATATTTCTTTTAAAAGCTCAGAAAGTTTTGCTTTAAAACAATTCAAGGAAATAATGTCACATAAATGCAGATAGTTTTAAATATTATTCCAGGAAAGCAATAGAAAAGGTTGTTTTTCCTAATTCCTAATTAAAGACATGAGTGACTGGATAGATTTTTTTTTTATGTAATATTGCTATAAAACTTCCCTTAAGCCTCATGGAAGGACAGAAAGAATACTCTGCAGCACGGAGTCTGTTATTCTCACTTCAGATCGTTTAGGAACCTCGTGTTTATTACCTGTAATGCAGCACTTTACAGTGGCAGCTACCATAAGTCCACTTAGTTGTATATGTTTGTGTGTAAATGACAGAGGTAGACATCCTCCATCACTGTCTGTTGGTAATGGACTACAGCACAATGCCCCGGTGGTGCGGCTGTGATTAGGCAGCAATCAGAGCCCAACAAGCTTTAGACAGCACACGTCAGCGCACACGCTTCCCCGGAGGCCGCGCTGTCATCTACACCGAATGAGACCGAACGACGTGTGCGAACAGATCCCAACTCCACATTCATCCACGTCACGCCCGTTCGAACGCTCACGATCAGCGGCAGCCGCTTTCAAGCATCCGCAGAAAACACGGACCGGCGCGGTTTAGTGAAGTCCAGTCGATGCGTATCAAGAGCATGAAAGGAAATAGAAACAAAATATGTAGCAAAGTTTTACAGGAAATCGATTCTAACTAATTTATCCAGTGCAGTGTATTGAGAAAGTAGTCAGGGAGACCACAGAGATCCATATCTAGCTTGAAGCTTCCTTTCAGCGTGAATAATATTTAAAGATTTTCAATAAACTGATACAAAAAGAGATGAAAGCAATTCATGGTTTGTGCAAATTAAGCAACACGGTCAGTTATTGACTGTTTCTTAAATAAAATGCCTTCAAATTTCCCACATTTTAAACCTGTCAAGAATGCGCCAACTTTGTGAAAATTTTACAAAAATAAAAAGGATTATATTTTAGCTTTTGAGATAACTCTTTAAAATATAAATCTTGCAACATTGCAGTTTGTTCCTGTACACTTTTAGATAGAAGGTGGTCAATCATTTGACTCTGGGGAGCAACATATTTTAAAGCAAAGGATTATTGTTTTATCTTACATGCCTAAAACGCAAAACTTTTGGTTATATTTTAGAAAAAGTGATCACAAAAAAAAAGACCCAACAACAGTTTGAACACATGCTGCAAAAGCATGAGCACAGAATAAAGCCATGCTAATGCTCTGTTAGTGTTCGGAATATTGGACAGGAAAAACAAATCAAAATTAGGACTAGACTTAGATTTTTAAAGCAACTCACTAGAATTTTGATTTTTTTTTCAGACTTGACCTTTTTTTGTCTTTCTTTTTAAAGTTCTAAAAGTCGTTTTTTAAGTGTCTCCAAAATCTTCATATTTTGTTGTTTAGTCATTCTGAAGTAGATCTACACTGCAGTTATTTAAGGATGTATTCAGAGTGGAGAAATCTGTTGAGTCCATTTATCTGTTCCGGATCAAGTCTTGAAGATTGCATTTGGTCTGTTTTTAAGCCTGTTTTTACTTCCTATGTATTTATTATCCATTTTGTTACATAAACCACAGCTACAAAATACAAAAAAAACACTTTAATTTATCATATGTTGTCATGTTTTGAACAGTTTTTTGTAAGAATGACTTTTATTGGCTATATTATATCGGGTAAAAGTGATGGTGTAACTTTTTATAGCGAGAATGTTCTTGGGTTAAGGCAGCAAACCAAACGGTCTCTCCGGTCTCACCCTAAAATGATCCAACGTCACTGTATGTTACTGTCTTTTTCTTGTAGAACAAAGTCAAATGAACTCTGCTGTATGTGGATGTTTGTAGATGAATGTGCAAGTACTGGTTTACATGAACCATCAGTGGACATGAGAACTGCATGCTTTTACTCCATGTTAACTCCTAAAGCTCCGTTCTTATGATCAAATCATTAGATTATGTCGGGATACAATTTTTCCTTTTTTTACTTTATCCATGTGACACAAGCTCCGGTGTTATTCATTTTTATTTTCCTTAGCATAAATGTTAAGACATAATAGGATTCAACAATCCAATAAAAGGTAAAAGTAAAAAAAAAAGATTCTACATTAAGCTTTAATAATTTTTCCATTTCGTCACTTGTTGCTTTCGAAGATTGACGAGGTTCTTGAACTTTGTCCCTCTTATTTATACAAATGAATACATAATTTACTGTCACGACAATGTCTAGAATATATTTAACAGTTTAATTTCCTTCTAGTCAATATTGGTTTTGCAGCTCCCTCCTGGCATTCAGTCAACACCCTCATAAATGCTTCAGACCTGCAAACTGCCTGTACATTCCCCTTTATAGACGTGCTTACTGCTGTTATTAAACTTGGTATCAGCCGTGCCTGCCGGCCGCTCTCGTTTTGAAAGGAAGCAGTCGGAGACGACACATTTCTTTCCACATCACAGCTCAGCCGAGATGCAGAAGCTATTGACAGGATGCAACGTGGGCTGGTGTTCATTTGGGCTCCAGCTTTCTCATTTTGGGAGCTGCAAAGAATCAGATGATGTTCCCAGTGCCCTGACATGAAAAACATTCAATATTCACAATCTTCAACATGGTATGAATGAAAATAAAAACAAAAAAAAGTTTCAATATCCTTAAATATCAGAGCGTTGCGCCAAGTCACCTAAAAACATAAAAGATGGAGACTATTGCATTTTACGACCATCTGATTAAATTTGGTTAAATTAGCGCATAATGGGACTTTAAGTCCTGTAATTAGAAAGCAAATTTTTAGGCCTCTAACTGGCAGATGGTGAAAAGAGACCATTACCAGGAGAGGCATGCAGCATTCTGCCAGCAGAGGAACCTTAATGATCTGGAGGCTGGTGAAGCGGCTGCACCGTTGACCAGAACACACCAGATCGGTTAGTCAGTCAGAAGTCTAATCATTAATTCTGTTTCATGGACAGACAGACCAGGAGGATCTTAATAGGGAAGACTACCGGCTTTGAATGCAAAATAATTCAATAAAAAAAGAAAAAAAAAATAACGATTACCCTGCAATAGATTTGTTTATTTTTTGTTTGTTTTTAAAGTAACTTAACATGTAGATGCATGTTTAAAAAACTCTTTTTACTCTTTTTATATTCATTCATTTTTTTTTAATTTATGTAAGTATTTATTATTCATTAATTCACTCATTAATTTATTTATCTGTCATTAATTCATTCATTTATCTACCTTTCATTCATTCATTCATTTATTTATCAATTGAATGGGTAATTATAATTAATCAATTAATTTATCTATCTATCATTCATTCATTCACTCAGTCATTCATTTTTTATCTATCCATCTATCATTCACTCACTCAATTTTTCATTCAATCATTCACTCATTCATTCATTTATTTATCTACCTAGAAGTAATTCATTCTTTTATCCATCAATCTTTTTTCTCTCATTCATTTTCATCGATTTATCATTCATTCACTCATTCATTTATTTATCATTCTTTTATTTATCCTTTCATTGGCTCAATTATTCATTAATTTATTCACTCATTAATTTATTTATTTATTCATTCACTCATTCATTAATTTTTATTTATTAATTAATTAGATAATTTATTATTAATTAAATAAACCGCTTGTTGGAGAAAAAGTTATGATAGGCTGCAAGTCACTTTTTTTGTTTCAGGACAATGAACAGGCCAGAACTGAAAAGAGTTGGGACTGGCAGAAGTTTCAGCTCGTTATGCAGAGTCAAAAGAGAGCAGGTGGAGCTCAAACATCATGGGAAATGCAGATACCGCAAACTCAGAGAAGTTCCAGTTCTGCTGCATGAAGAATTAGCTTTTCTCAATACCCAAACAGTGTAACGAAATGTGCAAACAGGAACCTCGCAGTTTAAACTATTGCAGACAAACGGAAAAGATGTGTGAAAGAAAGACAAATTTGCATGTTCTACTGCAAAGCTTCTAAGAAAATGACACGAGAGCGACTTATTCAGAGTGTTTGCATGCAGGTTCACTAAATTCTTGCTTATGTCTGCGTGACAATCAAACTGTTTTACTGAAACTTTCATGCAGTAATATTGACAGATCGAGGTTAAGTTTCGTCAACTATTTCCAAGAGATGCTTAGAATCAGACGACGTTTCGAGGAAAGTTTGTGTTGTAAATATTATATTATTGTAATCGTGTTTGATTATGACAGAATCCAAATTCTTCTCCTACCCCCTACAGCTCCGCCCCCATTCCTCCAAATGGAGAGCTATAGAACAATAGTGTCTTCAAATTTGGACGAACCAACCTCTCAATGATATCATCATCCATTTTCAAATCAGCCAATCGCATGGCAGCAATTTAGGAATTTAGGGCCAACAGCCCACGTATCATCATGTCAAACCGAAATACTCTTAAACCTTCATTCTGTTGTAAAAATGGTTTGCTGAACATTTTTTTGGTTTAAGCAGCAAAATAAAACATTTCTTTCCTGTTAGAATCTTCTGTTATTGTATGATTTTATACTGTGTGTTTACAAAATGGAAAAATGATCAAATAAAGTTTGTGCCACATAGTTGAGGTTGTGTGGATTAAAATGATACCAGATAAGCAAACAAGTACTCTTTGAAGTTGAAAATACAGCCATCAATGTTAAAGAGGACAAAAAGTGAGATTCAGACCAGTCATGAAGACAAAACAAATATAAGGATGTTTGAGAAAAAAGTGCATTTCTAGCCCATTCCTGTGGTGAGTTATTTAAAGAAATTACTGCAATGCGCAATTCCGCCACTAGGAGGAGCAAAGGAAACGCAAGAGATCATAAATAAATATATAAACAATTCAATAAATGATTAGGCTTCTATGGTTAAGGCATTTTTTTTCCAACTGAGAAAAAAAACAAAAAAAAGTAAAGCGTTTGTCAATTATGTTACTGGACCATCCCACTTGAGATCAGACAGGTTGAATTTGGCCCCTGAAACAAGTCAAGTTTGACACCCCTGATTTAGACCCCAGGATCCAAAGGGTTAGAGCAGTTCTGAAGGCAAAATCCAGTACCAGTAACATGTGTCTAAGCGTGTAGAATTGTATCTACAGATGTCTGTGAAAGGGTACTCATATTGTTTGAGTTAAATATCTCGTGCACTTTAAAGCAATCAAGATTTAACTTTGACAAAAAGAAAAAAAAGCGCTAGATTTCTTTGAAAGATGGAGGCAAGCACTTACAAAACCATCATGTCACTTAATCCTCTACGCGCGAGCGAGCTTTACAATTAAGACTGTCAGGATTCCAATAGATCAGCTAGATGCTTCAATCTAAAGCAATTCAATGAGCTCTTAACGGTCATAGGTGACAGCGATCAAACAGTCTGCAACAACTGTTGGAGAAAACTGAGAGGAATTACAGGATGACAGAGCTACGCTGTACAGTAGGTGTACATTCCATTAACAGTAGCGTTACTCCAGATAAAGGAGGGACGATGTCCAGTGGGTTTGTTTAAATCCAGAGAAAATGATAAACCAGCAGACGCACCTCGTTTATTTATTACCCGAATAGTTAAATCAAGAAATATAAATTTAAAAATATCATATATCGGCTACCAGATGCTTCTGAATTATGTTTATTTACAGAGCGTGTCACAGAGTAGGGACTAGAAAAGCTGGAGTCCAATATGAAAGGAGTTGATAATGATTTTTTTTTCCTGGCGTCCTTAAGATTCATGAGGTTTGTAAGTGCTAGAGGCTACAATTTTTCTTTCCGCTGACCTAATTATGTACTGTAGCATCTTCCTTCCCTATCCTATGTGAATGTTTTAATGGAACAGTTTGGAAAGCTGCAGTTTAATTGTAGATCAGGCCCTGCTGCGGAAACATAAACCTCCTTTTTCTCAGAGGAACACACAAGTCAAGTTCAAACAGGACAACAGGTCATCAGGAAAGTTTGTTTCAAAGATTGCTGTAAGTGAGCGGTGTTCACACAGATCGCCAACATCCTTGGGGCGGGTGTGAAGCTGCAGGAGTTCCACCAGTTCAGCCTCCAGCAGATATGTTAGACATGGTTTTGAAAGATTCTTTTGTTTTTGTCTGTCTTTTTCTTTTCTGTCTTCATGCAGAAGACTTCTCCAGAAGGTTTCTTGATTACGCCTGCCACAAACAATTATTTAAATAGTCGACTGATTGCTGATGATTTTTCGATGAGTCGACTAATCGCCACGCGGTTTATTTCCTTCATTTGCTTCTGGTATTAAAGCAACTTAAATCAATCAGCATCTGAAACTAAGGAATGATTTTTCACTAAAGCTAAAGTTTTGGTTTCAACCTTTATCAAAAGAAGACCCTCTCTTTAAATGCTTCCAAACTTTTTAATTGAATTTTGAAGACTGAGACGGTGTGAGCAAAGCCCAATCAGAGATCTATCACCATGGCGATAGCCTGCTTCCGCATTAGATGCTAAATGTAGCTGATGCTCCTGTTGCTTTCTCCTCATTTACATTTTCGTTTTCAAAAGCGTATTATCAGAGGTTTTCAAGGATTCATTCAGCTTCTGCTGCGTCCTGTTTGACTGATTTGGGGATGAGGTCTTCTTTAGAGTAAAGTTTCAGTTTAGACAAATGTGCCATTAAAATGATTTGATATCAACAAACTTCTCTGTATGTTTTCCAACCTTTAAACATGCGCAGCGTTCAGGTTCACATTTTAAACTAAGTTTAAATTTTAGGAGACGTTTTGAACAAGCGCTCCACTTTCTTCTTAGAAACAGTGCCTTAAAAGCTTATATCTTTCATTGATCTGGCGAGGAAGACAAAATAAAAATGCATCTACACAGCCACAGGTCAGAGATATTATCTGTGCTGCTTTCCTAAGTAAAACCTTGTAACACTGAACTCACTTTCTAATGTGAAGCACTCACCCACTCCATATTCACAGCGCTCCTCTTGTTGCCGTTTGATGACTCTCCCCACAACTAAATTCTTTTTCAAGTCAGGAACTTTATGGAGCCACTCATCATCATATTACGGTTTCTTTTATGCAGATTCTGTGTTCTTTAACTTCTATTTTCAGTCTTTTGTTCTGAAATTTTAAGAAACCAACATTTTACTCCCAAAAGGCAGGCTGTGAGTTTGTCACCATGGTACCTATTAAGGTTTCTTAATGAAGGTACTTCACCAGCAGAAAGACACATTTCCTTTTCATGACATGAGAATAGTCGGCTAGCAAGATTCATCTTCTTGCTCATATGTTTTGTAAAGCAAAGACATAAATCATTTCACACAACCAGTATTTAGCTCATCCTAAAAAGAAGGAAAAAAAACTATTCATATTTTTCCATTTTGTGGTTTTCAGAGAAACACAACACATGATGCTCACATTCGAGCATAAACATTAACTCTCACACAGCTGTCAAAAGACACCACTGAGGATGGTCGGTAAGTTGGCCACAGCCAAAATGGCTGCCTCTTATTTACAAATCTCATTATCAGTTCACCGTGGGTGTGAAGAGTAATTATTCCATCAGAAAACAAGGCACATGTTTGGTGTAAAATTCACACTCTATAGGGTGGAGAACAGCTCTCTGTAAATATTTATCACTTGGTCATTACAAGGTCGACTCTTGTGGTTTTCGAGTAACATGGGCGTAAGAATCTGAATTATGTAGAAGAAGAATTGAATACATATAATTTTAATTTTCACACATCTAGTAAAAAGACTCACACATTGCAACAAACATTATATTAAAAAGTAAGAATCGTGGTTTGAATCATTTTAGTTGATTTTTGAGCGGAATCAGATCACCACATAAGTAACGATCAACAGCTCTAGTCTGCACAGTAATACAGAGTATTGGAAGCAAACAAACACAAATACAAATACGAAAGCAGAAATAGGTGTTGACATGTTCTACACCTATATTAAATCAGAACCAACACAGGCTAAAAGAGCTACACACTTAGAGGACTATAATGGACAAAAAGAGAAGGCAAAAGACTAGAGACTGTCAATCCAGAGAGAATCTAACCCATTTAACTATCGGTCAATAACTACACAACCAGAGGGAAACATTGCCAATGTGGGAGACAGCTGCAATACCTTAGAATTGAGCAGCCAAACAGGAATCACGAGGAGGTCACAAGGGTCAGACCCACTGGCAAACATATCTGAAGTCTGAGAACCTGAAGGTAAAATCCTGCTGTCAACACAGGAACCAAATTGGCCAAAGGTGTAAATAGAAACTAATGATGATGTCAAGACAAGACAGCTTCTCACGAGGGTTGCGATGTTATATTCACAACTCCGAGGTGGTAGAGTCAGCAAATAACTAACCACGACAACAAACAATCCAGTGTATCGGGAAGACGGCTGGAGATCGTCTGCCAAGCAAAAACTAGAGAATTTCAGACAAGCTGTCTGGGAAGGACTGACTCCTACAAGCCAAGCACTGATATCAATTACTTTAGCAGAGGGAGGCGTGGCCAAGCTACAACAAGACAGTGACATACCTTATAAACCAGTAATAGTTGTGGCATATATGATCTCAGGTGTAGGTTTGCTAGGTAGGCTACTGACTGCCAATTATCTATTGCATTCAGTCTGACAGCAGCTGAAGCAGTTGGTCCTGGTCTTAAGGGCTGAGCTTTGCAACAATTCTTGTCTTATTTGGAGAACTTGAGGCTGTAAGCCTGGTGGTACGAGTTGTTTTTTTTTACATGTTTCTACGTCTAAAGAAGTGGTATCATCAAAGGTGATGTAAAGCGCACAGGGAGGGCAATCAAACATGAAGGTTTGATGATTAAAAGGCTTCTCGCAGGGAGTCAGTGCTGATAAAGCTGCAATGCTCCATGGGGTTTTTGTCTGGGGGTCAAGAGTAAAAAAACAAACAAACAAAAAAAAAAAAAAACTCAAGTTGGTTTGAAAAATGCAACTGTGTGAAAGCAAACAAGACAAATATAACATGAATATTTTCTTCAGCCTAATGACAGGAAGTTGTCATTAACATACAAACTGTGACAGAAAATTTGAAAGATGCAAAAATCTAGAAAAAAGAGTGATAAATGAATCAGGCTTCAGCTTCCAGTACATTTTATCTGGAATATTTTTTTTTCTTTTCTTAGTTTACCAATGATTATTATATTGATGATTCCATGCACTAAATCACTATTAAACAATTCATTCTGTATTTATTCATTGCAGACTTTGGGACATAAATGATGGCCAAATAGAAATGTACAGTATGTTAATTAGTTCAATTGACATTGAACTGCATCACAATTATTATTACTATTAATTTTATTATTATTACTAATTCTTTTTAAACATCCTTTATCATACGTGTATATGTAAAATTGTCTTTCTTCTGCAGCTACATGTGTACATACTGTATGCATGAGTTTTGATTCCTGGTATTTTTTTTGCTTATCATTATTATTATGCCAGATCTACAACAGAATTTCCCAGTGGAGATAAATAAAGTTGATCTTGAATCTTGAAAAGCTTTAAAGGGGCCACACCATGATTCTCTTAAGCCTTTCAGAGTAAACTTTATCCACAGAAATGATCATATATTTCCTTTAGAACACTAAAAAACAAAATATTTATGAAAGATGAGTCATTTTTGTGAACTATTTTCATACTCAGAAGTAAAACGACTCAATCTGTGAAGCTCCGCCTTTCGCTCCTTGAGGGTGATTTCCATTTCCTGACGTCATCCTTGAGCCATCCTCGTCAGCAAAAAACACATCCAATTCTTTTTTTTTTTTTTTGGTAATATACATACAGTGCAGCTCAGGCATTTATCCACAAAATTTGGCACAGACAGAAGGGTGGACAAGAACAGATGAACGTTTCAGGATTTATTTAAATGATAAGAGGATTGTTCTGGTTAACAGTGGCTGTGAACGTTTCTTTTTGTCTTTGAACCATCTCCGTATCAAAAAACCTTCCTGACTTTGCTCAATAATCCATGTTCAAACCTCCCTCAACCGATATAATCTCCTTCCGTTCTCCACCAGGAAGTAGTCTTCTCCCTTTCTCCAGCCGTCTTCCTAACATCCCCAGCCTGCTTGCACCATTCTCGGATACGTTCAGGCAGTAGCGGTTTTAGGCACGGGCAGTGCGGGCATTAGCCCGGGGCGGCAGTTCATAGGGGGCGGCATCTCGGCTTGAACAAAAATTGGACCTCTATGATGTTTATTATCTGTTTGTTGTTAGGAACGGCCTGAAACAAGCGAGTTAGTGCCCCCAGGTGAAGCAAGCGCCCCTGTTAGTAAGATGTGTGGTGAAGAAGAGGAGGAGTGAGAAATTTCTCTTCAGTCGCAGATCTCATTCAGTCTTGGTGACATGCGTATCTTTGATAATGCAACACCATGTACCTATCGCGGGACGTGCACGTGAGAGATATACTGTCTATCAGAGTGGTTAGCAACTATGCATATGCTACAGCACCACTGACTGATATCTCCAAAGTTACAACTCTGGATTTTATTTTTGACATTGCCTTGATGACAAAACAAGAGGGGTGGTGATCAGTGTCTCCCTCACTCTCACTCAGGGTGCAGGAAGAAGTGAAACACAACAGGCCAAAATAACAAATGGAAACAGTGTTAAACGGTCAGACAACAAACACGGTTTTTAGGTTTCGTTTTGATCACGTGGTCAGACAACCTCTGGCGCATTTAAAAATGCTGGTTAAGGTTAGGATTATGTTTACGGTTCTAAAACCAAATTGTACGTTTTTGCGGCTGTTTCTGATGCTCACATGTCCACCAGGGGATGTTTCAAATGTGGAAAAGACATTTAAACACATTCAGGACCGTGCAGGACTTCAAAAATTACGTAGTCCAGCTACAAAGAAAGAAAGAAGAAAGAAAGAAAGAAAGAAAGAAAGAAAGAAAGAAAGAAAGAAAGAAAAAGTAGTTTTAAGCTTTATTTTCTTGTCTTTTCCTGTTTTTTTCTGGTTAGTCATTACTTTAACCTTAATATTTTTTTAACTGGAGATTTTAACAGTTAAAGTGGATTAGTTGTGAGCCTGTGTGCATGAAGTTTATTATTTTGTTTCATCATGTTGGGTTCTATGTTTAGGCAATAGTATATTCATAGATCTGTTGGTAGTTTTTAAGATTAATATTAACCATAAACATAAACAACTACTCGAAGGTGACAAAACATAGCATAACCATTCTAAAAATGTGGCAATCATAGGATTGAAGACGGTAACCACTTTTCTTTGGGGGGGGCGTCTGGGGAGGCTCTCGCCCGGGGAGACATTCATTGTAGAACCGCCCCTGCGTTTCTTCACGAAGTTTGAACGTTAAATTGAACAAGCGTTTCTCTGCCAACACTAAACTGGCTAACAACAAAGGCAGCCGGCGTCTGCACAACTGTGAGAGAAAGTGTTTGTGTTAGACTGGGGGCGGGGCAGACTCTTCCTGGAGGGGGCGGTTCTTAACTTGTGATGTGAGCATGTGAAGACCCGCTCGTTTTCGTGGATATGGGAGGGGCTCATGTTGAAAGCGCAGGTTTTTACTCTTAAATGCATGAATGGATCAAAATACAGCTGTGGGATTCTTTATTGTGAGGAATGAACATTATAATGCACTTAAAAGCTCAAAAAGTAGAATTTTCAAATCTGTTCGTTGTACAGACCTCAGTTTAGTCAGACTCATTCAGCAACATTAGTTATTTATACTTTTAGACAGTAAAGAAAAACTCTTCATTAAACCATTGCATCTTCATTTTTAGTCCTTTAAAAAATACAGATTAAAAAACACAGGGAACAAATGCATGAGATTCTTGGATGACGATCCAGAGCTTCAAGCGCGCCAGAGAAAAAGAAATGAAGAAAAAAAGAAGCTGCCACTTCCGTCCAAAGAAGTGTGACCTTTTCTCTTTGCTGTCAGCTGGTCATAAATGTAGCTTAATTATGTGAGGCTGTGTTCTTCCCTTCTGGATTTTTAGCACTGAGATAAAAATGCCTTGTCTTCTGTGCATTTATCCAGTAACTTAACAATGATGTAGAATGTTTCTCCTGAAGTCAAACAAAGTTTTTTCACTCAACTCTCTTTATATAAAGAAAAGAAAAGGTCAACCACTGGAACTTGTTCGTCCCACGTCTCCAGCAGTTCTATTCTTTGTGGAGCTGGATGAGGCAGGTCTGTGAACTAGAGCTTAATAAAACGTGAAAACAAAATAAACAGGGATAAACTTGATTTCTAATTAAACAATTAATTTACAATTAAATTGCAAATTATATTCTAATCACACATCTTAAATGGCATTTTTAAAGAGAAATTGTATTCATTATTAACAGATTATTACTTTTAGTGATTTGAAAATGCACTTAGAAACGAATTATCTGAAGAACTAAATAACATTTTAATACATTTAGTAAAACACTCTTTTTCATTTTTACTAAAGTTAATTACTTTTTCTGTATTCATTTGCTTTTCTTAGATATATTTCCAAATTCTTTATCCTGAACAATCCACCTCCTCCTTTCAGCCGTGTGTCACGTTGTGGAGCCTCAGAGAGAAAGACATATCAGCCACTTTCTAAATACATTTAAAATCTAGAGCTCACTAAATTGTCAAATATAGACTACAATGCATTGCATGAACAATTTGTTTTTTTTTTTAAAGAACCCAAGTATTATCATACAAATGGTGAATTAGTAAATAGTCTTAGTAAAATGTTCATATTCATTAGGTTTTTACTTTAGCAAACAAGTGTTGTTATATTCCACGTTTAGAAAAACAATGAGCATGTTTCCAAATGCTTTAAAACATAGACCATTGGAAAGTCCTACGCTATACAGTGTGTTCCAAATTATTCTACAAATTGTTTTTAAGTGCCAAAAAGATCAAATTGACTGTTTTTCAATGAAACTCTTGGATGATATCGTCTTTCCTTGGATCACTGACATTGATCTCAGAAACCTATGATGATCAGTTTACCAGGTTAGTTAAATTAAAGGAGAAACTAGTAAAGACGGACATTCCACACAGAAACATTTTCAAGCAATATGGGAAAGTAAATGATCTCTGCTGCTGAAAAGTGTAAAATAGTTAAATGCTTTGGGCAAGGGATGAACACCTTGGATATGTCAAGAGAACGTAGGCGTGATCATCACACTTTTAAGAGATTTGTGGCTGATTCAGATCACACACACACAGGTCAGTGCAGATAAAGGCAGAATGAGGAAGGTTTCTGACAGACAAATACAGTGGATTAAGACAGCGGTCAACAATCTTTTTGTGGCAGCGGACCGGTCAACCCGTGAAGGTCAGCCTAAAAGAAGACAAAACTTCAGGCTTGGATCTTGAGTGCTGGTCGGACGCTTACTAGTGACGTAAAACTATTCCACCAATCAATGGATTTCATTATGTGACAGCAGTAGCTCGGCCCTAACTGGTACGTTTCATTTTTTTTTATTGACCTAAAACCAACGGGGGGACCAAAAACAGTACCAGTCGGTCCTGCTTAATGGGTCCATTTTATAATGGAAATGCTCAAAGTACCAGTCCAGATCGCTCAGTACAATGAGTCCTGCAGTGGACCAGTGAACGGTCCAGGGTGAATACCTCGTCTTTGTCCTTCTACAGCTGGTGACCTTGTACGGGAATAAGGGGGTAAACAAAGGATTGAGAAGAACCATTTCTTGTGTCTCTTGTTTAATGTCAATAAAGTTAAACTGAACAGGAATGCTTGAAATTCTTAAACTAGTTCAATGTTGGGTTATATTTTCTACCAAATTTACACCCAAATACGTGTTTGTTTGTTTATTGTTTGTGAGATTCTGCATGTTCTCTGCTGGTGCATTCACCAACTCTCTACAGTGAGTTGCATTATCGTATTGATTAATTGTCATTGATAACTGATGGCTGCAATGACTTGCTCTGTTGTTCTGTGTAGCTAGTGGAGATCTACTAGAAAATGAAATATGCCCTCAGTAATTGGTTTTAAATGGAAATGCTGACTTGGGTGGTTTGAGAAGTTTAGTGCATGAGTGTGGAGGTTTCTGTGTGTGATGAGTGTATGGGTGTTTGTGCTTGTTTGTTTGGGTGTGTGTGTTCTTTATGTCTCATCTTCAGTGGAGTTGAGGCACTCATTAATTGCCTGAGGACTCCATTAGCCAGGCTGATTACCCCTGCATCAAACTGACAAGCTATACACTGCTTTCTAGTGTATACACACAAACACACACACGCACGCACAAGCTGTGACACTTTAGGTAAAGCTGCAACATGTTGTGTTTTAGCTGCAAGACAAATTTAGTGCACTGGAATTTAGCCAGACTCTTTCCTATGGATGGCAGCAGGTTTTAGGAAAATAGAATAATAAAGGAACTGTGGGAAAAAAAAAGATTCTTCAGAAAATATATTATTCACCAGCTGCTGTTTTTGCTTAATATTTTGCCTTAACTTGAACTTTCTGTTTTCCATGGTATACGTTTAACTTCAATCCACTTTTAGAGGAAAAATCTAAGATATATTTATATTAATTCTCTCATTCTTCAACTTTGCTCACAGCCAAGCGGACAGATTTCTATTTCACCCAAAACAAGACAATCTCATAGTAATTAATTGGAAAAGGAACGCAAAATAGAGCTGAACCAAATTAAATCAAATGAAATATACTTTATTGTCCCAAAGGAAATTTTTCCTGGACATAAGAGCATAAGACATGATGAAAAACATATTAAAAATACAAAAAATCAAGTGCCTAAAATCCATAAAAGTCACAAAAACATAATGTAAAAAATAGCCTACAAGATAAAAACAGGTAAAACAGTGGAAAAATTACCATATATAAAATACATATATATATTTTTAAGTTCATATAAGTTAATGTAGTTCATCATTTAGATAAAATGGGTTTCTGTCAGACTTGTTTAGTAGTGCAATGGATGTTGGGATAAATAACAGTCTATATCTGTTGTTGTTTTATTGTAAAATATAAGCTGATATACACAACTCTGTTTTATTTGTCTGAATTAGCACACGAAAGGTGAAAAAATAAATTTTTCTAGTCAAATTTGGAAAAAGTGTGTAACCGTGCAATCCTCTTTTAACCCCAAAAGCCAATAACAAAAACTCCTCCCCTCACTCAGGCAAACTTTAAAAGCTTTAATAAGTGATGTGTCCTTGTTTGGTGGGTTGAGAAGTGTTGCTTTTCACGGAAGGCTTTTTTCTGGAAAACACACAAGGTCATCTGTGACGCTCGGATCACATCAGTGACAGAATGGAACTAAAGAACAATTCAAGAGGAACAGAAAGTGTCTGAACAAACACCAACAGAACAGCAAACGAAGCTAAAAAAAAAAAAAAAATTACTGACTGAGAGAACGCCTGAAACTAAAAAGTTTAATTTAAAATATGCTCATTCTTAAATATTAGTGATTGAAAAATAAACTTATGGAACTATCAAATGAGAGCAGGCAGGAATTAGAGCGTTTGGGGTATTCGAATCAACCAAAAGCCTCCATGGTGAGTCTTTTTTAATGTTTTCTAATTAAGTGGTAAATGTGTCAGTGATGAAGCTGTGTGTTACGCAATTCACTAACCAATTAACAATGTTCCTACTTGAGCTTTGGAATAATTTCTCCTTCAAAAAGAGTTTTACGAAAATGATTATTATTCCGTACTGTGATGAAGCAGTCGACTGAAAAATGATCCCTGTGACAAGCGTTTACGAAGCATTCCGCCTAAACAAACACATAACAGGTGGAACATCTGTAGAAACAGTGGAAGTCTATCCATCCATCTTTAAAGAGGAGACAAAGAGGGAACAGAAAGCAGCTGCAGATGACTTCCACGTCCATCTGTTTCTCAAAGAACGCCTGAGAAAAGGGATTGGATGGCTTCGTGACGACTCCCCACCCCTTGCCCTTTAGAGCCAACCCTCACCGGATCGTTCATGGAGGAGAAGCAGAGAGAGAAAGAGGAAGTTAAGGAGAAAAGGAGATCATTAACCAGATCCTAATTAGCCATTAGATGCAGACTAAAAAATGACAGCCCATCAGCGAGACGCTGACGCCAGCTGTGAGCAGGCATGCGTGAATTCCGGCATGTGAGGACACGGCAGACACGGATAACGACAGAACAAGTCAGGGAATACGTGGAACTGTGAAGGATGGCGAGTTGATAGGAACGCCACACACGGAAAGCTACACCCGCGATCGGCCACCAGAATCAACATCATTCACCTTTGCCAAACACGGCTGTCAGTCTGTCCGTTCCTGTGCCCCGTCACTCTTAACCTTTACCTCTCTGCGCTTCTCCTCTCGTCTGCCTCTCCACAGGAATTCATCCCCACTAATGGCAAATGTCAGTTGGACTGACGTTCCCGGTTGCGCCGCAGTGTCAGGCGAAGTTCACCACTGGAGTCCGTAAGTGCACAATCAGTCCAAGTTGCACCATTACAGAACCTTTTTTTGTTTGTTTGGCTACTTTTCAAGACATTAAATATTTGAAAGAAAAAAAAATAATCACTGTGATGTATGTATTCAGTAACAAAGTAATCTGATTACTGTTTTAATTTAAAGAATGCCATCTCTGAATGGTATTCAATAAATTTATTTAAAAAAAATGAAAAGCAACACAGATGCATTATACTTAGTTTAGTTAAGCAGAGTTGAATCAATACATCATTTATCTCTAAAATGGATTGATTGATTTGTTAAAAAAAAAAAAAGTCAATTTTATCTGGGGGTATTTGATAGTTATGAAAACTCTTTCACCCTGCTTAGGAGATGTTAGCTGAATGAAATGCAAACTCGGACATAAAAACACTTTGATTAAGAAGCTGCAAATAGAGTAAGTTTTACTGAGAGTTTAACCACATGAACACAGAAAAAGTAATAGAGACATTTATTTTGTTTCTGTAATAAATCAACTACTAAAAATGTATTTTTTGCTTCCTTTCTAAAGTCTATAACTTGGATCAAATCAATCGTTTTTATCTTTTTTATTCAGACTTTAGAGTGTATTCAGACTAGACACAGTTAGTTTTCTGCAATAATAAATTTCAGTCTGAATACACACAAGTGGATCCTGGTCCGGGACCAAGACCCGTTCTCGGACCAGGACCCGCTCTCGGACCAGGACCCACTCTCAGACCAGGACCCGCTCTCGGACCAGGACCCACTCTCGGACCAGGACCCGCTCTCAGACCCATTTTTTTAGGTGGTCTCTGTTTGTTTCCAATCAGACTGAGCTCTGGTTTGGTGGGAGTTTCTTCAGTCTGAATATGTTTTGTGCTCTAGAGATGTGACATTCACGAACAAATTAAATCTTTTGAACAGCTATTAAAGTGAACAATGGGAATCGACTCCTGGTCATCTGGGAATGGGTTTTATTTTGTTCTTTTTTCTCCCTCCCCTGAGTTTCACACGTTCACATAAAAACAACCTTTTAACTTCCGATGCAAATACCACATGAGTTGTGAACACCAGCAACTCAATTATCGGTGGGAAATCTGAATTAGAATTCTTCTTATCCAGATCTCAGCCCATCAATCCTTCATGTGATTATTTACATGTCAAGAATTGAACGAAACCGATCGCTGCACTAAAGGAAGCAGCTGTGAGAAACAATAAGACATAGCAACTCATTGACATGTTTGGATGAATTAAATCAACTTTAATGTGATACACGTTGCTTCTTACACTGTTTTCCAAACAATCTATAAATCATGTTCACTTGTCAGCGTATACCTTCTTATTAGTAACTGTCATGCAGCGTGCCTCCATAAAAAGTGCTGCACCAGACGATGATAAAGACGTTCAAAACTCTTAAGTGAAATATAAAGTTTGATAAAGTGAACTATCCTGACAAGAATTACAAAGTTTAGGACTTCCATTTCTCTCATTGCTTTGCCCCGCCCTCGTAATATCTGGCCAATGACTGAAGAGATCTTTAGTCACAAGGTTTTGTTTACAAGCTTTGATTTGAAACTGAAATGTCTAGTTGATGGCAACCTGAATTGTAAGGGTCTGGCGATAAGATATGTAACCTGATATAAAGACAAAACAGGTCAGTATTTCACAATTAAAAAAATGTACATATGGCTTCAGAATCATCTTAATATAAATACATTTTCATTAAAGTGAATCTGTAAAATATGTGTTTTTTAAGGATCAGAAAATAAGCTCTTCAACTGTCTATCTCCTGAACAAGTTGCAAATTTATGATACTTTTCCTTTGGTGATTTAGGACATATATAAGTGGAATTAAATGTCCTCTTAGCAGTATTTGAAATTTCTAAATTAAGTATTGCAATATTTCACTCAATCGATATTTTCATAAACTTCTACTGAATACAGATTGAAGTTCAGGACTCGATTCGGACCAACACACTTTTCCAGTCTGGACCCCCCCTTAAACTCCAGAAGCTTTCTGTCTTTTCAGCGTGTAATAAATTATTATAGATAATATGGTTTAAGGTTAAAAAACATAGTCCAAGCAGCACAAACACCTTTGTTATAGAAAACACAAGGGACAGTCGCTTAAATTAACATTTTGCTTTCTTTTCTTGCACATTTCCACTTATGTTATACTGTAGCTCCATAGATATATTCAGAATAGACCAATTAGAACAATATCTTAGCTTAACTATCTCTCTGTTCCTCTGGATAAATATGCATCTCTTGCAAAAGGACTAACTTAAACTCACCATTGTTCTGGCATCAGATAAGAACACATCGTTTTTCTAAATCCTGTAAAGCAGCAACAGGAAAACTGCGAGGAGTTTCAGGACGGATGCAAGGACGGGATGGGGTGAGCGGAAAGTCAAAGAAAGACAGAAAAGAGCGAGGAGAAAATTGAGAAGATTAAGAGGAAAAGGAAATGCAATTTAAGGTGTTGCCTCAAGGCAAAGGTGCCATTAGTAGGTTAAGCTCCAAAAACTCCTCAGTTGAAGCAAGCGTCTCTAAAACGCATCTTCACACAAACTAACTCGCTCGCCTCGTGAATCTGCGGCCCACCAAAACACGGGAACACGTCCTCGCACGTCCATAAACCTGCAAGAGTGCATAATTATGCACACAAGCACTGCAGGTTCATGAGAAATTAAAAGATTTATCAATAATCCACATGTTGTCTTATATGATCAAAATCCATATGATGTTTGGAAAATATGTGTTGGTTTGCATGTTTGATCGTGGGTAAACAAAGGAATGAAAAATTGATCAATAATTATAACAATTGAATCCATATTTTCTATGTTCAAAACATGCATATAATTGCTGTTTTTTAACTATTTGCAGTAACGATGCATTTATAACACCTACAGATGAATGCAGAGTTGTACTCTTGACTTCTTCTGCTTGTCATTTTCATTTTTTGATTGAACAAGCTGTCATTTTGGTTTGCTTACATTAGGATGGTGCGTCGGGTTTCGATGGTGAATTTGATGCACATTGCGCCGGACATCGTTAAGCAATATTTTGTAATAATCTTTGCATCTATGCAGCATTTTTTTTGGTAAGATTTCAGTTTGAGTGTAAATGTTTTAGATCAGCTTTAATAATTCAAAAGAGAGAACATGAAATGTGGCTCTCATTAGCAAGTTGTGGGTCCGTGATCCCTGGAAGCGAGCCTTCTTTCAGGCTTTGCAGATCTCTTTTCTTCCAATCTAGTTTGTTGAAAGTTAATTGAAACTGAATGTAAATGACTTAAAGTGTGATGTAGATAAATTTTAGGGAGTCTTGTACCAGAGGGGACTTCATTTTTTTTACTTTTTAAGCTTGTTATAAAATTCTAGACAACAACGGTCCTACTTGAATGTGTCTAAGACTAAATTACTAATCATGAATTATTCCAAGATGCGAAATTATTAAAAGAGAGTGATTCCTTGGAGACTTCTAATTCTGTACCCATGGCAAATCCCCAAAATACATCAAACACTTTGTCACTCTTCCTCTACCTCCTTTTTGTTTTAATTGAACTTTTTTTTGTATTCATCGACTGCACTAAATCTCAATTTCAGACATAATCCAATAGGATTTTTTCTGCTCTGGCAGAGTGTAATTCAAAATGTTTTAGAAATAACTAATCAGGAGAAATGCAAATTTCTTTTGCTCGAGTTACTTTTCAGCAATTAACATAAAGTGTAGACAGAAACCACTAATTGCAATCCTGTCCCAAAGTATGCCTGGTTTAGTCATTTCATGACAAAGAAACTTCTACATCATTTGTTTTGTGCAGTGACTGTGTGAAATTCCATATCATCTTATCCAAATATTTTCCTTCTCTGCCTTATCATCTTACACGAAACTGTATTAGAGTGAAGCTTTCTGCAGCTCAGTGGTTTACATCACTGACAGTAGCCCAGCTCAGGATGCAGCTCCTCAGAGCATGGCTTCATGTTTTGTTGAATTAGGGGATCAGAGAGATGGGAGAAGGTGGGAGTACAGGAAGCTCATCAAATCTGCCATTGCTGTAATTTTTTTAGAGCTCAGCTTTGGGGCCAAACTGTTTATCTGTTTTATCTTGTGTCACGGTCAAAGTGAAAGGCTTTTCTTTTGAATGTCTTTAGAACACTTCCATTGTGTAAATGTTAAAACATGAAATAAAGTTTGTACAGTAAAATGTAATTTTATGGTAATTTCTAAGTATCACTGTGAATAATTTTGATTATGATATCATGTTGTAATTGTGGTTCATTTGTCTTATAGCCTGATTTATACATGGTTAGAGATAATGTCTCCAAACTTAAAAATAGTGTAATGAAAGTATGAACTCAGCATCAATTATCAAAGGATTTGGGTTCCCACCAAATTTAAATGATATATGATATATTTGCTATCAAAGCTGTACGGTGTTCCCCCGCGTATTCGCGGTTTCACGTATTTGCAGATATGTTTTTTTTTTTGTCACGCGACTCTTCTGGTTCATCACAAAAACTTTTGTGAGGTGCTACATTGCTGACATGTATCTCTGCAGAGATACATGTCCGTGGAGGTCTCCGGTCCCTTACCACGAAAAAAGGAGGATGACTGTAGAATGTAGTGGCCTCCAGGCATGAAAGGGTTAATTTTGGGACAGCCATCACGTGAGTTTAGGTCAAAATCTTATGTGAAGTGGCACTTATTAACAGCTTGTGATAAGATATTATTTGTTTTTAAGAGAAGTCAAAGCAAAAAAAGAAGTTTACTTACATGTTTAGTACTGTAATACTACCTGAAGTAGCCTTTTTGCAGCACATTGATATGGAATCAAAAAGAGTCCATTATGAGAGGTTTAATTTATTTGAGGTTGTAGTTCCATATGAAAACTCAAACTAATATTAAAACACTATTGAGTGATGTGATCACTGCCATACCTCCATACTTTAAAGTTAGATGAAATAATCAGTTATGTCAGTCTGAGCAAAAGTAGTACTTTTATACCTGGGGACGGTAAATTTTATGATTCGGTTCAAAGCTGAGGGGACGGCTGTTATCGTGTTCACCAATTGTAAATAAAAGACAGGGCAGAGTCATTAAGAGCTGCCCGGCCCATGCGTGCGGGGACCAACTGCTGTGTCTGTCCCCAGCTCTGATTAATTTGTATCCAGTCACAGCTCACTGAAAGACAGGCGCAGCGCATTACATCATGTCATGGCTTTGATAACAAAGTCATCTTTGTTTTGACATTGCCTTCCCACTGTGCAGCGATGCCTGCTTAGACAGGGAGCAGCTTAACAAACATCCTAGCATGAATCCAGCCTGGCTCGAAGTCCTGGTTATTATTATTATTTTATTTTTTTTGTGCCACATGCCATGTTTTAGATTGTGTTTTTGAATGTAACACACCATAATAATGCACTCTATGTTAACTAGTTTGGAGGAAGTAATAAAGTCTCAAAATAAGAAGACAAAAGAATTCCTGCAATTTTGTTGTAACGTTATATTATTGATATGAAAATCACACAAAACAAATATATTTCAGTCTTTAAATGTAGTAGACAAAACTACTAGTAAATGACAAAGTAACTGGAGTTGTTGGCTTTTTCTTTAAAATCTAAAGAAAGTCAAATTGACATTTTTTTTCTTTTATGGAGCAAACGAGGCTCATTGTTGACAAAATTAAAAAAAAAAAAAAAAAAGCAGCGGTGTGTAGTCGGACATAACATTTTAATGGTAAGATGACTGTTGCTGAAGACCGTCACTGTCCTGAGTCAGAACTTTATTTCCCCCTCTGGTCACCAGCGGGAGCTGTCTCCAGAGTACTGACTGCACTTCATCTCCCAGCAGCCCCGGCGCCCAGTTCCTGGATGCTGTTCAGCTGTTTCTCATTGGCCAATCACCCACAGGATAATTATGTACTGCACAGAGCCTCACTCAGTGCGAAGTACTGTTTGTGCCACCCTGCCGAAATTACCGAGCGTTTCTATCTGGACTTGATCTTCTGTGTATCTAACCCTGCTTTATCTACCTGCTGCCTGCCCTGACCCTTGCCTGGATGACCCCATGCTCGTGACTGACCTCTACCTGTCTGATCCTGACCTAGTTTTGTGGATGTAAACACAGATTGGTTTTAGATGTTAGTCAAACTGACATACAAATCTCATTCCTAGTCCAAGCCTCCAGCCATGACAGCGTCTGCTATCAACGAGGAGCAATCCAGAACAGACATTTGACAAACAGTATAAAAGTTTCAAAAGCAAACTTTTCTACTTTTCATGAATAAAAAAAGGCAATATTTGTTTTAGCTTCCTCTCTGATGGAGTGCATGTCTTAAATTTGCAGAAGCATCAAATCGTTGGTTTCCGTTGACATTTCAGTGTCCACAGATCTTATTACACCACATCCCTCATATCTGGTCGGGCTTATCTGTGCATTTGTATGACTATCCTGTTCAAACAAATAACAGATCCAGATGAAGAGTTGAATATTTTATCACTTCTCTACCATCTCACAAATGCTCTATTCTTTTTGAAATCCTGCAGAGAACTGGATGCACGAAATGTCAACAGATGCCCACAGCAGATAATGAGATTTTGCTATTTTTTTATGTTGTCGTCATGCATATAAAGAGGAAATGTAAATCTGTGTGGAAGTCATTTCAACGCAGTAACTTCAACGTCCTAGGATCTAAAAGCAAACTCAGACAAATTTGCACCATGCTTTTAAAATACAAGTGTTTTTGTTCGTTTTGAACCATGGAACTGAAGTTAACAAAAAAAAAAAAACTGCTTAAATCTAAAAGTACATGTACAATTTTTAAACTTACACATCTTGTGTTGATGTTAGCTTTGAGATCCAAGAACACTATATTGTGGAAGGCGTATGCAAATGAAGAGGAGAAGTGTAGGGGGTTGCAAGACTTGATCTCATTTTGTAGCAGCTTTCCGAGAAACAAAGACCACCACTGAGCTTTGTGGTGATGGCATTGGATTCACTTTCCATGCATTATCTTATATGTAAGCTACTTAAATGCCACACACTTACGTGGAACCACTTCAGACTGTCAGAGGATATGAGCAAAGACTTTGTGCCCACATTTCAAAATTAAGTTTCCAAAAAGATTTGAGAAAAAAGTAAAGTGTGGGTTTAAAGGTTCCATTATTAAATTCATTTTAACTAATTAAAAAAAGAAGAACAAAATGAAAGATACATTAGCAAAATAACCACAAAATCACTATTAAAAATGCACTTCTGTATTATTCTCCTTAAACAACCTTAAACTAATCAACTTAAAATTCAACAAATGGGTTTTCTGGTAGGACCGTGAGTTAAAAGTGTAGAGAAGTAACTTGTTTTTGTATTACAGCCTAACCCTCACTGGCCACTTCATGAGACACACCTGTCCAACTGATTGTTAATTCAAATTTCTCAACATCCAATCACATGGCAGTAACTCAAAGCATTTAGGCATATAGACATGATCAAGACAATCAGACAATGTTAAAACCGAGCATCGGGATGAGGAAGAAAGGTAATTTAAGTGGCTTTTAACGTATAGTTGCTGGTGCCAGACTGGCTGGTCTGAGTGTTTCAGATACTGCTAATCTACTGGGATTTTCACCCACAACCATATCTAGAGTTTACAGAGAATGGTCAGAAAAAGAGAAAATATCCAGTGAGTGACAGTTATGTGGACAGAAATGTCTTGTTGATGTCAGAGGAGAATGTCCAGACTGCTTCTCGCTGATATAAGACAACAGTAACTTAAATAACCACTGGTTATAACTGAGGTCTGCAGAAGAATATCTCTGAACGGACCACACGTCCAACCTTGAGGCAGATGGACTACAGCATCAGAAGAACACACCCATGTCAGCTAAGAACAGAAAACTGAGGCTACTGCTCACACAGGATCACCAAAACTGGACATGAAAGCATGGACCCATCCTGCTTTGCATCAACAGTTCAGGCTGCTGGTGCAATCATGTGGGGGATATTCTCTTGGCACACTTTGGGCCATGTAGTACCAATTGATCGCGGCTACACCATGAGTTTGACTATGAGTTTGTAGACTCTAATGACCTCCACAGTCACCAGATCTCAACCTTTACCTTTGGGATGTGTTGGAACGGGAATTTCTCATGATGGACGACACATTTGCAACAACTGTGTGAAGCTGTCATGTCAGGATGGACCAAACTCTCTGAGGAATGTTTCCAGTACCTTGTTGAATCTGTCCCACCAAGGATTAAAGAAGAACCTGGTACTAGCAAGGCATACCTGATAAAAAGGCTGGTGAGTGTATATACAAATAAATGTTATTAAATGTTCTTAAATTGTGTTGACTAAAGGTTTAGTGTAATTGTAAATAAAGTAACAAGTTTTTTTAATCATTTTGCTAATGTGTCATGAGAACAGACTTTTTTTTTTGGGGGGTGGGGGGGGGGTGGGGGGTGGACTTTAATTTGTTTTTTTCCACTGAGCAAAGCATGAATTATTAATATTCTTTTGGGGGGCAAAAATATGTCACCATTATTTGAAGAACTCCGCTCCCTGTTCACCAAGACACCAGAGATTAGTCTTATTTTCTCTGAAACGATCACATAATTTCGGGTTCCCATGCCCTGCTCCATGATGCATTGTTAACAGGTTTCCCATATTTCAGCCATGTCTTGGTGGAATTGGCAGTTCCTGACTTGACAGCGTTGCCTGCTGTGTGCAGAGGGCATATTCTGGCAGAGATATCATCGCACACCTGAAATGAAATTGGACAAACAGAGTGAAACTAATGGGACTAGGGACCAAAAGTGGACCAGTGGTATAAGTGGAAGGGGATGAATGGTGCTGAGACTAAAGTTTGCTATCTGAACAGATAACATGGGTAGTTTTAACCAAAAAAGAACATCTATTGGGGCACATTTTAGGGTATACTAAAGCAGAGTGTTGGACAGGCATGACACAGTTTCCGTCTCCAAAAAGATTGTGAAGAAACACTGAATATTTGGTTTCTGACAGTTGGAGATCAAAGTCGTGAGCGCTAGAAAGCCAGATGTGACAGGACTGCAAAAGCTGACAATGAAAAGACACTGACTGAAGGTACACCAGCTTAGAGAACAAATGTCAAAGAAGCAAACATTTCACCATATATTTACCTTTATATTTTTTCATCTGACAGATTTGTCATCGTGATTCTGCGGTGTAAACCGAGTATGTGTTTACCAATAAAAAATTCCAAGTAAACATTATGCATACACTCCCACACGAACAAAACTCCAGCTTATTATGTATTTTTTTGCAAATGAGACTCAGGAGCATATCCATTGAGAAGGGTCCCGAATGTCAAAGTTCAAACGGTGCGAGTGATATAGGTGGATTGGGTGGAGATAGGTGTTTGCGTGCAAGGAATCGTGGCGCGGGGTGGCGGTGTTGCGTTAAAATGGGGGGAGGAGCTGGACACTATCATTCCAAAATCAAGCAGGAATGGTAGGTTTGTTGTAAATAGGGTCTTAAAGTGCAACAGAATCAGGTAATTTTGTTGTAATAGCATCCAGTCTGAAAGTGTCTCTAAATAAGTGCAAACGCGTCCCCTCTGCATCTCCAAAGGAATCTCTCAAGAATCTCA
Organism: Oryzias javanicus; assembly: GCA_003999625.1. Classification (NCBI taxonomy): domain Eukaryota; kingdom Metazoa; phylum Chordata; class Actinopteri; order Beloniformes; family Adrianichthyidae; genus Oryzias; species Oryzias javanicus. Next base: position 5,636,877 of record CM012437.1, read on the forward strand.
GTTTTACTTAAGCTTGCACAAGTGAAAACAAGGATCCAAAACAAATTTGTGAACTCCACAGACAGTTTCAGCACTTCAGATGTATAATTAAAACTCTCAGACCTTGTACTCACCCCCATAAAGTACCCAGGGCAATTAGAAGAAGCTATCATTTCACAGCCATGCAAAGGAAAGTGGAAAAGGCTTCATTTGGACTTTTTTGGGACTCCCTCCAGCTTTGTATTACAGCGTCTCTAGCTAGTAATAGCTACACTGGGAGAGGTTCACAGCTGCAGGCAGAACTTAAAGAGTTGGGACAATTCAGTTTCTCCACTTAACTCTGTGAAATATTCATGAAGCAAATGATTATGGAGCACAACGATCTGTGGCAGGAATGTGATCATGCTTTTGTTTTTTTTAATGACAAGAATTTGTATTGCAATTAGCACAGCAACAACAAGAAAAATGGTTTTACAGAGACCAACAAATTAAGAAATAAACAACAATAAATGTATACTTCATCCAATAGGGTTTTAGTTTGATTGAATAGTAATTTTTTTCTACTTTATAGAGCCAGCTGGTTGTTGTTATATTTACAGCAAAAAAGTACTGAAAGCTAAAAATGTCTTTTTGAATAAACAGCACCGTTGTCTTTCCATGAATGCCCTTGTAAATTAAATGTTTGCAAAAAATAGATGTGCAAATTTATGACTTGAGGAAGGAAGCTAGTAGATTTTTATGTGCTGGAAAAGGAATATTCACCTTTTGGCATTTTCCGTCAGGGATCAACTGTCACTGATCTGAACATTTGGTTAGAAAAATTGGCCTTTGCTGACACAACCCTGTATTTTATCCGGGCTGGGGACCAACTCCAGATTCAGGCCCCCTTTGGGTCCAGAGTTAGGGCGTAGTGTGAAGATCTTACCTAAAGACCCAGACTTTCATGCATTTAACCAACTGCGCTAAACAACCAATCATGCTACAATTCCTTCTCCATCCATCCATCCATCCATCCATCCATCCATCCATCCATCTTCAAAACAAAACACTAGAAAAGCAGGATAAAACCCCCTAAAACCATTCCCGAGTGATAAGTATGTTTCTTTGGGCTGTGAGGATCTGTATTTTAAAATGTCAAGAAGTTTCTGTAAACTAAGCTCCATAACACTTACTGCAATGTCCTACGGGATAAGGAAATGGGATACATCTGCAGATCTGAAATAAAGACAGATGGCTTTTAGCTCGGCCAGAGCTACCACTCTGAGAAGTTCCATTAACAAGCGTGTTGTTGTTTACATAGTGGAGAATGATTAAAGCCAGAGGCACTGCAGGCCCTCTGGACAATAAAACCCAAGTGAACACAGAAATGCAAATAGATGCTCATTTTTTGGGGAAAAGGAGTCAAAAGTGGTACTTTTCTCAGGAGAGTGTGGAAACCTGCTAGGAAATGTAATAAAATACCTATTTAACTGCAGGAGATTTATGTAAAACATTTGTTTGTGAGAAGACGTATGCTTTCACACAGATTTTAAGGTATCCATCAGAAATATAGTGCGTTTGGAACCAGAGGGAATGTTGTCATCTATGCTGGTGCTGTAATCTCAATTACATGAGGAGCATCTACACCCGTGTGCTTGTGTACGGTAACAGCTGGTCCAACAGAAAAGGTAGAAAACACACATAATAATGAAAGTTTCATCAAGCCTTCACAATAAAGCAAAACAGTTCCTGCTAGTTTATTGCAAGCAGAAAAATACATACAACAGTGTGAAACAGTAAGCTAGGCTTCATGAAAGCAGCTATTCTGATGCATCTAAAAGCACCTTAAATCTATTCTCATTCCAGTATTTGGAACTTAGCATTACCTTTCTCAGTTTCTGTCATTTAAGTGCTCTTCTCTGCCAGCTGGTTAAAACTAACATGAGAGATGTTACTGGGCCACAGCTGATCGATACTGGGGCTAAAGAGAGTGCAGCAGTTCTCACTGATAGACCAATCCATTACTTGAGAAAGGGTTTTGGCTAAAAGCAAATGCAGACGGTTGCAGTGGTCTTTGGGTGTCTCAGTGGTAAACTATTAGAGCCATTTCCTCGATTTGGTATGGAAAATAAACTTTTACAGTGTGGACACTTTTGGTGCCTTTTCTGCACTGTTGGTATTTACAATAGAATAGAACTTTATTAATTTCACGAGGAGATATTCACAAGTTTGTCTATTTTCATTGTAACCCATTAAGCTTAAGGCCCAAACTGTACCAAGAATTCCATTGACGTTGATATGATTATGGCGAGTTCAGCCGAATGACAATTTTGACAGCTGGAGGTACAACAAAGGTTGTTTGTCTGGGGAAATTTTGGAAAAAGAATCAAATTGACCTCAAGTTCAATTGTTTCTTACAATAGCAACGGCTGATAAAAATGTATGTTGTCCTTTCAAAACGTGTCGACAAATGTTTTCTCTTTGGAAATCAATGTGAAAGGCCAAAACAATGTTTGCTTTACACACAATCCATGACCATTCCCTGTTGGAGTATTCACAAATGAAACCTGAACTTGGTAAAAGTAGGGAAACACACACACACGAGTCAAAGTTTTGAACTGGCTGAAACTTATGCAAAAAAAAAGTAGCTTTTTTTTGTTTTTTGGGGAAATTATAAACTCAAGTTTCTAGTAACTCAAAACATTGCTGTAGAAAGCCCTGTTCTTTTATTCTGTTGATTGTTTTTCTCTTGTACTTCCATTCCAGTCTTCAGTACCCATGTGGTATTAGTACCAGTATTTTCTCGTGATGTCAAACAAACCAATGCTTATTCCAAGATGTACAGTAGATGTTAAAGTGTGCCTTAATAATCTAAATTTCTCCCAGAATATCATGTCTGTATGAGATCCACAAGTTTTTAGAGAGTATAGAACCACACCAGCAACGTGACGCCAGACAGAAGCAGACACTGAACAGAGTAAAGCACCAGGAGAAAAGATCCTTTTGCACAATCCCCCTGACGCACACATTTACAGGTCTGGTAAAAGATCCTGGTGAACAACTCCAGGTCTGGTAATAGGGCGGGGTAAGCTACAGGAGCTGCAGAATGGAAATGTGGAGCCATCTGTGTACACAACTGGGTTAGCAAGAAAACAATCATGTTTGCTAAAGCAGCCACTTTTCATGGTAAACGTGTATCAGATTGCACATATAAACAACAAACAGATGGCAGTTGTAGTATGCAAATTAGATTTGGGACAGTTTTGTACAAAGACATGGAATCTTGTACATGACCTGGGGGTGGGCCACAGGGGGCAGTTATACATGTGTTTCCATAGCAGCTGATTTCTATGGAAAGTGAGGTGTTTTTCAATTGGGTAATGATGACGTGGGCTTAGTAGAAATAGTGTGGTAGACGAGTCTTAAGCCCCTCTTTGTTGTGTCTGTCCATCTTTGAATTTTCTGTGAAAAAAAAAAAAATCAAGCCCTTTTTCAGTTTTCTGAAGTCTTAAGTGATTGTTTTTGCAAATTATGTCTTGTTTTTTCTCCTGTTTCAAATAATCATCTCACATATTTTCTAGTTTATTGACAAATATTCAAGTAAAAAGGAGAATAAGAGAAAAAACATTCAAGAGACTGACCAGTAAGTTTGTAAACGCTTCACTTTACTAAGGCTTTTAACTTATCTCATCTTTTCCTCAACGCATGCGGCGAGACGTGCCAAGTTTTCGCGAGACGGCACTTTGTTGATGTCAGATATGATTTAAGTGTGTTATCTTGGGTATTTTTCACGTGTGCAACAGAGGAAATAGGAACAAATTACATTTCCACGTGACAGACAGTTTATAATAAAGTGCCTAAAGATACACTTTAGATATCAGTGCTTTGCAGAGTCATGTGTCATGTGAGAAAACCACAATAACTTATCCCCGAGTTAGAATTTTCTTCTTTTTTTTTTAAGTTTGGTATTTGGTGGCTGCTCAAAAAAGAGAGAAATTGACTCGTCTAAAATGATCTGGTACAAGAACCAGCAATAACAAGAAAAAAATAGGCTTGAAAGGCTTGAATGGAGAGTTTTTACTGACAAACAGCGTTTCTTTTGGATATGATTGCATATCATGCCACACAGACTTTCAACGTCTCAATATAATATCAGTGCAAAGGCAAAGGTTTAAAATATATCTGATAATATTGGTATGATATGGCTGTGGGGCAGCGGTAGGGCAGTCAACCTCTGATCAGGTTCGATTCCCGCCTTGTCTGCCCATGTGTTGAAGTGTCCTTGGGCAAGACACTGAACCCCACCTTGTCTCTGGTTAAAAGTGAATGGGACTCTAAAGCACTTTGGGCCTTCCAGGCTAATATCGGCACTGGCAAGCTAACTCCAGTACTACCGGGGGGGCCCGAGTCTGGGTCTCCCCTGTGCCCCTCCCTGGCCTGAAGAAAATACAGAATTTTGTCAAAAAGGAAATCCAACTTTGCCATACCGAGTGTGCCGATTGGTGAAAGCTGACCCCCTGTCCCGACTCCTGACGGAAGATGCCGTGAGGTGAGCAGCAACAAGTTGGTACTGGCAGATATATCTATAAAAAGCTAATTATAGAATTCAGTATAAAGACCTCTCCTGATTGGTCACCAACATAGTTCGGTATTGACCACAGCATGGGTGCCCAAGCTGGGGTTTGTGGGCCAAATTTAGCCCGCTGAGGGTTGTCTTTTCCCCTGCCAAGTCGTGGCTGTGGAAGCTGCACGACTGTTACCCGTTTCCCATCGATTCTTTGTGATGGTCCAAAACTCTGCATCTGTAATATACTTACGGCCTCCAGGTGGTGCTGTTAGCAATTTCTTTGCCAGTGGCCACGGGTAAAACAACTCACAAGTGAGTCAGCCCTGAGGTTTTTTGATGCTTTTAGCTGCCTCTTTTTAGCTAGCAAAGATGGAGCGCAAACGGTCAAAAGATCAGCTTTCATTGGAAGAGAGTGTTTTAGTCGGCTCTTGTTTTTCAATTAAAAATGGCCAGTAAGGCCTTGCTGTTAAAGGTTTCAAAGACATGCCATGCAAAAAAATATTGGATTTAGTCCGCAGACCGGGATCCCGTTTAGATTTTTTTAAGTTTAAGCCTCCCTGCTCTACAGCCACAACAAAGACAGCAAAGTGCCTAAAAAATTACTGTGACACACCTAATGTGATTCGGAAAAAGAAGCTGTGCGCCGACATGCAACACAACGGCACAGTGCTTACACAATTCACGTGAATCAGCTGATTCTGCTATGGATTCGGTCAAATGTTACGCAACATTCAGGTCACATGAAACACTAATCCCTGGCTTTTGCTCAAAAGTATCAATTTGAGAGGATGTGTGCTTGCCCTCTGTTCTGACAGCCTCCCTTGATGTCCATAAAAAGCTAACCTGTGCTGCATGTTTGTACTGGATTACCTCTGTCAACTGGGCATCACCATGAGCCTACAGGGGAACACAAAGCCCGGCCGTGAGGCGTGTGATGTATGTGAGCGGCCAAAAACAAAAGGCAACGCGTGAAAACCTTAAAAGAGATTTAACAAAAACAGGATGCAGAGTGCAGCTCATAGTCCCCTAAAACAAATGCAAACAGACACGTGGAGGACAGCATTCAGAGACAGACACCTGCATGACTGCGAGCTCTCAGCGCGCAGATTCAGACACAAGAAAACAAACAGCAGAACCCCGGCTTCCTGAAACACAAACACTCACCATCTGCGATCAGCCCCTAACCAGCTCTTAAGTATTTAGCTCTCTCAAAGAACACAACCCATTAGTTTCCAGAGAAACACAGCTCCAGCGTGCAGAAATGTGTGCGTCTTCCACCAGCAGAAGCAGGAAGGCGTATTAGCCGTGTGTTACAGTGATAATGGCATTGTGTTAAGGCCGTAACGACGTCTCGGTTGCATGCCCAGTCGTGCTACGTACCCACCAGTGTTGGAGAGCGTGTTTGGTCCTGGGATGCAGGGAGAGAACATTACCGAATCCTTTCAGTCAAATATGAATGAGAAGTAGTGCAGAGCAAAAAATGAAAACGCCATTTAGTTCATCTTTTTGGTCCAAAATGAGAGAAAAAATAGGGAAAAAAACCCAAAAACCTAATAAAGTTAACATTATATTCAAAGAAAAGCATGACAGAGAAAAATGTTGCATGTTTTCCTCCAACAACATTTATTCAATGAATTCTGAATACCAATTTAGCCGATGCATGAAAAAAACAAAAAGAAACTTAAAACTTTAAAGAAATTAAAAAGAAAAGATAAAGCCATCTCTGATCAGCTTCTGTTTCATATCCCTACTTTTCTGTTTACACATCTATACTGTGTTGGTTACTCTTCAAACAACTATCTCTAAGTGCACTCTTTACTGTATTCATAAACTTTATAGTTTTTGAAATATTGAGAAAAAAATATTCCCCATTGGAAATGAATGAGAAATTCTTCAAAAACTTGGTGCGCTTTAAAATCTATTTTCAACAAGAGACGCCATTCAAACTTTAAAATCTTCCACAAAGATTCAGCAAATAAAGGTGTTTTCAGCTCTTATAAAATACCTTATGGTTTTTATATAAATGTTCAATGTAACTAAATGTTTGGGATCTAGAGTTGATGATGTCACAGCTAGGGTGAAGCGGCTGGATTTTTTAAGTTTAATGACAAACTGCCATTCGTCAAACATCGTTTGTCACAGATTCACGATTTTTTCAAAAATTCCTCTGGATCTAGAGAATTTGCCCCTCATAGCTGTAAGGCAAACACATTTGCCCCTAAAGCCCCGAGTCTGACAAAGCTCACTCAGTTTTCCTTTTCCCGCCCATATTAAATGTTATAATTGGTTTTTGTCCCAAATCAAGTTTTTAACTTGCGATTGTGAGAACGTACTTGAACTTGGAGGCATGAAACTTTCACGCATTGTAGCACAAATACTGAATTTATTTTTAGCAATGAAAAAAAATGTTTTTTTCTTCTGTTTTGGCTTTTAAGCAAATACTACATGTAGGTCATTTTATAGCTAGTTTGGTTTGTCGCATATTTGAGATAACAGGCATTAGGGGGTGCGTAAAAGGATTAAACTTTTATGATAAGTGAAAGAAGTTTGAAGACATGAACATTTGTTTGGTCCTAGCGCGAATTGAAACCGATTAAAGAAATTCTTCACATTCTCTGCAAATGATGAAACGTTCAGCAGGTTCTGGGCGTTCATGCTTGTACTTTTGGTATTCACACTTTTAAGGGTTTTTTAAAATTTCACAGAACTTTTGAAATTTTTCAAGAAATTCTTCCACTTTAAGTCCATTAGCAACTTTAACAATATGTAAAAACTTAAGCTTTATAGCGATAGCATTTTACGCAAATGTCTTTGTCAATTACAGTAAATTTCTTCAGCATCTTCAGCAACCACAATAAGCAAAAAGCATTCACACTTACATAATCACAGGTAATGCAACTTTTCTAGTTAGTTAATTTTAAATGTGACGGACATTCAACTAATTTTTTTTTATTTATTTTTATTCCCTCTTTGATGGGGTCTAATCAAGAGACTGACTTCTTTTATGTTGTTGATCTTAAAGTTATAACCTCTGATAGAAAAAAAAAATCAGAATGCAAACATGCAAATATTAAATAAAATCTTGATAAACTCAAGCTGTAAACACGACTGTTTAAGTAAAAATAATTTAGTGATTCAAATTGAATTAAAATGTTCTTGTTCCTTTTATTATTTTGGAAAATGAATTAACCCAGAGAGATAAAAAATTCAAAAAATTTGCTAATTTGTTGGCCTCTTGTAGTGGCAAAGACCTTCCTACTCCTGAATTCATCTGTTTTTGTCTCTTCAAATGATCTGGAAATAAAATGTGGGCTTTAAAAAAAAAAAGAAAGAAAAAAAAAAGGATAACAAGTTTTATTTTTAACCTGAGAATTTTGATGCAGCAGAAGCAGCCGACAGTTTTTGAAAGTAATTTTCAGATTTGGTATGTTTGTATTGTTTTGGAGCTCTGATCCCAATCTTGTGTTAAATGCAACAACAAGAAAAAGGCATCAAAGTCTTTTTTTCTCTGTCCTTAAGTGCTAAAGGGGCATTCACAGGCTCACTCGGCAGAAAGATTTCTGTCTAAAATAAAGAAAAGAGCATAAAAGAGGAAAACTGGTCTCCTCTATGTTTGTGATAGGTACAGTATGTAGAAATAAACATTATTTAACAGACAGTAGTACTTTTATTCTAAACCGTAAACACATAAACAGTAATAGAAAAAAAAAAACGTAATTTTTTGAAAACAAGATCAGCTGTCTCGCCACAAACAAATTTTAAAACTGATTTTATAAAAAGTGTCATCTGCCTGGAGACGCTCCAGCGCTGTGACGGGCAGAGGAGTGGCTGTCAAATCTCTTGTGATGGATCAACAACAATGGAGACTTGAGTAGAAGCTGTCAAAGCATCAGTTTTGTCAGAACTGGCAGACATGAGCAGTGATGAAACCCATAGTTGAGGGAATGTATTTATTCATGATATCTAATTGCTAATGTTGCAACGTTGATAGGAATGTAAAACACAGTCTGTGGTCAAACGTTTGCTGGTCTGGACGAAGTTTGTCTACGTCATTTTGCCTTGAACATTAACAGCAGTTAAGTCAGAAAACACTAAATTAAATGGATATATCCTTAACTTAAAAAATATATATAGTGCCCTAGATTTTAAAAGCATTTTGGACAACATGCTCACTACTTTCCTTTCGTTTTTCTTAATGAAATGAGGTCATAGATTTCTTAAAGTGAAAATCAATACAAACATTTTACATGTGTTTACAACCCAATTGTGTTCTGATGATAAAAATGTGGATGGTTAGTAAAAAATTACGTTTAAACACATTTTTTCGCAAAAATTGATCGACTCCAATGCATTGTGGTTTATATTTTTGCTGAAGTAGGAAGAATCGATGCATGCTAGTTTGTCACAAAGACTTCTGGGAAATCTTTAGTGCACTCGATTTTGGAGTTGTGGATTCGGACAGCACTAGAAGATGGTGAACATGCTCTATAGTGCAGTGTGTAGTGCATAGGAAAGGAATTTGAATATAGCCATTGTCTCTAGAAACTAAAACAAGCTAACAATTGATGCTAATTATTCTGCCCTTCCTGACTTGGATCCAGTTTGACAGATAGACGAACAAGTCTCAATAAGAAGCAGGTTTTCAGGTCTTCTGAAGATTTATTTTCCCATCAAGAAATGTAAAATTATGAACAGCATACAAAACGATTGTAGGTTAGCATGATGCTAACGTATCATTGATTTACACACAGAACTGCTAGCTGCTAACATTCACATGCTCTAAACCCATTATAATAACAAACAAACTCATTCAACTTACTTACAGGCATGGATTCCCTGAGCTCCATAGAACAAAAATGAAAGTAAAGTGCAGTTTTGAGATCATTTCATATACTGTTTTATCGTCTTCTTTTCCCGTACTAAAACTAAAACCGCAGCACACCTGCTCCACCTAGTGGTCAAACAATGAAACAACTCAGACTAGAGGACAGAACACTAATGCTAATCTGGTCAAATTAGATATAAAACTTATAAAAGTTACCTTATCAATAGAAGATGTTAAACAGTGTAATTTTGCACACTTGAATCTCTGAGCCTTGAACACGGTCTGACTTCAATACTTGCCTCAAAAGTCTTTCAGTTCTACTACTGAAAAATTAGTTACAGAAAAGAAGTATATTATAAAGAAACGAGAAATTACCAAATGAACATTTTAAGCTGTACCGAGAATAAAAAGACACAAAAGACAGCGCTAATGGAACTAGAATTGAATCCGTGCTGAAGGATTTACCTGCACACAGTACCCCCGACACACAGATACACAACCTGCAAATGATGGAAAAGCCCCCAAATGAAAATGTCAAGTAAGAGAAAAACAGAAGAAGAGAAAAAGAGAGGTTAATTCCTGCAGACTGAAGTACATACATTAGCCTTTCAGGTGAAAGGGCAACAGCGCACATCCAGACGGTGAATAAGAGTCATAATAACTCTGTGAGATTGTTTTAGTTCCTCGATACGCACTTTAAGTGAGAATGACAGAGAAGAGCAGCGGGTCTGCCACGGGTTCGGCTGAACTGTCTGAAACAGGGACAACTATTGAGGAAGACGTGAGCAGGAGTGCTGGGTAATACTTATACTTCTTACTTATGGAGTACGTGACAGTAATTTGATTTAATCAGTTTCTACATAGAAAAACATTCTAGAACTTATCAATCTTAAAACATGAGGTACATTTGAATGTGAAATTTTAATATTTAGTAAAATATCAGATGTTACCTACATAACATAATAAATTAGCAATAAACTGACAAGAAGCAATTAATCCTCTGAAATTCAATGAAATAAATACATTTATGAAACTACTTTTTGAACTGGGATTTCAGGTTGTTTTTTCTCTCAAAAGTGTTTTCAAAAGCAAATTTGAATCCAGAGTGTGAGTCTTTAATGACTGGTAGTGTTGACAGAAGCCATAAACCTGCAGCATTTATCATTCTTTCAGACATAACTGAAGTAATAAAAAAAAGAAAAAAAAAACTAAATTGCTGCAATTATGTAGAGCAGAATGCTGCTAGTACTTGGCGGTGTGGAGCTCTGCAGGGAGGGAGGATAGAAAAGGATGAAGAGATGACATAAAGCTGGAAAATGAAGGAACTGACGTGAGGGAGACGTGGTGAAATATACATGGTCTGACATTAAAAAGGAGGTGAAAATAAATATGTTGTATAAAAGAGAGAATCTAAACAAGAAAAGAGATGGGAATTAAAAAGAAGAGAAACCCTCATTCAGATGTAGCCATTACTGCTTTTTATTGTCCTTTAAAAGAAACATAATGAACTGGCTTTTAGATGATGGTTTAGTAAAATAAAAAACTGACATTTTAAAGCAGCGGAAACTAAAAACAAAAAAACACCAAGTAAATGAAATGCATAAAGCGACATTTGAGTGACTTTCGAACTGTAACAGTAAGTTATCTGTCAAAAATCTACTTTACAATACAACTGTATCTAAAACACTTTTACTCCAGCGTTTATTTTACTTTCATTTTAACAAATAGCAACACGACCAAAGCAAGATTGTAAACCTGAACAAGGCTGGGACAATCTAATCTATAATAAGCAAGCAGCTTTGGTAGAAATTGTTGGAGCAATTATTAGAAAATGAAAGGAATTGTCTGGAACTAGGGTGCAACAAAACCATGACCCCAGGGAGCACAGACTCAGACTCAGAAATGATTTATTTTGATAGGTAAAGATGGAGTCGAGCAGAAACGCGATGGTAGAGAGACAGTGATCGGTGTCAGATGATTTCATGAACGGGAAAATTTCGGCTGTTGACATCTATAAATGGGTCTTCAAACGTGCTGACTGTTGGTCATTGCCAAGTTTTTAAAAAAATTAAAATAAATTGTTTAATTTGTGAAAATATGCTCCAAAACCGTCAGGAGGTGGGAGAAAGAAAGAGAAGGTAAAAGGTAAACGTGTCAGGATCCAGCCGGTCATGTCCTTCTCCGACCACCAGAGGGAGCCCTCACCTGAGTACTAACTGCATCTATCATCCTCCTGTACTCCAATTCCCATCATGCATCAGCCACCATTTTCCTGTCACCACCAGCTGTTTGTCATCATCATCAGTGCTGTATATATTCCTGCTCCTCACTCTGCTCCCTGTGAAGTCTTGATGTGTTGCCCTGTTCATTCATTCTGAGCGGTCTTGCGTTTGCCTGTGTTTGACTCTGGCCTGTTTTTCGTCTCCCGCCTCGCTCCTATGTTTGACCCTGGCCTGTCTCCTGACTGTTCTGCCTTGTCCTTACCTGTGTTGCTAATGCTATTAAATTCAGGTTGCATATGGATCCACTCACCTCGGCTGAAAACCAGAACACAACTAAACCTCTGATCCCTATTCCCACATGAAAGGACAAGCCAGGAGGGGATAAAACAAAGTATTCATCAAAAAGTATTGTAATGTGACATAACCCTTTAGAATTTTTTAGTCTTACCAAATATATATATTCTGCCCCGTTTTAAAAATCCCTTCTTTAAAAGTTGTGTAGTTTCATTTTTTCATAGATTCATGTAATGCATGGATTATTTCTATTTTTATTCTCTTCTACTCTTGCGCTACCTTATGTGGTCCAGATGACCCAAGCCTTACATAGACATGTTATCCATCCCATGACAAATCTGGATGAAGACGGACAGGATTTCATGTCTGCCACAGACACCTGTGTAAATCCTAAATCATAGGGAAAAAAGTTCTGTTGCACAGTCTTGTGGGGTCCAGATGACCCCACTCCCAACGTCAACATTCTTAGGAAGGCACAAGGGTTTTAAGTGGGACAACTTCCAAAATTAGCGCCTCTCAAATCCTTTTTCGCCTCACTCTAATAGGCCTTAAGTTAGTTTGATTCAGAAAACCTTTTATTTAAGGTTTTTTCCATTTGATTGATTTTTACTTTTATTTTCACCCGTTATTTTATTTTTTATTACACTGTTATTGCATTTTAATAATGTCTTGTAAAGCACTTTGTAGTTTTAAATTGTGAAAAGTGCTATATAAATAAATGTCTTCTTCTACACACAAAACCGACAGTTTAAGGTCTTCATCCCTCTTGAACACTGATACTAAAAAAATAAATGAATAAAATGAAGGCCGGGTGACATTACTCTATCGACACAAGAACATGGAAGTCTTGACCTGAACACCCTCTCAGAATACTAAAATGTGAGTCTGCCAACTCTTAACCAGTTCTATGATGCAAAACAGAAAATACAACACCGGCCTTTCAGGCAAACTCCAAAAAGTTCAGCAAATGGAGGCAAAGATGAGCAAAAACTCAAAATATATATATAAAAAAAAAATTTTAACGCCTTACACTTCTGGTTTTTTTTAGAGGCTAAACTATTATTGCAAGAAAACATGTTCCTTTAAACACTGAATATTAAGCATCCAAACTAACAATTACCCTCTCAGCTTAGTGAATCTCTTAATGTCTCTTTTAAAGAAGGTTGCTACCTTTTCTTCAGATCAGATATTTTTCTTTTATTCCTCTTTTTATGAAATGTTACTCGCTTTAAATATCCCTTCTTAACTTGTTACTCTCACCCTCTCCAGATTCTGTTTCGTGTTTTAACCTATTACTGAGTTTGCCCTTTATATCCATCGGATTTGTCTCTCTCTGTCTATTTTTTAGAAGTGATAAAAAGCTAAAACTCAGGATTTACTTACAATATCTTTTCTATATCAGTGATAGTTGGCAGAATTTCCAATAGCAAACATTTTAGCTGCATATCCAACAATCATAACTGGACTTATGCTTCAATATATATATTTTTTTTCCTAAACCACATTCTTTTCCGTTAAGCACTGTTAATTTAATTCCTATTTCTTTTGTTTTAATTCCCATCTGATGTTTATTTTCCTTCTACCTCTCTCATTTTATTACACTTTCTCTTTAAAAAAAAAAAAAAAAAAAAAAGCCATCTTCCCACCAATCAACCTGACAGAGCAGAGCTCAGGTAGACAGACAGCAGCTAAGCCAGACTCGGTATGTTATGTAATTCCTGCTGCATGCATATATTCATGTGTGCAACTTCCCATTTGAAAGCAGGCGCTCCAGCATTGACAATACGAGGGAAGAGTAAACCATACGTGCAGCGGCATATGTCACTGAGGACGTACACTTCACTGTTCAGTCTGCTGTGACTTCTGAAATTACAGTATTTGTAAATAAAATAAATGAAGGTTCTATACCATTTACATAGGAGCAAATACTTCACGAACACAAAAAGAAGAGCCTTTGCTTGAATTGAAAAAAAGGTGACTTGACTGTTGGCTATCTTTTTTGCAAAAAAAATGTGCTGCAGAGAGAAACCAAACAAGGTTCAGTTGAAGCTGAGCTCATTAATACACGCACTGCAAAAAAGAGAAATGAAGCCATATGGTGGTTCAGTTGGGGAATTTGCACTGAATACTCATCAAATCACGGAGGAAACAGTTACAGTGAGAAAATGCATGCAATTGGATCAACACGGTTATGTGATTTTTGGGCTCACTCCAGGCTCTTAGAGTACGTTTAATGATAAGCTGTGTCAAAAATCAGGGAGACCGCTGGCCGTAAGCAGCAGGCGGAGAATGAAGTGAACGCAGTGAGAAGGGACATTCATTCTGAGCGCGCCTCACATGCACACGGATCATGACATGGCTGGCATTAATGATTCAGAGAGAGGCCGATGAAAAGGGGCGAATGAGGGAGATGGAGAGAATAATGCCAGGTGGGAAGAAAAAGAGAAGGCAAATATGCAGGAAGGGAGAGAAGGAGATGACGGGGGGAGTTTGAAGGAAGGGAAAATGAAAAAGCAGGGGGTGGTGGGCGGGTGGGGAATAAAGTGGCAGAGCCTTACAGTTTTTTTTTTTTTTTTTTTTTTCCCCTTCCTTCTTAGCTCCAAGTCATTTCGGTTGGTTCCCTCCTTCTGTTTTATTTTTGGAAAGCGTGACGAGACAGAATGTGAGAGCAGAGAGAATGCAGCCTGACATTACAGCAGTGTGAGCAGCAGCGCCTGCGTTTAACACCTCGTCTGCCATTGTTTTCTGCTGCTGCAATCACAGGGAATGCTGCTGAGATATGTGAGAATCGGATCGATCAATGGATGGATAGATATGGATAGATACCACAGATATGTAGATAGATACTACAGATGGATACTATACAATAGGTACTATGTATAGTATATATCTATCTATATATAGTAGATATAGACACTATGGATGGATGGATCTCACGAAACGATTCTCTGAAAAGAACAGATCCACACTGGCATACAGACAAGGTGCCACCAGCCTGCTGCCGGCTCTGTCAACACACACACCAAATTCACACTCATCCGCACAGTCACACACACACACTTGCGGTGCTCTGCATAGTCCAAGGGGCACAAAAGTACACAAAAACACACACACTGGCACAGCATCAAGGTGGCATGGCATGGCACTGCTGGTGGCCTTGTCAACTCAAGTAAGCTCCCAAAGGAAACACACACACACACACACACAGACTCCCAGAGGCACAGAAAAATATATAAAAAAGAGAGAGAGAGGCTGGGTATGTCAGAATGAAAGATGGCAAATAAAAGTTAGTCTGGTGAGCAATAATAGCAACAGATGGGCAAACCAGGAACAACGCAGAGAAAAAAGGCAGAAGCAAGAGGTGGAATACCTCACAGACAAACAGTGAGGAGAGGGAAAGGTGAAGTAAGAAGACCATCTGTTACTATTGGACGAGCAAGCAGCTTTGCATGATGCAGAATGTCCATCTGTGGGTGGGTGAATCCATCTCCTGCTGTTTCTGCATGTGTGTGTGCGGGGATACAGTATGTCAACAATCAGTATCTCTCTGGGAGACGTATCACAATCAATTTTTTCACATAGATTTGGTATTACCGACACATACTCGCATGTTGCTATTGGTTCCATCTTGTAAGACTGTTGTCCAGCTTAGCAACCAGTTCAGAGTGTTCCCAGCCTTCACCTGGAGGCAGCTGGGATGCTATCCAACAACCCTCGAGACACAATGAATAGACGTGTAGAAAAGTGAAAATTGCTTTGGTTTTACTGAATCTGATGGTAACCCTTGTGCAACCCTAGACATGTTTACACTAGAAGTGGAGTCATCTGGGCCCCACAAGATATCACTGAGCTTTTGTTTTTTTTTTAAGGATTTTTTATCTTCCCTGGTGTCCATGCCAGACATACGGTCTTGTCCACCTTTGTCATGGAAGGGAGCACGCATTAATGGAAGGGTGGGGTCATGTGGACCTCATAAGAGACCTGAGAGTGTGGAAGTTGATGGTCGATTAGAAGCAAAAGATGCAGATCAGTTATTGGGAACATGGTGGAGATGGGTTGGAATTGGGTTTGTGTAAAGGCCTGGAAACCAAAGTAATCTATGAAACTTAAAGGAAAGGAAGAGGTTTTGATAGCAAGGTAAATGGTGTACACTTGTTTTGCACTTTATATCTTCTATTGAAGGCCCAAGGCGCTACACACTCACAGACCCATTCACACACTGTCCAACACTGGCACAACCCTCCACCAGAGGCAACTTGGGGTTCAGTGTCTTGCCCAAGGATGAGAAGGTGGGAATCGAACCCGCAGTCTTCAGAGTTGACCACCCCACCGCTGCACCACGGCCGCCCCACAGGCACAGTGGGCATCAGCTAAATGACAACAAATGTGATTTTAAGACACTGGGTCTTCCATATTGAAAGAATGCCTTACAAGGGTTTCAAGCAGTAGGCCCTCCAGATGATTTTATGTTTTTTTTGTTTTTTTACATTTTGGTTTTCAAAATTTTCCTTTGATTTTTAAATTCCAATGTTGCATCTTCTTCTTTGTTTCTTTTTTTATTTCTTGTTGTTATCTATAATATGTTTTTTGGTTGAGAGATTTGTTGATGTGATTTGCAGTTTAGGGCCACTATACTACTGCCACTCAAAAAACACATTCTAGTAAAATATGCATATACACTTTAGGATTGTTACTGGAGTTAGGGCTCGCATTCAGTTTTCAAATGACAGACTTACTGAAATTTAGATTAATACAAATTGTTGATCCTGTTAAGAGAATGGAATTAGGTCTCCATTGTTAAACAACACAGAAACAGAACAGTGTCCTGGAGGCACAAACAGATCTGTGGGCTTTTTTCATGACAGATGGTTGAATGAGGGGAAGGAGGGTGCACAAACTCCTTTCAGCATATGGAGCTTCCTAAATAAAGCCAAATAAGACAGCAAACAAACATCTGTGTTGGAGGCACAGATGCATTTGCACCGACTGAAGCACTGTGTGAGAGAAAGCAATTTGACTGCAGCACTGAATGAAGTGCAGTAGGTTTCATTGTGACTCTCATCCTTGAATATTTTTTTAACATGACAATATCAGCTTTTACAAATAAGTACTGGATTCATGCTTTTTTTTTTTAGTTTTTGTATGTTTTATTTTTCGTTTGGAGCTGCACAGCTGGCAGCTTTACTCAGCAGTCATTCACTGGTAAATGAAATGTTCATGGTTTGACCACAAGCCCAGATTATTCGTGGACGCAAATTTGATCTGCGTAGCTAAAGAGGCAGCGGACGCAAATTTTCCGTGTGAATCGTGTTCAGTGTGAACGCAGTATTACACCAGACTTTGTGGATTTGTTCAAAAGTGCAACTTCTAAGTGGTTTATTTTCTTTTCTTTTTTTTTCTTTTTTTTTTTACCCCTGAACGATTTATAGGCCCAATCTGAATTCTTTCCTTCTCCCTTTCCCTACATTCAACTCTCTAAACGAAGAGTTATGGAAAAAGTGTCTCAGATTTTGGACTTCACTTTGGTTTGATTAGCGCAGAACTTTCTGCACTGAAATAAACATATCAACTGCGGTTGTATAACTTTAAAAAAGTGACGCCACAACAAAAACTCATTACTTACATTTAAATGTAAATCTCTGTGCTTCAGAGTGTGAAGAATTCAGACTGGACTGTAGTCTGAAAATGTTGATACATGATGCCATTAACCAAGGTGAAAATTGTAGATAATCCTCCATCAAAGAATACAAACAACAACTTAAAGCAACCAATTACTAACTAACTTAAAACATGGTATTTAATTACAAATATAAAGTTTTTTTATTGATAGATTGATCACTTTTCTAATTTCATTAGTTCTGACCACTAATATTCCTATAATTTATGCATTCGGTTTTATACATTAAACATAAACTATTAGCTACATAAACAGAAAACATTTAAAGAAAATTAAAAAAAATCATAGTGTTCATAAGTCGTGACTACAGGCTTCTCATTTATTAATTTATAGCTATTAGGATTTTTAGTTTTACTTGTTTTAAACCATGTAACAATTTTACCCATTGATATACTTTCATATTCCACAACTTCACTCCATACACATAAACGCTCATATGTTACACACTAACACACAGTTTTTTTATGTTATGTTTTTTTCCTTTGTCCTGCACTGTTTCTGTATGTTTTGTGGGAGTAGTTTCACTTTTAGCTTTATTTTGTTATTACATTCTATTTTATATTATTTTATCTGTAACATTTAATACTTATGAATTATATTTTAATTGTGGTGTGCTCATAATAACTCACGTTATGCATTGTTCTTATTGCTTGTTTTCTAAACAAATTTGTCTAGATTTCTTGACTATTTGTTTTAATTAAACCATAATTTCAGTTTTGATCCTTAGAATGTGACCATCTCTAACAAGTGTTTTGTGTTTTCTAACGCAGAAAAAACTTTGGTGTCATCTGCAAAAACAAATAATTATTATGTCTGACACCTTACAAATGTCAGTGATGAATCCAATATGGCCCAACGTGTATCCTTGTGGGACACCACAGGTAATTGTATTTTTTCATTTGAATTAATATTTCTCATGTAGCTTTTTAACCAATAAAGTGTGACACCTCTTACACCATATTGTTACAATTTCTTGAATAAAATGTTCTGGTCTGTAGAATCAAATGCTAAAATAGATATATAATATAATATTAAATAATAGTCATATAACAGAAAATATAATAATTCTTTAATCTGAAAAATACTCCTTTTTTGCGAAACTTTTTTAACATTATTGCAGATTAATATATATGTACATATTTTTCTAATTTTCTGCAGCCATTAGTGGATGAACATGGTGACTGCATGAAAAGGGAACATGGATTCTTCCATCTCCTTTCCTCACCTGCATCACTTCCAGCTGCCTTGGCCGTCGACCCTGGAAAGCGTCGCCGCTGACCCGTCGTTCTGAGTACTTTCATGCAATAAACATTCAAATGATTGTAAATGAATTCAGTACCTTGCTTGGTGCAGGAGAAAATTGTTCCCTTCTCATCTGGACAATAATTTTCATTTTTCTGAAAGCTGAACTGGCTAGCTTACCTGCCACGTCCTATGAGCACTCCACTTTAATAATACAAACAAGGTTCTTAAAGTGCTACGCTGTTTTATTGACTCAATGAATTTGATCTACCGTTGTCCCCGGTGGGTAGCACAAGGCCGGTGGCTGTTGCTTTTGCCTCACAGCCGCATAAAATGAATGGTTCGGATCTAAGTTGGGGGCTTTCTGTTTGAGCTTGAATGTTGAAAGTCTCCTCTGTTTTTTTTTTTTAAGAAAAGAAAAAAAGTCTAAAACTGCCACTTTTGTGTCCTTTATTTCCCCACAGAGTGAGTGAAATGTCTTTCTTTGTGAGCCCACGTGCTGACTGACGCAGTGTGACTGGAATCTAGTGCATGAGAAGCTTGTACCTGACACAGCTCTGAATATGATGGAACTAATAAGGGAAAACAATAAACAAATGGATCTCATAAGTAATTGATTATTATTGTTATCTGTGGAAAATCAGGGATTGAACAGAGGCTAACGTTGAATTGTGGAATGATGAGCAGAAACACAGGGAACATTTAGGGGGTTGACGCCAGCAAGGCGAGCACTATAATAATAGTTATTATATTAAATACTATACATTTAAAGACCTTAAAGTCTTTAAGCTTTTCTAATATGTAGAGTTTTGTGTGGGTCTGAAGTGAAGTATATATGTGGACTGCATTTGTGTGTGATTGTGTGGACGAGTGTGTTTGCACACAATATGGGAATTCTCACACTCAAAGACAACTTTTGCTGTCTAGTTTAGTGTTGTGTGTATTTTCTTTTAAGTTTGTTTTTGGTGGAACTCCTCCTTCGCCGTGCGTTTTAGTTCCAGCGGATTTGTCCCGGAGTTAACTGGTGGTGTAGTGGTCAGTACTCTTGTCTTACAGCAAGAAGGCACCGGTCTGAATCCCAGCTGGGACCTTTACATGTGGAGTTTACAAGCATGGGTTTTCTCTGGGAACTCAGGCTTCTTTCCTCAAAGTATGTCTCTTAGGTTGACTAACAAGGAGTGTATGCTTGTGTGACCCTTCAACAGATTAGCAAATTGTCCAAGGTGTCAACCTGCTTTCACTCCCCTTAATTAGACATGCCCAAACTCAATTAAATGCTTTAAGGGATATGGTCTGTTATTAATACCTTAATAATAATAGACTTAATTTACCAATGTTGATTATTGTATCTAAGAACCTCATCACAACACAGAAGTTGAGCCATGCCAGCGTCTACCTGGTCTCAAAACATGGCTCTTTTGATAGCCATTTTCAGGAACTTGCCTGTGATCAACCAGAGGAGTAACAGTAACAGCACTTATGTTTGAGACTGGGATAACTCTGCCGTGACAGAGCGCATAGCCAATATGAGGATGGAGCACCCCACCCTACTGTATCGACATACGTGTTAGCCATGCACGGGCACTGACGGTGCAAAAAAATAGTAAACGAAGTCAAGGACGGCGATCAATCAACCCCCTGTGGTGCGGTTTTAACAGCCCAAGTGACGTGCTGTGAGAAGTCCTTACTTTCTTTTTCTTTTTAAGTTTCTACCTCTTTCTAGGAAAAAAGGAAAAATGTGATTAAAGTTTTTTTTTTTACTTCTGCAGCAACAGGGCGGCTGTAACTTAAGTAGAGCAGAGATCTGCTAATGTTATTGTTGATGGCTTGATGACTGGCCCTAAAACTTTCGACTGCAATCATATCTTTGGAAAACATATGTAACACAACAATACCCCAGCTATATTTATGAGTTTGTATGAGAGTTTAACCTTCTGGAACCGAGAGCCTAAAACTCAGTTGTTGTCTACTTTTGAATTTACCTCTTTTTTTTCAATTTCAAAGACTATGCCAGCTTATTTGGTATCATTTTAATCCGTATAACCTATTTTATGTGATACTACCTTTATTTTGTCTCTTTTCCATGTTGTACTCACACACTAGACATAAAATCATGCAAAAACAAAAAATTCCATCTGGAAAAATGGGATTCATTTTGCTGTGGAAATCTAAAAAATGTTTAACGAAATGTTTTTACAGCAAAGAATGAAGATTTTAGGTGTCATTTCATTTGATAAAACTAAAACAAAACAAAACAAAAAAAACAAGAGTAAATTTAGTCAACAAACTAATCAACACATTTGTGAAGGAAAATCCAGGCGAAATGTCCAGATTGAACTGTTACAAATGAACAGTTTCTGTTGATAGAAGAACATCACAGACCTCACAGGTCAATAATGTGAACTTTCTTATGCTGTTATATAAACAGTGATCGGTGACTGTTTGGCTTCAGCTTCCAGGCATCCCAAAAATAAGAATTTCTCTCCTAAGAAAACTGTTGTCCATTTAACATTTTCCTGGAATCCTATTTTTTTTATTTTCTTTATCTATTTTCTCATACATTTTCCGTGTTTTGTTTGTGAGAAATAATAATAAAGTTTTAGGCCGAAGTTTGATCCAGCTGGATTTCAGGTTGACCCGGCTGGAATCTTCTCTCAGGAGGGGGCGTGTCTGTCTACTCTTTTCCTCGCCTCTCGTTATAGCGGCGGGCGGGACTTTCACAGAGAAATGCAGAGTTTCCATGATTTTTTTTAACGGTGGTGGTTGTTGTAGTAAACTCATGTCAGACCCCCTCCCAAAATAAAACATCGGTTTCCTTCATGTGGAATTTCTAATATCGAACAGCTCCATAAAGTGTTTTACCTATAGTCAAGTAGAGAAAAGTTGGGATGTTAGAAAAC
Organism: Oryzias javanicus; assembly: GCA_003999625.1. Classification (NCBI taxonomy): domain Eukaryota; kingdom Metazoa; phylum Chordata; class Actinopteri; order Beloniformes; family Adrianichthyidae; genus Oryzias; species Oryzias javanicus. Next base: position 5,658,562 of record CM012437.1, read on the forward strand.
TTTGGGATGTATTGGAACGGGATATTGACATCATGGATGTGCAGCCAACAAATCTGCAGCAACTTTGTGATGCTGTCATGTCAATGTGGACCTAATTGTCCAAGGAATGTTTCCAGTATCTTGTTGAATCTATGACACCGAGTATTAAGGCAGTTTTGAAGGCAAAAGAGATCCAATCTAATAATAGCAAGGTGGACCCAATAAAGTGGCTGGTAAGTGTTTTTATAAAGCTGCAAAAGAATATAGACTAGCCAATAGGAGATCAGGGTTTGATTCCCAGGGGATGCAGTGAGCAAGTTACATAATCCATTATGGATATTTAGGCCTCTGGATACAGATCTCATAACTCATGAAAGAAATTGAAATACGTCATGTCAGCTCAAATGTCACTCAAGCAAAGACTCGTCAGATGTTGGAGAACCAGACCACCCTCATGGAAATTAGGCTACTGAAACAAGACGGGAATAGAACTAGATGTGAGGACAAGGTTCTGTTAGAATGCTACTACTCAAGTAGTCGTCTGAGAGGTTAAATGCAGACATTTTGGAGTAAAAGGATACTTCGAGACCCACAATCAACGTTAACAGTCAAGCTACTAGAGACTCAATGTTACAACATCTACAATTGGCAACTATCACAACCTGAGATTAAAGAGGAACAATACAAATCCAAGTTTCGAGGGGGCAGAACACCAGGTCAGATGTATAACAAGAAATTGGGAACACATCCCCAATAACTACTCTGACCGAGGCAGCAACTGACAAGATCATGTCTAGAATGAACACTAGGCAATCCAGACGCCATCTACAACATTTAAGTGAAGTACCATCTGAAAATCTCCTGGAAACTGTGAATGAACCTTTGAGGGCAATACCTACCTCAGCAATCACAGAAACCAATGACCTGGTTCACGCTTCAGCAGCAATGATCCTTGAGATGCTTGACTATTAGAGCAACTACAGGAGAAAACGATGCCCACCATGGAAGCGACGGTTAGAGACAGCTTGTAGAGAAGGGACTCAACTGACAGAGGTCCAGAGAAGTGTAAAGAAAGAGCAAGTCCCTAAAAGATACATCCAGATACAAGAAGCACTGGAAACTACCAAACAAAGACTCCTGGCCTGGAGCAGCCGCCTAAAACAAGAGATAATAAGGCCAGTAGGATAAATCTGGCCTTCATTGTATTTTGCAACTAAACTAAAACGTGTACGCTCATTGGTCATAGTAGAACAGACCCACCAAGGCTGGAAACTGAACACTACTAGAAAAATAGACTCTCGCTGATATTCTTACCCCCAACTACACTCCTTCCCTTTTTCATCCTTGATGGAATCCTAAATCTATCAGCCCACTAAGATTTACATAACCAGAAATAAAACAGAACTCCCACCACATAATGCACAATAATTTATTCAAATATTTATTTAAGAAATTAGCAGGTTAGTACAACGATAGTCTCTGTGAGGTCTTGGTAACATTTTTTCAAGCTTTACTTTTCAAGGTCCTTTTACATATGCATGAATTGAGCGTTCCTTTAGGTAAACATGAAGCCCTGCAGCGAACGCTGCAGATGCACTCACTCGTGTAAGATCTGCTAAACACAAACAGACACTTGAAAACACATCAGTATATACAAGTGTTTGCTTGTGAATCTTTTAAAAGTTGGGATAAGTTACAGCACTTGTCTGAGTAAATAATGAGTTAATTAATTCTTAACGACTGTGCCATTGTTAGCACAGTTAATCGAGGTGACAAGTTGGTTGCCTGTTTGCTGTGTACTCACTTTTCTCCACAAGCATCAAGAATTCCCCATATGGAATTTAGTATAGTGCTAAAGTATCTTTATGTAAAAGGAACTGACTTAGACATTTTTAAGTAAATATTTCTGAGGACTCTATACTGAAAAAAGAAACACACACTTTAGTCTTTGAACTTTTAAAAGGTCAGATTTTATTAACGACAGGGTTTATTTTCTTGGACAGTCTGCTTTCTTGGGAAAATGTGAAGAAAAAAAAAAAGAAAAGTGAACCATTTGACCCAATCTGAGGTTCTGTGTACTCTGAAAGAGGTTTTCTGTCAAGTTAGGTCCTGTACTTCACCATTGCCTTTCCTTCAATTGCAGTCAGGCATCATGTCTTGAAAAATACCCAAAGCATGAAGCTGCCACCACTATTTTTGGCAGGTTTATAGAAGTGCCTGGTTTTCTTCACAGATACTTCTTCAAGTTTACATCAAGAATTTTAATTTTGGTCTCATCACACCAAAGTATCATGGGTCTTACAGTATGGGTATGGAGAGAAAATAGTCTTATCCTTATTTGTGTGTGCATAATTGTTGCGTCCTGCTGATAGTCCCTTTGCTCACCTGACAGGTGTGGCCATCGTGCCTGGTTGGGTTTTAGTTGGTGTGGCGGTGCTGGTTTGCTTGGTCCTCAGCAGTCTTAAGGTGCATTCACACCAAACCCAAATTGTGTGGCGGAGGCAGACAGTTTTAATGTTAAGTCAATTGAACAGGCACGGTTCGTTTTTTAGTGACGCGGCACGCAATGGGTAGCGCAGATAAATGCAAATATCTGAAGTCCGTTGCATCTACCAATCAGGAACTCCACTTTCGGCACGTGGCATTTTCAGTGATTGATTTTGATTGAGTTAATTTTCCCTCTTGACTTCAGCCAGGTCTGCCCATTGGGGCAGTAATAGTAATTCTTGATTTGTGCATGACTTTTGTTTTGTGCGTGCATAATTTTTCATTTGTGTGCATAACTCAAAACCACATTTATGTAAAGTTTCACCAGAAAATACTCACAATCTAATTTTAAAGCGACTGAAAAGAAAACTCTGATGACCCAGAATTCCAGCAGCATTTAAATGCATCACTCATGGATGAATTTTGGAGACATGAAAGGAGGCTCACCTCAGATTTGTGTGTTAATGCAGTTTTGTGTTTGCGTAACAAGCAATTTGTGTGTATTTGTTAAATATTTCTGTATATAGTTAGTTTCAAGCTTATGTATTTTAATTTGTGCATGTGTAAATTGTATTTGGTATTCTTTGAATTACATAATTTTTGTACTTATGCTCAAAATATTTTAAAAATGTTACAAATCCAAAATTACGCACACAAGTTAAGAATGACACACACATTAGTTGGGATGAGTCTATTTTCTCACCATATTTGGGAGTCCTTTATGTGTCTTTTGGCAAACTCTATGGGGGCTGACATGTTTTGCATTGAGAAAAGGCTTCTGTTGGGCGACTCTCTCATAAAACCAGACTGATGGAAAGCAGCAGGAATAGTCTGAGCTCAGGCTCAGTGATCTTTGGGTTCTTTTTTACCGCTCTTCTCTTCTCTCACAATTACTCAGTTTGACTGGATGGCCAAATCTAGGAATAGTTCAAGTCATCCCAAAACTTCTTCCATTTAATGATTATGGAACCTTGATTGCTGCAGAAATTCCTGAGCAGTTCCTCTGACCTCATTATTCTCATTTGCTGTGAGATGTAAGGTTGTCTATAGGCAGTTGTGTGGCTTTCCTAGTAACTTCAATCAGTTTGATTAAACACAGCTGGACTCCAATGAACAAGTAGAATCATAAGAAGGATCGGTGGTAATGGACGGCATGGAAATAAAAAATGATCGCCACAGTAAAGGGTCTAAAGCAGGGGTCAGCAACCTTTCTTTAACAGTAAAAGAGGCATTTGGACTTGTTTTCGATCCAAACATAGAAGGAGCCGCATTGACTTACGTTAGTCTTTAAGAAATTTGGATTTGCCTTCATAACCTTCTTTTTGTTTTGTTTTTTTAATAAATATGAATGTCTACTTTTGTCACGAACAAATGCAAAAAAATCTATAAAAATAAACTATAGCATCACTTTATAAGAGAATTTTTTAAAACATTTTTAACTTTAGTAGCAAAACAGCAAGCATGTTGCTTAAGTACTAGCTGAATTTAAAATGAGCATAACATTTCTCTGTAAAATAAATCAGCCAAAAATTTTAGCATGTTGCTGAAATAAAAGCTAAACTCAAAATTAGCCTAAAAACTTCAGTAGATAACAAATTAGCTAAAGATTTGAGCATATTGCTAAAATATTAGCTAAACTCTGAAATAGAATGAAAAACTAATTAGAGGGCCCCAAAAAATCTCGGATGTTGCTTAATTACTAGCTGAACTCCAAAATAGCCTAAAATTCCTCAGTAAACTAACTTAGTCAAAATTGTTAACCATGCGTAAAAACCGAAGCTAAATTCTAAATAATCAAAAAAAAAAAAAAAAAAAAAGAAATCAGCATATAGCTGAAAACATCAGCATTTTACTATAATATTAGCTAAACTCCAAATTAGCACAAAATTCCTTTGTAAACTAAATTAATCAAAAATGTTAGCATGTTGCCAAAATGGAAGCTAAAACTCTAAATTAGCCTAAAAACCCCAGTTGGTAACACATTAGCCAAAAACCTTAGCATGTTGCTAAAATAGAAGCTGAAACTCTAAATTATCTTAAAAACCCCACTAGAAAGCAAATTAGCTAAAAACGTTAGTATGTTGCTAAAATAATAGCTAATCTTCAGCCAGAGAGCCACCATGGAGAGGTAAAAGAGCCATGTGTGGCTCTGGAGCTGCTGGTTGCAGACCCCTGCTCTAAAGACTAATAACCATGTGATTTTTTGTTTTTCTTTTAATTTTTTCAGTCAAGATGGTACACTCAGCATGTTTTAGTGAATTCATTGATTAAAAAAAAAACAAACTAGGAAATGTTAACATGTACTGAGAGAAAACTGTTGAATTTTAACATTTTAGTGAGAATACATGGCTTGAAGTTTTAAATTATTTCTAATCGTAATACAATTGAATAAAAATAATTTTCCAAAAACAGTTCTTCCAAGTTCTCCTGATGCATGGGACGGTCAACTGTGGATTGAGGTATGTCAACATGTATTATGGTAACATTTGAGGTTTGTGGTCAATAGTTTTTGCATTGTTCGGAAAAAAGGTTTCCCATTGTTATTATGTATTAAATTCAAGCACTCTTGACTGGAAATGTTGTTCTTGTGTTTTTTCTTTTGCTTAGTTTTTTTTTTTTTCTTAATTGCTAAAGATAGAAAAACAAATGCCCCTTGGTGTGAAAGTAAAGGTTGACTTCATAAAGCTAGCTTTTCAGTTGTAATTTGCTCTTTTACTGTGCCACAATGTATTGAAAAATTAGCACTGTTTCTCAAAAAATGCTTATTAACAGCAATTTTTAAAACATTAAATAGTATGTGTATTAGTTACAAAAACTGTACCATTAATTGCAAAATATATATATAATCTCAGCACTAGTGTTTCTCAAAAAATGCTTCAACTTTAAACTGTAGATTTGCTTTAATCTCAAACAAATTATTAATTCTGTATGTATGGAGAGAATGGATTAGTTTTATGGGAAGATTTAAGACGTGTGTAAAGATGTACTGAGACAGCAAAAGCAAAGCCGAATAGATGTTCCATCCAAGTTTTTATTTTTTTTTTTATTTTCGTGTTAGCTCTTTTTTAAAATCATAACTAATGATTATCTGGATATTTAAATAAAACTGACCTTTAAATGAAGAGGTTGTCAGTTCATCACAGGGGCACACAGACGAACGATGCTCCATCACTGATTCACCTAACATTCATGTTTGTGGATTATGGGTAAGCCCCAGGAGGAGAAAGAGAAAAACGCTCCTCCTTACAGTCACATCCAAACTGGATCTTGCTTATGTAAAGTATTAATTTTAGAGAGCAAAAACAGGACACAATAAATACTTATAAGTATGAGCTTTTTGAAGAATTTCTCTTCAATTCACTTATCAACTTTCTGTTTGCTCTCTTGATCTGGAAAAAAAAAGACTCAGTTAGAAGGTGTGAACTTGTTATTGTCTAAGCATGCAGCAACAAGAAGCAGATTTATGCTGAGAGAGCAGCAGAAACAGAAACACAATGCTCACTTAACTGGATGCTGATTGGTCCCCAGGGTAACTGCTGTTTGAGATAACTGGTTTTCAAACATCAGAGTGCTTTAGGTCCTCCCTCTCATGGCTTAATCCACACACTGAGAGTGTTGCATAGATCTGATGCAGTATTTATTAGTATAATGAAATGAAATATACATATTAATGCTATATAGTACCTCATGGATCAAACCTGATATGCTTTAAGAACAGTTTGTTCTTTTTTTATTTAACTCCAATGTGATGTTTCTGTATTTGTAAACATCAACATTGATGTAAACGGAAAAGACGAAGTTTGGCTACCTGAGGTAGCACTTTACCAGTTCACATGTTTCACCCCTGTAGCCCTGACCCAGTTTTTACTTCCTTAACTATGTGTGCTATGGCTGCAGAGCTCCAGTTCATTCCTACTGTAGTTCAGCCTTTAGTGAATTTCTTGGAAAGGGAATGAAAAACAAACAAGCAGAACCCTGAAGTGAAACTCCAGTGATGCAACACACTGAATCTGTTCACATTGCTAACATGCTAACTGTTTTATCCACAGCAGACAGCCGCGCACTTGGACAAGTAAATCCCCGAAAACTTTGGATTCCATCCATCCAACAGTGTTTCTAATCTCTAAAGGACAGTGTCAAAGGAAACCGGTAAATGTCTTTCACTCTGATCTAGAAAAACGTTGAACCTTTTGATCTTTAGCATGACAGAGACACATTCAGCACTCAACGTACAGTGAGATGACACCTCATTCTTTTAGTCAGGACAGCTCCTGCTGGGTTGGAGTAATATATGCAAAGATATCTGCACATATACACTCATTTCTCTCCTCTGTGGAAATTGAGATAAGTAGGCTGAAAAATCAAAAAGGTACTGAAAAATCTACTTTTTTCACTGTTATTCCAGGGCTTTAAATCTAAACCCCCCTGGTAAAACTTTACAAATGAATGTTATAATGAGAAAAAAATACAATCAAGCTTTTAGGGGAAAGCAGAATGTCTTAGTTCAACAGGAAAAATATATTTTTGCTGCCAAGGATTTCCTTGATTTACATTTAATGATTTTTTAATGTTTAAAAAGCTTACCTTTATAACCTTTCATAGTCATAAAGTGATGTTTCTGCATAATAATGCTGACTGACTGACCTATACAAACTAAAAAAAAAACAAGTGTTGCAGAAAACTTTGCTGAATTTACTGGAGCAAATAGGATAACATGTTTTAATAAAGTGCCTAAATCTGGCCTCACAGATGACTTCTCACTGACATGAGTTCTCACAGTTAAACAGCAGTTTTGTGATATAGGCTCAAAAGTGGAATTTAGTGTAAATAAGGCTCCACATTTTCACTCCCAATTTGTCATATATATATATATATTCGGGCCCCACTGTGTCACTTTTTGAGGTTGCGGGTGTCCCCAACTTGTTGTTTTTTGACGTGCTGACTGTTCCTATTAAATCACGTCACCAACCCTCGGGATGCGGTACTGGACGCGGTAACGGACACGATACCTGAGGCGGTACTGGAAGCAGGACTGGATGTGGTAATGGACACTATAAGGACAGAGTAAAGGACAAAGTAACTGACGCGGTACCTGGCGCGGTAACAGATGCGGTACCTAATACGGTACAGGACACAGTCCCATTGGCTTTCACAACCATATCACAGCTGGGGCACGGAAAAAATTTCATCCCCGTGGTACAGACACTGTTAGCAGTGCAACGGGTGAGATATGGTCGCGGAATAGATGCTCATACACGTGGTACAAAATTTGGCTGCCGTTACACGCGGAGAGAATTTTTGAACTTCACAAAAATTTAGACCGCAGGTGACTGCGTGTGGTACCAGTGGTACAGCAGTGCCAGTGCGAGATCGGGCCGTGGAGCAAACGCCGTCACATGCGCGTGGACGCCAAAATTTCACGTTCGTGCACAGCTGTAGCACGGCCATTTCCCCGGGCCAATCTGCGTTTGTACCACTGCTTACAGCGTCTGTTTAGCGGCGAGGGAGGACACGATTAAGCAGTGGAATGGACTGCGGCGTCTGTATCACTGCTATTCCACAAACATGCATAAAGTTACTGCGTCTAAGCGCGTGTGGCAGATTTTCCAAATTTTTTAGCTGTGATATGGCCATCAAATGCTGTGGGACCGGGTTTTAAAAGAAATTCTAGAGGTGGAAATGTTATAGTGACCTCTAAATGTTTGGAAAGAGTTAGGTCTTGTTATGTTGCAAACACTGAAGGACAAGAATGTGAAGTAAACTGATAAAACGTGACAGAAGATAGGATAGTGAAAGAAAAGGGAAAAAAAATGATGGAATTTAGAGAAAAGCAGGTGAAAAGAGAGAAGGGGGGAGGTAAAGCCATAAAGAAGCAGCTAAACGAAGAGGTGTTGGGGCAATAGGTCAACATTTACTCTAGCTGCACGTAATAGGTGTCAGACCATCACCATCTCACCTCCGGGGTAATTGTTTGTGTGTGTGTGTGTGTGTGTGAAGGAAAGAGAGAGGTAGTTTGTAAAATGAGGCAATTTAGCTTCCATTGATGCGTGTCCCCTTTACCTCACATTTTGAAGGACTTTCAGTAATGTCTTGGTAGTGGACATGCAGCAGTGAGGAGAAGTAAACATCCTGATGACAAAGAAAAAAATATTGGATGCACAAAAGACAAGTGCAGGTATATATATATTCATAAAATCCCCACAGAAATAACAGAATTGAGGTCTGGGGCAGACGGACGGTGAGACGTAGAATCTAAATATAGATAAGCTGAGCGTGTCATTAGTAAGGGAAAGGCTAAAAGGTCGGTAGCAGCTAAGGATGAACGTCCGATATAAAGGAAGATTTGGTTGCTTTTAGAGCCCACATTTAAGTCCATCACATGAAATATATTGATTTTTCATTGACTCTAATGGACATTATGGGAACTATGCATTTATCTATAACCCGTCAACCATTAGCTCCTGCACCATTTACGCACACGCCAACAAAAGCAATATACTGATTTACGATTGAGGGAAATATTTTGGTATTTTATTACAGGAAATGTTCGTCTGTAGCTTAATGCATCCAATAAGTAGAATAGTTCCTTATTTTTATATTTTTTTATAGCAAAACAAGAAAGATCGCCATGAAATAAAGTGTGAGGAAGTGAAAGATTAAGCGCTGACGCTGGTGATGTGGAAAATGTGGATTTCCTGGTAGGACATGTATTCTAGATTTCTGTAAAAGTCCGGCTCATCATGCCATGACAGTATTGAGTTTCTTTCTGTTAGATGAGATGGACTGTGGCTGCTGGGAGCTCACAAGGGCGAATAAGGTGGTCAGTGCCAGCTGCTGTGTTTGTCCAAATAAAAAAAATTAAATGGAAAAGGTTATTTAATTTGATTTTATTGGCCATTAAACAATGACCCTTTGACTCATGAAGGATTTGAAGAGGTAAATTCAAATAAATCTGTGATTTGTCTGAGAAAAACCGGAATATGCAGAAGACACATTTTTCTCCAAGATAATAAATTGCAACGGCTGGACTGACAAATAAGTGAAAAGAGGCCACTGAGTGATAAAAATCAACTGTGTCACGGCCATCTGAGCTGAAGCAATGTACACTTAGGTGTTAAATTCAAACACAGAAAATGATGCTCGGCTGGAAGGCCGTTAGTGTTGAAGCAGAATGCAAAGAAAGAAAAAGTTTTACAGTTCTGGAATCACAAGGCCTTAACCAGGAGAGCCATACCAGACTATGCATTCAATTAGAGGAGAATATTTGCAATTCACAGTTCCCCTCTCAGTCTAGCAGGATGTCTCAGGGCTTTGTCGCTATCAGTCTGTCTTTCTGAAACATTTAGTGGTGTCCTGGCAGACTGATGGAGACATAGTGGCCTCTTCACAAAGCCTGCCTTATCAAGGATCGGCTTCACAGTTCAGCCTGAACATCCCTCATGGAACTCCATCAGATCTCACTATTAGCATTCCTGTGTCTAAAATGACTAAAGAGAGCAAATGGTCACATTCACTGTTACAACCATCAGGAAAACAAATGGTAAATGTTTTTTTTTAATGTTTTTGTATCTTATTCGAATAGTCTTAACAAGTATGAAAATGTTGTGAAGATGAGTCATGACATCTGGACTTAAAGTTGTGTTTCTCAAAAAGTTTTAGCATGCAGGAATGTCATATTTCCTTTTAAAAGTATTTAGTTAAATACTGCATTTAAAAGAAAGTTCACTCAAATTGCCACAAAAATTGTCTGGATGCTTCCCTGTGAGGTGTTCCAGGTACTTCCCACTAGGTTCAGGCCCCATGGAAGTCCCAGGACACGCTAGAGATCTCGACTGACCTGGGAAAGCCTCAGGGTCGCACCAGTGGGGCTGGAGGAAGTGGTCGGGGAGAGGGAAGTCTGGTCATCTTTCCTAAGACTGTCCTGCAACCAGTCCCAGATAATCAGACGGACGGATGGATGGATAGATACAGGTACGGGGATGAGAACTCATAAGATGTTTCTCCCTCCCTTTCAGATTTTTGTTGTTTGCAGACTTCTCTTATTTTGCTGTTCTACATGTTTTTCAAAATGTCTAAAACAACATTTTTTTTAAATTGAACACGGATGGATAGAAATACTTTTCTTTTCGGCCAATCAAAATCCTAATACTGCTTTCAAATGTGTGGATCTCTACCATATTTTGCTGGCCTTCCTTTGCTCCATTCTCCATATGAACCAATACTGTCATGAACTGGCCCTCAACCACCATCAGCGTCTAGACTCTCTCTCTCACCAGAATAAAGATGTCGTCAGGTCAGAACCTGATGGGCAAAACTCTATAGATATTTTCATGCTTATTTTTATTACAAATAAATCTTTAAAATATCTCCTTACTGAAATACCATACAGTTTGGCGCATACTGAATAAATAACACAAAAGTCTTCGGCCAAACCCTGAGATATCTGCAAACATAGGTGAATGAATAGAAACCATTTGATTCGTGTGTATTTTTGCTGGTTTTGCTGTTTGATTTTCATCATCTGCAGTAGTTGCACTCTGGTGTGTTTGATTTGCACCAGTCTAGACTGTAACCGATGAAGTTTCTTATTTATCCATTTATTCTTGATGGAGAGAATATTTTGAGTCCAGATGCCACGAGCTGTGGTGAAGACTAAACAAGCAAACCCTCGTTCACTTGAGAGTGAGTGTCTCAGATCACTTAATGGAGGAGACTTAAAGTGCAGAAGATAATTAAAATGAAGACATGATGTCAACAGTATCACTATAGGATGAGGAGAAAAGTTGCCACAACAAAAGTTGATAAGATGCGATGCAGTGATGAGGCATAGATCTTTGATTCTATGTAATACAGGAATGCAAGACACGCCCGATTTCTTCTTCATGCTTTTTTTCTTTTCGGTCAGTCCAAACAGGATATTCATGGCCTTTTTCCAACAGCCTCCACCACCAAGTTTAGTATGAGAGAAATCAGACATTAACATTTTGATATAGGTGTTGAACAAACAATTCAATAGTTGTAGATTCAGATTTCAGAAGAGCACAACAACCTGCTTAGGACAACAAAGTCTCTTTGACAAATAAAGAAAAAGTGTGGGATTCTGAGCAGAAATCAGCCTAAATTTTGCAACAAAACCCAAAGTGTCATTGACTTCATATTGTCAAAGCTATAAGGGACTTCCAAACCATCAGACTTGCAGCTCCGTGCATTCACATGCAGTGGTGAGGTTCGCCTGGTTGTCAAAAATCCATGAGAACAGGTGGTGGTCGGCGCTTTGGGCTGAAGGTTGTTCTTCAGAAGTTCAGGCTTCATGGTGTTGAAAGCACAGTGGAAATCAAAAAAACATGATTCTCACTTTGCTCCCTGGCCTCCACAAAGGAGGAGGCTCTTTCTGTCTCTCTCCTTCTCTGCTGAGACCAGCTGGCGACTGAAGATGTGTTGGTTGGGCACCGTTGAGTGTAAATTTGTAAAGTACGGCGTGCACCATCGTGTTGATGGGAAGCAAAGAGAAACATGTCCACAAATCCTAAATCTGTACCTTATTTAGTATTTGTTTGGGTGAAATACTACAAGTTCTTTGCAGGAGACAGATGGACAGAAAGTGTCAATTATAATAAAGTTTTGATGGTTTTGGACTAATATCATTCTCCTTTTACAAGAGGAAGATTTTCCTTTCACAGAATCAAACTACTCTGACTTTTTCAGTCCTTGAGTTGAATTAGATTGCTGTTATTTAAACTTTCATGGAGACATTTATTTAGGTCTCTTATAAAAGCAACATTTAATTGTGAAATAATTACCACCATAGAACTATCTTAATCACATTGAGTGTATACAAAATCAAAAGAAACATACTTTTTGATAAAACAATTAGTATTAATGAACATTCATTTATCCAGGATTCCACGTTTTTAAAAAGGTCATTTTGACTTTTTAAGTTGGAGATGTTTTACTCCCTATCAAAGAGACTTTCTCTCTTCTGACTAACACTGGTAAGAGAACTAGTTTTCCATAAGCTCGTACAGGAAGGAGACGAGCTTGATAATGACGATGGCCAACTGACCAAAACAAAGACCTGAATGGGTTTGGGCCACATAGACTCATAGGTTGCTATAAGACTTAAGTTGAGATGAACTTGGAGAATTTGGGAAGTTTCTGTTGTCAATGCGATTAAAAAGAGTTAACACTCCGGTTTTTAACAATACACGGCTTTATTCCACCTCTAACTATGATATATTATCTGAAAAAAGTCTAGAATGGACAGTTTATTTCAGGGTATGTAAACGCATGCATACAATTGTAATATATAGATAAAGTATGTACGTGCAGTTACCTTACACTTATTTTTAATGTTCTATTTCAAGAGTAACCAAACAGGGAAGTGTGAAAATGCAGTCAGAGGGGTGGGGCTAGAGAACAGGACTGTTATAATCACTGGAGCTGCAGATTATGACATGGAACTTCTAAAACTTACCGGTACATGGTTTGATCTGCCACAAAATTCAACTGTATTACCTTGATTCAACCAGTAGGGGGCAGCACATAGAGAGAGTTTGACTATATTTTCAAGATTTAAACACGTTTATTGCAATTTATCAAAAAATTGGCGATGACCAACAGACAGCACTTTTAAGGCCCAAGTTATAGAAGTCAACAGACAAAAAAAGATGATTTAGGGTTTGGTTACCCTTTAAAGGTTAAGAAGTCACAAATTATTTAAATTTCTGCCAGTTTTTTTTTTTTTTTTTTTCATTTTTAAACATTTTGATTTAATTTTGCATAATTACTTGTTTCTTTTTATTTCATTTCAAGAAGTATTTATTTTGGTTAACTATTTTCCATTTAATTGAAAATATCATCTTAATTCTGTTTTTATGTTTATTTTGAAAGGGGAAATTTACAAAAAAAATTCACTGCGACTAAAAACAATTGAGAATTTGAAGTTTTTGTCACATCCACCACCTTTAAGAAAATTATCAAACCTGATATCGGTAATATTGACAGGATCAGTATCAGATCGTTACCTAAATGTTCAATATCGCCCAGCCCTTATGAACAGTCCATGCTTTTGAGACTGAAGCAAATAGACATGACCATATTATGGTAATAATTCAGTTTTTGGCCACCATCTTTACATCTTTGGATTTTTCTTGTGGCTAACATGGATTTCTCAGAGTTTGTCCTATAAGGTACATCCATGCCAAATGTGAACCTTATACTACAAAATGCATCAACCTGACCGGCTCTGCTAAAATCCCTGTCACACCAGGACAGCGTTCTCGCTGCGATCGCGCGGCGTCCATCAAAAAATGCAGAACGCTGAGGTGAACGCAGTAAGGTCGCCATGAGCGCCATAGCATTGCTGTGACATCTCCATGGATGCCGTGGTGTCTCCATGGACGCCATGCCACGGCGCGCACTTTGTGCATGCACAAAGTGCGCGCCGTGGCTCGGCGTGTTCATGGCGTTCTGATGTGCGCGCCGTGGCAGCACCGTAGCAGCGCACTGAGAACGCCGAGAGCGCCACAGCAGCGCCGTCGGCGCGCACTCAGGACGCACATAATCGCCACAAGGACGCAGCTGTAGACAGGGGCGCTTGCACGGAGATATCATATAGAGATAGCCATATCGTCCTCCTCAGCAGGAGTCAGGTCCGTCATCGTCTTTTGTGCCTGGATGGAAGGGCTGCTTGACCTTGATGGGGATGGAGAGTCAGTCGGAAGCAGCTCCACTTCCGCATGTTGAGGAGACGGTGGTGCAGTGGGGTTGGGGGGCTGCTTTTTCGTAGCCCTCTCTCGACTTTTTTTTCCTGTCATGATGCTTTGGGGAACAGGCAGGAACAGTGCGGGTTTGACTGACTATTGGCTTATATATACACGCTGCCGTGACGTCATAGGGACGCTCTGGCAACTGCGCCGTGCATGCGCCATGGGCACGCAGTGACAACTCTTGGCGCGCCGTGTGAACTCCGTCAGCACGCCGTGACAACGCAGTGAAACGCCAAGTAAAACTCTGTGGGAACGCAGTAGCACGCCACGGATGCGCCGTAGGAACGCCATAATCGCCGTGAAAGCGCAGAGACATCTCCATCTTGCGAAAATTGAAACAATTTTCGCTTCATTTTCCTGCGTTTCCACAGCGTTCTGAGAAATTTCATAACGCCGTGTGAACTCCGTAGAATCGCAGCCTAGTGTGACAGGGGCTTAAGACTGTACAAACTTGCTGTATATCTGCCAATCCGAAGATGACGAGTGTGTGCTAAGTGCATGCACGTGTAGGTGTGCTAAGTCCTTTTTGAGACGCACACTCCCAAACACTCCTACATTGTGTTGGTCCCACATGCATGTAAGCACCAGGTACATTTAGTGTGTGAGTGCAAGATTTGTGCAACTCAGCATAATATTAAATAAAAAGTGTTACTAATTTTGACAGTTTTGGTGACTTGTGAGGATGGCAGAATAGTCACATTTAATATAACTGATTTGGACAAACTGAAGTATGTGTTTCTGGCTAAGATTATGTGATTTAAAACACTTTTTTAGAGCTGAGTCACCAGTGTGTACTACAGACACAACAAAAAACCATAAAACTCTCTCTTTCCTCATTTATGTCCTCTGAATATAGCTGGCCACAAGCTGATTGGGAGACAGAGAGAAGTGGTAACCCTCTCCTTTCATTATTTTGTATCATCTAAACATTCAAATCAAGTGTTTAATAGATCTGCTGTGGACGGAAAAAAGAACTTTAGGGGCCATCGGTGAAACACCAGTTCAGTTGGCTTTTGTGAATTGAGGACCGTAGTCTGTTTCATTCATTTTTTTTTAATCACTAATTGTCTATTGATTGGTA
The DNA here is from genome assembly GCA_003999625.1 of Oryzias javanicus. Lineage (NCBI taxonomy): Eukaryota > Metazoa > Chordata > Actinopteri > Beloniformes > Adrianichthyidae > Oryzias > Oryzias javanicus. Next base: position 5,673,877 of record CM012437.1, read on the forward strand.
AATGCTCTTAAAAAGTCATGCTGACACACCCCACATGCGTTCCCCTTCTCACCTACTACAGCATTTACTGCTCACAGCAACACGAGCGCTCTGCTCTCGTCAAGTGTAATTGAAGACATGGGGGAAAGACAACAGGATAATAGGATTATCATTCTCCTTTAATCTCAATGAGTCAGCACCACACAGTTTCTGCTTGTGTTGCAGATGTGTCTGTGGGCAAAAAACCAAAAAAAAAAAAAAACTGTCTGCTAGGTTACCACATTCTAAATTCCCACCAGGAATATGACTGTTTTTAGACAATAGAAAGCTTTTTGCTTTTCTAATAATGGATCTTTGTCACTGTGACACTTGAATTAATCTTGTTTAATCATATTCATAGAAACGTGTCGACGTTTCATGAGAGCTAAAGAAGAGAAGTTACCAGGAAGAGCAACTCTATGAACCAATTTTAATTCCAACTAAAATCAGGTTGTAGTTCTTTAAAACTAATAAGGATCTAGATACATTTGAAAAATTTATCTGTTTAGTAATTTGAGGTTCAGCAACATAACTGTGCAGAATAATTTCCTCACTATAACATTTTATAACTCTCTAATGTGATTTTAAAGACTTTCTGACCTGCTTTCTCTGTGTTTTAGCTTCAGGTCATGAAAGTTTGGAGCACATTTGTTCTTACCACCACATCTTAGATGAGTTTGGGCTCATCTTTTTACTTTAACTCATAACTTCTAGTTGTGTTTGTGAAAATGTTCAACTGTTTTGAATCTGCCCTGTTTCCACTAAATAAGGGGTCCCCAATTTTTTTTTTTTTTTTGTCAGTTTTGTCTGTCTGAGATTGATTCTAAACTGTGTTTTCTGTTGGCATCAGTCGCGTCATACGTGTCAGGACGTAAACCCTGAATCATGCATGTGTCTTGACTAAAGATGTCTTTTTTTCTTCACAACATTTTGTTACTGAATTATCTTATGTCTGAATAGTTTAATGATGTAAATTATTGTATGTGTTGTGATTTTTTTTTTTTTTTTTTTTATCTACCCTGGTGTTTCTTCTCTGCTCTGGTCGTTATTGTAAACTAGAATTTATTCTTAATAGTTTACCTGGTTACATAAAAAGTTTAATAAAAACATTTATGATTTTCCAGAAAGCCAACCAAATATAAGTAACCCTTTCAGGGGTATACACACATAAATAGTCAGGAAATAAATACTTTACTGGCTCCCTGTTAGTTTTTTTTAGCTCTTTATGGTCTTGTTCCAGTTTACTTAATTGAGTTTTTTACCGTCTGGAGCCATTCAAGAGTTTTTTCAGAGCCAGCAAAAGTTGAACTTTGATGTTGAAAGGGATCACTGTTTTCTGTTCTTTTTGACTGGTATATGGGGGTTAAGACAGGTATACAGACTGCAGAAGGTGGGTAAAATGGAAAAAAAAAAAAAAAAAACGCGTCTCTAATGTTACTGAGGGGCAAATGTGGAGGTGAGCCGGATCTGGCCCACAGGCCGTAGTTTGAGGACCCCTGCACTAAACCAATGACCTAATCGAACAATAGAAGCTGTGGATGTGCAACACGGTCTAGACCTCAAAAAATCCAAATCTTCTCAGTTGGAGAAGTAAAAGTATCTTTTGTAGCCAGGCATGGTAACGGACATCACAGTTCTACTTCATTTATCAAATACTTTTTACAGATTGCAATCACATAGTGATCGATCTGATCTTTGAGATGAAGACTGAATGAACTTTATAAAAAATATTTTTTGAGTTAGCTTTTCAAATGTGTGTGTGACAACTTTAATTACAGATAATAAAACAACTATTCTTCACTATTCTTCAAATTTTATTGAATATAATACAATGTTGACAGTTGGTTAGCAAATGATGTTTTTTATTCAGTTTATTACTGAGTGATTTTAATAGTTTTCAGCATTCCAACCATGTGAAAGTGGGTAGAACTTTAAGTTTCACTCTCCTAAAATACAAGATAGTTTTATGCTTCAGAAAAAAAAATAGTGAAAGTGGAGCTGGAAAATACAGAAACTCGAGCAGAAAGGGTTGTTGAAGTTTTATTGAGTTGCATAACTTTATACCAATAATACAGTAGCTCAGATGGTTGAGTGTTGGAGTGTATCGCTTGACCCGTTCAGGTACCCGTTCAGGTTAGGCTCTGGCAGCCCCGTGACCCCGATAGGGATACAGCGAGGTAAAGAAATGGACGGAATGTTAAACTATTTAGAAATCATTTCTTCCACTTGATGTTGGCTGAAGGGTTGGGGAGGTGTACTGATTTTGAAATGAATTAGTCTCACTTTACTTTCAAAAATAAACTCCATACTCAGCCTGAGATAACAGTGGTCAAAACAAGCTGTTATTATGAAAGTGTTGGAGGGGGAAAGGATGTGCGCTGCTGGAGTATGATACCTCTGAGTCAGTACTCCAGAGTTGGCGTTTGAATGCGTCACATGGATAAGACTTTTAATAATAGTGCTGGTGTGGGAGGTGGCTGGTCACATCCATATGCACTCCAGAACCCGTGTAGCAGTGCAAACACAGTTCAAGTCAATTTCATTGTTGGCCCATGCTCTATCTTAGTCATTTAGTATATTTCACATAATTGGTTACTTCAACCAATGCTCTCCGCTGCATACAAAATACTGAGTTAACACAGCAAGATCCATGAAAACCTACTTAGACGCTGCACTAAAGCAACAACAGGGAGGAGGAAACTGAATTAGGAATGTCTTCAAGCAACATCAAGCAGCAATGTTCAAACCCGCAGTAAAATGTGGGACACGAATCCTTCATGGTGCTTCTTTGGCTCGCTCAGGGGTATTTATTTCATTGATGTTTTACTAATGCTCCATCTTTTCAAAGAGAAACAAGAGCAGCCTTTTGAGCTCTTTGTATCAATGTCTACTAGAGCAGAGGGCAAGATGCCAGGAGGAGCTGAGGCCAAAAGAGGACAAAAGAGGACACAAGCTGAACACATGGAGGAAAAATAAAGATTTTTCTAAACCAGTCAGCTAAACGAGTCATTTCTTTTTTTTTGACAATTTCAGGCATCTCCTGCAAAATTTTTTAAAGAGACTCTTAAAAAATAAAGCAATATAATTTAAGGTAGCAACAGTATTTCTATAAAATCCGACATTCGATTATTATGATCCAAGAAGGGAATAAGCAAATAATCTGCTTTACACCAGTTCACATATTTATATCAATGGTTACGTTTCAGAAGCTAGCTACCTTTGATTTGTTCTCCGTCTTATGAAACTCGGAAAAAATAAATCATCACCCAAGTCTCAGAAAAAGGATTGTAATTATCCAAAAGACACTGCCGTGCATGATGGGTCCAAAGCAAATAACATGAAAATCGCCAAACCAGAAAATCTCCACGCAATTTCATTACTGTTTTGATGCCACGCATTTTAAAGTCACCCGTAAGAAAACAACGATGAGGGAAAACAGTTTTTGTTTTCCTTCAGTCTACTCACTAGAGATCTGTTTTCCCCGTGTTCAAAGAGCATAGATTAAGTAGAAGAAGGAAAAAGAGAAATATGTGAAAACATTCAGAAGAAGCGGGCGATAACGCTCAGATAATTGATCATAAACAATCAACTGTTGGCGCTTTGGGAGAAGAAACAGTTATCTTATGGCTGAAACAATCTATTTCAGCCATCTTTATATTATTTAATGAGTTCATTTGTTTGTGTGTGTTTAGGGCTGAAGGGGGTTCTGTCTTTGTTTTAATTAGATTTTGATGATTTGGTTTGATTTTTAAGACCCATGTTAATGGCAGTGGTATGTTCTACAGCCAGCGGCTGTCTGTCACATACAATGACAGCGTTGACAGCTTTGTTTTTTTTTTTTTTTTTATTTCCCACCCAGGAAATGAAAGCATCTTTCATACTTTCTTTCTTTAAAAATTTTGTTTTTAACATGTTCTTGTCGTTTTTCCTCCCGATGGAGAACACGTGTTAAAGAATTTAAGATTAAACCTGCGTTTCTGAGTATTTCTTTGTTCAAATTAGGTTGGAATAGGAGCAGATGAAAAAACAATTCTAAATGTTCCACTTGCATATAGCTCCATTAACGTCTTCATTTACCTCGTCTGGCTTAACCCTTTAGCTCACTGTTTTTTTGCTATGCTAGTGTTAGCTTGGGGTTGTGAGATGCTATAAGCTAGCAGGGGAGAGTGTAAACAAAGGGTTGATGGGAAATTAGTGGCCAACACTCCAAAACTCAAAGGCGTGTTTCTAATGAATTCCTGCAGTTTTGCAGAAACTAAGGCTTGGCAAAACGGAGTATTTGAGTACCGATCCGATACCGGTCAATATCGCCGATGTCGATACAGATATCAATATATGTGCATAAATCTGGGGGTTGTGATATGAACCTCAAAATATCAATTTTTTTCAGTTGCTGTGAATTATTTTTTTTTTTTTTTAATTACTTGAAAAACATAAAAACCGAATTAAGACAATATTTTCAATTAAATGGAAAACATAACAATAAAAACGTATTAAAATTAAATAAAAAGTGAATGCAAAAACTGTGACACACAATAAATCAAAATGTTTAACGATAAAAAGAAAAAACAACTGGTAGAAATAGAAATATTTTTAACTTCTTAGCCTTTAAATAGAAGAATAAAAACAGGTGATATGAAACTTGTCAAAAAACAACTCACCATTTAAATAGAGTGAACAATAAATACCCCATATCTGCTGCTGCTGAAATCTCACAGAACTGGTGAGGCAGCGACTCCGCTGGGTTCTTTTTGCAGATAAAGAAAAGTTTCAAACAAGAGTGGAAATATCGATATCTGTGGGTCAGTATTGGTCCGATACTGATAACATCTAATGATTGATTCTATCGATACTTTCACCAGCAAAAAATACATCTTAGAAAACAACAAAGTTGTTTGATTTTGTTAATTATATTTAAGAGATCACTGGAAAGGATTTTACAATTAATAAATATAGGTGGAGAGGGACTTTAAGCGCAAAAAAATGTGAAAGTTTGTGAAAATTATCTGAAAAATGCATTATTTTTTTGACCAAGTGAATTGAATTGTACTTTGCTTATTTGCTAAATATACAGTCTAGGCTTATAGTCCAGGGATGATTCAAAAATGTCTCAATGAAGTCATTGACAAAAGGAAAAACAAGTCCCCCCCCCCCCCCCCCCCCCCCGGAAGCTGATTAGACTGGAGATGATGTCAGACTGAATCGGAAACAGAATGGCTCAGAATTCCTGCAAATAACATCTTTTACCTTTGCTCTCACCAATTTTCTTTCCCTTTCTCTCCAACACTGCCCTGCTCTGCGCTATCTGCTTTAAAATGGATCCAGTTTTTTTTTCTCTCTATCCAGTAAGAGAGAGGAGGGGAATAATACACAGCATGTTTTATGATCAGTGGAGGGAAGCTGCGGAAGTCAAGGTCAAACCGTGAGGTTGCTGCGCATGATTGTTGGTGTGCGAGTGTGATTTACAATCCCACCTGCCCGTTGTTATCTGTATCCTTAACCAATCCTTGGCATCGTTTCCTCAAAGGGATACAAAATTCAGCGCATGCTTATTTATTACAGCACACATACGCAGCTGGTTAAAGCAGAATTGGAAAGAGGCTGATGAACGCGGGATGAGGCAGAGCAGCTTGAAGTGAGTCAGAACATTTCTATTTCTTTAATTATCTTTTCTCCTTGTTCCTGTTTGAACCTCTCATTCCTTCTCTCTTTCAGCTCATTTTTTCCATTTTGCTCTTTTGCTGGCCTTGTTGAGTCATCTCACAAAGGCAGTGGTGGAGCGGTAGACCTATGATTGAACATTGCAGGTTTATATGTGTCGAAGTGTCTGTGGCAGGACGCCAAAGCCCCCATTGCTACTGGTGGTTACTGGTTGGCGCCAGTGTTTGACAGCTATGTGAAAGGGACTGTGACTGTAACGCCGGGTTCACACCGCACGCGGAAGTGCCACAAAGTGGTATGTGTCCGGAATCCACACCACTTCCAGTTCACATCAAACACACGGTTTACAGGCGGTTCTGCTCAGCTGTGGTTATTTAGAGTTTTGTTTTTAGACACCCAAAACCACATCCCCCGCTCTGTAGTCAGCCCACAACATTGTTTTTTTTTTTTGGATATTTGCACCAGCCTTTCGGCAACGCACACACACACACACACACTCACAGTGAGCCTGCATGGAGAAATGGCATCAGCTGACTCAGAAGCAGCTCGGAAATATCCTGATTATCCCAGAGGATAATTATCATCCAGAGCAGGTGTTTACTGGGGATGAAACCGGCAAATTCTGGATAAAGATTCCTTTTCAAACTAATTTAATGAAGGAGGAAATGCACTTTTTTTGAGGATCATAGACAGAGTGACAGCCCTCATGAAATGTTCAGTCTATTGTTCAGGATGAAAAAGAAAAAACTCTTCATGTTGAGCAATACTCCAACGTTCTTTAATAAATATTTAAAAGCATGATCAGAAGGCTTTTTGATGAGTATCGATCGGCGATGGACATTTTTCGGCTGCGAGGGGTGAAACGGAGACTGGGGGGTTCTCCCTAATCGCAAATTTAAAGTATTCATAGAGGTCTCCTGTGCCTAACCCCCGTGAATAAGAAAGGAATACTGTATTTTCATCTCTGCAGAGTGTTTAGATAAAAAAAAAAAAAAAATGATGCATTTGTCAATTTCAGTGTTTTATTGTGAAAAATTAGTTATATTTTGAAAATTGACCAGATTTTCTCATGTCTCTTGTTTGTAACTTCCTGCCTGGATTGACGCAGATCGCTCACGATTCCAGAAAATAGACCAGACGCCAAAACGATCCCTGCAGGTGGAGAGCCGCGGTGTGAACCACACACCTGGTGTGAACCACACCCACCATAGGTTCACTAGGGCGCCGAATGGAAGCGGTCTCCATTCCACGGTCCTTCCGCATGCGGTGTGAATTAGGCGTAAAGCTCTTTAGACTTTGAAGGATGGTAGAAATGTACACTTTTTTTCACGGTTCACTTTAATACTTCTTGAAGCAAAATAATCACTTTTCTAAGCTTATTGAATGCATGTTGATAGCGGGATGCTTTGCAGCGTTACACAAAGACCATAGAAATCCCTTAATCTCACCCACATCATTCCTGTTAAACATTTACTTCTTGACTTCTGCTGAGATTGAGAGAAGCTGTTAAAATTTCAGTCGGCAGGTCACGGTGAATATCCTGTCGTTACATCAAATGCCTTTTAAGTTCATGGAGAATGTAAAAGGTTTTTCAATTTTTATACTGCTTTAATTTCTTCCTCAATCACCTGACATTTACTCAGATCAGAGAAACACGTCGTCTGACAACAGCAGGGGCGTCAGAAGACAGTTGATTTAGTGGAGGAGAGAAGGTATCACTTTCATACTCAGACAAATGATTTGAAATGTGTCACAGCTGAGAGCAGCTTTTCATTTCTATCGTACTGCTGAGTCTTTTAGATTCTTGGAACCCACCAGGTGGTTCCTTTTATAGTTACAGGTGAAAACAATCCCTGAAATGATTTCTCTCTCTTTTTTTTTCCACACACATTTATTTTAGATGTAATAGTCTCCCTAAAATCATAAATCTGTAATTTTTTCCCATTTGTTTGTTTGCGGTTTTTCTCAATTCCTTGAAAAGATGATTTGGAAAACCTCCGCGAGTTGTTGCACTCTCATATGAAACAATTTGACTTTGACCGCACTCTGCAACACACACACAAACAAACAAACAACATATCAGGGCCCTACTTATGCGCTGATAAACGGAGAGCCAGAAGGAACCCAATAATTGAACTCTAGTAAGCGAAGCGCGAGAGCACTGTGCCATTTTCAGAATAATAAGAAAAAAGTTATTATTCACCTCGACAACACATACAAACACAAATGTAGCCTCTATAAATGCTGAATGGAGTTTGTGGGTTTAAGTTCCCCCACTGAGCTAAGTTTGACAGATGATGAAGATGAGCGCATGCGGTGTATGGGGCCTTTGCATAACCAAATAAACTTTGAACTTATTGACTCTTATAGTCTCTGCTCCCTGCTGTTCAGCTGAATAAATCATAACGCGCTCTGTCTCTCTCTTTTCTTTGAATGTATTCAGTGTGTTCACAGGAGGGAGCCTACAGTATGTTCAGTTATCAGTTGTGCTGCAGCTCCGCAGCGTACACAAACACTCACAGCCACATGTTTTCAAAGCTAAACAGTTTCCGTGCAGTCTCCCAATGTATGACTCTGTTGTATGTTTACTTGAGTATCTAATCTGAAAATGTGTGGCATTCATGGAAATCCTTCAAAATGTTTTTTTGTACGACATACTGAACAAGATAGAGAACACAAAACAGTGATGTTGACTTTATTAGTGTAAAATGATATTGAACCTTATAAAAGGGATGCTGAAAACAGGGCAGCATTGGGATACTTCAGCCTCGTTTCCACTGAGTGGTCCGATCCAGTCCAGTAAGGCGTGGTATGGTACGGTCCAGTCACTTTTGTTGGGAGCTTTTCCACTGGTTTGTTTTCACTGTGTCATCATGTCATTGTAGTCTAACGACTAGAACAGCAACAACAATGGAGGTCATCAAGGAACGTTTGAAGTTCAACTGCCTTTCAATGTAGACTCACGACAAAAAGAGTTCACAGAAAAACCCAAAAGCTTACGAAAAATGCAATCACTAGCCTAAATTTGCGTCATATTGGTGCTTTCTAATGTAATCATCACTTTCTGCCAATCAATGGGTGGCTACAGCGGACATGATTTAGCGGTAGGGCGGTAGACTCCTGATCGGAACATTGCAGGTTCGATTCCCGCCATGCGTCGAGTGTCCTTGGGCAAGACACTGAACCCTAAATTCTCTCTGGTGGAAGGTTGGCGCCAGTGTTTGGCAGCTGAGCCACCACTCAACTTTTTCGTTCCATTTTTCTTAGAACTACAACTGATTGGGTCCTCAAGAGGTAATGGGTCCATTTTGAAAAGGAAGTGTTCAAAATACACTAACGGAACAAACCATTCTTTACCGGACCACTCAGTGGAAACAAGGTTATTGATACTGTCAAAATTAGGATAGATCACCCATTTCAGAAACAACATTGAGGGTTTTATGAAAGTTTGGTAAGTAGTAGAGCTGCCACAAACACTTATTTTAATAGTCGACTAATCACAGATGTTTTTTTCAATTAGTTGACTAATCAGGTCCTAAACTGAATTTTAATATACATCTTAACCATTATTATCTTTGAACTAAATATAACAAAAGCTGATAGTTTATTACACCTTTAATAAATCATTCAGCTTCTTTGATTCATTAGTTTCTGGTACTAAAACGACTTAAATATAATGAGATCGGCATCTGGATTAAAGGAACTATTTTTCACTGAAGATGAAGTTTCACTCCGATGGGATTGAGGTTGCAGCGATGCACAGAAAACATTTAGGCAGGTTTGACAGTGTATGGAAACGTCCGTTATTTGTACTCCAGCATTTTAGAGGATCATCCTTTTTAGCTTTTTTGGCTCTCTGTTGGCGCTAATGTTAGCTTAGCTTATCTAGACGACTATCCCTCGTCAGCGTTATCACACTCAGTCACAACGTGCTTCCTCTTCAGGTGTTCATGCATCACTGCTGCCGCGAAGCACGAGTTCTACAGTTGAGACAGTGAACTGGAGACTTCTTCTTTTACTTTTTGTATGTTTCCCACAGTTTCAAGCTCTGTTGGTGTGTTGTTATGTTCCCTGAGCCTTCCTAGAACTACCTTTGACATCACCACTGACCCAGATTAGGTATTAGATGTATCTGAGATTTAAAATTCTTACCAGCTTTCTTTTAGCAGTTTGCATTAGTATCTATATGCATTCATTTTGGTCTTTGAAACAAGACAAACATCAATACATCTGTTCTTTTTCTTTACCCCTTTTGGGTTCACAGAGTTGTAGGAGCCTGCCCGGTGGGCGAAGGTGGGGCCCACCCTGGACAGGTCGCCTATCTGTCACACAATCACTCCCACACACAACCAGAGACGCTTTAGAATAACCATCGATCTATGCAGCATGTTTTTGGACTGTGGGAAGAACCCACTCTTACACCAGGATTCCAACCAGGGCCAGCTCACTGTGAAGCTACAGCGCTACCACTGCGCCACTGTGCAGCCCACAAAACAAGAACAATATTGTTCTTTTGTTTTGTGTCAGACATTAAATCCAAAATGAGTTAAAACTGCACGTGTCCCATTTACCATTCAGATGAAATTAAAAGTAGTAGATCTAACATTTGTATTTAATATGTCTGCATCCCGCTGTGTGAGCAATGGTGTCAGGCACATCCATGCAGTGGGAGACTTCCTTATGCAATTGAAATGTTCTTTTCTTTTATTAGTCTTTTGTGTCTGCAATGATTAACTCTCCGTCTTCCGTTCTGAGGTCTCTTCCACAAAAAGCTGTAGCATTGATCTATTTTTTCTTTTATGTTGTGGCTAATAGAGTACTTGCTGTGCTTTGAAATCTAAATGTAATGCTACTTTTGTTATTTGAAAGTTTCAGTATAATGTTTTTTTTTTTATATTCTAGGACGAATTTAATGATTTGTTTGTTTGCTATTTCTCTTCACATTTCTACCCATTTGCTAAACCACTGGTTTTCCCTGGAGCACAAACTTATTTCTCAATTATGAAGAATATTTCATCCAATCCTTCTCCGTTCTTCTTGATTTTTTTTTCTGCATTCACTGTTCGGTAGTCCATGTTGGACCAAGTGAAAAATATGATTTTCAGCTGTCTTATCGCAAAGGTTGTTAGAAGAACTTTGTGCTCCCAATCCACAATGAATCATCCTGCTCTGTTCAGATACAGCCAAGCCTTGTCAATCTGCTATGAAGTCTAGTGCAAGAATAGAACAGAGAATAAACCTGATTTCAAAGGGAAGGAAACCATAGGCAGCCTCTGACTCATTCCACATGTTACCCTGTGTTATGACTACTGACAGGTAAACCAGCCAGAGGTCTCAGATGGAGCAGATTAGGTCATACATGTGTGTGTAAATGTAACACAACCAGTTCAAATGTCTTGTTGGGTTCAGTGATGCCAATATTGTTCATTATTTTAAATAACTGCTGGAAAGATTTATTTGTTTTTCTTCTTTCTTTATTTTTTTATTTTTATTTTATTTCACAATCATTTAGCTCTGCAGTAACAATGTCATAGATGGTTGTTTTTTTATTGGGGAAGGTGGTCGGGCAAATATTTGAGGGACAGGAAGAAGAGGATTTGTAACAGCAAGAAAGTTTTGACATTGCCAAGAAGGATCGCACCCGTCCTCACTTTACTTTGTCAATGCTCCACATATTTAAGCTGCAAGAAACAGTGTCTCCTTTTGTCTCAAACCGCTACATTCCAGAACAAGTTGCTCTAGAATGAGCTATTTTTTCAGCTACAGGCTAGCTGTTTTGGCTAGCTTAAGTTTTTTAGGCTAATTTGGCATTTAGTTAATATCTTAGTTGGCTATTAGCTATTAGCTTAAGTGTTTTTAGCTATCAACTTCACAGATTTTGGCCCCTTGTGTGATTTAGAGCCTCACATTTAAGTAGAACAGACCTTAGATTGCAGAAATTTGTCATCCTAGCGCTTCTGAAAAATGTAAATAAATAAACGTGAGCCCTAAAGGCTAGATTTGTACAATATCACCTCAACTTGTTTTGCAGTCTTTTACAAGATTTATTCAAGATCATATTCAGAATAGTTATTTACGCTTTGATGTCTTTTATCTATTTCTCTATGCTTAACCTGTCCAAGAGGTGAGGCATCACTCACACTCACCTGTCTATTCCCCTCAAGCAGCACACTTAGCAATGTCACGTCAATAACTCCTAAGCACCAGGTGAATTTGTGTTGCTTTATGTTTGCAAGAAGTGGAATAATAAAAAGTGAAAGCTTCCTGGATTGGGATTCAGAGTCAATGCAAGGTAGCATTTTCCTAATCAATAAACAGAGTTGCAGTTACAAGGACAGCAGTTGGAAGTGTGACATCAATTGCTGCTTTAATGCCAAGAAAGCACCATCAAATAGTAATCATTGGCTGAGACAACAACGCCGTGTTACTAATCAAAGGCAGTATTGGTGTTAATGTACTCAAGCTGAGTGACCTGAGCCAGTCAGCTCTGGTTGCTGTTGCACACAGCTTATAGAGCGTGATATACATACTAAGTTTTGCGTTATGCTTATATCCCCATTTTGTCACCAAGACAACAAAGTTATCATTAATCAGCACCCCGTAAGGTAGGCTGCAGAAGCTGCTAACAACCTTAAGGTTTGCAAATAAATGATAAGCTGACATCTAAACAGTCGTGTGTTTTAGTGAAAAAATCTATTCCTTCTTGATGCAATGTAAGTAAACTCAAATTCATTCATTATATTTTTTGAATATTTTTTTTGGAAAATGAGAATTCGTGTTTCTTTTTACTTTTCGGAAAATCCCAGAGCTAACTTTAATTCAGTTGTGGCTCCAAAGCTGATCCGCCTGAATAAAATAATGACTAAAGTATGTACTTTAGTTTGTTAAAATATCATAAGACTGCCAGAAATGTTACAGCTTACATTCCAACAAAGGAGCCTGAAAAAGACTTAAGTGGGGTTCATTCCTACAAAACTTTCTCTCTACGGTTATATAATTAAAATAGTGATGCCTTGCAGCTCATTAAAATGAACAAATTCCATTACTTTTATTTCTAGATAAACACATTTAAAGAGAATTGTGTTGGATAAGAAAAAACATCACATCACCAAATGACAAAATCAGGTGTCCATAAGATAGATCTAGATCTAGATCTTGAAATGCTTGTGAACACAAAAAGTGAACCATATCACCATACAGTCAGACTTAATGACCACAATAAATGTCTCTTTAAAATAAAGACATTTAAATCATCATGTGTTAAGCGTTTGAATTGTGTAACTCTCCCAATGGTGATCTTCCCTTTTTTTGTGTTGCATTTATGTTTTAATAGACTTTGGAGTAATTTTTTTTTTCCAATGTTCAGATAGGTTTTTGTCAAACTCTTTGATTGTTTGGTTGATTGATTGGACATTTGATCATTTGGGTGGGTGGTTGTCGATTGATTGGTGGGTTGATTGGTTGGTCAGTCAGTTGATTGATGGTTCAGTTTGTTGATTAATTGATGGATCAATTGATTTATCAGTCGGTCGATTGAGTGGTCGGTTGGTTGATTGATTGATTTATTGGGTTTATTTTAAGCAAGATGTAATGTTATCTATAAGGAGTTCTATATAAAGTTTATTTGAGATTCCTTCTATTTGCCTCTTCACTGTCACCTTCCTATTTTAAAAATCTCTATATATTGTGACTTTATTCTTTAGTTTTATTGACAAGGTATGTTTTACTTTGAAGAGGCAGAAATGTTCAAACAGACCGGTATTAATAATTGAAGATATATAGTGTCACATTAAAACATATCTATTTAGGACCATAGCCTGTTAAAGTTAATTTTAATTGCTCCATTAGAAAAGTGGCACCAACTACAAGTTTATCCATGCAAAAAACTTCACATAAAGGTATATTTGTATCAGTTTGAGCTTTTTTCTTGTTATTTTAAAGATGGCTTATGTTATTCATTATGTGCAACAAGCATAGAAAGTGATGGAAATTCATATTGACCACACGTAATATGTGCAGCCATGATCTCATTGCTGCATTACCCGCACACATTTGCTAGTGTGTCCAAGGCTGGATGTTTTTGTTGGGCGCACGTATTGAAAATTAAAGTTAAAGTCCCATTAACTATCACACTCCTAAATATATGAAAGGTGTTCTCCACATTTGACCCATCACCTCGCGGAGCCGTGAGCTGCTGAGACAGCCTCACTCAGGAACTATTTACTTATTTAACCATAATCATAACCCTAACCTTAACCCCTTTCCTCTGGGTCTGAGCGACTAAGAGAAAAGTTTAGCACTGGCCGCACATTTACGTGCGAATACACACTTTCTTTAAAGATAATAGCAACCAATAGTTTTGTCATAAACACAGTTTAAGAGCATTTTAAACGGTTGTTTTTTCCCTGAGCTATCATTCATTTTTCATACATTAAAAGAGAAGTGTTTGTAGTTTGCTGATGATAAAAGCAGGGGACAGTGTTCCCATGTGGACAAGTGGCTCAATCATATACTTACTAACTCAGTACCTGAATTCTCTGAAGACAATCTCTCTAATCATCAGGCCACCTAGCGTCTGAAGCAGCGGGGGGGTATCAAATCCTGTTAAACACTGACTTTATCATTTAATTTTACTCAGATTCAATTAAATATGGTGGAAATCATGCTCTCTGTGGCTCTGGTCTTTCAGATCTATCAACTATTTGTATTTAAAAGTTCTTCTTCTCTTTTCTTTTTTTTTAATTGACATTTCAAAGAAATTAGAAAAGGCTTTATCACTTTAACTTCACACACCATCAATAAACCGTGACGACATCAGAAATGTTCAGCACTATTACTACTACACAACATGTCCCCTGTAAAGCCTGACAACTGGATGTTACAGTAAAAATTTAAAATAAACCTGGATTTGCTTTTGGGTTGAAAACATATACAGTGTCTGTAGGCATATATATTTAAAGTAATATAAAGATATTATAAACTACATTTTAAAAGCTTCCACATGAGAAGAAAAATAAACTGCCTCTGAATGAGAGTCAGCACTGACTGTATATGATTGCTGGGGACTATAATAAAGAGATGAAATGACTCCACTTTTAGGTAATTTTGATGTTTGCAGACTGTCAGCCTAAAGCTAATCATGTACTACTTTCTTTCTTTCTGCCGCAGTCTCTTAAAAACACAAACTGATAAAAAAAAAAGATCAAAGGTGTTTCACAGCAGAAGACTCATATATTAAAGTTACAAATATTAGGCAACTGACTGAGCAATGAACAATTAATATCACACAGAAATGATGTAACCCTAGTTAGACATTCCTGTTTAGTGCAGAAAATGGCTTCTAGGCTTCTGTAACAGCATGACGCTGTAACATGGAAGAAAACACATTTGTGCTGTCTGATGTTTAAATAAAAAAAAAAAACATGAGATGAAATGTAAATGTGATTAAAATTTGTTTATTTATCTTTTGTTTTGTGGGTAAAATTGGTAAAGTCAACATGTTGTAACATTTAAAAAAGAAGAAGAAGAATTTAAGATTAAACTGCATTTATTGAGTTTTTTTTTTTAATCATGATGGATCATCAACAGGCTAAAACTTAACATTCACTTACAATCAGTTAGATCCATTATTGTCTTCTTTATCCTCACCTGAGTGGCCATCTTGCTCAAAACCGTACAGCTGATAGCTCTCTGTTTTGTTGCAACGCTAATGTTAGCTTAAAGTTGCGAGAGGCTTTAAGCTAGCTGGAACGTGTGTAAACAAAGGGATGCTGGGATATTAACGTAGGATTACTTACGTGCCAGCGGTCCCAACAACCCAGAGATGAATATCTAATGATCTTCAGAAAGTATGTCTTAAAAAAAACAAATTTTTTGAATTTTTTTTTGTAATTTATCACAATAAACTGCCAAGTCATAATTATAAGACCACTGGGAACGATTAGAAAATAGGAACAATTATCGTTGGAGTAGAACTTTAAATGCCCAATTGTGATAGATAAAAGTCCAACACTGTTAATTTTATTACTATTTGAACAAATGTATTGCTGTTTTTTTAATTATTTTCAAAGTTGCAGTGCAGTCAGATTAAAGAAGCAGAAGGTTCCTGTCTATGAGACGCAGGGAAAGAGTTTGCTCAAACACAAAGATCCCGGCCTCAGTCACTGACCGGCAGCAGTTTGACTCTTCAGCTGCTTCATGGTGTCAGCACTGAAGCAAAGTGCTAAAAATGCCCATCAGGCCAGTTTTTAGAAAAACTCAGAGCATAATAAAACTAATTGCAGAGTCACCTTCATACGTATTTCTGAAGGAAGTCAAGTGCATAATGTGAGGAGTACTGAGAGCGTGTATCTTGACATCTCTGGCTGTGTCAGGGGCCTCTGCTCTGATCCCTCTCCTCCTCCTCTGAGGGAGCGAGGGAAGGATCACTCCTTCTTCAAAGTCTCCCTTTCATCTCTTCCCCTATCACACTGTTCTCTGGGGGAGGAGGAGGGAGGGCGGGGCATGAGGACACAGGGCAGGCTTTTTATACATCATTTTGCCTCTCCTCCTCTTTCCTCTCACCACTGTATGCTTTCAGGACATTGCCTAAATGCTTATTTGACCTGGAAGAAAACACAATTTTAGTGGTGTGTATTGACAAGAATCTGGGGATATGATACGTATTGCGCTAGTATCTGTTCCTGAACAATTTTTCACTTTTTCTTTAAGTATAAAGTATGTCTTACAAAAAAAGCCCAAGTCATACTAAGTAGTACATGTCGCAGAACACTACAACCTCAAGGCTGACTGAAACAAATAAGACTTCAGAGGTGTCAAACTCAATCGCACAATGGGCCAAAATCTAAAATTGTTAAAATTTTTTAAAACTTTAAAACTGTAACTTTTTAACACAATTATGCACTAAATAAATATATAGCATTACCTAAGATAATACTAGTGTGAATACTGTAAGCTGAATATGGCCTCTGAAGATGCTAGAGCTGATAGCTGAAGATGCTGAAATTGATTGCTAAAAATGCTGAAGCTGATAGCTGAAAAGGCTGAAGCTGATAGCCAGCTAAAATATTTGCTAAACGCCAAATTATCCTAAAAAAAAGAAGAAAAAAAAAAACTTAGGTTAGCCAAAACAGCAAACATATAATTAAAAGAAACTTAGCTAAACTCCAAAACAGCTTAAAAATCAGAAAAAAAGCCTAAATTAGCCAAAACAGCTAGCATGTAAATATTACCTCCAAAACAGCCTAAAAGACTTTTAAAAGCCTAAATTAGCCAATTTAGCCAAAAGCTAGCATTTAATTGAAATATTAGCTTAACTCCAAAAAGCCTCAAAAGATCTTGTTAAATGCCAAACTAGTACAAGAAGCTCGCAGAGTGAAATTTTTAAAAACTTTAAAGTTATAACTTTTTAACATAGCTATGAATAATAAAAACAGTTAGGAATATTTTTCCAGAAAAATTCAACTTAAACATTAAAGAA
Organism: Oryzias javanicus; assembly: GCA_003999625.1. NCBI lineage: Eukaryota > Metazoa > Chordata > Actinopteri > Beloniformes > Adrianichthyidae > Oryzias > Oryzias javanicus. Next base: position 5,691,035 of record CM012437.1, read on the forward strand.
CTTTCAATATTTTACTCTCGCGTTTAATTCCCTTTCAACTGTCTGCATGTTTTTAAGAAACATACATTTGTGAGAAAAGCACCAGAATGGAGAATGCGATACTACTGCAGGTAGTTTACATTGATGTAACTATTGAGTATTTCTTTCTGCTTCCAGTACCCCAACATAAGCTAATCTGCTTCCTGATATGCTCCTGACTGGTAGAACCTGTGAGCATAAGCAGTAGCAAAGAGCATTCTGCTCCATGAACCGCCATGTCACGACTAACTGATCTGGATGGGGCTCATTTACAACTATACAGCTGGACTTCTACTAAGATTACGGTCACATATCCCAAAATGCCACAGCGCGGCGACCGGAATGTAAGTTTTCCAGCATGTTTGGCAGGTGGCCGGCATGTCGGCAAGTTAAAATTTTACGGCGACTGGTTGATTTGTTTACGCCAGTCAGGGGCTGCCTGGGCATATTTAGAGGTTGTGCGGCAGCGGTCCAGACCAGTGACAGCCAGGGGGCAGGAAGGCAGCAGTGCAGTAATTGACAGCTAGGAGGGTCTCCAATTTCCCCCAAAATCCTCAGATTATCGCCCAATTTCAGACTGCCAACCTCTAGCCACCCCACTGTGCCTTGCTGATGTCCCACGGCCACCGTCCGATTGTTAGGAATTACACGGTAGCAGACTTGACAAGGGTTGTTGAGATGGGCTGGGGATCCAGCAATGACCAGACGTCAATCTCGATGGGTCGACGGCATTGACGGTTCACAAAGCTCATCATGGTGCTGACAGCACCACAGCAACTCAGAGACCTACAAGTGAGGCATGTTGTCTAAAAAATGCATACATTCCTAAATAGAATTGTGGGTGACAAGCGGTGCAGAATGGCCCACGTTTGATATACGCTATGGCTTTTACATGACTTTTACACATTGTCCAATTAGAGCTTCTGCCAGACAATTTTGTTATGACTTCATCCCTGCCGCCCAACTATTCATGATCACTTGAGCAGTTGTGGTGGCCGTGGTACTGCGGTAGGGTGGTCAACTCCTGATCAGAAGATTGCGGGGTCGATTCCCGCTTTGGCCGCTCATGTGTCGAAGTTGGGAAAGACAATGAACCCAAAGTTGCCTCTGGTGGAAAGTTGATCCCAGTGTTCAGCAGAATTCCCACCAATCTGTAAATGAGTGTATTGGTGTTTTGGGCCTTCAATGAAGGTAAAAATACTATGAGAGTATACGTCATACATTGACGATTTTAAAAAAATCGGACAGTGGCATGAAATTATTGAGATTTTGCTGATGTCTTCTCATAGCATGGTGACAGTTGTATTTGAGACCATAGCAGTAAAGTTAGCTGCACCATGTTTATAAGTGAGCTCCAGTAGCCTCAACAAACTGAAGGACAAATTCCATAAAACTGGAAATGTTAATAAAGTGGGAATTCCATGAAGAGAATTCCACACGAGGAACATCTCCTTACTCTGTTTGTACAATGCTGTCTAAGCTGTCTGTCACTGCTGAGGCTGTGTTTCTTATGCTAACACAAAGTATTTTCTACACCCAAACACCAAACAATAGGTCAAAGGCAGAAAAAGCCGACCATCGCGGTAGTGAAGGTTCCCTACAAATGTGACAGATTAAAAACAAAGGATGGAGAACAAGCTTTGCCATATAAAGCCTTGTTTAACACAAAGAAATAATGGACCAAACACAAATTTCCTTACTTCTCTGTTAAAATTCCCCAGAGTGGCACACACACACTGAAGGTGTGGTTGGTTATTTTTTCTTCCTTTTCAATCCTTTACAAGGTGTATACTCCTAGAGTTTCTATCCTAACCTGCCGTCCTTACACCTCAATTCCTCCATCACCTGCCTCACTTACCACCCATGGAGGCCAACAAAAAAAGTGCTGCTTTTTCTACATAGGAGTTTGCAAAAATGTTGTTCCAACAGGCTAACACAATCACAGGGATGGTGAGCCCGTATCTGTGGGATTCACACTCGGCAAGATCCTTTTGCCACTTCCCTCCACAAACTGAGACACACAAACACATATGGCTGTGTGACGGTGCCAATCGCATTGCTCTCCTAAGGGATTTAACTGGGATTAGTGTGTAAAAAGCCAATATCCGCCTGATAATAGTGTGTGTCTGTTTATGGCTGTGCTATTCTCAGTGTCATTACGTGATGCAGTGTGCACATGTCCTTTTGTGTTTATCATTGTCACAAGCAAAAAGGGCACTTCATTAGCCGAGAGCTCCTTATAATCCAGAGAAAATCTCATTTCTTTTTTTTTTTCTGATAATTTCTTTTTTTTTCAAAAATTATTCTTTATTCATACTTTATTATCTCTTTCGTTTTTGTCAAATAATGCTAAAAAAAATATACAAAATACTACATCATTAAAAATGTCATCAGTTCAAACTGTTTTTCAGTTAATATGGAAATCTATGATAAAAAAAAAGTAATTTGAAATATTTGTTGTGATGAAGTTAAATTTGAAAGAGACTTCATGCTGAAATGTTTCAGGGTTGTGAGTTTGTGTCTTTCCAGTTAGCAACTGTGTGTCTGCTGTTATAAAATAGAAATAAAGCTATTTTTTGGACACTTGTTTACTTTACCAGTATAGTCAGAGACAGAGTGCCTTATCATGCAGACCAGACAGCACACCCTCCATCTTCAGCCCAGCGAACACTGTGCAGAGGAAATTTCATTCCCCTGCAACAAAATGTAGACGCAAACATGACACACTTTTCTCCAGATCCTCCATGTGTTTTGGTTGTACATGTGTTCCAGCTATTTTTCTGATATTCTCCATTGTTTCTGCCTGTGGCAGCCTGATCTTCCTGCTCGTATTTATAAAAAGAATAATTAACTGTAAAGTACCTCAGGAATTTGCCTGTATTTTTCAAGCCACTTAAGTTATATCAGTGTCTCTTATCATCTAAAAAAATGTGATTTGATTCAGCCTTTTATGTAGAGCCTCACATAGTGGACATTTTTTCGCAGTGCATTTTACTTAATGCGTTTCACTTCAAGTGTTTGATCAGGTAAATTACAGTATTTTGTTGAAAAACGATTTACATCGTTAAAAGAAGTATACTTACAGTATATTTATTTAATTTATTTACTAGGTGATTTACCATAATTTTCCATTTTTTTCTGCAAAAAAGACAACATTTGATAAAAATGTTTATTTATATGAGCTTGGCTTTGTCAATGAAGATGTTTTCTTTCTGAAACATGTGTCAAAATCAAGGCCCGGGGGCCGAATCCGGCCCTCAGGGTAATTCTACCCGGCCCTCCATATTATTTTGTTTTATTGTTATTAATGGCCCGATGTTAACTTGTATAATTTTGACAAAATATATTTTAACAGAGAGTAAAATATTGAGAATTATTTAAGGTTTAAGTTGTTTTATTCTGGAATAATTTAATTAATTGATTTAATTAATTAATTTAATTAATTGATCATTATATTAAAAAGTTTACTATTTTAAAAAATTTTGTTTTAGTGAAAAAAAAAAGTGATGAAACCTAATCAAGCAAAAACCAAACGATCAGAAACTATTGGGAAAAAAAATGCTTGTATAGTCAGACAGGTGTGCGCACTCTGACTGAATAATTTATTTATTTATTTGAGGACATGGCTGAAAAACCAAATCTGCTTCATTACCTGGAGCACCTTGTAATGTACCGCTATGAAACCTGCCAATTTCTCCTCAGATCAGCACTCATTGTTTTCGCTTCCTCTTTGATGCCTTTACAGCGCCCGTCTGCCTTTTATTGTCTGAAACCGTGCTTTTCAAAGGTGTGCCAAAGGCAAGGGCCGTGCTTTAAATTCATCATCAGCTGCCTTAAAGAGAAGCCAATCTGTCTGAGAGGTGTCTGGATGGCCGTGTGACACCGTCATAACTGAATGAGTTGTGGTGAAAACACACTCCTTACACTGAGCTGTTTGTGTGTCAGACAATGTGACCATGAGGGTGAGAACTCACGGTGTTGCAATCAGTTTGTAATGCATGATGAGTTTTTAATGCCAATGTTATCGCTTTGGCACAGTCAGGAGAAGCAATCCAATGGCTTCTAAAGAATAACACAAGTGCATGAAAATGTGTGCAGCAATGTCTCCTTGTTTATGTTTCATCTAACCGGTTTGTTCTTTACGCTAGCTACAACAAGCATCCATTTAAAAATGTGATAAGTGATAATAGTACTAGGATTATATCAAGGTAGAGTACTTCCTTTACAACAGTTAAAGTACATTTTATTTTAGTGTCTGAAGCTTCACACTTAGATGCAGTCTCGGTATGTGGAGAATGCTCTGCAGTACAGCTCAAACCTGCAGTCAGAAGTGTCTGCAGCGTAGAATGGGAGGCACTTTGAAAAACACAGCAATTCGGTAGTTGTCTGAATTGTTTTGTAGCAATTAAAATGTGGTACAAATGTTGACCTTACGGTGACCCATTCTCCAAATCGCTGGTAGTTCTTGACCCTCACACACACACAAACAAACACCCACAAAATATATTCTTTTTGAATTGCTTGCCTCTGAAAGATCTCAGACTGTTATTTACTGCAGATACGAGCATTCAAGTCCTGAACTCAAAACACAATAAAGGTAAATAAAAAAAAGAGCTTTCACATTGGGGCTTTTTGATACAAGACATGTACCATGATTTTATCCAGCATTTCAGAGTAAACGATATATCCATATATGTGATCATATATTACATTGGGACACTAAAAAACAAATTATTTTTGAAATATGAGTCATGTGAGGCTTGTTTTAATACCCAGAAGTAAAAACGAATTTTGAGCTTCCGCCTTTCGCTCCTAGTCGGTCCCGCCCATTTCTCATCCTTGAACCCGTCTCCCCAGTGTGAACAAAATTTGTTAACAAAACCATGTGACTAAAGATGGATGCGCTGCGGTCTGCAAAAGAACACAGCCCACACAGAAAGGTTCAAAACCACACTAAACTGAGTAATTTATTGAGTAAATGCTAGGATTGGATGCAAGGCTAGGGCTGGGTATCCCCAATAGATTCCAAAATTGACTGGAGTCTGGATCAATTTGATTTGGATTTTTTTTCAATTCTCTCAATTCAATTTTAATTTACATGGTTTCACCATTTAGACACAGTTTTTTTTAGAAATATAGTAATAATCTCTATTTCTTTTGAAGATTTTCATATAAATCTGAAACATTTCACACACTGTAAAATGTATTAGGGAAATAATAATAATAATGTTCATACCATACAGTGTTACATGGATTTCTAAACAGAGAAGTTCCAACAATTGTTCTGCTTCTTCTGAAGGATGTTTCAGTTTGGCCACTAGGTGGCGATCGGGCTATGGCATTTCACCTTATTCCAGAAGAAGAGGAAGAATGAGCAAAATGCTGTGTTTTAGACCACAATTGGTTACTTTAAAAATATTTCCTTAAAATAGTTTGGAAAATTAATGCCTGTGAGTTTATAACGATGTTCATTTAGTCAGAAATTTATGTTCAGGGCGACTGAGTGTTAGCTATAAGAAATCCCATTATACATTAGCATTAAGCTAGTGGACTTTAGCATTATGCGTTAGATAGATCTCTATTTTTATTAATCGATTATTGATCTTATAAGCTCAGATCGATTAATGATTTTAACAAGACAGCTCTGTGAAAAAAGGCTATTTAAACAAAATCCTTTTTTTATTTTCGGATGATATAAACTAAATCTTTAAAGCCAAATTAAGCTCATGGATTTGTTTTTTATGTTCATTTTGTTAGAGCAGATGAACACATTTCTGCTGTTAAGGATTATGTCAATCTGTACGCTTGTGCTCTTTGACTGTGACCAATTTACCAATAAGACACCGATAAGTGGGACCCATATGAATTCCATAAGCAAAACATTTGTTACGACTTCAAAATGTCACATTAATATTAATTATAGTCATTCGTTAACCTTTTGTTGAGATAAACACATCATACATCATTTTCTATGAGCTTCTTTTAAACGTCTAAAAACCACACCAGAGCATTTTGTTCTGTGACCCTTATCTCAAACATTGCTTATGATTAAGTCTTAGTGTTTTTTTTTTAAATAAGAAGTAGTTTAAGTTTTTAACTCATCATTTTTAAATCTTTCCTGTTTAGTTTAACTTTATTATGAAACACCCCAGATCCTTTAATTTGTTTTAGCAGTTTTTAATTAATTTGAACTCCAATAACTATTTTGAGTAAAACAAAATATTTAATGAAAGAAATAATTAAGGTTGAAAAACCTATCACATCTCTTGGGTAGTAAAATAATTAATATAAAAGTTACTTTGCGACTTAAAAAACAAAAAACAAAACAGTGATAGGGGTTACCATGATGATGCCACAGGCTGGTAGTCAGATAAGCCATATTCAAACGTAATTTAGTGCCAAAAACTTTGCAAGTCTGTGGAACCAAGCAGTTTTTAAAACTGGAGCGAAAATTCTGGATTTGGCTGGGAAAGGCTTTTACATCCAATTGAAGATGCCAGCCAGCTGGTCAGTACAAAACTGGAGCATATTGTTAGGTAGGTCATCAACCTTTTAAGGATATATGCATGTCCGCCTTCCCCTCCGTTCCTGTTCCTGCAGCAGGAGAACGAGCGTGACAAAAATCAGGGGGGCAGTGGGGGCAAGCCTCTAAAACTCAAGACAATAAAAACAGTTCGGCCCCGTTTACCAGCGACAATGATCCGTTCTCACTCTGCTCCTGTCTGTCTAGTTAGTTACCATTTTGTATTCCATGCCAGGTTCTCTGGAGGCTGTTTTTGCTCTGGGAGCTCCTCTGTCCTCCGTTATGCTTTCCTGCCATCATTGTCCCCCTCTTGTTTTTCAGTCCGTTATTCCATGTTCTACTTTTTAGTTTTATATTTATATCCCGAATTTTAAGTTGGGAAATGTCCAAAAGTAGCTGAGTGAGCTGAGAGGGTATCAGCAATGATTCAGAAAAGCAGTTCTACTCACTTATTTCTTCCTGTCTGAACAAAACCTACCTTGTCCTTGAAGCATTACGGCTGTCTTCAGACAATGATTTCAAGCCAAAATGAAATACTTTACATTCTGGACAATTTGAAACCACCTGTTTGGTGGAAGGTATCAAAGAGAGACAACAGGATTGGGCAGCCTTTCTGTATACCCACCAGCTGATTAGAGAAAAGCCCTCCAATAAAGATGAAGAAAGACATTTAGGAGAACAGAAACATGCTTGATCAAAGTCTGAGAGGAGCAGGGCCGGTCTAGGGGATAGGCGACTTAGGCAGCCGCCTAGGGCGCCATCTGCTGGAGGGTATGCCAAATTGCAATGACATCATTATTTTTGTATTTGTTTTTTACAGTTTAACACACCACTCATTTTCTGTGAAAATGTTAAAACCATGGTTAAAATAACTAAAAATTTTGACATAATCAATAATTTTGCCTGGTGCTGGCATCTTTTAGTACATCTTCAAAATTTGAAGGAAGAAAAACCAGTAAAACAAGCCCTCAGGGACAGCTTTAAGGCCAAAAAAGAAAGCAAGAGGAGGTTAAATACGACTTAAAGCAGAAGTTTGTCAGTTGTATTTACATTCAATTGCTTGGAAATGTATTCCCCTTTTGGTTCAAAGATACTCTTGTTTTTTGGTCAGACAAGAAGAATTTAACTGGTTTTCTTTTCTTTTCCTCTTCTTAAACTCTTAACATCAGAAATCTTTAAACTGTAACCCTTGTGCTATCCTAGGCATGTTTACATTAAAAGTGGGGTCATCTTGATCCCACAAGACAGCGTGCTTAACTTTATTTTTTCAAGGATTTTTTTTTATCTTCACTTGTGCACAGAATGTTTCTCCGCTATAAAAGCCAGAACCCCCGCAAACGGCAAAATGTTGCGCACACGTGCACTCATTAACATTCTGCTAGCGCGCACGCATCATTCGTGCCCGAGGGAGCAGTTCACAAACACGGAAGTAGAAGACTTTTCTTGCTCGAGCGTGCAGGAACGCTCGCAGCCGTCTGAATTCTCCCCGAGGAGTGTTTGATTCGTGCATAGAGATGTCTTATTTTTACGTATAGTTTTGACTGATAAATACCTACATAAATTTTGGCCAACTTTGTCATGGGAGGGATCACACATCAATATAAAGGTGGGGTAATCTGGACCCCATTAGAGGAACACTAGAGATGCACGTCAAATATCTTCCATGCTAGTGAGACATATAAAATGTTAGTGCAGTCGTTCGCGCAGCTGCCTCCCAATGCGAAGGTTGAGGATTCACCAATTCACCCTCCTGGCTATGCAAAAAATAAAATAGGATGACTAGTATTTAATTCTTGAGATGTAAACTTACATACTTATGTTAACATAATCCAGGCAGCTGCAGAGTTTCAGTGTTACAGAAATCACGTTTCGCCTACAGCGCGTTCAGGGCCGGACATATTTGCTTTGCAATGTCCAAGAAGTGACGAGGGGCACTGTTAAGGAAGTCATTTGCTTGTACATATACTACGAAACCAGAAGTAGCATTTTGTCTCCTAAAGTAGTAGAAACCAGTCCCCAGGATGTAGGTCAAGACAGCAGAATTCCTGAAGAGTTTTCCTGCTGTTGTTCCTGCAGTGGTTGTGTAAGTGAATCCTCAGCCCACAGCTTCTGCTTTCACCACCTTATTATTCAGTCATTTTGCTGCTGGTCAGTGCACACTAATCAGCCGCGCGGCAAAAAAATCCTGTGGGACGAGTGATGGGCTCCATGATGCCGCCTACTATGCACACACTTTGCTAAATACAAGCAAACTACCCCGACACATTTGGCGGAAACACACAGAGCGAGAGTGCCAGGAGACACTGCCCTCACGTGTGCCACCATCTTGCTGCAGAAAATGGCTGCATTTAATAGTCAAAAATTCCAGAAACCCCCCAAAGGTGTGTCAGATTTATGGAAGATGTAGGTATATCACATATTTATGTATGCATTATTTATCTAATGTCTTGCACAATCGTGTTGTTTTGTCCTGCCTGGACTTTCACACTGCTCACTCTCCATCTCATTAAGATTTCAGCAGAGTAAAAAGCAGAGAAACAAAATGAGGAAGTCGGCAGGCAAAATGACAAGAGGCTGACAAAATGACATCCACTAGGGACAAACGGGAAGAGGGGATTGAGACGAGAAAAAGAAAGACAGCCATGGTGTAATAGCGGTCTGACAGAGTTTGGGAGGAGGAGAAGAATACTGAGCAAGCAATGAAGTGTAGAGCTAAAGGATAGATGGGAAAAAAACACAAACATCAAGCCAGCGCCATGTCACCTAAGAGGTGTTTTTATTTTGCTGTGCGAGCAGAGATTCAAACAGCATCTTTGCATGGAAACACTATGACAACAACCTTTGAAATCTCCGTGTGTGCGTGTTTGTGTGTGTGTTTGGTCCGGTTTGTGTGAGCAAATAATTAGGCCCATGTCTAGCTTAGTGAATGTGTCTGTTGGTATTTCAATCATCTGCCATTCCGTCTCACTGAACACACACACCATTAGCATCATTGATGTAAGGTGTTTTGGAGGATAATGGATTTTCAGGGGTTTGTCTTTTTTTTTGTTGTGTCGTTGTGAAACAATGGGACATGTTTCTTTTCTGTAGCGTATCAGCCCCAGAAATGAAGCACCTGGAGGATTTTTGGCAGTGAATTACCTTCAGTGTAACTCTAATTCAAACACATTCTCTCTTCCAAACTGTCACATTTTGATGTTTGGTTAAAGTCCCCCCTTTTTTATATTAAAAAAATAAGTTCCCTTGTAGTGTTTTGACATAGTCATATGATTATGAAGTTTTTAACCAAAATTTCACAACTAAAATGTCTTAAAAAGCCATTTTTCATGATGATCTGAAGCCTCAGTTTCCCAAATCTCCTCTGAGGGGCGTGGCTTTTGGATCTCCCTTGTCTGGTTATGATAGTTGTGTCTCGCTAGCATAAATCCTCACCACGCCTACATCGAAATTTACAGCAATACCAGCGCTCTCAGCCCTGCCAGTATTGTATGAAACTCACAAAATAATCCAGTGACGGTTGATTTGACCACAGAAATGTAATCAGCGGCACATTTGACTGCAGTCAATGGGAAGATCTTCTCTTCTCCAGAACCTGAACTAGACACGCTAGCCGGATCAGATGAGGGTTTAGTGCATGTGCAGCAGAGCTGTTGTGATGAAAACAGGGGCTGAGTGGGACAACTTTTTGGAGTTTAATGGTCAAGACTGGCCCATTTTTCACCTATGAAAAATTAGACAACCATTTAGAATATAAAATAAATGTTTCATTACATATTCTCTCTCCTATGGACAATCAATTGATTGTACACAGTGAATGGAAATAAGAATTTTTCTGTTGACATGAGCATAAATGTCTTGGTCCTGACTGAGCATGCTCCAAACTGTTTTTTATGAACTTCAGAATGGAGACAGTTCAGACATGAAACTTGGGAAAATAAAGGCTTAATTAGAATGTGTATGTCAGCCAAATATCTGAGTATCCATCTGTGAAAACGTTATATTGTGTCAGTATTAGAGCTGGGAAACTCAGAGTCGCACAATATGATGTGATTCACGATAAAAGGCTCACGATACTAACAGTATTGCAATATGCTAAACATTGCAATAATCAATACATAACCTTTATGATATATAACTATTCTAAAAACAAATGTATCTTTTTATTCTCTTCAAAATATTTTTAGAACAATTTAAAACACAACATGTCAATTTTGCGCCCTTTCCAACATTAAAATAAAATTATCAATAAATACTGACGTGTCTTTACAATAATTACATACATTTCAAGGTAATCAACAAGTAAGCTAATAAACAAAGCTCTAGTTAAGAACCAAAATGAAAAATAAATCAGATGGTCTCACTTCAAAGAACAATAAATGTGGAAATAAAAAAATTAACATTTGTTCAAATTCACTTTAATTAATCTTACATTTTATGTCAGACTATTTGCTATTGTTGAGGCAACCTATGAATTTTCAGCCTGTATATTATAGGATCATTGTTTTTAAAGTGCTGCTATCGATATTCATTCCCTTTCCTTTTATCAAAATGTTCTACACTGATAATCAACACTTTAATTACGTGCTTCACGTGTGTACCGCTAGCATAAACATCTTATGGATCAATAATGCCGCTAGATGTCTCAGTTGGACGGTCAGACGCCGCGCACTTCTCTGCTCAAATCTGATGTGTTTTACAGGTTACTGCTGTAACCGCCCTTACAAATCCATGTTTTTTTACATTAAAAACAGAGCGCCGTCTCCATCTACTTTAGAAAAATACATACACAGCTCTGACTTTTCTTACTGTGACAGTTTGATTCACAGAGATTTAAAAGGAGCAATGCTCAAAAAATGCAAAAACAAAATGATTTTTCATCACATTTGTTCTCTTTCATAAGAAATATGCAGCACATACATGTTAAAAATAAAAAAAAACGGGATTTCCATCGGAGGGGGACTTTAAGGACCCCTTCCATTTTTGCCTAAATATTTGAATATCCACAACTCGACGTTATTTTTAGCGTACTGGCTGATCCCATTAAACCGAGAGTCCCCAATCTCCAGGTCTGAACCAGAACTTGTCCAGTACCACAACGTGTAATGCATCTGTACCCAAACCCAGTACCGCTACCCTAACTCGACACCGGACCAGATGCAGTATTGGACGTGCTTCTGAATGTGAACCAGTACCGCGTTAAGGTTATGGCACCAGGTTAGGGTACCACTTCTGGACACATCCTAAGAACCAGTGCATAAACGTCCCAAAGGTTGCGGCCCCTTGGTTTTACAAAAAACAAAGAGTTGGAGATGCTCAGAACTTTAAAAAGTGATGCGTGGCGGCCTCAGCCAAACGTCCATATGTGACGAGTTGTGGATGAGAATGTGTTGTGTGTTGCTGTTTCAATAATATAAAACATAAACATATGTTTTCTTGAATTATCATTCAATTAAAAATGAGTAATGATGTCCCAAGACGAGGAAACATAATGAATGATGCCCAGCGCAACTCTATGATATAGCCATAAAAATAATATATTCAAAACCAGCTAATTCTATAGTCGTGAACATAGATGGCACCTCAGTGTTTGTCATTTAATTCCATTTGACGAACATGTCATAAACTGACATAATCCATGACTTGCAGCAGTGAGACATGTGTTTCTGAAAGTTAATGAGCTGCTAAATTCGCACTGGTGTCTCCTGTGTGGAATTAGTTTAAACTGGAAAATTAGATCAGTCCAAACAGCCTCGTGCAGCGCCTGCAAAGCAAGCATAGGCGGCGGATACAGCTGCCTTAACTCAAGTAGGTTTGCTTGCATAGGGGCTACAAATATCAGCCATTTTCATTTTCCTAATGACTTAATGTTGACATAAAATTCAGGGCAGCATAAAGACAAAGCACTGCTCGTCAATTTAGTTGCGCCAAGTGGTCACACGACGGAAAACTGTAGAGCACGTTTTAATGGAGCGCATTTTCAAATCATCTTCCTCCTCGAATGGTTTTTCTGGGTTAAGCACAAATGTAGAATGGTTATTTATTTTCATAGCTGCTTAGCAGGAATAGTCTCCTGATTGAGGCTCCAGGTTGTTGTTTGAAGTCCAGCTTCTTTTTGTCATTCCAGTTAAAAATACAAGAAAAAATATATATTTTTGGCGTTTGTTGTTATTGTAATGTTGCCAACATTATCAAATCATCATCAATTTTATGGAACATATTGGAATCCAAACCCATATCAACCTCTATTTAAATATCCTTATATGAGGAAAAATAATATTTAGAGAGGAAACTGAGACAGGAATGACTTTAATAATTTATAAAGGCTGTAAAAATTATATAAAATATTTGTTTGGGGGATTTTCTATCAATAGGATTGGGATTCACAGAACTGTTTTATTCCGTGATGAAATGTTTTATTTTGTTGAATTGGTATTTGAGTGAGCTGGAAATCTTGGCACAAAAAAGCACCTTGTAATCATTAGTAAATGAATGAACTAATAAATAATATTATTACAGACTCAAGATCCAAATGACAAGACCATAACAATAAATAAAAAGAAACAGCATTCTTATAAAGTATAAAAATGCTAAGAACAATAGACATAAAAGCCAAATGAAGCATAAATTACAAACTTAAAAACGTCTCCATACCTCTAAACCGGGGAGTGATATTTAACAATGCTGTTAAAATAATTTCCCTTTCTGAGGCATTAAAACATTGTATAAAACCTCAGATAAAATGTCTTAAAAGAGCCTGGAGAGCGTGAACTCGAGTATCAATAAACAATACACCACCACGACAATCTCAATAAAATGTCTCAATAGTGCTATATACATAAGATAAGCTTTAAAAAGACAAACACAGAAGATGTTTGATTTTTTTTTTCTTTCAAATCTTTAAAGTTAAAGTTAAAGTTTATTTATTTATATAGCGCCTTTTCTTCTGGCGAAACACAAGGCGCTTAACATAAAAGCAAATGAAATACATATTAAAAACACAAAAAACACAGTGTTTAAAAACAAACTTACACAAGACACAAAACAAACATCTCTCTCTCCCCAAGTCCCCCCACCCCACCCCCCAAGTCCCCCCAATAAGACCCTTGTCAGTAAAACTGAACAAAGCTATAAAAACTGCAGATGTAAGGAAATAATCTGGCTTGGTACGACTGTGTAGAAACGATATTACGAGGATCCCCTAATTCAAGAACCCCCCTGACCACAGGGGGCATCGCCGCTGCGCCCGCCCAGCACGGGGCAGCGCAGGACCCGCTCTACCGAGCTGGACCCCAGCCGCCCCAAAGAGAACAGGCACCGCAGCAATAGCCCCCCGCCGCAGGCGGAGCCCCAGAACAGAGAATCCCCGTGAGGAAAACACTGGATTTTAAAACAAAGAAAAAGCATTAAAAGAAGATAAAAATAAAAAAGAATGCATAAAAAAATAAATATAGTAATAAAACATTGTTAGCAGATAAAAATAGTCATAAAATAACTATAAAATGATTCTCATAGAAAAAAAAAATAAAATAAAATACAATAAAATGCAATCACTAGAAAAGTCATGTAAAAGCCAGGTTAAAAAGGTGGGTCTTGAGCCTCTTCTTAAAAACCTCGGTCTCTGCGGCCCTGAGGTTCTCCGGCAGGCTGTTCCAGAGGCGAGGACCACAATGATGAAATGAAGCCTCACCATGTGTTTTGGTCCTCACCTTAGGAACAACTAAAAGGCCGGTGCCGGAAGACCTCAGGGTCCGCGAGGGTTCATACTTTAAAAGCAAATCACTCAAATAAGAAGGCCCAAGACCATAAAAACATTTATAAACCATTAAAAGAATCTTAATAAGATATGCTGCCATCATTTTCCTGCTTCTTCTGCATCAATAGACCCACGTTTGAGGGAATATTCTCTCCTTGTGTTTTCTATGAATTCCCTTAAGCGTGTTTAATGTTATGGTTTCAATAATTCCAGGTAAAGACTACACCAAATTTTAAATATACTTCATTTCAGTTTTTTCATGTGCACTGGCCGCCATGAATACTCTGTGCACTGTTCCACGTAAGAAAGTTGGTCATTCATGGAAAAATTTGTCGTCTTTATACGTGAAAGTTTCACAGATGTATCATAAATGTAGTATGTTAAATACATGGAAGACATAAAAATAAACCACGCAAAGATCAGATAAACTCCACACGTCATTGAATTTCTGGACAGTAATCATAGGGTCAGCAGCCCTAAGTTACGACGCTTTACTTGAACTAAAACTGTCAGATTCCCCTGGGGTGCACCAGTACTAAGTCAACTCCGTAAGCCACAACTGGGGATAGCAGGGCCTAATAAAATCTGCCGTACATGCCCCCTCCCGAGATCCGCCTTCCTGCGACTCCTCAAACTAGACGAGCTGGATGGGAGAAGCGGGAGACTCCCACTCAGTAGACTGCTGGAGGGGTGAAAGATCGGACATTTTACATACCCGTCACACAATATGGGAATGAATGAGCTTTGTTTGATTATTGCGCTGCCAATATGCAATTCAGTAGTGATTTGTGCATCAATTATGTTGATGTGCGCTTTTATGCGTAACATAATACTTATGTATTGGTGGTACATGCGTGAAAAGTCTGTTAGATGGAACGGTCCTGGAAAACCACAAATTTCCATACCCATCTCACAAAAATCAACAATTTAGTAGGAATTAATTGCATATAAACTATGTAAATACACATATTTGCATAATTCTCAGCCACCCAACACTGCTGAACTTCTCATAACCAAAATCACATAAAGATAGGTCGTCAGAGACCCTTGAGAAGCATCTGCACACAGTAACAAATGCTAAAAACACTTATGAACTACGTATATAATGCATTACAGAAGACCAAAATTACATACATGGACGATGAGCAAATTGCATGTAGTGTAGCACGACCTGCGAAGAGAACGATGTCTGAATCTGATTTGTTTCCCTAACCCTCTGGCTCCACTTGTGGATTTAAAGCTGTCCAAAGGAGGCGTGGAGACTTAGAGCTAGCTAATCTGCTGTGCGCTTTAGGCCCAGAGCAGAAACACATTTCTTCACGTACAGAAGCACAGAAGTTTATATTTAAATATATTTTATTAATCACTGTGACTCTAATGAGGTTTTGTTTTAGCGTGACTTTTTAAAGTAATAAAAGCAATACTATGTCTTTTCTGAGCACTGACAGCTACCACTAATGAAGAAGTAACGTCTGAATTTCAAGACTCGATTTTTCCATATCTCTCCACCTGGAGCAATAAATGAAGCACACCACTTCCACATTTCTTGACAGTTTATCCTACTCGCTTTTTATCTAAAAAAAAAAGTTAAATTATCATTCCTGTACAGCCCATGTACATAAAAAAACTCTTGTGGGCGTGATGTTGTTTGGGAAGTTCTAATCAACAGAGGTTTTAAGGAAATCTTAAGATGTAAGATCCTAACGGTGTGGCAATTTTATTAATTAAATGAATGCCAAAAACAACATTGAAATGAAGGAGAAAATTATATTTGAATCCAAAATTTTTCTTCTGAAAAAAATGCAACATTTGGATCTTTTAACCTCAAAGACGGTGAAAGTCTTTTGTGTTCACATGTAGCACCATTAACCTCTGTGTCTGCTAATTAGATGCCACTATTGTTCAGTAACCTGACCTCCAGAATCACATCCTCTCATCTAGTTTGCATCCAATAAACTTGGAGAACCCTAAAATGCATTAGCTTGTAATAATGAGCAATAATCAAGAACAATTCAGAAAATAAACTAAGTTAAACTTCCAAAAAAGGGTTTTAGATTGGAGGTTGGAGGAGTTCAACTGACTAAGCTTCAGCGATTAAGGTTGCATGGAAAATCTCAATGTATTGGAAGGACAGCGTTCTTTGTAGACACTTTTGCTATTATCAGTGCTGAATCCACTGGCTTACACTGATCTGTGAAAAAGAAGTGAAAGCAGATTTTTCCCTCCTTGTTGGAGACGACACACCTATACATTCTGGGCTTCGCTTTCGCATACCTGCACATAAGTCAAGCCGTTCGCACTTGCTCGCTGGACAGCTGAGCTCAAAGCTTGAAAATGGTGCGAGCGGAGAATGTAGAGACTCTGTAATGTCAGGTTTCTTTGCTGAGAAGATGAAAGAGAGAAGATCAAACAAGCGGTGAAACATGATAAAGGAAATGTCACCCCTACACACACCCAGAAACACACAAACGCACAAAGAAAAACTTGAAGTCCCACAGGAAAAGAGTGAAGATGGAATATGCACAGAAGTAATTTGGAGCGAGATTTTCCATCTGATGTAAATGCATAATGACTGCTAATGTATTTGGTACAGAAAAACTCAAGAAGCACATTTGAAGGACCAACACTTACACAGTGAGTTAGGGATGTTGTGAAAAACTCAGTGGATGTTGTACACACAGTGTTTGTCTCACTGAACTCATTTTTGACACGACTTGTCTCTTAAATAAAATGAAAAAGCAATTTTTCAGATGGCTTTTTTTCTATTTCCACTCATTCTGTGACATGATTAAAATGATCGGCATTTGATATTTAATTTTCAAAATAAATATCAAATTAGGATTGGGAAAATGGCTGATCAGAAATGCTTTTTCATTTTCAAAATATAACTCAGTGGAGCTTGCTAGGCTTTCACATTAGCGGTTAGCTGCCTAGCTGCCACGGGTGCCGCTGCACTGTGCGGGATCGCTGTAGCTTCATGGGCTTATCATGTTTTTCTTATTGTAATCAAGACAATAATAAAAAGATAAAAATAATGAAAAGATTTTATTTTCACCCCCCCCCAGGTTAATGCTCAAACTGGGCTACAGACAGACGGACGTAACTTAAAGCGGCCCTCATCCAGGTGCAGCTCCAGTAGTAAATGCTGAAATTCACAGTACTGGGAGCAACTCTGACAAAATCCAGTGAAACCAGAAATGGTGACATGCTTGCCGGTGTCTCTGTAGAGTTCTCCAAAACATAGAAACCCAAGCTACTCGCTCAACATCATCCATGTTTTCTGCAATGTATATAAGTGCTATAAGTAGTAAATTTGACGAGCGGCAAAAGAGAGGCATCTGATGCTAATTTTCAACGTTCGGTGTGAATGCAGCAGTAGGGTGGTAGTAGGAAGTCAGATGATACATTACCTGGGTGAGTCTCAAACTTGGATATGTAGTCAGGAGAGGCAGTGTCCCCATATCATAACTGTTTCATAGAATGTTTTTTTTTTCTTTTATGTCATTAACCTATTTTAATTGATAAATAAAAAACTTTATTTCTTTTATGTACTTTGAGTTGCCTCCATTTACATGCAATCGATCTGGGTTTGAAGCTCCATAACAACGACTGGAATGAGCGCACGTGAGGCCTAATGTGTATGTTTTATTGCTGCTCTCTTAATAAAACTTAAATGGCTCTCAAATCTTTGCTTTCTCCCAAGGTCACATGTAGAATCAAGTCCAATCACAGCTACACACAGACACTATGTACAGATGGATTTGTGTGTGGACAGGCTGGATCAGAGTGATATGTCTTGATTGAAAGGGTCAAGCAGAACCATTCAGCGTCTTTTTAAGTCAGCAAAGAAGAAACTCAGCAGAGGGAAGTGTAAAGTGACCTATAACTTTCATCACTGCTCACTTTAAGTACATACATTTTCAAAATAAAAACTCATGAAGTGGCAGCTGGTTGCTACACTAAATATTGTCACTATCACTGTAAAAATAATGACAGGTAACATGACAAGAGTTACAGCGAAAACAAGTCAACAAACAAATCCACTTAGCACCGCAGTAACCAAACAACTGCAGGCAGAAGAGAGCGGAGAACCCCATCCTTAACCTGCAGATGATGGATGTAGCAACACAATTACAGAAACACGGCTGTCTGCAATTAAGCCACAGGCAGCGGAGGACAAACTCCACAAGAAGAGCCAATAAGTGACAATTTCTGAAGACCTTGGCTATGTCCTAATTCCCTCACTACTCACTATATAGTGCGTTTGTCATTTAATAGTGCTGTCCGAATATGCACTTCTAAAATCAAGTGCAGTAGAAAGTCTTTGCAAAAAAATTATGTGCATTGATGCTAACTATTAGCGATTACAGACCACAATGCATTGCGGTCAAAAAATTTGTGAAAGAAAATGTTTCGATGTATTTTATATGTATATATGGAGAGTAAAATATTGAAAGTTGTTTAAGGTTCAAGTTGATTTATTCTGGAATAATAATGCTGATTTTTTATTATTCATATTGTATTATCATATTATGTTAAAAAGTTATGGTTTTAAAGTTTTCAAAAATTTGTATCCTAGGACTATTTTGGCAATTAGTAAGATCTTTTTAGGCTATTTTGGAATTTAGCTAAAATTTCAGGTACATGCTTGCTGTTTTGGTTAATTCTGTCTTTTTCTGGTTTTCAGGCTGTTTTGGAGTTCAGCTAATATTCAGCTTACCTGCAAGCTGTTCTGACTAACCTACATTTTTTTTCTTTAGGTTTTTAGGCTAATTTTGCATTTAGCTAATGTCTTGGCTATCAGCTTCAGAGATTTTAGCTATCAATTTCAGCATCTTCAGCTATCAGCACTAGCGTCTTCAGCAGCCAAATTCAGCTTACAGCATTCACACTAGCATTATCACAGCTAACACCATATATATAGTTATATTAAAAAGTAATGGTTTTAAAGTTTTAGCATGTTCAATAATCCTGTTCGGCCCGTGACTTAAGGTGTGTTTTGGATTTTGGCCCCGTGTGCGATTGAGTTTGACGCGCCGGCTCTAAACACATCAGGTCCTCAGCAAGACATGAACAGGTGTGTCTGATGATGAACAATTATGACTGACAGATGTTGTGCAAATTGGTTCTAATGACTCACTGGGATGATGCCTGATAAAAGTGAGCCAATGTAGAAATAATAAAAAAAAAAGACTAGTTTGGTCATTTTTTTCAATCATTTTGTCTATATTTATGTATTTATTAGCCATATAGAGACTAAAGTGCTTTTCACCAGTTTTCTTTCCACTCTAAGAGATCTGCCTCTAATGACACAGCGCTCTGATGAGCCGTCTCTGTACGGCTGTGCTGTGTTTGGCCTCCTTTATTATCTTTATTTATAACATCGGAGAAAGTCAGTGTTGACAAACGCTCTGATGGAGGCCAGATGTAAAATATGGATTTCGCATGCTAGCTTTCCCACCATACATTCATCATTTGACTCTGAAAACGATAACGCTCACAGAAAAACAAAAAAAAAAAAATGAATACCAGTTTGCTATTAATTGTTTAAAAGGATTGCTTCGCTTAAAGAAAGGGAAGAAGCAGTTTGCAGGGTGGAAAAGGTTTATTTCAAGTTTGGCCCAGTGGCAGGGACTTCTGGTAAGGAGGGAACAAGGGAGAAATGAATAGAAAGAGATGGGAGGAAAATGTAGAAGACTGTACAAAAAAGAGGTGGATGTGATGAGGAGGGAGAAAGGGCTGACACCGAGAGAGTGAGGAAATCAATAAGGGAGCGAAGGGATGGGTGTAGTGGGAGAAAATGTGAGAGGATGAGCGGGGCAGGAAGCTGAAAAACAAACAGACCTTGTAAAAGGAGCAGAGAAAACCCACCGGGGAGTGGAGAAGCGAGGTAAGACCAGAAGAGGCAGAAGCACTTGACCATTTTATTCACACGTGAGATGATGTGGATGTGAAGGCATCCTGAGAAAATGAGCTGAGCTCCACAAGAATATCTGTCTGCCATGAAGTTAAGAAAAAATAATATAGAAGAACAAAGATAGAAAAGAAGGGAGGGAGACTGGAGTGGTCAAGAATTTCT
The DNA here is from genome assembly GCA_003999625.1 of Oryzias javanicus. Lineage (NCBI taxonomy): Eukaryota > Metazoa > Chordata > Actinopteri > Beloniformes > Adrianichthyidae > Oryzias > Oryzias javanicus. Next base: position 5,711,408 of record CM012437.1, read on the forward strand.
TGAAAGCTGATTGACACGGGTGTTTGTGTCAATCAGTGACCGTCTCTAGACACTAAATCCCGGTCCAGTTAAAGTGGGGATTATCATGATTCATCATTAAAAAGCAAAATACTGAGATCTCTAAGCCTGCCTCTATCTAATAAATCCTCCTTGATCCGCACAGGGGCATAATTAACACACACGGCGGGGGGTGGGAACTAAGTGTTGACCAAGAGTGTCTTAATAAGCAGGTATGAAGAATAAAAAACCCTCTTTGAGTTGTTGTTGATGTTTCTATTCTGGAATTTTCATCACCGCCCAGCTGATTTCACCACATAGAAGATGAAATTGTTGAGATTATTGGAAATGGTGAGCATTTCATCCACGAGGTTTGGGGTTTTTGTGCTGCTCTCCTGCATGGCTATCTGTATGGAGTGATTTATTGCACGCAAAACTCACTGTTTTAAAATCCAAACTTTTTGAATTGGAAACAAAATGTAAAGTGTTACGGATAAAAATTCACAATTTGCAACTAAAAGTATTTCATTTTTGCTTTCAAAAGATATTTTTGCGAAGACTAACTTTTTTTCAAGTAATATTTTTGTGAATGCATTTTTTTGCTTTTAAAAAATATTTTTGCAATTGCATTTTTTTTGCTTTCAGAAAAAAATGTTTGCTGTTGTAAACTTTTTTTGCTTTTTAAAAATAATTTTGCAATTAGAAACTTTTTTGCTTTCAAAAATATTCTCGTGATTGCATTTTTTTTTGCTTTTGAAAACTTTTTCGTGCTTTTAATTAATATGTTTACTTTTGCAAACTTTTTGCTTTCAGAAATTCTTTCGCAATTGCAAACTTTTCTTTTACTTTCTAAAATAAAATTTTGATCGCAATTTTTTTTTGCTTTAAATAAATATTTTTGCAATTGCAAACTTTTTGCTTTTTGAAAGCAAATATTTAATATTTTCACTAGCAAATCATGACATTTTTTTCTTAACACTTCACATTTTTTTGCATATTAGAAAATGTAGATCTCAAAACTGTGACATGCTTGCAACATGGTGGCTCAAAAATCACTCCATATGCCTGCGCTGAAACGCAGGACGGGATGTCAACGTGCCAGTCGCAAAAATTAAAATAAAAAAAATAACAGAGCATTTTTTAAATTATTTTTCTTGGCGTCACTAATAGAAGAATAATTACACTTTTTTGCAGATGTTTGAGCTTCAGTTATATATAATGAGTCTACTAATTGGAATACAAAGCCATGAAATAGCACCTAGCATACAAGGAAATTAATTGTTGTGGTTTGTGACCACAACTGTATGAAATATGTAAATCAATATCACTGTTCCAGGAATCAGAAAATAATAGATGTTATCAACTTTGAACACACTTTTACTGTTGGTTTATGAATGCTTGAATGAAAAGTTGTCTCTGGAATTTTAAGAATGAACAAAGCAGGATGGAAAGAGGATAACTGTCAAAAATGGTGGGGGACTAATTCATACAAGATTATATTATTATTTTTATTATTATTGTATTTATTTCATTAATTCCATCATTTCTTCAGTGGAACCTCACTAAGATGAAATCTCTCTTTTTAAAGAGTATCTTGATTAGGTGGCTGCAGCAGATTTTATATATGTATAATTCCTTAATTATGTGATTCCACATTCTAATTGGCTACATTTCCATGACTCAGGTAATCAGCAGAAACCAGCGCAGGGAGAGGTGGAAAGGAAACAGGGTGGTATTTCTTTAGTGGTCTGCTAAGCCTTTCAACAAATGTGTGAATATCTGCAATGAAACGACAATCTTCCGATTTATCTCCAGCTGATACCGCCGCAGCATTACTGGAAGCCCTTTTCCCCCATTTTAGCTCCGACTCTGGGAAGAGGAAACATGAAAAGGTTCTGTGATCCGAGTTTCTGGGGTCAGGAATTTCTCTGTTGAATGTTTTCCATGAAACGCAGAGGGAGCAGGCTTAAGATGGCAGGATAGATTACATTAAGCCTCTGCGCACAGAGAGCGATAGCCGTCCATCTTGTTTGTGAGATCACAATGATGAAGGACACGTTTTGAGTTGGATATGAATGTCAGCGTCCAGTGTGTGTAAAGTCTCATTTGAGAAACTTATGTATACACTGTCACTGTGTAAATGTTTCCATTCAGGAATCCTTAACTCAACACAAGTTTTAAACGTCTGAGAAATAGACTTAAGGATTAATTCTAAAAAAAATGTTGTTTTTAATATGTTCTTATAGCATTTTTTCTCAGGATGGATATGTTTATGACTTTAATATTAAAACTGTGTTTCTAAGTATTTCTTTTTTCAAATCATGTTGGATCAGGAGCAGATCAAAACCTGTGGTCTGAAAAAGCTCAGGTTTGTTACACAGTAGCCATCGGCGGGCGAAAGTATACAATTCTGATGCATTCCCTTGCAGACAAATAGACGTCCTAATTTTCCTCATCTGAGCTGGAATCTGGCTCTAAACTTTACGGCACTGTACCTCCAAAATTGCTCGTCATTTTTGTTGTTTTTGTGTTGGCTTGAAGTCGTGAGAGGTTGTAAGCTAGTTGGAGAGTTTAAACAAAAAAGATGATGGGATATCACCCGAGGCTTACTTCTACATCAAGAGTCCTGTCTGCAACTCAAAGATGAATTTTTAAAGAATTTCTGCCGTTCTGCAGAAAATATATTTTGACGACTTTTGCTAAAAAAAAAAAAAAAAAAGGAAAATAAAGGCATAATCATAACTAAAAGACTGCTGGGCACGCTTTTACAACAGAAAAACAAATAAATAAATACACTTAAAATATATATGATTTTGTAACCCAGAAGTCATAATTCAGAAATTAGATCAAGATGAAAACTGAAAACTTTATAGAAACTAAAACCATCACGTTTGCTTGTAAATGTGTGAATATTTTCTGATTATGGTCTGTTGTGTTTGCTGGAGGTTTCTTGTATTTGTTTTTGCTTAATCTAACATTCAAGCAAAATTGCTTGTATATATTTATCATTTTCATTCAATGATTTATTCTTTATTGCTCTTATTCAAAGTGGTAGTTCACTGAGACATGCTTCTGATTTCCCTTCACTAATTAATATTCAGTCCACATAATGGCAGACACATCAACCTGTTGACTTTTCAATCACTTGTGCCCTTTTTTATAACTTTTCTATATCCAGGCAAATTTCTTAGCCTAGGGAGGTAACCCCTCAGTGAATACGAAATGAGATGCAGTCACTTTCCTCTACTTTTCTCTCATATTTCCAGTAGAATGGTATCTAATTCACAAACTGTTGATGCAACAGTATAAAACCATGAAAAGATTGCAGTCGCAAGGGTTTCTCTCTGCTTCAGGCTACTTGAAGGTGCTGACAGTGTAAGCCATACAATTTCAGTGCATTATGATGTGACCCCCCACAGCCCAAGCCTGCTGTTATCGGTTTACCTGTGAGACGCTGGCTATAAGCTGAGCGCCACCTACTGAACGACCATGAGAGATGCCGTCCTGTGGCAGAAAAAAAAATACCATAGGGGATTGTGATTCAATCATTAATAATAGCTCTAAACAAGCATGTAAACAGATTGAAAATTTTTAATTTTTTTTTTGAGTATGTGTGTGTGTGTGTGTTGTAAATTACTTATTTCATCCTTTTTTAAGTGTATCATACTGTTCATTCCTCACCATAAACAATCCAAAGCGCTGTTTTGATCCGTTCATCCATTTCTGAGTCTTCTTCTAAAAACCTGCGCTCTGACCACCTGCTCCTCGCAACCCACAAAAACAAACCGGTTCCTTACAGGAAAAATCTGCGGTGCCACCCTCAGGCTAACACAAACACGCAAGTAGCAATAATCTGTTAGCTTCGCGAGCTTCCCCGTTGGCTGTCTGCGTTATGAGCCAGTGAAGCGATGGCCAAGAAACGCACATTCAGTTTAGAGCTTAAATTTGGAGCGATGGCAAACGCCAAAGAAAATTCTGGTGAGGAATCGACCGGATCCTAAACGTATCCGAGAATGGCGCAAGCACATAAGACGACTGGAGCAGACTATCTCGTGGTGGAAAAAACGAGCGGCAAATTAGAACAACGGGTTTGAACATGAATTATTGAGCATAGATGGAAAGGTGAGGGTGTCTCCAGGAAAAGGTGATGCTTCACAGACATCAGAAAGCCTGTGCTAATCAGAACAGAATACAATCTGAATGTCGGAATTCCTTCTTAACACACTATATAGTGCATTCGCCCTTTTCTAGTGCTGTCCAGATCTATAACTCCAAAATCGAGTGCACTAAAAATTTCCCCGAATTCTTTGCGAAAACCCAGTGTGCATCGATGACCACTACATTAGCAAATATATACTACAATGCATTGCATCTTTACATTTTTTGCAGAAAAAAATTATGCTCAAATGTGTTTTTTTTTAACAAACTATCCATATTTTCAGAATCACGACATAAAATATTCATATTGATAACATTTTCTCTTTGTAAAATTGATGATGTCATATCCAGTGTTTAGAAAACAAAAGTATTGAGCATGGTGTCTGAATTGCTTTTACAATCCAGGCCACTAAATATTTTTTTTTGTAGTTTAGGATTATGGTTGGAATTCTGACAAGATAAAATTTTAATCATTTGAAAAATCCTGAAATCTGATGTTGTCTGCATTTTGTGACCAAATTTCACTGCAAATTGAACCCATTAATTAGCCATCACCATTCTGTCTGTGATGGAAGAAACAACCAGGCTGCTTAAGGCAGATAAAAAATATACATATCTATATCTGAAATAAATTGAATGTTTGTTTTTGTGGGAGAAATGCAGACATGCTGCTAAAGCTGGCTCTAGGATGATGTCATAAAATGGGCGGCAACCACAAAGAGCGAAAGGCAGAGCCTCAGAGAATGTCGTTTTACTTCCAGGTAGGAAAAGAGTCTAAAAAAAAATAGCTAATATTTCATGATTCATAATTGGTTCTTCAGTGTTCCAAATGTAATATATGACCATATATATGGACATAGTTAAGCATGGTGTGGGCCAGGGATCTGCAACCTGAGGCTCCGGAGAAACGTGGATTTTTTTATCCCTCCGTTGTGACTCTGATCAAATAAAAATAAAGTTTTAATTTTAAATAGTAACTAAAGTAAAAAATAAGTAGCAAAGGGAAAAAAGTTAACCCAAACTTGATAGTATTAATTCAAAAACAGTTGAAGAACATCATGTATCAACTCTATGAGGCTCCTGACAATGATATTACCCATAATGCACCAACTATCCATTCATAGTTTAACCGTCGAGCTACAACAGTTTGATAGATTTGTGATCACGGTGTACCAAAAAAACAAGTAGGCACAACAATAAATGTATATTCATGGGTTGTTAGGAAGATTTTCTATTTTTTGAACAAATTGAAGTATTTTAGGTGCCCTCTTATGGTTCAAAAACGACACTAAGAGTCACTGAATTAGCTCTGATTTGATTTCGGTTTGTAAGATTTATGAATTTCTGGCAGAGCTGCAGCACAAACAAAGAAAAATAAAGTGTTTTTTATTCACTGCTGACAGTATATTATTCTAGTTTTTGCATTGAGATGATCCCTATGACAAAGGAAGTCTTTTTTTTTTTTGAAAGGATGTCATAGGAACCTTTGTCAAAAATTATTTCATATTTTGAAAAAAAAGCTATCATTGATATTCATTTGTTGTCATGATTCAGTGCTTAGGTTTTGTCATGTTCTGTTTTCTGTCAGTTTCACCATGTTCAGGTTAATCATCCACAGCTGTTTTCATTTAGTTAATCATCCTCAGTGTATTTAAGTGTCTGGTTTTCAGTTTGTCATTGTCAGGTCATCTGCTCATTTATGTTCTGTCATGGCACTGGTTTGTTCTCCTGGTTTTGTCCTATTTAAGTTGAGTTAGTAAACTTTTATGTTTCTGCCACCAAGTCTGGTCTCTTGCTTTTGGGTCCTCCACCACAATCCTGACATTTGTATGTATCATAATAGGAACAATAACATAAAGTACTTATTTTTCTGATTCCTGTGATTGTTGAAGGTTGCAGAGCCCTGGTATGTAGGCAATAAAAAATAATGCTCTATTGAAAGAATTCCAAGTAGAGATGGAGAAACCAAAGCTTTCTGAACCACTGAACCGAAATGAACCAAATTGTATTGAAATGGTTTGGGGTTGTGAAGCAAATGACACACTTAAAACTAGTGACATCTGTTGACCAGATAACAAAACTGCATCACCATGAAAGAAAAAAAAAAAGACCAATGTGTCATGAAAGTGTGTTTTAATTCATATGTAGCACTAACACTTTTTTGATTTCCAAAATCTGTTTCTTTCATAAATAATCACTGAACTGCTAATATGTAGGCCTGTCTGTGCTGAATATGTGCATACATGTATTAATTTGAAAAAATGTTAGGTCTGAAAATCAATCTCTGATTGAAAATTCCAGCAAATAAAATGTTCTACCAAACTGACTTAAAATTTGACCCTGTCCCTCTTTTTATAATGGCTTGGTTGCTGGTTATCCTTAGAAAACCATCTCTTCTGGCTGGGCTTATTTAAACAGCCACAGTCACCTCTTTAAATTATGTTATAGCTTTAATTGATTTATAACTAGCAATAATATATAATTATGCCCAACATGAACATGTTTTTTGTGTTTCATTTATTTATTTATAGCACATAAAATGTAAAAAAATAAACGATGAATACACAATACCACAATCCTATTTAAAAATATGTATTTTTAACATATTTTTTTCATTTTAAACAAATAAAGATGAAACATAACAAAAACACTGCAACCATAACACAAAATATGAATGAAAATGTGCTAAAGAAACCCCCCCCCGTACTGAGCAGAAACATATATCTGGAATATGTAGCAACAAATAATTCGGAATTTTATTTTATTTCTTAAAACTTTAATAACAACCACTTATGATTTAAAAATGATGATGTCCTATACAAGTCTTGATCCCAGGACCTTCTCATCATGAGGGGAGCACTTTAACCACCAGGCCAACACGTACTTAAAATGACAAACATATTTATACAGTCACCTCAATTGTTAAAGGTTTAAAACTAAAGAGGGAAGGTTAGATCGCTGGTTAGATTCGCATTTCTCGCCAAAAATCCAAAGTATTTTTCCATCTTTTAAATTTTCTTCCCCACTGTCTGTCATCCCCTGGATGTACAGCGCCTTTAATGTTAGCCTATAAGGCTACGGCTCCGCCCCGCTTCCTGCATCTCTTCGTACGCGTCTGTTGCGAGTGAAATGAGCGGCAGCTTATAGAGAAATAAATTATCTTCTTACTACTCTCTTAAAACCACAAACACAGGGTGAGTGAACAGACTTATTGAAAACCGCGCTCTGAATTCAGAACTGCCGTGAGTGGTCGACATGCTATAAATGCAGAAGAAAATGGGAACGAGGGATAAAAGTAAAATGAATATCAGTTGTAGGCGTGGATGGTAGACAGTAGAGCTGGAGCATGCATAGATCCTAGAACCATATTGAACCAGAGCGTCAGTCGGTAATCTTTTCCCTCCCAGGGAGCCACTCTGGGGTCACTTGGGACAATTTGCTTCTTTATCACTGTTGGGAGAAGTCTTAATGTTTCATCACAACACCCCCGACACTATTTCCAATAACCTGCACCCACATGCAGCGGCGTGCACCTCCAAACACACAAACACCCCGACTTCCACTATCGCACCGGGCTTGCTAAGAGCCTTGATTAAAATTTTCTTCATGTTCTGCTTCACTTGCTTGAATGCTGAATGATGTGCTCGCGCCCACAGATAGAGCTCCCTCACACAGACACAAAAAACACACACAAATACTAGCACACTTTAGACAAAAATCTCCAGGTGTGTCAAATTCCTCATTTGCATGAGAAAATTGGAAAATACCTTCAATAAAATGCCTTTTCACTGAACTGTAGAAAGGCTATGGAAATCAGCTTTTTTCTTCACAGGCCAGCTGGAAAGGGGAAAGAAAGATATCTATTGTCCTGTGCACATATCAGTGAAGGGAAAAATGTTGTCTTCATAGACTAGAAAAAGGGATGAATAGTATATGTTGAATGTTTTAAACATGTTTCATTGTTTTTTTTTAAATAAAATGTGTCAAAATTGCTGACTTTCATATTGGATCTGTATTCGTATTAAACTTCCTACCCCTTTTATTATTAAAATTAAGGTCTACTGCTATAAATACTCCTTACATACTGTACTGTATTGTGCATTTTTTCATCATTTTGTCCACACGGTTAGTGAGATAGAATGAGTGCACTAAATATATCTCACAATGCATCATGAAAATTGGTGTGTAAGCATTGTAGACTAATTTGTGTAGCACCTTATGAACACACATGTAGACTACGAAGTTAAATATATCATCAAGTGCAGATGAGCCAAAAAGATCAGTGTTGGACTTTAAACTTGTGAATTAGTCCGACACAAAAACTCCAAACTGCTTGGAGACACGTTCGTCTGTCATTTTCAGGTCGCACCGTGTCACCGTGATTAGAAGATTGAGTTCACCTCTGATGCTAATTAGAAGACACACCCCAGCGTGACTCAGGTGTTGCGCCTGGAAGGGTTTTTGCTCCCTCAAAGCGTCTCTAAATATTTGCTTAGTCTAGCAAACAGTGATGGAACAGTACAAACAGCAAAAGGGGAATTCTCAGAATCTGGGTCACATGTTTTGCAGGAAACGTAGTTCTGCTGCGGTTCTGCAGGGAAGGAAAGCAGCTTTAAAGTAGGAGACTGTAAGAAGACTTTTTTGTTTTCTTATTGAAACACCACTAGAAGGCGGCACCAGTACGGGGGGTGGTGTCAGTGTCTGCACTGATTTGGGTAAGTGGATCTCCAATCAACTTAAAGGTACATATCCTGTAAAATACAGTATGTATTTGCAACATAAACTGAAATGCATTCTGGGAAGCTTAGCACGCACATACTGACGGTTTTAGCCAATGTGAAGCTTTATAAGCCTATAAATATGTCCATTGTGTGATTATTGACAGAAATATGTATGATTTCTATCTTTTTCTTGAAGTTTTATGATTTATAGAAATGTAGGCTTTAACTAGCTAATTTCTTTTGTATTTTCCCAACAGTCTGTAATGCAGAGCAGCACAATGTTGTTCTTTGAGTTTCTGTGAATTTCTTCATATGCCAGCTGATAGGTCTTTTCTATTGTTTTATTATCATTATTTAATTTCATTTTTATCTTTCTCTCGAGTCCAAACGTTATTGTTAAGAACAAAACACTGAAATTTAGATCAAACACATCTTCTCTTCCTCTCAAAAGGCTACAGAAAAATTGCTCACAGTTTCATTTGTTATTGCTATGCAGACAAGTTTGGATGTTCTTTTTAACCTTTATTAATGAATTCTAAAAATGAGCAGACGATGGGACATGTATGAAAGAGTATCCACATTTTTGACTGAAAAAGAAAAGTTAAGACAAGCAAGTTTTTCTATCTTTTCCTGGCGTCCCTGCGTGTCTCCTCCTCTCTATCCATCACTGTCTAACTCCCGTAGAGCATTTTTCATTTAAAAGTAATGACAGTCACTTTACGACCCGTTCTTTGTTCATGCTGTGCCACATTCAGCAGATTCCATCATTTCCTGGAACATGAATAAACTCAGTTTAAGATTAAGCTAGTTCAATTTTATATTTATTTGACGAAAAAAGTAAATAGTAGCATTTAATGCAGCTGTAGACCATTTTACTGTAAGACTGTAACTTTGGTAGCATAAACTGAACTTTTGTTTGCTTTTTTCAAATGTACGACAGTTTTTGCTCCAATTTCTACCTAAATTGAGGTTGACACTGCTATTCTTATTCTGGTATTTCATTTGATTATCACAACAGATAGTATTTTGCTGAGAGAATGACGGAATGCACATGGTGAGTGGCGGGTTACAGAAATTTGCAACAGTTAGAGGTTATTTAACCAGCAGGTTTGTGCTGATGGATAACACAATTACTAGTGGATTGCAGGGCAATTTATTGTATGATCTCAATCAAAGACTCTACTTTTGGGTTTAGAGGTGAGTATCTTGGAGCCAAATTCATGCAAAATCTTCTCCTTAGCATGTTTTTTGCAAGGTAGGACTTCTTTCCTTTTCATGTAAACTCACTGATGATTTGCTCCTGATATATATAAAGTTTTATTGTGCATGCATGAGCATGTAACAGGTCTGAGACAGCAGACGTGTCTTTGTGTATTGACAGTTGATAAAAGATTGATTAATTGATACAAAAAAAACAGGAAAATCATAAGATGACACTTGACTTTGGAAACAAAAGCTCTCATCTAATGAATTACTCCAGTAATGTTATCTGCGGTTGATTTGGTGATCGGGAATGCACAAAACCGGAAAACTTGGCGCACGTGCAGACTGTATCAAGTAGGATTTCATCCCTGCCCACCGGCAGTGTTGAGCGTCTGCGATGCAGTCACAACTGCCATTTTTGTGAGACAATCAGGAAGAAGTTCTGCAGGCAGACAGGGATTACATCAAGAAAACGAAGATTGACCTAATCTCAATCAAATCCTGATCACAAGCGATCCATCGGAGCAGCCAAGGAACCAAAGCCTGATTCGTTGGACAGTTGCCACGGGGCACGAGAAGGGCATGGGCGCATATCTGCAGTTACCAGCACTCCACTGGCTCCCAGTTCATTTTAGGGTGTATTCAGACTGGACACATTTGGACTACTTAAAGTGAACCAGAGTTTGCTTCCACTGATAGTGCGGACCAAAGTTTCAGTCTGAATATTCACAGAGGAATCCTGGTCCCGGACCCGCTCTTGGCCCATCTTTTAAAGCGGTCTTGGTTTGTTTTCAATCAAACTGAGCTTCGGTTCACTCTGAGATTGCTCAGTCTGAATAATCGCACCAAGATCAAAATAACTAAAATGGCCACTGTAGCATGTTAAGAAAGAGGCGATCGGTGAGCCTCGCACAAATGTAAAGCAATGATTGTCGGGTTAGCAAAAAGGTAGTGATTGGTCCAACTGATTACTTGTTAGAACTGCAACATGGCTAAAACCACTCTCGTTCCATGTTATGCGTGCAGGTAGCTACTGTGACGTCATCCTAAAAGCTCCGAACACCCAAGGATGAGACTAATTAAACTGTGTTTGGATACATGCAGGCTCACTAAAACTTTTAACACGATCCACGTTGCTTCAAGCAGTTTTCCTCACAATCTATGTCACAAACACTCATTAGCATACCTAAAAAATGAAAAATCCACATGACATGCCTGGATCATCTACGTCCTCCTTACTGACCCTCACATCTTGCTTAGGTATTCACTACAACCTGACGCCCGTAGAAAAAAGTGCATGAACATTTTTGCCTGAGGGGCTCACCGGGTTGTTGACAATCTTAAAATTCAACACAGACTTTCCTATTTTTCTCCCGCAGACAGCCTGTATCCACTCGTACAGGCAGTTGTGACTAAGGCATAAACTGGTGGGCTTTTAGCCAAATCTCTGGTTTTTATCCTGACAAAAAGTCATTTTTTCTCATTTTTGACCTGTGATGTTAAGAAATTTCTATTCTGGTTTTACATTTCTTTAGAGAGGTTTTAGATTTGGTTGTTTGAGTTTTAGGGTTTTTTGGTTCAGTAACTTTTCATTGTGTTTGTTTAGTTTTTCGGCTCGCACCATCAGTCAGGACTCTATGCACGTAGATAAGAACAGGAAATAGACATAGTTAACACTATCTTTATACAGCACATATCGTGATTCTAAGTTCTCACACTAACAATTCGGTTCATTCCCACTGAAGATGAAAATGAATTACCTTAAGACTTTTGTTCCTGTTGGCTAATCCACAGCAAACTACTCCACCGTCTTTTACATGTGTTACAGCTGATATCAGGCAGAGTACCACACAAAAAATTCTACTAGTCAGTATAATCATGAACATTCAATGAAATATATATTAGCATTATAGGGATTCAACCCAAATCAAACTAAAGAAGATTTTTTTGTAATCAAGGAATTAGGAGAAAAAGAGCCAAAGAGTATAGAGCATAAAAAAGAAAGTTTCCTTTTCTTGGTGTTTTAATGTCTGTAATGCAAAAGTTAAAGTTATAATCCAAAATGTACTTAAATGTGTTGTGCTTTTTAGTTAATGTTTATTACATTTCTAGAAAAAATATTTATTCTGTTTTTTCCCCAAAATTATTTGAAAGCTTTTAGGATCTGTTGAATGGGCCATGCCATGATAAACACACTTTTTCATCTCTTAAGTGCATTATAATGTTCATTCCTCACTATGAATAAGCCCAAAACCGTATTTTGAACCCTTCCCACATTTCACCTGCATTCCCAACAGCTGCCCCTCCCATACCCACAAAAAACGAGTGGGTCTTCACATGCTTACATCACAAGTTGAGAACCGCCCCCTGTGGGAGGACTCCACTCCGCCCCCATGCTAACACTTTCTCTGCGAAGCTAGCGGTGATTTTGTAGCTTCACGATATTGTTTTTGTTTTTTATGCGGCACACTGACGAGGAAGGATTTAGGGATGACGTCATTAAATGGGCGGCACCCTCAAGGAGCAAAAGGCGGAGCCTTAGAGATGAAAAGAGTTTGTAAAAATAACTCATATTTCATAAATATTTTTGTTTTTTTAGTTTTCCAAAGGTAATTCATGATCATTTGTTTGGATATATTTTACTCTGAAAGACTTAAGAAAAATTATGGTATGGCCTCTTTAAAACCTTTTTGACCCCCTCTCTTGCAATGCATTAGGACTCCAGAAAATACTTAGCTTTGTCTTACTTGCATACATTTTTCTATAACAAGCCACATTACTTTTTTTTTTTTTTTTGGAGGGGGGGTTTATCTTTTAAGATTTTTTTTTTTTTTTTTTTGAAACAAATGTTTGTTTTGTTTCAATATTTCTGAAAATAATAAGTGGTTTTGTTTTGGCATAAAGGTGAACTAATCCGAGGGACTCAATAAAACTAACTCCACTTTCATTCACGTTTGAAATCCTTTAATCAGAGATTATCACTTCAGTGTTTAAATGACTTTAACACATCTGTACTTATCACGTAAAAAAAAGGAAGTCCAGCCTTTTGAGAAATACTTTTCCTTGACAGCATGGCATTAACCGATCACGTGGTGCAGAAACGCAGCTCTACTTTTTCTGTATTTTAATGGCAATCATCCACTCTAACATTCAAGCTGCACACTCAGACTGCCACAAGCCTACACTTACACTGTGATTTGTGATAACTTTACTGACATTTGTTTATCCCAAAAATAAACACACACACACACAGTGTGAGTCATGGATTAGGGCCTCACTGAAGAGTGTATAACATATCTCCTCAATAAGCTGGCATACTGCTGTAGATCACAACAGGCTCTGTCAAAAGCACAGAAAGGCCCTCAGCTTCCTTATAGCATGAGAATCCTTCCATCTGAGTGTTGACTGCATGCTGATGCTTTAACTGGGACACTTCTGGCAAAAGCAGCTATCAGCACTCTAGTAAGTGTGCACCATGAGATCTTTGTTTGAAAAGACAGTATTTGCTCTTAAAATGGGCACTATCCTACTGCTGTTTGAGACCCCGGCAACAGATGACAGGGAAGAATCCTGTTTATCTGCTGGTGCAGTCAGTACGGTTCCTGAAACATGGGGAAATATAAAATCAGATGATAAAATTAAATCACAATAAACAACATAATGAAAATAACAATGCATGGGGGAGTTTTTTTTTTTGTTTTTGTTGCTGATTTTTGGCATAAAACCAAAATTAATTTTCTCTTTAAATACCGGAGCTGCAGCGTTTATGTTCTTTCACCTGATATAACTTTTCAGGTGTTTAAGGGTTAAATAACATGCTTGGGTTTTTTTTAAATATTTTATTTCTATGTGTTTACTTAACTTAATTTTCTTCATATTTATAATATCAAAAGAAATGTAAACTTTTTGGACATGGAAACTCCAAGGGACCATTATTTTGTTGTAAAAATAAAAAATCTAAAATACTAATTTATCTGTCAAACACATGAAACATTTTATTTATATAAACATATATGCACTAGTTGTTCAAATAGTTTTTATTTGATTAAAATCACTTCAAAATGAGGAAATGTATAAATTAAGCAGCCATGTGAAGAGGGGTGAGCTTTGGTCTGGTCTTTCTCCTTTGACATCAGGCATCTACAACACATTTCCACTCACCTCGTGTTTTTCTGATTGCTGATCTACTGGGATTTTTCCCCTCTATTGTTTACAGAGAATGGTCAGAAAAAGAGAAAATGTCCAGTGAGCTGCAGTTCTGTTATGTTAGAGGAGAATGTTCAGACTGGTTCCAGGTAATAGAAAGACAATGACTCCAATAACCACTTGCTACTACCAAAGTCTGCAGAAGAACTTCTTTGAACAACAACAACCTTGATGCAGATGGACTACAGCACCAGAAGAACACACCGGGTGTCACTCCTGTCAGCTAAGAACAGGAAACTGAAGCTACAATTCACACAGAATCACCAAAACTGGAAGATTGGAAGAACGTTGTTGGTCTTGAGTCTCCATTTCTGCTGCCACAATGAGATGGTAAATTTGGCATCAACATCATGAAAGCATGGATCCATCCTGCCTTGTATCAACACTTCAGACTGGTGGTGGTGGTGTCATGGTGTGGGGGAAATCTTCTTGTCACAAACTGGAATCATCTCAGACTGGTTCCTTGAACTTTACCACTGTAGTCAAATGGCCTCCAGTCACCAGATCTCAACCCAATAGATCAGCTTTGGGATGTGATGGAACGAGAGATTAACATGGATGTTTAGCCAACAAATTTGCAGCAACTGTGTGATGCTGTCATGTCAATATGAGCAAACTCTCTGAGGAATGTTTCCAGTACCTTGTTGAATCTATGCTGCCAAGGATTAAGGTAGTTCTGAAGGGAAAAGGGGGTCCAACCAGCAGGGTGTATCTATAGAGATGCTGTTGAGTGTGTATACATGTTTAGCTGTATTTCAAACTCACTTCCACTAAATCTTAACATTATGATTTCCCGTTTGAGCTCAAAACGCTAATGTGCACAATTTCTGAAATGCATCTGAACAGTAAACCTGATGGACAATCGGAAAGTTGCCCTCAAATTCCATCGGAGCCGGGAAAGGCTCACTGCTAAACCCTTCAAAGCTGTCGCTTTGCCCATTCCTCCGAGTTGAGGGACTGACGTAAAGCTTCAATTTCTGGTGCTTCACACTCTTCCTCATGCAGTGCATGTAACCCTTCTCAAAGCGAACTGCACAAGTTTAAGGAATTGTGGTTTACGAAAAAAATGAAAGACTCAGTTATGCAAACTCAACAAAGAACCTGAGTAGAAAAATCAACTAAGATAATTCCAATAAGAAATCATTTTTTTTTTTTTTTACAGTCATTAGAACACTAAGCAGTCCAGCTCTCAGAACATCTGCCTCCACAAAAGATCTTGCTATTATGTTTATCAGTTTGATGCATCTGATTTAAACTTTTATCTGCTAAGTAATGTGGCAGACATCACTAAAAACGTCCTTTAAAGAAAGCTTTCCAAGCTTTTTATGATCCCTACAAAAGAAACAGCTCTTCATTCTTTTCTAAGTTGCTGCAGCTGCAGAAGGACGGGTCCCACACGATTCATTTAGGTGCCATCTGACCGCTGTAATATCTATCACCAACTCTTAGACTGCAGAAATCCTTTAGCGGTCCGTGAGGAATGAGGAATTAGAGAGCTATTATGTTCCAAAAGGAGACTCATTATTATGTTCTTTACTATTTGTCCTCAAAACATTTGTCTGATGGCTTTGATGAGCTGACCACTTGTGTGCACTTCAGTTACCTAATCCACAAACAAAAAGACTCTCCTAGGATGACACCTTTTAAAGCCATTTCTGGTTTTGTTTATTAGATATCTGCAGGGGAGACAGCATCGAGGGTCCTAGAGGAAGAGGAAAGAATCATTTAAACCAGAGAAACTGATGAAGCTACTTGGATGAGCGGCGGATCACTTGGAAGGAAGACATTTTTAAGTCCAGTTCAAGACAACGGCAGCGGGATGAATAAGAGTCCTCATCAATACATGAAAATAATTGAAAGTGAGAAGAGGTACAGAAGTACAAGCATTGAGCAACAACTTTGGTGGAAAAAAAAGGCGACATTTGTAAATATATTACGAATCGCATCACACAAGGGATTTTTCAACATAATTATGAACTATATATATAAATATCATTACTTATAATAATGCTAGTGTGAATGCTATAAGCTGAATGTGTATCTGAATGCTAAATATGCTAGTGCTGATAGCTGAAATTAGTAACTGAAAATGCAGAAGTTAACAACTGAAATTACTGAAACTGATAGCTGAAAATCCTGAAGTTGATAGCCAATGTTGAATAAATGGCAAATTAGCCTAAAAACTAAAGAAAAAAACCTAGGTTAGCTAAAACAGCTAGCATGTAGCTAAAAAAAAAAATCTAAACTTCAAAATATAAATAAAACAAACTCATAAATATATTACCCTAACTCCAAAAAAAAGCCTATAAAACTTTTAAAAAGCCTAAATTTGCCAAAACAGCTAGCACGTAGCTGAAATATTAGCTGAACTCCAAAATAGCCAAAATAGTCCAAGAAGCTGGCAGAATGCCAATTTTTTTAATTAGAACTTTTTATCATAATAATCTATAATAAAAAGACAGAAATATTCTTCAAGGATAAATCAACTTAAACTGTAAATTCATTTCACTATTTTACTCTTGAGTAAAATATGTTTTGCCAGAATTATACAAGTCAGAGATGAGCGTAAGATAACGTCGGGCCATTAACAACAATAAAATAAAATGATCTGGAGGGCCGGATAGAATTACCAAGAGGGCCGGATCCGGCCCCCGGGCCTTGTCTTTGAAACATGTGCATTGAGGTGTTCTCTCACTGTTTTGTCAGTGAGACCTTGTACTGTGTTCTGCATGCTGATTGGCTGTTAATCTTGTTGATCAACCTCTTCTGTGCTCTCTGCTGTACAGAGATGCAGCATATGCTCTGTGTCACATTTACATAAACAGTCATCACAAGCAGACCTTTGATTTCATTCTTTAATGCTGAAATTACTTTGAATGAACTTTGAGAGTTTAGACAAGAGAGAAAAGTGTGAAAATGTCAATATCTGTGTGACAAACATGCATTTCAGAGTGTAGAGACAAGTTTCACAGCCTTAAAACGTCTGTTTTGTGGATATCATCTATCGCTGTTTTTTTTTCTGTAACGTTTCCTCCTCAATAAATGAGAGAACACGGTATATGATTCAGGAAGTTTTACTGTACAAAATGATCCCTTATTTAACATCTCTTTCTTCAGTTCATATCACTAGTCAAATGAAAACTGTTAATAACACCAAATATATTTGATTTGATCTTAAAGCTGGAAAATTAATAGAAATGGAATGGATTGAGTATTTTGGCAGTAAAACAGAGTCCTACTTATAGCAGACATCTGAGGAGATGAGGTCACCTTTAGAGTTCCAGTGCAAAAGAACGGAAGGGGAGGGGGATTGTGAGCGGGAATCTATTATGGTATTCAATAAGCTCACTCGCTTCACTTCTGCTTCTTGGACTTGATACCGTGTCCCCTGATGCACACACACACACACGCCTTTAAAGCATCTCTGAGGACTGAGCATCCAGATTCTCTTCATTGATTTTGATGGACTCACAAGCAGGTGATGAGAAAGAAACTGACCGCGGACCTAAGGTGAACACAGACAGAGTTTTTCCCTTCGTCTTCCTTTCGGAAAAAAAAAAAAAAGACGACGGAAAAGAGAAAAAAAAAGGCTAACGGCAGCCTTTTGTTATGCATGTGCATGTCAGCGCATCTGAATGTCTGCGACTGTGTAATTTCTCTCCTGACACACGGTGACAATTGCATTAAGTGGAAGAGGGATCCAACCAAGTCTCCGTGTTAAGTGAAGTCAGTGCCATTTAAACAGGCAGATGTGACATTTGATACAAGCTTGAGGAGGGCACAAGAAAGCAAACAGAAACACTTGTACCATTCCTTCAGACAGGAGTATTTGCACATTTACAAATGTGACATTCTAGAAGAGAAAGTATGGGAGCAACTATACAAGAGAGATATTCCTCAGGATAAGACGTCGCAGAAATAACTGCCATGCAAAGTTTTTAATGGATCGACATCTTTGGGAAGTCTTTTTAAAACACTCCTTTAAACAGGTAAGGACTGAGGAGAAGTCATCTATCACAATCCGCAAATGCGATGTGCTCTGACATGTGAAATGTCTAACTAATGGGCTGGTAAATAAGGCAAATGCAGAGTATGCTCATTGGTTTAGATATACAGCAGAATTTGCAAGCTGAAGCCAAACTCTTTCATGTGTAAAATTAAGCATTTCCAGGAAGGATGAACATCCAGATTGAGCAAAGTTACTGCAGTCTCGGTGCGACGGATCTAAATATGAGAATAATTCCACATACGGATAAACTAAAGGCAGTAAAAGATGAACAACAAAAAAACAGATGCCACCTTGGGTCACAGACTACTTCGATGAGATGGAAAATGTTACCTTTAAAAAAATCAAAAATTCTCATGGGGACTTTAAATGTTCCCAGTAGTGTTTTAATTATGATTATGACGTTTTTAACCAAGAAGCTAACAAACTAAATGTCTGAAAAAGCCATTTTTCATGTTGATCTGAGGCCTACGTTTCCAAAATCTCCCCTGAGGGGGCGTGGCTTATGTTAGCTCTGTGTCTCGCTAGTACTGCTACATAAAAACATCCATCAATATCAGTAATGTCCAGCCGTTTGGTCTGATCCTGATGTCAACTCGGACAAGGAAGTGAAGATCTTCATGGATCGAACTTCCTCCAAAATCCTGATTCTTTCTCCTTCCAGTTCACCAAAGACAACTTTTAAGCTCATTCTCCAATGTTTCTTGATTTTGCTGTGATCAATCCATTCAATACATTTTCAAGAGCAGAAAATTATGAAAGCTAACATCAAAATGCTCTTTTATTGATTTATAATCCTGTGTGTGTGTGTATGTCTTTTTTATTCTTCATTTTTAAAATCTTATTTTGTTTTACGTAAAGCAATTTAAGTGAAATTATTATTTTTTTTGGAAAAGTGCTACACAAATGAAGTTTGATTTGATTTAATTTACAACTGTGGTCAAATGAGCCGCCGTTCACATTTACGCGGTCACATCAAGAAGCTCCGTGGAGTCTGGTGGAGATTTTCCGGGGTTCTCAGCCGTGCTACCGTAATTATTGGATGAAACTCACCCAGAAAAATCCAGTGACGCTAGCCGGACCAGATGAGGGGTTTAGTGCATGTGCAACTTGGCCAGTTTTACCTCAGAATGGCTCATTAATTCAAACAGATCGTTTCTGCAACAGTTTGATTGACAGCGATTTAAAATGAGAAATACTTGGAAATGCAAAAACAAAATAATTTCTTTTTACATTTGTTCTCTTTCATAAGAAAACTGCCACACATACATGTTAAAAACTCAAGAAAGATGGTTTTCATCGGAGGGGGACTTTAAATCTGATGTATGCAATAATAAAAACACCTTCATGTTCTCCTCCCCGAGGGTTCTTGATTGCAAAAAAAACCCAGAATTAATCAACAAACAATAATTTTGTTGCATTAAACCATAACTATACTTTCCTTTCCTCTGGGAAAAAGGCCCCCTCCTGCCTAAATGCCAAAATCCTGCCGTGTAAGAGATAATACTCGTGCGATTTAATGTTTTTAGTCACATGAGCACCCACATGACCTTCATTTCAGGCATTTCTGTCTCCATCTTTATAGCTTACAGTGAGATAAACGCTCCCCAAAAAATATGTCTTGACTTAGATAAGATCCAGTTACTCATCTGCACATATTTCATTATGGAAGAAGTCCATTTTTATTGCATCACTCATGCCTACAAACCTGGCCGCCATATGGTGGTGCAGTAAAGTTGGGTTTTAAGACAGGTATCCGAGCCATTAAGCCAGATGGCCCAAAAACAAACCCTGACTTCATTTTGTGACGACGTGCCAAACAATAAAACTACTTTTACAAGCAATGCGAGGCCAGAAGGTAGATTAATCAGACCACGCTCGCCTGAGGGATAGTGACTGATAAGGATGTGGATTCAAACATTAAAGAAACACGTTATTACGGTGCATGGGATGATATTGTCAGTAGAAGCATGAATGAGGTTCACAACTTTGAGTAATTTCGTTAAGTGACACCTTAAAATGATATATATGGAGAGAGGCCTGTATTTATCATGACAGTCAATGGATTTCTGTCCCTAACCTCTCAGACGGTTAATCACATCCGCAGCTATTAGTCTCAAAGTGGTCAATGTTCCCCTAAAGAAGCAGGTATCAATAAAGTAATGAGCTAGCGACGTTGTGAGGGGGTATAGTGGTCGTTTATATGATGAACCTTTAGGGAATATCTGACAAAGACTGGAGATTTAGAGCCAGAAAAAAAGACTTCAATTATTTGAAACTGGGTGCTAACTGGCGGCCCGTGGGCCATTTGTGGCCCCCAAGTCGATATTTTGCGGCCCCTGCCTTAATATAAAAGTTCAATGTCTACTAAGCAGTATATCTTCTGCATGTCCGCGCTTCTTGGATGATTGCTATGTATTTGCTTTGAGATGTTTCAGCTTGCTTTAAATTAGGGGTGTCAAATTCACTCGCACAGGGGGCCAAAACCCAAAACACACCTCAGGTCGCGGATAAACCTTTAATGAACACTCTAAAACGACATTTTTAAAACTTTAAAATCATAACTTTTCAGCATAATTGTGAACTAGATATAGCAGAACCTGCGATAATGCTAGTGTGAATGCTGTGAGCTGAACTTTACCGCCGAGGATGCTAGTGCTGATAGCTGAAGATGCTGAAAAGAATAGCTAAAAACGCTGAAGCTGATAGCCTGCTAAAATATTAGCTACATGTCAAATTAGCCTAAATAAATCTTAGTAAATGCCAAAAAGTCCAAAAAGCTAATATTTTAAACTTTGAAACTGTAACTTTTTAACATTATTATGAATAATAAAAAGAAATAGGAAAATTATTCCAGAATTGATCAACTTCAACCTTAAAGAACTTTCAATTTTTTACTCTCCATAAAAATATACATTTTGTCAAAATTTTACAAGTTAGAAATGAGCGCAAGATAACATCAGATCATTAATAACAATAAAATCAAATGATATGGAGGGCCGGATAGAATTACTTGGAGGGCCGGATTCGGCCCCCGGGCCTTGACTTTAACACGCGTCCTATAAATACTTGAAAATGTTCATTTGCTGGATCTGGTCGTCAGAAAAGTCCTTAGCAACAGTTGCTAGCATTGTTAGCTCCTGGTGTTTCACGGGACATGCAGAAGATGTTGCTTAGTAGTACATAGTCATGAGCAAATGTTCAATAAATGTTCAGTAGACAGAGACAATGGACCAAAGATGTAGATGATTGTGGATGCAAAAACAGGTTTTTGGCACAAATTGAACCCCATATAGTCCAGCCTAAGCCAGACTCTAGCTGCAGTAGCCATTCCAGGAGGCCAAGGTGGGTGGACTCCACCTACCTTGGTACCTTGGTACCTTCAGTGGCCCTCGGATAAATTGAGTTTGAGAACCCTGGTCCACCGCATCCTGCAGGGCCATGTCTCAGAGCAAAAGCATTGTCGGCGTTCTTTTAACACTCCTCTGTATGTTTGACAGTGTTGGGAACAACAGATTTTTTGTTGTGCTCACTGACTGTTTCCATCTGAAAATGCTGCCTGGTTAAACTTTGATGAAGCCTCTAAATGAGCACAGTAAGGAGTTTAAAGAGAGGCGCAGTGCAGAAAAAGCCTCACACTCGTGAGCTTTTTGCTCAAACTTCAAAAAGGTTTAATGTAAAAATTCTGTTTGTGTTAGACGACTGCACATGCGTTTGAGTCACGTTCAGTTTTGCTCCCTTGCAGTCCACGGGGGCTTTTCTTACACAAACCCGGCCGCATACAGTGTCCAAATGTGTTTGTGTGTGTCGATAGAAGAAATGAGAGTGCGAGATTGGCATGTAATTATCACAGTGTCAGCTCTGTGATACTCTACAGGGTCATTCATCCTCCTTCTGTCATCACACCACACCCTGTAGTAGCTATTCTGAGATTATTAGTGTGTGCACATAACTGCGCCCATGTGAGAAAGATACATGCCCCAACTTTGTTATTTCAGCGAGGAAGATGGAAAACGGAGGGGTTGGGGTGGCGTCAGGGGTGAAGTCAATCTTCACTTCAAAGCTGTCAGCTTCCATCACGCTGGAAAGAAAAACATTTGCTTTGGTTCCTGTTAATTCCCATTAGAGCTAAAATCGAATAACGCTCGTGATGTCACGTCCACCCTAATAAGAAACAGTTTAAGAAACGGTGAAGTCGGGTCAGTTGAAGTTGCTGTTTTCCAAAGTAATTAAGCGATTCAAGTATAACTCACACCTACGCTTGAAAAGCATATCAATACACAAACAAACTGCAGTCTGGAGAGTCTCCGCCTGAAACTCTAATCAGCTTCCATCTGCTTTAACTTTGTCCTTGAATGCAACCATGCTTTATCTGGGCTTTTCTGGTCTCCTGGACGAGACCATCCCCATAAATTGTGAAGCTAAAGTGGATAAAACTGGATGTAGCCCAAAGCTCTATATATTTTAAACAAATGAAACTGAAAAATGCCTGCCAGAATGAATAGCGCCTTATTAGTATTTTCAAGCGGTGCATCAACTTGCAAGAGCTTCCCTGACTTTAACTCTCTTTCCTTAAAAGCAATCAGTGCAAATAAAATAAGGTCAAAGGGAGAAAAAGCCACATCCATTTATAGCCAAGGGTCATTATTTAGTTTTATTGGTGGGGTTTTTCTCCCCAAAAGAAAAGGTTTGTATTAATCTGAGAGTGCTTTAAGTGCATTCTTAGAGGGGACATGCCTCCTTTTCCTGCTTTGTCTGGCGTGTTTTTTTTTTTTGTTTTTTTTGCTTTCGCTGTCGTCTTTTTTTCTCTCTTTCTGGGGTGCACCTGCCAGTGAATCCCATTAGCTAGATTAATATGACCGTTCTGTTCCCATGCTTTCAAAGGGTAAAATCTCTCCATAGCATTGAATTTGATTGAAAAAAAAAATTTAGATTAAATGCTTTTTAATTTTATCTCTAATGCACGCTTAAAGAAAATGTAGCATATTGCAGATTGATTTTACAGGTCAGAAAGAAGACCTCAGCAGACCTTTGATGAAGCTTTTACCTTTGTGTGCAGTTTTTTTTTTTTTTTTTTTTTCCAAGAAAATATGTTGAAATAGTCTTTCAGTAAAACATGCAAATAAAAGCTTCTGAAAACATCAACTTTATATTTAATTCAGCTATTTGTACTGGCAGTCAATCTAACTCTGTGATTTGGAAAAACAAAATAAATTTACATCAAAAATGCAGACAACTACACTGTTAATTTGGGATACTTTTTGGTCCCATATCACTGTACATGATCAGCAAGATGAGTGATTCCGGTATTACATCTGATATTTATCTCTAACGTGTCAAATATATGAAATGAAAATCTTTACTTGCTTTTGATTTTATGTAATAATTATATCTACAATAGTAACCTGCCTCGTTTTGTTCTATTTTGCTCTGCTCCTTTATTTTTTTTTTCTTTTTTATTGTTTTTTTTCTTCTTTTGTTTTGCTATCTTGACCTATGAAATGCTGCATATACTACCTGTGTAATATTATTTGATGTCAAAACCCAATAAAAAACTTGAATTGAAAAAAGAAAAAATGCAGACAAAAAAAAAGCCTTCAAAATACAGTCAAAAGTGCTCTGCAGTTTAGGAAATGTGACTATGAAAGGAAAAGGCAAATACTGTTGGACAGCTTACAGTCTAGTCACACAATGTGGAGAAATGTACCAACCGCAGACGTTTCTTTGTGTTTTTCAGGCGACTGAAGTGCTGTGCGGCTGATCTGCACAATTAAGAAAAATGAGAGGCGGTCACCGCTTGTTTTAGCATCATCACTTTTCAACTGTAGAGTACGTTTCAAGTTTAGTCACCCAATGCGAAGTTATCATGCTCAATGAACAGTAAAGCGCCGCTAAGCAAAAACAGAGTTTGCAGTGGAGCTACATCGTCTTACAGTCTGATTAACTTTATTTATACAGCGTTGTGTGTTCAAATATACTTCCAAAGGTTAAGAATAAGAATACTTAATAGACAAAGTGAAACAGTGGAAAAATTACCGCGTTTGCTAAATCCTTAATCACTACAGAACCACCTAAAGACACTCGGAAGATCAATTTGCCAATGAAAAGTCCACATTTTCTAACCTGAATCAATGTGCTGGTATTACCAATGATGAAATGGTTAAGCTGAAGCTTTGCACAATTTCAAAAAGGAACTTCATTTACAGGAATGCTGGAGTTAAATATTCTTCCTTTCTTCTCAGACAATTACAATCATGTTTTTGGTGACAGCAGTTTGTTCTGTCCTTCAATGGGAGAAATCTAAGTTTGAGTCCCGCAGTTTATGGGTTTTATTTTATACATAGTTGGATTTCTTTAGGCTTAAAGAATATATTTTTTAAATTTTAATTCTTATGAACATCTTCTTAAAAAACACATATTAAACCAAGGGTTTATTAGGCTTAATGTGTTTATGTTAACTAACTTAAATATAAAACTTGGTTAAGTTATTACTATAAACTTATTACTCATATATAAAATGGATGTTTAAAATCTAGAGAATTATCCTGATGTATACGATTAATATTTATAGTAATGTGTGTTGAGTAATTCAGCGAAAAGAAAAAGAAAAATTCAACAAAACACAAACACTACATTTCTCTGTAATAAAACTAAATCTTTACTCACATTCCTATCTCTACTTATTGAAATAATTTAGTTGCAGTTCCCATGAGCTTTTTTTTAAGCTTTATTTAACCAGGGTGGATCCCATTGAGATTTAAAACCTCTTTTTCAAGGGAGCCCTGGGGCAAAATCAATACAAAAATAAAATACAACAAATGTTAAGCATATACAACAGAGCCACAATGCTGGTTAAAATTTAGTATAAATTAATTAGCTAAAACATGTACAATTTAAAGAAGCAGTCTAAATTCAGTCTCAATTTAAAATTTAAAATTTAAAATTTAGAATTTAGAATATAAAAAAATTATATTTAGTCCTACAATTTATTATTATTATTTGTAACTTAAATAGACAAAAACTTTACAAGCACACAATTTGCAAAAGAAAACAGAACTGATGTGCAAACACCGGGCAGAACGGATATGAAACATTACTTTGTTCAATTTGAGCTGATTTTCAGAACTCACTTTAGACAAAAAACTCTTTTACCAAAAACGATGTCTTCCTGCCCACAGAAATGAGGTTTATGTGTTTCATTCAACTAGAAACACTGTTTGTTTGTACAATGAGAACAGATAAAGCTCCATCAGCTTTCAATGACAATAAATGACCTTGAAGTCTTTAAGCTCCCCACGCGATTGTGACAGAAGTAGATTGTAACTCACATATTTGTTTCCTGTAGTGCAGATAGAATGACAATCTAAATAAAATAAGCAATTGAATAAGAATCTATACTTCTGTGGACATGTCAGTTTACTGTATTTCAAGTTTAATCTTTCATATCATATATGTAGCATGTTTCGTCTTAAAATTAGGCAATAAAAACATTAAGTAAATCTTTAAAGGCGTCATATATTTTAAACCAAATTCCTTAAGCATTAACATGACCTTGTTATATTCTGATTTTTTCATTTTCATATAAGATGACTGGTTTCCAAATGTGAGGGAATTTATTTTTAATATGTTTTCAGAAATTAATACTTAAACATTAGATTTAGGTCTTTAAACATTTCACATTCAGTGACATTTGAATCTAGACTAAAGAATGGAGCCCCGTATTTCTTCTGTTTTTAAATCATTTAGTAAAAAAAAAAAAAAGCCAAGCGCTAAATAGGTGAAAATTGTACATAAAAAAGCAAAAAAAAGTCAACCGAAATGCAGATTATTAAATGCCGAAGTTAAAAAAGTATGTTGAAACATTGATTCTAAAAATAAATGTTGAATCAAAATATTAATTATTCATTATTATTTATCGGAATTTCCCATGGGACGGCTAATGCTAACATTCAGCTGAAATAAACATACATTTTTGTCTAAATTTATTTACTCACAGTCATGAATTTTACAAATTCTTTTAAAGTAACGGTCTAAAACACAGTTTTGCTCATTCTTCATGCAAGAAAGTGTAATAATATAGCACAAGCTCCACCAAGTGGCCGAACTGAAAAGCGCCTCCTGGAGAAGCAGAACAATGTTTACAATGTTAATGATCTGAACATTTTGGTTAGAGTTTCTCCTTTAATACTGAATGCTATGAATAATTTTATTATTTCACGAATATATTTTACATTATGTGGACTGTATAAGATTAATAAAATATATATCCAAAATATTTATACCGATGTACTTCTAAACAAATGTGTCTAATTGTGTGAACTCAAATTTGAATTGAATTGAGTGGATTTAAAGAATCAGAAAAAATGTGAATAGAATCAATTTAGGCTCCAATGCATCAAATCGAATCAATTCTGGAAATTATAACTGATACCCAGAACTATTAACAGGGTTCATTTGGTGTAAAATATGAGATGATACTGTATTAAAGATTACAAAATGTAGGGAAGAACTCTGGATGAACATTTCACGAATGAATGAAATTACAGCAGAACAGTATTTTTAAAGAAGTTTAAGGTATTACTGATTAGCATTCAATAAAGAGAGAGGGTCATTGGAGGTCAACGGCTAATAGAAACTGGACTAAAAAGGGGCCATCTGTGTCTTTTTGTATCAAGACCACTTTAATCTCTGTGTTTACTGACTATTAATAAGAGACGGGCCACTACATACCATATTAAACTTGTATTTATTTAAGATAAACAAACCAACCATGTGTCAAAAATAAATAATAAAAGTGAGTGATAAGTTTTAATGTAAATGTTTTAGCTAAATCTCAATATTAAACATAAATGTAAAAAAATAAATCTAAAAAACAATTTAGGTATATGTATTAAGGATAAATGATTCTAAATTTTGTTTCAATGGAGATTGACTAATATAGATCACATATTTTTTTTAGAAATAGCATTTAATATAATCTCTTTTATTTTACATTAAGTGTTTATATGGGACATTTAGACATTTAGAATTACTTTAAGCTTAAATTTTCCATTTGCAAAAACTAAGTAGTCTATTAAACTAAAGAATTTTTTTTCAAGGATGCCACATAAAAGCCTCAATGAAAAAAGACCGGATGGACGCAGGCTTTTCTGAAAGAGGGGATCTAAAGGTACATCCATTTGGTACTTGTGCCTCATATATTTTAAAAACCAGCTCCACTAATAGGATCTCGAATGACAACAATGATGCCTAAAGTGGAACCAGAACCTTGACCAGTTTGGTTACCTCAAAAACATTCAAAAAGCATCTGGAGAAAAAAAAAAAGCTTTGTTGTGTCAAAAAAAATAAACCCCATAATGATTCTGAATTTATAGAAAATAAGAAATAAACATCAAAGAGCTTTTTAGTGGATCTGGAGGCTAAAAAAAACAGATGTGGTTAATAACCGGAAGGACGTCAAAAACCAGAAAATCATCTCACCACCGCACATTTTATTCAAAAAATGTTAGGTCGAAAAAGTCTAATCTAGCCGATGATTCTAACAAAAACGTTTTTTTTTTTAAGCTTTGAACCTTTAGAACCTGAGATGCTTCTGTCAAAAACTTACTATACCTTTGATATCCCATAACTCCCTACGCGATCTATGAGAATTAGCTGATTTTCAGAGAAAAGCAGTTTAGCGCTGCTAAGCTACACATTAAAATGGCTTTTCACAGGTACTGTATACAACACATTTTTAATAGAAAGTAATTTCATATCCGTTAAAGCTGCTTTGATTCACGTTGATCGCGTGAAAGGCTTAGCGCAAGCTAACAGCGGTCAAGCGTAAATGCTGGTCTGGAGCTAAAGCGCTATTGTAGCTGAAGCTCTTAACAGTTTTACAAATCTGAACGCTTTTGTTAAAATCTTTAGATAAAGAGTTTAACCTCTTTGGACACATTCTAAACTAATCCTGAACAATAAAAAAGTTTAAATAAAAGTGGCTACAATTTTGAAATCTTGTAGATTTTCCGTTTCAAGCTAATGTCTTGTCTGCCACCAGATCCTCTTGAGAGGCTTGGATGGAGTAGATAGCTGAGCATTTCCATCGTCATGCATGTGCACTTCATTTGCAGCTGAATTGCAGAGAAGATGGCGTGCCGCCGTTTTAACTGTTGGGCCAATGCCAAAAAGTGTCTGCCCTGACTGGCATCAGCTGTGTTGTACTGTAGTGTCCATAAAAGCCAGAAAATGGTGCTAAATTATATACATAAAAATATGTGTACATATATATATATATATATATATATATATATATATATAGCACCTAATCTCCAATTTTGAACTCTAAAAATATGGTATTGTTTCCCATCACTTAATGACATCATTTGGTGTAATACTCAGAATAGACTTTTTCTATATGGAATCCAAGATGCATGTTATTTCGAGATAGGAGGCTGTCCCGATCTGTTAAGCAGCTCTATGTTTTAGTGTAATCAGACACCGGAGTCAAAGAGTGTTTACGGTGAATGTCAGAGTACCAGGGACTTGTTCTAACACTGTAAACCATCGCTGTCATCAACAAGCCACGCACAGTGATTTATCACTGCCTGCATCCATTATAAATAGTGCTTGAAATTGATGTCAGGTAAGGGTGCAGATGACAGATGTGATTAAAATAAAAGGGTGAAGGAGGAAAGGGGATGATGAAGGTCAGACGGTGCGGAAAACTATCGCCTCTCTCCGTTACGGAGAGTCTTTCATGCCATTTCCTGCACCAGCCTTCCTCCTTTCCTCCTCTCCCTCTCAATTAACACTATTGCTACAGTTACTCCATTCCAGTTTCGGCTCTGCTCAGACTGGGTTTCCTTTCTGCAGCCTCTCTTCTATTCTCTCCGCGTCCTTCTCCTCTCCCTTCTGTTGCACTCGCTCTCTTTTGACTCTCCCCTCCTCGCCGCCTCTTTCCTCTGTCTCATCTAATCTCCTTTCATCTCTCCTCTCCTTCTCCTTTCACCTCTCACTTCAATTAATGACAAGCTTGGCAGAGAGTTTTTATGCCTGACTTCAGGATATTTTTAGTCAAATTAACGCTCTGTACTGCCAGATCACTATGCTCATTTTAATGAATTTACCACAGAACACTTCAGGGACTGAAATAATAAACATGAAAGAATATTCACCTGAAAAGAAGCGATTATGGGGCTTCAATTTAAAACTCACTTTCGAAACAACTCTAGAAAGGAATACTTTTCATGTCTTTTTAAAGTGCATTATGTGGCATGAATAAGAGTGGTGAAAGCTCCAGACAGGTGATATGGGTAGCATTCATCACCTCACAAAAACACTGTGCTTCTTGGCCAAAGACTGGCTTCTGGAAATGAGCAAGCTGACGAATAGTTCCCCTCTAAATAGTGCTGTAAACCAATCACCATCACTAAGCGTCGCCAGAGCAGAACTAGAAGATCACAACAACCAGGTACAGCGGCGGAAACGACTCACAATTGATTGCTCAGTGTGCGAGCGAGTTCAGACGGGTGGAGGACGGTTTCAGCTGTGATGTGTGACAAAAGAGAGTCAGCAAGAGTGACAGCAGAGGTGTAGAAGACTGTGGTGTTGATTTAGAGGCGGCAGGTCTGAGAGAGAGACAGGAAGCAGAGAGGGGGGGTGCTCTTTAGCATCAGGAACAAACGCAGCAGAAGGACAGCTCATGCCAGATAGTTTTATTACAATCGATTAAAAAAAGGTAACTAATTGAAAAAATGAACCCCTTTATGCTTGTTGTCTCAAATATGCGACAAACCAAATCAGTTATAAAATTACCAACATGTAGTATTTACTTTAAAGCAAAAACTTAAGTGAATTAATTAATTAAGGGGATAACCGTGATCTTTTTTTTTTTTTTACTTTTAGAATCTGCCACTTATTTTCTGCAATTAATCACAATATGAAATCACACACAAAACTCTATATTTAGAAGGTTTATTTTTAATAAGTGCTGTCAAACAATTAATATAAATTAATCAGATTAATCACACTTTTGTGTTGTGATTAATCACTATTAATCACAATGTTTAACTTGATTAATTTTAAGAATTTTGAACAAAAAGAGGCCAGAGAGAACATTTTTCCTTCTTTTTTATCATCTGAAATGTTTTATTTATCAACCCAGAAATGTAAACTGGGAGCACAAAACACAGTAAGATAAGCAGAACTCTAAAGACTTTTATATCTGCGGTATTACTCTAAGAAAACAAAGATTCTGACGAACAGCCATAAGAATCAAACCTGCAGAAAAGAAAAAATAAAGTCACACATCCCAAATGTTCTGTATCACTGGACAGGATCCCAAAAAAAACTATTCTTCATCTTCTAGACGAAAACAAGGGATAACCGGTGACCCTTCTCTCTGAACTGATGTTTTTTTTAATCTGATCAGCATAAAGATCAATGCAGTGCAATCAGTGTAATTAATTTGTGCTAATAAATATTAATGTGTTGATTTTTTTTTTTTTTATTATTATATGATCATTATTACATCATATATTGAAAAAGATATCCAAATGTAGGGTAAGCCAGATTCAAATGTGGAAATATTGAGAGGATGATGTTGGAAGAAGAACTTTTCCAGGACAGAGGAACCGTGATGGCGAGGTTCATGGATGTATTGAAGGAGGACATGAGAGGCAGAGAATAGCGCTTGATGCGGATGATTTGCTCTGGCGCGAGCAGCTGAAAGACAAGGACCTTAATAATTCCCCGCTATCAAAAATTCCAGAGCTGCCTCAGTCAGATCTGCTTGCTGCGCTGCCTGACGGCAGAAATTGTCAGAAAGAGACAGAACTGGGCACCTGAGGAACTGAGTATCACCACTTTAACCTTAAAACTTGTGTTTTGAGCTTCATTGGACCAAAAGTGTCATCCTGACTCTCCTCCTCTGCTTCCTGCTTACTTCATGTCTCAACCTTATTCAACAAGCACTCGTTCAGGCTGTGCAATCGATAGAGGAGTTCTTACTGAAGGATCTTATTGATGTACTGAGACTCTCTCTGCTCATCGACAGAACTGATGATCACAGGCAGAGAGGGAGATGGAGTGAGAGAAAGAGAAAAGTTGTCCTCCATTCTTTCCAATGCTTTTATTTGATTCTTACAAAAAAGAAACACTTCTGACTTTACTTCTTGCAGGTAATGTTCCAACAGACAAAATGAATATGCTCATCATGTTTCATCAAAAGTTGTGGATTTTATTTTCTGAATGAACTTTTTAAAGCAGCAGTGAGGAGGGGGCTGCAGGCCATGGACGGTCTGGAGCTGCCGGTCGTTACTCTGCCCAACTTGACAGCCGCAATGTCACGGATTCTGCAGCCAGACATAAATATAATCAACCTCAGGCTTCCACTGCCCTAAGACCAACACTTCTTTCATCCATAGATACTTTCATAAACACTCTGCAATGATTGATGCTGAAACACTTGAAGCCTGCTACCAGCTGGAAGAAGGATCGTCTTTCATTTGCAAATAGAAAAAGTTGAGCGTCGACGATGCAATCGTGTTCAAGATATAATGTTGGTGGAGTTGAAAGTGTGGAGACAAGAAAAATGAAAAGATGGTGATGGACTTCAAGAAGGTGACAGAACATCATGGAACTTGTGCGGCCATTCAAGCATCTTCAGGTGCATCAGGATGAGAAGTTGGATCTGTGTGCGATTGGAAAGGCTTCATCTATTCTATCAGACTGTGGCGGTAAGTTTCATTCTATATGCCGTGAATCCAAACGATGGTGTGTCTACAAAAAGGAGACTGATACACAAACAGACCACCATGGGAAGGTTGTGGTGCAGCGGATGTGTCAAAGTGTCCTTGGGTAGGACACTGAACCCCAAAATTACCTCTGGTGAAGGTTGGTGCCAGTGTTCGACAGCGGGGTGTGAATGGGTCTGTTACTGTAAAGCGCTTTAGGCCTTCAAGGAGGGTAGAAAATTGCTATACAAGCATACAGGACACCACTATGCATACGTTTCGTTCAGAGATAGATTTTTTTCCTCTTCTTTTCTTCCTCTAAAGGGTGTAAGCTCTTCGATTGCCTGCTGCCATATTGCAAAGTAGCACCTGACCTTCATCTAAACTCAATAGCAATGCAATTCCCATTGATCCTTATGCTGTCTTTGGAAATAATTGCGTAGTGAATGGGACAAAGATACACAACCCAAGGGAACTATCGTCTTTAAGCATAACTATATGTTTTAAATATAAAAAAACTTTCTTTTACAATCAAAGTTAATTTTGCAACAGTATTTGGCTGTTTTTTTTTTTTTTTCTACAGAGATTCAAACTTTGTGTTAATCAAATTCAGTGATCCATGATCGATACACCTGCAACATCCTGAGAAGGCCAAAAATGTGGCTGAAACCTATTTTTTTGTGGAAATCAGGGTTATATCTGATCACTGTAGTGACATACAGAGAATGAACAGATTTCCCATAGATCACAAAAAATAAAAAAAAAGCATTTTCTGGAAAAAGAATGAAATCCAGTTCAAAAGCAGAGAGAGGGAAAATGTAACTTCCGAAAACGCAATAAACAGTGTGCGGGAAAGAAGGCCGTTTTGAGGTCTTATAGTGATGCTTGATTTGAAGAATTATGGGTAAAACTGCTGCCCATTCACAGCAACGGTTTGAAATTCAATAACATATAGTGCAGTAAATCCGTGTGTCTTTTTAGACGCTGAGGAAGTTCAACAGGACACAGAAGTGACACACTCACATCCACATGTGGGCCTGAGCGGCTTCGACCGAGAGCTTCTTCCCTATAGCTTCTGCTGGAGGATGAGATAAAAAGTCTGCATCAGTACTCAGATCCCATCGCACGCGGACATGCATGCTCACACAGAGTACACAGATACATTCGTATTGTGGCAAGCTCCCACCAGCTGACTGCAAATAATGGGCTGGGGATGAAACCAAACAAAGGCTGCATGGTTTTGTGTGTAGGTGTGTGTGTACGCGTGTGTGTGTGCTTGGTTTCTCTGAATTCCCTGCAGAGACCAAGGCATTTGCCCAGTCCAATGCTCTTTCTTCCAGTCTGGCAAGCAGGCAAGAGGAAGTAAAAGAGATAAGTCTAAAGCAAAAGTTCCTGGAGTCAGAGTGCAGGCAGGATCCAGTCTGACTGGAAGAGGCATTGCCTGATTACTATCTGGACTCGGCTTCAATCATCAAGCACCCCCCCCTCTGTCTGCAGTCACCAAAGTCAAATTAAAATTGAAATCAATTTCAGCACATCTATGAACTGATATCAAGAGTTGAACTTCCAAACCTTTATTGTAAGGATGACAGTTGGTGAGACAGACTTTATGACCTTGTTAAAAGATCACTTCCCTTTTTGACTATGACACCATCGTGTTCTAGCAATTGCACACTCAACTCACTGCACAGAAAATTTGATTTGTGTTTCTCAGCAGCATATCTGATGGTATTAAAACTATTGACTCTACAAAACGTTTTTTTCTACCTATCATACATTTTTGTACCCCCTCTCAAACTTTTATGCTTTTCAAGCAACTTTGACCAATTGTTCTCCTTTTGGAAAAAGTTTGCCCCCTTAAACTGTCTCCACCAATCATTCTTGGAGGCTTTATTGCATATTGTCATTAATTCAACCAATTGGACACTTCCTCGTGTAACGATAGTGTACACTAAAAACGTAAAAGACTGGATCAATTAACAAAAGTTCTGTAATTTATTACATTCAAAATTATTCATTTTCATCAAATATTATTTTTGTTGGTGGTTTATTCAAATTGAAAGTTTAGATTGATTAAAAACTAGTATTTTTAAATGTAACAAATTACTGAACTTTTGTAAATTGATCCAATGTTTCACTTTTTACAGTGTAGCTTTGTGTGAGATCAGGTGTCAAACCATGAAAAAAATCCATAAAAAACAGTAACAAAGCACAGAAACGTGATGTCTGGCTTCAGCGCAACATTTTTTTCACTACATCTCCCATGATTCATTAGGTTAACATGACATTTCTTCTGAACGAGAAAAAATATATTCATATTTCATGTTTGCATTTCTGAGTATTTCTCCTTTTAAGTCGCTGGATTCCTGAAACTTTCGCAGTAGCTAGCTAGCTAAATTACTACTTTTCCTAACAATAAGTTAATAATTTTTGTTAACTGTTTTTTTATTTAGACAAAAGGAAAAAGAACTATTACAACTGTTACAAAAAAGTATGCTATGTGATATTTGTCAAGGAAAAAGTGTATCTAAGCTGAAAAAAAGGACTAACAATTTAGATGGGGTGCTCCAAAACACTCAATATGATGTTGACGAAATGTTAATACATTTATAAGCTTGTAAGCAGTTTATTAATAATGTAGATGATGGGCTCACTTTAGATGTTAATAACTCTTACTAAATATTTTTTGGCTTATTATGCTAATTAATATCTTATAACACCCTATAAGCACATGAATAGTGTTAGTTAATGTGTAAATAAAGCTTGTTAAGGAATCTTATTATAAAGTGTTACCAAAAAGGTTGAAAAACACTGATCTACAGCACACATTGGCTGATTAACTTCTACTTTTGACTGTGTGTACGCAGTTCTCATTTGAGGCAGAGATGCATACTCCTATTTATCACATGCTGATGACTTGACAAATTAAAACGCCAAAGTGACTAAAATATTAATATTTTTTGGACAGTACAGTTTACTTTCTGAGGAGGCTGGCGTCATTTCACCTCTATGAAGGCTCACTGTTTGCTTCTGGGCTTGACTCTCAGGTGGTGAAAAGAACTTTCTCAGCAGCCTTCCCCTCAATTACTTTTTCTGCCAGCCGAGCAATACTTTGAGCAAAGGCCTGACTATCAGTGGTTTAACTGTTCCTTCATGAGACGGATGGCAAAAATAGGTTGGGAGAGCAACATGTGGTGACGAGTCTAAAATGTCTTTTGGGATTCTGTCTGTTTTTACTAAATCTGACGAATGATATTTCTGTTGTGAGGGCTAACCATGACTTCTAAATCTTGATCTGGTTGGATTGTTAGTTTGTTTTGGTGCATCATTTTCCAGTCCAGAATCAGGCATGTTAGCTTGACTGTTGGTTTAAAAACTACCACAGGATGATTTTTCTCTCTTTGCTTCAGTGGAAGCCAGTGATAAATCTGTGATTTGTTGAGGGCGTTCCCCTCCTCTCACCTGCTGACAACTGAGATAGATGTGGGCCTGAGCCTCACCACGACCCTGAACAGCTTGAAGCACTTGGACTGATAGATGAAATGACTGTGCAGTTTTTCATGGCTGAAGACTGACCGAGAATAAAATCTTCAATAGTTAGCCACGGGGAGAAAAATATATATATTTTGGTGTGTGTTTTTGGCTGCAGCGTGACTACTCCTGACAGTGAAGGCAACAGTGGTGTGTTTTCACAAGCTAAACTGTCGAATAAACCAGCATGAGTAAGAGAGCCCACGGGTGCCGTGTGCTCACTGATGGGTGAAAGTCTATAATCTGCCACATATACAGACCCGCGCACAGAAGCACACGCTCATGTGGGAATGCTCATACAATTTCAGAGGCATCGCCACATGTTAACATTCCACCATCTCAGAAACAATATTAGATATCTAACCCATAAACATGAATGTGTATGCAGAAACATCCACAAAAAAAAACAAGGAGTGAGAACCAACATATTCTCATCCCCACTTTTTGCCATTTTGGGTGTCACCGGCTCAGTTTTTGACATACTGGATGTTCATAAAATCAAGGGTTTGTAACCGTCTGTGATACTGGACCTCAACCAGTACCAGACACTGTATCTGGCTCAATCTGGGACCAGATGTGGTACCGGGTTAGAGTTAAAGGTGGTACAAAATATCGCAGTATTTCTATATTAGCTAAAAAACAATGATCATATAATATTAACAGGCTGAAAGTTCATGTTGTGCCTCAATAATAATGAATTATTTAAGATAAAATTAAGTAAAATGTAGCATTGTAATTTTTTATTTCTACATTTATTACTCTTTAAAGTTAAAAGACCATTTAAAGCAAATTCCGTGCTTTTATTTGTTAAAATGTATGTTAGTATTTTACAGACATTTTTATTGTATTTAAAGGGTTTTGAAGAAAACAAAAAATATAAATTTGTTTTAAAAATAGTTAATTATCATAGATAACCAAGGTAATACTTTGATTACTGCAATTTTTGACATATCAAGATGTTATTGGTATTGTGAGTCATGTGTCCAGAGCTCTAGTTAGGATACCGGTGCGCTCCATGTCCCGGTACTGGACTGGTTTCGATATGGGACCCGGAATTTAATGGGAACAGCCAGCATGTTTAAAAAAAAAAACGTCAGTTTTTCAAGATGATAAAAAGTTATCTTTTGCTGATTCACAGTAATTTTCTTATTTTTTGTTTTGAAGATGTATTTCAAGCGGAATTTATCCAGTCTTAGAGGGAGACCCAGAACCGGGCCGAGAACTAAGCAAAGAATTAAGAATTTGATATTTGACATATAAATGATCTGTAAACCAGGTTGTAGATCGATAGAATAAATCATCAAGATGGCAATGGAGGACCACTTTACGGAAAGAAGAAGACATTGGAGAGACATCGCCATCTAAGCTGAAGGATTTTTTTGATCTGGACTCCAGTGTGGAAACGTCCTGCCGCTAACTGACTTCTTCCTTCCAGCCAGTCATTTAAAGGAGAAGTGAATTCCTTCATTGTCCCCCGAGCAGAATCCCCACCGAGAGCATAGGAGCCATTTTCACAAACAAATTGATCCCTTTGTCAGCAAATGCTGAAAAAAACGTTGAAAATGTGGCAAAAACCCAAAGGTGTTGTCTCGCCTCCATCGCCTGTGAGAAATCAGAAAAAGTCACAGGCTGTGCTTGATAAGCTAACTGCTGAAACATGCCAGCGTGGTGCGCACGCCATTAGTCTAATCAAAAAAGAAAGCATTTCATAGAAAAATGCACTCAGCTCCTGTTGAAGTGCCTCTAAAGAATCTGAACTAATGTATTTTCAAAAAGAGCTCCTTAAAGATAAACAGCTGAGTCAGCTCCCCTCTACATTGTTCCCCGGTGTCCTTTTATACATCACAGACTCAGCTGTCTTATTCAGGTGAGGGCCAGAGAGGATGCAGCATTCGCCGTGTCAACACGCACTCTAATGAATGCCAATTTTAGACCACACCGTGACGTCATATAGAATACCTTGATCAGTGTTTTACGAGTCAGAGAACCGAGCTCTCCTGGACGCTGCGCGTCTCTTCGGCATCAGCATGAGAGGGATGCATCCGCCTGATGTTTATGATACCATTCTGTGTGGGAACAAAGAGAATCAGGATAAAACGTGTTTCTGCAAATCCTAATCCCTTTTTTGAAAGATTGACATTTAGTTAAGCTGCTCTGTGGTTTGTGGTTGGCACACTTCACAACAAGGAGGTTCTGGGTTAGGTTTGACTAAATTTCCCCTCGGAGCGAGTGGGGAGGCTCGTTTGGATCTGTGTGGCACAGCAGCAACTGAAGGGGTTTTAAAAAAAGGACAAATAAATCCTTTTTTAAAGGTTGGTATTTGTCATATAATGTTTATGGTTAAAGAGCCTACAGTATATCATGCTATTCTTTAGCCTTTCAGAGTAAACTACATCCAAATGTTTGACGATATATTACCTTTGGTACACTAAAAAACATATTTAGTGGACCAGAACTCCCTGTTCTCCTCTGGTCTCCCCGCAGAACTTCTCCGCGGTGAACACAGTGGCAAAAAGCAGCTCACCGGCCATCTAAATATGTGTTTTAAAATCACTTATTTAGACTTTTTTATATTGTATATTGCATGAGTTACAAATCAAGAATTACTCATCCATAAATCTGAAGTTAGGAACCAAATCAAGAATTATGGACGAACAATTTGTGGTAACATTTAATGCTTTCCCTTGTTTTTCCAATCACCGCTGGAGGAAGTGGATGAGTGTTAGCCTGGGTGCGGTGCTGTTGGCGCGGTCTCATCCTGGAAGGGGCTGTTCCCCACTTTGTGATGTCACAATGTGAGGACTTACTCGTTTTTGTGGATCAGAGATACAGGAATGGAGCAAAATGGGGTTGTTTTTGTGAGGAATTGATATTATAACACACAAAAAGACAGACTCTTTCAATTAAGTCTGTTCGCTGTAAAGACACAACATTAGAAAGCTGTTTTTGGTATAATTTTATGTTATAAAATGGCTTCAGTGTAAATGTCTGACCTGGATTTCCTTATTCCAAACGGGCCAAAGCACTGTAGTTGACACACTATATCGATCCGTGAGTGTATCGGCTTGTTTTTGTGTCTCGTGTTTGAGTGTTCACTCATGTTTAGATGCAAAACTAGGATTGTATTTTTCAATTGTGGTATTTTATTGTGAAAAGTTGGTTATATTTTGAAACTTGACTGGATTTTCTCAAGTGTCTTGGTGTAACTTTCTGCCAGAATTGACGCGGATCACTAGCGGAAAAATAGACCAGACAGCGAAACAATAGATGCACGATGCGAGCGGAGGACCGTGGTGCTTTGCATCTCGTCTAAACTACACCGTAGGTTAACAAGGGGGAAGAATGTTCGGTGCAGCTCGCGTCCAGAGTGAACCAGGAGTCAGCCAATTGACTGGCACAGAGTCTATACTCTTTAAATACCCACTCCATCGAAAAAATTTTTTTGTCGTGTTTTTCTCATGATGAAGGACATGTATATTAGAATATAAGATTAAAACTTCCTTTCCGAGTATTACTTTATTCAAATTGTGATGGATCAGGAATAGACAAAAATCTGCAGTTTGAAAAAGCTTATATTTATGCCGCAGCAACTGCAAGTTCTAATAAACTACTGTTACACTGCAAATAATACACCCTAGAAAGGAGCATTTTTTTTTTTTTTTTTTATGTAGGCTAAAAACTACATCATGATAATTGAAAGACCACTGGGGACGATTTTACAATAGATAAAATTATAATGGGACTTTAAGACCCACATAATACCTGCCAACATGCTGGGGACATGCAGTCAGGTGGTATTCATATAATGAAATTATATTTTTTTCTTATCAGTTAAAAATGAAAATTAATTAAATAATGTATGATTCTAATCTTTTTAATAATTTTTAGAATCAAAATTACTATAATTTTGTAACTCCTACTATGTAAGAGCCTTACCAGCCACCCAATTAAATTCATTCAATTTCATGTTTTTTAATAATATATTTTAGCAAACAAAAGACACCTGCTGTTTTCCCATAGTGAAAAAATAGTTTTGAAATATACTGTTTACTTATGCATTAATTTTTGAGAAAATTAAAAGACAAAATATTCAGAGAGAATCTTCAATAATTAAATGAGGAAGTTAAGGAGAAATGTAAGCCCATGTGGAGCCAGTTTTAAAATAAAAAAACTAAAACAAATTTATGACAGAAAATCCCCAAAGTCCAAATGCCATGCCCTGAATGTATTTTTTAAATTTAATTTGATTTTTTTTCTTTAATTAAAGGAAGATAAATTATTTCACCTCTGTTGCATTTTATGATGTTTTTTTTTTTTTTTTTTGCACATTATATTTCAGGAAGACTTGTGGATTCAGAAAACATTGCTCCAGGCTTATTGGAATCACAAAGCATAATTAAGGAAATGAGAAAGGGAAGCTTCCCTCCCTGGGGAACAGAGGAAGAGGGATGAGAAAGAGCGGGGAACGGAGATGAAAGCTAAGAGGAATAAGAGTCTGGCCCTTGAGACGGCAGATTTCAGATTCGATAATCATGGTCTCATGTGACAAACAAACACGCGAAAATACACGTTCAAGGTGTATGTAGATGCAATCGCAAGCTGACCTCATCACCATCAAGAAAAGCAAAAAATAATAAAACTGTGGTTGATATTTGAATCTTTGTCCAGCAAGGAAAAGAGTTACGAATATGAAAGACCAATGCATGGTTGCAGGCAAGTGTTTAGCAACGATCATGTGTTCATGTACCATTCGTCAGTGCTTTGGAATTTTGTGCCTTAAACCAACCAACATCAAACACCTTTAATGGACGTCTGCAAGAGAAGGGAGACCCATTTCAGAATTAAGCCAAAGATGACACAGAGAACAGGTTCTCAACAGAACAAACCCAGTTCTGTCCACAGAAAATGATCCAGTGAACGGCCTGAACAAAGGGGGGAAAAGACAAGACTGTTATGCTTTAAAAAGACAGCAGCTAGCATGAAAGAGAGCAGTCTGGTGTGTTGCTATGACAGCTCTCTTTTAATACCAATCAAAATGTTAAATGCTGACACTTTTTGCGCCTGATAGTTGTTTCTTCTATGAAGATGATGGTGGTCACCCTGAGTTGATTCCACTTAGCTTCTGTTATTAGCGCCTTCTAATAACACATTATCTGTTGACTATGGAATTGTGCAAATCGGATTTGTGACACTATGGGAAACACATTAATTTAACAAAAAATCGAAATAAGTTTTTGCACTCGGGTGAGCGAGTTTCTGAGGTGTATCGAAATGACATATTTCTACAAATGCAATGACAACACTTTTTTTTCAAATTAAACATGACCAACAGTGACTGTACCACTGCACACAAGATGTCACACATCATCACAGCTAATGAAAAGTTGAGGATGTCATGAAGATTCGTTGGAAACCACGATTCACCACTCCCGCGCAGCTCCATGACCTAAACAAGACGCCGACGTCTCCTTTGATAGATGATGGTGAGTCCTAGTGTTGTAGCAGAAATTTGAAAACACTCACTGTACACATAGCGTGACTTATAGCGTGAGTTGATTTGTGTTTATTCGCACGACTATTATTTCAAGGAAAGAGTAAAATGATCTTTTTTTTCAAAATTTTGATAAAGTTTTGTGTACAATCTTTTTATCTCCATTTTTTATTTTTGGCAGTGGATGGCAAAGAATCTTCTGCTGCAAAACTAAAGTTGGTCCTGAAGCTGAGAATAAAGCTGCTCTGTAATGCTATAAATGTAAGTGACTGCGTCAGGAACCCTGTGGTGACTCTGAGTGCAGATCTCAGCTTTGAAGCACAAACAACGTAACAAAAACTGCATGTTATTATCTTAAAAACATCAGACCCTCTCGCTCCAGGACCACTGCAGAGATATTAATTCATCCATTTAATACATTAGAGATTGATTAATGCGACATTTCCTTTTCTGGTCTTAATAAAAATGACAGAAAACAAAGTATAGCTTCTGCTGAGTCTTTAAATGTTCATGATAATAACAATAAATGCTCCTTAACAGTTTCAGTATGAATGTGTGTGCTTATTAAAAAATATTTACCAATTGGTTAATGAAAACTTAATTGTTTTGACTAATAACTGATTTTATCACATCTTTTCTAAAATGTAAGATTCAATTAAATTAATTTTTCAAATAGTTCTTAAGCAAATAAGCTCTGAAAGTCAATATTTACTGCAGTAGTATTTTTATCCAAAAATTTGCTTTTTTCTGCACTTTAATCATTTATCATCAAAAGTAACTATTTTTACCTTCTGTTTAAAATACTTGGAATGGAAAATGACTAATTTTGTTTTATTAAATGTGTTACAAATGAAAAAGGAAAAGACAAATGGGAATCTCCTGCAAGGACAGTGCAGTTTTTCTATTTGATGTTGACATTTTACCATGTTAATGAACTTTTCCAGCGTCTTCAGGGCTCAAAGAGCTTTCTACTCCATCACATTCGTTCATAAGCCGGTGATGCTTTGGGAGCAATGTGGCGTTCTGACACATGGGCGGGCAGAGGGGGAGCCAAACCTGTGGTCCTACAATCAAAGGTCGACTGTTTACTTCTGCACCACAGCTGCCTGCTGTGTGTAACTATTATTCTCCCGCTCCTTTCCGTTCGTTTTTCGGCATGTAAAAACTCGATCACACGTTCAGCGACTTCAGTAATCTTGGCGTCAAAAGGTTCAGCTCGTTCAGGACATTTCTGCTTGTATTGTTGATATTCATAAACTTGAGAGCTTTTGAAATATTAGGAAAAATGTGCCTCATAGGAAATGGATGAGAAAGTCTTCACATTTCAACATTTTAAATTGATTAGCGACAAGCCTTTAAATATATTCATGGGTTATGTTTATAATTTTTCAAAGTAATTTTCAAAAAATTTGAAGTTTAGCTAATATTTTAGAAAATTGGTAATGTTATGGGGTAATCTATCTACAGTGATTTTTATAGGTTAATTTAGAGTTTAGCTCAATTTTAGCAATAAGCTAACGTTATTGACTAATTTAGTTTATTGAGGAATTTTAGGCTATTTTGGAGTTTAGCTAGCAAGAAGCTAGCTTTTTATTGGCTATTTTGGCATCTACTGGGGTTTTTGGGGGTCTGCTTTGGAGTTTAGATAATATTTTAGGAACATGTTAAGGTTTTAGGCTTATTTGTTATTTACTGAAGTTTTATATGGTCAATTTAGGCTTCTATTTTAGCAACAGGCTAACGTTTTGGCTAATTTCGTTTACTGAGGAATTTTAGGCTATTTTGGAGTTTAGCTAGTAAAAGCAACAAGCTAGTTTTTTTTTTTTTGCTAATTTGGGATCTACTAAGGTTTTTTTAGGGGCTAATTTGGATTTTAGCTCATATTTAAGGAGCGCACTAAATACTTTTTGCAAACTTGGCAAGAATTGAGGGATTTTTAAGCAATTTGACTACACATTTTTCAGAAATTTAGGTCAACACTTTCATAATTCTTTTGCAAATTTTCCGGTCTTTTAGCAAATGTAACATTTTGCACAATAGCTTTCGCTAATACAACCAA
Organism: Oryzias javanicus; assembly: GCA_003999625.1. Taxonomy (NCBI): domain Eukaryota; kingdom Metazoa; phylum Chordata; class Actinopteri; order Beloniformes; family Adrianichthyidae; genus Oryzias; species Oryzias javanicus. The sequence goes on from CM012437.1 coordinate 5,754,498, forward strand.
AAATTGAAGACATAAAGATCATAAAAAAATAGATAAAAGTTGATCTTTTTATGAAAAATTATAAATTTTGGTTGAATAAAACAGATTTCCTCGGCTTGCAGTGGCTTCATAATTTTCCTGCAAACCTATGGCGGCATGTCCTGCCTGATGACAGAGGCCTCCGTTTGCAGTTGAATGCATATGTAATGAAGGGAATTAACATACCTTCTCCTAAACAACCCACCAATGAACTTATGAGCTCAGAGAGGAAAAAAAAAAAGTAGAACATATCCTTCAGTTAGAGGGCAGCAATGACAGATTGGTAATGCCCAGAAATAGACTCCTGCCTTTGAGTGTGGGCGTGTGGAGGAAGGAGAGAGACTTCCTATCTCAGTAAAACGTGTGAGAGGGAGATGGAGGGGACAAGAGGTGATGAAGACAGTGATTTAGAGTGGGGAAAATAAATTTACCAAATGGCGAGTGGCCATGGGGGAGGAATAAAGGAAAGGGAAGCTGGCCCCAACAGCAGATGAGTAAAGGAAGGGGGGTATAGCACTCATTTAATGAGGAGGAGGGAGATTTGCAGAATGACAGAAGAAAAAGAACAGAGGGACAGAAAGTGGGAGAGCAGGGTGGCTGTGGAAGCAGAAAAAGGTGAGGCGAGGTAGTGATCAGAGTGAGAGATGAAGAACAAATGTGTGCTGTTGGCTTATTGATCCGGACAGCGTCCACCTTTTCACTCCTTCCCATGGATCCCAGCAGGGATTACCGTGACAGGCTTCAAGCCACGTCTGCGACCGGTCATTTGAAGAGGAAACGGGCAATAAATAAAAGCAAGTCCAGTCACACACAACGACAATTCAGACGAGCACAGTGCTGCCAGGAATTAGGTTAGATATACTTGTTGGGGGAGTCCAGTTCTTGTTTGCTGGGAGCTGACTCTAGGGGGTATTGTGGGACATCGTTCTTTGTGCTCATTGATCCAGAGCGAGAAAAGTCAAAGCACTCAAACTGTGAAAGAATCTTGGCTCTCACAAACATTCCCGCGCACACACACATAAATATCGCACACGGCCATGCTCGGCTCCTCTTGTCACGTTGCTTGCACGCTCGTGTGGTTTGTGCACCAGGAGAAATGGATGACAGTAAAGAAAAGAGGTGGTGGAAGGGATAAAAGAAATGAAGTGGGAAAAACAGAAGAAACTGAAGAGGGGCCAATCAGGTAGAGAATCCTGAGCAGCAAAAGACGGGCAGAGGAAAAGGAAATCCTGATGAGGATGCAGCCTGTGAGGTGCAGCAAACAGCGACATAAATGAGTGAAAGTACATTTATGAATTCATCCTTCATGTCTAAGTGCACACTAAACTAAAGTGAGACTTCTTGCGTGTTTGCGTGCAGCCTAACAGCAGTCCAGCCAAATTTAAACAAATCATATTCCAATCATCGTCTATACCAGGGGGGTCAAACTCAATCGCACAAGAGGCAAAAATCCAAAACACACCTTAGGTCGCGGGGAGACAGGATAAACATGTGTTGAACACTCTGAAACTAAATTTTGAAAACTTTAAAACCGTAACTTTTTTACATAATTATGAACTAGATATATAGCATTAGGCTACCTGTGATAATGCTAATGTGAATGCTGTAAGCCGACTTTGGCTGCTGGGTTAATACTAATGCTGATAGCTGAATATGCTGAAATTGATAGCTAAAAACACTGAAGGAAATTACTGAAAATGCTGAAGCTGGTCGCAAGTTAAAATATTAGCTAAATGCAAAATTACCCTAAAAAACAAAACAAACAAAAACAACAACAGGTAAGCCAAAACAGCTAGCATGTAGCTGAGAAAATAGCTAAACTTCAAAATATGTAAAAAAAAAAAAAAAAGAAAGAAGCCGAATTTTTAGCCAAAACAGCTGGCGTGTAAATATTAGCCTAACTCCAAAACAGCCTAAAAACTAAAATAAGCCTAAATTAGACAAAACATCTAGCATATAGCTGGAATATTAGCTGAACTCCAAAATAGAATAAAAAATAAAAAAAAAAAAAACAAACAAAAAAAACCAAAAAACAAAAATAAAATCAAGGGACCTTTTTTTCTATAATTGTTTCGATCAGAATAGGAAAAATATTTCAAAGTTCTGGAGGCCTATGCCAGCAGCCCTCACATGCTGCTGACGTATCAAGCCCTCGAGCCCCGCTGGCCGCAGGAAGCTGCAAGAGAGCCGCCGCAGGTGCGAAAGGTTGATGATCTGTCCAGGGTGTAACCACGCGGCCCCAGCAGATATGGGTCCAATCCCAATTCTTTCCTTCTCTCTTACCCTTTATTTATTCAAAAGGAGTTATGAAAAAAATAGTCCCTCATATTTCGGACGTCACATTCATTAATGACGTCACCAATAATCGCCGGGCCGCTAGCTTTAGCCCGGAGTTTCTATCACTCAAATATCCATAACAACAGCAGTTTTATAAGTCATTACTTACATTTACATGTAAAATTCTGTGCTTCAGAGCTCAACTTAAACAGCCCTTTCAAATGGAGAGGAAGGGGGAAGAATTCGGATTGGGCCTAAGAAATTACATGGGAGTTTAGAACATAAACACTCGTATTGGATTAGTATTCAACCCACTGAATGAGTCACTGAAAACACCAGGTGCCCAAAACTGTGTCCCTAATGGCAGATCCCATTCGACAACCTTACAACATTTAGATACTTGAACTCAGGATATCCTACTCAAGTCTCGCTGCTGCTAGACCGCCGTTGGACGTAACATTGAAACTGTCCGCCTCTTCAGGGTGAACGCAGCATTAGGGTGGCCTTTGCCTTCATCTTTTCTCCTGATTCCTAGTTTTTTGTTGAATATCTAAAGTTTCTGGAACCCCTTAAAATTAAAACTGAAGTGTGTGCAAAGCAGCACACTATATTAAAAAATGCAGTGATTCTGCTGGATAAAGGAATATCTCTTAAATACAGGATCAAAATACTAAATTATCATTTATTCTAAATGTGAGTCGTGCTCTGAGCTAATTCAAACTCATTTACAATAACATAGACCAAAAATACACACCTAATTTAAAATGTACGCAAATATAAAATATCTTCTATTGACCCCCTTCATCTGTTAACATTATGCTCATATAAAACTTCATCCCTCGCTGTTTTGGCAAACATTACAAACTGTGGGAACTAGAAAATGAACATTTCTGTTATTATGGACTTCACACTGAAAGAACACATGTAGTCAATCTTCTTGGCAGTCTAAAGTAATCCAGCATATGGCCCCAGAGGGTGGCACACACCAGTGGTGGATGAAGACACCCATGCATGTAGGCTGACACTCCAGCAGTATCTTAATTTGGCTTGACAAGCATTTGACACAGCAGGACATAACATTTTTCAGGATTAAAAAAGATTGAACATGTGCAGGATGGTATGGCCCCAAGCAAGCTACGCCATATCTGCTTAACCACATCACTGCAGTTCCGCTGTTTATACAAGAAGAGGATATTTTTGACAGGGTGGTCACTGTAAGCTGCACTCGAGAAAATGTCCATAGTTACATTTTACTTTAAATACACGTATCCTTTGCTACATGGTGTTTTCTTAGATAGCTCTGACTAACACGCTCCTGAAGGCAAACAGATTTACGCCTCCAGTTGTAATGTGGAAAAAAAAAAAAAAAAAACATCACCAGGGAAGAGGGCAGCCATTTCATTCAGTCACAAATCAAAGATGTGCATAATTTCAGAATTACTCTGTAAATGGTCCAGGAAACCATAAAAGGTCAAGCTTTGAAAAACAAAATAAACACTGGTTTAAACTTTTATCAAGGGACAATAATGGGATCAAGCAACATGATACAGTATATTACTAGCACCAACCTAAAGACATTTATTTTTGGCTTTACTATTTTAGCAATGCACCTCATTTTTCTACTCCTATAAAACCTGTTCATTTTCTGCTTATAGTGCCACTTGGGATAAGTTTTTTTATTTTATTAATTTATTTAATAGAAATGGGGACAATGCCATTTCAAAGAAAACTGTATTATGAAACAGGACGAAACACATGGTTTAAAAAAAAAACAAGAATTTGTCAAAAGGCTAGTTTTCAAATCTGTGCTCTCCTGGCAGAAAAAAAAATAAATGACACATATGTTAAAAGCTAATAAAATATGGAGTGCCCAGTAGGTGTACCATGAAATGCAATAAAATGCAACACAAAATTAAAAAGAGCAAGACATTAGGGTGAGTCGAGACAAACATTCATAACGCATATGACTTTTAAGATGAGCCATTTTTTAAAGTTTTTTTGTGAAACTGTTATGTGAGTTTAGTCCTTAAAAGATTTTTTCCTTTCCATTGTTGGCAATGTAGTTCTAGTGCAGGGGTGGGCAAACCTTTTAACTTGTGGGCCACAAAGGGTTCTAAAATTTGGTATAAGGGCCAGACAAGGAGCAGATGGCAGGAGTGATTTGGTAATAAACCTCATAAACTAAAAAAATAATATGGAATTTAGAGAAAAACATAAAAAGGAAAAATCTTGAAAAAAATCATCAAACAAATTAAAAAGAGTTTTAATTTCTAAATTTTGATTTTTGTCCTCTTTTTGGTGATCAAATGGGTTGATGTTCTTCAGAGGAAAATGCAAACTCAAAGAAATGCTGCATTTATGTAATGTAGAAATAATCCGAAAACCTACCATCTGACTCAGAAAAAAAACACACACAAACATCAGAGAAACAACACCATTCATGAGAAGAAACCAGAAATACAATGAGAACAAAACAATGATTAGGATTTTTGATTCAATGTATTTTGCTTTGGAGGGCCAGATTAAATATCTTAAGGGGCCGCATGTGGCCCCCGGGCCATAGTTTGCCCACCCCTGTTCTAGTGTCATGTTTCCCCAGGTAACGCCTCTCAGGTGACCATGGACACTACTAGTATTCTGCTCAGAGTCATCATGCTACATTTCACTGATCTAAATTGAAGCCGTTCAGTGGGCGGAACTTAATGCTGTTGCTTTGCAAAATCAAGATTTTTCTATTGAAGTACAAGGGGTACTACCTCCCAGTTCCTTATGATAGGGATTGTCAGAGACTTGACTCAAAACTGGTATTCCAAGGAGACAACACCTAAAGAAGACCTTTTCCTCACCCTGTCAGTGGTCAAGGTTTGCAGGATAACTCGGCTGTCGGCTCTCTGCAGAACAGACTGCACGAAGGCAATCCTGGGCCTCGCGGAGTTGCAAGGCCTGTAATGATGACTCCTCACCTTCAGGCACGGTTGTGTTGAACACGTGCACTGGAACATGTGAAAGAATGTTAGATTCACATCTCGCTTTGGCAGTTTGATCGTAGGGTCAGAATTTGAAAAAAGTAAGAGTATGGGGTAAGAGAGCGGCCAGAATTAAACATATAGATAAAAATCTACATATACATGAATACAGCTTTACGTTTTATGTTTAATGTGTCTGTTGTGAATACAATTTCTCTTCATTTTGAATACAACTTTTTTTTTTCTTAAACACAAAATTTCCCATTACCATTAACATAAATAGAGATGGACAAAACAAGGCTGTTCCAGCGAAATGAAGTCAATACAGCTGACATTTTCCGCGGTTCTGATATTGACTGATTTCGCAATTTTGGGACCAAACGATATTTACCAAGCAGGGATTGGTCCGAAAAACTGTCAAAGGTGGGGCCAGTGGGCACCGCATGCTCCTATTGAGGCATCTAATTGGCTAGTTTATAACTTGAATAAAGAAAATATACCATTAAAAAAGTTAGGTTTAGCAAGAAAAGATGTTCTCCCGACAAAAAGAATGACTGATTAATAGCGGTCCATGGGATTCTGGGGTGAGATCAGTCAAGTTCTCTCTATGTACAGTCTATGCCTGTTACACTACTATCAAAGATACATCATGGAGTTACAGACATAAGGAGTAACAAAACATCGATTCAGCTAAGTCTGCATGCGTACTGAGGCTCAGTTATTTAGCTAATATAGAATTCAGCTTTATCGATGCCACAGCGGGGAAATAGATTTGTTACCACAACTCTGTTGAAACAAAAAACAGATAATAAAAACTATTCTCCATCACTTTTTCACCTGCATTTTGTTGTTGCCAAGCGACAACAGCTGATGGTGTAACAATGCAGACGGTTTCAGACCCAGAAAGGGTAGAACATGCTCCAAAAAGGAGTAGCAGACATGCCACTACATTTATCAGTTGTAAAAAAAAAAAAAAGGTCAATTTCTGTCAAAATGTTTGAGAATAATGACACGTAAACAGGTAAGCTAATTAATGGCTAAAGTCATTAGCGGCTGTTCTCCGTATCTTTTTCTATTCATAGTGAGTATGCATGCGTACTTTATTGAATCAATGTTTTGTGACTTGATTTACAACCCGTGACGTTTTTTTTTTTTTTTTTACAGTAATCTAACACGGTCAGTTTTGTATTCAAAACAGAACGTTAGATCTAAAACCAACATGTCAAGTGTAAAACTAAATGTTGCATTAAAAAAAAAATCTTATTTCTCCAGTTTGCACAACTTTATATGAACATGAGATTCCTTTTGACATTAATCTGACCCCATATAGAGTCAAAGCAGTTTGGCATTGGCAGAGAAAGTTCATGAGACTTAGGAACCCATATATTCATCTCTCCTGCTCATTCAACATATGTAGTACTGTGGAATACAATTTCTACAAAAATATGCTGTTTGTCCCAACTTTTAGGGTCACGCACATTCATTTGCATACCCATAAAAGCAATTTAAAAGATACCCATTGTTACAACCCTACAATTAACCTATGAAACAAACTTTTTTTTTTTTTTAGGTGAATAAGGAAGCCAGACTGCCCGGAGAAAACCCACACACGCACAGGGAGATCATGCAAACTCCCCGCCGAAAGGTCCCAGCTGGAATTTAAACCAGGGCTTAGCTGTGAGGTGACAGCACCAACTACAACGCTATTGTCTAGCCAAGGGTTGTCAAACGTAACCGCATCCAGATGGTTTAATCCAGCCCAATCATGAAGAGAAAGAAATATAACGATGTTGAAAAAAAAGTTTCTAGCCCATTGATGTGGCAACTTTTAGTAATTTAAAGAAATAACCACAATGCACAAATCCGCCACTAGGGGAAGCAAATTTATTGGACAACAGAATACTATGTACACCATCAAACTACAAGAACATCAATAATGAAACAATTTTTTAACTCATTAAAAAGTACTTTCTTTGCTCTACTGACAACCGTTTTGTACCTGACACTGTTCTGTGCTCTCATTGTAGGTGATTATTATCACAATTCTTTAAACATCTTGTTTACTGCGAGCTAATTGTAAAGTTGTAACCCAAAAATGGCCTACAACAGCAATCCCGCTGAGGGGCTTCCAAAGAAACCAGCTGGCGTGTAGACATGTCAATATCTCTTATACACCTCCTTGGGTGAGACCAGCTGTCTTATGGCAACAGGATGAAGCACATGCACACGCTGACGGCCAAAGGTCACGCTTCGGTCCTCCTTCAGAGGACTTCTGCCCCTGAGGACTAATCCACGGCTTCAATTCTCCTCATCTTGGAAAATAAATGAATAATTGAAGGGATTAGCCTTTAAAACAACTATTAATGTGACTTTTGGTGATTTTTATTGCTCCGTTAGAATAAAATTGACAGAATAATGACTACAAAATCCACTTTGTAAAGTCTACAATAACTGTACAAAAGATCTATGTTTATTAGAGTCAAGTTATACATTGTTTTAGATTCAAGTTTATTGTCATCTTAGCCAGACATGAGCTATAAGCAAACGACAAACAAATGTGACATGCTGGAAAACCAAACTAATATGTGTCTGTTTGTGCACAGCCGACTGGGCGAATATAATTCTGCATACCCCTACTATAGCTGTCATCAGAACAAATCCAAGATACATGTATTTTTTGAAGTACAAGACTTAAATTAAATCAAAGAGAGACCACCATCCTTGCACTGTAAAAAGTAAGAACCCCGTCTACTCAATAAAATTGTGGCAACAAAGTGACAATTAATAATATTAAGTAAATTCAACATGTCCAAAAAATAATTGCTTTTACTAAAAAAAATTGTTTAAGATTGAAATAATAAACATACTTATTATAAGAACATTTTTAGCTAAACCTACTTAAATTACAACAACATGTTAGTTAATTCTGCTTTTTTGAGGATTGCTGTTCGTATTCCTCTCCAACTGAGAGTCCAGACCAACATCAGCCATTTTTTGTTCCTTTGGTCTCTGTGTTGAAACACTTGGTGGTCCTTCTAACTATACATTTTCATATTCTTAGTATGTATTACTTATTATTATTATTATTAGTAGTATTTTTTTTGGACTTGTTGAATTTACTTAATATTATTATTTGCCATTATTTGTTTATTGAGTAGAGGGGGTTCTTACTTTTTACAGTGTGCCCAAAACGTCCATCTATCCAACTTCTGAACCAGCTAAATCTCTTTTGGGATCACAGGGTTTCTGGAGCCTATCCCACCATTGGGTGAAACTAGGGCACACCCTTGGCAGGTCACCAGATCATCACAGACAAAACAACCACACACACTCACATTCTCACCTATAGGGACAATGTAGAACCACCAGTGAACCTTTGAAACTTGTTTTTGGAATGTGGGAGGGAACTGGAGTGGAACACTCAAACCATCCACGGGGAGAACATGGAGACTGCACACAGAAAGGTCCCACTAGGCGTTTGGCCTTCTTGCTGTGAGGCAAGAGTGCAACCAACACCTCACTGAGTCCAAAATGTCTCTGATGGTTATTCTGTATTCTGCGTTTATTTGTTTAGTATTTAAACACGTCTCAAACACACAGAAATGTTTTAACTGTTACATCAAAGGGGACCTTTTATCAGAAAGCAATTTAAAATTCTCCTCGATAAAGTTGGTTCTCTCTCTGGAGATCACAGCTTGTGTTTTGTGTATCATTTATACATTTTTAACAAGTGTGTAGTACAGAGAAACAATACAGAGACACGTCCAACACTGATGCAAAAACCTCTATATTATAGTTGGAATGTTTATTATTTTGGCCCTCAGCCGTCACTGACTGCAAGGACCATGTTTGGTTCAAAATTCGTCTTTTTTATTGCACGTTTTAGCACAAATTTGGACCCCTCCACATAGTCAAAAACTCACCAAAATTTCCACACTCTTAGTACTCGTGGAAAATGAATTTTCGACATAGTGGATGCACCCCCCTCCCCAGGCAAATGATGACATCACTGGGGGAAAAACCATCAAAAGTCAAATCTCTTATGGGGCTCAAAGAAAATTAATTACTGTCAATTTATTATATTTTTGTGCCGTTCATTCCCAGGTAGTTTGTTATTTATTGGCAGTTAATTTATCTTGATCCTGAATTCATTTTTTAAATTCTTAAAATGAAAACGACCTGTGTATCACCTCCAGGTAACCAAAACAATGAAATGGTTGTTCTGGAATTAAAACCAGTTTATCACATGGATTACAGTGACAAAAACAACTGGTCTTGTATAACCACCTCTCCCAAAACATAATCATGCAACAGAAACAGACGCATCAAGCTAAATAAAAATGTCACGTTTGACCTTATTCACACTTTATAAAATAGTTGATAAAAGTAATCTTAATTTTAATTGTTTTTTAAATTTCTCAAACAAAAATAAATTTAAGAGTTCAGTTTAGATTATTCCAAAGTGTTGGTCCTCTGTTCTTTACTGGATTTTGATTGATCTTAGTTCTACAGAAAGGAAGAATACATAAAACAATTTGAGATTAAAACTCCATTTCAGAATATTTCTTTATTCAAATCATGATGGATGAGGAGCAGATGAAAAATTTGAAAAATCCCCGTTCTGATGTATCCACTTGCAGACGACTAAAGCCTCGTTTCCACTGAGCAGTCGGGTACGGATGGATGTAGGATGAGACAAACCAGTTAATTATGGCGAGCGTTTTCGCTGAGCGGTTTGTTTTCACGGCGCATGCGTAGTGTAGACCGCTAGCGTGTCATTGTAGCACGACAACTAGAAAAGCAACAACAACGGAGGTCATCCAGCAGCTCGTCTTTTTCTTGCTTTACTCTTTGATCATTATGTTTAACAGTAATTTAATATTGTTTGGAAGAAGATTGATAAGAATAATACCGCCGTGAAGAGGGAAATGGAATAGCTAGCTTAGCGCTATATTCAAATCAAATCAAATCAAATCAAACTTTATTTGTAAAGCACCTTTCCAAAAAATCATTTCCACTCAAGGTGCTTAAATAAAACATAATCAAGTTTTAAAAACAAAGAACAAAAGACTCAGGGAGCCATCCCCCCCACCCCCACCCACCCTCCACACACACACACACACACACACAAACACTGTACAACATATACCAATGTTTGGTAAAAAATGAATAAATAAAAATAATAATAAATAAAAAAATAAATACTAATCAAAAAAAGTAGAAATCTGGCTTGTACTGAGGTGAAGAAACAATATTTTAGGGACCGCTCCACACAAGTGACCTCCCAATCAAATACACGAGGTCACTACTACAGGACCCCCCAGATCCAAGCAAATAGCCAGACCCGGGAGATCCCACTGCAGCGACCCCGCCCATTCAGAAAGGTCAATCACCGATGTGGAGGATCCCTCAGAGGAAAACACTGGAGTTAAAAATGTAAAAGGAGTAAAATAAATAAAAATTAAATAAATAAAAACAAATATAAATAATCAGACAAAGAAATAAAATAGACAAACAAATCAATCAATCAGTAAAAAAGTACATAAATAAATAAATAAAAAACAGGAGAAGACAGAATAAAACAAAGTATAAAATAACTTTCTAAAATTCAACTAAAAGCCAGATTAAAAAGGTAGGTCTTGAGCCTTCCTTTAAAAACATGAACAGTCTCTGCGGCCCTGAGGCTCTCTGGAAGGCTGTTCCACAGGCGAGGTCCATAGTAACTGAATGAGGCCTCGCCGTATGTATTTGTTCTAACTTTTGGAATAACTAACAGGCCTGTTCCAGAGGACCTCAGGGTCCGCGAGGGCTCATACCTTAAAATCATATCAGTCAAATAAGAAGGCCCGATGCCATAAAAACATTTATAAACCAATAAAAGAATTTTAAAATCAATTCTGAATTGCACAGGGAGCCAATGCAGCGATTTTAAAATCGGTGTAATGTGTTCCCGGCCCCTGGTCCTCGTCAGCACGCGTGCAGCTGAGTTTTGTAATAGTTGAAGGTTTGAAATCCTTTTCCTGGGAAGACCAGAGAGCAGGGCATTACAATAATCTAATCTACTGGAAATAAAAGCATGCATCAGCACCTCTGTGCTATATTGGTGCTTTCTCGTGTTGGCATCACTTTCTACCAGTCAGTGGGTGGGGGCCTCAACAGGTGCAGGTTGGAACTGTTTTAATGGGTCTATTTAACAATGTAAACACTCGAAATACTGGATCGAACCGGTCCGTGCTGTAAACACGTGGAACAAGGCTTAAGATCCATGTAAATCTTAATTTTCCTGAGCTGGCATTTCACTCAAAAGGTTGACTAGCTCACCGCTAATGCTACGTTGTGATTGTGAGGGGCTGTAAGCTAGAGGTAGAAAGTGTAAACAAAGCAGAGGCTTACTTCCACAGCAGCAGTCCCACCTACAACTCAGAGGTGAGTTTCTGATCCACTCTAGTCACTCTGGGAAAATGTTTGTCCTAGAAAATGACAGGTTTTTAATTTGTTACTAAAATCGATATAATCATAATTTAAGGAACACTGGGAACGCTTTTAAAGTAGATCAAAAGATGATTGGAGTGGGTCCTAAATGTCTGTTTTCACTCAGTTATGTAATTTTACAATGTGTGAATGGACACAGATAGAGCCTAACAAGATAATCCAGGCTTTTCTTATAGAAGCATTTAAAAGCATCAGTGCTGGTTTTGTTCCCAGACAGTGGCCTCTGAGCAGTTAGAAAAGCTCGTCGCAGCGAGCAGCGATCACTGCCCTTTTATGACAAACTTCAAAGTAGAAAAGGGGAAAAAAAAGGAAAAAACTCTTCAAGGTTTTTCAAAGAAGCCACTTCCTCTCATGTGGCATCACTTTCAAAATAAAGACAAGCGGTAAAAGCGGCCTCTGAAGGAAACATTACCAAAGGCGGCACGCTTGATGCCCTAAATGGAACGTGGAATTGGTTTTTGAGAATGCATATCATACGCCCAACAGAAAAACAGAAAGAGAAAAGTCACACACGCATCTGCACTTGATATTTGATACTTCTGCCTTTTGTTGCCACTTTCTTGTCAAGAAAAAAGGTGATGCTGGAAAAAGTATGCAAATAGAAAAGGGGAAGAGTTTCCATTAGATGTGATTTCACTCTCATTTTTCTCTTTTTTAGAGCACATCTGAAGTGAAAAAGACAGACCTAACACGAGGACAAAGTGGTTCAAAAATATCTAGATGCCATTGTACAAAGCTATGCAAATAATCAACGTGTATGTCTATGTAGATTTTTTTCAATCAGACGTTCGATAAAACAGTCTGTACCATCAAAAATGCGTCATCTTTTCTCAGAAGAGCCAGCCCGGCACACGGAACTCACATTTACAGCTAAATTCTTAGTGGAAGACATGCCAAAAACTTTTTCTTTCTTTCACCCTCAGTACAGCCTGATAGGAAACTGTCATCATTAGCCAGATTTTCAACATAACATGGATGATGTGGAGATGGAAACTGACAGTGTGAAGTCCATAAGCTCCATCCTACGCATCAACTTGTGAGATAGCAGGTGGGTAAGAAGGAAACGAGGAAGTGAGTTTAACAAATAAATTGAAGAGTAAAAGTAGGTGGGCTGTGATCATTTTCAAGCATTGGTTCAAAGACACATTTAGGCTTTTTTGGCTCCTTATATGCTTAAAATGCTAAAAAGAAACAATGTTTTGGTTCAGACACATTTCAGTGTGTGAAAAATATTGTGGAGGTTTTTATATTTTAGGACTTAAAAATCTGCTTTTCTCACACATATATATATATATATATATATAAATCATCTAAGGATCTATCAGGGTAATTTTAAGGGAGCTTCTGTTTCTTTTGTGAACATAAAAACTGTTTCATAGCACGTGTTTTCAATAAGCTCATTTTATGTCACCAGATAAGAAAGTTAATAATTTCCCAAATATAGTTTTTAATTTCAGGCACATCTGCTTTCCCACCACAAACAATACTGTAAACAGAAGAAGCTTGGTGATGTTCAAGCTTTATGCATAGATACCTTCTTATCACTTCAACTGAAATGAAAGTGCGTTTAGGTATAAACCCTTAATTACACATTCAGAGACCTTATGCATGCAAGGTCTGAGAAAAGTCATTTTAAAGAAACCAAATTATTTATGAATTTGTGCATGCTTTGATAACCATGAACAACATGGTTGAGCTTCAAAATCCTACAGCTGATGATGATGATGATGATCATGGAGCAATTCTGAGTCCCCATGTTCAGATGTACAGGATGAAGCCTAATGTTGTTTGTGAATTCATTTAATGTTGTACATTTTCAAGCACAAGAGATGTGGCCATTCCACCCATTAAACTGATATAGTAATAATAGTAATATATATTTTAAATAAGAGATGTATAGTCACCTGCAGATTATTGATTGATAACAAACTGTGTCGATGAAGCACCAGCCTACAGTGCAAATTACATCGTATTACTCGATGCAAACACTTTGAAGATCACAACTATTACAAAACCAAAACAAATGTTAAAAGAAGTTTAAAAAACCCCATTATATTTTTAGAAAACAAAACAAAATTCTAGAAACAAAAACTTTAAAAACAGCAATTTCCACATGACAAAATGAAGATGGTAAACCAGAACTGTGGGACATCACTGATTTGATGCTAATATCCAGTAAGCGTGTAGAGAAAAATCAATTTGGGGATTTATCGCAATATTTCTTTTGACGATACTTGCATTGATTGAAAATACTGAAAAGGACGATATTCATTCAATTACGTATTAGCGTCTTTTAGCATCTTATTTTTTTTTTCCACCCTGCAACAGTAGATGGCAGCACAGAACACTAAGCTTTTTTGAGCAGCTCTACAGCCAGAACAACAACAAAATCTTGCTTAGTGCTGTGATCATTGAATAAAATGAATGTTACCATTTTGTTTTGATGAAAAACATAATTGTATTAAGGGTTTTTTTCTAATTCTTAATCTTAAAAAAACAAGACAAACATGGTTCTGGTACTATCTTATGATATATGGCGAAATGTATCGTATCGTGAGACACAATACCATTTTGTTACAATGAAACACATAAATATTTAACTTAAAGTTCTTTTCTAAGTCTTAATCTTTAAAAAAAAAGAAAAAAAAAACATTCTGGTACAGTCTTGTGAAATATCGCGATACGTATCATGAGACACATATCAAGAAACTATCGAATCGCCAGACTCCCGCCAATAAACCCCCCTAATACCCAATACTGCTTCATGTCAAGTCGCTTTCAGTTGAAATGATGGACAGTTGTCGTCATCCAATCAGCAACGTCCCGTGATATTGTACCTACTTTTTTCCAGTTTCTCATTGTGTTTAGTTTTTCTTAAATTTCATTTTATTTTCTGAAATGTTTGCTTCTTTTTTACGGAAACTGGAAACAGTAGACACTACAGGACATCTTTGATTGGATGATGATGTTAAAAGTTATTTAGTTATTTAATTATTATTATAAAAGTTAAAAGTTATTATTATTATATTATTATAAGAGTATCATCATCCAATCAGTGATGTCCCATAGTACCGACCTTCTCTGGTTTCTTGTTTTTCTAACATTTCATTTTGATTTTGGAAGTTAGTTTTGTTTTCATAAATGTTTTTTTATTTACTTAGTCCTTTTGTTTTGGTTTCTGGAAATGTGTTTTGTCTTTAAAAATGTATTGCTCTTTTTTTAGTATTTTGTTTTGTTTTTTTTAATTATTGTTGTGATCTTTAAAACACTTTTGCATCTAGTGATTTGCACTTCAGGGCCACCGTACCAACCTCATTTTTAAACCATTTTATCCTAAGAACATTCCCATTTTGGATTTGCATTACATGCAACACATAGGTTTCCTCACTGTGTGGTAAAATACTTCATCTCCCCAGAGCACATACAAAGGTTTCTTCAGAAAATGGAATTAGAATAAGCATCCACTCAGTGTTTTCTGCCGCTTACAGGTGCATTAGTGTCTTTAGCTCATGCCCTCAATAAAATGCTGATGCTTAGCTAAACCCTTCACCATCTGTTTTGGCTGGAAACGTGCTCCATTTAGTTCTAAACCACTGTTGGCTCTCATTTGCATTCTTTTCAATCCTCTAATCATTGAGCACCTTAAAAAGGTATAAACATAATTTGATGATAATGCTATTGGCGCGTAATAATTGTGGAAAGTAGCAGGATTCTACTACAAAAATTCATGTCAAAAGAGCAGTTATTAGTTTATATCGTGAATACATTTATATTTACACAATGATAAGAAAATGTACAGACTTCTACAAAGTTATTGTTTGAGCATGTTAGTTTGGGGGATCGATAATAATTTCCAGAAACGATTAAATTCGATTCACCAGATTTGATTGTGAATTTTTTTCAATTCTCAAATCCAGTCAGTTCAATTTGATTCAATTTTGAGTTTACACATTTAGACACATTGTTTAGAAATACATTAATAATCTACATTTATATCAATCTGAAAGTTCACATATTATAAAATGCATTAGTGAAATAATGAGATTGTTAAAATCACACAGTGTTACATGGATTCTCTAAAGGAGAAGTTCTAAATTACCCAGAAGACAGTAGGGAATATGACTGATTTACAGTTCACTATTTCCTGTCTAAAACATCATGACTTGGCCTATTTAAACACAGGATCAACAAAGTAGAGGGAAATGAAACACATTGACCGAACATGTAGTGACATTTTACTGGAGATGGATTGTCAGCTCACAATCTGGGGGGGGGGGGGGCACCTCTGTGTGACATTGTCAGATCTCTGCCTGAGTGCATCCTGCTGTGTACCCATTTGTAGGAGTCCCGCTTTCTGGGTAGTAGCTCCGCTCGAAAGTTTAGAACACGACTGCACGTCACCACATGATATGCTTCCATCGTGCATCACTTCTGTTTTCTTCAAAAGCAAGGAACGTGGATTTAAAAAAAAGCGGAAGCTTGAACCCCCCCGAAAAAAAAAATGTCATAGTTTAAACTATTTCACACAAAATGCTTCTGAGCATCAGCACGACACAACCCAAAACATGCCAGTGTTACCAATGAAGTTGTTCCGCATCTTCACAGTTAAAGTCAGCAAGATTAATGCTGCCAATTTTATGGTGTTTAAACCGAAAAGAGAGAAGATAAGCTGTTTTCTCCTCTTTCCATATGGACCTCCTCCTCCATAACCACCATGTCTATAAGTTCCAGTATCCTTTTTGCTGTTTTCTAGCCTCCTCTTTATTTTTTCTTTTTCCCTTGTCCTCACTCAATCGCTGCAATATCATCACTCTCCATCTGCAGCTCTCTGAGGTGAAACGCAGTCCTCTGTCCTTCCCTCCATCACTCCATTTCTATCCATCCTTCAGCTTCTCACCTCTGAATCACGGGGACACACAGTGACAAGGACCTCGCCTCATTTCTCTTAGACATTCGCCGTGCCCTCCTCTTCCTCTTTTTCCCCCTTTGGAAGGGATAAGGAGAGGGAAGTTTGACAGTTTGTGTTTTCATCCCCCCACCACCACCATTGTGTCACCTTTTGTATTCAGAAATAACTTGGCCTCTGGCGGCTCATCCTGGGATTTATAAGCAGGAAGAAAAGCTTTCAGAAAAAAAAAACTTTAAGAAATAAAATCATGGTTCAATCCAGGGTGTACACATCCATATTAAAATCTTATGTCTCTGCAGACTACAAAAATAAATAGTATTATGGTAAGCTGGTGCAGTTTTTAATGCTGCCGGTGCCTCATAGCAACGAGCTTCAAACACTGACTGTGGGTTTTCTTTTTTGGACGTTGTGTGTGCTCACAGTTCCTGCTGTTCCTAATGTTTCTTGCCACAGGATGTGGTTCTACTTTGGGATTGTGCAACGATTGTCATCTCTGATTCCAAGCTAAGACAAAGTGGCCTCTCACCCTCAGTGGCATGGAGCAACACATGGTCACAGCATGTAGTTTTTTTATTGTGCTTTCCAGGAGTCCACATATGGAAGTCGCAACAACCAAAAAGGCAATGTGTACACACACACACGAAAAGACAGCCAAAGCTGTAAAACTAATAAATAAATCTTGATTTTTCAAACCAAATTTATTTTTTAGTTCCTTTATAATGGTGTCGAACCATTGCTTAAATGTGAAGTTGTATTTATTGGTACAAAAGTTAAAGTCAAATGCAATCCAGTTAAGTATTTTACTTTTATTTTGCAGTTTGTATTTCTTTCATATATTTATTGTGAAGGAGGTGATTGAGTCCATATCCTTTGGGTTGAAACCAATCAATTTAGTGCCACCTAAGACTGTCTGGACTGGTATATCTACGCTTTTCTGCATTTCCATCTCTTTCCATTGGTCACTGCATGGTTTAAATATGTTCACTTTCACAGGACTGACATTGTAGCTTAAAGAAAAATCCACAAATAGAAGGATCAGCTGGTCGCACGAAAAAAAGGTTGGAAGTATGCAATGAATATTTCAAACTCTCAGGTTGTCATGTGAGAAATTATAGATCACCAAATGGCACACAGTAAGCATTCGGAGCTGTTCCTGATTTTGCTTATATTGTACTTATGAATATTTTAAAGGAAAACTATGTTGAAGGCTGTTCCAACACTCTGGCTTTTTACAGCTGTGGCTCCAGCCTTCAGTGGAGACTTTGAAAGCAGAGAAGCAGATAGTTTGCAAATGTTTTGGTGCAGAAGCATCCAAAGGCTGCTTGTTATTACTCCAGTTCTGCACAAACCAGTGAAGCAATTAAGATCATTAGATCCAGGACTGCAGAGAAATCTGTGCAGTTACTACAGTTTACCAAAAAGATTATGACATTTCTATCAGTTGCTTTCTGCTGGATTTCTGTTCACGGAAGTTTTGTACTCCAAAAGTCACTTTCATTTAAAGCCTGCTAGCTCAAAAACTGACAGAAAAGTCAAATTTGTTGGAACTTAGATGGCTTTGATGACAGCCGCAATCAAAAAATAAAATATGATTTTCAATGATGTCAATGATACAGTATATAAGGTGTTTTTGTAATATTAGTTTCAGATGAAAAAATGTTGATACGTGTTCAGGAATGAAAAGTCTCATTAGCGTTATAAAGAATTAATTATCAAATTTGATTAGATTGGATTAGAAAATGGTTTATTGAAAGCAATCAAGAAAGAAAAATGGTTCAAACATAATACAACCAGAGATCACATGATAGATTGCTTGAAAATGAATGGGAGGAAGCAAGTGTATGTAACCCCACCCCGGCCCTGCCTTACCATTTTCCTCACATGAATTATCATTATCTGGTTCATAACTTATGATCAAATATTAATACTTTTCAAAAACAGATTCAGATCATTAAGGATCCTTAAGTAACAATAAATCAAATAAATAAATAGTAAATAGTTGCTTTTTGTGAATATTCCCACCTGGGTGTTTGTCTGTCCGAGGGTACTTGAACTCACCACGGTGACGCAGCAGAAACTACTCAGACTGCTCCATCTTTTGTAATTATACCCCTTAAACGGTTTTTCTTTTTTGTTGAAACTA
This sequence comes from Oryzias javanicus, assembly GCA_003999625.1. Lineage (NCBI taxonomy): Eukaryota > Metazoa > Chordata > Actinopteri > Beloniformes > Adrianichthyidae > Oryzias > Oryzias javanicus. The sequence continues at coordinate 5,773,303 of CM012437.1, forward strand.
GACCTAATGAAATTAGGAATTTTGCTGTATTAATTTGCCTTAGTTTGAGTTTTTTTCTTTTTTATTAGCCGTTCTAAACAAGCTAATGTGCCATTTTCACACCATGTGCTGTTTATGCTAACTTTCCCAGTGGAAACGGAAACAGCAATGAAATAATTTTGTAGTCTTCTAATTTAGTGAGTATTTACTAAAAAATGAATAACAATAATTGAGTTTTTCTTTTGAAAATTTACAGTTTTGGAGATTTAATAGAAATGACCAGTTAAAGCCCTTCTACTGCCCCTAGTGGAATGATAATGAACTACAGGGTAGAAAACATGAACCAAGTCAGATACAAAGGGTTTTTACAGAAAAATGTGCTCATGCTAATGAGATAGGAGTCTCAAATGCATGTTTTAAATATGGTACAAAGGGTTTTATAGGGTTAAAGTGTTTTTCAGTTCTCTTCCAAAACTTTTTCACCCTCTCCCCTTGTTCTTTAACATATCTATACATGCTTTCCTTATCGCTGGCCACGTCCCTGATATATTGCGCCACTCACCCTCCATGATATTCTCTTTCCACTCTATCCATCCCTCCATCTCTCTTCTTTTACCCTTCCGCTTGCCACTCTCGCTTCATTTGGCTCATGATGAGATGTCATCGTTCTGTCCTTGAGTGGGCGAGAATCCCCTCTGAGAAAAAGTGTTTATTTGTGATTGCCTCTTCCTGCGCGGAGCAGTGCACACGCATGTGTTTGCGAGCATGTTCGTTCGCCGAGTGTGTGGCCCTGGCTGGCCTGCAGAAGTGACAGACTGGGATTGTACTCTCGCAGCAGGTGAGGAGATGATTTACTTGTCAGGGGGCTGAGGGACGGGAAGGCAGATCCAGCTAACCGATAGAGGAAGTCTGCTGCCAGAGGAATAACGTGGAAAACGCTGCTCTATAGGGTTACAGAGAGAAACTGTGTAGAGTTCAACAGTGAGAAGCAATGATGCAGAGTGAGCTAAGGCTTTATTGTCTGCTTGCGACACTTCATGTCTGCTTTCAATCATAATTCATATCATGCCCTCTGTGTCTCTACTGTATCTCTGAATTCCTTCTCTTCCAGTCAGTACAGCCACAGTCTTCTTCCAACCATGTTGCACTGCATGAAAATATCCGGCTGAGCATTATTAACCGTCAAATAAAAAATGCTAACAATGTAAACAATTCATTTTCTGTTCAAATAAGGCGGAAGGAGAGCTGAGGCGAAAACCAGCAAATACAGCAACAAATGCGTCACTGCTGATGGTGCAACCTGACTTGACTTATCGGTCTTGCTTTTATCTCTCCTTAAAAAAAAAAAAAAAAAAAAAAAAAAATGCAGGCAGAAATTGTGAGATGGTTGGCTGCACTAAAGTAATTTCATGTGCCACTTTTTCTAATGCGGGTGAGCGTATGTCTCCCCAAGGAAATCACAAACAATCGATTTTTCAGTAAAACAAACAAACAAAAACAATTAAATGGTTGATGTGAGAGGGCAACAAACCTGTGTGTTTTGCTTTCATGGCGCGCAGTTACAACTATCTTGTTTATGAGTACTGTAGTGTAAATATCCCTCCCCGTTTAATGACATTTACAGATGAACAACGTTTCAAGGTCACACGGGACGGAACATTGAGTGCACTGTATGATAAACAACAATATTTCAAACTTTATCATATCCATTTTCCTAACACTCTTTTGGGGTCGCAGGGTTGCTGGAGCCTGTCCTGGCTACTCTTGGGCGAAGGCGTTGTGTCGATAACCAATATTTTTCCTGCAACTGTGGCCGATAGCCAATATTTTCTGATCTGATCTAGAATAACACAGAGATTTCATTCATATTGCCAAGAACAGAGCAGACGTGCATCTCAAATAGAAACCATCAAAATATAATTAAAAACTCAGATTTAATATTCAATGACCATCATTTGCAAACAAACGCAATAAGCCTTCAAGATCACTTGAAAATAATAAGGATTTAAGTAAAGGGCTTTGAAATTAAATGTTTAAAAAAAAAAAAGCAGACACTTTTTAGTATAAACAGCATATTTTAAACTGTAAACATGCAACAATGTTGTCTTGCATAAAAATGTGTTCCATTTGTTTGTTCTTTGCGTGTTTGGGATGAAAATTTTGCCTTTAACGTCTCATTAGCTTTTAGCTTTTACCGTAGCTAGCGGTCCGAGGGAACAGCCATTTTATGTCATGCGGCAAGACAGGCGGATGTGGTGAACAGAATTAGATTTCTGAAATAAAACTTCCTTTGGAATACAGAAAATCTTAGATTAAATATATTTCAAATAAAATAAACATAAAATATCAAATATCGGACCAAAAGTCTCAAATTATGCAAATATCGGACCGATATCAATAATGTCAAGTTATGCAAATATCCGACCGATATCAATAATATCACATTATGCAAATACCAAACCGATATCAATAATATCAAATTATGCAAATACCAAACCGATATCAATAATATCAAATTATGCAAATATCGAACCGATATCAATAATATCAAGTTATGCAAATACCAAACCAATATCAATAATATCAAATTATGCAAATATCGGACCGATATCAATAATATCAAATTATGCAAATATCGGACCGATATCAATAATATCAAATTATGCAAATACCAAACCAATATCAATAATATCAAATTATGCAAATACCAAACCAATATCAATAATATCAAATTATGCAAATACCAAACCAATATCAATAATATAAAATAATGCAAATATCGGACGGATATCAATAATATCAAGTTATGCAAATATCCGACCGATATCAATAATATCAAATTATGCAAATATCGGACCGATATCAATAATATCAAATTATGCAAATACCAAACCGATATCAATAATATCAAATTATGCAAATATCAGACTGTTATCAATAATCTAAGATTATGCAAATGTCGGACCGATACCGATACTGGCATCAGTACATCACCTATCCCTACTAATTAACCTATGAAACCTGCTTTTGAAGCCAGAGTGCCCAGAGAAAGCCCACACATGCACAGGAAGAACATGCAAACTCCACACAGAAAGGTCCCATCTTGGAATCAAACCAGGGCTTTTTCTCTCTGCAGCGAGAGTGCTATTCTTAGTAAAATGAAACTATTTTTATTACCTTTTCATTGAAAACTGTTGGAAAACTGAGGTATGATGCAAAAGTCAGTTCACAAGCTTTGCTGTAATCTCTTGCAACTGCCCAGTCTGGACCTGCAAAACTGAATTAATCAACTGAATGGATTGAAGTTGAGCCAACTGGTTTTAATAAGCGAAACTGAACTTGACTGGCCTGTATTGATTGTTTACAGTGCAAATACTTGCAATTATCACTCTGGCTCCAAATCCTTTACCCTAAACGTGTCTTTTGACTTTGATTTTTTTAGAAAAGTTCATCTCCTGAGTGGAAAGCAGAGCCTGTGCTTTAGGAGGTAACAGACAGGACGAGATGGAATCTGAAAAGATGAATATTAGCCTGTCATTCCTGTGTCACTTCACAGGCGAAGCAGACCCAGACAGGAGCACATTAAAGCTGCAGAGAAATGACAAAGTGGCTGAGTTTTGTGTAGAAAGGTTTCCAAATATGAGGATTATGGCTAGGTGGCATCATTTTTATCTACTTTAAATAAAATGGTTGCTAACACAATCACAATGCTGCATGTGTTATCAGCATAAGCTTTGGCGATTCATTTCAGGCTTTTAATGATGGTTTTAGGTATTTCTAGATCTTCGTACAGCTTTAAGAGTTTGGACACGTTCAGAAGAAAGACAGTGATTGTGTTGGTAAAAGGAGGTTACATCTGCCAGGAAGGAGACAAAAAACCAAAAATGGAGGGAGGGTGGTTGGTGTGTCCAAGGAGGAAGGTAGGGTTGGATGAAGGCCGACGATTTGCCCCGAAAGCCAGCAGCCAAAGAGAAAAGGTGACAGTAAAGAGTTGTAATGTTGGGGAGGGGGGGTCGATTTTAAGATGCATTGATTATTATCCATAATTGATTCAGAATTAGTTTATCAATTTTAAATAAATGTAAATTATTTGAAGTAAAAGTAACAAGTTGAACTAAAAGTGATGCTTTTTTCACTCTGAAATTTTTGAATTTTTCTATGTATATTTGTATATGTATATATAAATGTTTCTACTCCCTGAACATTCTTGTCACGTCTGTGATTGTTAGTGGGATAACTTGCATTGTTTCTTTTTATTTGTTTGTTTTTTGTTAGTTAGTTTGGCTGTTTTTTGTTGCTGTTCTTGTATGAAAATACAAATTAAGAAAAAAGAAAAGAGCACACAAACATGGATTACCATCCAGATTAACCGTTTGGAAGTATTTTGGCTTTCATAATGTTGAGGGTCAATTGGATAAAAGTCAGACGGTGTGTAAGTTATGTCACACCAATATTACATTTTTTTTTAGAAATCACAAGAAGACACTATTCATTTAGTTTGACGAGAGTTAAAGAGTGCGTCATTAGAGGTGGTCGAATGATAAAACGTAACGCTATCTTATTTAAGGTTAAGTTCAGGAAACAGTTTTCTCTTTTGATGCTGTGAAAGATTTTTGATTATCAAAGGAAATGTAATTCATGTCAGAATTTTTATTTGTTTGTAGTTCAGAGAAACATTTCTTAAATCTGGGATTCATTAAGAATCATTTCACAAGATTCCCAACTTGAAAAAATAGTTTAATTCTCCTTTTATAGAAGAGTTTTATCGATAATAGCAAACCCGTTGTCATCTTTTAAAGGCAATGGATGGTAATTCACTTTAAGTAATATTCTCCCTGCAATCTGTTAAAGGAACAGGATAATAGTGGTGGGGTTTGCCCAAGTACATTGTAATAAGTGTATATTTGATGTAAATTTTTAAAAGTATTTCCGTTTAAGATCTTGCCAACTGTTAAAATAATTCAACATGCTCGGAGCCCATGGAAATGGTGTGCCATTGATTAACCATACTTCCTCAAACTCTAATCCCATCTATGATGACCCTGCCATAATGATTTCCGTTTTGGTTTGACAAACGATTCCCAGTTTTGGCAGCGCTTTTGGTTTTGCTCTGTTAACTACGTTTTAATTGTTTTTTTGCACCTGCCTGCCTTCTCCATGAGCCGTGTGTTTGGATCCTCTTCAAACTGGATGGAAATGCTTCCTAACGGTCATTTACAGTCACAAATTGACCGTACGTTTTCTCAGGTATATGTGGTCAGGACTTTTTCAGTATTTTATTGATACAATCTCTTATGTCTAAAATGATATTTTTAATTTATTATCAATGCCCGACTTGGTAAAGCATTCATTTAGCAGACACAGTTAGAGGGAGGCAGTGATTTGTGAAACTGACAGAAGCACAGGTGACCATTAGTCTGTCATAAATGGATTGGGGACTAATTACCAGACCGTCATTACCCTGTCACTGTTGTACAATTCAAATTTAATTAAAAATGATGACAAAATGGGACATTTTGTAAAATATCAATAGAATCTGAATTTTGAATGTAGAACATTAATAATTGTAACAATTTCATTCCATTAACAGAAAGAGTTGACTTCTTTTTTGTCTCTTTCTTTTATTTTCCTTTAAGTTCTCAACATTTTTCCCAAATTCTTGTTTCTCTGTGAAACCATTGAAACTGGTGGTGGATGACCAAAACGCAGGAGATCGGGCTTGGTGGTAGAAACGAAAAATATTTAAGTCACTGAAACATACAAAAATCACAGAAGTAACGAAAAGATTGAACAGCAGATCACATGACATGACAATGATGAAGTGAAAACCATTACTTAAATTCACTGATGCTGACTCACTAAATGAAGACAATAAACCTGAACACTGTGAGACTGACAGGGAAAACAGAAGATGACAAAAGCTCCACAAAAACCCAAGCACACAGTCCTGACAGTACCCCTCCCCTAAAGGGCAGATCCCAGATGCCCAAAACACCCATTACAAGCAAATGAGATAAACAAGTCCAGAAAACAGAGCTCCTGACAGATGTTAGGGGTATCAGAACCCCTCCTCAGAAACAGGCAATAGAGGAGCAATCCTACCAACTCGCCCCAAGGACAGGAAGCACGAAGGGGGTCCCGGCGACCCTCTTCAGGAACAGGCACATTAAGATTGGCATTTCTGGTGACCCTCCACAGGAACAGGAAGGATGGCTCCGATGATCAACCACAGGAAGGGATTTGGTGGACATGGCATGACGTGACTTGAATATGGCTGCCGGGAATCCCATATGATGTATGGCGTAGACTGCAGTGGCAGAGATTCCCCTGCTGGGTCTAAGGTGGTCACCGTTTTTGCTCTCTTTGGGTATTTGTCATGTTTTGGTTAATTTATTAAATGTTTTAAGCTCCTGTGTTTGGGTTCTTTACCCACCACTTCTTGACAACAAAATTGACCAAATTATTCCACAGAATGTCAATAACCACTTGATGTAACATTAATCCATCCCTTTGTTTTGAGACATCTTATGATAAATATATTAAGTTTGGCTTTTAATTTACAGACCCCTGCTCTGTTCTTTCTCTCATTGACTCGACTGTCAAAATATTCTTAAAGCACTGCTAAAGAAAATAAAGCTCTAGCCACTGGAAGCCAGTAGATCATATAGATAACCTTTTTCTATTGGTTTGGAGGGATTGAAGTGATCAGGAGACAATCTAGGCTATATATTGTACACGGCATAAGAGCTGACAAGAGCCACAATCAGAGCAAAAGACCACATGAGGGCTGAGTAATCAAGCAATTTGACACATCAAGGATTAGTAGCCATGAGCTTTGATCACTGCTGATACTAAAATGTGATTTCTCTTGTGCCACATTTCACGGTAGAGTCCTGATAATACTGTTCTCCACATGACTGTGTAATTAAATTCAGCGTAGGTTTGTTCATAAAGACAATGTTTTTGTAGCGTGCTGCCACATTTAGGTTGGCCAGGATTTCAGGTCATTATTTACATGAAGTAAAGTGATAGATTCAATTAAATAAAGACGTTTAAACGATTTCCATGAGCCTCTGGAGTTCATTGTTAGTGATTACAATCAATGCAGTAATTTTAGGTTTCAATCATTGATGCAGTTATGTTTAATCACTGGTAAAAATACAATGTGGATCCAAATATATTACAGAATTTTGCTTTTTACCTCAAGATGATAAAGTCAGTTGCTCTGAAAACAAGTAAATAGATATACTCTCTGGTCTTCTGAAGCTCCTAGTAGCTCCAGTAGTCATGCAAACATTTTATACTATCAAGGGAAGCAATCATGCAAGGAGCCATTTCAGGTATTAAGGTATCCATCTCTCCCTTATCTGTATCCACTCCAGATAGAACACCCAAGACACGGGGCTGCTCCACTGCAGAGCAAAAAGAAATGACCAAAATAAGATGAAACGGGTCTTTAAAAACCACCAAAACTATTTCTAATACTTTTAAATGTTTCTGTTTTTTTATAGTTGATTGAACACACAAATGTGCAGGGACTCTCCAGGATTTGTGACCCACAGGATCTTTTCTAATCAATAAAACAAAGTAAGACGCTTGAGAACGTTTCAGTTAATGAAAAACCCTAAATTTTAAAACAGGAAAACCATGAGACTTAAAAGTAATGTTGAGCATAAGAGCAGTGAAAGAAATCCAACAGATATGCTGTTGACATAAAACCTGGACCAATGGAGTCACCCATGCAGAATGACTTGTTTCCAGTTCCAACAATATAAAGTCAATTCAGTCACCTTTTTCTGCCGTACGGTAGATGGCATGTTGGAACCAGAGGTCTTCTGTGAGCAGTGGTTGGTTTAAGTCGCTGTAAGTCAATGCCAACCACGTGGAGAGAAAATAGACTCACTCTGGTTTGTGCGTGTGTATTCTTGATTTGTAATTCATATAATACAGTTTGTGCAAAAGTAAAACAATTACAAAATTAAAAAAATACAATTTACACATGCATAAATTAAAATTACAACAGCTTGAAACTAATTACACACAAAAATCTTAAAAAAAAAATACACATGAATCACCGCTTACGCACGAATCTACCGTGAAACTCTTTTCACGTCTCATAAATTCATCCGTGAGTTCACCATAGTTCACTTGTCAGTCGTTTAAAACTTCGATTGTGAATAATAACCAGTAAAATTCGACATTTTCCCTCTTTCTTAAAAATATATTCCTGATAATTTCATATAAAAAGCCTAAATAAGCGTTTTGAAACACTTATCCCTTTAAGAGGTGATTCATGCATATTTTTTTTTACAGATTTTTGTGTGTAATTAGTTTCAAGCTCTTGTAATTTTAATGTGTGCATGTGTAAATTGTATTTTGTATCTTTTTTTACTTTTGCACAAAATGTTTTATATGAGTTACAAATCAGTAATTACACACGAACAGATCCTAATTTATGCAAAAATCAAGAATTATGCACAAACAAATCAGAGTGAGTCTATTTTCTCTCCATACAACCACTCTAACCGATCAGGAGAGAGCTTATTGGAGATCCACACCCCTACCACTTGAATTTGGCCACAGGAGAATCAGTTGGTCAAATCGTTCAAATATTTGACCATGTGTTTTTATGAAGGCATCTGATTGGTCAGTTAATAACTTTAATAATACGCACTACAATTACATATAATTAGGAAGAACATGCTAAAAAAAAAGTAATCAGATCTACAATGGTGGAGAGGGGTCACTCTGTCCAGTTCTAATAAACATTCAACGGCTCTTGATGACGATCCATCCATCCATTTTGGGAACCTGCTGATTTTCTTTTAGGGTCACAGGGTTGCAGGAGCAAACCCAGTTATTGTCGGGTGAAGGTGGTACACCCTATATTATTTTTAAGTGTAATCAAAATCTCCTAAAATGTTCATTAATTTCTTATATTATGTATTATTTCTCCTAAAAACATCAGCTTATAAATATTTTACTTTATTCTTTCACTTCATGTGAAACAATTTCATTTTTTGGAAGCTCAGACGATTTTCAACAGTAAATTCAAGTCTTGGCTACAGTCTCAAAAATGATTTTTTTTCTTTTTTTTTTTTTAACTAGAGTGGTTGGTTGCATAAATGTATCATTTCAAAACCTATAAATAATAATCAACATCATCATTAAGGAATGGGCTGAAGCACCATGCTTTTCATTGTTTTTCGTATTGTTAGTTTTTTTTCTCCAAATTCTGACAAGACATTTTTTAAAAGTCTGTAAATTGTTTATCAAAACAGCAAGAAATAGTTCAGAAGTAGACATTTCAGGATATATTTCATGAAGAGAAAATGTGACATATTTTAGCTGCTTTGTCATTTTTATAGTTATTGAAGTTGTGCTGGAGAAAGGAACTAATTTGCCATTTAAACCTTTGATGTTAAAAGCCTACACACAAAAATAAAAAAAAAAATGTGGCTTGAGATTTCTAAGCTTCACTGTATTCTAGATATCAAGACAAAAATGTATAAGAAAATACAGAAACAGCTCACCCGCTACATCATTTTTAATTTCATAGCTTCAATAACAAAATGTGGAGAGGCAGAGTTCTCTCTTTTGCTACTGTATGCTGTTGGATCTTTGAGGCTAGACGTGTTTTTGCTCTCACTTGTGCGAGAGTGCCTGCAGCAAAAGAATGCTGCTGTTGCATGAGTTCAACACGAGGCGGTCAAAATATTCCCTCATGTCAGAACTGGCAAAAAGTTGAGGTGAATTTACCCAGGTAAGAAAAAAAATGAAAACATTCCCTCCGCTGTATGTTAGCTCTGACCTGAGACTTCAGAGGAAAGGCTGAGTGGCAGCCAGTGAGGTGAGACACCAGTCGTTGTTAGAGCTGATTGCAAGATGTGGAACTTTGGGTTCCGGCTACAGACGCGTGTTGATCTGGAGACACAGCACCAGTAAATAACTCTGAAATCTAAGTGTTTCTTTGGATAGGATCAGAACTGCCCTTCAAAAATGTACACCTAGAACCCCTACGCGCCAACAGAAAGCACCTCTAGATTGTGCTTTGGAGTCGTGCACCTAAACGCCCACTTTGTCAATGATTTTCTCACTGTGGGTTTAAAAGGGGCTTCTGTATCGGCATATCGCTTGAAAATCTGCTCCTTTGTCCCTGCAACACGCTGGCTTCTTGACTCAGCTCTTCTTGAACGTTCCCCACACTCTTAATTTTATGCAGCTTGCTTATCTTGTGACACCATTTGCTTGCAGGGCACACGGCGTTGGAGGGGTGTTTGTTGTGTTTGGAGGAAAACACAGTCAGTTGTGTCAGTGTCACTACCACTTAAAGAAATAATTCAATTTGCCCAATTTAGCGAGCAGCTCATTACCCTTGGGTCTGACCCCCAAAACCCATCAGTTTCCACACATAGATGACAGAGGAGTCGGTGGTCCTCACTGGCTGTCCCTTTAAACATTTTGTCTGGTTTGATTTAGGCAGAAAGCTGGAATTAAAATGATTCTCACCGGAGAATTCTTGCTCTATAATCCACTTCACAAATCCTTTTTTGTCAGATTAAGGCACACATTTAGCAACTTTCACTTGTCAAGTGTCTGAAGATCTAAACAAATCAAAGCAGGAGCTGAATAACAAGCTTTTTCTGCTTCTGTTTTGTAGTGCCAGTATTGCCTGTCAGTACCTTTTCCTTCTAGTTTTCTCATGTCAGTAATGGCAATATCTAGCCACGATAGAAAACTTGTACCTAAGGTTTATGTAAGAGATGATGTCCAGGAGGTGTCCGTCATTAGAAGTTAATGGATGGCGCGGAGGCCTGAACTGTCCTCCGTGTCTTCCATTAATTTAAAATAGACACCTCATCAGGCACTCTCCAGCCTATACCATGTTCACTTATGGAACAAAAATTAAATCAAATGTTAATACTTTAACCTTGATTTATATACATATATGTTTAAACCTTTTTTCTTAAAAAACTGATTCCAGTATTCCACCTTTATTCGTAAATATATCGAATGCGCAAATACGGGAATGATCTTTTTAAGCATTCCGAGTCAACTGATGCCATTTCTCCATGCGCCGACTGCGCTCCGGAGATACACTTCAGGAGCGCTGCAGTTCCTCTGAATGCAAAAATATCTTACAATCGCTTTGAGTTGTTCAGAGTTTTTGTGATGAACTGGAAGAGTCCCGATATTGAAAGAAATCCGCAAATATGCGAAACCGCGAATAAGCCCAGGAACACTGTATTTAATATGTGTTGTCATAGTAAGTGGCTGAAGAGCCTGCACCGACCTCACTCTGCTGCAGCGGAGGAAAAATGGTTTTGTGAACACTGTGAAATAACAACTTAAACAAAGCATCATGTCTAAGTCACCTCTTACCGCTTGTATTAGTCCAGATGATTTAGCAAAGATTGTTGCAAAGAAACAAATTCTTAATCGTTCCATTCTTACAGTGTCACATCCTTGTGTCTCATCTTCTTCTTGTATCCTCTTCTTTATTTCTCTTTTGTTGCATCCTAGTCTTTAAAATGATCAAATTTGTGAAAGAAGTTAAAGGAAACTACTCTGCTGTCACGCTGTTGTTATAAACTGTGGAATAAGTTATGTCATCGTGTGTTCTGAGTTTCTGTTTCCCCGGTTGTCATCTAGTGTTTAGGCCCGAGCAATAATACAGAACATTTGAGCTATGTGACCAGAAGTAGTTTTTTAGTTATCTATTATCACTGTGTATTATAACTTTTTAGTCCTCACCCTGCAGCCAATTAGATTTGAATATTCACCAGATTCAGAGTACAAAAAATATCAACTTTTGGAAAAAAAAAAAGAAAAAATTCAGGTTTTTCCTTTTTGATCTTGACAAAAAATACATATATTTTCTATTGCAGTGGAATGAAAACACTGAAAATCCTTTTCTTTGTTCTTCTCTCTGTCAAAGAATTCAGTGGATTACAAACAGATTTAGTTGCGTTCCCGAAAACCTTTTCAAAGTTTTTAGTTTCCATGTGATTGTCGAATAAAGCCATTTTGGATCCATGGGACAAGCACCCAAACAATATCTTTCTATTGCTTTAAGGATGTTTTATTCATGATCTGTTTAGAGTCGTGTCACCGAGGCAACATTCACAGTTTCTTCATAACACAATAGAGAATGGCAAACTCACAACCACACAGAAACAAACCCTTACATATTATGAAAGTCAAACTAGAAAATAAATGGCATGTTTGCAATAAATGGAAACAATGGTTGTTACAATAAAGTGGACACTGAAACTAACATCTGAACTTTTACATTTCCAGCATAAGCAACTAAACATAAATCCCATCATCCATATCTCAGCAGAGCTAAGAGCTTTTACAACCAAAACTTTGGTTTTACCTTCAGAATATTTCAAAGCTTAAATGCATCTAACTGCAGCAGCCTCCACTAACATAAGATAGTCTTTATTTATATATATTTATTTTCAAAAGTTTTGTCACAATTTACTAGATTGTATATTGTTGTCACTGTTTGTAGGGATTCTGTGACAGCTGGCTGGGACTCCACCCATTGTTGAGCTGTCACAGTACACTGGTGATTAGCAGGTGTTTCTTACATGGAGGGGACTTTACTTCTTTTCAGTGTTTGTTCATTTTCTATATGCTTAAATTCTCTGTAACTTATTCCATAAAGCACGGGCATTTTTTATGTAAAAATATTCTTGGGAATCTGCTGTGTTTTTGCTTGTGGCTCCTCCCTGCATCTGGGTTCTCACCTGTTTGCCTGACCATGACAAATATTTAATTTATCTTTTAATTTATTTCCCTTTCTTTATAGAAAAAAATAGTAAATTATTTTTGCTGTCTTTATATTTTTAAAGCAGTGGTTCTAAATATACAGTCAATTATCCCAATGAGCTTTTTTTTTCTGGAAGTAACAGAAAATACCCTTACAAATGTTCTGAGGAAAGATCTATTTTTAAATCTCAAGGACCCAAAGTTCCAACTACAAGGAATACTAATTCAAAAATCACACCTGGAAGGGAATACCTTTAGTGACCTTTCTTAGAAACATATTTAAATACAATAAAGATCACATCCGTGCAAGGGTCCAAGTTCAAGCAGTAGAAATGTGAGGAGGTTCAACAGAGTGAATTATGTCAGTATGCCACTGTGCTGCTTAGCAAGCTATCCTTACATGAATGTGTGTGCATGCAGAGCCTCTGAAAGCTGGAAGTTAACCTTTAGAAAGGCAAAATTAGCCTTAAAGCAATTAAACCCTTAAACAGGGGATAAGCACGCTAAAATGCACCCACACAAACAGGTTGTTGGTAGATTGTAAGTAAAGACCTGTCATTGATTTTAAACACACACATATCTATATATACACCAATATATATATATATATATATATATATATATATATATATATATATATAAACTCACCATATAGTCAGAATGGAAGTGACCCTCTGCAAAACCAAGTAATTACCAGAAAAACCGACAAGTGGACGAGTGAAACGAGAGCTAATGGGCATAAAATGAATGTGTCTGACAATGCGCATATGCATTGCCTATTTAGTGTTTAATGAGAGCCAAAAATAAAATCCCGGCAATTGGCTGTTATAGTTGCAGAGGAATTCCAGTGTTTTACTCTTGTGTTAAATAAAATGAACATCTGAACCCTCAGGAAAGTGCTACAGGACAATAAAAGCCAGCAGACTGTAAAACAGCACATCACTAAAGTCGCAATTGCAAATTGACTGAGCAAAGATTTCCCTCGTTTCTCACATAAATGCAAAGCGTATGTCCTACTGCCTTAGTTGTTCTTCGGAGCATACTACACTTCCTGTCTCTCTTCATACAAACTGGGAGATATATATGTTAAAAATGAATTTATATATATAAATATATATATATTTGCGCTTCTTTATTTGCAGTTTCACATATTCAGAGTTTTGTTTTGGTTTTCATTGCAATCACGTGACTCCGGTTTGTCCCAACTCCAACAGCTCTAGACACTTGTAGGAAAATTTTGCTTCCGAAGGAGATTTGGGAATTTCCCAGGAGTTGAGGAGCACGCAGCCCGTCCGCTACACTCAGACACACTCACAGCGAGCCTGCATGGAGAAATGGCATCAGGCGACCCAGAAGCAGCTCAAAAATATCCTGATCATCGCGGAGGATGATGGTCATCCAGAGCAGATGTTATTGTGGATAGAGATGCCCTTCAGCACTAACTGTTGAAGGAGGAGGCAGGCGCTTTTTGAGGCACTGAGAGACAGAGTGACAGTCGTTTATAGTCTGTTGTCGATTGATCAGAAGTATTTTTGATAAGTATGGATTGGTAACGGACGTTCCTCGGCTGCCTGTGAGTAATTGAAAATACTGTATAGTATGTCCAAAATCCTTAACGCAGGAATCTTTTTTACAGTGCACTGGCCTTTCACCTAGATTGAAACAAGCTGGGGGGGAAGCCTCCCATGAGATAATTACTGAATGGATAATTATGTTTCAGCTGGGAACACGTTATTCAACCCTAATTGATGCAGTTATTCTGTACTCGTAAAGATGTCAACACGTTTTAGAAGGGTGATGGCATACTTTAAGAGAGTCACAAAGATGACCTCAGAAATTCAAATCGGGTTAACCGCTGTCCAAACTGGAGGGATGAGAAAATCTGGATAAGGTGACTATTATATAAAAAAAAAAAAAATCTAGTTCATGTCGATGCTAGAAACATTTTTACATCCAGCTGGCCTTTTCCTAACAGACTCTCTTACTAGTCAGAATTAGCCAACATTGGGTCAGCATTTTTATTTTAAGATTAAGCTGCTGAGGTTTTTTTTTTTTTTTTCATGTTATTGTATATATTTTGTAAAGTATGCATCAGTGTATGAGGTCCTATCCCAGTGGCTCTGTAATCAGATTCACATGCAGCTGTCAGGATTTTTTCTGTGCCAGTGGGCAAGGCTTTGTTCCAAATGCGATGCTGCACACAGAAATCTTAACGCTTTACACATATCTGCAAGGAATTCAAACAGGAAATGTTCTTTATAAGTCTAATAGGCTCAAAGTGAGCCATGCCGTGCGGCTATCACACTGACACTTTAAACAAACTGGAATCCCAGTAATGTGTTTTACACCGGAGTGCATTAAGTTATCACTTCACACGCTTCTGAGGTTATGCCATAACTTAACAGAAATGATGATACACAGATGAGAAATAGTGTGCCTGAAGGTTAGAGAAGCATGCTTTGGGGCTGTCTTGGAAAAAAAAAAAAAAGTGAATGAGTAATGTTCTCCCATCCCTCAGCAACTATTGTTGAAGTGTCCTTGGAAAAGGCACTGAACCCCCAGTTGCTCAGATTAAGCTGTTCAGTGGCCAGAAATGCTAAACTGTGACTGCCCTGGTTGGTTACCAAATGGGCTTGAGTGAAAGAGAACAAGCACAGCCACCCTGCAAAATACCATGTTGCCTCAACAGAGTCTTTATTTTGTTGAGCCGGTAATAAACCATTATTTTGGATTTTTCTTTGTCTCCAAAATTTCAAGTGCTTCTCTTATGTTGGACATCCACAGTGACTAGCCGTGGCGGCTCAACCCCGCTCCTCAAGATCTGCCACCTCGCTTGCTGTTGATTATATGGATGAAGTGTGTTTAGAGTCTGGCATCCGCTGATAAACAAGTAAGATGGTGGATCAGGTTTTCTCTGTATCCAGTTTGGGGAATTAGGAAACCAAATGTCCCAAATAAAACCATCGTGCATTGATAATCATATTCTGCAGCACAAGTTGTTTATTTTTTTTCAATTATGCTCTGAAAGGTCAAGAACCTCTGATCAAGAGGGTCAAATTTAACCCGCCGGCTTTTTTATGCTGCATACAATTTATAGTGCAGCTATTACTAAAGATCAATAGCACTTAAACTGTTCCACTGGTATTGAAACCTGCTTTGATTTAAAAGCAAACAGATCCTTGGTCAAGTCCAAAGAAAAACAAGTTTATATATATATATATATGCACAAATTCACAAACATACACCAGGACTTGGCCAATGTTTTTTGAAGTCTTGATCTTTTTCATCTATGTCTTTCATCTTTGAATCCGGCTTGGAAGACACACACACACACACACACACACACTCAGAGACCAGGCGCACGCTGGGGAGAAGCTGCATTTGTATTAGGATATATCTGTTTGTTGACAGTTCACTTTTTAAAGTTTAAGCCAGCCAAGCATCCGGAAAATTTCCCATACTCCCTCTGATGAAGATTTAAATATGCAAGAGAGGGTTGTTTTACACAGATAAGTATGTCAACACGGAAAATCTGACCCCGAACGGCGAAAAACCGAAGTGTGTACTTTAGAGTGCCTCCTAACAATGCAGTCAAACCTTGGGGATGGTCAACCCTGCCAAGGACATGACAGGAGCTCTTCAGAAAAACAAGCATAAATGAATGAAGGCAAAGACGGACAAGCAGCAGAGTGCAAATCTTTTCAACTTCATTATCGGCAGTGACGCACTAACGCCACCAAGGCTGAAGTTTGATTACAAACCTTGGAGGCTGTTACTTGAGGGTTTAGAAAGGCAGTCCAAACGGGTGGGTGGGGGTTGGGGGGGCATCTCCAAAGACTTTCCAGATTCAAGAGCCTGCATGCTGTTTTTTTCTCATCCCATCAGAAAATGACATTTTTGGGTAAAATGGGAGAAGCTTTGAAAGGATTATAATATTTGTCAAACAGATATGATCTGATTCTTTAAAAAAGACAATGTTAGCAAGGGAAAAATTGACAATAAAAACATGGAGGGTTTTAATTTTTTGTTGTTGCATTGACTGTGAAGATTGTGTTGGTTTGTTTTCATTCATGATATCTCCGTTCTTATGTTCTTTTTTCCATATTTGTATTTTATTTTTTCTTTCACGGTCTCATCTGATTGTACACATACGAGAATAAATTCAGAAAATTATTAGAAAAATGTTGTAATTTCACAAGAATAAACTTACAGAATGACAAACTTATAATTTCACAAGTTTTAAATAGAGAATGAACTAGTCTTACATTTATGTAGCAACAAGGAAATATGAACAATAAAAAAGGAACCAGTATTGTGTTTGAGATGTAGAATGCATTGTCTTTCATTCAGCATTGGTTTCACTAATAACAACATACTAACTCTTTCAGTAAGTCAAAATTCTTTTATTATAAGTCTCAGGACATTGAAAAGAATCTGTAGGACACTGGGCCTCTTCAGTAAAAGATTCTTGAGTTTACAACCTTTACATCATCATGTTGCAGAAATCCAAATGCATTTTAGCTAATTGATTCCTATGATAAAAAAAAAAAAACAAATTGATGGATTTTTGGACATGTAATGTGGGTGGAGCCTCATACAACCAACTAGGCTATACTGTATATTTGAAAAAGTGTGTCTTTTTATTTGTTACATTATTTCTACAAGATTATTCTTGCCTATTTTTTCTCATAAATTTGCACATTCATTCTCGTAAAATTCCCAAAAAAAAAATTCTCATAATTTTACAAGATTATTCCTGTAAAAGTATGCATTTTTTTTCATAAATGTACAACTTAATTCTTCTAAAACTGGGACTTTTTCTTATGATTTTACAACTTCTTTCTCTCTTTTTCATGGTGGCCCATCATACATTTGGTAACCATCTCCAGCTGTTCATCATTGAGGCTAATCCTCTCTAATGTGTCTGGTGTTCAGTTAGAGCTGGTCAGATCCTCAACATTTAACTATTTGTTTTTTTTATTTTGTTTCCTGCACTTTGATTCCTAAACCACCAGTTCCTCACAGTGATGATTTGTAAGCACTTGCAATTGAGAAATTGAGACATTAATTTATCCTTAACTCTGACCTCTTTTCTTTCTTATATGTACTTTTTTTTCTTTTTGTGTTCAGTCTCTTTCCATTGGACATGCAATTTTCTTAGGCATGCATTTTATCATCTTCTTTCTTAAGCGAGTAAAGAAAGATGTTTGTGAGCCAGAATTGATCATAGGTGAAAACATTATTGCAAGGAGAAGTTGTTTGAGAGTTCAGAAAGAAATATATATATATATATATATATTTCTTTTAAGGAAGGTCAGATTTCTTGAGTTTGCAGGTATAACCATTCGGCTGCCAACAATTATGAAACCAGAGCTGTCAAACTTTGAGAAATATTTCTGTGCCGTGGTGATTGCAGCAGTTCTGACAAGAGTAGACACTGAAGAATCCTGATTTTCCTCCCACCTGCAGACTCTGGAAAACTTCTGTCTAAATTTAACTTTCTATTATGTCATGTTTTGCAGACCTATATTTTTTGACTGCAGCACATTTTCTTTAGGATTTTTTTTTCAATGTTTTGTTGCCTGATGATACTTTCTCATGCAGATAATCAGTTCTAAAGTTATGTCAATGAAAAAAAAATGTCTCCCTGTTCTTCACATCTGACCATCTATTATCAGAAAACGTTCTGTTATTTTTTGACTCTTAGAATTGCATCTTAGTCTTCACTCACAATTGGTTAATCCACAGCTCCTCTTCACATCGCAGTGAGATTTTAGTGTATTTCTCAAAGAAGCTGTGACACACTCTCCTTCATTATAGAGCTACTCTGATGGTGTTTTCAACATGTTCTTGATGTGCTAAATAAAATAAGATTAAAATAGCATTTCTGAGTGTTTCCTTTTTCAAATCATTAGGAATCAGGAGCAGATAAAAAATGATGTTGGAGAAAGCTTGTACTAGTGCTACCATCAGCGGACCACATGCCCCCCCGCATCCTTCCATTCTGATACATCCACTCGCAGACAAATAGATTCATGAACGTCTTCGTTTTCCTCGTCTGGATCAAAACTGTATGTAGCTAAGTAATGTTAGGTTGGGATTAAGAGGTGCTGTAGCAGGAGAGAGAGTAAACAAAAGGATGATGGGAAATCAGGGTGGTAAGCAAAACTTTTATGAACTACTGCCTCTTTGCAGAAACTCTTTTCCTAAAATCAACTTTTTTTTTTTTTTTTTGGGTAATAACGGCAAAATTAAAAGACCACAAATAGATTTAAAAAAGAACTCTTTTAACTGTTTTGGACTTACAAATTGAAAACAAAGAGTCAAACCGGGAGAGCTGCTCATCTACATATTGAATCATCAATTTCTGCGGTGACAAAAAGGCAATGCTTCTTTCTGATATTTAACAAAAAAGTGAATTTCCCCTCAAACCAAATGATGTCAGTCAAGATATTAAAGTGAAAACAAAAACACAACTAATCAGCAGCGGTGACGAGGTGAAGGCAGGCGCACAAACACCTTTCTCCTCTCTTTTCTGAGAGCCTCTGCACAGAAGATGCTCTGCCTTCAGGCAAATCACTCTTTTTATGGAATTCCCCATTAGCCACCCTCTAATATTCAGACAGCGCTCATTATTCTTTGCTTTCATGTGCACGTGAGCAGATGTTACCAGGGTGAAGGTGCACTTTCAGCTTCCAAAAGCCACCAACTTGGACCAGCTTGACCGACAATCCCTCACTTGTTGAAAAGGCCAGCAAGCAGCCAAGCAGGCAGACATCCCCGAGTCCAGCAGCACTGCCATCCATCCATCCATCCATCCATCCATGAGAACACGCGCCTCCCACACGTGAGCAACTTACCTTCAGCGCTTCTATGTCCAAAGACGCCGACTGCTCCATGATGACTGTGAAGAGCTGCAAATCTAACAAAGGTCCCAGAAGCGCAGAGGATCATAGAGAGCGGGGGGGACAGGTTCGAACCCTAAACCCCCCCCCCCACCCTCTAGGAAAAGTTGAGAAGCTCTCTAGAGTCCCAAACTCAGCTGCAGCATCCCCCCACCCCCCCGAGCTGCTGCCGGCGTCCGCCTTCCTAATAATCCAGTACAGGGCGACAGCTTTTCTCAGTTTGTGTCCCCTCGGTGAAAACGGGACTCCACGCCAAGAGAGCCCCCCCACCCACCCCCCTCCGTCCCCGGCTCTGCCCGCGCAGGGAACCGGGAGAGGAGAAAGTGAGTAGGAACGCAAATCAGCCGCGCGTAATGCTTTACGCAGGAGGCTTTTGCGCACTTGTCGATCCAGCAGGTGATTCTTTTTTGTGTGTGTTGTTACATCTGACTGAGAGGTCCCCCCCCCTCCTGCCTTCCCCTCTGCTGGAATGAAGCCGGGACTCGCGGGCTCTCCTCTCTCCCACCCGCCCCCCATCAACCTCACAGCCGGTCAGCGCAGAAATCCCCTCGTATCCAGCTGGATGTCCGTGAACGTGCCGCTGCCTCCGCTCCAGCAAGCGGAGAGAAAACGTCCGGATCCCAGAGATGATGCTCAGACTCGCATGGGCGACTTCCATGCGGCAAACCGCCAGAGAGATCAGCTCTGCCCCCCCCCGAAAGAGAAAGGAGAGAGAATGAGGGAGAGAGAGAGAGAGAGAGAGGGATGCTGAGGAGAGGAGATGGAGAGAGCAGCTGGAGTTGAGAAGGGAGGAGAGACGGAAGGAAGGAAGGTTGCTGTATATTATTGCAATGACTGACGTGTGTGTGTTGGCAGGGAGGGGGGGAGTGCGCTCTAATCAAGTAGATGAATCGACAATGCCTCTTTGCCACTGAAGCCAGGGGAGATTTAAATGCAGACACTGTCGGGGGAAGGTTGTTGCAGAAAGTGTGTGTGACTGCGCTCCGTTATTTTGTGGAGGGAGATACAGTCTGCCTCCATCATGATCTGGAAGCGGCGGACGGATTCCAGACCAAACTTCTCGTCCATGTCTGTCCTGCTGGTCATCGCGGCGCAATCTGTCCCAATCCTTCTTTCCCGCGTAATAAGATGTCGCCGCCTGCCGACCACCGAGCCGTTTCATTATTCCTAACACACCTTTGGAAAAGTGCAAGTGCGTGCGTACGTGCTATGGAGCTGAAATGGGACCAATATTATTTGAAAATCACTTGAAAAAATATTAAAATGTCCAAAACTTTTAACTATTTTTAAATAAACATTCCAAAAATGTTTTTGATTCTTCCTTATTAATTCAATTTTGAGTTTACACATTTAGACACATTAGTTTAGAAATACATTAATAATCTACTATATGTTTTTAATATATTTATATTAATCTGATACAGTTCACATACTTTAAAATGTATCAGTGAAAAAATGAGATTGTTAATATCATACAGTGTTACATGGATTCTCAAAAGGAGAAATTCAAAAATGTTCAGATCATTAACATTGGAAACATTGTTCTACCTCTCCTGGAGGAAGTATTAATTTGGCCACTTGGTGGCGATCGTGCAGTGTCATTACTCCTTTTTTCAGAAGAAGTAAGTATGAGGAAAAATACAATGTTTTAGATCACAAATGGTTACTTTAAATAAAGTTCCTTGGAAGAATTTAGAAAATTCATACCTTATAAAGATGTTAATTTAGTCAGCAATGTCTGTTTACGTCAACCAAGCGTTAGCATTAGCATCCTATGGGAAATTTCATTAAATGTTAGCATCAAGCTTTAGCTTTATGTGCTAAATTGATTTTTATTTTTATGAACCGATTATTAATCTGTTAAAGTAATTGATTCAAATCAATTAATTGATTTTATCCATCAAGCTCTACTTTAAATATTATTATTTTTTTTAGATTTCAAACCCCAGAATTTCAATTTTTTTCACTTCCAAATCTTTTTTTGTTGTTGTTGTTTTTGAATCAGAAAACTTTTGGGCCCATGGGAGTTCGTTGGGGCGCGGCTAAAACAAAGGACCAATCTAAATCAATAGGGGTGGAAACTTGTTACAGTCCTGGTGCATTTACTGACTCTAAGAACTTGAGTAGTTGCAGTCAGAAAATGATTGTTTTGTATGGGGCTAAATTGAGGCCAATATTCGTTGAAACCAAAATAAAACATGTTGAAAAAAATAAATAAATAAATAAATAAATGTCCCAAAATATTAGCTTTTCTAAAATAAACTTAAATATATTGACTTCAAATGTTGGTTTTTAGGTTTAAAAACTCAAAATTTCAATTTCACTTTTTTCACTTTTAACTCTTGTTCTTCATTTTTATGAATCAGAAAAATTCAGTTTCAAAATTTGTGACTTGCACCGTTGTGGTGCATTGGGGCGGGGCTAACACGAAGGACAAATCAAAATCATTGAGATGGTAACTTCAGTCCCGGTGCATTCACTGACTCTGAGAACTGTGATAATTACATTCAGAAAATGGCCGTTTAGTCTGTACTATCATAGTCTGAAGTTGTCCTATGACGGGTGTAAAAAGCTTTTTTTAATTTTTACCACTTACAAACTGTTCATCAAAAACCCCGTTCAAAGCGCCGTCTTATTGTGTTACATACAGGCATCAAAAACATCCTTATGCTTCTGAAATATTCAGATTTGAAAACGAAAAGAGTTGAAAGTGAATAAAAGGTTTGAAGCTGGAAAAAAAGGTTCTAAAATTGAAATTCTGAGTTGTAAAACTTAAAAAAAAGAACATTTGAAATTGAATTTCAATTTTGCAATTTGCTTTATTTGCTTTACAGATAATATTGGCCCCGATTTAGCTCCCCAGTGTGTGTTTGAGCAGGGATGATGGGAAAATTGTGGTGAAATAGGATATTAGGAGTTGAGGAACAGGGAAAGGAAAAATAAGCATTCAACCCTTTAACCTGAGGCGTAGCTTAAACTCAAAATCTTTAACGTACTCTAACTTTTCAACCATTAACATGATAATAAAAGCGGCTCGTCGAGCTTTTCTCCTTCACAATCTACTTGAAGTAAACAAAAACTAATTTCTCTGGAAGTGTGAGGGTTTCCAAACTTCCCTGTTGTTGTGAAAGGCGCC
Source organism: Oryzias javanicus (assembly GCA_003999625.1). Classification (NCBI taxonomy): domain Eukaryota; kingdom Metazoa; phylum Chordata; class Actinopteri; order Beloniformes; family Adrianichthyidae; genus Oryzias; species Oryzias javanicus. The sequence goes on from CM012437.1 coordinate 5,796,100, forward strand.
GCTCGCCGTGTCTCTGTGTGGTGCTAAGGATCTGTCCATCCACTCACCTGATGATTGACAGCTGGGATAGGCTCCAGCAGACCCCCCTGACCTTGTGAGGGACGAGGCGAGCGTGGTGGATGAGTGACACCTGCAGCAGAAAGCAGCCGGCCTGCTGCTTCTGAGATCTTCTCCGATTTCCTTGTAGAGCATGCTCCCCAGCTGTCATGGGTCAGTCAGGAGTCTGGTGTCTCTTGCAGGCATGTCACCTGTCCTGCTTTAGTCTGAGTTTACCTATGTGTTTGTTGACTGCAGACTCTGGAGAATTGGACTTTATTGGCATATTTAAAGACATACTCCAATGAGAATAGTGTTTTTAACATGTTCTTAGCCTTTTTTCATGATATGTTCCAAATAGTTTAAGACTAAAACTGTGTTTCAGAGTATTTCTTTATTAAATTCATGGTGGATCAGGAGCACATTAAAACCTGTAAGCAAGCAAGAGATTGTAAACAAAGGGGGAATGCTGGGATATCAATGTAGGATTACTTCTACGCCAACAGTCCTGCTCACAACCCAGAGGCAGATTTCTGATGAGCTCCTGCAGCGCAAATGTCTTAACGTATCTATGTATGTACCGTATTTTCCAGAGTATATCACTGTTTTTTTTTTCTTAGTTTTGCCAGGGGTGCGATACTCACGACTGAGTTATTTGTGCTTTTTTTTTTAAAACATAAATAGGGTAAATATTTTAATTTGTATTTTCCCTTGAAATACGTTGTTACTTAAGGGTTGTTATTTGACAACGGAAGGCGCTGTTGGAATGATATTATTGATATTACAAGGTGGAAGAAAATATTATCATTAAAAGAAAATCTGATTGTTTTCCTATTAAACTTTTTTTTTTTTAATACAGATCAAAACATTAGTATTATTGCATTTATCTTTTATTTATTTTTTTAATTACGTCAGAATTTTCTCCCAAACGTGCGCCTTATACTCCAGATCGACTTATAAATGGTTTTGACATATTTTTTTTTTGCTCTCGCGACTTATACTCCGGAAAATACAGTATGTATTCTTTGATATAAAAACTGCATGATGATAACTCAAAGATCATTGGGAACAGTTTTGCAAAAGAAAACAATATGGTTTGAGTGAAACTTTAAAACTGAAATTTAATTTAAAAATGAATCCAATCAGTTTTTAATGTTCTTGATTAATCATTGATCTTCTGATTTAATAACAGTGCTCCTCTGGCAACCGTAAGAACACAGGAAATGCCGCATGGTTTGAGCTGCGCCGCTTGTTTCCTGCATCCTCAAATGGGTCACATGCACTGCCTCTCCTCACTGCCAGCCAAGGCTCGCTCCTCCCTGATATCAGCCACAGATGTGGCGTGCTGGTGTTGAGTTCCAGCTGTAATCCATCTAAAATCACCTCTGCTACACGGGGCTTCACTGTCACCACGCTGCCAGATTGCAGACTTAACTGTACAGTCACACTCCATGGCCTGTGCTCTTTGATTCACACTCCTGACATGTGTCTCCTGTTTTCCTGTGAGCCCCCCTCCCAGTTTATAAATCCTTCCTTTTCTCCTGACAATGGAGAGACAAGAGAGGTTTGCATTAGTGATGGTTGTACTACACACTCATTTTTGGTAAACTTACTATGAGTGATGGCACTGTTCATTTATTGTAATAAATTTTTTACTTTTTCTACATGGGTGGAGAAACACAACCTTTAAAGGGTAACCAAACAGAGAAGTTGGAGGCTGACTCCGCCCACAGCTGAAATTTGAGAATCCAGTCAGAGGGGTGGAGCTGAGGAACAGGACTGTGACCATTGTCGCAACATTTTCTGTATGCAGAACTTTATCGGTCGCACCACTCACCCAGCACGAACCACACGCCACTTCCGCTAAAACATTTATTACGGGATCTATGGGTGTGTCTCGTCACTTTTGATAACGCAGTTTGAGGTCAGAGTTTGTCTTCAGACGATAACAACAATAATAACCCCTTAGAATGTTAACACTTAAAATGTTTACCATAGTCAAAACATTCTCTGATAAATTCAACTGTGTAATAACTCATTTATACCTGTAGGGGGCAGCACACAGACAGTCTTACACTGCATTTTTAAGAATTAAACACGTTTATTTTAATTTGTCAAAGATTTGGCGTTGACCAACAGCTTTAAAGCCCCATTTATAGAGGTCAACAGCCAAAAAAAAGTGCATTTAGGGTTTGGTTTCACTTTAAGGGTTCAGTTTACACTAAAATCGCCTCTTTTTAAAAAAACTCACTCCAATGAAAATGACGTATTTAACAAGTTCTTGAGGCATTTTTCTCAAGATGGATGAAACATATGAAGGATATGGAGAATTAAAAAGTTTTTGGGGTATTTATTCATTCAAACTGAAATTAATCAGGAGCAGATAAAAAATGTCTCTGGAAGTGTGTAGAAACTACAGTCAGCAGGCCACAGCTTCCTGCTCTGCTCCATTCTGATCTTGCAGACTAATAGATCCATGAACATCTTCCTTTTCCTCATCTGGATCAAAACAAATTGTTTTATTTGGGTTGTGAGGGTCTGTAAGCCAGTGGGAGAGAGTAGGAAAAAGGGCTGATGGGAAATTGGAGCAAACTTACTCTGTGTCAGTGAATTTCTGATTAACTCCTGTGGTTCTGCAGAAAATATGTCTTAGAAAGTGACACATTTTTTTAAAACGTTGACTAAAAAAAACACAATTAAAACTAAAATATTTCTGGGAACGCTTTAACCATAGATCAAAAGATGATCTGAGTGGGACTTTAAATCATGTCCGTGATAAAATGTTTTCACGTGATGAAAAGATGTTTGGTGATGCATCTGTAATGATCTGGATATTCCAAACTAATGGATCAGCCATTGGGAGAGAGACGTGCTTTTTATGTTTGTGCTGCTCTGTGTTTGGATTTTTGTTAGTACATATATATACATTCACCAAAAACAAACACAGTAACATTTTTATTTTCCAGGACAATATTAAAACATTTAATTTATAAACCACTTTTCTTTTGCTGTTCAGTGTATTTTCCCTTCTCTTTCCTTAACTAACCTTCTCTCCTTTTCATTCTAAATCATTTCGTCCACATTAAGCCATCTCCTCTTTCCTTTTCCCGCTGCTCTGTAAACTCTGCTTCCCATAACCCTTTACTTTCTATAAACTTTGTGCTTTCAGGTAATGGATAATTTTCAGAGAGCTTGTTATTTTAATGGGGGTTTGCCCTCAAATATGAAGACTGTGCTGAGCCAGCATGTTCCTCCCTCTCTGCCTCTAGTCACTAGAACAGTCACTCCCTGTAAAATACTCCGCTTTACAGCGCAAAACTATATTTTCATTTCAGAGATTTACACTTTTTTATCACTTGTGAAATTTCCCATGAGGTTGGTCACATGCTGTCTCCCACAGTCTGCCTGAAAGGTGTTCACCACATTTACAATCGGAGCTTGAAAGTTTTGCTCATCCGCTACAATAAAAGTGACGGCAGCGCGGCCACAGAATTTAAGAGGCGTCTCAGGTTTTTAGTGTCACTCAAATCACTCCGGGTTGCAGGAATTTAAGGCACCAAAGTTTGCTTTAGTCACTGCACAGAGGGCAGAGGCTGGTGGCAGAGTCACTTTTTACTGCCGTGCAAGCACAAAATGTTCTGTTTTATTTAACAAAGGAATCATGGGAAAAAACACACCGTTCCCCTGGTAACACTCACATTTTGTTTTCTGTCATGATTTTTTTTACAGCCTCCTCAAAAAGAAGCTTATAGCTTCTTTATTGACACATTTACTGTTTTCTTTTTCTCTAAATTTGGGAATAATTACGACATTGCTTGCATGTCATAAAGGCATTTAAATCATGTTTTCACCTCTTTTTATTATATGTTTTTAATAAAGCATATTAATTTATGTAGAATTTTTTTCATGTTGAATTTAAATAAGGTCCCCCTAAGTCCATCTGTTCATTCATTCATTCATTCATTCATTTTTTATTTATGCATGTATTTCTTTATTTATGTATCTATTTATTTACTCATTCATTCATTCGTTTTTTTATTAATTTATTTTTTTTCTATTTATTCATGTATTTATTTATTCATTCATGTATTAATTTATATATTTATTCATTCTTTCAATTATTAATTAATTTATTAATTGGTAAAATTAAAAGTTTGTTTATTAATTTATCCATTTATTAGTTTTTTAAAATTTTTCATCTCTTTATCTCTTCATTCATTTATTTATTTACTTTAATCAAGACATGTATTAAATATGCAACCCAGTCTCAGTGAAATGCGTACATATTCCACGGCTTTGCATCCTGGGAATACCGTGCATAGTATACGCCAAACACGGTTTTTGCATGCATATGATACGTGAGACTGGGTTGAAATATGACATTAATCCATGTCATGAGATTAGAAAGTGAAAAAAAAATGTAAATTGAAATTCTGGATTTTGAAATCTAAAACAAATAATATTTTAAGCAAGCCTTGGTTGATACACAACTTTACAATTTTATAACTTCATGAATTGAGAGGGAATAGTATGAAAAATTAAATTCTTATTTTATGTCTGCCCTCTTATAATATGAAAAATTCAAACAATTTTATGCTATTTGTAACCTTTGAAAATGTAAAGGGTGAAACACATTTTGGAACAAATATCAATCAATGATTTTCTTGTGTTAACAATGCACAGTGGAATTTAAGTAATTTAGTTTAATTTAATAAAAAAAAAAAAAAAAAAAAACTATTGTAAATTTTATTTAACATGTTTGCAAATACAAGGTCAAATTTTTCTCTCTTTCCCCTGACAAAAACATGACCACAAGTTCAACAACTTGAAATAAAGCTGTAAGAACAGCCTATTTTTTGCAAGATCTTTTAACATTTGAGTTACTTTGAAAAACACTGCAGAACACAGTGGAATGCTGACTGTATGAAAATGTCTAGTTGTGTGATAAATAACTACTGTAAGACAATCAATCCAAAGTAAGATTTCTACAACTTTCAGGCAAACCAACAAAAGTAAACCTGAATCTCTGATTGTGGTGTTTGCAACAAAAATATCTGTAACAAAGAAGGACAAACACTAATCTTTCACCAATTTTCTTTAAAGCTTAGTGTTGTTTGCATATTTCAAATAGTGTCAAATGTAAAGACAAACATTATGACAAATGTTAAATAAGAGCAACACACCGCAGCGTTTTCTAGTGCGGCTGGAATCAGCAACGTGTCATCCAGTCCCAGAGACAACAAACTAGGTCTCCTCTACTCCATAATGCAGTAGGATTCCGGGCTGATTCAGGCATGCATGTGTTTTCTCTTTGGTCACAGGCATGTTCGTGGGCATGGTGTGATGTGCCCCTAATTTTCAAAGAAAAGAGTTGTAATGAAAAACTCCAGCTGGGACACAGTGTGATACCATCGAGAACTCATTACAAAATGCACATCAACGTGGAGGCACTGACGGAGTCCTGCCAACATCTGGGAGCTTTGATTTCAGTCATTAGCTTGTGGTTATTACTGTGTTAGAAAGGCTGTTAGGTCCACATTATGTGATACCTGTGAAAGGAAATTGATCCTCATATGTAAAATATGGGCATCAAAATGTAGTTCCAATGCATAGATTTACTTTTGATGAGGGAAATCTTGAGTAAATAAAAAGATGCAGCTCTATTTCTGCCCCTAAGCTGCAAGAAGATACATACCCTATGTGCTTAAAAAGGGTTGAGTCGTGGATTGTTTGCAATGTGATAGTACTGTTTGTGATAATAAAAAAGAATGCATGATTTTGACATCAAATCATTTACTTTGAAACTTTCTTTATTACCCAAAACTGGTGAATTAAACATAAAGTTATCCTTAATATTTCCCTTCATCTGACAAATTAATTGTTTAATGAACAACATTTTGAAAACAGAATGACAGTTTACACAGCAAGGACACATGTTTTTGGAGCACTGCATAGATTTTAGTTTTCTGGTGATCAGCAAAAGTAAGGAAAAAATTGTGGATACCATGTAGAGCTAAGTTTTGTTTTCACAATGTGTGGCTGCTTTTTTCAGATAATTTACAAACTAACCACACATATTGTCATATAATGAGAAAATGAGCATTCTTTACTGTTTTAATTTTGCTTGAAATATGTGGAGGTGGGTACATGTGCCCCTTTTATGTGATGAGCAGATGCAGAAAATAGAATTTTTCCATATTTTTAGATTGTTATGATTAAAAAGATTGATTGTATTGTTTGTTTTCAATCTATTTTTATACAAAAATATATCTTAGTTTAAAAACAGAACAGATTTCTCTTTATTTCTCCACAAAAACACTTAAAAGCCTTGCAAATGTTGATTAAAAAGCTCATGGGCGCCTTGTCTTTATAAACTACAAACCCCATGCACGTTTGAACGTATCCTTAACGCTGATTGGCTGGCTTGCGATCCAATCGTCGGGCAGAGACGTGTCTGGCATCAGAGGCCGTGAAGCATCCTTCCGTCATGGCGTATATCTGGGCTAAATCCATGGTTAACCTGCGACTTCTTTTTGTTTTCTTTTTATTTCTGCTATGTCTGCCGACCGGAGGAGGCCAGAAGAAGAAAGAGGTAAAAGTTTTACCGTCAAAATGTCGTTTTCATTCATAATGTGCAATGTATTGTCTTCACGGAGCTCAAATGACCGGTGTTTTCAAGCTAGCGATGTAAATAAGAGGAAAGCTACGTGTGTGGTCAATTAGGGAACCGGTTTTTATTATATTGTGCGAATACAGTCACTATTAAAATGTTATATTGGCTACGTTTTATCCGATATAGTTACCGGTATTCTTAGATACGCGAAAGACTTATTTGAATCGACTATAATGAGCCAGTTTGCCGAAGATGCTTGATTGAAATATTCGTTTGTAATTAATCGTTTGGCAATTATTTACAAATCAGCGTTTCTGATTGGCGTTTGGACATTATTTTGGTCATCTTTCAGACAGATGGTATGTGTTTTATTTATCTGTAACTCAACACAACTTTCAATCTGAAGTCTATTCATGACTTTACATTACTAAATACAATTTATTTTAGCAACGATTCGATTCATTTAATTTTTGATTGATGATCTTATTTATATGTGATATTGGTTCGATTTAAAGATCAAATTCTATGACCTAAAATTGATCCAGGACATCTTTAACCAAAACTTCCACCAGTGTGACTATTTGTAACAAACAAGTAAACAAGAATGAATGTCAAATCCATTCACATATTAGTTTCATTAAGTTCAGCCCACTTTTGTTTTTCCACATCAAAATAATCCAAAAGGAACATTATTAGAACATTATAGAGATACCACAAGCCACAATTTTCTGAAGTCCAGAAACAAAATGAATGAGATCTTCAATTCTTAACATGGAAATAAATAAAATACCTCAATAGACCTAAAATTAAGAAAATTATTAATAATCTATTTTGTGGATGGAAAACAATAGGAATTCACAAATACACATATCAAGTTTTTTTTTTTTTTGGTACAACTTCTTTCCTATTTGTGCTCTAAACACCATCAAATTGTCACAGAACATTATTCAAGTTATTTGGAAATGTTTAATATTTTTTTAGAAAATAGTTTAAGTTATTACATGCTTTGCACCTCCCAAGTGCATTTTTTGTCTGTATTAAGCACAACTGAGTCATTAATATTATTCGTCATGATGTGATGAATGGGACTTGGGTCTGTAACAATAAATTTAATTGTAATTTATCACGTTTCTTCAATGTTTTTGGGGACCTAATTTATCGTGTACTTTTCACAAAGCTGTGAAATCGATCCAAAGTTATGAGTACGTTCACAAATGTCCACTAAGTCCACTCTACTAAGCTATTCACCGCAACGCATAAATACACACTGTAAATTGTCCAATGGGGAAATCAAGTTCTTCAATGGCAAAGTGAACCGTGCGGAATGACAGCCTCTAGGGTACCTATGTAATACCATACTGTATGGTCAAGTCTTTGCTTAATTCAACACATTTCCACACATTGGACTGTAATGATGGTTGATCAGTTTTTGCTGCATCAGCAAACTGTCCACTGTCATGACACTTGCTTTTATGTTATGGTAAAATAAATCTATCGAGCCTCAATCCACATAATATTTTCAATCAGTTCTAATTTATTCATTTCATTTTTAAATCATTTTCTAATGGTATTCTTTGAATTTATTAACAGATTGATTCATCTATTAATCGATTACACCCCTACAACTGAATAAATCTTCATGCCACTTACAGCTGAATTTGTCTGTCAGACGTATACATTGATACAGGCGTGTGTTTATTCTGTTAACTGGGTGTGAAAATGTCATTACGTTTTGGTACGTTAAAGAGGAGTCGAGTTACTATGTTTCTTGTTTTCAGATTTACTGAAGAATGTTTTATTGAGGATTAGTTTGATCAAATTCGTTTGTCTGAAAATGTAAAAAATGTCAAACTTCCTCTAACTGGAAAAAACTTCCTGCAGCATTAAACTTAGAAATTAAGTTATTTTCACACTTGGAGAGAAAAACAACTCTGACATTGTCATCATCGAAGTTGATGAAGAAGAAAAGAAGAATAAGGGTTAAACGCTGAAATTGTGGCATTAATTGTAAACAAAGTGCATTATAAATTAAGTGTATTATATGACTTAATGCTCCGTCTTAAGTAAAGTAACCCCTAACTATCAAAAAATTCACAACATCTGACATGTGAGCAAGTGCTTTTTTACTTTTCTGATACCCAAATTGGGGGCTAGACTCACGACATGACTATTGTCCTGACCTTTTTCTCCAGCAATCCTGAGGTCTGGAAGTTTTGTGATACATTGACAAGATATTAAATCAGGGCTGTCCAAACTTTTTCCAAAGAGGGCCAGATTCAGTAAAGTAGAAATGTGTCATTTATCTGACATCGTTTTAGCTGTTTTAATAACACTACATTTAAATCAAGTATTTAATGAACATTTTATTGCAATGGCATACTTTTCATTTCTTACCATAGAACAAATGTATCTAAATATGTTTTGTTTTATCAATGTCTCTGTCAATTTCCCATTTTTCACACATCTTCAGTGTGAAAAATGAGTGAATATAAATGAGTTTGAGAGGGAAGCAAGCTTCATGTAGACTTGCCCATCATACTGTCTGTCCTTTACAGTCGCACCAACATATAAAGCCTTTGTAATGCATTCATTTATTTTCAAAAGCAAACAAGCAAATATGACTAATCAAGAGGGATTTTTTATTTACAATTTACTGTAAAACTTTACATTTTATTTGTTTAAGTTTTGTCAGGTAAAACATAAAAAACCCCGAAATAATTAATGAGATGCTTTACAATTTATTAGAAAACTAAGTTCAGTAACTTGAGAAAAAAAAAAAAAAACCTCAATTATTTTGTTTTTACCTAAAATGGATTTCTAATATTTCTAATATAAATTTTTACTTCATTATTTAATTAAACATTTTTTACCTTTTCAAATATATTAGTATTACAGTTTTTCTCAATCGCTTTGGTGCGTTTCTCAGATCAGAATTGAAATTCTCATAACTATTAGTTCAACCTCCACAGCACTTAGTCATTTGTGCACATCATAGTAGCAAGATCTCCTCTCTCTGAACAAACTGCAGATGATTTTGGACATGAATCAGTTGCTTTCATACATTCTCGGCTGTTTTTTGACATTTTCATTTGCTTTTGTCATGTCAGTCAAAATTAATTCTACTTATGGATGCTGAATAGTCGTTCTCAGTAAAACTAATAGTCTTACTTTCATTGCTTGAGTCATTACACTCAAAATTGTTGAACTAGTTATCAAATGTCAAATATTAGCCATCTGTCAAGCAAATTCTGGACCTTTCTTTATCATTTTTTCCTGAAAATGTCTCCTAAATTGAACATTTGATCTCAGGTGAATTTCAGCTGTCACTCATGAGGAGGTGTGTGCAATTTTACAGTAGTTGTAACCAACGACAAACAACTTGTTCACTGTCAATTATGGATGAATCCTATGAATCGTCAATGGAAGAGGGGTGAGGATGTGGGGAGGAAAGGGAAGGGGAAGAGGGAGAAGAGGCAGATATAGGCGGATTCCTAATGAAATAAGGGCTACAATTTTGGACCATGTTGTCAATCACGGCCTCACCATGGAGGAGGCTGGTCAAAGGGTGCAACCCAATATTGGAAGAACTACTGTCAGTTCAATAATTCAAACATTCTGTAGGGAAAACAGGTATGCAAACAGTAATTTACTGTACTGTTACATGTGCTGTATATTGTTCACAGCTCTACCAAAAGGTGATTTTATGTTTAACATCTACAGTGACTTTACTGCACATTTCAGATGGCTGTATAAGTAGGCCATAGTGCTGTCTTGAGCATTTTCAGGTGTCACCAAATATTGTTGCAATGGAAAACACTGAAATGATAAACTGTCATAGTGAAAACATGACAAAGTCATTTGACTATCTTGTTCATAAAGATGGCGTCAAGACTTTTCATTTTGATGGCACTGACAGTTTCATTGACATGAATACTTGCTTTTGAGGAATGGATCATCAGTTTTGAGCATGTGACGTGCTTTTGCAGGATATCCACTAGGTTTTGCAGTTTGCACTAATTGTTTAGAGAAATGCACTAACTGTTGTGCAAATGTTAATAGTGTTCTGAGAAACGCACCAAAGCCACTGAGAAAAACTGTAAGTCAGTGTGGAGGTTCTCTTTTTTTCCATGTCTTAGTACTGAAAGCAAAAGTAGTTCTTGCAAAATCAAACTTTCTTTAAATAATAACCGTGATGATATAAATGTTCTTAATAAATATTTGAAAATTACTTAGTTTTATGAGATTTAGTCAAAATTTCCCTTTTCTACTGTTTCTGCTGGAAATGTAGTATAAATGGTGCAGCCATAGTGCAGTTGTAGAGCAGTTTATCTCTGGCCGCTAGTTTTGCAGATTCAAAGGAATAAAGTTTGTCAATAAACTAATCAACATGTTTTTTTTAATAAAAAAAAAAAAAAAATCCAGATTAAACACCAGGAAATAAAAAATTCTAACTGCTATTTTATATTTTTCCTGGGATTCCTTTTTTTTTTTTTTTTTTAGCTATTTCTTTCTTTCCTATACATTTTCTTTATTCTGTTTGTAAATAATAATCAAACATTTTTGTGGAGAAGTTTGATCCAGCTGGATTTCCTGTCGGCTCGGGATGTCTGTTCATTCTGAACTGCTTGCCTCCCGGTACATCACGGGTTGGGACTTTCGCGGTGAAGCGCGGAGTTTCTGCAACTTTTAGATTATGTCTGTGCTTGTTAGTGTGGGAAATTCATATCGGTCCCCATCCTAAAATAAAGTTAATGGTAATGTATAATAAGCTCTGTGTCGCTCCGCCCCTCATAGCGGGTGGGTTGTTGCTGCTTCTGCATTACAGCCGTCAAACTAACTTTCGTTCTCCGTCTTGCTTATTAAATTAAAAGATCACTTTTGTCCAAAACTTACAAATAAATGCCATATTATCTCTTTAATTTAATAAAACATTTATCGCAGAATATAAAAAAGTTTAAGTCTATTTCAGACAGAGTTTTCTTACACTGATCTCACAGCTGCATTATGTTCTATTAATTGTGTGCATTAATGCATCAACATTAATGCTGTCATAAATTATTATTTTAAGATTCGACTTATCGCCAATTATTTTTTTCGATTAGTTGACTAATCAGGTCATGAATACTGGATGTAAAGCAGACATCTGAAGCATAATTAGCTTTAACCCTTCCGCTCTCCTTGGGGTCCAGATGGCTCCAACCACATATTGTTATGCGATTTCTTCCATGACAAATGTGGACGAAGGGGGACAGGATTTTATGTCTGCCATGGACATTAGTGAAACTCCGAAATCAGTGAAAAAAAAAAGTTCAGCGCACTGTCCTGTGGTGTCCAGATGACCCCACTTTTAATGTAAACAAGCTAAGGAGAACGGAAGGGTTACACTAACAAAAAACTAGATATATAGCATTACCTGCATAATTCCGGTGTGAATGCTGTAAGTTGAATTTGGCTGCTGAAGATGATAGTGCTGATAGATGAAGATGCTGACAGTGATAGCTGAAATCACTGAAGCTAATAAATGTAATCGCTGAAGCCAATAGCTGAAAACGCTGAAGCTAATAGCCAGCTAAAATATTAGTTAAATGCGAAATTAGCCTAAAAACTACAAAAAAGCCAAAGTTGGCCAAAATAGCTAGCATGCAGCTGAAATATTAGCTAAACTCCAAAATTGCCTAAAAAACATTAAAAAGTGTTAAATTAGCCAAAATAGTTAGTATGTAGCTAACATATTAGCTAAACTCAAAATAAGCCCAAAAAACTGAAAAAAATCTTAAATTAGTCATAATAGTTAGCATGTAGCTAAAATATTAGCTTAACACCAAATTAGCCCAAAAAAATGGAAAAAAAAAATTTTTAATTAGCCATAATAGTTAGCATGTAGCTAAAATATCAGCTAAACTTCAAATTATCCTAAAAACCCTCAATAAATGCCACAATAGTCCAAAAAGCTAGCAGAATACCATTATAACTTCTAACCTTTGTACACTCCAACTTCATGTAAAATAAAGGAACGACTAATCGACTATTTAATTAGTAATCGACTAATCGTGGGAGCCCTAATCAACATTCACAGGCCTAATAATTATACATCATTTACAACTTTACTCTACAATAATTTGGAAAACTGCTACATTTGAAATTTGTGGTTATAAAATATTTCATACATTTATCATATTTTTGGCTCAAGATTTATGCAACACAATTACAAGAACATTTCAAACATAACCTTATTACAGTTACTCGCTAACAGTCGGTATATCCTGATTTCTCAAGGTTAGACACTTATACTATCCTGTTAATCAACAGTGTTAATGTGAAAACGTCACTAATGTCGTGACCTACAACACTATTTTTCTCTCTTTGAAAGTAAGCAGATGCTAAACACATACATGAATAAAATGGAATGCTGCACTCACAAATTCACTGTTCAAGTCAATTTTTAATTTAACAGTTTAATCAAATAAACTTATTTGCAAAATTTCTATTCTAACAATTTTCTTTGACTATAAAACACAATTTTCGCACAATTAATTGTTCAAACTGAACTTTCTTTTATAAAATGATAAATTACATCAAAAATAACAAAAGCTTTTGTGTTGAGTAAAAAACCAAAAAACAAACTCGATTAAAAGATTTGATGAACATCAATTTTGCACTTTCTAACCAAACAAACAATTGTTTTTACCCCCTTAAACATCTAATACAGGCGTGTCGAACTCACACAGATGGCCAAAATCCAAATTAAACCTTAGAACACGATAAACATTTACTTAACAAACTTTTTAACATAAATATAAATAATAAAAAGGCAAAAACATTATTCCAGAATAAATCAAGTTAAACCTTAAATAACGTTCAATATTTTACCCTCCAAAAAAACAATATTTTATCAAAATTATACAAATTAGAAATAAGCGCAAGATAACTTCGGGCCTTTATTAACAATAAAATAAAATAATCTGAAGAGTTGGAAATGATTACCTGGCGGGCCGGATCCGGCCCCCGGGCCTTGACTTTGACACAGAATAATAGAACAATTCATTTGTTAGAAATGTAAACACTGACAAATACTAGTGATTGGTAAACAACTTGCTGTGAAATCGCTTGACAAATAGTTGTTCCTGTTTAATAATACATTTAGCTAACCATGTTAATAGTTTTTCAGGTTTTCAGGCTGTCACAGTTTATTTGTTAGCAACTCTTTGTTTCCCCTTCACACCAGTCTGTTTTTAATTTTGGTCCATCACGTCTGAAAGACGTGGAAAATGTGCAAAACAGGGGAGAGGTTGAAGACGTATTTTCAGTAAGGCGCTGTGGAGATATTGAAGGGTTATAATGTGAGTAATGTGCTCTCACTGTAGCCTGCCTGAGGCCATGTCAGAGGAGGTGGAAGAGGCAGAGGAAGATTCTATTTTGCTTGAAATAGACAAAATGGTTGATGCGGCACTTTATATTCGCCTCAACATTTTCTGGCTTCTCTTTCATCTGCTGCTGGCCGGCGAGCGCTTGGACTTGAACTGTGGAGAAGGTAGGCAGCTGTAAGTGGTGGATGTGCCAATTGACTTGCTGTTTGCTGGAATAGGTTGATTTTCAGCTTGACCAGTTTGGAGTAGTGGTCAGGCACATAGAACTCTATTTTTTTCTTTATCCACTCCACTGTCAAGCTTTGGTAGTTAAAAGGAATTGAAAATGTGTACGTGTACACGTGATACATGTGACTTTGGTTTCTGATCTTTCTTTTCTCATATTCAGATTACTACACATCGTTCTAAATTATCACTGTTTAGAACACGCTGTAGTTAAAATAGGGCTGGGAATCACTGGGTGCCTCACGATACGATACAATATGCGATACATGGATAAAATTGGTAAAAATCATCTCTAATAACTCACATTATATAGAAGAACGCATATATTTTCGGAAAAATATATCGCCGTTTAAACGGATATAATAATTCAGTCAAGCCCCGATTCGATTCACAGTTTTAAAATCTCAATTTCAATTTTTTTCAGATTTTACTTTTTTTCTTCAAAACAGAATAACTCAATGGTAGGCTATCTTAAGGCCAAGTTTGTTTTCTTTTTGCCCCTTACATCAAACATGCCTAGTTTCCAACTGAAAAGATTCAGTACAAATAAACAATTATACATAATATTGAAATGATCATAAATCCTTTCATTCTCTCTTCATGTTGTGCTCCATGTAGCGCAATCCCCCCCAAGCCCCTGAGCGCACACTCGTCGGCGCACGCGTTCGCTCACTTGGCCGTGCTCGCACTCTGAATTTGAATTATATGTGAAAACCAGTGTTGACAATATTAAACATGAGCAGTAGTGCCACTACTTGGTGTAAACTTGTTATAAACAAATGAAAAAAAAAAAAAAAAATTCAAGTAGCGGCCAGGCACACTGGTGCCCGTGACAGCCGGTCTCACTATCTACCTCTAAAGGAACATCTTACCAAAGGATGACCAATATGTTTTACAGCCTCTTCAAAGGAAAATCAAGGATCCATACTTGGTGAGAACCCATCGAGAATCAATCGCAGGACTAAAAATCGCAATATTGATATTTTTTTGTATACCCCTAAGTTAGAGTACAACAAGAGCAGGTGATAAAGGACTGGTCACATCAAATACTGAAGTAAAGGCAACACTACGTAACCCTCCCACTCTCCTAGGCTTGTTTACTCAAAAGTTGGGTCATCTGGACACCATAAGACAGTGCTGAACTTTCTTTTTAATTATTGTCGATCTTTACTGGTGTCCAATGACAAACATGAAGTCTTGTCCACCTTTGTCATGGAAGGGCTAATGCCTCAATGTAAGGGTGGGGTCATCTGGACCCCATAAGAGAGCATGATGGTTAAAATGGATATAAACAAAAAACTATTCTAACAGGATTGCAGCAAAAACAATGTTTCTAAGGTGTTTCAGCCGAGATGTTTCACTAAAACATCTAATCTGATCTGCAGCTGTAACAGCTTCTGCAGCATCACACTTATACAGTTTCCACATTTAGTTAGGCCCAGGCTTAGGACGACTCATGTCTAGACATGTCGTTTCATTGATCTTGTTGGCGAGAAGAAGTGTAAACATACACACAGCACTCAAGGGTGAATGAAGTGGATCAACTTTCAGTCTCGCAAAATCATCTACTAGATCAGAAATGGAAAAAATATATATATAAGAAATAAAATCTAATTTTTTATGCTTCAGCACAAAAAAATTCTTTTTAAAGTGATGCTTTGTGGCCCTAAGGCTAAGGAAGAAATATCATGTGGAGGAAAGACATATTTATATCCCTTCAATACACCCTCGTTTATCACTTCAGCTCTGCTAGATATTACAGCTGGTGTTGTTTTTCCTGTCTTAAGGCTGACCACAGCACAAAGAAAGAACCTGTGTAAGCACTTCCTGTGCCTAGACATGGTGAGTTAGGGGAGTTTAGGAGCAAAAAAGAAGTCTAAGACTTGAGTCTGATGCGAGGAGGACTGTGTCTAGAGAGTTATATATCCAGAGACACAGAAAATGCACTACCCAGGGACCAGTCTAATAAGTGGATTGGAATAATAAAAACTTGCTACCTCTGCACACAGAGGCTTAATAAAGCACTTGCTTAGAGCCTTTAGGGCAAAAGCAAAGTCACTTGCAGAGTTTAGACATGGGCCTGTGAAACTAAGCACTGAGCAAGCAGTTTTGACGTTTAGCTTATTCACAAGAGTTTACCAGGAAATAAGTTGCATCAACATTTTTGTTTATTTCATTATAAATGATCCACAGAAATCAGCTTAATCATGAGTGTGCTTTGTGTACATCGAAATGGTCTTGAACATGTAAATCCCACAGCTTCCTTGGAGGTCCGGTTTGTTTGTATGGACACTGCAGAAGAACATTCCACATTTTTATTCATGTCACATCGTTGACTGCAGCTTCAGCAGAAGTTGAACATTGTTAGGTTTCAAATACTTGCTACATCTTATATAATACCAGTTCTTACTGAGCTGTGGTGCGACAAAAATAGTTTACAAGAGTGACTCAGTAGAGCAAGTTAAGAGTTTTGAAATGAGGGCTCCAAAGTGGCGCAGTGGTTAGCGCTCTGAGCTCATAGCCAGAAGGCCCTGGTAGGAATCCCGACTGGGTCCCCAATGTGTGGAGTTTGCATGTTCTTGCATAGTCTCTCTAGTCTTGAAGAAAAGTCATTCCCAGATCTGTCGGGATTCATGAGGTTTCTGCCCTGAGAGGATAGAAATAATTACTGTAGAGGGGGGTGTCAAACTCATTTGCATAGGGGACCAAAATCTAAATCACACCTTATGTTGTGGGCTGAACACGATAAACATTTATTAAACACACTAAAACTACATTTTTAAAAGTTTAAAAATGTAACTTTTTTACTATGAATAAAAGCAGGCAGGAATATTATTCTAGAATAAATCAACTTAAATATTAAATATCTTTATTTAAAATTTTACTCTCCATAAAAATCTATTTTATCAAAATAATAACATTTGTAACCCTTCCGCTCTCCTTAGCTTGTTTACATTAAAAGTGGGGTCATCTGGACACCACAGGACAGTGCGCTGAACTTTTTTTTTTCACTGATTTTTGAGTTTCACTAATGTCCATGACAGACGTAAAAACCTGTCCCACTTCGTCCACATTTGTCATGGAAGAAATCGCATAACAATATGTGGTTGGAGCCATCTGGACCCCAAGGAGAGCGGAAGGGTTAAATGAGCACAACATAACATTTGGCCATTAATAACATTAAAATAAATGATCAGGAGGGCCACAATTACCCTGAGGGCCAGATCCGGCCCCTCGACTTTGACACTTGACCTAAAGGTAGACATGATTTGTTTGCTCCTCAATTATAAGATTTTGGGATTGAGATATTTCCCCAACAAACTGAAGATTTTTTAAAATGCATATTCAAGATGGTATTAATGTGACAGTCCTTTATATCGGTGGTCTCCATACCATTTCATGCCAAGGACCCTTTTAAATTGGACAATATTTTCACAGACTGGTCTAAGGTTTGCATTTTCAAGCTCAAGATTTGTGAAAATCTATTTTCAAAAGAAAATG
Source organism: Oryzias javanicus (assembly GCA_003999625.1). Lineage (NCBI taxonomy): Eukaryota > Metazoa > Chordata > Actinopteri > Beloniformes > Adrianichthyidae > Oryzias > Oryzias javanicus. The sequence goes on from CM012437.1 coordinate 5,813,842, forward strand.
CCACTACAAGAAATTTTGTTTAAAAAAATTCTAAAAATATTAGTAGTTATTTTTATGCAGATGATGAAGATTCAATGAAACAAAGTTTTTAAATTGGATTTATTTTGTATTTCTATTTTTCTTTGAAGTCAAAGGCTCTTCTTTGGTTTCCTCTCTGGCTTTTTTCTCCCCGAAGAAACTTTCTAAATATGTTTGTTTGTTTTTTGTATTTAGCGTTGAGCTACTAGCATAGCAATCCAGTTAGCCATGTAGGTAGCTGCTTTAGGTCACGTGACCCAGACGGATTTTTTGAATAGAATCCGAAAGTTTTTCAAAGTAAAACTTCCATCAGGATCAGAATATAAACAAAATGGAAACATTTTAAGTTAGCTCATTTATTTATTCTTTAGTTTTTTTTGTTGCTGCGGTCCGATACCAAGTGACCCACAGACCGGTGCAGGTCTGCGGTCTGGTGGTTGGTAACTGACGTCAACGTTTAAAGAAGAATCGTCCCGTCTCTGTATAAGTTGTTTAGCTTTTTCTTAGAACTTCTGCAGCTGCCACACATTGTGTAAATATGTGACTGCCACCTTCAGATTACTAATACTGCTGTGTGGCCACCTGCCGAATTTACTGAAAACTTGCTTTTAGGTTTTAGCGCTGTGGCATTGTGGGATATGTGACCATAGATTAAGGTTACACCTCCAAAATGCTGTATTTCTGTATTTCATCTCTTTGTTTAGACCAGGGATGAACGGCCTCCTACTGGTTTTCTAGAAATCCTGCCTTATCTGCTGCTGATTACCTGGATCAGGTTTGTTTGGCCAACAGGGAGCTTCAATGGCAGGTTGGTTGGAAAACATGTTGGAAACTGGCCCTCGAGGACTGATTTTAGAAACCCTTTAGGCCAAGGATATGTAACTCCAAGCCTCAAGGGGTGCATTCCTGCATGTCCTGGGATGTTTTAATTGACCTGAACCAGGTAATCAGTCTTGAGTAGGGCTTGAATATCTAGAAATCTTGCAGTCACAGCCGCCCTTGATGGCCGGCGTTGCCCATCCCTGGTTAAGGCGTTAATCTCTAGTTCCTAACCGGGGTCCTTGAGGCAATGACCTGCTTGTTTATCATAATCATCTGCTTAAAGTTGTCTGGTTCAGCTCACTGTTAATCTCTGGAGAAACCTGTACATGACAGCAATTACCAGCAGGTGTGTCTTTACTTCATTATTCTTAATTTTTTTTAAAAATACATTTTTATAAATTGAGTTGAACTAATATGAATTTTGAAAGCACAGTGAGATTAAAGCAGTTGAATAATTTGTTTATCAGCTATTGCCAAAAACAAAATCTCTCCAGGAAATTCGTCAACAATTTACCACAAAGTTCTGAAGGACTTTATTTGGATTTCACTCATTAGCTGTTGTTATCCAAATTGTAGCTGCTCATATCAGGTCTTGTTTTCTAACAACAGATGGGCTTCCTCCTCCTCATTTATGACATCCACAACTAAGTTTTGAAATCCATCATTATTTTTTTCTCTAAATCTTCTCCCCTGTGGCAAATCTTTTTTTCTTTTTCATGAAATGGCATTCTTTGTTCACTCTCATAAATGGTAAATAGTGCTTACTTATATAGTGGTTTACTAATTTCTTAGAGGGGTTTACATTCACAGTCCTATTCTCCCATGTACTCACACTGATGCTTAACACTGGCACCAACCTACAACAAGAAGCAACGTGGGGTTCAGTGTCTTGCCCAAGGACACTTTGATACGTGGGTGGGCTAGGCGGGAACCTTTTGTCATATTTCAATGATTATGTGAAGCCACAAAGTGATTTTTCCTTCTCCCTGTTTTGCAGCATTTCCAGTTATTGCCTCCTAACTGGAATCTTCCTCTCATTTCTGTAGCTAATTTTGCAGCAAGATCTAAAAGGGGTCCAGCCCCTTTCCTCGTTGGGAAAACATGTTTTTTAATACCATTAATCAGAACCTTCTGAAATGGTTTTTGTGCCCAGTTCTTCACTCAATCATTTATTCTGTTTCTTTTTTTTTTTTTTCACGGATCGGTCAAGTAATGAAGCCATACTTCATCCACTGTACATGCTGTCTTTGACTGTGACGCTTGTGGTTACATGCCATTTCTGTCCATGCTCTTGAGGTGCACTTTTCTTTATGTAATGATCCATTTGCAAATAGAGAATGTATTCAGTTTGTACAATGAGGATAGACTTTAAGTGCAGATGCTCAGTTTTAAATGGGCTTATTCACGTTTGACGGTAAGTTTAAAAATTACATCCCTTGGAAATGTGAGATGTTTTTAATGGGTTAAAATTCTTTTTTTTTTATTAGAAGCTCTTAAAGAAAAGTGATAAAAGAAACCCTTTTTTTTTCTCAATTTGATTTGTAACAGTCCTCAGTGGATGAAGTGGTACAGTGGTTTGGGCCTTTACCTTCCTCTGTTTTTCTGTAATTTATTATGGGTGTGAGTGCATGCATGGTTTTTAATCTAGTTGGTCTTCGTTTAAAGGTAAAGGTGTATTGTATGACTTGCCTAGAAAAAAAGAGCGCATTATTATTGCAAGGATGACTCTTACAGAATTTGCAACTATTGTGAACAAAATTTTTTGTCCCAAATGTCCCAGCACTGATGGTAAATGGTGAAAAAAAGGATGGTAGATCTTTAGGACCAGCGTTGGGCAGCCCTGGTATACAACTGTAAGGCTTTCTACCTCAAGGGAAGTGTTAAGCTACAGACAGAACTCTGGAGTGTATTATCTGCTGCTGTATTTTAAGTATCCGTTTATTCTTTTTGGTCATCATATAAATAGGGGGGGACAGCTGTGACATTTCGATGCATTAATTGTTGTTTGAGTCTATTTAAACTGCAGTTCATCAGTGCGTGTGTTCCCATGCTCATGTGTGAGAGTTACTTACTTGTTTCATTGGGGAAAATAGTGAAGTTCACAAAAGCAAAAAAAGTGCTGTTGTGACAAATTAGCGACCATCAGTTTATCTCTCTCTCTTACTCTCTCACAGGGTCTGCAGGTATTTTTAGGGCTCATTGGTGGATCTGATACCAAAATGAAGATGCTCTGCTCTAAAGAAATGGTCAAAACTAAGCGTTCCCGGTCTGGAGTCCTGTATTGGCTGCAAGAAATGGCTTATTATTCCGATGTGTGCCTCCGTGTTTGCGTGTATGTGGTTGTCTGGGTTGTGACTGATAAGGTGCTTCACTCTAATCCCCACAGATAGGTCTGTGTAACAGTGATGTTTCACTGCATCCCCTCACACAAAAAAAGCCTTTCAGATACAAGTTGGTGTGATTTGTTATATTTACTGACTCACTTCTTAACAAGGCTTACAGTTGTGTTGCTCTAATAAAAATTCAGACTTTAAAGACTCTGTGCATGTATGTTTAAACTGTATAAAATACTACAAGCTCCTGAAGACTTACTAGAGAAAAGAGACACTAGCATTAATAAATTTCCTGTCATTTTTCTGTCAATTTTAATTTAGGGACATGTAAAAACCTTTAAGAAGATCAGAGGCTGATTTGTTTTGTCTGAATGTGCGTGCCTGTATTTCTATTCTTTAAAGTTAATGTGCAGAGGAAATCAGTGCATTGTATTTTGTGCATTTACTAACACAAAGCATGAATATATAAAATAAGCACGGGACTAACTGCATTTCTATATGTTTTGTTCCAGACACCCAGCAGGAAACTGCTTTCTTGTTTGTCTGGGTTTTTGGATTAGCATGTGTCGTACAGGTTACTCCACAGAGACTACAAAAAAGAAAAAAGTCTATTACCTACCTACTACAGTTAGTCATACTAACCATATAAGTAGGACTCGATCTAAATAAATAGTTAACTATTTTGACATTTTATTTACCTGGATCTATGCACTGTTTTCACAGTGCCTGCTGCGTGTGTTGTGAACTGATATAAGCATAGTTTTCAGTTGTTTTTTAATGTAAGAATTGGTAAATTTATTTAGTAATCTTTGTTTAGTTTATATCTTTAATCCTGTAAAATGTTCTTTTATTATGAAATAAAACTTAGTTTAAATTAAAATTTAAAGAAAAAAAATATTAAGTTAAATTTGGAGCTTGAGTAGGGAATTGAAGTATTTCATTGGAATTGGATGTCTTGACAACCAAAAAATGTGGTGAATTATCTAGTTGGATCTATAACAGATTTGGATCAAGTCATGGCTTACAAACTAAAAGTTGGTGATCGTTTAAAGCTTGTTTTGATAAAGTGAGTCTTGGCATTATCTTTTTTTTAATTTATTTTTTTTTTTAATTCTTCTCTACCTGCTGCTTGCACAGATCAGGTGTGTTTTTCCAGGAAAATAAACTAAAGCAGCGGGTTATTTGGAATACATGTAGGACATTGCCCTACAAGGACAGGAGTTCGACTTACAATCCCATAATGCTTCTAAAACATCTTTTTCATATTATTTTCTATATCACGTTATACACGAGAAGCCAATAAGTCTGTCTCAAGGTCATGGTTTTGGCTTAAGTAAATATTTATTTTGAAGTATTTATGTAGAAAAAGGCTACTGTTTAAAAAAAGTGGAAAAGTTTTTCTCACCTTGTCTTTTACTTGTATTTATGAACGGCTGTTTTGCAAAAGTTGTTGTCTCTGACTTTCAAACTATCCATAATTCCACTGGGTTTAGTCTTTTGTGTCTTATGACTTTAATAGTTCGAGCTAAGAAAAGAAAAACGAAAACATACAGCCTTTGCTCTTCATTCATTTCTCATTTCAAATAGAACATGTGCGAGAAGGAATATGCATAATTCAAAACACCTGGTTTCCCTGACAAGAAAATAAAAGTAAATGTCTCAGTAGTCTGACTGATTTGTCATATCTACGCTAGATTTATGTTGAATATTTACCCTTTGATACAACTGAGCCCCCAGTGGTCTCTCCTCACTCCTGCTCTAGATGTTATTGACCAGCCAATTAGTTTCACTATCTGAGCCCAGAGCACGATCCATTTACTGCAACTAGCTCACCAAATCCCTTGTGAGAATGCCATCACTTTGGAGTTGGCTACAATGCTGTTGCAGTTTGCTGGACATTAAACATTATACACATTTTTGCATTCAGAGCTTTTCAGTAGCAGATAGAGTTGGTTTATATGAAATCTGTTCCAGGAAAAGGAAATGTTTCTAAAAAATGGCTAGTAAAATACATATGTTTGCATTATATATCATTATCACCAGCTGGAATGCTCTGAAGAGGGAAGGAGGCGGGGCTTTATCACAATATTTGACACATGTTGCAGTTTTTGTGTAAAACCCACTGCTAATACACAATGAATGCAATTCTGTCAATATATTAAAAAAAAAAAAAAATGAATCTCCCACGAATTCATGTTGTATTTATCTGCCACTTCTTAAAGTCCAGTCAGTGAAAATATTGTCCCTCTGTAAAACTGGTCTGTGAACACATACAGGCTATATATACATAAAGTCATTGAAATTATTAACTGACCAATCAGATGCTTCAATAAAAGAATGTTGTACCCTTGGCCCCCACCTCAATTGTTATAAACATTTAATGGATGATTCTCCCAAACCTGTTTTCAGTGGAAGAGGTATGGACGTCCAACAAGCTCACTCCTGATTTGTGACTGTATAGTTTCCAAAGAAATATTGATTCAGACAGACTAGGATCAATCACTACTTACTTACCTCGTCTGGCTCCAAATGGAGCAGAAAAATTATTGCAAAAAAATGGCAACGGAATTAACTTTATTTCATTGGAGCCAAAAGTAAGACGTTTTCTATAGGTGATGTCACACTGGATCAGTCAAGTTCTCTGATACAGTCAATGGTTTTCTCTCACCAGTATTGTTCTTTGTCACTGCTCTTTAGTCAAGAGACTTAGGAAAAAAAATGTTTTGATAACCCTGGTTTCTACTCTGAATTTCTTTAAGAAGATACTATTTGGACACATCCTATGGAAAAGACACATGACCTACTGGAAAGTTATTTTGAATGTGACTTGGCATGTCCCTGTGGAGGAGCTGGAGGGTTGTAAAGAGGGAAGCCTTGGGATCCTTTTTCAGGTTGCTGTTCCAGTAACCTAATCTCGAATACAGAAGAAACTCCCACCCCCAGCACACACAAAGAGTAAAATAATGGATAGGTGAATGTACTAAAGAAAAGCATTAGAGCAACATGCCCCTTTAGTCTTCTGTTTAACAAGCAATATCTGTTTATGCAGTCCTTTCATTTCATTATTGACAGATCTTATTAGGAAATATTTGGGCCATTTATTATTTTAGGTCCTGATGTATTCTAGTAATTGTTTACCTCAAAAAGCCAGTAATTCAAATGGTTAATTAAGCCATTACAGTACCTCATGGTAAGATTTTAGACAAACAACAAAAACTAAATTTAATTAGATCAATTATTTGGGTTGAGCAATTCTTTTGAGAAAAATGAACATTTTATAAATGTAATATTTTTTTATTGAATGAAGGCACACATGCTCTTTAAATGATAGATCTAAATACTCAAGAACACGTACTTTATTTTAGATTACCTTGTCATTGTTTTTTATACATTTTCTGATAACCTGCATTTATAATAGGTCTGAGAATTAGAGGGATTTCTTACCTTGGTAGAGGTAGCAAATGCCAATAGCTTGCTAGACTCTTTAGCAACACATTATGCTATAGGGTATTAAGCCCTATTAATGGCATTAGCCTCCAAAGGCTAATGAGGCAACACGGTGGGCTAATTACATTTATGGGCTTAATATGCTTTGGTTTTTATTGCGGTCTTGACCCTGGCTTTTACAATTAAAATAAACAAGTGTTGCTGAAATAATGGCAAAGTCTGCATGATCGACTTGTACATTAGGTTTATAGGGCAGAGCAGTTTTAGGGCTAGTATAAAGGTCAAAGGTTGTATTCAAACCTTTTTAAGTTATACTAACTTAAAACTAGCTTGGTGTGTTTGGGTGCTGTGGGTATTTGGGTTGTTTGGGTCTGTAGAGGGTTGTAGAGAGAATTGGCTACATCTGAAGGGTTAGGATTGTTGTGTGCACAGTAAGTATACCGTTAAGTATTTGCAAGTTACACACCCTTATGGCTTCGATGCTTCCTTTATGGTACACCTGAGTCATTACTAAGGTGCAAGTACTGACCCTTTACTGACTGCGCTTATGGCGCAGGGTATGCATGTGAAATGCAAGTGCCCATAGGATGCCTACACAAACTACACACTGAGTCTCTGCTTTCCTTCATTTCTAACAGCCTGACTTTTTTTTGTATTGTGATTTTATTTTTCCAACATGCTAATAACAATTCAGCAAAGAAACACAATTAAAAAATAAATAAGGAGAAAAACACCTATAAAACAAAACAGTAACAAAGAATGGGATCATTCCAAACAAAATTGTGGCATGTTGGTAAAGGAGCAGGTAGAAGGCGAGCTTATTAAAGCCCGCCCCTTTTACTTCTGCTACTTTAACAACACATTTTTACATATCAGCGTGTCACCAAAGAAAATAATAATGATAAATAAATCAACATTTTCTTTATCACCACCATTATTAACCCTGTTTCACACTTTTAGACGAAGATTACTTACACTATCCTTAAATTCCATTCCCTTTATACGTTTACCAAACCATTATTTTGGTAAAGTGTTTTGAAGATATCTATGTTTTGAAATTGCTTGTGTTCATTAACCAGACTGTTACATAATTTTACCCCTGACACATTAAAAACTTTCATGCAACATTTTTTTCTCTTTTTTTTTTTTGAAACTGAAATCTTTTATTTTGAAAATCGACCGGATTCTCTCGATTAGCTTGAGCGCTAAAAGCAGTCTGGCGACGTGTAACAAGAGAGAAGTTGCATGTGGAAGTTTGTTTGCAAATGGATCGGATAAGTGCAGGAACAAAAGAACATGCGATTCCTCACACACTGTGCCTGTTTGTATAGAGATGTGACTTTCATGAACAAATCTAATCTTTTGAACAGTCATAGAATTGCTAAATCAAGCTGATCCATTCAGATGTCCATTTCAGAGAAGTTGTGAACATGCGATTGATTAATATAAGTACTTCCATTAAAAAGAGGGGCAGTGCAGAGAGCGGCGCGGGGATGAGCGGAGGAGATAAGTCGAGTTGTGCGGCGCATGCAAGTTAGCGCGTGCAGGGAGAGGAGCGATTAAATTAAAACTTTAAGTTTTGTAAAAAATGTTTTCCTCTCAAAATGTTTGACTTGAAGCTTTTGCATGAAGCTTCAAAGTAGTTTCCTATTGAGCATCAATAATTGATATGTAGGTTACATTTTGTTCACGTATTTAAGTTTTTGTTTAATGAGATGATCTTATAATGATAAAATAAAGTAGTTTTTTTAACCACATGACAGCTTGCTGCTTTTTGTGGGCCTCCTGCATTTATGACCTGGTGCCCAGATTTTTCCATTTTTCTCCCACAAGCAGCCTATATCTGCCCATAAAGACAGTTAGGACTAAAGCTCTCAACCTTGTCTCAACCCTTCAAGTTGTCATTTCATGATTCCCTTGTAGACATCTTACAATTTTCTGAACTTTCTTGAATTATTTTTTTTGTACATAAATTATGTGGGTTTCAATATACCCGTCAGCTTTTTACTCAGGGACCAAAGCACTAAGTTGTTTCAGAACTATTTAAAGAATTGAAATTGTACCTGTGAAGCTGTTTAATAAGTGTTTAGCTTTGGTTTTAAAGTTTGAAGAATTAATTAGTTTTAGCTAACTTTTCTTATGTTTTCTCATGCCATCACTACAACACTGCCGCAGTGCAATTAACAGTTAGTGACTCTTGATGAAGTAGAACCATCCTAAATTACATAAATAGGATAACTAGATACAGTGAATAAAACACCTGTTTCTTGTTAAACTCCAAACACATTTCAAGTGTCAGAGGCATCCAGTTTCAATGTTAAGTTAATGTGCTGACTCATCATTGAAATTGGACTTCCAGACGCCCTGAGGTCCTGTGGTGTGATTTGAGAGTCGAGTGTGGTGTGTTGACCTGTGCGATTTGGGCTTTGTGGCATGTCGAAAGTTAAAAAAAATCTGAATTATAAAGAAAATGCGTTTGTCAACCAATGAAGGACTCAGCTTTGGCAAGTGATGACACAATCAACCGGTGGAGTCCAAATCTGACATGGAGGACATGCTGATCGTTCTCCTTGTGAACTTTACATATTTTTCTTTTTTCTATAGAGACAACAACAAAAAGATCCTCTAATTTTAGTCATGTTTTTATATATTTCCTCCTTGGACTAATGTAGGTAAGTTCTCAAACTGGATCACAGAGAGACTGTAGTACCGGTGAAAATGGCCATTTTTCAGAAGAAAGCTCTGGCAGTAGATGGTGAACCTTACTGTACTGAGAACCTCTGAACCTCATGAACCCAGACATGGAGATGTGGCAACAAAAGTCTTTGTAGAGCTCTTCGAAACTTCATCTCTCAACATCATCCGCGTCTTCCATGGATCGTAAATGCAATATACAGTCAATGCACTTACGTTGCGACAATGCTTAAAACTTCAGACGGTAGCTCCTCCTCCATTTTGGACAAGTGTCTAGCAGCAAATTTGATGCGTATCAAAAGAGGCGTCTAACAGGAATTTCACAAGCGTTTTGTGTAAACTCAGCTTTGTGCTGTTGTTGAGATGTTCGGACCATTACTAAAAATTGAATAGTTTGTCTTTTTTATATACACCTAATTGGCTGAATTATTGTTTTTAACACTTGGTGAATGTAACTTTGAACGATTTGAGTTTGAATGTGTTGGGTGAAGAGTGTCGTCATTTTATACATTTGAGGATATATAAAAAACCCAAATATTTAAGCACAATGTGAAGTCTTCCCTTCTCCCTTCCCCTTCACTTAACCCTCAAAACAGAGAGTTATGAAAAAATAGAGTCTCATATTTTGGACGTCACTTTCGTTTGATGACATCACCAATAATCGCCAGTCTGCTACCATTAGCGCAGAGCAACATAACATTAGTTTTATAACTTTAAAAAGGTCATGGTACAACAAAAAGTCATGACTTGCATTTAAAAGTAAACTTCTGTTGTTCAGAGCGTACACACGTGAAGAGAAGTGCTTGTTAGCGAGTCGCGGTTTACCCTCGCGGTGGAGGACTTTGTTTCCCTCCGCTGGGAGGGCGAAATATAAAACATACATTTCACAGACATGACTTACATTTGAACCGCCCCTTCAAATGGAAGAGAAGGGAAGAACTTGAATTGGACCTTTGCAAACCTAAATATGGGCTTGCCAGAAATCAATTCCTTTTTGTAATCTTATGCCTTAGCCCCAATAGTCCTTACAGTTGATATGGGGTGTCTGCATATGACATCCTTTACGGTGGCCACATAAGCCTTAAGGAAACTGCAAGCCACACCTGTGGTTCGTTTAAGATGTTCCTCCTTTCTACAACGGGCCCAAAAAACTGCAGCATTCACATGGGTCAACCCCTGTACAGGTGATTGTGACTTAGCCATCAGCTGATATTAAACCTGACTGGGATGGACAGTACATCTTGACATTAGTTACATACGGTGTCAAGATTTTGAGTTAATGTTGACATTTTGTCATGGCTGCAGGCCTTTACCTTTTTAATGCTTTATTTTAAACAATGCAATAAAGCGATACGATGGAAAGTGAAATATATTTTTAAATGATGAATTCACTGAAACAGTAGTACAGAAACAGCATAATTTTCCTTATGCTGATTGTCTTGTGTGAGGGATGCATAAGTGCAAAGTTAACACAAAGATCTGTAATCCCAACAGTGCAGAGTGGGAAGGCAGTACAGGCTGTCATTGGTGTGTGGTCCTCCTTATGCATCCTTCCACTGCCTTGACAGCACCAGCAATTAATTTCCTCTAAACAATGGATGAGTCAAATACGTCTTTGCCACTGCAGCCCCAATCGTCTGTAATACAGAAATACAGATGCAGAAGAAAAAAAGAGGTTCAAAAATGGGCAAAGAAATATTTTTCCTGACATCCAAAGCTCAGTTTTTGTAAAAGAAACTACACAAAATGAAGTGTGAGGGCCAACTATTGCTGCTGATTCAGCCACACGTTTTAATGATGATGCAGTCAAATTGCAGAGACAGCAAGATTCCTATCGGGAAAAAGAATTGCAGAATGTTTACAAGAAAAATCTACCAAAAAGCACTGAAGTGACAGAAGAATTATAACATCTCACAACGTGGAAAAGGAAGCAGTGACCTTCAAGCTCTTTGTCGTAGTCAGATTAGGCTCTTTTAACAAAACAAGTCAAACATTTAGCCTTGCATAAATTCTTTTTAGATAATTACTGAAAAGATTAAACGTCAAAATGAGCACAAAAATATAGGAAAGCAATTTTAAGAATTTGTTTTTTTGCATTTGGAATTCACAAGATTGTTTTTTTTTCTACAATTTAGCTCATTTTTTAGCATATAGCCTTAAAAAAATCTAGCCACAGAGAAAAAATATGGCACTCGAAAATGAACAGCCAGAAGTCCCCTCCCCCCACGGAGCCTGACGTAGAAAAAAAACACAATTTTTTCCTGAGATTATTGGTCGGAAGTCCTCGACCAGAAGCCCCTGTTTTAAGATTTTGACCTCTTTTCCGTGTGATATACTGTAACTGCTTATGTGATAAGCTGATTCACTGAGTAAAAAAACACCATTTCGTCAGCTTTTCCTCCGAAGATAAACAGGTGTCGTTATATAAACCTGAACAATTGTAAATATCGACTTGACAGAAATAAAATGATTAACGTTCTCTTTGAAGCTCAACGTGCACACTTAACTGCTGGCTAGACAGTTACAGTTAATTCACATTTAAAAAGTTTTCACATTCTAAAAAGTTTTAAGATATCATTTTTGAAAGGGTTTCCTAAAGTTGCGAAATTTCCGTTTCTGGCTATAGATTGTTTCTGGAACCAGAGGCCCCTCTACGATTTTGAGAATGATTCCACTGGTTGCATACTTTTGTAATAATATAATGAAAATCACAGTTGAAAAATTTTGATTCTGGGCAAAAATGTTTCTGTAAAGTATCTGAGATTTATACTGCTCCCCCTCCTTATTGTCAAAGAGTAATTGATTTAAAAACAGAATTTGTGCCTCAGAAATGTCCACTTTTTTTCGTTTTCTTTTAGCCCTTTCGTCTTTGAGGTATTTTGTCTTATGGCATTTAAGATAAGTGTAAGTGTTGCAGCAGTTAGGCATTTAGTTGTGAAAGGAGGCAAGCAGTGTATTCTATTTCAATGGAATGTCCTTTCAAAGTTTAAGACTTTCTTGTGTGTGTGTTACGGATTGTGTGCTTTTGTGGGAAAAGCACACACGAGTGAGCGAGACAAGTCTTTGTTCCTTGTTATATGAAGCCAATTTCCAGTAATCCTCCTTTCAATAAGGGACTTGGAGGAAACTATATAGGAGGCTGATGGCCAAAGCCAAGACCCATTCACTTACATTAGGCCCCCGGTAAGACCTCCCAAAGCAAGGGATTGTTCATAGAACAAATACTGTTAGCTTTTCAAGTGAAAAGCTCACAGAACAAATCCTTGACTGACTGTCCCCATCCATTACCTACTAGGGGCCCATTGGACATTTCATCACTAACGATACCACTGTTTGGTGTTATGGTACAGTACAGCAACAATTGAGTCCAGAACAGAAGTGTAACATAGAGATAAAAACAATAATTATAAAACAATTATCTCAGTTAAGCTTTACAAATAATTTTATACAAGTCCGATTTTATTCTTCAGTGAAAATAAAAAGAAAATACAAATGCTTATTTTTATTTAAAACAGTAAGATGCAGCAAGATAGTTTTCCTTCCCCTCTTTTTTGATTTGTTGATGGAATGTATAGCATGTTTCATTTAAACCTTAAATTTTATTTTTCAAATACAACTGTTTTGATCGACTGACTGACTTAATTTGCGATTTATTTATTCATTTTTTGTCAATGTGCAGTTGGTCTTTGATTTTTGACGGAAAAAATGACCCAAAGTTTACCTTGAGCCTCTGTTTTTTTCAGATTATACTCAGTACATTTTGACTTTTACTTACCTAACCTTGGTCTATCACAAGGGTCTGTAACCTGCGGCTCCAGGGCCACCACACGTTGCTCTCTTACCCATCAATTGTGGCTCTTTGGTTTAAGAAAAAGTTTTTAATTTTAAAAAAGTAAATGCAGATTAAAAAAAAATAAATGTAAAAAAGTAAAGAAAACATACTCAAACTTTATTCAATTCAATAACAAACAGCTGAAAGACAAACGTATCACAAGAAGAACTAAAACATTTTGACAGATTTTTGTGTTGCACGGAAAATCAGTGGGAGGTCATTAAGCCCAGCCAGAATTAAGAGGTATTAGATTATTCAGAAGATTTTTGATTTCTTAACAAATTACAGGATTTAACTGCACCTTACAGTCAAAAAACACAATAAAAAATCACTTAATGTTTTTGATTAGATTTTTTGTCTGAGATGCACCACAAGTGGTAATATAAACTGTGTTTTAAATCACTGCTGACATTACTCTATTAGTACATTTGCTGCAGTAAGATGATCCTATGTGACACAGGGTGTCTTTTATTTTGAAAGGAAATCATGTGAACCCCTCTCAAAAGTAACAAACTATCTGGTATTCGGAACAAAAAATGGATATTTTCTCTTTGTTTATGTTTTATTTCTGAAAAAAACAGTTCATTTAAATGTATTATAATAGTAACTAAAACATAATTGAATCTCTTATTTTTCTATAGGGTGAATTGAGCCTTTTTGCCTCGGACTGGGTTGTTGTCAGTATGACCCCTGGTCCATCATAAAGAACCCAACGGAACTGCATTTTGTTGAACATCTTTTAGCATTTTTATTGGTCAAATGTGTTTGATCGAACTAAACCTAGTCTTGTTTGTTTTTATTTGTAACCACACGTGTGTTCATGCATATATTTGTTCACCGGGGAAAAACTGAAACATTTTTACACCACTGCTGTCCGTGACTCATTCCAGTGTTCTCTGCTCAGTGGGGTAGAATGGAAATGCTTTTGATGGTGTATTCTTCTGTGTTATGTCACTGTGTGGAGGTCCAGTAAAGAATGGGTCATTATACTAATAAAGGTATTTTTGTTTTATTGTGCCACAGCCGTTTGCATACTGTCAGGTGATAGTTTTTCTAAAAATAGGCTGTTGCTACTAGTGAACATCTCTTATTCTAAATGTTCTACTAAATAGGTTTTTGTGGATTTACAATACAGTCCACTTACTTCAGGGTTGTTAAGACCTTGTTAAAGCTATTTTATTGGTATTAGGATGTTCCATGCAGTATCAGTAAACATTAAATAGGTTTTTTTTTATTTTTTTAACTGCACATCCCAAATATAATTTATACTAAAGCTTACTGCTGGTTAGTAGAGGATGAGATTTATGAAAAAGACAGGAGATAAACGTATTTTGAAGTCTCACTGAACTTGGATTAATAACAAAATGTCAGTGATGATAAAACTCTTTGTTAATAAGATGATTGAGCAGTAATTTTTGAACACAACTCAGTCTATAAATATCTGAGTGAATGCATTTCGCCTCAAATGAAGAATAAACTCATATGCACTCTAATTTGTTGTTCATGAAGTCCAAATGTCTGTCTTGTATTTTTTCATAGCTATTTAATTTTTGCATAACGGTTTTGGTGTAAATTTAGTTTTAACATGTATAGTATTAGTATTAAACACTCATTTCTAAGATCTGATCAGCGTGTTGACCGATATTGAACAGGTTGTTTTGGCTCAGATGCAGCTGCGTTCCTCTGTCTCCAGCATTGTCCTGTCAAGTTAAAGGTTATGCTTTCAATCCACTGCATGTCCTGCTACTAGCAACTAGGGCTGTTACATCTAATGATCTAATGTGTTGACACAAATGATTGAAACGATTGTCTTCTGTGTATGGAGTTTGTTTTATTGAACATCCTGCTTCGATTGACAAGTTTAAAAAGCCCTCCAGAAGTCCGATGCAGACCAAGCAAACAAACCCTGGCCTGCTCTAAAACCAGGCTCCTCTCTCGTTTGCAATTGAACCAAGTCCAATGTTGACCTGTGGAGTGGATACAAATGGCCCATAAAGAGAAACTGAACGAGGCACATCATGAAAACAAGTCTCTTCAGTAAACGTGGTCTGTAGAGAAGATGCTTTCTCACTTGTTTTTGGCATTCCCCGTCAGTCTCTAAGGTTATCCTTGTGTGAAGTAGTTCTGCCACAAACGATTATTTTAATAGTTGGCTAATCCCAGATTAATTTTCTGATTAGTCGACTGATCGGGTCACGCGCAAACTGCAGGTAAAGCACATATCTTAACCATCATTAGCTTTAAACTAACTAAAAACTAGATATATAGCATTATCTGTGATGATGCTAGTGTGAATGTTGTAAGCTGAATGTGGCTGCCGAAGATACTAGTGCTGATATCTTAAAATGATGAAGCTGATAGTGTCAGGCTTTGGTGTGCGGACACAATTGCAGGAGAGCTCCAAATCAAAGTGTCTTTTAATAACAAAATCCAAAACGAAGAAAGAGCACAAGGCTGAAAAAACAGGAACAGTCACTAAGGTCAAAGTCCATAACTAACCAAGGCCAAACTCCACAAAAACCACACAACAACCTGGAATGGGACACAAGATTAGTGGGTAAGGGTGACAAGACAAACCTGCAAGGAAGTGAGGGGGAGGAACCCATTATATACAGAAAGGGGAGTGAAGAAAAAAAAAAAACAAAAGACACAGGTGTAGCTAGTCAGGGAGGAGTGGCAATCAGCCCAGAGGAAACACATGACAGATAGCCCGCTAAAATATTAGTTAAATGCAAAATTAGCTCAGGATCCACCGGGTGGTTTAAACGGACACTGGACCGTAACCCTTCGTCTGCATCTAAAAACGTCACTGCTGGCTGCACATATTTACATACTGACATGCAATTAGACCGTCTCTGTATTCTGACATTTCATTTGATTAGATTTCTTATTGAAGTGAATTTACCAATCACCATGTGCTAGCATGAAATCAGTTCTGAACTCCAGCTAGTGCTGCTGCTGCTGCAATGCAGCCTGAATGATCATGTTTTATTTTTTTATGGGCTTTTCAAAGTGTGTGTCTCACTGTCACGTTCAGTCAGAGATCATCTCCACCCGGGCCAAACATTGACTCCACCCGGGCCGGACATCCCCATGAGAAAAAGAACTAACACCCACCTCACCTCACTCATCATTGAAAAGAACTCTCACACCTGCATCTCTGTTTGATCTGATTCCACTCCAGCTCCACAATCTGAACCAAAGACACAACCGGTATGGACTAATTGAATCTATGAACTATAAGAATTTGTTGTTTTGTGTTGATTGTTTTGCTTGTCAGTTTTGAGTTAAACCCAAGAGCATTTTGACATGTGTTTGACATGCTGAGTTTGTTGAAATGTTCAATTGAAATATACATCTCTTTCTTTTAAGGTTTTCAACCTATCATTATCTATCATATCATTCTGCCAAAATAAACAGAAAGAAAAGCAAAATGAAAGAATGACTGAGTTGATTCCATGTCCTTTGGAAAAGAAAGCCTATCGAGTCAGGCAGGAGCTGGAGGAGACCAAAGAACTCGACAGTTGAAAACCGACGTGTAACGGAGAACTAAAGCTGATAAAGTCAGAGAAACCATCCGTCGACGCTGGAAATATACAAATTCACAAGAGCAAGTCCACAAAGATGGCTGAAGAAGCTTTTGGAAAAACCTTAAAACAATTAAAGAGAGAAAGAACCATTGCAAAAAATGCTTTCACTAAACAGGCCAACTACCTGAGCAGAAGGGCCCGAAGCATGGGAGAAAATGAACTAAAAGAGGAGTTCAAAAGGCTTACAGAGGAGGCAAGAAATGTTAGTGAAACAAATGATGACTACAGAGCTGGTTTACTTGCTGAGTTGGAAGACGGGGAACTTGATAAGCGACAAGAAGAAGATTTAGAAAAAACAATGACTGAATGTGACTCAAAGTTTGACAGTGTGAAAAACATAGTTCAACTAAATCTCTGGTCAAGATATGGTTCTGAGGAAATGAGTATTGCTATTCAAGAAGCTGAGAGAGCCTGTGACGATGTTTCTGCTATATCAGTTACTTCTGTGAACAAAGCTGGATATGAAGCACGGTTGAGGTTTGCGCTGAAGCTTGTCCAAGATTCAATTCGAAGCCATGCAACTTGGGAGCTATGGATACCAACAGATGAAAAAGGGGATTTTGAAGCCAGAGTGAAACTGTTGAAAACTATGATCAACACTCTAGAGGCAAGACAATCTGAGTTCATCACCGCTCAAACAATCGCAGAAGAAAATCGTACATCCCAAGCAGTGGCTGCAGCGGCAAGTTTAGCAAATGTACAAGCAATACCAACCATTAAACTAAAACCAACAAACTTACCAAGATTTCATGGTTGCAAAAGAAGTTTTCATCGCTGGAGAAGAGACTGGGACAGTCTACAAAAACAAGGAGAACCAACCGGCTCTCCGGAAGTAAAGAGGCTCCAGTTACTGGACAGCATAGATGAGAAAATCTGCCATCAACATCGCCTGTCAATCTATAACACAGCAGAAGACATCTTCAGAGTACTGGAGAACAGATACGGCAACAAAGCAACTATTGCTCTGGAAATAATTGAAGAACTAGACAAGATACCAATTGTAAAAGCTAACCAACCCAGAAAAGTAATCGATTTAATCCAGATTGTAGAGAAAGCTCTTGCTGACCTCACTGAACTTGGAAATCCAGGAGCCCTCAAAAACCCTCTCATTATTAAAACCATTGAGAGTAAACTGCCAGATACTGTGAAAAAGGACTGGCTCGTCTTCATGGTTAACCCTGCAAACAGTGTCTCACCGGACAACCACTTCGACAGTCTTCTCAAGTTCCTGAAAACTCAAGAGGACATCTTTGAGAGGTTGGAGCAGCTTGGAGTATCTGAAAAGCCAGAAGTGAGACCGGATAGAAAACATGCCTCCACCCGCTCGACCAGAAAGGATGGTGGATGTGTGGTTTGTGGGGATGGAAAACACAAAGAGAAGCTATTTTTCTGTAAACAGTTTAAAGCACTAAACCCATCAGAGAAATCAAATGCAGTGAAGAAACTAGGAGCATGTCGAAAATGTCTAGGATGTCACTCTGAGGATGAAGAATGTCTGACGACCAATTACCTCTGTAGAAAAAGAGACTGCAAGAAATATGGTTCATCAAATCATCATTTCTTTTCTCTTCCAAATGGAGAAGAACAAAGTGAAAGTCGAAAGAGCAAAAAGAAATCAAGAAAAGATCAACATTCACAGAAGAGCAAGAAAAATTAATTTCTGGACTTTCACCTGAAATAGCAGAAAAGTTTAAAAGAGCCTTCTCAAATGTTGTTGCAGTCACAAAAGACAAAACTAATTTTGTTGATGAAAGTGAAGTCAAAGTTAAAGAGTTACCTGTCATCCTGATGTTATTAGAAGTTACTGCCAACGCAGGTCAGAAAATTGGGACTCTAATAGATCTGGCTTCTGATACGAACTACATCACTCACAGAGCAGCCAAAAGACTGGACTTAGAAAGTGAGAAAATCACACTGATTGTTCATGGTGTTGGGGGGATGTCAACGAAAGTAAAGTCAAGAAGGTACTACTTAAAGATAAGAATCAAAACCCCTCAAGGCACTGTAAAGGCACATCAGTTAATATGCTATGGTCTCGATGAGATTGCAAAAGTGCATCAAGTTGTAACGCCAAAGCAGCTACAGAGATTCTTTCCGGAGATTGAGCCAGAAGACCTGAAAAGACCAGACACCATCGACCTGCTGATCAGTCACAGAGAAGGGCGTCTGTCCCCACAAAGGCTCAAAATGGTGGGTGATCTTGTCCTGTGGGACAGTCCTCTAGGAAAAATTGTAGGGGGAGCCCACCCTGACCTGTTTGAGAATGTTGATGTTACAACTCACAGGTCTGAAACACATTTTGCTCGTTCTATGAGAACAGCTGCAGTAAAGTACAATGAAGTCACCGATTCAAAAGTATCCTCCCAGCATAGATGTGCAGCAACTACCAGTAACTTCCTGGACTGGTGGACGTGGGAGAGTATCGGTGCTGCTTGTGATCCAAAGTGTGGAGGTTGTCGGTGCGGCAAGTGTCAGCCTGACGGTAAAGAGATGTCATTGGTGGAGGAAAAAGAACTTGAAATTATAAAGCAAGGCCTCACTTATGTTACCTCAGATTCTCATAGCAACTCACCACACTGGGATGCAACCTACCCCTGGACTTTAGATCCATCATGTCTTCCAAACAACAGGAAAGGAGTGGAGCAAACTTGAAACAGAAAAGCGACTCAACAAACAACCTGAATGGAAGGAAACTTACGCCGCCCAAGTCCATGAAATGGTGAAGAGGGGAGCAGCAAAACAACTTACACAGGGAGACTTGAACGCCTGGAAAGGACCAGTATGGTATGTGAGCCATCTAGTCGCACCAAACCAAATTCCATGTCTACTCCTGTGCGCCTGGTTTGGAACAGTAGCCAGAATTCAATGGCTTGAGCATGAACGACCTCTTATTGAAAGGACCAGATGTTCTGAATCCCATAAGAGCAGTTTACTACGGTTCAGAAGAGAAGTACACGCAGCTTTGGGTGATATCAAGAAAATGTATAACTCCGTGTGGCTGGACGAAAAGGAGATGCATCTTCACCGTTTCCTTTGGAGGGATAACCAAGAACAAGATATTGGTGAATACGCCATCACCAGAGTGAACATGGGCGATCGACCAGCTGGATGTATTGCTCAATTGGCTATGCGAGAAACAGCAAACCTTCAAATGTTCACCAACCTAGAAGAGGAACGACGAATTGTTGAAGAAGACAGCTATGTCGATGACATTTTGACATCCAGCAACACCTTGGAGAACCTGAAAGAAAACTTAAAGGTTGTTGAACAGATCCTGAACGCGGGAGGGTTTTTTCTCAAGCCATGGATCCGGTCTGGCCAAAGTGGGAGGCAAACAGAGATTCCAGATCCTCTCCCTCCACAAAATGAAAATAAAGTCCTCATACTACCCAATCAGATGAAGGAAGAGGAGAATAAAGCACTTGGAGTCGGTTACCTGGTGAAAGAGGACAAACTTTATGTAATGACCGCTATCAACTTCTCAAAAAGGAGACACAGAATAAGAGTTGAACAAGATCTCCTAGAAGAGGAAGTAAGAAGTAAAACTCCAAACCCTTTGACAAGAAGGGAGTTACTGAGCCAGGTGGCAAGTCTGTACGACCCAATCGGTTTAGTTACGCCTATCAAACAGAAGGGGGTGATTCTTGTTAGAAAAGCCTTTCAAGAATTTGGAGGTGGCGCTAAGTCCAAAGACACCTGGGACAAACCCCTTTCCAACCTCCTGAGAGAAGAAGCAATACAACTTTTTGAAGATTACATTCGTCTCAGTCGCATCACGTTCCACAGGAGCCTCACACCAGTAGGCTGGGTCGGAAACCCCTGTGGAATAACATTTTCTGATGGAAGTGACAAAAGTTACGGGGCTGTAGTATACTTCAGGTGGGAAACAACCAATGGTGCTCAAGTCAGACTAGTTGAATCAAAAGCAAAGCTTACTCCTATTGACCAAAAGGGAGATCCAATTAAAGCCGAACTCTGTGGAGCTGTTTTTGCAGCTCGACTCAGACAGTACATTGAAAAGCACAGCCGCATGAAAGTGGACACTTGGTATCACCTGGTGGACAGTCAAACTGTCCTTGGAGCCATCCAACGAAACAGTTACGGGTACCAAACCTTTTTTGCCAACAGGGTTGGTGAAATCCAAAGGGCTGCACCTGTCGAAAATTGGTGGTGGATACCAGGAAATGTCAATGTTGCAGACTGTATAACAAGAGGCACTGGACCTGAAGACCTTCATGAGGACTCTGAGTGGCAAAACGGACCACAGTTTTTGAGTAAACCTATTACAGAATGGCCAGTAAAGTCGGCTAAAGAAATTGCTGCCAGTTCCAAAGAGGAAGTTAATAAACTCCAACGAAAATCTTTCTCTTCTGCCATCACGAGAGCTCAGGCAAAAATCAAGACAGACACGTTCCACGAGATGGATCAAGGAGGTCAAGAACAAGCGTCATGTGAGCCCAAATTAGATACTCTCCATGCTCGCAGACCTTCAGCTGGAGCAGCAGTCAAAAATCTTATAGATGTTACGAAAATCAGTAGTTTCACGCGTTTAGTCAGAGTTATTGCTTGGCTTTGGAAAGCTGTTGAAGCATGGAAACAAACACTGAAGAACACAAAAAATAAACAAATTAAAGTTGCCCTCTCAAAAGAAGAATTGAGAAATGAAATAAGAAAGCTCACTCTTACTGTGGAAGAATACCAAGATGCTCTCAGAGACGTGTTCCACGCTGCACAAGAAGGGGTGAGATTCGAAGACACCACTCTGAACAGACTTGTTGTGTACAAGGATAAGGAAACAGGACTTCAAGTTTGTGGTGGAAGAATCCAAAACTTTGATGAGGACAAGACAGCAGTCCCCCTTTTGCCATTTAACTCCTGGGTATCAACGCTCTTGGCTCGAGAAGCGCACGAAGCAAACCATGAAAACATTGCTGGAACATTATTGAGGATGAGACAAAGAGCCTGGGTTACTAAAGGCAGAAGAGTGGCTAAGAAAGTGGTTGATAGCTGTGTGGAGTGCAGAAAGACCAAAGCTAAAAAATGTCAACAAATCATGGCTGACCTTCCTCCAGAAAGGACACATCAAGCACAACCTTTTGAGTACACCACAGTTGATCTATTTGGACCTTATGAAGTGAAAGATGAAGTGAAGAAAAGAGTGAGACTCAAGGTGTGGGGGATCATCTTCTCATGCATGGTTTCCAGAGCTGTTCATGCTGATGTTGTGAGTGACCAGTCAACCGAAAGTTTTCTGCTAGCCTACAAGAGGTTCACTTCCATCCGTGGTCACCCAAAAAAGCTCTGGTCAGATCCTGGAAGCAATTTTATAGGAGCAAAACCAGCTCTTGAAAATTTGTACCTGTTCTTGAAGCAATTGGAGAAGTCAGACATTCAAAGCAAAGCTGCAATGCATGGAACCGACTGGAGTTGGAAAATACACCCTGCTGATTCACCCCACAGAAACGGAGCGGCTGAAGCAGCTGTCCGACTGTTGAAAAGAGCCCTGCATAATCTGGGTGGAGATGGCATATTTACCTGGGGAGAGTTCCAAACCTTTCTCTACATGGCAGCCAACCTAACCAATGAAAGACCCATAGATGCAAGAACTCAGAGTCGAGAAGACTGCATAAGCTACGTAACACCAAACACCTTACTGCTGGGACGAGCAGGTCCTAAAGGTGACTCCGGCAGTTTCGATTTTGCGGGATATCCGTTAAAAAGACTGAATGTCATCGAAACAGAAGTAAACAGGTTCTGGAAGAAATGGAGCCAACTTGCTGGACCGAATCTTCTTGTTAGAAGCAAGTGGCATACCAAGACAAGAAACGTGGCTGTCGGAGATGTTGTGTGGATCGCGGATTCAAATGCCCTCAGAGGTCAATACAGGCTTGGCAGAGTTGTTAAAGCAAACAGCGACAAATTTGGAGTTGTCAGAGATGTGAATATAAGAACTCATCCAAGCTATCCTGTTTCAAACACAAAGACCAAACCAAAGGAAAGCAGGGCTACAACAAACATTCCTGCAACAATTCTACATCGAGATGTCAGACGCATCATTGTGATTCTACCAGTTGAGGAACAGTTGGGTGCTTCAAAATAGGGGTGAGACCAATATCTGACCTCCTTGGTTCAACAACCAGGAGCTCAAGTGGGAGGTGTCACGTTCAGTCAGAGATCATCTCCACCCGGGCCAAACATTGACTCCACCCGGGCCGGACATCCCATGAGAAAAAGAACTAACACCCACCTCACCTCACTCATCATTGAAAAGAACTCTCACACCTGCATCTCTGTTTGATCTGATTCCACTCCAGCTCCACAATCTGAACCAAAGACACAACCGGTATGGACTAATTGAATCTATGAACTATAAGAATTTGTTGTTTTGTGTTGATTGTTTTGCTTGTCAGTTTTGAGTTAAACCCAAGAGCATTTTGACATGTGTTTGACATGCTGAGTTTGTTGAAATGTTCAATTGAAATATACATCTCTTTCTTTTAAGGTTTTCAACCTATCATTATCTATCATATCATTCTGCCAAAATAAACAGAAAGAAAAGCAAAATGAAAGAATGACTGAGTTGATTCCATGTCCTTTGGAAAAGAAAGCCTATCGAGTCAGGCAGGAGCTGGAGGAGACCAAAGAACTCGACACTCACTAGCTTGTCTGGGGGGATAAGGGGCGGGGTTACGCAGCTCAGCACCATAAGCCACACCCACACAGAGAGATTTTTGGAAATGAAGGCTTCAGATCAACAGGAAAAATGGCTTTTTTAAGACATTTAGGATGTGGAATTTTTGTTAAAAACTTCACAGTTTTAAATAAAACCCCCCTGGGAACGTTTAAAGAAAATTTTTAAAATTGTTGTGGGAAAGTTTTTATGTTGAAAAGAATCAAGGAAAAACTGTTGATCTAAACAGGAGTTTTGCACTTACAATTGCTTCCAAATGTACCGACTGTGCTGCAGTAACAGATGAGTATGACTGTTGACAGTGAACCCCCTGAACAACAGCTTGTGTTGTTGAAAGGGGCTTTTCTTCTTTTCTGCTCCGTTTGCTTTTGATTCTTTGAACTGAAAGACTTTTTTCACCTTTTTGGATAGTTTTTTTTTTTCATTCCAAGTTTTTGGGGACCCCCGTCCAAGTGTGTACTTGTGTCAGCTTATGTCTTGTGTTTGACATTAATAAGAAAGTGCCTCATTACTGCCAGCATGACTGGCATCCTGGACTGACAGCTCTCCCATTGGGGCCCAAAGCATGCGGGCAAAGGTCTAAAAACATGCGAGTTAGAGACCGTACTGCAGAGGTGTACAGACAGCACTCTGTACCTCCTCTGGACACTGGGTTCGTCTTTGTCTTCATCTGTTGTAACAATTTGTAGGCTTTTGTCCATCTCCTTTCTCTTACATGTGTGTTATCTAAGAAGTCTCAACAAATCTCCCTAAAAACAACAAAATACTGTCAATAGATAGTCAAGATGTCCTCACCCAATCACGTGATCCTACATCGGATCGTTTCAGGCTTAATCAGATTCTGATATGGTATCCTGACCAGGGATTGGGTATTAATTCTATTCGTATTATTATGGTCAGTGATATATATTTCAAGTCTAACGGGTCATGACATTTTACTGTTGTAAAACACAGCAGAATAGAGCACCAGTTTGAGAGGAAAAACGGTTATCAAGATATTTAAAGATTCAAGAAGTCTTTTAACACATTTAAAACTGGCAGAAAGTGTCTCTTGCATTTTGTTTTAACAATGACCTATAAAGACATTTTTAAAAGTGTGTTTTAGTGTGTTACAAAAGCACTGGATCAGGACTCTGTATCGGCAGATATTCAAAATCAAATAAGTCACCCTGATGGGGACATCCCTAAAAGAAATGGATCTTTAAGATGAATCCTGAGACACAAAATGAAAATGTTATGCTAACAGGCTTCAGATTGGTCATTCATTAAATGTATTCGTATTAAATGTGTATTTATATGTTAGCTGTTAGAAACTGTAATGAGAAATTGGTTCAATGAGAAGTTGAGATAAAAAAAAATGGCAACTTAAAGAAAACCTTTTTTTAAATTATCTTTTTTTGAGTGATTTTTATTGTTGGCCTAATTGTGCCTTGATTTGAAGCATCTCACTTACACTTACATTTGAAAGCTATATTTATTGCGCTGCCCTTTTTGCTCTTCTCTCCATGTGTTCAGAACTTGCTGTCGGAAAAAGTTGACCAGATGATGGAGTGGTCTTCGCGGCGTTCGGTCATCCGGATGAATGGGGACAAGTTCCGACGTTATGTCAAGGCTCCACCCAGGAACTACTCTGTCATCGTCATGTTCACAGCTCTGCAACCTCAAAGGCAGTGCTCTGTCTGCAGGTATGCAAGCCCACACCCGGATGGATTCAAGGCCATTACCGTTGCCCTTACCCCTGTCAGACACGTCCTAGACCAAATGTTTTATTCATTTGAGGTTCTATGATAAGAAAAGTATTAGCTGAGAGGTAAAGAGGCTTAAAACAATGATGTGCAAGAATTTCACTCACCAAGTAGTCTTTGAGCAATTGTGAAAATGTAAATAATATTTTATTCTAAATCAACTTGTTATCAAAATGTGTTTACTTACCTAATAACATATAAACAATATTACAATACAAAATTGAGTGTTTTTAAAAGATTCAGCTGCAGATCAAGGTTGTTTTTTTAATTTTATGCTGGGAACACATTAAATTTTCTTGTGTAAGATTTTTATTTTATTTTTTTGTCCTTTCTAGCCTTCAAATATTTTACATAGCCCTGTTTTTGTTGCCCTGGAAACCCAGTTTTGTGTGTTGAGAACCTGTGGCTCACCTTGACACTTTAGTCATGCTGCCAAAGAGAAGAAACATGCAGTCCACAGGGCACGGCCAGAAAGACCTACTTAACCACCAACCTAATCAAAATATTCAAAAGGCTGGAGAGTTTTTTTTTCTTTCTTTATTCCAAGATTCTTAAAAAAAAAAAAAAAAAAAAAAAGCCTTAAATGTTCAGACTAGGATGATCTCTGAAGACGGAGGGTTCACTATGAACCTTGGAATGTTTCAACACAAGCTACGTTTGTTATTGAGCTTAAAGTATTCATCTTCTGAGTCATGCATCCATCGTTGTCTTCATTGTTCTGCTCCCTAAGACGGTCACCCTGACACAATCACTAAGTTTAGCATCACTAGTTGTTCCTGCTTGCATGTCTAGGACTGAACATTAACAAGCCCGGCAAATCTGTAGAAATGGGAGAGAAACCCTGCACCAAGCTCTGCTCTTAATAAAATACATTGGCTGTAACTCCATGATGGTTGTTGTAGAAAGTGTCATGTAACTTGTATTATACATGAAGCTTCTATACTAACAGGTCATACTTAATTTGTGCAATTGTTGTTTTAAAATAAAATAGAAATTGTATTTTTAATAAAGTACCGTAAACTCTTTGTGTTGATTAATTTGACACCTTCCTCCTTTCATTCAAGTCTGATGTTGAAAAATCCCATAAAAAAGTATTTGTTTTACACGACTCACTATAAGTTATTGAAATTATTATTCAGGTGAGTGCTGTTGCTATTAAATCTGAAATTGAATCAAATGTGTTAAAGTTTTCTTTTATGTTACTTATAATTAGGGTCGATAATGGACATTATGATGCAGATAATTCTGATAAGAAAAAGATTCCCTGATAAAATGGACTAATAAATAAAAGCTTAAACTGTCCACGGTTCCTCACTCACCACTCACTCTTGTGCTTCAACTTGTCTCCTCACCCCAAAAGTTTCAGCCTTATCGGTATTGCGTAATGCTGCTAGCGTAACCATTGTGGGTATTTCCTTTTGCTGCAATGGCAGCTTGACACTGATATCTCGTGCTTCTCATTGTCCTCATGATGTTAATTTGAGGCAATACCTTCCTCTCTAGTGTTGCACACAGTTCTGCCAGGTCACTTGGTAGTGGGGTATGATAATCCAACCTCTGCTTCAGCTGGACATGCTCTATGGCAGGAGTGCCCACTACATCGATCCCAAATGATCCTTTTGATCCTTCTCAGGATATAAATAAATAAAAAGCTGTCAGCCAATCCTCGTCTTCACTGTTAAGTACATCACTTGATTGATATGTGGAACGGCCAATCGAACATCCCCATTTACAAAAGTCATTGCACATATGCATTTCCACTAAAATGAGTTCTACACTGCACTAGCAGATATGAAGTTACTCCCCCTAAACTTCAGAAAGGTGTGAGCGTACAGTGTCAGACCCTTGACTATGGACGCCCGCTGATGCGTCTTGTTTTTTTCTGGACTGACCCAAGGTCGGTCACTCAATAAGAACCTTGAACAGAAGGTTTCTACTGTCTGCTCTGCGACACTGTTGACGTGACAACTACAAACACACAAGGGTCCAATTCAACAAGCTGTTGAAGAAAAAATGACACAGAAACTTTTATCATGTTGTAATTTTCTAAATGTATGAAATTATTTCAAAGTAATTGTCACCCCAGTGCCTCTCACGTCTGGTAAACGGGCCTACAGATGTGTGGCATTTACAAAACAATGTCTGAGTGCAGAGGTCCCTAGATACTGGTCGTGGTTGTGGTCTGTCACTAGTGGGGCTCTACTGGGTCTGTCATAATCTCTCCCTGCTGATGACACTTTAAGACTCACTAAATACTACCTACCTGACACTTCTCAACCGTTAAGTGAGGCCAAGTGTTGAATGATGACCTTGAAATGATTTATTGGTAAGATTAGCTTTTTATACCCACAAAATGTTGACATTTTGAAGAGGTTTTTCTTCTGGAATGTTTTGGTTTCGGTCCCAATAAGAGTGACACACTGTACACAGTGAGACCATTATGTGGAAGTGTGTCCATCACCACAATACACATGCCTCCCTGTCCCTAAAATCTGTCAAGTGAAACAATGTCTGTGTGTGACATCCTCTGGGTTTTTCCCAGTATTCCTAACTTACGGTTAGTAGTGTTTGGGATGCTGTTTTGTTTCACTCATTTGAGCATTCTCAGGTGACTAACACGACACTGAACCTGTTGATACAATCTCCACTGACCTTGATCCAGCCTGACTTTTGACTAATCAGTCTTTCTTTTGCTTCATTAGTCACTTGATTAAATAAATTATTCATCATTCATGTCAGGACCACACATCATCAAGCAAGGTGGCACAGACTTTCTTCATATTCAGACCATGATTTTATACACATGTATGGTTCTTTTTTTGTCAGAACCATTTGGCCAGTTGTTTGTGTAAAGTGACCCCAGCGATACACAAGGAAACACTAATGCTGCAGAAGTTCCTCATCACATTTCTATCATTCATTTTTTTGACTAAATCAAAAGTTCGCACTAAAGCAATTAATTTCAAAAGAAGTGTTTTTTCTCTCTGTTTTTGCAAACATCATGTCATTACTTGCAAAGTTTATAAAGAAAAACAAGAGTAGGCTTGTATGACTTGGGCATGGTGTAACAAAAGTCTTTTTACAGTTTACCTCTACAGAATATCTTACATGTTTGCCTTAACAACAAATCTTTATTTTAGGTATTTTCGCTATGTTTTTATACCACAAATGAGAAAAATATGTAAAAGATAACTTATAAATAGTGGATTCTAATGCACTTCAAGAACGATAATGTTATGGTCAGAATGTGAATTTCAGTGCAGCAGAGATCCAAGAATCAAAAATCATATATACTATCTGTGGAGAGTTTCACTTGTAGCTGCGACAGTGCTCTCACAATATATTTTTGATTGAGCTAAGCTCATCTTTTTGCTCGCTGTAGTTTATTCTGCTTGTTGTGCTGTAGAAATGCCCTTCTGCAGTTTCATAAAGCTCCAGTTCAAGGCATTCAGACATACTAGACAAGTCAAAAGCAGACGCATTACATCCTCGAGGTACTAACAGTCAAGGAGTGTGTCTTATGAGCTGGCTTTTATTGTAATGGTATTACAGTTTGAGTCTTCCTTAGGATTGGTTACATACACTTTTATTTCTGCATTGTCATGTTTTCCAGACAAGCAAATGAGGAGTACCAGGTCCTGGCTAACTCCTGGCGTTACTCGTCGGCATTTTCCAACAAACTGTTCTTCACAGTCGTGGACTACGATGAGGGAGCAGATGTATTTCAACAGGTGAGAGTTTTACTTTGGTGTTCTTTGAACTGACATCACTTCCTGTTTGGGAGGAGCAACATTTGTGCAGGTGTTCTCTATCCCATAAATAACTTGTAAACCACTTGCTCCTACATTCTTGATGCTGGCCAAATGACAAACGTCTGCTCATTTTTCCTCCGTTATACATTTTCATTGGAGATTTCCAGCCTTTGAAGAAAGAACAAAAGGTGATGGAATTCATACAGTTCCACAGTT
This sequence comes from Oryzias javanicus, assembly GCA_003999625.1. NCBI lineage: Eukaryota > Metazoa > Chordata > Actinopteri > Beloniformes > Adrianichthyidae > Oryzias > Oryzias javanicus. Next base: position 5,842,982 of record CM012437.1, read on the forward strand.
ATTATGTATTTACGGGAAAAAGCAGAATGTTTTTTTTTTACTAAATTCCTCACTTTGTTTTTGATCGGGCCTGATTTCTGATCACGTCATTGGATCAGCACCCTTATATTTAAGCCTAAGAAAGTCACATTCATTTTCTTTCTTTGGTTGAACAGTTTGCCTTGTTGAAAGTGTTGGTAAAACACAATAAGGAAACGAAAGATGAAATTTGTTTGTATTTAAATAAAGGGAATCATTTTGATAAAGGAAATCATTAACTGAATTTCTTTTACCTTTCATCTTTTCCTCTCTGCCTGAGTTAAATTGTTTTAATGGTTTCCTTAGATATTGCCGTCTGTTCCCTTTGATGTACTTGAAAGATTTCACAAATCTGATTAAAAAAAAAATCACAAATATTAGTCCACCCAAAAAAAAATACATTACTTTTCTTTAAATAAATGTTAAAAATAAAAAGCAATAGTTTTTGTTTTGTAATAGCTACGTTTGTTTGTCGTTTAAAACAATACCAGCTGCTCCATAAATCCTAAAATGTTGAGAGATTTTCTAAGATGAAGCTATGATTGGCCAAAAGATGACAGAGGCAGCCTTGGGTTCTGCAGTGCAAATGGAACGTATCTCTGTCAGTGACTTCAAGTGAGGGCAGGATTTTCACAACCTCAGCCTTTCTCAGCATGAACAAAAGTTTAAATGCCTTTTTTCAGCTGACTGCAGCACTGTGGCATGAGACACCTGCAAACTGCTACTGATATATGAGCGGAGTGAGCATTTATAGCTTTGCTCTGTGATTCTGGCTGGCAGGAAGGATATCTCTACTGAAAGGCCGGGCTTACATTCACTCGCTTGTGTCACCTCGCTGTTTAAGTCGGTTACAAAACTGTGTTTTTTGCAGAAAAGAGTTTTTGTCTGCAAGATGATTGAAAACTATTAGTTGGAGCTTAATTTGGCTAAAAATTCTGTTGACAGTACTTGATGGAAGAACATTAATTTCGCATTTTTGAAATGACTGGTTCTGAAAAATGTAAGTTATTTTAGCATCCACTGTAAGTCATTGTTTTCCTCTGCTTTTCAGACGTTTTAAAGACCCACTGTAAAGAAAATGTGTTTTTGTGGCATTTTCTCGTGATATAAGACAAATAAAAAGAAAATTACGATTAAAACTGTGTTTGAGTGCTTTTTAATTCTTATAGTTGTGCATCAGGAGTGGAGGAAAAATTGGCAACCATCTCCCTTCTCCGACAAATAGATCCATGAACGTCTTTGTTTTCCACATCTGAGCTGGAATCTGGATCAGAACTGCCCAAATGGGCACAGTCCCTCTAATTGTTGGATATACGTTTTTGTTTTTCTATGTATTTATTGTGATTAAAAAAAAAAAAAAAAGTAAAAAAAACTTTACAAATGCTTAGCTTTAAAATTGTTCACCATTTTTGTTGCACTGCTAACATTAGCTTGGGGTTTTTAAGGACTGTAAGCTCGCAGAAGAGAGTATAAACAAGGTGTTGATTGGAAATAGGTGCAGGAATACATCTGCACCTATAGTCCCATCCACAACGAATTCATGCTGCTCTGCAGAAACTGATTTAGTTTTTATTTAGCTTAAAAACAGGATAATCATAATTAAAAATACCACTGGGAACACTATTGCAATATATAAATGGATGATTGGAGTGGCACTTTAAATTGACGTGACATATCTGAAGGAAAGCACAATAAGTAACAAAAAAAAATATATATATATATATAATAAAATAAAAATATCTTCCTTCCTACTCATTCAGGAAATGTATATTATGTGGAAGTTAACTGACATCGTTCCTCTCTTCTCTCCAGCTGAACATGAACAGCGCCCCCACCTTCATGCATTTCCCTGCGAAGGGGAAGCCAAAGAGAGCGGATACGTTTGACCTACAAAGAATTGGCTTTGCCTCCGAGCAGCTGGCCAAATGGATCGCCGATCGAACAGATGTTCAGGTAGCGTTACACCCACACCTCACACTGACACCCACTTACCAGTAAGACAAACACATGTTTACACATCTGAGAAATTGTTTTGGTAACAGACACCAGAGATTGTTGTCAGGTTTTGAAATTTTGTAAACTTTAATGTTGCCATGTTTATCATGTCAAAGAAGCTGTTTAACATTACAGCAAAATATTTGGCAAATTGTTTATCATAACAGTTACCCACAATCTCAACTCTGCTGCTCCCCCCACGATTAAGCTTTTTTTTAACAAATTAATAAAAATTTAAAAAAATTCAAATGTAATATATTTGAATGCAAAGTATATATATTGAACAGTAAACATTTAAGTTATTAAATATAGTGTTTGATGTACTTGAGTAATTCTAGCTGCTCAGTACTGATGCTTTTTAAATATCTGACTTTTCTTTAGATAATAATTAATAAGTTAAATCAAATAAGAGTGTGTGGTCTGTTCAATAAAGATTGTATGCCTTTGAACAGTGTATTTAAGGTCTTAGGATGCTCTGCAGTAGGGCTGGACGATAAAATGATAATAGGAATCGTAATAGAACTTTTTCTTGATAGAAGAATGAGTCTATCGCCATAGACTTTTATTTTGAAGGGTCCGACAATGACACCACTCAGTAGTTGCATAAACGTAAATGTTTGCATCTAATTATTTTTTTCTATTTTTTTTTCTTATTTTAAGGACAAATATATTTTCTTTTTACCCCTTAACTGTCTGCTTTCCTACCAGCAGAAATGATTTAATACAAATAAACTGTAATGATCACAAATGTTGTGCGCCATCAATGTGACGGACCGCTCCGCACCCGCGCCCGCTCAGCGCAATCTCCCTCCAGCCGCTGAGCGTGCTCTGAATGTTCAATCCGGTTCAACTTTTTCAAGCATAATCGCAGCACTGTGACCAATCAGGGACCCGGATTTGGGAGTGGCGTGTCGGTAATGTCCGCTTCAAAGCGCGGAAGCGCCAAATGTGATCACGAAAGAGAAAGGAATCATTGCGGTTTGTGCCCGGTTGGATTAATGTGACACCCAGACAGACATTAACAGAGTCGTGAAAAAAAAAAAAGCCTGGAGCGATCAAGAGCGTTCACATTTGATAAATATAGTTATGTGGTTACTATCATGACAGATTTCAAATATCTCCTAATATGAACCCCTTTTCAGCTGGTCTGGAAAAAAAGAAATTCAGTTTTTCATATTTAACTAAATCTGTATATATTTCCTGTTTAGCTGCAAGGTTCATTTGATATTTAGATAAAGTGCAAACATAAAGGATGTTCTTAAAACCCGGTGGTTTGATGAATTGACAGATGCTAGATCCGGTTCTGCTCCTCAGTTAGACCCTGTCCACACGTAGCCGGGTATCTGCTAAAACGCATATATTTTTATCCGTTTCGGCCTATCGTCCACACGTAACCGAAGATTTAAGTCACTGAAAACGGAGCTTTTGGAAAACTCCGGCTAAAGTGAAGGTTTTGGAAAACTCCGTTTTCGCGTCTGCGTGTGGACATGCGTAACCGGAGATCTCCGTTTTTAAACGTCACTCTTTGGGACAATTAGTGCATACATGTTGTTGTGAGATGAGTGTGTGTTCCAACTTCTGCATCTCAGCTTGTTACGAAGCTGGGGGGGGGGGCGTGTGCATGTGAGGAGCAGCGCGCTCTGCGAGGAGCGAGAGAGAGAGAGCGCGTGCTGCGGAGAGAGAAAGGAAAGGGGAGGGGCACGCGCGCACATTAGCTGGCGGACAGTTGTTCACGGGTTGGTCTGCAAGTAAAAGTAATAAAGAAATCAGTTCCTCTACAACAACTAAGTGTAATTATTCGGCTTCGCATGCTCATTACATCGCCCAACAGCGGAAGTATGCGGGGACGTGTGGACGGAATTATTTTTAAAACGATCACGTGTGGACGCAACCGTTTTTATAAAACGGAGGTCGGCAAATATGCGTTTGTAGAAATACCCGGATACGTGTGGACATGGCCTTAAGTCTCAGCGTAATGGTTTAGTCTGTCAGTGTCATTCTCCAGCTGTTATCCCTTAAAGGCAAACTCCACCAAACTTTATTATTACGTGTTGGAATGTATTAAGCTTGGAGTCTTCTGTGGCTCCCAATGGATTTCACAAAGGCGTCAGAAAAGGCTTCAGGCTGGAGGTAACAAATTGGAAAAAGGAAAAAAAAAAGTTTCAATTCAGTGATGGTGTATTTTACAATACTGTTGTCAGAATGCAACTTTGACACAGGTTCAGCTAAAATGACAATAGTGATACATTTAATTTATGCAAACATGAACAGTTTTTTTATTTTATTTTTTTTTTAACAGAAATATCCCTGTAGAGCTGACTCTGTGTTCAGCATGTAAGAGTTAAGTCAGGGGACTTGTTCGGAAGAAATAGCAAGGCAATCAGTTTTGAGCTGGATGTTATTTAGTGCATTAATGCGTCTTTTATTTGCTCATTTAAAAATGTTTCTCTAAAGATTTGTTTAAACATTTAAATGTTTCTGACAACATGAGGAGAAAATCCCCTTTGCTTCTTCTGTTTTTTGTCTTTTTTTCTAAATTTGTACCTTACTTATAAGTAAGAAGTAAGAATTGTATTATCCAGAACTGTTGTGGAAGCAGAATTTTTTAATCAAGTAATTCATATTTATTTTTTTATCTGTATATTTAAAACTTGGATACATAAAGTTTTCATTTTGATATTGATAGATCTGTCCACTCTGTCTGGTTCAAAGCCTGTCGTTGGAAATGCTTAAAATTAAGTATGTTGTCTTTGGCAGCTGTGTTCACTGTAATATGCAGGGAATACTTTTATTTTAGTCAGCGTATAACTTTTCCATGTTTTATAAAACTTCGACTGTGTTTTACAGTGGGGATCAAAAACGATCAGAAAGACCGTCAGACACTGGAGTTGTGCTACACGGTTCTACTGTCAAGAGATACTCGTACAAATATGGTTTTCATGGAAGAGTCATCAGAAGAAAACTCTTCTACGTCCTCAACACAAAATTTAATGTTTGAAGTTCAAAAATGAACAAAACAAACCTGATGCATTTAGGAAACAAGTTCTGTGGAGAGGTAATCGGATACTTTTGGAGATGTTTTCCATATTTCCTTGTCTTCTTTATGCAGAAAAATAGAACATTTTACCTGAGGTGCCCAAACTTTCGATCCCCACTGAATGCCTAATTTCCTCAACTATGAATGTGAATGACGGGTCAGTCTGTGTCTTTGTCTTTCCCTCTCAGATCCGCGTCTTTCGTCCTCCTAATTACTCTGGAACCATCGCTCTGGCTCTCCTGGTGTCTCTGGTTGGAGGTCTGCTGTATCTGAGAAGAAATAACTTGGAATTTATCTACAACAAAACTGGATGGGCCATGGCTGCATTGGTACTGCCTTGCCTGATACTCATGTTGTGCAATCTTCCATCATTTTTCCATTAATAACCTTTTAATTTGAGAGAAAGTAGAACATTTGTCAGACCAGAAAATGAAATTGAATGTTTTGGTGTAATTGTTAGTAAGCCAATTCTACATATGCGTGTTTCAAATTAATCTATGAATGATATGAATTGATGAAACTGTACTATTATTAGCAGATCTCAGCCTGTCTATTCTTCTGTTTCAGTGTGTCGTCTTTGCAATGACATCTGGCCAGATGTGGAATCACATCAGAGGTCCTCCCTACGCCCACAAAAACCCACAAAATGGACAAGTGGTACCAATTTTTCTCTTTTCCTTCCTCCCTTCCTCTTTCTGACCAGGGATTCAATATTCCAATACCCTCTGTTGCTCTTGACCTTTTTTGTGCGTGTCTTTTATACATTCTTTATCACTTTTTGAACGCTGGAGATGTTTTTAGTTATGTTGTATTGGTCGAAAGGTACAGTGCATTATGTAAGGTCCGTTGTTGTACATGTTTCACCCTCGAGGAAAACCCACTCTTCAATTACCACCTGGTAACATGTCACAGTGTGTGTACTCGTGTTGTCTTGGGAACCTGTGAGCAGTACCGGAAATTGTTTTTTTTTTTTTCTTTTTAGTCACATCAGAAACTTCTGAAATCTTTGCCTGTTACTCTCCTTACAGCGTACCTGTTGTTCTATGATATTGACTGTGTGTCTCTCTGTCATTGTGAGTGAACGCCCACACAAAGATAGTTCTGCCGGTCATCGCTTCAGTTTGTTCAACCATGTATGAAATTAAAGTAAAAACCTGCAGATAAGTGAAAAACGAGCGACAGACGATAATGAGATTACGAAGAAAGTAATGGATGTGAGAAACAAGGCGCACAAAGAAAAATTGCCCTTTATCGGGTCGTATGCGTAACTTCCTGCTACTCGTGATGCATGAGGTCACATTCAGAAATCAGGCATTGTTGGAAATGTTGATCATTTTACTGAAAGATTGTTTTTCCTATCAGCTAACAAACAAACAGAGGTGTGTACAGAGCCCTCGCTTACGCCGACTAACGTGAAGACACAAATGAAAAGCTTCTCAATGTCTCTGACATCCCTTTCAGCCTTCAGTCTGGACCATCCATCTCATTTTGTATAGAAGATGCTCGGTTTATCAGGCTCTATTAACTCCACATCTTTCATTCAGCGTATATTGCCCTTCACTGTTGCATCATTCATTTCCTTGTGTTTTTGCTTTAATATTTTTCCGCATTAAAAAAAAACTCTACTGCCACGTTAAAACATCTAATATATTGATTTATGCCCAAGTGATGTATTGAGAAATGTGATGGGGGAATTATGCTATTCAGCTTTTGCATGTCATGATGAGGAGACTGGATATTGCAAATGCAATATTCTACATGTGAAATAATAGTCTTGTACAGAGTGTTCCATCTTTGGTTGCCTGGTCCCTCTTAAGCGTGACACTTTATGAAAGAATGCGGTGTATTCCAGCTGCCACTTACTGCCTTTGCCTAAACCGAAAAAAAAAAAAAAAAAAACCCAGAAGACGTTAAGGTTTCACCCGATCAAAAAACACAGTTTAACCCTTGTTCTCTCTTATGGGGTCCAGATGACCCAAGCCTTGTATTGACGTGTTATCCATCCCATGATAAAGGTGGAAGGATTTTCATGTCTTACACAGACACCCGTGAAGATAAAAAAATCCTGGAGAAAAAAAAGTTCAGGGCACTGTCTTGTGGGGTCCAGCAGATCCCACTTTTAATGTAAACATGCCTAAGATAGCACAAGGGTTAAGATATAGCTGCAATAGAAAGTATCTGCACTCTTTTTAGTTACCTGGTTTTTTGCATAAACTCTACACAACTTTTTTTTTTAAATGTTCCCAGTAGTGTTTTAATTATGATTATGACGTTTTCCCTACATAAAATTCTCCATCAATATCAGTAATGTCCATCCGTATGGTTCTGATCCGGATGTCAGCTCAGATCTTCATGGACAGAACTTCCTCCAAAATCCTGATTCTTTCTCCTTCCAGTTCACCAAAGACTCTTTGATGTTTCTTGAGGTTGCTGTGATCAATGCATTCAATCCATTGGTTTCTCAGAGCAGAAAATAATGAAAGCTAACATCCAAATGCTCTTTCATTGATTTACAATCCTTTCCAACTGCGGTCAAATGAGCCGCTGTTCACATTTCCGTGGTCACATCAAGAAGCTCCGTGGAGTCTGGTGGAAATTTTCCAGCGTTCTCAGGACTGCTACCGTAATTATTGGATGAGATTCACACCAAAAACCCAGTGACGGCTGATTGGACCACAGAAATGTGAACGGCGACTCATTTGACTGCTGTCAATGTGAAAAAACCATCTCCTCTTCTCCAGAACCTGAACTAGACACACTAGAGCTGTTGTGATGGAAAGAAGATCATTCATGAAAAACGGAGTCTGTCCAAGACAGTTTGATTGACAGAGATTTAAAAGGAGAAATACTCAGTAATGCAAAAAAAAAATGATTTCTTATTACGTTTGCTCTCTTTTACAATAAAAATGACACACATACATGTTACAAACTCAAAAGACAGGATTTTCATCGGATGGGGATTTTAAGCAGGTAATGTTTTTCTCCAGTGTTGTGATTTAGATAGGTAAATAAAATGTGTCCATTTCGTACAGAGTTGAGGTACTCACAAAGGGTTCACATACTTTTATCTGTTTACAAATGACGAGATAGAATAAGAATTTTTAGTGAGCATGCAGACGCAAATTTAGACTACATGCAGCAAATCTGAATACAGGAGAAGATGCATTCAAAAAGCAAAAAACAACCCATTACTTGCAGAACAAAAAAATGTATTCTATGCCACAACAATAACTTGATTCAAAGGCAATCAGCATTCCAGTATTCTCCTTTCCTGAGAAAACCTCTGTTCTGAAGACAGTAGTATAGTTACTGGTAGTTAGAACGCATCCAGTTAAGTCATTTGGGATTAGAGAGTTGGATATGCAGATTTTTTTCTGTTGCTTATACTTTTAGAATAACAATGAGCATTGTAAACTCTTGTGTATTACTATCATATTACTCACCATATTTTCTGACAGCTTTATGACTCTTTCCATCAGCTAACCGAGTTTGGTGCGTAAAATCATTTCCCCAGTCTGTGTTTTTCGTGATCTAAATATGAATTGTGGGGGTAATAAGCGGTCTGGCTCCACTTGCAAACTAACTAAACTTGTTTGGTTTTTATTTTGAATATCATGGTAAGAAATATCTTGCAATAAGATCTGTGAATGGGCTAATCAGTGATCATTGTGCTGGCCGGCATATGGAAACCAATGCACGGCATCTCAACATCATCGGCTGCACTCGAAAAATATTTTTTAACGAGAACAGGAATTTTCCTGGTTTTGCAACATGTGAACACAAATGCTATTTATTTGGAGGCTTATTTAAGCCGAGGCTGAGTAAACAAATTAAGAAAGCCGATTTTGTTCAGGAACAGATTGTTGAAAAAGTAATTTTCAAGATAAAAACAAATCTGGGAGACCTTGGGCATCCTCTTCATAACAAATCAACTCCACAATGATCAGATCCGCTGTTACACCAACTGCTTCAAAAATGGCTCTTGCCCGCAGCTATAATCATCTACAACCAAGTTGAATTCTCAGTTACTACACCTTTTTAATTTCCCCTCTGAATATATTATGCCTCTTTTCCACTGTGCAGTACAGACCAGACTAGACCGGTACGGTATTTTGAGTGTTTTCATTATAAAGTGGACCCATTAGGCCAGACCGATTTGCACCATTTTTGGTCCCCCATTGGTTGTAGGTCTATAGAAAAATGGAACGGACCTGTCAGGTTTGGTAGGTGAAGGTAGACCCCAGAATGTAACTACTCAGGATTGGGGGTCCAAGAGTTCTCTGGGGAGAGAGTCACAGGCAGAAGCTGAGTAATCCAACACGAAGGAGCGGAGGAAACTCAATGCTAATATCCAATAATTCAAAAAGAAGTTCTGTAATCCACAAGGTAGAAACAGGAAATGTCTCACCAGCCTGGCAGGAGGAATCCTGAAGATGAGGCAGAATCTGCAAATGAGGATGAAGGTGAAGGTCGGAGACATGGAAAGCAAAGTACTAGAGGGCAAAGGCAGGTTCAAAGAGGTGAGCGGGGTCGAGATGAGGCAGGAAACAGGCTTAACAGGAACTCTCGATAGAAGGAGGAGAATTGACCATAATCTGATACGAAGATGGGTGTGGCAGTGTACTAACCTTCGTGCTGTCTTAAGGGGTACACATGACCCCAGCATCACTCTGACATGTTATCCATCCCATGCCAATTGTTATCCATCCCATGCCAATGTGGATGAAGGTGGACAGAATTCTTGCCACAGACAGTGAAAATCAAAAGTCATTGAAATAAAAAGTCTTGTGGGGTCCAGATGACCCCACTGTCAACATCAACATACCTGGGATTGCACAAGGGTTAAATTGGAGAGCACACAGGTCCTCTGAATCAGCTAATCGCTGCCGCAGGAGGAGGCGGGGCTGAATCCTGACGTGACCAGTCAGGACAGAGCTTTTGCCGTCATACGATGAAATCCATTGATTGGCGGAAAGGTATAACAGCAAACGTCCGACCAGCACTTTCCCTGACTCAAGATCCAAGCGAGTTTTGTCCTCTGTTTGGCTGTATTCTTCTTCAGCTCCCTCAGTCTTCTTGCAAAGAATATTCAATCATTTGCGTTCAGTATTCCCCTCTTATTTGCAGAGTTTAGGGACCGGAGACTCCAAATCCGTGAATGCAGGATTTGACGCACCGTTAAGACACACAGATACCATCAAGGCGCATGCGAGTGAAGACCGATGAGTCTACAGCCCGCATGCACCTTGATGGTCCAACTCTGAATGGAAAAGCATGAATTGCCTGGACCATTCTAAACTGCCCAGGAGCGACCCAGTCAGGTCCAAATCCGTCAGTTTGAACAAGGCATTAAGGTGTTGTTGAAATGGTAGAAGTTGTAAACGGCATAGACTTGTATATCTCTTCTACCTTTCTTTAAGGCGCAAAGCACTTTCCAGTCACAGACCCGTTCACCCATTCACACACTGGTGGCGGCTCCACTGCTGGACACTGGCGCCAACTTTCCACCAAATGGTTTGTGGGGTTCAGTGTCTTTGTCCAAGGACACTTTGACTCATGGGCGAGCAAGTCAGGACATCAAACACGCAATCTTCCGATCAGGAGTCGACCGCCCTACCGCTGCACCACAGCCGCCCATGGGAAATGAATTGGCAATATTTTTGCTGATTTCAATTGAATTGAATTGAACAAGTTGAGAGTTAACAAATTTCAAGATTTTCTCAACAAGTAAACTTCCTGTCCCTGTTCACTCACTTTCACCCTGAACTTTGTCAGGAATATCTAAGATTGATGGCTTTTTTGAATTTGTGAGGTAGCCACAGTACATCAGAGTATGTGACGCTGAATAATCGCCAGTGCGGTCGATAATATTGAGAAGATCCCTATATCTTCTTTTATTCTTTCCAGGTCTTTGTTACTTTTCTTCCCCTGTTCTGCTAATCTATCCTTCACCTCGGACACTCTAATTCCCTTAAAATGATGAGCGACTGAGGCCAAGTTAGACAATTTGAAAAGGATTTGTCAACTGACAAATGACACAGTGTTGCAGTTGCGATCGGCGCTGTGCACCCAAGAAAATGCAGCTCACTTTCACTTTGACAAAACGGAACAAACACACCGCCGTGCTTTAACAAACCTGTACACATTATTTGACTGAGTCAGACTTCAAATCTATCCAAACACATGAGTTTTCACTTTCATTTGGAAAACAAACTCAGGTAGTTTAACTTGGAGAGGGAAAAAATAGTATGAGCTGTTGTACAGTTTTTAGTCATCCATTACTGAGAATATTTTCTTATTTTCACACCCCTGAATGTCATTTGATAGCTGTAGGAAGCTGGTGGTTGGATTTTTTTTTTTTTTTTTTTTTTGGAATAGTTTCCAGTTAGCTTTTAAATAGATGGTTTTACTTCTGGTAATATGCATTGGTACATTGTTGTTTGGGGTGCTCTTTTGTCTCTGATCTATGTTTTATTTATTAATTCAAAAACAGATTGTGCATACTGCATGTTTACCAATGGGCATACATTTATCACACTCCAAAAGGAAAATAAATAGTGACTATAAAGCAGCATGTGTCAGTCTTGGTGCTATAAATAAACATTTCTCATGAGTCCCTGAAGAAGGCCATTTATTTCTGCTAAAGCTCAGGATTCAGTCAGCCTCTTTATAAATCAACGATTGCCTTTTGCCCAAATATTCCCAGCTTTACTTTCAGACATGTTTTTGTATGCATTGTTCATGTGTTTTGGACATAAGTTTTTCTCATTAAATATATTGTATTAGTCAGAAAAAGTATGCTTAATTGCACTTTGCTGACTGTCTTTACCTTAGAAACTCCTGCCTTTGTCTTGATACATTTTTCTCCTCAAGGCTTTTTGACAACATATCTTAGTCTTGTTCTATCCTCATAGTTTCAATGAAGCATTTTTTTTTTCAACTCCATTTATCTTCTGTTCATTATTTGCTCTTTATCCTCACTGTTCTTTCTGCTTTGTTGGTTTTCTGTTTTTTCCCTTTTCCTGTCTGAGTGCTTCCTGACCTTTACCAGCCAAAACACATCAAACACAGATTCAGACACACGATGTACAAACAGTTTCATGATATGGGATTGTGAAGGGATGGGTATGGCTGCTTTTAAAGGTTATCTGTCTTGTCGTTTATTAAGGGATGACTCTGTTGTGGTTGTTTTGTTTAAGAGAGACAATAGCCAAACAAAGAGAACAAGTGCAAATTATGTATATTGCACAAACTCTCTGTGTTATTTAAGTTTTAGTTGATGGCGCCAAACAAGGCAGCTGCTTAATGTGACATTTATGGGTTATGTGGAGTTTTTTTTTTCCTATTAATGTTTTCACCAAAACACATTCTTCCAAAGTAGCTTTGAAATATTTTATGGAAATCACTCACCGCCTCTTGTCATGGCATGTTTTCAAGCCTTATGAGATGAAATTGACCTTTTGCTGCAAATGCACATTATACAAATGCATTGAGGCAGATGCCTAATTTGTGTCAAAATTTGACAAATGCACTTTTCTTGTGTAGTTCCCATATAAACAGTGTTTAATGTCAATGTATTCAAATGGTAACAGAAATGCGGGCGTTCACAGCGTGCAGGTTGTGTTTACAAAAAAATCTAATAACATGATTCTCTATAGGTGTAGTCAGAATGGAAAAATCTGGACCCAGTCCGCTTATCCTTTGTGGTTTGTTTACATTAAAAGTGGGGTCATCTGGACCCCACAAAGCAGTGCGCTGAATTTTTTTTCAAGAGTGTTTTATCTTGATGGATGTCTGTTGCAGACATAAAATCCTGTCGTCCTTTGACATAGGAGGACTCGCACATCAATATAAGGATGGGGTCATCTGGACCCCATGAGATAACACGAGGGTTTGTTCCAGATCGAGTCCTGAACCATGTGTTTGGTCTGTGTTCAGACTGTCGTAAAGTGCCCTTTTGTGTTCTGGAGCTTGTACCGTGTTACTAAGGATCTCTTCACTCATTGGCCAGGATTTACAAGGGCGGGGCAAAGCAACAACAGGGTGGAAATAATGGAAGTCCTGCGCTTTGGTTTACTTTACGCAAACCAAATGTGTCCAGTCTGAATAGATGTAATCTTTTTCTTCCTCTGTGCAGGCTGACTGTGGCTCCTCCCAGCTGATCTCCACCCTCTCCTGATCTCTGTGGAGGAGTGCACAGCTGTCTGCACTTAGTTGAGTTAGCTTGCTCCCTATTTAAGTAATAAAAGGATTAAAAAAATAATGGAAAATATTGTTTGCTATGGGATCCAAACCTCAAACAGACCTTGACAGACATTGTCTGAGCAACATTTAGTCATCTTTTTTGTCTATTCGACGACTAGTACCAACAAGTGTTTGAAAATAACTGTGTTAATGCAGTAGAGATCATATTCTAGCTCCATCTGTGATGATATTTTGACTTTTTCTAGCTTTGTTTTGGGAAAATGCAAATTCCCAAAGTGTCAGGCTGTCTTTGGTTTTAGGAGTTGATACTCTGCCTCAAGCAGTAAGTTAAAGACGGAAGATTTAAAGCAGAGATGCGTAAAAGTATTTTCAAATTAATATTGTCATTAATTTCTTTATGCATTAATGCATTCTTAACCTTTAGTAAATGCATGAACATTCCCACTATTAGTCACATTAACATTCCCTCTTTAGATAATTGGTTTGGAACACAAGGAATTCACATATTCTGCCCAAATGACATTGTACCGCTTTCCCTTATCTGCACATGATCTGATCAATATGTTTTGTGACCTTGCCAACTGCATCATAAATCACTTGAAGCCTTTTTATTATTTTTAGAGAGATTATTTACCTGGGATTTACACAGGGAACACATTTTCTAACTGAATAAACTTGATACGGATGAATTCTGTGGCTCGCCTTTGCTTTGCCTTTGGGCTGACATTGTAGAACAGGAATGATGAAAGACACATTCTATGAAAAATCTGTGCAACTCAAATGACTCCTCAACTTTGCGTGCGACTTAGAGATATAAACAAAGTCTGTGTTTGACCCTGAATCTTCTATAGCGTCTTTGCTGTAAAACAAAGAAGCCATTTGTTTTATTGTACTAGCAAAATTAGCCAATTTTCTCTCTCTGTTTACAATGTTATGTGAAAACCATTTAACAACAAACTCAAATATTTCTGTTTTCATCTGTTTAGAACTCCAGGGAGGTATTTTTCCAAGGCCTTTAGTGATGTACTCAATTGAACAACATGTATTACTTTTCACCACTGACATTTCAAAGCCTGCACAGACCTATACATCGATAAATCAGTTGATTTATGTTGGTATATGTAGTATTTGATAAAGAGAGAAGTGAGTGTTATGTTGTGCCGGTTGCATTAGTTCAAGGATTCATCTTGTTGTTGGCTCATTAAGAAGTGGCTGCTTTTCCTGATTTTCTGTACGGCTTTGTAATGAATGCAGTCACACTTTATCTGAGTACACAAATTCTTTGTGAACCAGCCATATTTGCATACAGCTTTTCAGTGAACGTATGTAGATGTATGGGGAAATGCACACACCCAGTTCCCCACACTAATGAATGAAACCTCCGCATTCTAATCCATCAGATTAATTGGAAGTGCTCAGCCTTGGATTGAGGAATGTTTACACCTCGAGATGTGGAGTTGCTCTCAGCCTCTCCTAGCAATTTCTCTTTATGCTGAGGTGGAAACGTTAAGAGAACTGTGTTCTAGAAAGCTAAACACAGTGGAATAGTGGTTGTCGCTCTCGCCTCACAGCGAGAGGACTCTAGTTTGAATTCTGGCTAGAACCTTTCTGTGTGGAGTTTGTATGTTCTTCTCATGTTTGCCTGGGTTTTCTCCGGGCCTTAAAGTTTTCTCCCACAGTCTAAAAACGTGCTTCTTAGGTTGATTTGTGTCTCTAAATTGTACCAAGATGGAGATTTGAGCGTGTGACCCTCCTAAACCTTTTCAGGGTTTGCCCCGCTTTTGCTGGATTTGCTCCAGCAACCCTGGGACCCCAAAAGGAAAATAGCGGACTCAGAAGGAGTTTGATGGATAAACAAACCCTATATTGTCTTTATCTATGCCTGTTACATCCCCAAAGGGCACACATGCTGTTCTGCTCTCTGCCTGTCCTGCTGTGGCCTCCTCTATCTTAAATAGCCAGCAGATGCCAATTAAGGAACATTGGCCACACCCACCTGCTAGGTGTGCGGGCTGGTAGGATGGAAAAAAGTGCAGCAGCAGGATATAATGTCCATAAATAATTTCTTTTAAAAAACATACTTAAGGATGGTGATACATTCCATATAATATTTTGTGTATCAACATGTTTTTTGCTTGATTTAGTTTTCTTAATTCAAATTATGCTTATCTCAAGTTTTTAAGATTTAAGATGCTTCTAGGACTTTCCAGTACAAGTCCGATGGATCTCAAAACTCATAGTTCTAATAGTGACATGTTTAAGAATCATGGTTCAGATCAGTAAAATGGAAAAAAAAGTACCAACTTAAAAGTTAAAAGTTTACAATTTATTTTTTGAAAAGTCTAAAAACAAAAACATATGAAGAACATTTGAAGTACTTCAAATCATGCACACACACATATATCACATCAAAACATTTGCTCAAATGAGGCCTATTTTTATAGAAAAAACATTAATGGCATCTTTGAACTTAAGATGGTCTTATATGTAAAAAAAAAAAAAAAAAAAAACTCAAAATGCCCATATAAACAAACCTGTACATATACATATATATAAAATTTAAAAAGTAAGACGAGCCGTGCAAGAATTTACAACCTTAAATTCTTTCTCTGTGTCCCCTGCTGCTATAAAACACCCTCTCACTGGGAACAGTCGCAGCAGCAGCTTTCTCCTGCTACAGTGCAGGGACAGCAAGTCTTCAAACTTGTTCACATGGATAAAGTACCACTTAAAACAGTCGTTATTCTTGTACTGGGAGAGTCTGAATGATCTCATAAACCCCGACATAGATAGATGCTTACTGGCGCATTTGTAGAGGTTTTTAAAATAGATAAACCTGATCTCTTCATCTTCAGTTTCTTTCACAATGAGAAAAACCTTTGACGGTAGCTCCTCCCACACGTGGCGGGAGTGTCAGATTTAGAACATACTTTTGGACAAGTATCGAGCAGTGACTGACGCATGTCATAACAAAGGCAGAGGAAACGAATCTGATTTGTGATTAACATTCGGGTGGGAACGGATGATTAATTGAAATGATGTGCAGGGGTGAGGGGCAATCTGAAGCACACGTGTGTGTCGAAGCGTGACTAGTGATCCACATGGATCACAGTTCAGCCATAATCCATTGCACCCCTACTGTCCAGGCTGACTTGTGGCTGACAAAATAGTGACACGGTTCAATACAGTAGTGGTTCCCATGTTTAAAAAGAGAGCTATAGATGGTGTCTTCTAACTGCATTGGAATCATACTCCTAAACCACTGGAGTACTAGAGAGGAAAGTGTTTGAACCTTTGGTTCAAGAGGAAAGGTGTGAGTTTTGTTTTTTTCTGTAACACACTGGATCAACTCTTTATCTTTGTTAGTATCATCCATTGACAGTTTATATGAACTGGGCAAAACAAGGTGTTGACGTACCCTATAGGAAAGGCCTTATCTACGGCCCTCGCAGAGTTGGGCCAGAGCCTTCTCTGTCCCTACGTCCACCAGCAACCCCTCGATAGCAATTAGTCAGAGTTGGTGTGATCCACGTTTTTAGAGGAACTACTGTCACCAATCTTGATTGAGCTTGTTCCGGCCTGTTCAAAGTCCACATCTATCAATCAACTGTTGGAGGTGGGGCTAGCTGGAATCACATGCTTTTACTGAGGCATCTGATTGGTCAGTTTATACCTTGAATAACTGGTGATAAAGAAAAAATATCTTTGAAAAAAATAGGATTAGAAAGAACGTCCTTAACAACTAGTGGGTACTTCCCATTTGTAATATGAGAGGGGAGAGGTTGAACTGTCCTCATCTAAGGAGGGAGTTGGTCATTTCAGTCCAGGATGTGCTCTCTGCATTACTAATATGTTGTTTGTTATAGAATGTATCAGCACCACCATATGGTAAAAATATTTAAATTAGAGAGTCTTTGAATACCGTCTTTGCTGTTTGCAGATGACATGTTTTTGTTTTTTACTTCCCCAAGCCGCTCCCTCCAGTCTTTACTAGAGCTTTTTGAAGCTCAGCTTGAAGCATCTAGGATAAGAATCAGCTACTTCAAGTTTGAGTCAAATAAAAGGAGGAGTGTCTTCTCTGGATTTGGAATCGAGCACTTCTGAAGATGGAGGAGGGGCTATTAGTTCTGTTCACTTGTGAAAGGGATGGAGGAAACTTGCCAACAGATCAGTTGCTGTACTGCAGACTTTGGACCACTCTGTCTGGAACTGAGTCAAAGACAAAGCTTTTAAATCCACTCTCACCTATGGCCATGACCTATAAGTTCTGAACAAGAGTTTAAGCTTAAAGACTCAGATGGTAAGATTTGCTTTCTTTTAAGGGTGGCTGTGCTAGTCTTTAAAGACTGGGTGCAATGTTCAGTGGGTGGAGCGTAGATTGCATAATAAATTCTTGTCCAATTTGAGGCCAACTTTTACATGTTTAGCTAATGATTAGCTGCACTAATTTTGGGAAAACTTATTTTTCTGAAAATAGGAAAGCGTGGGACATACAAGCCTTACTAGTAAGGTCAGTGTAGAGCGGAAGGATTGATGGTAAACTGTCGGTCAAAACGTCAAATGTTGTTGTTCTCTGGTTTAAGAAACAAAGTTTAAAAAGTTAAAGTCCCATTAGTTGTCACGCAGCTAGGTGTGTAAAATGTGTTCTCTGCACTTGACAAATCCCCTGGGGAGTGGTGAGCTGCAGACACAGATTTAACCCCCCAATCCAACCTCTTTATGCTGAGTGTTAAGCAGCGAGGCACTGGGTCCCATTTTTAGAGTCTTTGGCCGGGATTTGAACTCACAACCTTCCAGTCTCAAGGTAAACACTTTATCACAAGGCCACAGAGTTAATAATTATTTTAGATCACAAAGATCTTTGTCAAACTGAAACTCTATGATTTTGTTGTAAAGTTGTGCCGTTTTACCTTGAGGGGAATGGAAAATGACTTGCTTGTACAAGCCACAAAGAGATTCAATGACCTTATTCCAGTTACTTCTATTTGAAACTATGTATCTGGTAGTCATTCGATGAGCAAGGTTTTTGTGTATAACGACTTCAGGAAAAGCATGAACAGCATTGTTAATAGGATCAAAGCGTTATTGATTTTGTTGCGTTTTATTACTGTTTGTGTGATGTGGGACTGCAAAAGCAAAATAGATTATAGCCATATCTGGTTATATTGTTTTTGTCTTGTGATTTTTAAGTATCTTTGTATTATATTTACAAATGAAGGAAGAAAAGGGCATTACTTCTCAAATAAAGCTAGCTTGTTTGTTTGTTTTGTTTTTTTCTACAGCCAAATGGTCTTATATCAAAAATGTTATGGGGTAGAAAGTCTTCAGTTCCTAAAGTTGAGAGAAGCCACAGTTCTTCATCAGTGTTCTGGTCATCCCTACTTCAGACTTTTCCAACATTTGCATCTCTCTACCAAAACATCTGCAGTTTTTCCCTTTTGTATTGTTGTTTTCTGAAAGCAGTTGCCATCATCAACATATTACAAATGGACATTTAGGGAAATGTAATCACTTCAGCTTTGAATTGGAAGCGTTTTCTCTATGTAATGCTGACATAAAGGTTACAGCTGTTTATAGTTTGTCTTAAGGTAGCAATTTTCTTTTGCAATTTTCTTAAATATCTCTCATTTCAGGCAGTTGCATAAATACATCTTTTTTTAAATAAACCAGAATATAATTGTTCTTTGTGTTGGTATTATCTTGAAAGTATTGCACTTAGTATGAAAAAACTTTATGATGCAGAAGTTGCGGTTGTCTGTTTCTACTGTGATTAAAATGCAAGAACAGTCTAACCCATTTCTAAATAAAGACAAAACCAAAACAATGCCTCTCCCTCGTTTCCTGCGTCAGTCTGTGGAGAAGGCCTCTAGACAACTATTTAAAATCCCATCTAGCAGTGAATATTAAGGTGGATTGGAAATAGAAGATACATTTCATCTATTGTCTACTTTCGTTTCCTTTCAAGCGAACATTTTTTTTATTCTCTCGTTATTGAAGCGAAACAGTCTATTCATTCTATGTTCCACCTTTTTGTCATCTTCTATTCATCTTTCCATCCATATACACAGTGCCAGTCAAGTGGAAAACCAGACCTTGTGTGCTGCAGACTTTGATACTCATAATCTACAGAAAGTCTCGGTTTGGATCTTCTGTTTGCTTCATTTCCATAAAACTTCTCTCTGCTTTCAAGTCACCATCCCTTGCTGGGCATCATGTAAATCAGGCCAGTGGTCTCTAATCATTTGTGCCTTTTGTGTCTAATTATTGAATAGCTAGACTTTCATAAATAAATCTCAGAGTCGGAACTTAATGTTTGCTGAGGTTTTTTTTTTTTTTTATAAAAAGATCTTATTTGGCTATTAATGGATGATTAAATATATATGCCAAATTGTTTAAAAACCTAATAAAAACTATTATTTTTGTATTAACACATCATTTTTTGGTGCTCAAATATGGTAATTATTTGCATATTCTCTACTTTTATTGAATGTAGCCACAAGGGGCCCAAGCCAGGGTCTTATTGTGCCGGTCCCCAGCCCATATAAATACAGAGGGCTGTGTCTGGAAGGGTATCCAACGTAAAATCTTTGCCAAATCAAATATGCAAATCAGACCTTTGATATCCATACCGGATCGGTCAAGGCCCAGGTTAACAACGACCGCCATCAGTGCTGTTCACCGACAGGGTGCCGGTGGTAATGGGACTACAGTTGGTCGAAGAAGGAGAGGAGGAAGAGGGGTTCGTAGGAAGAGAGAGAAGAGGAAAATCACTAGTGTTGGACTGAGAGTTGGGACTTTGAATGTTGGAACTATGACAGGAAAAGTTGGTTGACATGATGCAGAGGAGAAAGGTAGACATACTGGGTGTCCAGGAGACCAGGTGGAAAGGTAGCACGACTAGAAGCTTAGGAGCAGGGTTCAAGTTGTTCTATCATGGAGGAGATGGGAAGAGAAATGGGGGAGGAGTTATCTTAAAGGAGGAGTTTGTCAGGAGTGTTGTGGAGGTAAAAAGATTGTCAGAAAGAGTGATGAGTCTGAAGATAGAAATGGAGGGTGTGATGTTTAATGTTGTTAGTGGGTACGCTCCACAAGTAGGATGCAAGCTGGAAGAGAAGGAGAAGTTCTGGTTGGACCTCGATGAAGTGATGATGAGCATCTCTGGAAATGAGAGAGTTGTCATTGGTGGAGATTTCAATGGACATGTTGGTGCAGGAAACCGAGGTGATGAGGAAGTGATGGGCAGGTTTGGTATCCAGGAGAGGAATGTAGAAGACAGATAGTGGTTGATTTTTCAAAAAAGATGGAAATGTCTATATTGGATACATTCTTTGAGAAGAGACAGGAACATAGGGTGACCTATAAGAGTGGAGGAGAAGCACACAGATAGACTACATCTTGTGTAGACGGTGTAATCTGAAGGAGATCAGTGACTGTAAAGTAGTGGTTGGTGAGAGTGTTTCCAGACAGCACAGGATGGTGGTGTGTAGGATGACTCTGGTGATGAAGAAGATGAAGAAAGAGAGGGAAGAGGACAAACTGGTGGAAGCTGAAAAAAGAAGATTGTTGGATGACTTTCAAGAAACAGTTGAAACAGGCTCTGGGTGGTCAGGAGGAACTCCCAGATGATTGGATAACTACAGCTACTGTGATCAGGGAGACAGGTAGGAGTGTACTTGGTGTGTCATCAGGAAAGAAAGTTGATGCAGAGACTTGGTGGTGGAATGAGGAGGTGCAGGAGTGTATAGAGGAGGTGCAGGAGTGTATACGGAGTAAGAGGCTAGCTAAGAAGAAGTGGGACACTGAGAGGACTGAGGAGAGTAGACAGGAGTACAGGGAGATGCAGCGTCAGGTGAAAGTAGAGTTGTCAAAGGTCAAACAAGGGGCTTATGATGACTTGTATGCTAGGTTGGGAAGTAAAGAGGGAGAGACATGCAGCAGGTTAGGGTGATCAAGGATAGAGATGGTAATGTGTTGACAGGTGTCTGTGGTGTAATGGAAAGATGGAAAGAATACTTTGAAGAGTTGATGGATGAAGAGAATGAGAGAGAAGAAAGAATAGAAGAGGTGACTGTTGTGGAGCAGGAAGTAACAAAGATTAGTAAAGGTTAAGTGAGAGGGGCTTTAAAGAGGATGAAGAGTGGAAAGGCTCTTGGTCCTGATGATATACCTGTGGAGGTATGGAAGTGTCTAGGAGAGATGGAAGTGGAGTTTCTGACCGGGTTGTTCAACAGGATCTTAGGTGGTGAGAAGAGGCCTGAGGAATGGAGAAGTGTGATGGTGTCCATTTTTAAGAATAAGGGAGATGTTCAGAGTTGTGGTAACTACAGAGGAATATAGCTTCATTGTATAGCCATACAATGAAGGTTTGGGAAAGAGTAGAGGAAGCTAGACTAAGAGCAGAAGTGAACATTTGTGAACAGCAGTATGGTTTCATGCCAAGAAAGAGCACTACAGATGCTACATTTGCTTTAAAGATGTTGATAGAGAAGTACAGAGAAGGTCAAAGAGCTCCACTGTGTCTTTTGATGTTTTTGTTTGGACATGTTCAGAGGAGAGATAGTGACTATATTGGTAGAAGGATGCTGAGTCTAGAGCTGCCAGGCAAGAAGTCTAGAGGACCTCTAGACCTTTATGGATGCAGTGAATGAAGACATGAAGGTGGCAGGTGTTAGGGTAGAGGATGCTGAAGACAGGCTTGGATGGAGGAAACTGATTCACTGTGGTGACCCCTGAAGGAAAAAGCCTAAAGGAAAAGAAGATTTTCTACTTTTATTGATCAAATTGTTTGTATTAATTAAAGCTCTGTACAATTACATTTTTTGTGTTACTTGTGTAGCTTGACTTGATGAATTTACAAACACTGAATCTAAATCTTTTACACAAAGAGATCTGGAAATATTGCAGGTTTGTGTGACTCATCAACCACTTACATCAGAAATAAAGTCCAAAAAATGTGGAGAGTTGTCACCAAATGACAGATCAGAATAAACATATAAGCAAATTCAATCCCGCTGATTTTATTTACTAATCCATGTGGGCTCTAGATGATTTTAGAATTATATTGGGGATTTACGAGATTCACAAAATGATGAGAGATGAAGGGAAGAGTTCATACTAATCACTTTGACTTCACTTAGGCAGACATTCACCAGATAGTTGATGTAAGGGTTACCAACAAAACAATGGCCATTTTTTCTTTTTTTCCAAAAGTCTTGCGCTAAATCCAAATACTTCCCCTACCTCAAAATTTAGCCCTCTAAATGGAGAGTAAAGCCGTAGGGAAAGAATTTGGATTTGGGCTTGGAGTCCATGTTATAAATTGAGACACTAAATAGAACTTTAATTCAATGTCTTGATTTTTTTTTTTTTATTCATGATTTGATTTTTTACAAATAGACAACTTCATTGAAAGTCAGAGTAATTAATAAGTTAATCAAAATTTATTTCTTCTGTACTTGTTGTACAAATTGTGCTCAAAATGCATTCCAGCTAAAAATGGCACCAAGATATAATCAAAAACAATTAGAAAATCTCACATACAAAGTTAAAATGCATCTCAATATTAATCAATGTAATTCATTATTTCTGTAATGAGTTTGAAAAATATGTGAATTTTTTTGTCTCGTACTGTCCACAATTTATGCTTGAAAAAAAACATATCAACCAACCAACCGAGAAACCAGCAAAAAAATAACAATTAACATTATCTGTTAAACTCATTGTCAATGCATCTGCCAGGCAGCAAGATCTAATTGAAGCAACCTTAGTTGTCATGGGATTATTTTTTTGTGCAAATGAAAAGCTTCATTTTGAGGTATTTTCAATGAAATATGTGACAAAAGATCAAAATACAACTAAAACATAATCCAACCTTTACTTTTACACCACCTAGGAGATTTTCTTTTTCCAATCTCAAACAATTAAATAAAAGAATAACAAAGAAACAAATTAACACAAAAACCCCATCAACTCCAGAGTGCTCTTATTTACCACATCAGAAAAAAATAATTGGAACACTTTTTTGAGTAATCCAAAAAATATTGACCTCAAACCTTTATTAATACCATAACGCATGTGTTGATGCGCATCGTTCCGCACTTTATTGCAACAGCAAGAGAGCAGAGAAATGAGTGGTTTTATAGTTTTCTTTAACCTATTTGATGAATTTGATCATTTTGAAGACTGGAATAAAGCAGAAAAGAAACCGTGTCTGTAATTAATTAATCACGATTAACACAACAATGTGACACCCCGAGTCATAACATAGAAACCTAGAATGTAAGTTGTTACTGTCTTGGTCCGTTTTAAATAAACATCAGATTATTCAATAACTGCAAACTTAATAGTTCATCTCTCATCCTTAAAGTTCTCCAATTTGCTGTGACAAGACATTGATCTTCTGATCTAATTAGAAAAATGACTGTGTATTAAACACTGGATTGCAACATTTAGCCTGCTTTGTACTATATTAAATAAATATGAAAAACAATGAGGGTCGTCACGCCTCAGCATGAATTAAAAAGGTCTTAACACAGATGGATGACATTTTGGCTAAAAAAAACGTTCTCAGGATTTGTTCTAACATTTCTTTCAGCCTGCTTGCACCATCAATGTTGTGTTGTTTAATCAAGCTCATCCAGTTAAAACAACTTTCTGCATTCATTGGAATAAGTTGTACTTGATCAGTTTTTGGCAGGTTTTGCATTGTATCTGTGTTTGGAGATAGTTGCCTGTCCTGAAACCAAAGGATCTCCAAATAACTGATGTTAGAGTATGACAGATCACTAAACTCACGGTTTGGATCGAGTAAAGGTTTTAGAGTCATGATTGAGAGGATTTTTCAGATCTGTAAAATTGGAAAAAAAAAAAAACACTTAACTACTAGACTAAAGATAAAAATGTATTTTTTAACCGTTTTACAACATATATTTTTAATAAAACATGTATATAGTACTTCACACACTTATTAAATCAAAAATGTTCTCATTGAGGCCTATTTATAGAAACAAATGACTTAAAATCTTTGATCCTATGGATATTTTTAAAATAGTACGAATCGGCCTGGCTTAATAGGTCCAACTTATAAAGGAAATTTAAAAATACTATACAGTCTGGTCTGGACCGCTTAGTGGAGACGAGGTATGTGTCTTGATAAATGTCACAGGCCTTTTCATTATGGCTATTAAGGGCATAGTCATAATTGAAAGAACTCTGGGATTTTACCAGGGATGTCCCGATCCGATTACGTGGTCAAAAATCCAATCACGAGGTTGATGACTCGAGCGATATCGGATGTTGTCCCCCGATCAGTATCGGATATTTCCTTTGTTCTTAGTATGAATGTGTATCCTGGCAGGGGATAACTACATTGTCACCACAGCTGTTCCAGGAACCGCTCTTGGACCCAACTTTCAAGGTGGTCTTGGTTCGTTTTCAGTCAGGCTGAAGTTCGGTTCACTCTGGGATTCCTCAGTCTGAAAAAAAAAACAAACCGAGAGCAGAACAACTGAACCAAAATGGCCACCGTATCAGACAGTCACTGATGCAAACACGTTAGAAATAAGGCGACCGGTGAGCCGCGGACAAATGTAGAACATTAGATTGTGTTATGGCCCCGATAGGCACACCGGCCTCAGTCTAGGGGAAGAAAAAAAAGGGGCCAAAACATATGAGGCTGGACACCAGAAAGATATGGAACACAGTTTTATTAAATAAAACAAGTGTGTCCTATAAAGAAAGAAAATGAAATGATAAGTGTGCTGGTAAAAATAGAAATTCAAAACAAAGGGATTGGAACCTTGGCCAAACAGGAAATAAGTCAGGAAGACTACAGCCACGTTGACCGGCGGAGTCAGTAGCTTCTGCTAAGGCTGCCTGATGAGATCTAACTAACAAAAGAGAAAATAAAGAAAACCCACAAATAAAGACCAACCCCAAACTAACAGAACAAAACCCAGAAGTATAAGACTGCTGAGGAAATGGGGGCAGCCATAACAGATTGTCATGTTAGCCAGAAAGAAATAATTAATGCAACTGTTAACTTGTTAGAATTTTTATTTTATTTTTTCGGTTTCTCGTCATGTGGTCTGCATGCGGCCGTGACGTCTTCTAAAAGCTCTATTGTAGTTCCAACAGAATTCTCTTAAAAACAAACCATAACACCACAAGAATGAGACACAGAAACTCATTAAAATGTGTTCGGATGAATTCAGGTTCAATAAAACAACTTTTATCGTGACCAACACTGAGTCTACCAACAATCTACCAAAAAGAGCGGAAGGCGGTGCCTCAGAGATCGAGTTGTTTTGCTTCTGGGTATTAACATGGTCCTCAAAAATCACTCATTGTTCATAAATAATTTGTTTTTTAGTGTTCCGTTGGTAATATATTATCGTATATATGAATAAGTGTGGCCCCTTTTAATGTAAACAACAACCTCTGAAGGCATTTCAACTCACCCAAAAAAACCTGATCGGGACATCTCTAGATTTTACAACAAAGAGAATTATAGTTGTAAAAGGACTTTCTCATTTTTGGTGTTGATGCTGTGTTAAATTTGTGAGATATGCAAACACTTTTGATTTATAGTTTTTGAAAATCCTCTCTGCATTTTGTTGTGAGTTGTTGTCATTACGTATGCAAAGTGACAAAAGACAGTAACTCTCACCATCTCTGCTCGCAGAAACATCCCAGCTTCCCTGTCACTTTAGGTGACTGTCCTCGACTGTAAATAACACCAAACATTCATGTCACTTTGTTTTGGTTACTTGTGCACTTTAAGGCATAATTTTCCCCAAAATGATGAACACAGACTCTCTTTCTACACACAGACTCTAGCTTAAGTTGTTTTACTATAGTTATACTTTGAAAGTGTATAGAAAAGACAAACTAACGTCTCTTTTTCTGTCCACAGAGCTACATTCATGGAAGCAGCCAGGCTCAGTTTGTGGCTGAGTCGCACATCATTCTTCTCTTGAGTATCCTTTTAATATAATCTTATGGGGGTTTGTGTGTGTTTTGAAATGTCTTGTTCTCTGACGGGATTTAGCGCTCTGTAAAATTTCAAACACCTTATATTTTACAGTTTCTGTTTAATTTATTTGATATTTAGTCACATTTAATAAACCTTTGAGTGTTAATTTAGATTCAGGCTTCCACCAGGAGGATTAAATAAAGACAAAAATATTAATAAACTGACTTCTCTTAAAGGCTACTTGCTCAAAAATCTACCTGTAGTAGGACGGTGTGTGTGCCATTTCTGTTTGGACGTAAACATGTTTGGCATCGGAGCTGTTTAAGTGTGTATTTGAGGACCTCAGTTTGCTTGTGTACTTACACAGCTGCTTTTGTGTATCTGGCGGGGATGATACTGGTTATTCCAACTGTCGGGTCCATTCCCATTGGAAATAACTGGTTCAAGGTCACACCTGCTGCACAGACAAAAGGTTTGTTTGTGCTCACATCAGTTTGGGTTTTTCTGCCACCATCTGATCACATTTAGATAAACCACAAATGCAAAGGCACACCTCCCCTTGCTGTCTGTGCAGGGGGTGTAAACACATTTTATGAGAATCATTCAGCCAGTTTCTGCATGGATAAATGTGTTTTTGTGCAATTCTCCATTTTCAGTCGTATTCATCCATCCAGGCATTCCATTTCTAATTCCTGAAGTGGGTAGGGAGTTGACGTTATCATTTTTTTCTTCACTAGTTTTAACATTTTCTCTGAGACTTCTTGGGGCTTAATAAACTGACTTCTCTTAAATGAATGCATTTGTTGAAGAGCGTTCAAACCTGGAACCTTGAAAAGGGTAACAAAAGCATTCATCATCATCCATCGACCCACGTTTACGCGTGTAATGATGTTTGTTAATTTAAAAGAAGAAAAGATAATTGGTAGCCTTGTTTTAAAGTCGTCAAAAAACACAGCCCTAAAACTGCTTTACCAGTAAGTCTTGATCACAACTGCCCTTATGCTACATTCACACCAAATGCAAATTGTGCACCAAATTTGCGTGGCCCGCCCCTCTTTTGCTGCGGGGCGAATCGGTGCTTGCCGCCTGCCTGAGCTTGATGCCGCGGCCACATGTTGGAGGAGCTGCCAGCTAAGGTTTTTAGTATGAATGTTACATGGAGCTGTGTCTGTGGGTATCTCACTTAGAATGTATGGAAGACACGGATGATGTTGAGAAATAAACTAGGTTTATTCTGGGCCAAGAGTTCTACAAAAGCATTGGTTACACATCGACATGGCCAAGGTTATGAGATCATTCTGAGATTCCAGGAGCTAGTTCACTTTCACTCCGGGGGCTGTGTTTTCTGACAGCCGCTTCCACTGTGTTTCTGTGTCACTGGGATTGAGTTTGAAGGCAAACTCTCTCGCAATAAAAAAAATAAGAAAAAAATAAAATGAAGGTGCCTATTCTGTCTCAATAAAAAAGAAGAAAAATATCAAAAAGTTCAGGAGGCTCAAGCAGACAGCCTCCACACCCCGCAGTGGCTCTCTGTCTGCCGCTGAAGCGAGCGCAGGGAAAGGCTGGCGAACTGTCCTGGGTGTATCCTGCCTCTGCCCAACTGTAGCTGGGACAGGCTCTGGTAACCCCTCAGCCTCAAGAAGTTCAGGACAAAAATGCTCGCATTGAATTAGTATTCCACGCTCTGATCGAGTCACTGAAAACGTCACATGCTCAAAGCTGAGTTCCTGAATGGCAAATGCTATCCAGAAACCCGCCGGAATTTAGATATTTGAACTCTGGGCGCACCGCTCAAGTCTCGCTGCTGCTTGACCGCCGCGCTGCCCCCGTCGCTCAAATCTCGTCAGATTGTCCTAATTCGCTTCTGTGCCAGTGACTTACCATTGAAACTGGCCGCTTCATGCCGCGCGGGTCGTGTTCGGTGTGAATGCAGCATAACGGCTAGAGACAGACAACAATGGACAAACCTGTCCGGGCCACACAGCTGGCCCACTCATAATATGTAGGTCGTAGACCGCTCGGTGAGCACGTAGAGCAAAAATGTTTGTGCACATTTGTTTGTACTGGCAGCAGGTCAGTGAACACCTACGACACACAAGGGCGAAGTAGGAGAGATTCATACATACATTTTTATTGTTCTAATCCTCCCAAATCCTGCTCAAGGGGCCCATTAGTGATGTTCACGTGATAAGTGCACTCTCCTCGAGTGTTCTTTGTCAGCTTCTTGCGTACAATCTGTCTGTCAGAAATGAGGATATTCCACAGTCAGAGTGAACTATGTGTGGCCATCCCACAGCTGTCCTCATGCATCACTGGAGCCCCGGGTGCTTGTTGCATATGTGCGTGGTCAACAAGGGACCAAAACGCACACCTATAATATCTAAAGTGCAGCATAAGAGGACTTTAGGTCATGCCTTTTGCCTCACCCCTTAGGTTTTTGCTGTGGCATGGCCTTTGGAAAAAATGTGCATGAACAAATCTAAGGAGGGGTCAAAAATTGTAACATTTTGCCACATGCATGCCCTGTACAAAGTTGTTTCTTTTTCACCTGAAGACTTTTCATCACCTGTAAGGAGAGTTATGACTAAGGCTTTGCTGAACTGATTTAACAACATCTGGGGAACCTGTGCAGCATCTTTGAGCTTAGTGGATGATTATTTAATGAAACTCTGTTTAAAACATTCATATCTTGAAATATTTAGACACATTTCTTATCAGTATTCAACATTTCTGAAATCCTGTTTTCTAAGGTTGTATGAGGTGAAGCCACAATTCATCTAAAAATAAACAAACAAATATCTGAAATCAAATAACAGTGGGCCAAAAAAATGGAATTATGGAAACAAATGGACCTTTCCATGATCATCTAACTTATTGGAAAGAGTCTGTACTTCATTCACAACACACTTACCACACGCAGGACAATCATACGTTCCATTTTCATCAAGTCCCTTGAGGTGGCTGCACACTCTCAGGGGAGCTGCAGGAAACACACCTGTGCCCGCCTGAAGATTCATCTCCTCCTCAGACCCTCCACGGGCCTGGACACCCCGAAAAGCTCGAGAACCTGTACATATCAACCCCCTGTGTGACTAAGGCTTTAATAAAAAAAAAATTAGGGAATATTTGGGGCATAGCAAATCATGGCCTGCTGCATAGTTACTTATATTATATAACGTGGATAAAAAAACACTTTTCTCTTCTTACAAAGACGAGAGAGATCCGTCATGATCATCATAGATTCACATCAACTGTGAGGAGCATCCAGGAAATAGAATTTTATTCTATAATGTTGCAGAAAACTAAGTATTTAGCTCCTGCAAGCAGACATCGAACAGTTTACTTCCAAATACTTTTTTGCCCCAAAGTATGTTAAAAATTCATTTATTTCAATTTCAGGTTTACTGGTTTAAAGAAAAAGGTAAAATATTTGTTGAGCCTACTTGTTATTTAGAATAAAAGTGAAGCTTTTGTCAGTGTGTTTCATTGTTGTGAAGTGCGCTGCGTTGATGTGTGCACTCGACGTTTGTTTGTCTCGGCGGAGCTGAGACGACTACACTTTTTGGGCCTTTGAAAAAAATAATTGAATTTGGAATCCATTATGATGCTTTCCTTCTCAGCTTTCAGCTGCTGCTGTGTGCCACCACACATTTGATTCCAGTTTCC
Source organism: Oryzias javanicus (assembly GCA_003999625.1). Taxonomy (NCBI): domain Eukaryota; kingdom Metazoa; phylum Chordata; class Actinopteri; order Beloniformes; family Adrianichthyidae; genus Oryzias; species Oryzias javanicus. The sequence goes on from CM012437.1 coordinate 5,872,876, forward strand.
TGAAAATGTGAACTATCTTATCTTGGAGTTAAAGACAAGAAAAACAGACCAAGAGTTGTTGTGTTTTCTTGAAACTAATGTAAAAAACTTACATTTTCTATTTCAGTTAATTCTGTGATTGTTGTGGCCGGCCTCTTTTTTTTTTTTTTTTTTTTTGCAAAGAACTTGCTGTCCTTGCACTCCGCCTGAGAAATGTATGCATGCAAGAACTTATACAGGTATGTGTATGTTTAAAGTTCCTTTCTGGGTCATTATGTATTTTCTAGCTGGTACCTCTCATCATATTTGTGGCCCGTTTCCTTGACAACCTTGTCCTAGATGCTGCAATCACCATGGGGATGGTTTTGCTCAATGAAGCTGCTACCTCCAAGGGTGATGTTGGAAAGAGGAGAAGTAAGTTGAAAAATGTGTTTTCTTTCTCTTTCATACTGTGTGAAATATATATTTATATTCATATTTTTTTTCTTCTTGGTCCATTTTATACTCTACTAACCATTCCTGAAGGGATGCATTGATTGCCCCGCTGATGGCTGTAATTGACCGATTTTCAAGTTGACCGTTGACCAGAAAATCAGGCTCTCAGAAATGTCTTATAGGAAAGTGAACACATCATTCGCATGGCTACAGGCATGCACAATAGAAGTATTTGGATTTCTACAGAACCTTTTACTGCTTGAACAACACACTTCTCTTTGCCTCCTAGCTTCTTCATATCCATTCGAAACATAAACGATGCATTTAATTTAAACAATTTCTTTAAATCACATTAAGTTTAGGTAAACAAGTAAATGTAAGAAACATTTATGAAATAAATCACTTCAGCTGAGTTATCATTTAATGACTAGCTCCAATGAAAATCATGTTTTTAGTGTTTTAACATATTTTTTTAGCATCTTTTTCAGGAGAATCTTGAAAAAATATGGCGCCTAAAAAATCAATAGCCAGAAGTCCCCTCCCCCTGCTGGAGCTGGCCACAAAAAAATAAAATAAATGAATGGCGTCCAACATCATTAGCTGGACGTCCTCGACCCCCTGTTTTAAGTTTTCAACATTTGACTTACCATGACTGCTACACGATCACCTGATTCACAGAGAATAGCAGCCTTCTGCTGGCTTTTTAAGGTAAACGTTGTACTTACACAAATTTGAATACTTGTTAATATTGACTTAAACCAAATCTCATCTTGCACTCTGAACTGTTGGACAATTACAGTTTATTCACATTTAAAAGCTTAAAAGCTGATAGTTCTGAGAAGTTTTTCCGTTTACGCAACCGGCTATAGTTTCTTCTTATGCAACCAACTAAAGCTGTGAAATTTCCACTTACCAAAAATATGCTTAAGAAAATAAATTCTGTTAATAAAAATATACAAATGACATGCTGATTCACAACTTTACAAAACATTTGTATGGTATATAAGTTGCTAAAATTGTGTATATCTTACTGCAGGAGTTTCCCAGCCTGTTTTATTGATCAACTCACATGAACAGAGAGTCCAAGAAGTCAGAGATGTTGCACAAAAATCCCATTTAGCATGAAAAACTACCACAGGCTAAATGTGTTAAGGAATTCTCTGTTTCAAGTGTTATGGTTCTGCCAAAGGAGAACCAGCATCTCCTTTCTAAGATGTCTTCCTGTTTTAGCTAACACTAAACAGTCACTTTTAAGTTAGACTATCAATGTGTACTCGGGCAGCTGCAGCAGCCTTTTGTTTTTGCATCACTACTTGATGCACTAGATCTGAATTTTAGAAAAACTGGCTGCAGGGGTAACGCTAACAAGTGTGCAACTGTAAGGTGTTCTGGTGTGTTATTGCTCTACATTGAGACTGTGTAGAGCTCCTCAATAGTGAATTTATTTGCAATGCGAATCCCTTCATGACTGTGTGATGTGGATCTTTCTGCAATAACATCTCCATCAGCTTGAGTCTTTTTCCCCAAACACTACTCTGCAATTTAAACTATTTCAAAAATATTTTTTTTCTGAAACTTTATTTAAAGCCAGCATCAAAGATGAAGGTATAGCTAAAATTTTCTTCAACAGTTCAAGTTTTTTAGATAAAAAAACAGGCATTTTCCATTTGCCATTTTTGTGTCTGTCATTTATCAACTGTATTGGGTCGGTCCACCTCTGCTAATTCCAGCAAAGTAAAGGAATCATCTGCAGATTGCATTAGCATTATTGCAGCACTCGAACTTTCTACACAACAGCTAAACAATGTATTTGGAAACGCACATCTCAACATGCAAATTCAATAAACTAATCACATAATATCACAGAGAGAAGTCATCAGTCATTAACAGCGTGAGGATTAGGCTTACATTTTTGAATAATCAGTGGATGTGGGTGTTAAATCCCTTACATGCATTTCCCATACCCAGTGCAACTAGACAAAATTATCTGCTGCTGCCACAGGCATTTGCATCAGAACTCTGAGCTCTCGCTCTATTAGTCAGCAAGGGAGTTACTAAATCGGTACATAGGCAGGGTCATTGAATGGGATTTGCGAAGAGGTGAGGAAGGAATGGGTGAGATTGAGTCAAGGAAAGAGAGAGTTTAACGTTCCATGCAGCATGATTTCCAGAACAGAAATGCTTGTTTCACTGCCTGATCTATTTGTGCACAATCATCATGTAGATTTCTTTCTTTTAAAAACTGTTTTATTTCAATTGTGAAATTATGTTTTCTTATTATAGTTGTTTGGGGTTTTCTTTAAGTTTTATATTTCTAACTGTCATAGTCTTATGCTGTCCATAGACCATTTATATATGAACTGGACATAACAATCCATAGATAAAGCCTCAATCGACGCCTCAAATCAGGCCGGAGTCTTCTCCATCACTTCCTGAGACGTCTACCGCCGTATCACGACTGATTGCCACCGTTCAACATCGAGTGGCCCGAGTCGGTCCGAGTCACGTTTTTAAAGGAACGACTGTCGACAATCATGACTGAGCTTGTTCCGACTTGTTCGAAGGCCACACCCTTTCCACTGAAAGCGACTCGGGAGAATCTGTCAGTCCAATGGTGGAGGCGGGGCCAGCGAGCGCCATGTGCTTTCACTGAGCCATCTAATTGGTCAGTTTATAACTTAATTAATTGGAAAACACAAAACATAATTGAAAAATTGAAAAAAACTAAAGAGTCAATCACCAAACTTTCTCGTTATAGTAATTAACTATTTACTTAATCTTTATTGTTCCGTGAAAGAAACGTCACTTAGCTTTTCTTTTACCAGTCAGAAACTTCCTGCAGACATTGGGATCGCTGTGGTACCTCGTGCACTTTGAAATTCAGATCGGACTGTGGGTCAAGAGTGTAAAACTCCAAAATATTCATGTATATCTTTTAAAATGGAGGTTGGTTGTTTATTTTTATGCACGGACAAACGCAAGCACGCTGAGGCTGGCTCTAGGATGATGTGAAATGGGCGGGACCAACAATGAGTGAAAGGCGGTGCCTCACAGGTCAAGTTGTTTTACTTTCAGGTATAAAGAGAATCCACATAAATGAGTTATATTTCATAATTTTTTTTTTTTTTTTTTTTAGTGTCCAAAAGTTGATATATGATCCTGTTAATGTAGGGGTGTCAAACTCAATCACACAGAGGGCCAAAATCCAAAACACACCTTAGGTCGCGGGCTGAACAGAGTAAACATTTATTAAACACTCTTTTAAAAGTTTAAAAGCATAACTTTTTTAATACAATTATGAACTTCATATATAGCATTACCTGCGATAATGCTAGTGTGAATGCTGTATGCTAAATTTGGCCTCAGAAGATGCTGAGATTGATAGTTAAAAACACGAAATGCTGAAACTGATAGCCGGCTAAAATATTTGCTAAATTCCAAATTATCCTTAAAACTAAAAAAAGAAACTTAGGTTAGCCAAAACAATTAGCATGTAGCTGAAAAAAATAGCTAAATTTCATAACAGCCAAAACAACAGAAAAAAGATTTAATTAGCCAAAACAGCTAACCTGTAGCTGAAATATTAGCTAATCTCCAAAATAGCCTAAAAAATCTTAGTAAAACTCCAAATAGTCCAAAAAGCAAGCAGAATGCCAATTTTTAAAACGTAAAAACCCTAACATTTTAATAATAAAAACAGGCATTAATATTATTCCAGAATAAATCAATTTAAACCTTGAATACATTTCAATGTTTAACTCTCCATAAAAAATATATTTTGTCAAAATTATACAAGTTAGAAATTAGCGTAAGATACACATCAGGCAATTAGTAACAATAAAATATAATGATTGGAGGGCCGGATAGACTTACCTGGAGGGCCGGATCCGGCCCTTGGGCCTTGACTTTGAAACACATGTAATAATGAATATTGTTCACTCTAAAGTTCTTAATAAAATCATGGTATGGCCCCTTTAAGTTTAAAATTATATTAAAAAAAGTTAACAAAATAAAAACAGGAGAAAACCTACATCTGTCTATTAAATTTGTTTATTTTTTTAAAATGTGATTATATCAGATTGTCTCTCTCTGTTTGGCAGAAGCTAAAAGTCAAATGACTAGTAATCAGATTGGGGCCTAAAAACCAGATTAGGACCTCACTAGTAATAAAGCTTTGTTTCAATTCATGAGACTTTTTGATTTTTTTATTTTATTAAAAAAAAAAAAAAATGCTAAACACTGAGCTGCATTTCACCCCATTGTCCAGTTGTAACTGTTTCATGGGTCACTAAACAAATCCACATCATGCTCCTTCAAGTGGGTCAAAGTTCCTGATCTCTGCAGTGTTATTATGCGTGTTTTAGTGCACCTTTGGCTTCACTTACTCTGCGTGTTAGCTTTAAAGGTTAGACTTAGCTGTGACTTCCACCTGGCAGTCAGGATACATTATGCAACCTCTGCAGTTCATTCTTTACACAGACCTAAGCTTAAATGACATCATTTACAGCTTTCAATTTACAAAGGGTTATTCAGATTAAACAATCTCATTATTTTTTATTTTAGATGTGTTGTTTTATAATTGACTTCGCATTATTACAATTTATGAACAGACTGAAAAGCCGTTTTGACTCTGTTTGGTTGGCAGCAAAAAGGAAAAGGCGGTTTTATTTATACAGCACCTTTCACACACGGAGGCAATTCAAAGGATGCAGAAGCTTTGCCAACATCCTGAAAAATGAAATGCAAACATAATATAATGAGAAAAATGTATAAATAAAAGGCTAAGGAAGACAGAAATGGCTTGCTTCATATTTTCTTTAACCAATTGCTAATCATAGAATAAGCTTTAAAGAGCCGTTCTATTCGTATGAGACGAGCTTAGCCTTTTCCTGTTTTTACAGACACATAAATTACAGTTTGAAGTGGGCCTTCAGTTAGGAAAAGGATTAGTACTTTTGTCAGAGGAGGAAACTATTCATCTAAACAACTTGTCATTAAGCTGTGGTCATAAATCAGTCCACATATTGGCACGCTTAGCACATGTGCATTTGTGAACGTCATTATCCGTGGATCTCTGCATTATTGATGCGTGAAGAAAGATGTATTCCTCCTTACTCCATAAAGATGCTGTGGAAGTCCAGGGTTGTGGCAGGTAGTGAAGCATGAGGCCAAATGTGCTTAAACGCATTTAAGACTGTGTGTTCTCATCGGAATACGGTTCACGTTTACAACAGTTGTGTGTCTCTTGAATAAGTTACTTTTTTAACCTTTATTTAACCCGAATTATAGCCTCTCAAAAGTGAGGTTTTCTCAGCAGGGAATGACTAATTGACCTGTGCTTGTGATGCCCTTCACAGCACACGTTTATGCTGCAGAAGTGCGCATACGAGTATCTCCACGTGCGCCTCGGATTAGTACTTGAATGTCAACTCAGCTGAGTTCCCACACACACAATCATCTGTGCGAGCGCTTAGACTCATACGGCGAATTGTAAATATTTCTCTACACTTGGACAGAGACGGAATGAAAGCGGAGCGTTTATGGAGTGGCTGACACTGAGCGATGGCAGCCATCGTCGCCTTATATATGCATGCATTACCACATTGCCACACACAGAGGACGCAGCCCCTCGCATACACAGAAAACTGACACTTAGAATCCATCTTCCAGTTTCTCAGCCAAATCGTTTGTTTTGACACTTCTGTTCTTTCCTTCTTTCCCATCCACATGCTCTGAAAGGGAAATCTCACATTTTAGTCTCTAGGAGAGGTACTCGTCCTAATCCCTGATTAACAATATCAGGTGGTGGTGACAGTTTCATTTAACACAGCTTCTCACAAGGATTAGACCTTGCACGAGTGTGTATGGATACATTTTTACGCCAGCACATACAGACGCACGTAATTTCTCCACAGATTAGAAATCATGTTTATGTATACTTCACTTTATAATGGCCACGAAGGAAATAAAATGCTAATTGCTGTGAATATAATTTTCTGCTTCACAGCAGGTTTAAAAAGAAAGCAGGTACCTGCATGCAGAAAGTTTAGATTTCAACGATTATAACCATAACTTAAAAGTATAAATATAAAACACAGATACGTCACACACACTTCTGTATGCTTTTATAAGGCATCCACTCTTGATGTCATGGAGATTGACAAACTCTTGGTGCATTTGTTGGTCACAAACTTCAAGGACAAACTCTTTGCTTCAGCAAATTATATGACTTTTCAGTTAGATTGGTGTTTGGGTGGAAGGACTCTCCCACTCCTGTCCATCAACTGTGCCAACCTGTAAGGAAAGTCTTTTAATACTTTAAATTGGGGTCTGCAACCTTCAAGACTTTAAGAGCCATTCAGGTCAATTTCTCACTGGCTACAAGCCGTTAGGGGCCACACTTTCTGTCTTCAACCTTCAGAAACGTAAGACACAGATTTGTGTTATAAAAAATGTTCTTTTTCATAAAGAAAACATAAACACGAAGAAAAAATTGTTTTTTTTTTTTTTTTTTATAAAAATAGTCGATAGAGGTTTGCATGTTCCTTTCAAAATAAAACACCCTGTGTCCCATAGGATCATGTAGAATAGAACTAAGTCAAAGTGTATGAAATTTGTTCTACGCATTTGACCCATCCCCTGGGGGAGGGGTGAGCTGAAGACACAGCCGCGCTCTGGAACGATTTGGTGTTTTAACCCCCCCAAACTAACCCCTTATTGCTGAGTGTCAAGCAGGGGGGGCACTGGGTCCTTTAGTCTTTGGTATGACTCAGCCGGGATTTGAACTCACGATCTTCCACTCTCTGGACGGACACTCGACCACAAGGCCACTGAGCTGGTCAAATAGACTAGGAAATCATACGATACAATACAATTTTTTCATCCCAGGCTAGGAAATGTAGCTGTTGCAGCAGAATATACATTTACTCAGAATACTAAACACTAAATTTAACATCTAAATGCAGCAGGTAGTGAAACTTCAACAGTAATTTTAAGTAATACCGTTTGTGGTCCATCACTGTATGAATTTTTTTAAATGAACAAAAATTAAATCAGAGTAAATTAAGTGACCCTTACTGAATTTCAAACGATAAAGTCCAATAACTTGTTTATTTGCATGCCTGTAGTCTGATCTTTTCCTAAATAAGCTCATGAATAAGACTTTTTATTTACTATCTTTTCCTGTTGACAGGCTTTAGATCACACAAATGCGCTGATTCAGTGTGTGTGATTTGCCTTATTTCCATTTTTTGTATGTTCTGCTCCGTCCTCATCCGTGGTTCATCTGTGTGTTTTGCAGTCATCTGCCTGGTGGGTCTGGGCCTGGTGGTGTTCTTCTTCAGTTTCCTGCTCTCCATTTTCAGGTCCAAGTATCACGGTTATCCCTACAGGTGACTGCAGCAATGTTTTCTTCTTATCTAAATTTAATCAACACCTCATTTCAAGGCAATGTGCAGAAATATTAACCTCATCTACTTCTGCCGTTTACTAGGAGGATTGTGTTGAACGACAGAAAAACAGATTTATGCATGTGTTTTATTGTTAAATTGAACACATGGAGTTTTTAGTTCACCAGTTGTGATCTCACTAAAAGATAAAACCTTCCAATCACAAATGAGACAAAAAAAGTCATTTTGAAACACCTTTAATAAAAATAAAATCCTGAGCGGGCTTCCTTACAAGTTCGTTAGATGAATATTTTTAAATTGATTCTGCAAAGTTCAAAGATACTCAACTGTGAGAAACAGAGCATAAGTGAAGAATTCAGACAATCACATTGTATGTTTTTTCAAAGAATTTGCTCAATACAACGCTTCATATGGATACTTCAAAATGTAACCCTGGTTGTCGATGACAGAACAAAGATTTTCTGCTGGTCTTCACCAGTTTGGAAAACACTGTAGGTGCTGGTTTGGTCCATTCTTTCATGCAGATCTCCTCAAGAGCTATGATGGTTTAGGGGTGTCGCTTCACAACACAGACTTTTAAGTCCCTCCACAGATAGTTTGTTAGATTTTGAAACTGTATTACACCCATAGAGTTTTGGAACACCATAGAGAATCAATGGGAACCGGGTTTGGGGTTTTAATTAAACGCTCCACCACTTCTATAACCACGACTTGGCAGGCCAGAAGATGACCTTTGGACCATGGGCCACATTTTGGGCGCCCACAGTCTATACAAGGAGCTCCATTTTGGTTTTGTCTGATCATGTGACAGGCGTTAGGCAGACCTGGACACGTGCCGGCTTAGGCCAAAGTCACGTACCTCAGAGTCCCACCACCCAGTCAACTAAATCCACGTTTTCCAGCAAATTGGGCACACCAAAAATTATAATCAGGAGGAATCAGTTACAGTTTTATAATTAATATTTTACAGTAGCCGGACGATTTTTCTCTAAAAGTTGACATTGTTCAGGGGCCACCCAAGCACATTTTAAGGTTGTGTGGTGGCAGTCCAATGACAGGCAGGGATGACGCTATTGGAAAATCAGGCAACAGCCGGCCGGCCACAGGTCAGTGGCAGTCAGAATCGTCGTCCAGCAGCAGCTCTGATTGGATAATGCATAATTGTCTCGGGACGGCCGCCGTCCATATCAAGGGCCACCAGCTACATGGTAGCCTGGGGGTATATAAAGCTGCCTGACTGCCATCATGACCACCCAACATTTGAAATCTTAAAAATCTGTTGATACTTCCCCATCACGCAGTGGCAGCTGTGTTTTTTGGACCGTAGCATTAAAACCCTTCCGCTCTCCTTGGGGTCCAGATGGCTCCAACCACATATTGTTATGCGATTTCTTCCATGACAAATGTGGACGAAGGGGGACAGGATTTTATGTCTGCCATGGACATTAGTGAAACTCCGAAATCAGTGAAAAAAAAAAGTTCAGCGCACTGTCCTGTGGTGTCCAGATGACCCCACTTTTAATGTAAACAAGCTAAGGAGAACGGAAGGGTTACACATGGGGTTCTATGGAACATCGGGTCACTATTTGAAGTTTTGAGTGTCCAAAACTTGACGTTTTTTGACATGCTGGCTGTTCCCATTGAGTCAAGGGTCTGGGCGTGTTGTCGGAAGCGGACCGGTCTTCGGGACATAGCCGGTACTGGTACCCTAACCCTAATCTGGTCTAAAAATGGATACCTCGTCCGGTACCAGGTTAAGGTTAGGGCTAGGGTACCTGAACATTTCGTGTCCCGGTACCGGACTGGCACCGGTTAGCGGCGTGGAGGTTGAGGAGCCCTGATTTAATTGGAGCACCCAGCATGTCTAAAAAAATGAGTTGGGGACACCCCAAACGTCAAAAAGTGATCAAAATGTGACGACTTGGGAATGAGAATGTGTTGAGTTCTGGGCTGTTTCCTCATAGTCCTCCAGATCATTAGAACCTTATGTGTTCATGGAGCTCCAGAGGGAAGAAGATTATCAGTGGTCTTGGCTCTTTGGTCATAGTGAAGAGGTTTCAATCTGACTGTTTAAGGGTGTGGACAGGTGTATAACCACATTAAAACAGGTAACTAGTGGAGGATAGAAGTGCTTCTTACTGAGGAAGTAACAGGTGTTAGTGAGGAATGGAATTCTTGCTTGTTTGTTGGAGGTAAAAGCTGATTATTCTGCTCTATTTATACAAATAAATCCTTTAAAAATGATATAATGTGATTGGCTGTATTTTTCCTTTATATTCTGTTTCTCACAGTAAAAGTGTGTGTACGAAGGACATTACAGACTGCTCTCATCTATACAAGTGAGACAATATTTTTGCCCCATTGTACAGAAAAACAACAGCTGCTGCCGTTTGTGCAACTTCAAATCCTGTTAAGATGAAGGAAATGATAATTATCATACATATTCAATGGGCTTTGCACCAAGTGCACTTTTCCATCATGTAGGATGAATTAATTGTGAGTTCGCAATGAGTTTATGTGCCGATATCGGGATCTCATCCAAAAAATGCCTATAGATAGTCGACATGCAAACACTTCTGTAATGATATGGTTAGGAGAAATACAGAGGTTGATTCTGAGTATTCTAGCTTGTAAACACTATCATCACAGTAATAGTGGGAAAGGGAAGCATAACAGAAGTATGCACAACATGATTCACTTCCTGATTCTATTTAAACTTTATAAACCTGGATCCAAACTCTTCTCAGTGATTTGAAAAATGCCAGATTATCAGATTTCTGTTCTTAAGGAGACGTAGAATACCTCAAGGTGCACTCACAACAAACAGTATTCTTCTGGGTGTGTTTGAACCCCCAAAATCAAGCATGATAGGTCCTCAAAACAACGTATGTCCCTGATTAAGAGAAATAAAGAGAATATTGAAAACAGGAGAAGCACATCCTTTTATCAGGGTGACCAGTGCTAGGAGTAACATAAATCCAATACAAATCTATTAAACTTAAATGCTAGAATGGGACAAAACAGAATGCGCCAATGTCTGTGAAAGGCTTTCATACGGTCAAAAAATATTAGCAAACATAGAACCCCAATATACAACAACTAATCAAATAACAGCCAGCAAAGAGGAACTAGAAGCTACATTACCTGTGATAACGCTGGTGTGAATGCATTATGCTGAATGTTGTCGCTGAAGATATTGAAGCTTTTTGCTGAGAATGGAGACGCAATTTACTTTAATTGCTGAGGGGAATCGCTGAAAATGAAAAAGCTATTTCTTAAATCAGGGGTGCCGTATCTGGCCCGCCATATGGTTTAACCCAGCCCAGCTGTGAAGAAAAAAATATATGAGAATTTTCAAAAAAGAAAGCAAGTTTCTAGCCCATTTCTGTGGCGAGTTATGGTTCTTTAAAGTAATGACCGCAATGCGCAATTCCACCACTAGGGGAGCAAAGGAAACTCAGGAGATCAAAAAATAGATGAGATAAATGCCAAACCAAGTTTTGGAGAGAAAAGGAGGTTGACGCCAAAATGTTAAAACATTTAGTTAAATTTTTCATTGATCACAACATTTATACTTTTTTCTCAGCTCCCTCTTGATTTTACTATCGGGATTGCTTTAATGTCAGATGTAAAACAATTTGTGTAAAATTGAAAAACCTTTTTTTTACCTTTTTTTTTTTTTTTTAGTGAAAGCTATTTTATTTGAAATGCATTGGACTCTGTGAATAAAAGTGTAATAATAAGTGATTATTCAGCAGTATTATTTGAGGCATTTTTTCCAACTAAGAAAAAAACAAGACATAATCAAAGCTGCGCATAACAAGTTAAATCAAATCAAATCAAGTTTATTTATAGAGCGCTTTAACGCAGGCAGACTGCTACAAAGCGCTGTACATTAAAACACCAAAAACACTAATAGATAAAATACAAGCACAAAACAACTAAAAACCAAGACAGTAAAAGAGTTAAAAACAGAGTAAGAGTAAGTAAGAACAAAGTAAAAACAGTAAAAACAAAGAAAGGTTTTTTTGCTATTATGTTTCTGGTCCGGCCCACTAAAGATCAGACAGGTTGAATGTGGCCCCCAAACCAAAATGGTACTTTTTAAGCTAAAACAATGTTTCAAATCTTGCTCAAGTTTGTTCTTATTCGCTGTTAAAAAGACATTTGATCACTAAATTAGTTTAAAATAACATTTTTCTGTTTATGCAGTTTTTTTTTCACCAAAATTAGCCTCCAGTCTAATTTGGCCCTCCACTACAAAAACTTTGAGAACTCCTACTTTAGAGCTTTTCTTCTTCTTGATTCTAATTGTCTGAAAGATTACAGTATTGTTGGATTTACCTGATCATTTCCTCGAGAGGATGACTTTTTTCAGCCAAACATGACAAGCAAAGGATTTGAAAAGAATAAGGTGAATTCACTTGAAAGATTAATTAGTCTTTTTCTTGAACAAAGGTTAAGAAAGAGCCTATTTTTAACCTCCTAAAGATGGAAAATGACTGAGATGACATGTGAGTCACCACGGTTGAAGTCCTTCAGAAAACTCCAAGAACCTCAGTCCACACCAAATGTTTCAGAGAAGTCTGACACAAAATTGCTGAAAAAAGACAAAATGACAGCTTGATTTTCTTCATTCTCCAATTTTCTTTTCTTGCAGCTTCCTTATTAAATAGAAGAAACTCGTAGAAGAAGGAGAGAAGATGGAGGACATACTTGAATAGCTGGAGAACGTATCACTGTTTGTTTTCTCAAATCTTCAATTAGATGTTGTGTTTTCTGTGAAAGAAACTTTGTAGATGTTTGTTTATTCCTGTCAGAATGTTTTCCTGTCTTGTAGCATCATCGTCAGAGCTGTTTGGTGAAGTTTTTTAATTTCTTTGCACATTTCCTGTGATTTTTACAGAGACATAGGAATGAATTTGGCTTTAATGGTTGTTGTTTTTGGATGATTTATAGCTGAAAACTAAGCAGTTCATAGACACTCATGACTGAAGTTAGGTTAGTTAGTTATTAATTTTGTTTGTTTGATGTAAAAAAAAATAAAAAGTGACTGCAAACATTTCTCTTTGAAAAGTGTCTTCCTCATTTAAAAAAAAAAGACAAAAGTTGATGCCTGTGGTTCCAGATCCACATTTGTCTTTTATCTCTCCATTGTGGCTCCTTGGCCAAACATAAAATACATCTAGACTGATGACTCAGCCGTGTCCACTTTCTAAGTCATCAGCTCCCTGCTAATGGCTGCTTAACCAATTCTACCTAAAGAAAACAAATAAACAAAGCCTGCAAACTAAGACTACCAAGGTCCAACCCCAAACTACAACAAAAATTAAAGGATCACTTTAAAGAAACACATTAGATCTATCAGATCTCAATATGAAGTTGGATATATATACAAATAACAACAGGGCAGTGTCTTAGGAACAAAAAGATGCCAAGTCTTTAATGGAAATAACAGTTTTCAGTCTACAGAGACTCAATTGTGTAGACACCATCAAATCAGAGTGAAATGAAGATGTAGCAGGATAGTCCATTTTCTCCAAAACTCAATTTCTGCAACTCTAAATGCTTTTCAGTATCTTGTGTGCCCCCCACGAGCTTGTATGCATGCTTGACAACGTGGCGGCATGCTCCTAATGAGACGATGAATGGTGTCTTGTGGCATTTCCTCCCAGATCTGCGTGAGGGCATCCCTGAGCTGTTGTACAGTCTGAGGAGCAACCTGGCGGCGCCTAAAGGACCCAAACATAATGTTCCAGAGATGTTCTATTGGGTTTAAGTCAGGGGATGGTGAAGGCCATTCAATTGTTTCAATTCCTTCATCCTCCAGGTACTGCCTGCAGACTCTTGCCACCTGAGGCCGGGCATTGTGGTGCATTAGGAGGAAACCAGGACCTACTGCACCAGCGTAGGGTCTGACAATGGGTTGAAGGATTTCATCTGGATACCTTATGGCAGTCAGAGCACCATTTCCTAGGCAGTAGAGGTCTGTGCGTCCCTCCAGACCATCACTGACCCACCACCAAACCTGTCATGTTGAACCACGTTGCAGGCAGCAGAACGTTCTCCTGGTCTTCTCCAGACTCTTTCACGTCTATCACAGGTGATCAGGGTGAACCTGCTCTGGTCTGTGAAAAGTACAGGGCTCCAGTGGCGGACTTGCAAATTCTGGTGTTCTTGAGCAAATGCCAGTGGAGCTCCACGGTGCTGGGCAGTGAGCACAGGGCCCACTACAGGACGTGGGACCCTCAGGCCACCTTCATGAAGTCTGTTCCTGATTGTTTGGGTAGAGACATTCACACCAGAGGCCCTCTGGAGGTCATTCTGTAGGGCACGAGCAGAGCTCAGCCTGTTCCTCCTTGCACAAAGGAGCAGGTATGGGTCCTGTTGAGGGGTTGAGGACCTTCTACGGCCCTGTCCAGCTCTCCCAGAATAACCATCAGTCTCCTGAAATCTCCTCCATGTTCTGGAGATTGTGCTGGGAGACACATTAAACCTTCTTGCTGCAGCACGTGTGGATGTGGGACAACCTGTGCAACTTCTGTAGGGTTAAGGAATCTCCTCATACTGCCAGTAGAGAGAATTACACAAGACAAAATCAGCACGAGTGGAAAACCAGCCAAAAAAGATCAAGAGGGAGAAACTTGAAATGACCTACACATGGAACACCAGTCCTGTTTGGAGGGATTTCTAATTGTTGCCACTGAAGTGCACCTGTTGTTAATTCATGAACACCAATACAGCTGAAATTGATTAACGAGGCCCTCAGCTCATTAACCAACAAGAACATTATCATAACTGTTTTAATAATTTTGTTATCAGACACATGATCATGTGTCTGATAACAAAATAATTAAAACAGTTTTGAATAATGCAGACACTATGAATTTTATAGTATTAATATGAAAAAATGATCAGACCAATTTAATTCAATTCATGCCAGGCCCAATAAAGAAAGTGTTTCTTTAATGTTTGTGAGCAGTATATGTAGGTTTTTACATCCCTGTTGACCTGAAGAAACCTTGTTTGCTCAATGCTGCCTCCAGAATGCAGAGATTTTATATGCAAAGCAAAACTTGGGTAAAAAGTTTATATGAATTAAAAGCACATATTACCTTATACTGCACTGCATTGGTTACTAGCTGTCCAGATTATCCTGTTTGATACAAAACATCTTTTATTTTGAAAATAGGTTATTTAAGCTTCTGTCAAACATTACAAAGAAAACACACATTTTGAAAGATGTTAGGTTCTTTTTATATTTTTTCTTTTATTTGTAACAAAAAGACATAATTCACATTTATTATAAAAAAAAAAAAAAAAGGTAAGGAATGCAAATCCAAATTTTGTAAAGGCTAAAGTGACTATGCAGCTCCTTCTAGGTTTTGATCAGTAGAAAACAAACCCAAATGACTCTTTTACTGTTAAAGGTTGCCGACACCTTCTTCAGGCAAACACAGACACAACAGAGGTCACGTGTTGGGATTTCTGTCATGGTCAGGTGGGTTCTGTTGAATCAAGGGAACATGGAACCCCACTTTTTATCTTCGCTGGTGTCCGCAGCACACATCAAATGGAGGGTGGGGTCTTTTGGACCCCATAAGAGAGCACGAGGATCAAAAACTTGGTGTATTTGCCAAAGATTCTACTTATTTGTTTTACAAATGTGGTGTTGCTCCCACCGCAGCAAAACACTACAAATACTCAAAAAATAAAAGGTTTAAACACCTGATTCTTTCAAATCAGCCTTTAGGCGAGGATTTCATGGCGTCACCAAGCAAGACAAAACACCAGACTTAAAGTTTAAGAGTAAAACAGCAATACAAACGCACATCCTCAGAGGTTGTATAATTTCAAATAGTTAAGGTCTTATGTCTTATTGAAGTCAGTTGTGTAATGGTTTGCTAGAGCTCCTTTTAAAGGATTCTGAACAGATGTGACCGTTTACAGTTGGTATGAAAAAAATGTTACTTTAAATTCCTAAGACAAAAAAAAATCCAGTGCTGTAGAGAGAGCAGGTGGGACTGTTTATAGAAACATCTATTTTTATAATGTTCTAGAATAAGATGAGTAGCTGTCCATCTGCCTCTGCAAGATTATCCTAAAAAAAAAATCCTGTAAGTTAGAAAAACACCTGTCCTTTATCTTCCAGCTAAAAATAAGCAGCTCATTTAGTAGAGCACAATTACAGCAATACACTTCATCAGCTATAGCCCACATCTCCTTAATTGATTGGCTCATTTTGTCGGAGCATGAGAACACGCTGGCTCAAACAAAACCCTGCAGATTCTGGGGGATGCAGAGGAAGCGGGAGAGCGGAGTTCAGCATCGGCAGCGAGGACACGTCCCCATCTGTCGTCCTGCAGCCGCAGGAGCGGAGGCTGCCGTCACGTGGGAGCTAAAGCGGGGATTGTTTGGTGCTGAACAGGTACTCGGATAACATTTTACAAAACACACATTTTTTCCCAAAAAATATCTTTGTCCTTTGTTTAAAAAACTGAAATTTCTTTTCATTATTTCCAAGTGAATTTGAATGACAACAGTTATATATCTTTTATTTTCGATCACCTCCTGTGACTTTTGTTAGATTTTTCAGTGGTTATTGTTTATTTTCCTCAAAATGCAAATCAAACTGTTTTAGGGACCGAATGGAACTAGAATGTAATTCAGAAAATTAACACAAAAATACAAGTGAGTTTCATTTTTTTGTGCGATTAATTAATTGTGACCTCCAGTTAATTACTCTATTTTTAATCAAAGCTAATGTTTGCAGTGAAAAGCCTCATTTGAGGGATTTTCATTCAAATTTGTGACATTGTGGCAGAATAAAATATCAAAATACAACAAAAAAGGTGACTTTATGAAGTTTTATTATAACAAACTATTAACTTTATTTTCACACAACCAAAGGTGATAACGTGCTAAAATGTTTGCTATTAATTAATAAAAGTAATTTTATTATAGTAATTAGTAATAAAGTAATTTAAAATAAGAGTAATTTCTGCAAAGACGAATACTTTACGAAAGAAGAGACAAGTCGGAGTGAGATTTTAGATAGAACCTAAAAAAATCACAGCACAGCAACCCTTAACATTCAGGGTAAACATAGAGACAAAATTAAAACGAGGCTGTTAGAATTATAAATATATATGTATTCAATGATCAGCATGAATACATCTATTTTAAAACGTGATGCTAAATCAAATGGTTTAAAGTTTTTATCCTCACTTAAAGGTTTTGGAAACACTTGCAAACATGCAGAAGTCCTTGTGGCAATAACATGAGCTTGACTATTTCAATAGAAAGAGAGCTATTTTTTAAAGACCCACTCCAAGGGAAATTGTGTGTTTAACATGCTCTTGTAGCTGTTTTTTTTTTTTTTTTCATATTGGAGGACACGTGTAAAATAATTTAGGATTAAAGTTGTGTTTCTGATCACAAAAAGGACTTTTTCAAACAGTCCAAAACATTTTTAAATTTTGCTGAACTTTGCACAGAGTCAGACCATCACAGAGCCTCGTCTGTGTTTCACAGTAGAGACTGGGTTCTTTGTATCAGATTTCCCCAACCCCCGGAGACCGGTCTGTGGGTCACTCGGTACCGGGCTGCAGACGCTAAAAAGAAATGAATGTGCTGACTTGAATTATTTCTGTTTGCTTAATTTTCTTAACCTGAAGGAAGTTTTATTTTGTAAAATGGCTACCATGTACCTGCGTGGCTACTTGGATTGCTAGCTAAAAATCTAACAACAATAGAATGTTTTTGGAAAGTTCCTTCTGGGGCAAAAGAGTCATTGAGAAAACCGACTTTAAAGAACGATAAAGCTGCTGTTTACAGACAAAACCAGGAGTCTTCCTCAATATGCATAATTATTGAGACCGTTTTTATGTAGCAGAAGCCGCTCATGCTAACCCACAGCAACAAACTATAATAACATTTGAGATCTGCTGTAAACACATTTATATTTAATTTAGAAAATACCAGTTTTACGACGGTTACATTATTGTATTTTGATTTATTTATCCATCTCGGCTTAAAAGTCGGACGTAGCTGAAGCTAGCATCCGGTTGTTAGCCTCCACTTTGACGTTAAAGAGAAAATCTTCCTCACAATGTTCACACATTTTGTAGAGAATGAAAATTGAATCAGATAAAGTTGCTGATTTTGGAAACTTGTAAAAAGGACATTTGAGAATCTTCCAACAGCAAGGCTGAATTAGGTCCAGAAACTTTAGCACAGAAAATCTTCCTTTGTGTTTGAAAAATACCCAATGAATGAGGATTTATTTATCTTTCTGCCTTGAAAGATAATCGAAGCCCGGACTGAGAGTTAAAATGACGTTCAACCGGGAAAAAAAATCAGGAGATGTTTCCTTTATGTCATTTTTACAATCAGTAACAATTTCTACAAATTAAAACTTTGATCTACTTTATAAATATCTACTGATAATTTTTTACTTTTTTAAACAAAATTTCTTGTCGTAGCATATCATTTTGATCTGGAAGCGTAAAAACGGTCCAGTCTGAGAAAATATTGTCTAATTTAAACCAGCCTGTGGCCTAAAAAAGTTTGGAAACCACTACTTTATAAGTTTCATCATTGTTTCTGTGAACACAGAGTTGACGTTTCATTAAAGCTCCAGTTTTGTCTCATTTATCCTAATAATATAGCGTCTTCATTGCTTGTCACTTCCAGCATTGATCTCCTCCTTGGTCATCTCCTTCAAAGTCCACTCTGGCCCAAATAGTGACGGATAGTTTGATCTGACACTAACAACCTCTGAGTTCACCTTTAGTGTCTTTGGAGGTTGTTCTGGACTCTGGTCATCATACGTCTCATCCATCTCTTTTATCTTACTCCTGCAGTCTCATGCAGGAAAACTGTCCTCAGACCTGTGGATCTTCTACAGGAGGATCAAGCAGCTTAGAGAGGATCTCACAGTCTGTATTTGTTAGAGATTTTCTTTCAATTCTTCTGGGAAAACTATCTCCTCTTTTTGTGCTAAATGTTTAGTTTGACTCGGTTTGTTGTCAGCCTAAATCTATGCAGACTGTACTGGCTTTAGTCAGGACGGCAACACAACCAGCAGGAAGTGAGATTCACACCAACATGCAGCTTTTTAGGAGCTTCTGTTTACATTGTCTTTCCAGGAGATTAAAGATAAATAAATAACACAATCACACTTCAGCTGGTTAATAAAGCGTTGGGTCAAACCAATGATCTGATCAATTGAACTCATCACAATACAGTTGTCTCAATGGGCTTCACACCGGAAATTCTATCAAAACAAAGTCAGTCAGAACATCAAAGCTAAACTAAGGTATATATAAAAAAGATTCTGGGAAAAAACAAAGAAGAAACCTCAGGGATATCCACATGGAGGAGGGACGGATAGGCGATGTACCAGGACTGTTAAAGAATGACTTTATCTAACTCAACAGCTAAAAGTTTAAATAGTGTAGCAGATGGGCTTCATCCAGATGGAGCTGGGACATCTGGGGGCGCGAGGCAAGCCAGAGACGAACGCAAGCACTGACGGTCACCTGAAGTCTGGAATCTCTCCTGCTCCAAAACACAAGTCGAGCCAAAGGGGAGGTCCAAGGGGCGAGAACAGGAGCACAGATGAGCCACCTGGAATCGGAAATCTCTCCCATTCTGAGAGCCGAGGCAAACCAGAGGACAGGAGCACGGACGGGACACATGGAATCTCTTCCAATCCAAGACATGAGGTCCACGGTCAAGAGCAGCAGCACAGACGGGTTACCTGGAATGTGAAATCTGTCACACTCCATGATGTGAGACGAGCCGGAGGAGAGGTCCACAGAAGAATCAAAGTAGAGTTATCGCACTCACATAGATGAATCCTCCAAGTGCTTAAAAATCAACTACTTAATTTATTGAACTAACTTAACATAATCATAGCAAAATATGAATACCAAACAAATACGAATACTTTAAATACGAGGAAGAACTCTACCATGATGTACACCTGGATCTCCCTGAAAGAGAGATTGATCCCAAGAAGACTCCTGTGACGCTGAAAACAGGACATATTCAATTATTTCAACCTTTTTACAGAAATATTAGTTTGCAGAAGTTTCATCCATCTAATGTGTTCATTTAAGGAATTTGTTTGTCTATTGGTGTAATTTTTCTTTTTTTTAACTAATACCAACGAATGTGTCCATATCTTCAGCACCAGGAGCAGTGGAGTGAAGATTTTTATAGAATTATTAAGGGCAATAATTAGCCTTGATGTAGTTTGATTGTGATGCGCAAAAGTGCATTTGTGGTCATTATGGGATGTCGTGATTTCAGCGTCTCACAGCTAAAAGAAGGAAGAATTGCACAAGCCAATTTGATGCTGGAGTGATTGCATGAGTGTTTTAAGGACCAAAAATAGTGTTTTAGTCTAAATTGAGCTCATTCAGGTTTTATTTTGAACTGGAGGCTGTAGCTTTAGAGTCTCCCGCTCCCTCGATGTGCTTTGCTCAAAGATGTCTTCCAGTCAGTTGGTCCAGACGTCCTGACAGTCATTAACTGGTCCCTGCTGTCTGGTTGAGTTCCTGAGTACTGTAAGGAAGCTGTCATCTTTCCTCTCTTTAAAAACCTGGGCTTGACTCTTCCCTCTTGAGCAGTTACAGACCTAGCTCTAATCTTTCGTTTATTTCAGAGATCTTAGAAAAAGTTGCTGCGAAACAACTCACGACTCCATTTTTGATCAGTTTCAGTCGCAGACCTCACCCCACTGAAACCGCTCTTCTCAGAGTCATGAATACCATCCTGATGCAGGAAACTGCCCCGTGCTCCAGTTACTGGACTTAACCGCAGCCTGGCGACCATTACGTCCTTCTGGACAGGCTGAAAAATTGGGTTGCTGTGTGCGGATCCACCTTAAACTGGACTGGTAGATCCTTTTCTGTGGTATCGTCCAAGTTTAAATCCTCCACTGCATTCCTCTCTTCTGGTGTGCCACAAGGCTCTGTTTTAGGATCTTTACTGTTCATTTTCTATCTGTTGCCTTTGCTGCACATTTTAAGCTCTTTTAATGACATTTCAAACCATTTTATACTGATGATATTCAGCTGTATGTGTCTTTTAAGCCTCAGGATGATTTTAAAACACAGATTTATGCAGGTGTCTGGATTCGGTCGAGAGTTGGATGAACAACAACTTTCTCCAGCTAAATGAAGCTAAAACTGAGGTCCTTGTTTGTGCTCCTTTACCTTCCCCAGATAGTCCAGTGGCTTGCTCCACTTGGCTCTTTTGTCCGGCCCTCTGTCAGAAACCTCGGGGTAACTCTAGACCCAGTTTTATCTCTTGACTCTCATGTCGGTTCACTTGTTTGTTCTTGTTTTTATCATTTAAAAACATCGCTAAACTGAGTCCAGTTGTATCACGTTCTGAGATGGAGATGCTCATTCATGCTTTTATTTCTTCTTGTCTTGATTATTGCAACTCCATCTTCACGTGTTTTAGTAAACAAGCTTTAGAACAGCTTCAGGTTGTCCAGAAGGCTTTTAATCAAATCTTCCAAGTATTCACATGTCACCCTGTTGTTAATCCAGCTGCACTGGCTCCCCATCAGCCTCAGAGTGCAGTTTGAAATCCTACCTTTAACTTATAGCGCTCTTAATAACCAAGCACCAGCCTATGTAAAGGACCTTGCGCAGCCGTACACTCCCAGCAGCCCCCTGAGATCATGTGACCAGGGCCTGATGATTTTTTTTAAAGAACTCTGTTAAAAACTAAAGGTGACAGAGCCTTTGCAGCAGTGGCTCCATCTTTCTGGAACTCCCTTCCTCTCAGCCTCAGATCTGACTGAGTTTTCTTTCCAAAAGCAGAAAAAAATGTAAAATTGCTAACTCTGTTTTTTAAATTCTGTGTTTTACTCTGTGTTTTGCTGTGCACCACTTTGGGATTTTTATCTTGAAAAATGCTATATAAATAAGGATTATTTTTCAACGCTAAGAACAATTACCATCAAAGTTAAAATGCAGCAATCATAGTATGATCACAACATTTTTATCATACCGTAACTTCTCAACCGTTAACACTATCAATGTAATTCCAGTTGTAGTAGCAAGCTGCTTTCCTCCTTCAAAATCTGCCTGAATTACATTGATCTTGTTAACAATTAAAACATTATAGTAAATCAAAGAACATAACCACCGGTGTTAAAGGGTTAAGACTCAGCGGTGCATTCAGTGTTCCTTCATTACCTTTTAAAGCCACCATTCTGCGTCTGAAACTTTGTGACAGAAAACCTGGAAAGGCTTTCCGTCCTCCGGTTTGTTGCTGTGCTGTAATGATGCTGCGCGCGGCGGTCAGGTCCGACTGTTTGTCTCATCTTTTCCCTTCATCTGACCTCTCTGCCAGCAAACCGCTGTGCCTCCACCAACTTTGAAGAAACTTTCCGTGGGTCCAGGGCCCGGTGCCACCTCGCTGCAGGCCAAGCTCTCCTCTGATATCCAGCTTTGCCCCTCTCCAGGCAGCCGGGCGCACGGCAACAGTAATTATCATCAGAGCGCTGCCTTTGCTTTTGCTGTTGCTGTTTTGTTGCATCACTGTCTGTGTTTGAGCACGCGGTTGTCCAGTTGATTTTGTATCTCTGTGCCTGTTCATGTGTGAATCAAAGTGTGGCGGTGCGGGCGTGCTCTTTTCCTAATCGCTCGGTGAGATGAAGGTGGAGGTAAAAGTTGTGGCAGATCCAGGACAAAATATTCATGCGTGCATAAAGCAGTTTAAATTTGCACACATGCAGGAGGAGTGCAATTATGCTGATTCTTTTCTGCTCGTACATCCCAGATACTCTCCGATTGTACACAAATGTGCAACTCTTGCTTTGATGCTTCAACAGAGAATTCCTGTAAATGAATGATTTATATGTATCAGGTGAGGAAGCTGTGCACGCACTTATTAGGCAGGAAAACAGCAGCAAAGATCAAGCATTGTTGTACTGCATGTCAGGCACTAATGGGGCAAGTGGAAAACAAGGAATGCTTTTATTTTATGGCTTCAAATATGGGGGGAAATCTGACACAAACATGGGAACGATCTGAAAACAACACAGAGAAGCATGCAGCTTCAAAAGCAATCCTTTAATCAAGCTTAGATTTTCCTGTAGTGTGTCAAAAACCTTTACCAGCTCCGTGGCCCAGAGTCTGCCCGGAGCCTGGAGTCATACCAAACCCAGGAGCCTTTAAAATACTATTTAACGCCTGCTGGCTCGGCATTAATAGGCTAGATTGGGGCATTGAACTCCAGCCATCTGTGTTTGACAGTAGGACTTCATACTTTAATACTGCTAAGTTAAACTCCCAGAAAAATAAAAAAAAAGTCTAATGTTTTTGCTATCAATGTTTTACCTTCAGGAATATTTAAAGCCCCTCTCCAACTAAATATATTGTAAAATCGTTCAGAGTGATTTTTTTAATTATGATTGTACAATTTTTAGCCGAAATCCAAAATCCCATCATTTTTATATGCTGTATAGGAGGTAGGAGTTCAATTAGAAATCTGCCTCTGGGCATAGGCCCTGGGCATAGGCGACCTAGGCAGCCGCCTAGTTCACTATGTGCTGGAACTGGCCCCAAATAACTTTGATTATATATTCATATTTTTTTTCTTTGTTTTGTTAAACAGTTTGACATACCACTTGTTTCATGTAAAAGAAAATAAAACATCTTTTAAAAATGTAAATAAAATAACTAAAGTTTGACATAATCAGTGACTCTCCACAATTCTAGTTACATTCCTTAATGCTTGTCAAAGACATAGTTTTAGTGATTTGGACCAAAGTGTCAATCATTTGTTGCACAAATTAAGACACAAGTTGTTTATTATGATTGTGTTCAAACTAAAAAATAAATGGGGATATATTATCCTAAAAAAATGTCTATTCTTCTATATGATGTGAGTCATTAGAGATGATGACATCGTGAGTCATGTATTGGGTATTGTGTCGTATCGTGAGGTACCCAGTGATTCCCAGCCCTAAAATCAACCCATAAAGTGCTGTATTTTATTGAGGAAGCTGGAATGCTTGTGGAAAAACCACAGGGGGAGCATGAAACCCTCTTTAGCAGGGGTGTCAAACTCAACCGCACAGGGGACAAAATCCAAAACACACATTCGGTCGCAGGCTGAACACACTACAACAAAATTTTTAAAACTTTAAAAACGTAACTTTTAAACGTGGACTGAACCACAGAATGCAGCCAGTACCATTACCCTAACATGGTATCTGAACTGTAGCCTGGTCCACGTCCGGAACAGTACTAAACCACGTCTGATACCGCGTTAAGGTTAGGGTCAGGATACCAGTGGTACCGGTTTGGAGGTTGGAGAGCTTCGATTTAATTGGACGTCAAAAAGACGGTGAGTTGTGGACACCCAAAATGTAAATTTTTGACGCGGAGGGTCCCTAACCATGCGTTAAAATGTGAGCAGTTGAGAGTGAGAATGTGCTGCAGAGCATAATAACATCGGGGAGTTAATAACAAAAGTACGAAATGGGACGCATGTAATCACCCAGCGGGCCGGATCCGGCCCCCAGGCTTTGACTTTGACACGTGTGTCTTACAGAAAGACCCCAGCGTAATGCTAACCACCTTATCACTGCAGCCTGCTTCAAACCCAGACTGAAAAAAAAGTCCTGTAAAAGAGACAATGGTTCCTTAATTTTCTATCTATGCTGTTTGTAGAGTGTATTACCTGCAGGATTATATCTCTATGCCTCTGCGTGCTCCGACTAACCAAGATGAAGTTTGTACGGTTTGAGCTTTTAACCTTTTAATGCTTTGCAGAAACAAAAATGACTTTGCAGCTGATAAAAACCGATTTAGTCGGTTACAGCAAGTTCTCTGGAGTTCCTAATCTGCTGAACTTCCATCTGAGTCTTGTCATTTGCTCTAGAAAGTATTATCATGCAGGTGACATCTGCTCTGCTTGTGCAGCTTTTTTTCTTGCAGTTTCTCTGAGGGCTCGAGAGCACGCTCTGCAGCTTCTCATGGTAATCACACCGCTGATGAGAAAAGACACTTAAGGATACTCATCGCTGGAGTTATCATAATAACACAGCAAAACACGACATTGATTCCTCCTCACAACCGCTGCCGCGGAATAAAGGTGGATCTGCCCTGAAATGTAATCAGAAAGATTTATTGCAATCACAGCAGCTCTCCCTCAGGAGGAAAAAATGGGTGAGTTTTAGAAATTCCTACAACTTCCAGATATCCCACAACGACATATCTTCCATCTTTGAGGAAAATTTGCCAATCAGAAACATCAAGCATCCTAAAAAGTTCCACGTTGGCCCCAAAGATAGACGGGAATGAAGAGGATGTGTGCTGGCTGTGCAGTGCAGGTGCTCCACAGGAGTCCGTCCCTCAGCCTTTAATCTTCTGCCTGTAACGCCTCACGGAGGCGGAACCTCTGCAGGAGTTTCTAGATGACTCTGCAGACCCCGTCTGTTTGATGTGGCTGCTTCTGAGCTCTTTGTGCAAGCTGGTGGCATTTCAGTCACACAGACAAACTAATCTGGAGGCTCCAAGGAAACGCCGCTCCGCTAACCGCGACCCCCCCATGACCTGCTGGACAAACAACACAACACAGCAGAGCAGGGAACAGCCGATCCAGCCCCACTCTAAGACAGTGTTATATATCAGCAGGAGGTTATTTGACAGTTTCTGAGGAAGAAGGTACAAGCCAGGATGGAAAAGTGCAATAAAAGGACCTGATTTTTTTTTTTTTTTTTAAATGTTAACAAAGAGAGCAAAAGGAGCACGTATATATAATAGGACGCATTTAGCATTAATCAGCCTTGTAATTCAGTCATTTGTGGAAAACAAATGAAAAACAAAGGTGTTATTTTTGTTTTTTAGCAGTAAAAAGTTGCAGGTGAGATCGAATAAGGTCAATTTTGATTATCGTATCTTCTGGAGTTTAAGTCAAGTTTTTTTGTGGGGGAGGGGGGCTTCTAAATGACTTATAAATGATTTTCTAAAACATAAATAGGCTCATATATTTGTTATTTTCCCACTATCTAGCTGTTTTTTCCTCCTAATAACCACTAGAGGGCACTGTAGGTGTTTTTGTCAGTATTTGTTGCTAACAGCAATGCAGAAGAAGAAATGCCATCCAAAAAAAAACATGGAGGAGATTTCTCTGTTGTTCTTCTCCTGAGCTTTATGGTGTTTTTCTTATTTACATCAAGTCAATATTAATTTTGTTCGAATTTGTTTCTTCCTCAGACTGACGCAGAACAGCGCGTCACCAGACTGGGTTACAGTACAGCTGAAAGCGCCGTCATTCAGACAAAACAAGAAACATTGCTAAACATTTTTACGTAGCAGCGGTGAAGCGAGACACAGAGCTATCATTATCTGACGGGGGGATCGGGGGCGGAGCTGCTCAGCTCCAGAGTCACGCCCCCTCAGGGGAGATTTTGGAAACACAGACTTCAGATCAACATGAAAAATGTTTTTTTTAAGACATTCAGGTTGTGGGATTTTGGATAAAAACTTCATGATCAAAATTAAAACACTACTGGGAATTATTTTTTTAATTAAAAAGAGGTTATACTTTAAACTAAAGCCAGTAAGTGATAAGCTGCTGTGGTCCAGACTTATACTCCAGTGAACAGTCAGGGATCCTTTTGAGCTCTGTCCTACGCGGCTGGATGTCCTCCTCAGGAAGGTGACTGACCTAGACTTTCCCTCTTTCACCTTCGAGTAGATCTACAGCTTTCTGATGGAGGATTAGAAAGCACAAGTCTTTCTTCATAACGTTCATCATAGACTCCCTGTAGAGTTGTATGCTGAGCCCCTTTCTGTATGCTTTGTATACGCATGGCTGCATTCCCTCCCACCACTCAAACACAGCAGTCGTACTAGTCGCATCATAGTAATTGGAGACCAAGACAGCATACTGGAGTAAAATCCAGCCTGATATTCAGCTAACAACTTCTGTTCAACACCAGTATACCACAGATAGTCCTGGACTGGAGGAGAAGGAGGAGAACAGACACTGCAAATATCCAGGGTCTGTGTGGAAACAGCCTTTTTGGCATAGAGGTGGCTGTAAACCTCTGGTGGCAGGCCAACACGGCAGCACAGGTGGGAAACTCAGGTACAAATGTGTTTTTTATTATTTGTTATATAACTCATATGTTGGAATTTACATGTTGGCTGTTTTTAACATGGAAGTTTTTTGAGGCTTCCTGAATCGCCTTTTAATAAAACGGGCAATGATAAGAAACTATTGAATGATACATCTTTTAGTTGGTATGTGACAAAAAATGACAAATTAGGATTGCTCTAATGTATCACTGAAAAGGGCTGAAAGAGACCATCCCAACGGTATAAAGATCATTACGATAGCTCAAAAAATAAGAAAGTTAAGACACGTTAAGTGATCAAAAGTAGGGTATAATTTTATTCCTGAATAAACAGGTAAACTGTGATATTTTTGTGACCAGAAACAGAGATTAAAGTCTTTAAATTGTCATAACTTTCTCATTATTTGGTCAATACACGAAATAGGGATATATATGGAAAGCTGATCAAGCGAACTACAACCATTAAGTTACAAATTTGGTATTAAATCAATATTCATTTCCGTATTATCAAATAATCATACAGAAATCTGCTCCTGTTTGCCTGTAGACATCTCTTGCAGCCAATCAACTTGCTAGATTCGGTCACGTGACCTCATGTTCCAACGTTCTATTCTTGGACATGGAGGCTTGCGAATGAAAAAACAGTACCTGCTAATTCTCATGAAATTTAGAGGGAATGAAAAATATAATTGGGAAAATTAGACAACAACTAACGTTTTTAAAAAAGCTGACGAGTGGTTTTGTGAACTGTAATTTTCATCCGGAAAATTTCCTAGCTTGTACCGCACGGATTGAGAAAATTCTAGAAGCAGGTTAAAGAAAACAATTCTGGATTATAATATAAGTAGATGTGCTTGCATGTATATTATCCACCGATTTAGTTACACTCATTCTAAGAAGGAGAGAACGCTGCAGCCTCGAGCGCAGGCCGAACAGCAGGTCTGGGAGAAAGTTCCGGTGCTGAAGCTGCACATACGTGCGTGCCTACTCTTAGGTCAACTTTATCAATTCATTAGTTTACAGACTGAGTCATTTTTATGCTTATTAAGTTAATCATGTGTGCTGTACTTTTTATTTCTCTTATGTATACTTAGTTCAGTTTTGGTCAACCCTTTAACACATGAGGCATCGCTGGTGAGAATCTTTAACATACTCATCGAGACGCTTTTCTCCTTCAGAATCTACTGGAATTATTGTGCTAAGAGTTGAAAAGTTACAGAAAATAAAATAACAAACACTGAGGATTAAGTATTAAAGGGTTGAACTCTTCTCTCATAAAGCTATAGTCAATTTTTGAGGAAAAAAAATCAGATCATCACAGTAGGGGTGAGGGATACTGGGAATTTGGGCATCATTCCGATACCAACTAATTACAGGATTAGTATTCCCGATATCAGTATCGATACTTTTCCTTGAAATGTTGTGATCATGGAATAATTTTAGAAATACACAATTCTTTGTTATTTAAGTGTGTAGTAAAACACAAGATAGAGACATTTTTTAGCCAATTGCAAAAACTTGAATTGAACACATCAAATATAAAACATTTATATTAGTAATGGCAGAAAATGGCAGCCGTGATATGGTCGTGAAAGCCAGTGGGGCCGGCTCTAAACAGGGTTTTCACTGGCGTGAATGTTTAAGAAAGTTACAGTGGCATCAGTACTGTTAGAAGATAAAAGGAACAATGAACTAAAGTTAAGAAGAAAATGACCGGTTTGCTGTTTGAACTCCTTTCAGCTGAGGTTGTAACTCCATTACAGTGTCTATTGCTAAAGCAACACTTGAGTGAGCATTTTAATTGATAAACTTTCAAACGTCTTGGAATGGTTTCCTCAACACTTTGCACAAAGGGAAGCCTAAGCAGTCGGAGGGAAGTTGGCAGAAAAATCCCAGCAGCTTGATGTTTGGAGGTTTTAGAGCCAAAACCCAGGAGGCACATGAGTGTAATTGCTACCAAGATGAGTTTAGGGATATTGTGTGTGAAAGTGTGAGTGTGTTAGTCTGTGTGTGTTTGAGAATGGGGAGTGCACACTTACATTTGAATTATTTCTTTTTTGCCACACAATAGTAAATATTTTACACCTTCAAAGTGGAACACGTGCTGCGTTGATCAAATGAAAAGAACGACTCAAAGATCTCTTTTGCTACAAAGCTGTAAAAGTGCTGAGGGCGCCGACACTTTCTGAGGCCTTCATGTGTTTGACTGATGACCTCATGAAAACTAAGATGAAGTTTTAAGAGTCAGAGTCCCAAAATAATAATAAGAAGACTTTAAAGATCTCTTGTGGACATCCTTGTAAGACATTCTTTTTTTTTTACAATAAAAATCTAACTAGCCTATTTGCCTCAATGGGTTTCAGGGAGTTGTGACGAAACCTCTTGAGTTCTCAGTCTATTACTTTAATTAAACTCTGTCACAAACATTTTACAGGCAATGATTGCATATGTAAACTGTTTTAAAAATGCTGCATGCATATCTGTGTTTTATCTGTGGTCAGAAACAGAGAGACGGCTGGATCCAAGAGCAGCAGATTTATTTGGTACATACAGGAGAACAGCAGAGAAGCACAGCTAAAAGTCCACAAAGCTAAATCAGGGTCAGGAAGGCAGAGGTCAAACACGAGCATGAGGGCATCAAAGAACTACCAGAGTGGTCAGAGTCCAGGCGAGGGTCAGGGCAGGCGGCAGACGAAGCAGGATCAGATGAACCAGAAGATCGGGTCAGGTTGAGAACGCTCAGTGATACAGGCGGAGTGGTACAAATAAGACTTCGCACTGAACAGAACTCAATGCTCTAACAGCTGTGGGGCTTCTAGCATCTTGGTTCAGCAAAAGACACAAAGCTCAAACAAAAAAAGAGCTCAGAACGGGGCAACAGGTCTGGGCGAAGAACGCCAACAGCCCAGGAACAGTTAGCTGAAGGAACACCCCACCCTCCTATGTCATCGACACACCATCAGGACTCTTCAGGAGAAACAGATCTCACATCAGATTCCTGAGGACTCCACTGTTACAAGGTCGGGGTGACTTGTTCGCACCCCGCAGATACTGGACTTATAAAAACTTTTCATATTAGGAAACTGTGGTTCACAGGGCACAATAATCCCTGCACAGTTTGGGGACACAGGTTGTCACCCTTAGGCAGGTTCACTTCAGTTGTGTTGAAGATGGTTCAATGTAGAAAAAAAGAGAGATGTAAAAGAAGGCAAATTAGAATGTGCAGTATTGTGAAAAAGCACTGTAATGTTAATTGGAGAAATTGTTTAAAATTAATGAATGCAACTCAAGAATAGATTACGGTTAAAATGTTTTGAGATGAATTAAGAGGAAACAGACTCAAAGCTAAAAGGAGGGAGATGTAGTGAGGGCAGTTGTGTAGGAACTGATGTGGTGGTGAACAGCCAGAAGGGGGACACTTTAAGAGGACGGACTGGTAGGTAACCGGATGTAATGAGCTAATGTTAAGTGTAAATAAAGTTTAAGAGCTACAACAGACTTCTGAATACTTGGTCACATTACGCTCAGACATAACACTAGTAAGGTAACTTGGACCAAACACTGGGATGTTAATAATAAACTCAAACCTTGATGGAGAACTAAACTGTTCTCCTCTGATTTCATCCAGAAGATTTGAAAACTAAGAACAGACCGTTTGTTGTGTTGTGCTTTGTTTTGAGCGTCATTGTAGCGAAGAGACCCTGTCACCTAATCCCAATGCATCATGGGACATGTAGTGCAAAAATCATACAGATAATGGACAGATTCACGTCTCTGAGCTTCATTATTTTGTTCACTTTTGAAACGGTCGGACAGTCAGATCCCACGGGAAGCTACACCGCTAAATACGAGCTTTAGCCGGTATTTTTGTTGTAACTGAGAGACTTTATGAACTGAATCGGAACAAGGAAGTGAGGATGGTAACCACTTTTGTTTGGTCAGCTAGATGACATTCGATTAAGCCTCTAAGAATGATTGGCGGAGACAGGTGAAAGAAGCGGGGCTTTTCTAAATGTAGAGTTAGCGGCTAATTTAGCGGCCACATTGTCATTCTTATCAGAGACATTCATACAGTCAAATAAACACAAAGAAAATGTCTTTTATGATCTTGCATATACTTGGTGTTAAATCAGGGCCCGTTGAGCTGATATCCTAGCGACGATAAATGCTTGTTTGTAGAATAGCAGTGAAGGCTCTGTAGAGGATAACTATTAGTAGCATAACTTAAATCATGTCAGTTCATTTTCAGGTTTGGTTTTCAAGCTTTTCAGCATGATAAGTTGCTTGATTATCTCCATAAATTAGTCTAATTTATTATATTTTTTTCTTTATAAAGTCCCTAATATGACTGATGGAAAAGTGTTTTGATGTGCACCTCTGTCTCTGACACATTGGAGAAACTTTCACCCCTCGCTGCAACAAGCGCACACACAAAACCATTCTGGAACAATATCAAGAGGCCGGAGTCGATTTCCTGCATCCATTTGTTGGATTCCACTTCCAGACATCTGAAGAGCCGTTGCCCCCCCTCCATCCTTAAGAACAGAACAGATCTCCATAGAAACCAGCCTTCATGAGGAGCACTCTGCACAGCGTAGAGTGTGTCAATCTATTTTCTAATAATGTAGGTGTGACAGGCATGAATGCTTGAGGCAAAATCTAATTCTTCGAATGGAAGATCAAAGTCATTTTGTTTTCCCTTCTGTCCTTTAAATGTAAAGTCTATTCTTTGTTATTTCCCCCCCAAAAACTGATAAACTTTGGAATTCACCCGTAAAAAAAAAAGAAGTTTTTCTACAAAAGTGAATGAAAAGACAAGAATGAAATTCAATGTTTAATAAAGGTTTTCCTTTGAAAATGTTAAGAAAAAAAAAACATGTTTACCACTTTTTGATTGAAAGATTTTTAATAAAACGACTACAAAAAAGGATGATGGACAAAGAGTTGGCACCACAGCACTGCAGCCTCTGAACGCATCACAAAAAACGTTTCAGAAGAAAACAAAAAACAGACCATGTATCTATCAACAGCAGACAATCTGACTGGAAATACAAATCTGCCTTTTCAAAAGAGATGCTGGTAAACTTAAAGGAGCTCCAATAAATCTAAGTGAAACAGAAACCATCAGAGAAATGATGAAGAACACTTCTGAACCACTTCAAAAACGTTCATTGTTGTCAAAGAACTACAACAACAGAGCATGTTTCATCTCTCCAAATGAAAACCGTTTTCCTCTCTGCTCTCCTTGTTTCCAGATTAGTTTTTCCCGTCATTTTCAGTGAAGTGTGCTGCTTGTGCGGCGTCCTGCGATGCCCGGTACGTACTGCTTTCCCCGCTCAAATCCCTCTGCGTTCACTCGCTTCTCCGTCTTCACAGAGATGGACAACAGTCACATCTCGTCAAATCAGCGTCATTCTCTAATTAACCACGTATCTGCACCCGATTAAGCTGATTAATGTGGCAATCCAGGAAGTAAACAGACCTAACCCCAGATCACACAGGGCTGACGGCAAAGATCTCCTTCAAAAACGAAACTTTAAGAGGAGGTGGGGGGGGGGGGGGGGGAATCCCGAAACTGAAATGAGAGAGAGGCATAATCATTTTCTTTCAGAAACTGGCAAAATATGTGTTTCATGCAACATCCATCTAAGACATCAACCGTAATTAGGATTTTAAAGAGAAGAGCTTTCAAAGAGTTTCATCCATCCATTTGCTAA
The DNA here is from genome assembly GCA_003999625.1 of Oryzias javanicus. Classification (NCBI taxonomy): domain Eukaryota; kingdom Metazoa; phylum Chordata; class Actinopteri; order Beloniformes; family Adrianichthyidae; genus Oryzias; species Oryzias javanicus. Next base: position 5,905,536 of record CM012437.1, read on the forward strand.
AGATGCTATATCTCTGTTGGGGTCAAAAGGTCGCTGGAGCCTCTCTTGCCTCCTGTCGGGTGAAGGCGGGTACACCCTGAGAAGTCTGTCACAGGACCAAACAGTCACTCAAATGCACTCGGGGACACTTAAGAGCACATGTGTCAAAGTCAAGGCCCGGGGGCCGTATCCGGCCCGCAAGATCATTTTATAGTTATGATAATGCCCCGGTGTTATCTTGCGCTCATTTCTAATTTTGTATAAATTTGAGAAAATGTATTTTTATGGAGAATTAAATATTGAAAGTTATCTAAGGTTTAAGCTGATTTGTTCTATTATTTCTGATCTTTTAATATTCATAATTATGTTAAAAACTTACAGTTTTAAAGTTTTTTTAAATTGCATTCTGCTAGTTTTTTGGACTATTTTGACATTTACTAAGATCTTTTAGACTATTTTGGAGTTTAGCAAATAATTCAGCTGCATGCTAGCTGTTATGTCTAATTTAACTTTTCTTTTTTAAGATTTTTAGGCTAATTTGGCATTTAGCTAATATTTTCGCTGGCATTCAGCTTCAGCATCTTCAGCTATCAGCACTAGCATCTTCAGTAGCCAAATCCAGTTTACAGCATTCACACTAGCATTATCACTGGTAATACTATATAGCTAATTCATAATTATGTTAAGGTTGTGGTTTTAAAGTTTTAAAAGTTTTGTTTTCGAATGTTCAATAAATGTTTATCTTGTTCGGCCTGCGACCCAAGCTGTGCTTTGGATTTCGGACCCCTGTGCGATTGAGTTTGACACCCCTGCTTCAGACATACCAAATAATCTGTGAAGCATGTTGTTGAACTGTCGGATCAAACTCTCGTCCTACTTGTCCTACTCTCGCTTCACTCAAGAATCTCATTCTTCAGGTCTTGAGCAATAAATTTCTTAAAAAATCATATGTCAGGAGTGAGCGCTCTGTCTCCCCTGCTGGTCACAGGCGAGAGCCATCTCAATACTACTGACTGCACTACATTTCCCGGCAACCCCAGCGCACAGTTTCTGGATGCTGCTCAGCTTGGGGTCATCTGGACCCCACAAGACAGTGCGCTGAACTCTTTTTTTAAGTATTGTTTGTGCCATCCTTCCTGCATTCTATCTGGACCTGATCTTCTGTTTCTGACACTCCTTGATCTGCTTACTTGCTGCCTGCCCTGACCCTTGCCTGGACACTGACTACTCTCTTCTTAAATGATCCCATGCTCGTGCCTGTCTGACCCTGATTTAACTTTGTGGACTTTTAGCTGAGCTTAGTTCCTTTCTGAACTAATAAACCTGCTGCACGTGGAACCAATTTATAAAGGGAACTCTTCATGAATAAATTTGATTAAAAAAGAATTGTGAAAAGCTTTTATGAAGCTTATATGACAATAAAATCCTACAAATTCAATCTAGGAACTTGTCGCTGTGAAGCAAGCACGCTAACCACTGCACCACAAGTGAGTTTCAATTATTGCTATTACGGTTTCTGTTGTCATTTTTCTGTTCTCCTCTTTTATTGTTACTTTATTTTCTTGTTTTTACTAGACAAAAATCCAAAATTGAATGTAATAGATTTAAAGTTATTTGTTGTGAGTATTTTCCTCTTTTTTTATATACATATATTTACCGTGTTTGCTTATTAGGAAACAATGCGGTGTCACAAGATGTTTGTTCACTTTTCGGCATATTCTTTCAGGAGTCGCCACAGTGAGTCCGTTTTCACTGATCCACACATTTGGTTTGGAGGGAAGTTTTACGCCCGATGTCTTTCCAAGCACAACCCTATATTTCATCCGAGCTAGGGACCGTCACAGGGAGACCCCGACTCTACCCCTCCTTTGGTGTCATCCCAATGCAGCCATGAGTTTTCTGAAAGTGTCAGCAAAAGGAATCCTAATATTCATGAAGTTAATTCTCTGACTTATCCATCACCTGTCACCAAATGTGCTTGAGTTTTTGCTCCATTGATGGATTTAGAACAGGGATCCCCAAACTACGGCCCGCGGGCCGGATCTCTTTTTAGGCTAATTGGAAATAAAGCTAATATTTTAGCTACATGCTAGGTGTTTTGGCTAATTTGGTCTTTTTTTGTTTGTTTTTTAGGATATTTTGAAGCTTAGCAAATTTTACAGCTACATGCTAGCTGTTTTGGTTAATATAGATTTTTTCTTTTTTTTTTTTTTACTAATTTGGCACTTCGCTAATATTTCAGCTATCAACTTCCGTTTTTTTTATCTATCAATTTAAGCATCTTCAGCTATTAATCGAATGCAGGTTATGCTACATTTCTAGCTATCTATCTTTTTCAGTGAAGACAACAGAAATGAACTATTTCAAATTTGGCTATAAACCTATAAATGTTTACGTTAAGGCTGTGATTGTTACACTTTTTTTTTTAGCCTTCAAACCGACCCCGGCCCCCCCATTAGAGAAGAAAACCGTTATGTGGCCCTCACAAGAAAAAATTTGGGGACCCCTGATTTAGATCCATCCTTAATGATATGAGGGTCCAAACCTGCCCTGAATGTCTGGCACGACCGTACATTAGTCATAAAAACATGAAGCGTGTTGGCGTTTTAACATATTCACTGCGAAAACACATTCTGCATAAAAACCAAGATCAGCCCACGTAAACTGAAGATAGCTGTTAGAAGGAATCAAAAATAGATGGACGGGATCTTCTGAACAGAGGAGCATTCAGAGAGTGTGCACGTGCTGACCTGCGCTCGCTCCCTCACCCACGTGCACCGAAACATCTACATGCAGGCTCATTACGGAGAGAAGCCCGCTCATCTCAGACTTGATATCCTTGTCATTAGTTCAAATATCAGCGCAGTGACCAGAATGGTAATGAAGGATTGGACAAAGAGGTGAGCGCTGGGTGGGAGGAAGGAGAGAATGAGAATAGAGAGTGAAGGGTGACTGTACCTTGAGGGGTGAAGAGAATAAAGACTGTTTTAGAGGACAAGTACAGCCAGAGTGTTTCTAAAATCTGTTTTTCATTCAAAAGCTTAAAAATAAGCAGATTTTTCTGTTTTTGAGAGTTGCAGAGGTTTGAACAAAGCCTGGACCTGGTGTGTGAAGGATGTGTACTCACAAAGATTCACCCGTTCACAAGAGGATTCAAATGTTTCCAACACTTTTATCAACATTTTTACAAACTTCTTTTCAAGCCAGAAATTTTTACTTGGCAAAAACAAAAAAACCCACACACTTTTACTTCAACATGACAGATAATGCTGAAGGATCTGTTCTCTTTAACCAGAATCTGACCTTTTTTAACTTCCACAGCTTCACTAAACAAAAATGTGAAGAAACTTTTTTTTTTTTTTTTCTGGTTGAAGGTCGTGTCTTGTCGTGGTGTGAATGCTGTCACAGGTGTTTCATTTTTTGGCTGAAAGTCTAAGATGAAAATCAAGCCTTTCCTCACAGGAAAACAGACAAATTAATGATTAAAAGTATGAAACCCTTCAATTTCCCAGATGAAATACGGTACGAGGAATAGGAGGAGGCACCTTCGTCTTCTTTAGCTGTGCATACAGTTCTGTTAACAAGTTTTCATACCCTTTTCATGGTCATTTTTCATAGAATATGATTGACAACACACAAAAAAAATATTTTCACTCATAGTTAGTGTTTGGGCGAAGCCATTTACTTAAAAAAATCTATTTGCTCTTTATAAATTCTAATGACCATAGAGGCTTCCAAATGACCCTGTTCAAAAATGTACAAAACCCAGTTCTTAATGCATCGGATTGTTTCCTTTTGAATCAAAAACGGTTTGAAATCTCATCTGCTGCGGATGCATCTCCTCTTCCTGGAGCAGAAGATAAGAAGGTTCCTCGCACACTGGATTTTACCTGAGATCCCCGTGTTCTAACGATCTGTCCTACCTGTTGACTCCTCTTCAAATGTAGAGTTTATGGTTGTACCCAGTGGTGTAATCTACATGATACGCAGGTATCCACTAGAAAAATTCTCAAAGTTCAGTATAAAAATGCACCATGATATACATGAGTTTGTTTTTTATGATAAAGAATCCAGGACTGCCAACTCTCTGCATTGGCCGTGAGACTCACACATTCGATTGATTTCTCACGCTCTCACGACACATCTGTGTTTCTTATACTGAGACACAAAGTTAATTTTTACCAGTTTTTTAATTTTATTTGTTGAGGCTGAAGAAACCCTCACGGAATTAATAAATTATGCTTCCGGAGATTGTGTTGATTCATTTACAATAAATGTAAGAATGCTGTAACTCTATAGTCACTAGCGAGGTGCGCGCCTGGCCGCACGCAAATGCTTTACGCTCAGGATGTGCACGTGATCCGCACAGGCCCCTGAGATGGCTGTGGGATGTCCACACAAACTACACTCAAATTGTCTCATTTCTAACAGCCAGACTGAGTCTCACGTATTTTAATAATTTAATCCTTGAAATAATCACAGGTAGGTTTGATGGGCCGAGATCTGGAGCAGAAAATTCAAATTCAGATTTCCAAACAATTACTAAATTTGAATTATTTTTACAATAACTTACAGTTTCATTTAAGAAATCATTTTTAAAATGTGTCTAAAAATGGCAAAATCGCAGTTAAAAGACCACTGGGGATGCTTTTACAAAAAAAATATATATAGTTGCAATGAGCCTTTAAGAGCTTATTTCTACAGCATGAGAATTATTCCTCACAGATTGAGGAGCAAGACTGTCTAAAGACTTGGCATCATTACAAAGGTGGTCCTGGTTCTGCTTCACTCAAATATAAAACCAAGAAGAGGAACAGTTTGGTCCTGGAGAAAGCAGCAGATCTTGAGCCGTGTTTCAAGATGGAGTCATCCACTGAAATTCTCAAAACTGAAAAAAAAAAAATAAAAAGACTATAAGCCAGAGCAGGAAAGGAAAAGAATAATACGAGTACAGTATTCTGTTTGCCTGCTCCACTAAGCGCTAGAGCCTTGACACCTGTTTACTCTCCCGAGGCAGCAAGCATTGGAAAAAAAGTTATTTTTTCTTTTTAAATTGATTTAGTTTTGGTTGGGTAGTGAAAGAGTGAAGACGGATGATATGTGTGTTGCTTCCATTAACAGTAAAATAAAACTGGACTCAGTGACCCCACCCTCCTGGCATCATAGGAGACCTATGATAATAATAATGATTATATATATCCCACAGTAAATAAATGAACAGTTATTACTCAGTCATTCTATTGTCAGAATAACCATTCTTGCTCTCATACCTTTTTTAACATCTTCTAATCCTACTTTTTCCATGATGTTATTTTAGCTACTCAAGGTCTAAACTGGCCAATCAGACGCCTCAATAAAAGCATGCGTTTCCCACTGGCCAACTCGTCGAATGTTTGAAATGTTTGACAGATTCTCCAGAACCCGCTCTCAGTGGAGGCGGTGCTTATCCCTGATTAATGACAGTAGTTTCCATAGAAATGTTGACTCAAGAAAAAAACACCTTCACTTAGACCGACTTGGACCAACCACTGCTCACTAACTTCATCTGGCTCCAGACGTCGGTGTTCGTATTGTGGAACAATGACGACCATGGGTGATGTCATACTAGCTTGGTCCAGTTCCATTCTACAGTCATTGGTTGGAGTTAAAAAGTTATTTGTTGTTTTATTGTTTTTCAAATCGTCAGTTTTTTACCTCATGGTGCTTTATTTCACTAACACACTTTTACAAAATGATACTTGACTCGTCTCATGTCTCGCTGCTGTAAAGAGATTCTTTTTTTGTGCACAGTCTCACTTCAAGGTTTTATGATAAGATGGAAGCTCTGTAAAAATATAAGGAAATATTTTAACATATTTTAATCACACTTTGGGTCCTACTAACACCAACACCGAGCTACGTCTGAATTCCCCCTCTACTCAGGCCGAAGTGGTAGAACTTCTTCCTAGACAGCGCTCTGTGTTGACAGATATTTATCTCCTTTAATGTGATGTTTGGTTCAAACCAGGGTAAGAGCATGGACTCAAGAAACAACCACACATCATTATGACAGTATAGAGAATACTACATCAAATTAAAGCTATGTATTATTCTGTGATATTAGCTGGTCTACATAAGATTTGCAGCCAAATTCACAAGTAATTACCCCCAAAGTGTAGAAATCCCCCATGAGAACCAAGCAAAGATGGAATTCCTCCATTTAACAAACTGAATTTCAGGTTTTATAAAATATAACCATCAAATTCATTTAAATTTTTTAGCCAATGGTCACATATAAAGTCACTCAAAAATGAAGTAAACTTGTTTTTCATATAGATACAGGAATGTTACTCTATTATGATTTATATCAGATATAAAACTGTCTAGAACCACGAAATCTCTTCATGACAGGTTTGTCCTTTCTATTTAGATTCCTAATTCTGATATCTATCTTTGCTCACATGCAGGTTTATACTAAACCTCAAGCTGTTTTTGTTAGTTGCAGAGGCAAAATCTGACTGTCTAAACTCCTACTTTCACTTTTTCATGACACTTTAGAGACTAACTACTTCAATAAAAATAATATTAAAAAAGACAAAACTGTTTAAAAAGGCATCTCGTGGAACAGAAACAGATTTAAAGTCAATCTGTTACAATGAGTTGATTAACAAGGTCAAACTTTTAATGACTTGAGGACATTTTGTGTTTTTTATAACATATTTAATAAACAGTACATGTCCATTTACTAAATTCTGATCAATACAGGAACATTGAACATTCTGCTTCCTGTGTCTGGATGTTGGAGCTGCTTTTCTAGCAGGGCTGCTTCAGGACAGATGTTTCTCCAGAAAAGTGAGAGTATGAGGCATGGAAGTAAAATCAGAGTATATCATGTAGAATTTTCTAGACTACACCACTGGTTGTATCCAAAAAGTTTTTTTTCAATGACTTTTGTCCAGAAATTTGGAGGTTTGTCTCTTAGGTGTTTCAGGTATTATACGTAAAAAGACTTTCTCCTGGCAACTCGAAAATGCAGCCCATTTTCTTCAGGTCTCTCCTTGTTGTACATCTTGAAACACCCACACTACTGATTTTCAGAGAGTCCTGGATCTTTTGACAGCTCTTTATCTTTCCCCATGCAGAATCCAGAAATGTCAGCGCATCACTAGGTGAAGGATGTAGGTTCTGTTGGGAGCCCAGAATCTCCAAAACCTTTTGTGCACACACACTGATTATAGAGCACTGGTTCTTAACCTGGGTTCGGCAGTAGGGTTCGGAAGTTCGGTTCCAAGTAGGAACCGTTATGATTTATGCGGTTCTGCCAAAACTGAAAGAAGCTGCTGCAAACGGTGCAACATGTCGGTGTCAAATTTCATTTGTTTGTGGACATGTCAATCATCTCTACTCACGTCAGTATTATGAAATCTCAGCCAGTCTCTTTTATGTTCTTACAATTGTGGGCGGGCTCATATAAAGTCGCTGACTAGGCGAAAACGCGCGCACGCAACTCTTCCATATGTGTCTGCATATCACAGTTTACAAGTGCTGCATCACATTTGCCAATCAGGAACTCATGGGCTCGTGATGTTTTCATGGACCCGATCATCGGACAGAATATTGATCCTATGCGAGTGTTTTTGATTATTTGTTCTGCGGCGGTGTTGTGTACATGAGTTCGCGCCATCTCCCGTTAAGGAAGGTATTAATGTTCTGGAGACCTGCAGTCAAGGAGTTGTTTTGTCTATTCATGTCAGAAATTAAACCAGAGAAAACCTCCTTTATTCGAACACAACGCCGATAAACGGGCGAGGCGTTCAAGGACCAGAAGAACGTGGGAGACAGACAATTACTGCGGAGGGCGCAAAGCTGGAAGCCCGGAGCGACTCCCCGGCCCAAGCGCGGGGAGCGCAAGCACCCAGCTTGGCTCTCCTGCACTGTGATGTTTTATTAGTTTTCGTCGAAGCAATAATAAAAAGTTTTTTTCCTCTGGAGTTAACGCGGAAAAGCCGTCAAAACTCAGTCTCACAAACAGCAGAGTCACCTGTCATGCAGCCCCCCCCCCCCCCCCCCCCCCCCCCAAAATGTTTGACAGGCAGCAAACAGTGAATTGCGCGCATGAAAAAACAAGGTGATGTTCATGCACGACTCATTTTGTGTACCAGTAAAAACTTGTTTCTAGATTAAAAAAATAAAAAATAAAATAAAATTTCACCAAAAAGGGGTTCGGTGAATGCGCATATGAAACTGGTGGGGTTCGGTACCTCCAACAAGGTTAAGAACCACTGATATAGACAAACGAGTCACGGGTGAGGATGGTTACCTGTAGTTGCCATTCAAACCCTTTTATGTCGGCTTGTGTTCATGTTTTCAGGACTAAGTCACCAGAGAATGTATTTGGAAAGTGTGTAGTTTTAAAAAGGTTAACAGAAAACTATGACAACAAATGGCTTCCTCCAACCAACAAAATCATCATTTTTTCCAAGGCATGTAAACTTGTGAACACAACTTTAAGCGGTCATTCATGATATCCAAGTTTTCTTGAAGTTCCAGTAAAAAAATTAGAAATGATGATGACAATATTCCAGAATTATTTGACATTTTTTAATGCTTTTTCATGCTTTTACACCCATCTCGTAAAAATGAAGTTCATATAGCTCAGTTACACTCTAATACCATTTCATCCAGATGTTTTTGTTTCTTTTCTTCCTTCTCCACACATATTTTCTCATGACTTGATGTCATCACCTAAATGAGAGTCTTCTTTCTTCCACTGACCAGTTTTGACAAGTCTCAGCTGCAGCTGCGGTGGGTGGCAGAAGCTCAGCTACCTGATGTGTGAGAGTTTCTGACTTCACTCCCAACCCAGCTTTCTTTTTTCTGGCTCACAGCCACGTTAAAGACGGACACTTTAAGTTCTTGGACTTCCCAGTCGAAAGGGCTGGTCCTGTTTTCCACTGTTTTGAGGCCTCCACTTTCTTTGTTTTCATAAATGAAACCTGTGGACAGGAGCAGCTTTAGTGAACGGGTTCTGCTCACCTGTACCCTAGAGTGCAGATTAACTCAAACAGTGAAAGTGTTTTGGTTTTATTGGAAAGAAGTAGTACTAAACTGAAGCACAGGGCAGACGAAGTGCTTCTGTGGAAGTTAGTTTTCGTTTCAGTTTACTGCCTCTGGAATAGTAGACCACACGAAAAAGACTGTTGTGTAATTTATGTGGGGATGTTTTTACCTGTCCATTGGAAGAATAAAAACAGTGACAATAAATCGGTTTTAAAACAGTTTCTGAAAAATTTCAAGCAATGAGGCTGTTGTTTCTGCCTCCTCGTCTTAGCAATGAGTCAACACAGAAACTAACAGCCTCTGCATACTTCATAGTCATATTCAGAAACTTAACACGCATTTGAATAAAAGATTTGGTTTTCTGAAATAATCAGCTTCTTCTCTCTCTCAGTGGTATTCAGGGTCACTTTGTTCATTTGCAAGTGAGATTAAAGTTTTGACAAAATCTGCTGTCACGACACTTTCAATTAGTCTGTCCTGAACGGCACACTAGATATTCCACTTATCATTAGCTGCAGTCGTAGTTAGAGCGCCACAACAGCTCCCACTGATAAAGATGAAGCCAGAGTCCAAATTAAAGACTGGCAGCATACCATTTTGTCTTCAATTCTTTGGGGTACCAAAGTCACCCTGAGGATGACAAAAACCCATGAATTTCAAATGACTTTTTCATTATTTATTATTTTGGCAAAAGTTAATTAAAAACTAGTTTTTCTTCTGCAACAATCACTTTGTTCTTTTGAATAAATACAAATAAATGCAATTTGTAGAAAGTTATTGTAGCACAGGAATGCACTTTCATTGATACTAGTTTTGAATATATTTGTTTTATAGTCAGTATCGTCATTTCTGTAAATGGTTATTGTCTCAATCTGGTAAATTATCAAACTTTAAAGGCCTTATATCACGCAAAATTAACTTTCTTGAATTTTTCAGTGTATTATAATGCTAATTCCTCACAAAACATAACCCCAAAGCAGTATTTTTGATCCATTCGAGCTTCTCTGATCATCTCTCTAAAACTCAGCGCTCTGAGCACCAGCCCCCTCCAATCCCAAAGTATGACTGGTTTATCACGATGTGACATCACAAAGCGAGAACAGCCCCTTTCAGTAAATGTTCTGAGACAATAGTTTGTCAAAGTTTTGTATACAAATTAAGTCAACTTGTGCGCACTAAAGGAATGTGTCGTCAATAGTCTGCACATACAAATATTTTGGAAAATTGAATTTGTTGCTAGCCATCACAAAGAAAGTAAAAACTGTTTCTAATCACACCAAACGGTTACATTATTATATCGTTTACCTATATTGATAGTGTTTGGACTAACTTTTGTTCAATTCATTTGCAGGTAAAACAATTTTGCAAATATGTTGGAATACATAAGAGCTATACTTTCTTACTATGTACTTGCAAATGTTTTTTTCTTATGTTTTCGAAAAATATTGGTTGATTATTGGTATCGGCTGTGAGTGCCTGGAAAATATCGGGTATCGTTTATAAAAAGTAATCATCGTGCATCACTATACCAAACAATCACTTCTGAGTTTAACATTTCTTTTTCTGTTGACCTTTAATTCTCTTTAAAGGATTTGTAATATAAATCTCAGTTGTTGTCTTTATCTTTGTTGCAAGTCGACTCCTTATTTTGCTATTGAACAATAAAAGATGTTTTTCATTTTGTTTATTTCTTTTCACTTCTTTCGCCAGTAATATTGTTTTTCTAATAGTTGGTCTCCTTCACCTCCTGTTCAGCCCTGTGTCCTCTTGCTGTCAGCTTTCTCCGTCAATATTCACAGAATCAAGTCAGGTGTTACCTGCAGGCGAGTCCCAAATAAGACCTCATTTTAACTGGAAGCGACCAATAATGCCTTCATAAAGCTGTGAAGTAAAAACAAGGAGGAAAAAAAAAAAAAAACAGTTTCTTCTGTCGTGCTCTTGGTAAACAACAAAACCACTCAGCATACACGCAGACATATTCATGCCTTGTGCCTTCAGCCAGAAAAGGTAAACGCCTCACATAATAAAGTTAGTTTTTTATAGCAAATAGATTGTGTGGTTGCTGCCAATAAAAAGCATTTATGAAACAATAAAATACACAAAACAGCAGCACATAATTACTATAAAAACCAAGCTGCGCCTGCTTACTGCAGTCTGCCTTCAGGCTGCATGAGCTATGAAGGACGAGAGGTGGAAGAATGGTGGCTGTTTGTTTACTGTTTACTTTACAAGTTTTAGTTTTGCAGCAAAAGCAGAACTCAAATTCACAAAGAACAGATTAAAGCTAATCCTTAAGCGTTTGCAACATTTAAGATTCATTTAATTACATTGGAGCTTTGAGAATAATTCTAGACTGTTTATGTAGAGTAAAAACATTGGAATCACTTTACTTGATTTCTTTGTGATAACATTTGTGGTTTCACTTTAAACCCCTTATTTGACAATGCAAGTCCCACTCTAACTATATTTCAATCTATTGTAAAACCATTCCCAGTGGTCTTTTAATTATGTTGATGCAGTTTTTAGCCAAAAATAAAAAAAATCTGCATCACTTTGAGACATATTATCTGCACATTGGCAGTAGTTCATTAGAAATGTGCCCTTGAGTTATGGATGGGTGTTAGGCAGGCCTGGCTAAAGTCTAGAGTGAAAACCAAAAATGGGACCATAACAAAAACTGGACACAAGTGAGAAAAAAAGTGCAGTTTCTTAAACAAGGGAAAAACACTGGTGTGCTGTTAAAACAAAAACACAAAACAAATGGAATTGAAACCTTGGCCAAACATATAATAAGACTGCTGACCCAGCCATGTCCACCATCAGTCAGTTGCTCCCTGCTAAGGACTGCCTAACCAAAACAATCTGAAGAAAACAAACAAATAAAGCCCACAAACTAAGACTACCAACCCCAAACTAAAATAACAAAACCCAGCAGTCTAAGACTGCTGAGGACAAAGAGGAGAAAAGAGAATGAAACAAACCACCACACCAACTAAACCCCACCCAGCCCCTCAGCCTGCTGCTCGGCTCCCTGCCTTCTTTGGTGTGGCCTCCTCTGTCTTAATTAGCCAGCAGATGCCAGTTAAGGTGAGCAAAAAGACTGGATGGAAAAAGATCCAGCAGTAGCACCAGGGGGCAAATGTACTTCGGCCCTCCCTGTTACTGAGGACTCTGTTTGAGCGCTTTTATGCTAGCTTACAGCCCCAAGCTAACATTAGTGGTGCAAAAAACAAAAAAGGGAATATTGGGATGGCAGCTCAAACAGAGAAATAGAAGCTGTATAAGAGGAGCAGAGCGGTGAGACTTTGACCTACCCATGGCGCTTGTTTGAAAAAGCTCAGGTTTGTGGTGCAGCAGACAATTTTATCTACTCCTGATCTAACATGAATTGAATGGAAAAAAATATTCATAAATTCAATCTTAATCTTAAATTATTTTGTAAATGCTTTCCATTATAAGAACAATGCTGCAAGAAAAATGTTAAAAGCACAATTTTCATCAGAGAGGAGCATAGAATAGCATGTTAGAGCCTGAATCTCTCCTGTTTTCTCAGTTTTTTTTTTTGTCACGTGACTCCTCTGGCTCATCACAAAAACTCAGACAACTCAAGACAGTCGCATGAAACAGCTCCACATGCACACAAGGCTGGTCCCACCAGTTCCTGAACTCCTACCAGCTGAGCAGTGAGCCCCGCATGGAGAAATGGCATCAGAAGCGACTTGAAAATATTCTGATGATCGCAGAGGATAATTTGTTGTTTACTATGGTGTTGGGGTCGTAAATATATGTTATCCTATTCTTACTTATTTCCTTTACCTCTTATTAGATGCGTTTTAGTTTCTCTTTATTGTGTGCTGAAATGTCTTGATCTAAGCTGGAAGTGGACAACCCTGCGCTGCTGATAAGGAAGATGCAGCGGCTGAGCCAGAGATTAGCAGGAGCCAGTAGAAGTTACAAGGCCTGACGATGATCACCTAGTCAAAACATGCACACACAAACTTTAAATGTTGTTTTTGACCTTGTATAAGAAACTGATTTGGACCGGTCTCAGCTGACGTTCTTTTGCTTCCCTTCCCCTTAGCAACTGAGACCAACCTGTAACTAGGGGCGTGTCTGACTCAATAAAATACATGGAGAGAAAAAGCCTGGTCGGAGTTGGTTGAAAGATTGTGACCGAACAGGCTTTTGGCCCACTCTCCTTGCAAGTTTTAAACTTTAATCAATTCTCTGTGTCTCTTTCTGTGCAGGTTGTTTTTCTTTACAAATGTTAGAGCTTAAACCTAACATTTAGATGAAACCGGCAAATTCTGGATAGAGATGCCCTTTCGCAATTATTTGATGGAGGAGGAAGCAAACTCCTGGTTTAAAGAGAGACATTCCTCAGTACTCTGCTCTTCTGAAGTAAAAAAATCTCTTTATGTTGAGCAGTACTCCAATTTTCTTTAAAAAATGATGAGTATGGATCGGTGACAGACATTAACGTCAATCAGAAATTATAACATATAATGAAAGTAAGTGTGCTTTGTATGTGGTAACATACGTGATAAGAAGTAATCACTGCACAACCGACCGCTGCTGGTCTCATCTTACTGTTTTGTTTTGCTCCTGGCTCAATAAATGATCCACTTAGATCGCCTCTGCGTTAACGTGATGTACAGTTTTCCCGCACTTATTCTCATTTCTATCTTAAGACGCTTGTATGAAATGATTGCGTCTATAAGAGGTGCTGCGCTACTGAGGTGATCTCCACACAGAAGTCACAATCCCACTATTTCCTTAAAGGCAAATTTGTTTTCAGAATAATCTGTGAAACATGTTTTTCAAAATGTGGGAGGGAGTCAAGCGTCTGGAGAAAACTCGCTCAGGCACAGGAAGAACATGCAAACAGGATTCAACCCACCAGCTTTTTAGCTGAGAGGCATCGATGCTAACCACCGTTTGGTTGGTTAACCACTCAGCATCTCATTTTGATGAGGGTTCCTGCTATTTGTTGGTTTCCACATTTAGCTCCGTTTGATGCTTGAGTGCTGCTCCTTAGTGTTCGTGTGAAGTTTTTCCTGTCACACCTAGTTTCAGTTATCATTACTGCAGCTGCTGCTGCTGCGCTGATTCACAAACCCTCGTTATGCAACACCCCGCCCGGCAGTGAGAGCCTTTCAGTTGTTGCAGGTCCTTCAATAATAATAATAACAGTATTCATGGAATGTTCATCCATAATTTTCCAATTAAAGAAATTGTATTTCCACATTGATCAACACATTTATTTATTCTACTTTTTTTTAAATAAATTGAATGCTTTTGGCAGACGAGTATTTGAATAAAATTCATTATAAACTCCAAATGTCAATGTAGGCATGACTGTCTAAAGTAATGTCTGTGTAAAAGAATGAACTCAAATCTTATTTAAAAAAAAAACAAATTTCTTTTATAATTCATATTATATATACATATAAATATATACACACAAATATGGTTGCTAGTTGGTAAAAAAGCTAAAGTGAGTTATAATGTGGAGAGTATTCTCTGTCTTTTAATAGTTGGACATGTTTATCTGAGCCTGTGTGTCTGTGTGGGTGTTCATGGTATCACTGTAGGCCATGATGGCTCGGGTAGTTTATTTAAAGAGCAGCTATAAATGTTGAGGTTGTGATAACGGCCATGGGGCCGCAGGATGACATTTTGACAAACACAGCTTATTACAGAAATGGTTTCATCAATGTGTTTATTGCGCCATCCGAGTTGCAGATTGCGTGCGGGCCAGTGTTCTAGGGCTACTGGATAGAGGGATGCGTATAAGTGGAAATGTATGTGCTGAAGTGTGACAGAGTGTTTCAGCCTGGATCTTTTCACTGGACCTTTGAATTGCTGGACCTGGGGAGTGGGGGAGAAAATGACCACTAACAGTCCTTGTTTTTCCCTCATTTATTTTCTGAAGTAGGAAGATGGAGGGGGAGGAGATAAGGAGCCAACACAAAAGATGAAATGAGGGGGAGGAGAGCAAAAGGAGGAAAGAAGAATGCTCCACTGAAGCACAGAAACTTTTCAACAGCTTTTTTTTCTTTGAGAATTTTTGGCCCTTTCGATGTATGGAGCTAAATCAGGGACAATTTTATTTTAGACTCAAATAACATAAAAGTATAAGATTTTGGTTTTGGCCAAAAAAAAAAGTAAAATGTCCAAAACTTTTTGCTATTGTAAAATAAACGTAATTATTTTCAGCTTCATCATTTTCAGCCTCTTTACAAACTAACTTTAAAAACGTAAAAACATTTAAGTTTTTAAATTTTAACCCTCAATTTTTTTTTTAAGTTTACAATACTTGGTAATTTTATGTATTTTTTTATTGGTTCTTGCATTATAAAGAGTGTTTCATTTTAGTTATTTTGTTTTTAAAATATTTTTTACAAATTTTTTAATCTAATGTGTCTCCTGTGGCAAATTGACGTGGAGTGTGTAGTAAAGTATCTTTCAAATATTCTGTTTTTTAGTGTTCAAAAATCAAAATTTCAATTTCATCACTTTTTTTTCAGTTTGCATTTTTTCTTTTTTTTTTTTTTTTTTTTACTTTGAGCTCTTTTTTTTGTTTGTTTGTTTTTGAATCTGATCATTTTAGTTTTTAAACTTTTGGCCCTTTTGTGGCATGTTGGGGCGTGGCTTAGAAAGAGGATGAATCAAAATCGATGAAGGTGGTAACTTCAGCCCCGCTGCATTCACTGACTCTGAGAACTTTGATCATTACAGCCAGAAAATGTCTGTATTGTCTGTACTATCATAGTCTGAAGTTGTCCCTAGACGGGTGTAAAAAGCAGAGTTTTATTGTGTACAAACCACGCATCCAAAACGCTGTTCTAGCCCCTTCAAGGCGCCCCTCCGTCAAATACGGGAATAAAAAACATCCTTATGCTTGGATAAAATGGCTAAAACACTAAAGAAGTTCTAGTTGTTTCCTGTGGCCGAACGGCCATAGTGCTTACACTTGAACTTCTTCTTGAACTACTTCACAGCTGCATATAGATGCTGGATGGTATCAGTTGTAGAGGTAAAGCTTCACTTAGATACTGGTGCTGTTAACATTAACACAAAAACATTTTATTTTATTTTTTATTTCAGTTTAGTGTGTAGTCAGTTTTAATGCACGGCATTCATCCTTGCTTTATAACCACAATCTTTTTTATCACTATGGCTACACACTTCTGCTTCCAGCAGCTAATGTAGTTGTTCATGTTAACTCTAACATATTTTGGAGGATGAAAAATTATAAAGATATAGCGCTAAATGGACAACTCTACAAAGTATAAGCAAAGTTAGGGTTAAGCTGAATGTATCTATCACAGAAGTTGTTCTAGTCCTACTCTGATCATCTCATGATCTCTTTTAAAGTTGTTCCTGTGATCTTTTAATTATTATTATGTTGTTTTTAGGGAAAATCCAAAAACCTGTGCTGCTTCTAGGACAAAATCTGTTCAGTGTCAGATGATGACCCCGTCAACCCTGTGAGATGTTTTGGTGACGACCTGGCCAAATGAAAGGACAGCACACATCTGGCCCAGCCGAAGCCTGTCACAGCATAGATCCCAAGTTTAAGGATTTAAAATCTAGCCTGAAGCTGAGAGAGGACGAGTAGAGTGCAGTTCTCTTGAGAGCAAACAGACAGAGGAAATGGAGGCCAAGAATCAACCCCCTGAAGCAACAGGAGAAGAATGCGCCTGTTTTTGTTTGTGTTGCTGTCATCTTCTGATTCAGACAAGATGAAGCATAATCCATTTAAACTACAGTGGACCACTGCATTTCACAAAAAGCGACACAGATAGATGACTATTGCGGTGGGGTGTCAAAGAAAAGACTCATACCTGGAACTAGCACTTAGTGCTCACAAACGTCTCTCAATGAATGGAATCACTGTACCTCTGAACGACTGTTCTTCCTTTCAGGGAACATCGCTCAGAAAAAAGAGGACGGCTCTGTTTGTTAATGACGAGATTGGTCTACCTCAGCAGGCAGCTGAACTGAATATAAATATATATATATATATGTATATAAAAAGTAACTCCAACATAAAATTGAACTTAAATTTGTTGTAAATTAGTTAAGAAATGAATCATAATCATTTGTTTAGAAGAAAGATTAATTAGTTAATTATTTCAGTTGATTCACAACCCTATTAGACACGCAAAAACACGATGAATCTGCCAACATCTAGCCGACAACAGCAACTGAACTCCACAGCTTCTGCTGCCAGCTTTATTAGTATAAATGTCAAATCCTTTTAATGTCTTCGTGCGTGCTTGTCTTCGTTGGAGGTGAGGCAGCATCACTGTTGTTGCAGTGGCTTCACGAAAGCATCATTACCAATTATTACACGACCAGGTCAGGGCTTACTTTGTGTTTGCCGTCTCGGTGGAGGAGCTGAGATCTCATTTGTGTTGTGATCACAATGACTTTGCTCGACAGCATATAGCAGTCTGGGTTTGTAATGCAGGCTGGGAGCTGCTTGGGGCTTTTTCTGAGTCAAACCGTCTGTCAACCTGAAGAGGCCCCTTTAGGAGCCCTTCATTCCTGATTCAGTTAAGTAAAAAGTCAAACGTGTTAACTGTAATCCTGATATGACAAATGCATCAAGCATTTCATAAAGGAAATGTTCACATTAACTCACACTGACAGGAGTTATGAGTCATTGACAATGGAATAGAATGGACAGCAGCTTGTCGGTGCTCTAGTCAGAATCGCCCTATGGTGTTTTTTAAAAATAATTTATGACTTATATAGAACTTTATGACTTATGCGTTTGCCATGGCTGAGGCAGAAGTGTTAGCCCCAATAGAAATGCAAGCTTTAGCCAGATTAGAAGCGTTAGTAATGGTAGAAACATTATCCACAGTAGAAGCACTAGCCATGGAAGACGCGTTAACCATGGTAGACGGGCTAGCCACATTAAAAGCGTTAGCTACTGTTGAAACATTAGCCATGGTAGAAGTGTTAGGTACATTAGGACCGTTGGCCACATTAGAAGCATTAGCAATTTTAGAAACGTAACCACAGTAGAAGCATTAGCCACGGTAGAAGGGTTTGCCACAATAAAAGCACTAACTAACGTAGAAATGTTAGCCATGGTAGATGCGTTTTGCACATTAGAAGCGTTAGCCACTATAGAGGCGCGAGCCATGGTAGAAGAATTATCCACAGTAGAAGCTTTAACCACAATAAAAGCATTAGCCATGGTAGGAGCATTACGCACATTAGGAGAGTTAGCTATCTTAGAAATGTTAGCCATCTTAAGGCAGGCATGGCAAGTTTATTTGTATAGCACATTTCATGTAGAGACAGTTCAAAGTGCTTTATATAAAACATTAAAAGAAACAATCAAAAGAAATAGTAAAGATGTGATCATTAAAATAAAATGAAAGGAAAAAGATCTTAGAAGCGTTAGCCATGGTAGGAGCATTAGGTACGGTAGAAGAATTAGCCGTAGTAGAAGCGTTACTCAAATTAGGAGCATTAGCCACGATTGAAGCGTTAGCTAGAGTTGAAGCGTTAGCCACGGTAGAAACATTTGGCACAGTAGAAGCATTAGTCATGGTAGAAGTGTTAGCCGCATTAGGAGTGTAAGCCACGTTAGAAATGTTAGCCACAGTGGAAGCTTTAGCCACATTAGGGTAGTTAGCCATATTTGAAGCGTTAGCTATGTTAGCGGATTTTCAATTCCTCCCCACTTTCTAACATTAAAAACAGACAGATACTGTTAAAAAAAATACATTGCCGTGACTGCCCTAACTCCCAATATTGTTAATAACACTAAAAATCCCAGTTCGACACCACTACATGTAAGCCACGTTAGCATACCAATAAACCTTGTTTGAGACTCAAAAATAAAAAAACAGAGTGCTGTTTACCTCTCAATATTATTTTCACATTTATTCAAAAACATTAAAAGAAAAAACAAGGCTCAAAATAAGTATCTGTTTCTTATTGTTTTTCAAATAATGTATAGTAGCTCATGCTTCACCAGAGGCAGCGGTCCGGCGTGATGAAGAGCAGATAGGCAGTGGTCAACTTCAATATCTTAGGGCCAAAGACACACATCAGTCACACTGTTACAGACTGTTCTGGGTCAAACATAAAGAATATCTGAGTCAAAAAATAACTCAAATAATGTCCAATACTATTCTTTCATTTAAATAGACTTCATTTTGAGGTTTATTACATATTGTGTCGCTCAGATTTCCTCCTATTTTCTTCTGGTTACAGCATTTATTTGTCTCCTCAGCATTGGGAAATAATGTGTCACAGAAACACCTGGTATTGGTTTGCCATAGTTTTCAAGATTTTATTTTATTTATACAAGCATAGCATTAATGCTAATTTATAAAAGAGCATGTTTCAACCATACCTCTATCTTTCCCTTTGTTTTTCAAGTATTACAAGGAGAGATCTGGGTTTTTTTTTTTTTTTAGTCCTTATCCACTGCAAGGTTTGATTCTGTAATTTTTTTTGGTGAAAGTCACTTTTTTATTATAGCAATTAGAGATTTCTCCCTTTTAGTATTCATTTCATGACTGTCCTTTCATTTTTTGTTCCTAATTTACTCTTTTTTTCATGGACTGTTTCAACAAACAAGCTTAATAAAGTCAACTTACAGGATTTTTTTTTTTTTTTCAGTGTTTACATTACCTCTTCCATCCTTTCGTAAAGTATTTGTACAGCAAATTATCTTGTCACAAAGAAAAATGGAAAGTGCCCCTTTCTCCACCCACTTCATCAGTTAGGCTTGTTATCTCTGTCAGACCATAAGAAAAATGTGGCAACAAATTGGTGGATTTCGATGGCTGACAAAGATAATAAGGGAGGATGTACAATGCAGACGAGAATCAGAGTGACATCAAAGAAAGAGACATTGGACTAATGGCCTTGTTTTGTGGACAGAAGAGGCTGAAATATGGTTAGATTTAAGTGCGGGCTGCACACCTTCATGGAAATAATTGTCAAGGACACAGTAATTTCCTGCTATTTTGTAACATTACTCTAAATTAGGATTCCACCAACAGGACAAGACTTAGATTTTCATGAAGATCTTAGTTTCTTGCAGATAAACGGTATTAGTGAAAACATTCTGTAGGCACTAAAGAGTTTTAAATAGGAGTGAAATGTGATGAGAAATTTTGGAGAAAGGAAAATCCTGGATTCTTATGTTCAGATAGAAATTAAGGTATGGTGCAGGAATTCAGGAAAGGTGTCCATAAATGGAGATGAAAAGGCGCATTGGGGTCATGTCTGTTAAAGGACTTGTTAAATCAGAGGTGAGAAACAAAGCTGTCAATTAAGCGGTTTCCTTACAGTACATTCCAGCCTTCATTTATGGCTATGAAGCATGAGTAATGACTGAAGCAATGAGGTAGTGGGTATCAATTTCCTCCAGAGGGAGACGTTATTGTCTCTGCTGCTCTGCTTGGACTCATTTGCAGTTTGGGCAGGTTCACTGGAAGGGATTTAGAACCAGGAGTCACTGGAGGAATGGAGTGACCAGGCTGGGAAAGCCCATCATTACCCAGGAGGAGCTGAAAACAGTAAAGGGTCCGGGGGATGTTTTCCATAACTGGGGAAAGAAGATCAATTGAAGATTGCTTCATAATGTAGGCAGTTAAATGTATTAACATAATTCATATGTTGACCTTCAAGTGCCCTTGATTATTACTTTGAGGCAGCAATACAGATCTGAAAATGAACTAGATCTGGTCAGATGAAAATTGTGCTTTTGTTGTTTTTGATTGTGTTCTTGTAGCATTTTTCTCAAGTTGGAGGACCTACAGTATGTGAAAAGAGTAAAATCAAGTTTTAGGGTACTTCTTTATTCAGATTGTGGTGAACCAGGAGCAGATGGGTTGAAAAAGCTTTGAGCCGTCTTCGTTTTCCTCATCCAAGCTGGAATCTGGCACAAAAGAGCTACCGTTGGTTTGGTCCAGAAACTCCTGCATGCTTCCTGCCACCGTCCGATAACATGCTTCATCAATCATTCTTTATGTAGCACTTTTCATACAAAAATAACACAGAGTGCTTTACTCAAAACACAGTAAATAATATAAAAACAAGCACAAAAATTAAAATTAAAAGAAAGTCACCCACCCCTTTGCTGATGGAGATAGGCATCAGGGAAAAGGCTGAGCACGTAAAAGCTAATGGTCGGGATATCACTCTCTGAATAGCCGCATAGTCAACATCAGAGTCGGGGACCCGCCTCACCGCAGCTGGGCAGAGCTGCAGGTGTCATGGCGGACTCCCATGGCGGACGGACGTAACAAGGATGATGGACGTCCTGCCAGAAGTTTTCATGATGCACAAATCGGAAGTCTACAAATTAAAAACTGAAATGCTCTGAAGTTGTATTTTTATATTATATAACTTTTTTGTTTTTTTATATTATGTTGATTTTAGTCGTATTTTACCAGTACATTAAAGGACGAGGGGGGTGAGATGTGTTCGTCCACAAAACAGGAGCAGGAAATACTGTGGCAAAATAAACTAATTACATTTGGTTGCTGTGTTTAAACTGGATATAATTTATTTATGTTTTTTGCTGCAGACTTAATTTTTGTATTCACAAAAACGGTCAATCTGTAAGCTAATACATTGAGCTGGCACAATGGATTTATCTTAATTTGACATTGAATAAAAAGCTGTGGACTGTTATTGCTTTGAAAGAGTAAAAACCAAGAGGGGGCTCTAGAGAGACTTCCACTTCCGGTATTCAGCTTGACGTCCATCGGCCATGACGGAGCCCCTTACAGCAATCCGCCATGACCAATCCGCCTGCAGCTGGGTGCCTTTCACAATGCAGGCCTCCATCCAGAGCTGCAGCGGCTGATTAGCAGCTGATCCAGAGGGGGAGGACCCAAATGAGACAGGCCGGGAAATAAAAATTAAAATAGAAATGGCAATAAAAAGTAAACATATTGATAAAAGCAATAAATAAATGATCATCGAAATAGGGAATATTAAAAGAAGGGATTAATAATTCAGAGAAAATTCATAAAACATGTAAATAAATGATAAAAGTGATAAAAAAAATAAATTACTTCATTAGCTTCAAATTCATGGCTTGTCTGGTGACTCTAAACCAAGTATAGGCAACTCCAGGCCAATAAATCCAAGCTTTACTCATGACTGATTTCCTGGTTCCGGTTTGTCCAGCCAATTAGACCATGCCAGAGCAGGGTATGTGGAAAAACATGCAGGAATGTGGTTGTCAAGGCCTGGAGTTGCCTGTCCCTGCTCTAAACTTTTCTTGAGTTTTTTTGGTTTTCTGTGTATTAATTTGGCCCTCCGGTGAAGTTAAAGTTAAAAGTCCCATCAGTTGTCACACACCTAGGTGTGCGAAATTTGTTCTCCGCATTTGACCCATCCCCTAAGGGAGCGGTGAGCTGCAGACACAGCCGCGCTCGGGAACCAATTGGTGGTTTAACCCCCCAGTCCAACCCCTTAATGCTGAGTATCAAGCAGGGAGGCACTGGGTCCCATTTTTACAGTCTTTGGTATGACTCGGCCTGGACTTGAACCCATGACCTTCCAATCTCAGGACGGACACTCTACCACAAGGCCACTGAGCTGGCATCCTGTGCAGAGTGCATCCTCCCCCTCTCCTTATTGTAGCCCGGTTGGGCTCCAAAAACCCCTTTGACCCTGTAGAGAATTCAATAGGTCCTGATTACAGATGGACGAGCTTATATTCCAGTCCAGTCTCTCATAAATGGAACATTTTAAACTCACTTTCACATGTCTCCACAAATCTATATTGAATTTTAATGGAAATGTGCAAATGACTAAATGACATCACTTTTAAAGATTTATGAGACATTAACATTCAAAATCTCTCGTGGAAAAGGTTTTTCCTGTGAGTCTGCACTGAAGGCTAAAAGACAGGCACACATACTCAGAATAGTAAATATGCCAATGATAAAAAAAAAGAACCAAACTGATTCTACCCCAAATGGATACCATCTGTTCCACCAATCACCCAAAGACAAGTGGTAAACTTTCATTCGCATGGGTTTAGCATCTTGACAATCAGCATCTCATCAAAAGTTTATGTGATCATTAAGGATCATTGAGGCTCATTAGGGCTTGTTAAGTGCTGATATGTACACACTGGATTGGAAAGGAAAGTCCACGTATTGATGTTCATTGTTACCAGACAAACAAAAAACTACTTTAGGGGGAAATAATTAGTAAAAAAATATTAATAATAATTAATAAAAATAGATAAGTGAGGATGAATGTTTGGTTGATGAATGCAAAGAAGCCAGACTGAGATAGTTTGGAGATGTTTAGAGAAGGGACATTGATTGTGTTGGTATTCATGACGCTGCCAGGAAAGAGGCCAAACAAAACCAAAGAGGAAGTTCATGGATGTAGTCAAGGGGGACATGAGAATGGTTGGTGTGAACAAAAATGATGCAAAGTCAATAGTTAGATGGAGGCAGACAATTGACCTTTAAAGAGAGCAGCTGATAGACAAAAAAGATTTTTGGCAAATAGCATTGCTTTCATCTTGAATCCTAAAACGTAGCTAATAAATAAGAATAATAATTTCCATACTGAACCAAATGGAATGCCACAAGTGAGGTCTCTTGTCACACGTAACATGTCTAATGGAGTACAATCAGTCAAACTGAATGGTTATCTCTCCCCCCCTCTTCATTTGTGTATTGGTGCTCCACAAGGATCCAAGAGATTAATAAATCCCTCAATTATCATCACATTTTACTCAGTCACTCCTTATGCCATGCTAAATTGCACATCAGTTGGTTAAATAGCATTCACATTTTTTGGTTAAATCTCAACTATCAAGGTTTTATTCAACCTGTTCGTGTTTTCACCTCTTAATATGCTGGCTTCAAATCAAATCACCATACTTTATTAATCCCAAGGGAAATGAATTGTTATTTTGCAGTACAACAAGACAAACAGTTCAAGGTTGACTGCAGAATCAGCCCACAACAGGAGCTTCTTACTTAGCATGTGTGTAGAAGGGCCACAAGAGAGGGGGCAAGGTCCTTGGTGGTAAAATAACAGTCATATCTCCATACTACACACAATAGATACAAGCAAAAAAATTACACAATTTCAAAAATAGAATCACAATACATACAAAGACACAGTACATGAGGTATTGTGGGTAACACAGGAAGGTTATGAGTTCCAATCCAGGTCGAGTCATACCGAAGACTAAACATGGGACGGGTTGGATTGGGAGATAAACCACCAAATGGTTCCCGAGCATGGCTGCGTCTGCTGCTAATTCACATAGCTTGACTCTGTATTGTACCCTCCCTTCACCCAGAAGTGGGTGGGTTAGACAGCCAAGGTGTTATTTAATGAAAAGCATTTTCTGTTCATTCACCATAAATAGGTAATCCTCTGCAAAATCCAAAAGAAATGAACATTTACTGACTTTAAAAGACCTTTTATCAGTTCTAAACAATAGAAAAACCATTTTCTGTTAAAACAATATATTTTCTAAGTGGTGTTAGATCTTTGTCACACATGGGTCTCTGGAGATAAGAGCTAAAGGGGATAAAACTACAGTTAATTTTGGAAACATGCTGGAGTGTTGCAAGACCTGCATTTTATCAAAGAAGCATCCTTGTATGTACAAACGCAAAACTGAAAACATTCTTTAAATAAAAAGGATTATTTACACCAGCACAAACCATCCAAAGCTGCAGACGAAAGGTGAAAAATCACAGAATATTTTAATGACATCTCTAATGGTATTTGGAGCCTTTAATTTGCTGAAAAAAGGGCAGTGTAGTAGCAGAACTCTGGCGATGTAACAATTCATATTTTTGTCAGAAAGAATGTGGACCACTCAAGATATCTGTAGAAAAAATGTATTATTTAAATATTTCCTCCTTTTTTAGCTAGTTTTCAGCAACAAACTTGAGTGAAAAGAGAAAATAACTGGGGAAAAAACTTTAACCTCTTGACATATTTATTAGGAAAGAGTCAAACATCTTTCTTTACAACAACTCTTTCAACGAAATGACGGAACAGTCGTTCCTGACCTTCAAAACGCAACATGAGAAGACGGAAAACAATCCAACATACTTATGTAAGAACAATAAAGAATTTATTTATTTATATTTGTTTCATTATTTCAACACTTTTCAATATAATTTGGTGATTTAATTGTTCTCCTGCTGCAGTCATTTGTATTGATTTGAAAATGCAAATGATTGGGGGTATTTTTGGTTTTTGTGTCTGATTGTGTGTGTGTTGATCGTGTGAATGTCTGTTGTTGTGAAACGCACATTGATGCAAGGCCTACTTGTAATTGGAAGACAGTACATTGTTAGCCTTTGGCTATTTCTCCCGTCCTGACCTCTCTGGCAAGAGAGGATTCATCAAATTGTCTCATCAACGGAGGGATCTTGGCTTGCTGTAAGTGTGTGTGTGTGTTTGTGAGTTTCAGACATGTTTACTTTTCCTTAGGCAGACAGCAGAAACCCTGCAGACACATATGGTCTGGCATATGGTTCACCCTCCTCTCCTACTTTGCTAGTTTGCAACACAAATCCACTGTGCACACAAGTAAACTGTGAGACTTGATTTAAATATCGTTGTCTCGAACATGATGCAAGCATGTAGACAGCACACCTTGATCTGCTCTTATCTCTGCCCTGAAATGTCTGGCCTGGCCGGGTGTTCAGAGCAGTTCTCTGTCTGCTTCTTCTTTCAACATGGATCAAACAATTTCTTTCATCATTCAGTCAATGATTTCAATGATTCAGGTGCATCTATCATGGACTCTCTCCCAGATCTGATCTCTATGCGGAATCTTCCTGAACTTCTGCTAGTGAGTCTGCACCGCTGATGAATATCTGGCAGTCTTGTAGGCATAGTAACTGTTGCTAGGAAGTTTTCCTGCACACGGTTTAAGCCTAAGAAAGAACAAACAAAAAACAACCTTGTATGTTTGAAATTACATAATCTATTAAATAGAACAACATCAATTCTATGTGTTTACTTCCTGAGATTGTGTGTTTTTACTGTATGTGTTTCCACTACTTATTCAAATACATTACAACTTATCATGTTCTTGTATGAAAATCTTTGAAACTCCATGTCTGAGACAATGTCCATCAGCATGGTAGCTTACAATGTGCAAGTTTAAATAAAAGAAACAGAAGAATGAAAAGCGTGAAACACTGAAGGAGGACCCCACTAGTAAGTTTAAGAGAAAAGCAGTTGTCTAACACATCTACCCAAAGAACAGGCCGTTGATTGGGTAGCATATCACCATTTGTTAGTACCTTGAGGAATTCAACTCCTGTGGATTCTCAAAGATGTACAAGGAGGGAGTTTCCCTCAGACCCATATACTCTGTAATGTACAACATTTTAAAACATCTATGATCTTGGAAACACTGGTTGGACACGCAGAGCATCCAAAACTCACACAAGGATTCAAGGGTTGCAATTGCATTCAGATTAAACGATTGTGTCCTTTGATATGACGTCTCTTTTCACCAGCTTCCCCACCACAAATGCTTGCACACCGGTCAGAGGCACACTGAAGGAGAATGGCACCCTGGTGGGAAGAAGCAGTCTCGATCCAACTTTTTACACTCCTGTACCTGTGCTTGAACACCACATACTTCAACTACAAAGGAGAATTTTGTAAGCAGAAGCAGGGCTGTGCCATGGAATTCCCCTTTTCTCTAACTGTTGCCAACTTATTCATGGAGGCAGTGGAGAAACAAACCCACTATCGGCACTATCTCACTGGTTCAGATATGTGCACAATACTTGGTCAAAGATTAAAACTTAGAAGGTGCAAGTCTTCAAGCACATAGATACAGTGAACCCTAACATTAAAAGGACCATCAAAGGCACCAAGAACCATAAACTGGCCTTCCTGGATAGTGCAGTCATCAGAGGCGAATAGAGATCTACAGAAAATCCACACCTTAACCACCTTTTGTTGCTCCAACACAAACTGGGAGGAAACAAAACTATAAATCAAAACTTGAGAATATGATCAATGGGCCTTTAACAAGGCATCATCTCAGACCAGGAAGAAAATAGGGGAAAGCACTCAGGACAAAAACAAAAAAATTGTGGTTTGGTACATTTTGAATGGGGTACTGAGATACTTAGCAGAATTTTTGCTTAAAACCAAATACTAATATCATTTTAAACCTAGCAACAATCTAAGCTGGTTTACCTCAAAGACCCCACACCCAAAGAAACAAGAGGTACTGTTATCTACGCAGTTCAGTGCAATGAGGAATCCTCAAAGCTGTTTATTGGAGAAACAAAACCGCTAGTACACAAGAAGATGTACTAACACGGGAAAAACAAAACCTCAGCCAATCAGTTGCAGGAATGTGGGTGACCTACCTAGAGGATGCAAATGTAAATCTCAGACTATTGACTATGTATAGAGGACTGGAGTCGAAAAGGCTTTACCTCCAACTCCAGCGACATGAAGCCAATTCAGTCCCTAAGTTTACGCGATACGAACATCACCATGTTGGAACCAAATGACAGTGATTGGTCCGAGCTGGTCTGAGTCAACGTTTCTATGACAACTACTGTCACCAATCAGGAGTAAGCTTATTCCAAGTCCACATCACTTCAGCTTAAAGGAGAATCTGTTGATCAAATGTTCAGGGTGGGGCTAAGGGGACACCACATGCTTTCACGGAGGCATCTGATTGTTCAGACTTCAATAACTTGCGATAAAGAGAAAATTATCATGAAAAAAAAAGATTAGTGAGATGTTAGAAAATGTATCAGAACAAGAATTGTTATTCTGACAAATAGACTGACCGAGCAACACCCATAACAGTAACCGTTAGGAATTTCCTATTTGGAACACAACGGAGGAGGGGTCACTCAAGTCCAGTTCTCTTTAACTGATGGAAATACTTGGATAATCAGCGAAACACTTAAAAAGAATACTTAAAGACAGTAGAGTAATAGATCAGGAGACTAACTGTAAATGCCACAGCTCTAGATTTAGTTGTTGCTGTTCATCAGAAATAGTCAAAACAAGTATCTTAAGAAAAGCTTTCATGTGTCATCCGCTTAAAACTAAACAGGATAAATATTATCAGCTGATGTAAATAGAAGTACTTTAAAGAGGGTTTTAATGGGTCTCTCATTCCTGTGGTGACAATGATTATTGCTGTGCAACTGAAGTTAAATTTAGATGCACAGATTGTGCTCGTGGATCATTTTGTAAATACAGCCTTCTTAAAGGAAACTATTAAGTGTGTCAAATGCATCCTAAAATGTAGATATTCTACAAGTCTAGAAAAATAAACTTACGGATAATAATTACTCATTGATACAATTGAATCTCTACCAAAAAAAGCATGTTAAAGGCCTGAGTGAAGTAAATTTGTGTTTTTTTTTTTCCTTGCTTGTTGGTTTTAAAGAGAAAGGGCTAAAAGAAAAGATGTTGTGATGCTCCCATCCGAGCAGAGAACAGGACATAGAAGCAAAAAAAGAAGATGGACGTTTTGTCACCACTGCACCATTCTAGGAAAGCAGCTATGACAACATGGGACCATCAATGCTACCAGTGTGAACAGCGTGCACCTTTATGATGTTTCTTTAAATATATACTGCTTTTTGAAAGGATAAAAACATGTCCTGCCATCCAGATAACATCTGTTTTTCAGGAAGTGACGCTACCAGCCCACAGTCTTCACACAATGGAGCAACATGACATCAAATTAAGGAGTGTGGGGGAACTGAACGTCACTGTGAAAAGAAAGCAACACATTTCAAGTCTTAACAAAAGGGATTTAGGTTGAACTATACATGTAGTAGGAAAGGTATTCTGCTGGCGTTCTGTGCAATGCCAAATGTTCTTTTAAGAAATGCTTTGATTCATTTTTACAGTAAAATCTAAAGGTATGCGTTACTATTTTTGTACTGAAGTAGTTATGAAACCAGCTTGAATTTCGTTCCTTTCTTTAAAAATCTAACACTAATTTCCCCACATGTTGTGTTTTTACTGTTGACATTGCTGTTAAATCTCTTTTCTGTAAGAATATAGTTTTTCCCAGAACCACTGAGAACAGCTAATCATGCCCCTCCTGAAAAGAGACGGTCCAGACACAAATGAGCAACTACAGATCAAACCTGCCATTTTTGACTAATATAATTGAAAAAGCTCTTTTCCGTCAGTTAAATCGATTCTTAATAAGTAACAACTGTTATGAGGTCTTCCAGTCAGGCTTCAGACAGCACACCAGCACTGAGACGGCTCTGACCAAAGTAACTAATGATATATGTTTGAATACAGACAGTGGAAACATGCCAATGCTGGATTTATTGGATCTCAGTGTAGCATTTGGTTTGTTCCAAAGTTGAGTTGACCATATTACTCACATGACTGGAAAGCTGGGTGAGTCTCACAGAACCAGTACTAAAATGGTTAAATCGTACTTAGAAAACTGCAAGTAATTGTCGAATTGTAGCTTCACATCAGCCGACTGAAATTACATGTGGAGTTCCCCAAGTCTCTATTCTGGGGCCACTTCTTGTTATGGTTTAGTGCTTTCATTTATTGGTTTTGTGCTTATGTTTCTGTCTGTTTGTGCTTCCAGAGTGGCGTGGGGCAGGAGGCGTGGCCTTCTCTACCTGGTGGCCTTGCACACCTGCAGCCCATCCTGATTTATGAGCCTTCAAAAGCCTCTCCCTGGCTCCTCCAATCTGCCAGGTTATTATCCTTCTGATCCAGCTGCTTCCTGGTTCCAATGAAGCTCTCATCGGCCAAGCTTCCTGCCTCCACCGCCAGTCTGCGTCTTTTGTTAGTTTTTGTCGTTCTGAACAATTAAAACCTTTTCTGTTACCCATCTCGTCTGGCTCTGCTGTGGGATCTGTCGACTCACCCCGTGACACTTCTATTTTACATTTACATGCTCCCACTGGACTAGGTTATAAAGAACAACCGCGTTTATTACTATTACTTTGCAGATGACACACAGATATAAATTACATTGACACCAGGAGATTGAGACTCAGTACAGGTTAATCCATGTACAATTTGTTTATTTATTTTTCAATTTAAAATCGAAAAACGAATGATTAAATAATACATGGATTGAAATTGAACGCTTGTTATCCATTTACTCTAATTTATATTTATTAATGAAAAAAAAAAAAAAAAAAAAAACATCAGTTTTTCCATGTTGGTTTTGAAATTGAGAAAATATATATATATATATATATATATATATATATATTATATATATATTATTTTTCAATAGTTTGAAAAGCTAATGAATGATTGATTCACTAATTCAGATTTTTTGTGAACACATTGAGTGTGTCAGATGTCTATCTCACAAAATTCTTCAACTATCTTTTTCAAGCCACACAGACACTCCTGAAGCTTCAATAATCATGCAGTCAAAAGAATTGTGGGCAATCCCGTCACCAGAAGATCTGAGCGTCGTGCAACATATTCACAGGAGTTTTTATGAAAATAAATCCTCATCTGTATCTGTATTGTTCTCATTCAATGTCTCGGTCTAGGTCTCCTCCCTGGCAGTACTCATCTTTGTCATGTTTTCTATGTGAAGAAAAACCAAAGTATTGGTACAGGGTTATGGGATGTTTTAAAGTTACTTATGTGACTGTGATGTATTATCGTCTTTGTAAGGATAGAGACTGCTTAGTTCCAGCTAAAAGTTTATGCTTGCTGGTGCTCGTTTATCAAAGAAATGCAATTTTCTGTAGGGTCTGTTTTACAGAATCTTTGTTGGCCGCACACTTCCTGACAGTTTTACCCTGTTTTATCTGTATTTCTTTCCCCTCCAGTGGGGAAGCCTAAAAACTTTAATGGAACAAATTTGAATTTTAACTACTTTTTGATACTAGACATGAATAAATCCTTATAGTCTGATGATATTCCGCTACAGTGTCCCCTGATTTATTAAAAAAATAACCTGTGATAGGTAAAAAAATTGCAAGTAGGACAACAGATGTTTTAAGGCTGTAAACCCATCTGATGCAGTTTCTCATACAAACATTAACACTTTTCTCTCTTGTTTAAAAGTTCAAAGCGTTGCAGAAAAATAATTCCAGTATTATCCTTAGAATGAAAACAGATCTGCTCGCAATCAAAAAATAATGTAAACGTGGCAAGCTAAGGTCTTTCTGTACAGCAGACATGCAGTACAAAACATTGATTGAGGAGGTCAATAGCCAATCAGGATATGGAGCCCGGTGCACTGAAAAAAAACATACAAAATAGCAAAACCAAGAGACCTCAATAGGGAAACCGCAATATAATGAGGCAAGTAATAGAAAAAATAAAAACAAAGGTGATTTAGCCCATTTTCAGAGTGCCACAAGATTCCTATTTACTGGCAAATACCAACCAAATTGCAAAACTATAACTGAGTTTTGAAGGTGAGATGAGAAGAACAGCAAAAGTGAATCAAATACGTTGCTAGTCTGTGAGTATATGATTAGTTCATTTAAGACAGGGGTCAGCTACCTAGGGCCACAGCTGGCACGCCGAGGGAAAGACATTGGCACGCCGAGGTGTGACAACAATTAGTACTATTGTCGTCTGTTTGTATTTTTCAGATTTGAAAAGAGTGATACTCTTTTCTCGTAATGATCTTTGATCCCCCATGGTGTCACATGGGGACGGACACAATGTCCGTAACTGTCCGCCTCAGCCTTCATGACCGTGCGATATAAATTAATGCACAACTGTAGGGGGAAAAAAGGGTTTGTGAGGGTGAAATGAAAGCGTTGTAATAACTCGTGTGTTTGAAACAGTAGCCGGTGAGATGACAGGTGTGACGATGTGAGCGCGTGCGTCAGTGGGAAGAGAGAAGTTTATGACTGCACAGCTGGTTTTCCCGCTTGTTTTGGTCATATTTGGCGTCGCTAAAATTAATGAAGTTATGTTTCCACATGGGGATCTTTTGCACCAGGAATCGCTGTTTTAGTCTGTTTATCGTCCTGGGATCCGCGGTGGTGAGCAGACCTCAAACGCTGTAGCACCGCGGCCTCGAGGCTGCAGCAGCGCGGCCTCGAGGCTGCAGCGCCTTATTCTTTTAAAATTCTAGTCATTTATGCGTGCCTGTATGAGTTTTTTTGGTGTTTGTTTTTTTTCATTGTAAAACATTTTGATCTGCAACGTGTGAAAAGTGCTTTTAATATTAATTAAAAAAGATGTATTAATTGATTGATAAAAGTTAATTTAGTTGAATAACAACCAAACAGAGTCAGATTTCACTCAGAATTATTTTCTATTCTGCCAAATTTCAATATGAAATATGAAAAAATGTTTTAAAAAAAAATAATGCTAAACCCGATCACGACTGCATTTACTGGGGGTAAAAATGAAGAATGATGCTGTCAAGTTGCAGAAAATTTATATTACTATAATAATCAAACTTACAAAAAAGTAAAAACATTTCAATTTGCACGCAATAAAAGGACCATCATAGAATGAACTTCCATTCAGTTACTCAGACTGTCTCATCATGTAACTAAAGATGAATAATACAACAGCATACACGTATTTGTGTTTTTTTCATGGTTTTGTAATATTGACGGTATTTTGTTCTAAATTATCCTATTGCTGTTGGTATGACAACCACACATGCAATTCTTTTGGTTTTAAACAAACAGAGTTACAATACTATTTCATCTATTTTCTTATGAAAGCACTTTTTTGAGTTAATACTAACACATGTTTAAAAGGTTAATTGTAAAATTAAGTAACAATTGATGCATATTCATAAGTATTAAAGTTCACATTATGGTTGGAAGTGTCTGGATATCTCAGTTGGCTGGTGTAGAATGTGGGTTCACTTCCCGGGGCAGCACTGAGCTAAAATCCACTGAGGGTCCTTAAACAAGACCCTTCATGCTGCTGCCCAAGTGGATTTCTCTGTACCTTAAAAATACAGTGTTGTGTCTGGAATGGTATTCGGCGTAAAACTCTGTGCCAAACCAGCTGAGCCAATCAGTGAAAGCTGATTCACTGTCACAATCCCTGGCTGGACAGGCTGAAGGAACGACAACAAATTTCGCATTATACTTGATGATGGCACAGTTGTTAAGGAGAACATTTCTAATTGGCACTTCATGTCATAAACATTGCTGACCCCTGATTTAAGACATATCCCAGAAAGAATCACAAAATATTTAAAGACCCGTTTTGATAAAATTTGTGTTTTTGGTATTTTCAACATTCCAGTTGCATTTTTCTGAGGATGGATGACAGAAATGAGAAGAAAATTAAGCTAAAGATTTAAGCTTTCTCAGAATTTCTTAATTAACTAGTTGTGAAAATGACAATCGTCGTCGCTGTAAAGAGTTTGTAGACGCAGGACCTACAACAGCCAGCCACAAGCCTTCTTCAACTCAATCCAAGAACAGATTCATTGTCCTCATCCGAGCCGGAGTCTGGCTCAAAACTGTACGGCTGCATAGTTCTGATATTGCTCACCTATTTTTATGCTACGCTAATATTAGCTTGGGCTTGGAAGTGCAATTAGCTAGATGGAGAGAGAGTAAACAAAGGGATGATGGAAAATGTGTCTTAAACAATAAAAGGCTTTTTAATTTTGGCTAAAAAAAAACATGATCATAGTTGAAAGACCGCTGAAACTAATTTTAAAGCCAAAATAAAATATAGTTGCAGTGGGACTTTTGTGGAACACATGGAATGAAGAGAGAGCATTCAGAGAGGCAGTCACACCAGTGAGAGTTAAAGGCGGTGAAGAAGAAGCAGACCAGGAAGTTGAAATCAACAACGGTGGCTAATTCCCAGAAGTGAGTACCCTCGAGACTGGGTTGACGTCAGCTGTGGTGAGCCTCAGAGATGCGTTCAGGCTGGTCCAAACAGCCGCTGCGCCTGACAGATAGAGGAGGACAAGAACTCTGCGGCCACATCAGGAAACTTATGATCAGAAATGCAAACAAGTGGGGATCGTTGTCAGAGGCGCACGTGTTGCAGCTGATGGAAACGTCTGGAATGAAGATAAACAAACATTGATTGGCTGTGAAGAAAGTGAAGATTTAATTGATCAGTCAAATGTAGAGTGAAGTAATCAGTAACCCAGTGTACCTGTAAATGAAGAAGAGGCTCCATATTGAAATAAAGCTTCAGTTTGTCTTAATGGTTGCAGTTAGTTAGTGGAGGATCTTCTTTCTGTTTTTGACATGTCTGGACTCATAGAAGTGTGTTTACACTTCTATATGTGTAGACACACTTCAGCAGATGTAGTTGTTGTCTTCCACCTCTTGGACAGCCTGCATGTCACTCTCAAAAGGGTTTACATCCATTGTGAAAACGAGTCTTATTTCCTCTTTGTAGCAACAGTTGCACAGAATGACTCCTAAAGTTTAACATTTTCAAACTATTTATTCATAAAAGCTGCAAATATTGACCCAATATGTCTCATAATTAACACCAGAAACATTAGACACTCAAAGTATTCACTTATTTACCTTCAAATGAATCAGTAGAGAACCCTCCGTGTAAGTGAATAAAAAAGACAAAACCAGAATCAAAGATGACCGAAATGAGAGAAACACTGAAAACATTAAGAACTCCCTTACCACATACACTCAGCAAGAGCTTGTCCTTGCAGGAATGGTTGAAATAAAGTTATCACCCATGGGAAGATAGTAAAGAACTTTTACATAGCCACCTTTAAATCCATCATAACATCTTTATCTTTATCTAGTCTGGCTTGGAGCCCCCTTTAGCAGAGAGGGGCCAAAAGTTGCAGCAGTCTGCGGAGAATGGGATCTGCTGCAGACTTCCGTCTCTTCAGGGGCTGCCAGAATCACAGCTGAGCTTTCCCAGACGCACAGATCTCTCCCTACAGAACTTCAGCTTCTGATCTAGATTTGCCATTGAGTTTTTGTTTGTTTACTTCAATAAACAACCAAACAAACAAATAATCACAATATGCGCAAAATTGTACACTGCAAACTTTTTTTTTGACCATTTGGAACCTTAGCTAACATAAAAATGTTCTCTGAGCACTGCTGTCCGTTTAACCTTATTCCTAAAATTCTGTTTTGTTATGTTTTTTCCAACTTTTTCTATTTTCCAAAAAATGTCCTTATTGTGTTTGTGAAAAAGAATAAAATACAAATTTTGGGTAGAAGTTTGATCTGGATTTCAGGTGTTTTGATAAGGCTACTTTTTCATCCAGCATTCAAACACAACAACATAAAAAAATACTTTGATCTAAGTCATTTTTGAAAAAAAAAATGTCTAAATTATAATTTTATGTAGGCAGTTAGAAACTGAGTAAAACTAGACGCAATAGATGCATAATATAGTGATTAAGAGAGGTGGTGAACGGAGAGCAGCTGAGATGGTTACCCAAACCCTGTCGAGAACCAACCAAAGGAACAAAACAATCAATGCAGAGTGACAGAATTAAATTACAAAATAAGCAGGAGTTTTGAAATTTGAAATTCAAGAGAGTGTGTTATGAATCTCGTGATTGTTTTATTTCCTGCTCAATTTGAACGGTATTTCTGAGCAGAGAGCCCTTTGAGTATCCGATATCCTGCACCTAGTATCCTGACATCAATGCTACTGTCATTTTACACATTTTTTTTTATGGGTGCATATAACTTTGTTGATCAAAATGATCAAGCATAATAAAATACTTATACATAAAGTGATAGGAACAGTGCCTTGGAGGCTTAGCACATTCTCTTGTCTTCCATTCTTATTGGAATAGATATTCATTTTTTATTTATGAAAGAAAACCCATTTTTCTTCTAATTATTTGCTGATATTTATAGAAACTACGATCCATAAATGTAATTATATTTTTCGTGTGTTCTTTCAGTTTAGAAGGTCACATCTCAAACTCTTCACAAATATTAGGAAGCATGAGTGTCAACACAAACAGCAGAAATTCTCACAAGTACCCACAAAGATTTTCCGAGCAGACTCGTTTGCCATGAGATTGCCGTGCATGGGTTTGATAATGTAAAGGCATTAGAGGCGAGGGCTCCCAAATAAATCCACTCAACTGTGAGTGTCCCTTCTCAAAGTGATAATCTGCTGATCATAATCATCGTTCATGCTCCCAAATGTTTGAGTGTGGGGCGACAGAGTCGTCTCAAAGACACTTAGGAAGTGGGCATGTGTTCCTTTTGCACTATAATGTCATTTTCTTTGTGTTATTGTCTTTGTTCTTGTATATATGAGCTGCAGTATGAGAATGATTTTGTGTGAATGGATGTTCAGCCATAAAGGCCACATAAGCCAGCAGATTGGTAGTGGCTTTGTACTTTCTTATCATCTATCTTCAGCTTTGAAGAAAATTATCTTGTCAGAACACTTTCTCTATTGTGCACTCTGAGCTCTTACTCACACGGGAGAGTTGAGCAGCATGCACCCACTCTTCCTTGAAATCAGTGCAGCTCTATTTTCTGAACTCAGCCCACAAGCCGCTCATCTAACAGGCTCTGTAGATGGTAACACAAAATACACCTTTTAATCAGAAATTGCTGCGATTCCAGCAAGGGGGCTGTAGTCCCTACTTTTAGAGTGGGAAGACACTTGTGATTGGACTCTGGTCCGGCACCAGGAACTGCTCTCTGACCCATTTTTTAGGGTGGTCTTTGTTCCTTTCCAATCAGACTGAGCTCCAGATCACTCTGAGTCTTCTTACTCAGAATAGCCTTCATCCTCAACTGGACCAAATCAGCCACCATAGCCAGGCATTATAGGATGTAAACAGGGCAGCGGTTTAACGATAAGACAGCAACTTTTAATGTGACACGTTGCTTCTCAGACTGTTTTCTTAACAATTTATACGTTATAAACACTTATCGTATTGTATCGCCAGGGTCTTCCCAACACACACCCCATGTTAGCAGACAGATGGTAAAGGTTTGAGGAACCACTTTTAAACACTGGAGGAGTTGCAGCTGTGTCAGGGTGCCCTGCCCCCACACCTACCGAAATAAAATAGGAAAAAAGCAGAAAGTCACCGGACATCAGCAGCAATGATCAGAAGAGGGAGATAGACGGACAGGGAACTGTCAAACCGTGACCCTGAGTCCTTAAAAATGATTATAAAGAACAAATGAGTAAATTATAGGCTTTTAAAAATGCATCCATCCATCCATTTTCTGTATCCCTTTCGGGGTCACAGGGCCGCCAGCCAACTTGGCAACTGATGAACGAAGGCAATCATACAATCACACTCATAGACACTCACAGTCAAGCCTAGGAACAATTAGACCAATCAATAAAACTAATGAAGCATGTCTTTGGACCAAGAGACAAAGTTGGAGTGCCTGGAGAAAACGTATGCATGCACAGAGAGAACCTGTAAAGCTTTTCCAAAAAATATATATATTTAAATAGTCTCTTCAAAAGATCAAAATGGCTCTTCTGTACATTTAATGAAATATTTATGGTTTGAGTGAAATAACATAAAAGGTATCCTGCTTTTCTCATTGTGTACCAAGGTCACAATTACCTTTATCTTTGCAACCTTGTATTTGAAATAAAAAATGAAAACAATGTATCTAAAATAGTTAGCCAGGGGAAAAACACAGTGAGAAGTATTATAGTTCATTGGCACCCTATACGTTGCCTTGGAACTTTAAGAGACGTGGCAAACGCTGCCGGGATCTAGCAGATCCACGGAAATTATACGTTTTACCAAGTATTTATGAATGCTGCTGCCATCAGTCAGACAGGTTTGGGCTTTGTCGTAAGGCATCCCCTTCATTTTCGTTGTGTTCACCTTCAAATGTTACATTTTAACACAAACAACCTCATAGTGGTGGATTTCAAAACAAATGGTCATTGATTTGTTTTTCAAATTAAAAATCATTTTTTTAAAGAAGAGATGTGTTCCAAGAACACTGACAGTCACTCCTATTAAACACACGTATGACAGAGTATCGCATGAGCCTCGTATCTACACATACACAACATCCTGGTGGTCACAACAACCATGTTAATATCTGCTTGCACACTGGCTTTCTAATTAAAGCCTAATTCCCAAGTAATTCAGTATTTTTCTAATTGAGCTGTAATTAAGGCGGAGGTATTTTTAGGATCCTAAACAACAATAAATTACAAACTAATGATATGAAGATAAAACAACTGCCTAACGCTATTTAAAAACACTTATTTCCCAATTAATCCATCCAGAGGGGGTAGGACGATTACCTTTCTTTACTTTAGACATAAATTTGTCAACGAGGAAAACTATATTCACACAGGCACCAGGTAATTAACTCAATGAGAAGTGTGCTGATGTGAAGGTAAGGGGGCAAGGGGAAAGGCAGTTGTGTATGTGTTTCTTATAGGTGTGTTGTGTTGGTTTAATGTTCTCATTTGCTCCTAACAGGCAGGTGCACCATTATATGCTGGAGAAACTTACTTAGAAGTTTGCACTTTCCGTCCTGGACCTAGATCCCTTCAGACTGTTACTCCCACACATGCAAAAGAAACAGCTGTGGTGGTATTAAAATGTGATGACCACTGGCTTGTAAATATAAATAAAACTGTTAAGTGGGTCCTGAAGGTGTAGAACTATTTGCCCCACCCAAATGTTAAAAAATGACACACCATCAGCTCAAATCTAATTTTTTTTTCTATTTTTGCTTTTAGTGTCCCGTCTTTCAGAGATGATCATAAATGTGCTTAGAATTCTAATATCAGATTTTCAAAATTATTTTATTTTATTTCAAAACTATTTTCCTTATCAGGTCCACTTGCCAAAAGTTCAACTCCCATGTCCTTTAGTTGTATCCTTTTATGGATCTATTCACAAGTTTATTTATATGCACTAAAAGGGGTGTCAAACTCAATTGCACAAGGGGTGATCAACATGTATTAAACACTCTCAAAACTAAACTTTTAAAACTATAAAAACTTACATTTTTTAACATAATTACGAACTAGATATAAAGCATTACCTGCAATAATGGTAGTGGGAATGCTGTAAGCTGAATTTGGCAACTGAGGATGCTAATGGTTGAAAACGCTGAAGCTGATTGCCAGCTTAAATATCAACTAAATGCCAAATTAGCCAAAGAAACCTTAAAAAAGAATTAAGTTAGCCAAAGCTAGCATATAGCTGAAAAAATAGCTAAACGTCAAAATAGCCCAAAAATAAGCCAAAAAAACTAGCATGTAGCTAAAATATAAGAAGAACTGCAAACTGACTTAAAAATTTTCAATAAATGCCAAAATAATCCAATTAGCTAGCAGAATGCCCATTTTAAAACTTTGAAACTGTAACTTTAACATAATTATGATTAATAAACCAAAATAAAACTTAAATAACTTTCAATATTTAATTCTCCATAAAAATATATTTTGTCAAAATTATACGAGTTAGAAATAAGTGCAAGAATACATCGGGCCATTATTAACAATAAAATAAAATGATCTGGAGGGCCGATGTGATGGAATGCTTGTTATACCGTGCCTTGATTTTTTTAATCGCACTATGAGATTAAATACAATGCAGGTGTTAGCGAATTCTGAGCTGGGAACAAAACGGTAGACAAAACAACCATTGTTTTAGATAGATTCTAGAGACTGTTTTTTTTTTTTTTCTTAAACCTTTATTTAACCAGGTAAGTTATTAAGAAGTTATTAAGTTTTTATTTACACTAACGACCTGGGATTCATTGTGTGAAACTCATCTTGTGCCCTGAACTCACTGATGACTTCCACCCTGGCGAAGCATGCTCGGGTTCTCCGCCTGGTGTATCTCTAATTTTCCTTCTGCAGAAGAATAAAACAACTCAGACAGAGCGGGCTGAATGAAGAGTTTTGTAGTCCACCAGAAGACACAAATTTCCACCACCCAGAGGGCCGGATTTGGCCCCCGGGCCTTGACTTTCAAACATGTGTTCTAAAGTGATTTAAAAATAATTGTTTTGTCATGTATATTAATGCTCAGTTCAGTCTCCTGATATGTTCGATGTGGTGCCACAGCACTTTTTTTAACAGCATCATCAAAATGTCAAAAGTTTGCAGAACTGACGTTAACCTAACAAATACTTCACGATGCACTAACCACACGCACACAATTGTACATTTTTATCGTCTCTTGAGGTAGCAGGCCTGAAGGGACTGCAAGATACTCCTTCTTTCTCAATAAGAAGGTACCGCTCCTTTTTTTCCACGGACCCAAAGAACCAAAAACCCACCGCGAAAACCCTCGTACAGGTGGATGTAGCTAACGCCTGTATTTATGTGTATATTTTTTTTAATCTACAGTCTGTTTAGCTGCAAAAAAACTGACTGGATTTTCTTGTGTGTCGGCGAAACTTCCTACCAGAATTGACGCGGATCACTCGCGGCTCGCTCAAAAATTAGACCAGCGATCGTTTCATGGCGCGAGCCGACCGCGGCGTGAACTACACAAAAAATTAACAAGGGTGCCATATGCGTTTCACGTCCAGCATGAACCAGGCACTAGAGCTATTTGAAGGAAAAACAGACAAAATCAAGTCCTAATAATAGATAAGACAAATTGAATGTAGAGTATTTGCAGTTTTTAATTATTTTTTTGTATCAGCATCACAGACTTTCACGTTTCTCGCATCTCTATCCTAATAATGTAAAGTCAATAAAGACTGTGCCGATGAATAAAATTGCAAATAACTGATTATTAGTTCACCTTAGGTGTTGAATCTTCAGAAGCTGTATTTGACTTTTATGCAGCTTTGAACTTTTAAACACTGATAGTATCATCCTTCATGTCTTCGTTTGATACATGCTTCCTTTCTACTGCTCAAGAAAAAAGTTCCGCTCCTTGCATTATTGCACGGACCTTTGAAACATTAGCATTTTGTTGAAGCTAAGCATAAGAAGCTTTGTGCATATGCAGTGCTTCTATTTTTACTCGCTGCTTGTTATAAGCTGGAGGTTAACTCTGGTGCTGCTCTGTCAGAAATTAAGAAAAGTGAAGCTGTGGATAGTTATAAGCACACGTGTGCACGTTTCTACAGCGATCATTTATCCCACACTGAACATTTGTGGTCATATAAGTCAGCAAGTCTTACATTCCTTGTATATATTGGGGTTGAACACACTGTTACAGTCTAGTTTGTAAGAGTGTTATACTAGAATTCCTTTTCTCCTCCTCTCTAATCCGTCTTTTATACCGTCAGCAAACTTCTTAAGGTTGCAGCCTGTTCAACCAGGACGAGCCCCATTCATGACCACACCTGAACCTTGACATGCGAGACAACTTCTCTGTCAGTGGTCCATAAAGGTTTAGACCTACAACCTGCTCCGCGGCTGTTAAACTAATCACCAGTCTCCAAAAATACATGTTGGCTCTGAATACTTATAAGAAACTAGATATATAGCAACACCTGTGATAATGCTAATGTGAATGCTATAAGTGTGCGGCTTAAACTTCCTAAAGAACTATAGTGGGCTGCACGGTGACAGTGTTTAGCACTTTCACATTGAAATGGTCTTTGTTCAAATCCCAACTGGGACATGTACATCTGTGTTGATTCTAAATTGTCTTTAGGTATGAATCTGTATGTATTTGAGGGTTTCTGGCCCTGCGACAGACTGTCAATCTGTTCAGGGTGTATCCAACCTTCACCCAAGCTCCAGGATTGCCGTAACCCCAAAAGGGATTGAGCAGGTATTGAAAAACCTGTGCTACACACTGTCATCCCTGTTCATATTTCACACAAGGGTTTCTGTCCACCTCGAGAGATTATGAGTGCATGCTGTCCATGATGTGTCAGCTTTTCTTTATGCTCCTGTAATCATGCAACTTTACTGATACCTGACGCAACACAAACAAACACCACTGTTTATGAACGTTCCCTTTAGGTATTGTTCTTATATGACATTATAAGTAATCAAAAAACTATTATTCAAATATTCAATACCCACAGGATATTTGAGGCAATCATTATAAAGGCAAAGGAGGTTTCTTTAGCGCAGCGCAATACGTGGTATTTGAAAAGACTTTACAGAAAGAAAACACATAAATAGCAAATCATTATTGTTTAAACACTTAAAGAAAGAGAAGATCATAAAACCTTCAGCTGTTAGAAGAGAGAACATTTTTTCCAGGATTTGAACATTTTCAAAGTAAAAACCTTTTAACATGATCAGGAAGAGCTTTCCCAGTTTTACCTGCAAGAAACTGAGACTATGGTCAATGGCAGAAAGGAGCTATGTCAGCTAAATAGATAAACACATTCACTTTAAGCATCATCTTGTTTAATTGTGATGAAGAATTGGTTTAAAAAATGAAGGCACTGTTGATAGATAAACAAAGCAGAAACAAGTGACTTAAGGAAGAACAAATAAGACAGTAAGGTGATGACATGTTTGTTGTTTTGTAGGTGGCCTCCACACTTTACTGGATGTCTTTCAATAGTTTTTAAATATTCCGGGATTGCCCATAAAAGAAACAACCAGCACACTTTAGACAGTATTGTATCCTTTTCCTACTTTTAATGCTTCTGAAAAACTTTAAAATAAATCACTGCTCAAACTTGAGTTTTCTATTGCATCAAATCTTTGTGAAGAGATACTGACTCCAAAATTAACAGATTTGGGACAGAAATAAATGTATTTTACTTAAATCATCTCATATATTGTGTCAGAAGTCAGAGCTCTGTCTCCCCCTCTGGTCACCAGCAGGAGCCATCTCCAGAATACTAAAGATACTACATCTCCCAGCAGCCCCAGCGCACACCCTTCAGATGACTCTCATTCCCAATCACCCACAGGACACTTAAGGACTGCACAGAACTTGAGTCAGTGTGAAGTATTGTTTGTGCCACCCTGTCTGTGTTACTGAGCGACCTGATCTGCTGTTTCTGACACTGCTTGCTTGCTGCCTGCCCTGACCCTTGGAAATCTACTCTCTTCTTAAATTACCCCACGCTCGTGAATGCCCATGTGACCCTGATCCAGTTTTGTGGACTTTTAGCTGTGCTTCATTCCTGTTTGAACTGTTTGTTCCTGCAGCACATGGAACCAGCTGTCTGCCCGTTTGTGA
Organism: Oryzias javanicus; assembly: GCA_003999625.1. Lineage (NCBI taxonomy): Eukaryota > Metazoa > Chordata > Actinopteri > Beloniformes > Adrianichthyidae > Oryzias > Oryzias javanicus. The sequence goes on from CM012437.1 coordinate 5,948,590, forward strand.
CCATATCTCAATGAAGGTGATTGTATAGAAAATTAAGACAGAATTAGTTCTCATTTAATTTGGTAAAGGTGACAGAAGTACTTCTACATTGGAAGTGCTGATTGACAAATCCCTTTACTTGATGAAGTGGATTAACTTTGTTATAAAAATGTATGAAGGTTTGTTTTGTGCCGCTATGATTGTATAATAACAGAGTTGTTAGTCATATAACGACACATAGGCTGAGATAATCATGGATATTAGGGATTTCTTCAATTACCATAAACGCACGTATTCAACATTCCTTTGTTCACAGGAATTTCTTTATGCTTTTGCTGTGTTTTCTGTGACTAATAGACCCTGATCTTACTCTTCCTTCCACCAACTCGCCTCAGTTGGATACAGAAGATTCCCGGAAAGCACTACAACTGATGGTAAGTGCGGCTCAATTTTCCAAAGTACACGACCTGTGAAAATCCCTCAATGCAAATACAAAATAAATCCCCGGGAATCTCCCAATACATCTGCAAATCTCAGTGGTTGTCAAGGTTAAGAAGAGCATCCCTGCTGTGGGACACGTTCCCTATTAAAAACAGTCAATACAGACAGATAAAAAAAGCACTTTACCTGCTCAGAGTAGAAGTTGTTTCTGAAAACAGCACATGCTGTTTCTCAGCATGCTCCTCTCCCCCTACCGTGTTTCACTGCAGTAGGCCTTTAAAATCCAAAGGTAATACACAGAGAACATGCTACAGTGATTCAGAAAAAAACACAATGAAATTATGCCATCACAAGGTCATTCCATTCACAGCTCAAAGATACTTCAGAGTTCACATTTCCTTGAGAGTTTAAAATTATTTTTGTCAAGTTTTTACTCCCCCCCTCCACCCACACACACACATACACACCCCTATACTCCTGTTTTAGAACCATTCTCTTATTCAAACTAAATGATAGGGTTTCCTACACAACATACAAAACGTCTCCACAGAATCTGCAAGGGGCTCAGGGATAATCTAAACCGCCTTTCCGAGACGATACGGTTTAATTTCAAGCACCTATTCAGTGACCTTTAAAGATTTAACCAAAATCACATTTTCAAGTAAATGTACAGTTTTCAATGTCAATTTATGAGAAATATGAAGAAAAAAATCTCAGCATAAATAGACTGGTGTAGAGACCTCCTTTAACCTGCCTAACATTTACCTCTGCAAGCCTTGTGGTCGTATTCCAGACGACTGGACAGACATCCTTTGAAGACACATTTTCTCCGATCGTGATTGTTTTATGTCAAGCAAATGAAGTAATTCTCCAGAACTTTGTCATACAAAGTGAAAACAGATTTTTATAATGATAAAAGGTTCTTTGTTACAGGATCGTCAATATTCTAAATAAATTTAACCGCAAAAGAAGACGTTTTCTCTGGTCAAATCAGCCAAAATGTGTCACCTTCATGATCAGGATCAGCTTGATTGGCCAAATACAAGTTCACATACAAGGAACTTGTCTTTGGTATTGTATGATCTCAGGCAAAGGGACAAGGCAAACAATGCAAAGTACAATAGGTGTAAAAAATTAAATTGAAAAAACAGTCAGAAAAAGATAAATTCAACAGTCATGCCAGCTCAACAGTTCTCGTGTTTGTGGTTTCATACTTTGTGACTGGTCAAGAGTTCATCAGAGTGATGGCTCAGGGGAAGAAGCTGTGTTTGTGGTCAACACGATCTCTTTCCCAACTTGTCACATATTGATGTCTGGTCAAAGACCCTTCCGCATCACTTTTTGACAGTTTGGGTGTCCCAAATTCATTGTTTTCTGTGTCATTGTGTCTGTAACCAGACACGTTGGGGACAGACTGCAAAGAACCATCAGCTCTGCATAGACCAGGGGTGTCAAACTCCAGACCTCGAGGGCAACAACCTGCCATTGAAGCTCCTTATTGGCCAAATATATCTGATCCAGGTAATAAGGCAGGGTTTCTGGTAGACAAGCTGGATGTAGCCCTCGTGGACTGACTTTGGACACCACTGCCCTAGGGGCTGTTCTGGTGAGAATTGTAAATGGGGTTAATGTGGGACAGCCTTCAAACTCAGTCACAGAGACACAGAAACAGCAGAAGCGGCTGTCATCAAGACACACCTCAGAGTGAGATTTAAACCATGGTAAACCCTCAGACGACCTCAGTGTCAGATGTTTTTACAGGCAGCAAGCTGCGAATTCGGCGCACAGGGAAAGAGCGGCGCACCACTGATTTGTGGAGGTCTTAACCATGCATCAATATGTGACTTGGGAATTACATTTTTTTGATCTGGGAAGATGTAGGCTTTTTTTTTTTTTTTTTTTATTACGAAAGTACCGAAATTGGCACAGATTAAGAACCAAAACCAAAGAACCGCTTTGGCACCGGAACCGCATAAAACCCAATCGGTGCCCAACCCCAGTCCTGGAGCCTTCCTGATCATCTGCTTCTCAAGTGTTGACGCACCACTTGCTCACAGATCCTCACTACAAGCGAGGGGTCAGATCTGGAGGAGATTGGTATTGCAGGTAGGTCCTTTGTGATGGAAATGCTTTTTTACAAAGTAAGAAAGAAACACTAAATCACTACATTTTTATTTCATTGTTACTATGAAGTAAAACAAAAAAAAACTGCTTAATGCATATTTGTTCTTTTGACAGACCATTTATACAACATTTTAAAAATCACAAGGTATTTTTAGATTATACTGTTTACTGTTAAACATTTTTGCTTTCATCATCAAAAAGCTTTCCTTCTATTTCCGGCACACACTGGTTCTCGTGGGCCATGCCTTTTCACGAGCCATCTGTTTTGGAAGTGATTGTAACCGTGTCCCATCAATTTGTTCCCTCCATCAGTCACTATCCTTGTTTTTCTGTTGGTTGACTGTGGTTTGTCCTTGTGACCATTTTCAGTATTTGCAAAGCCTGCACTGTATGCTTCCATTCCACCTGCTGTCCTCTCAATCTCTGCCAGTCTGGTTTGAAAAATGAGCTCAAGCACAGGCGAGTTTGCATGCAGCCACACACACACAGACATACACACCCCCACACACACACAAAGCTCATACCCGGTGCCATTTCTGGAAACTTCTGTATGACTCCTGACTCCCAACCACTGGTACGCCCTGAGCAGTTTATTTGAACTACAGCAGGAAGTGAAATTGATAGCAAAGCACTGGGGACTAATGCTGCTGCCATTGTTGCTGCATGGCACTTGACAGTGAAGTGAAAGGAAATATGGAAAGGGAAATACAACATGAAAAAACAAAAGGGAAAGAATGAATCAGTACAGTACTAACAAGATGAAGGTAGCATGATGGTAAAGAGGCCTTTTCATTTAGGACCAATATGGTACCATTTATTTTTAAACTTGAAATTTAATACTGATGACCTAATATTGCTATTTTGAAGTAAAAGTCCCAAAATTGTGATGTTTTACATGACTTTTTAAAGTTTATTTCTTTAAAAACACCTGCAAAAACAGAACATAAAACCTGAAGTGATAAATTTCCTTCAGAGCAATTTACATTTTGATGACGGGTAATATAAACTAATCCAGTTTACTTTTGTTAAAATGACGAGAAAATTAGAAAAACAACTTTCAGTTTTTGTCACTTTGCTCCATAAAACAGAAAATAGAAAAACAGTAACTGGCATTTGGGTCCGGCTGAAATTATGACAGTCTTTCACTTATAAGAATAGAGCAGTGAAAGAAAATGCCCGGAAAAATGAAATTTTACATCAAGTACGAGTAAATAACCAAAATATTAACAGTCAGATAATAGGGAGAAAAGTTGCAATGCGCAATAAAAATAACATCAAACCTCGTCAGTCATCTACACTGAGGTTCATGCAAAATATCAAGGACATGAGTCACAAACCAGCAAATCCTATAACATGCCAACAGAAGCAACAACATTTACAGAATGCAAAGTTAACAGGGTAAATGTTGTTTTGGATCTATAACTACATTTAAATGTGGGAACACCAGCTGTCATGTCTTAAAAGAGGCGACGTAACAATACTGGTGCCTGCTAAAATTGAAGGATGATCTTAAAAAATGGCCAAACATAACATATAGTAGCATTTTTAGCTACTTTCTCAATTCAGTTGCAGCAGATGACGAAGCTATGAACAATCTTAAAGCTCCGAGACATATCAATTTTATTTATTTATGCTTATTTGTGCCAAAATTAGCACACAGTGCTGATCAATTGTAACCTTATCGCTTCACGTGTTTGTGTTTACATGCCAATGACAGTTGCATGGCGCGGTGTAGCTTTTGTCAGTTTCATGCTTAAAGTCAGCTGCGATTTAAACATAGCTAATTTTTGAATATCTGATACCAGGGAGATGCAGCAATTACACAGGAAATATCTTCCCTGCTCTTGTGACGCTGCCGTCAGGTCTCTGCAGTACCCGGCATCTCTTCTTCTATGGTGGTCTGGAGTAACCCAACCAGAATGTTGGATACGAATTTTCCTCTGCGGGTACTTTATCCACAAAATGAAACGAATATAAATATAAAGTCTTTGGTGGCTTCTTAAGATTTACATTTTTCAGCTACATCCGTTTGACTTCACCCTCGATAAAATCTGTACCAAGGAGGACAGCTGCACTCCCTCTTCGTCAGCGGCCCATGTTCCACACAACGCTCCTTAAGCCACAAATTTAATTTAGTTTGGTTGTCAGTACAACCACGAGCTGCACAACATGAACCTGAACCACTCAAAGCCATTTTTGAAACTTTTGAGGGATTAAGTAAAACACGCTTCAACAGTTTGTATGCACCGCTAAAGTTAACAAAACCGCCAACTTTCAGTGGAAACCAACAGCGCTGTGTGACTTTAGGTTGCTATACCGGAAGTTGCCTCCATAACCCATTTTACATCAGCGGCCCCAGGAATAAGGTGGATAGATCTGTGGAGTGTTCAGTGTGCTCACCTGCTTCTGCTTGGAGAGGCATGACGAAAACTTACAGGATGCTCACATAGACTTAGGCCCAATCTGAATTCTTCCCTTCGCCCTTCCCCTCCGTTTGAAGGGGCAGTTTAAGAGCTATCAGTGTACAGGAAATGTATTTTTTAAATCCGACCCTCCAAACGTAGAGTAAACAAGTGAGTACGCTCTGAACCCCAAAAGTTTACATTTAAATGTAAGTGATGACTTTTTGTAATAGCATGATATTCAAATGCTGAAAGCTCCGCGCTAAAGCTAGCAGACCGGTGATTATGGAGACATCATTGAATGAAAGTGACGTCCGAATTATGAGACACTATTTTATAATTGTTCGATATTTAGAGATAAATGCAGGGAAGTAGATCAAGAGACAATGATTATAATGGTTAAAGGATCTTGGAGTTGGAGAGACCACGATTGTGATTTAGAACAGGGGTATTTACCCTCAATACCCCAAAAAACCTCAATCAGACGTTGTCATTCAATGAAGGTGTGGAATCTCTTGAGTCAGCCAATCAGCATCAAGCTGGTCAGGGAGAACTGGAAAACAGGCAAATTTGAGGCTCTTGAGGACCAGGGTTGACCACCGCTGATCTAGAAGAACACTGAAAAGAAGTTTGTGGACGTTGTCCAGGACATGAGAGTGGGTGAGTGTGAGTGAGGAGGATGCAGAGTATAGAGACACTCTGAGAATGGTGGTTTTCCGTGGCGACCCTTACAAAGTAACAAGGAAAATTTAAATAACCTACATTCTTTTTTAATTAAAACGTTGTTTATTGGTCCCAGTGGCTGTGTGTCTCTGTTGGTTGAGTGTCAGACTGTAACATGGGAAACCAGGGTCCAGTGCCCACAGGGTCACCAAAAGGTGAACAACTACATAGCATTTTGTTAGTATCAGATGCTGTTTTGTTTGTGCTGCTTTGTAAGGTCAGGATTGTGTTTGTATCCAATAAATTCTGTGTTGCTTACAGTAAAAGTTGAGTAATTAGATATGAAGGTTAATTTATAAGCAGAAGCAGCACAACTCTCAGATGAGGGACATTGTTAATACATTCAGAAGGTGTGATTAACCCGTTTGCTTTCTTTCTGTCCTATGTTACTGACATTTTACATTTCTACCTGCACCTTCACTTCCAGAACATAATAAACACAGACATGGCAAGTTAGCATGACACGATGAATCAAGACAACCATTACATTAATGTCTAGCATTATTAATGGAATTAAATGTTAATTTACAAGAGCAGTGTAGCATGTTAGCTCAAAAGGAAATTGCTGTTCTAAACAGGTAACTCTTGGAAGAAAAAAAGATCCCATAACACTTAAAACCAAACTGTTAATATCTGTTTTTATATCGTATATTAACTAATTTTCTCTTTTGAAGCTATTTGTTTATGATAAAAAGATAAATATTTCTTATGTTTTCATAATACCTTTTGGATTATTAGCCTTTTTAAGATCATTTTATTTGCCTTTATGTGACATCCTGGTTAGGATCATAGATGAAACCTTAAGGGACCATGAAAAACCAACTTTTTGAGTTTTTAAGTTTATTCCACTGTTCATTGCTCCCTTTAATGAACCCCAAATCAGTGTTTTGATCCCTTCACGCATTTGTGAGTAATTATCTTAAATCACCAGCAGCCCCTCTAACGCCCACAAAAACAAGTGGGTTCTCACATGCTTACATCACAAGTTGAGAACCGCCCCCTCCATGTAGAGTCTGCCCCGCCCCCAGACTAACATAAACACTGGTTGTGTCCGAATCCCCCCAATCACTATACAGTGCACTATATAGTGCGTTTTACATTTTCTAGTGCTTTCCGAATCTATTAATTCCAAATTGAGTACACTCGAAATTTCCCAGAAGTCTTTGCAAAAAACTAGTGTAGATCAATGGTCAATAGAATAGCAGATACAGACCACAATACATTGTGGTCGAACAATTCAAACAAAAAAAACGTGTTTAAATGCAATATTTGAATAAACTATCCACATTTTCTCTTTTATAACACAGCGGAGTCATAAATAAAAGCCGTGAAATGTTTGTTTTTATTCAATTTTCACTTTGTGAAATCAATGATGTCATATCCAGTTTAAAAAAAAAACGGAAGTAAAGTAGTGAGCATCGTGCCCAAATTACTTTTAAAATCCATCGCACTGAACACTATATAGTTTTTTTGTCGTTAGGTACTAGGGAGGGAATTCGGACACAACCAATATGTCAGTGAAGCAGTGATCAGCTAGCGTGAGAGCCCCCCACCCCCGGCTCGTGGACAGTTAAGCAGACGGAGGCTGTTTGTGTTGTGAGGCAGTTTAGCGATGGTGTTGGAGCCATTTGGCTTAAATTAGATTGTTCATTATATTTCATGCATGCATGCACCTGTCATACCTTGGTCATGCGGCCGTTCTGGCCTATTATTGGTTAAAATGCATTTTGGGAGCTGCCGTGTCTTAGTTGGATTTAGAACTTGGGAAGCACAGCAGCACATTAATCTTTGACCGTGTTACAGCGTTCTATTTATATTTAGTACACCTTTTTGTCTCTTTTTTGCTTTGAAATATAGTTTTATGGTTTTATTTTTGTACTTTGTTATTCTTCAAGAAATTGCAAGAAAATAAATTTCATAAAAAGGAAGAACAGCGACTCTTTTTTACGAAGCACGCGTCAAGATACTTCCTGCAACCCAAGTTATCTGAATGTAACTTCAACGGCAGTTTAGCGATGGCAAAGAAACTCTCATTCAGTTTAGCGTTCAAACCTCCTTAAGAAACCTCTGGTGAAGAATCTGCACGACATGTCGGGATAGATCCTGAACGTATCCGAGAATGGCTCAAGCAGACTGGGAACGTGGATTATTGATCACAGACAGAAAGATGCGTATGTCTCCAGGAAAATGATCTGCATTAAACAGAAGAGTATTTTTGATATGGAGATTGATGAGGAGAAACATTCACAGCCAGTACTAATCACAATTCTCTCATCATTTCAATAAATCCTGAAATGTTTATGTGCTGCTGTTGTCTGATTTTTTTCTGACTTTTTTTTTTTTTTGGTTTAACCACAAAAGGCATCCATTATCCCTGGGCTACACATTATGTACATCAATATATATATATATATATATTTACTGATTTTTTTATTCCGTTGGAGGCACGCTGATGAGGCCGGCTCCAGGATGACATCATGAAATAGGCGGCACCCTTGAGAAGCGAAAGGCGACGCCTCAGAAATTGAGTCATTTTACTTCCGGGTATAAAAGAGTTCACAAAATAACTAATATTTCATAAATAAATTGTTTTTTTAGTGATCCAAAGGTAATATATGATCATATATATGGATATAGTTTACTCTAAAAGACTTAATAAAAGCATGGTGTGGCCTCTTTAAAACACGGATAAATATTTATTTTTAAACTTACAGTGGTTCATTTTAAAATGTGAGTAGCAGATTCTGTATTTCACTGATCCTTGTGAGTCAGAACAAATCATATCACACATAGAAAAGTCTTATTTATTTTTTAAAACACCTTTATGGGACCTGAATGGCCTGGATCATTCTAAACTCCATCGGAAAAAAAAGTTTTAATCGTTTTCATGATGGTATTGTTGCATCTGTGTCTTCTACGGAGTGAACTCCTGGGGCTGAAAGGTTGATATGCTGGTGCGTAAATCTAGGTTCCTTCTGGAAAGTCCCCTAGAGTCTGTGGTTGTTCAAAAACTGAAATCCTCAGAGAGAATCCTCCTCATCTCACCTCAGTCAGAGACTTTCTCACTCCAGAAAGATCTTTCCTCCTGTCAGCCATTAGACTCAACAAAGTCTCATAGACTCTGGACAATAATTAGAGTTATGATTAAATTCTTAAGTGTATTTTTAGTGCTATCTGCTGATTTAGTGGAGCTATGGTAACAAGGTAATTTCCCCTTTGTGCGATCAATAAAATTGGATTCTATTCTATTATTTCCTTCTGGGGTATTTTTTTCTAAATATATGACCAGATGTTGGACACCCAATATTATTATCCTTGTCCTCAGTAAGAGGTTACAATAGTCACCAGCATTGAAATACCTGAAACTATAGGATGTATAAATTAAAATGAAAATCCAAAATTATTTTCTATAGATTTCAGCCGTTTGAACGTGTGTGTGTTACAATTACAGCAACCACAATAACAAAAAGAATTACGTTTGTTAATACTGGAAACCACAGGAGCACTCACTTTGTTTTCCAAATTACATCTATTCAACAATTCATTTCAACACAATTCATTTCAGAATACACACTCAGTGCATTTATTGTTCCTGATTCATGTCACCACATCAATATTCAAATTTAATGTTCTGTTTGTCTTTTTCCAGTAAAGTACACCTCCAAAAAAATTTTCAATACTCACATAACTTTAACTCACTGTGTCTTCCATGATCAAGGTGCAAACAACAGGAATACTCCTCTGTGCTGTTACTTTACTATATTTATACTATATATAGTAAGTATTGTGCGTTTAGGGAAGAAATACTTCAACAAGAACAACAAAAAAGCGTTCAGTCTGTCATCATGTTGTAATAGAAAGGTGAGCAGGTTGAAACCCAGATGCAGGAAGGACTCGCAACACGGGCAAAAACCAGCTCCAAAATATTTAATGGAACCAGGGCCGAACATAAGACGCAAGATGACAACTCCTTAAATGATGTGGACAAACAGGATAACTTCAAACAGCCGGCAACATCTATAGGAGAACCCCAGGAGAAGTCACAGCCGTGGGACAAAAGGAAAAACCCAGAAACCAAAACACAAGTGGTACATTTGAACAAATGTTCTCTATTACAACTGTCACAATAACCACATCTGCTTTGCCTTTGTTTGTAAAGATGTTAAAAGTCATATCACGAGTCACAAATGTGCACTTCATGATGCTCCCTCTGACCTTCAGAACCCTCCTCATCCCTCCATAACTTTTAGTTCTCCTCCAAATTTCTTTCACCTACTCCCTTAAATCCTCATCTGCCCCCACTCCTAACTACAGTCCTCAGTGTATGAATACATATCATTAATATATCTTCCAAACTTGTTTAATCCCTTTCAGGGTCACAGGGGATGCCAGAGCCTAACCTGGTCACTCGTGGGTGAAGACAGGGCACGCCCTGGACCGGTCGCCACACACACCTTGGGACGATTGAGAGTAACCAATTAACCAATGAAGCCTGTTTTTGGACTTCCAGAGTCCTTGGAGAAAACTTTTGTATGCACAGGGAGAATTTGCAAACTCCACAGAGAAATGTCCCAGCAGGGACTTGAGCCATGGCCTTCTTCCTGTGAGGCAGGAGAGCTAACCACAGTGTAGCCCTTGAATAAATAAATATGATGAAACCGAAAAAGAGAAAGAAGAGCAAAAAGGCAAATATGAAAAGGAACAGAGCATCCTCACATCTGTGCTGGTCAAAGCTCTTACTGACTTGCATTTTGTACAAATCTGTGCTTGAATATGTGACCCACTTAAAAACTAGTCCTCCTGACTCTCTAAATGCATCCCGCCTCCATGTCCTTTCCCTCCTGTCGTGTTGCCTCCTTCCACCTCATTTTCTCCTCCTCCTGCTGTTCATCCCTCTATTCAATGATCTGACTCATGAAATGAAAAATGATTTCTTGTATTCATTCTGCTTTTTGCAGATCTTCTGAAAAGTTCTCTTTTGCATCAATCTCTTTAATGTCCCCGAAATCTTTCCTGTCTTTCTATCAACAGTTTCAAGTGAATCCAAACCCCTATGGACTATGAGAAGAACTCCATGTACTTCTTTTGCTTGCCTGTCTTTTCCATATTTTTTTTCTGGGATTCACCAATACACATTTAAAACTTTCTTCTGATTGTTAGCAAGTAAGCGATTTCTTTTTTGTTTTTGTTTTTTTAAACTGCATTCTCTTCTGATATATACACACTTAATATTCCCTTTAAGTCTTGTCATTAAATCTGCTCGTGGAAGGCGCCCGTGTTCGGCAGCGGAACCGCCATCAGTGAATGGGTGAATGTCTCTAAAGCACTTTTGGCCTTCAATGAAGGTACAAAAGCGATGTACAAGTATACATCATTTATTGTACTTGTGTTAGCAGTAGTATACCTCATCCAGACCTGTAAGACTCTGACCTGATCTGTGCTTGGTTAATCCCCTCCAACAGACTGGTAACCTGTTCAGGGTGTGAATGAGTTTGGGTCTGTAAAGCGCTTTGGGCCTTCAAGGATGGTAGAAAGGTGTTATCCAAGTATACGCCATTTACCATTTATTCCTGAATTCACCTGGCAGTAACTGGGTTGGCTCAAGCAGCCCAGTGACTCTGAAAGGGATTCGATGGATGGATGGATGGATGGATGGATGGATGGATGGATGGATGGATGGATGGATGGATGGATGGATGGATGGATGGAGATATCACACTCGCATAGTCCAGTTATCTTATGTAGTCAATGGATAGTGTCATATACTCCTGCTAAAAAATAACAAAGTAAGACAAAGAAAATGAAAACAAATGTATTAAAACGAAGATGGTTGTTTTAAAAAAGCAAACGCCACAAGAGAAAGAGTTCTGACTAATTTTAATTGAACTGTTTGTTTTTTATTAAGGATCCCCATTAGCTATTAGATATGCCAGTAGCTATTCTTCCTGGGATTCTATCTTCTCTAAGCCATAATCTTCTCTAACCAAACAACTAGATCACAAAACTATCAATACAACGTAGTGTGCATGTTATGACCGTGGGATCTGTCAAAGAGATAAAAATATACAAAGGTAGACTAAAGTTAGGTCTTCAGCAAAAGACCTAGAGCACAGAGAATTTCAAAAGGTAAATAAAAATTAAAAAAAATCTCCATTCATGTGTGCATTGTCTGTTTCTTTGTTCTAAGGTCAAAGGGCACATTGCTTTGATAAAAGTTCCTTTGACCGTTTTAACTCTCCTGCTCTGTAAACAGTGTGTCCTTGCACCTTCACTATAGCATGAGATGTCACAATTACCCCCCATACTTGCCTAACATTGACTTCTTTGATGCCCATCATGCTCATTTTAATTCAATTCAATTTTATTTATGTAGCCCAAAATCACAAAGAAAATTTGCCTCATTGGGCTTCATGCAGGTAATTTTACAGATGCAGAAATTAGTCATGAAACATGAAAAAATATCTAAAGACCAAATAAAACTGGATATCCTGCCCTTAGAACCTCCCTCCTGGTAAGGAAAAGGAAGATTCCCTCATGAGGGAGAGATCCTATCCCAGGGCGGACAGGAGATACCAGCTTCTACAACTACGTACTTGAATAGAGTTCATTCAGACAGAGCTGAGGGACGAGTGGTGATGAAGTCCACGGCCAGGAGCAGGAGGACAGACGACCCACCAGGAATCACTCTCACTCAGAGATGCAGGATGGTGTCGGGGGCGTGGTCCACTGCCAGGGCAAGAGCAAGGGCGATCTGAAATCTCTCGTGGCTGAAGGTTCTACCTCCAACTATACTTTTAGAGGTTCTAGGAACTACAAGCAGTCCTGCATTTTGTGAACGAAGTGTTCTGATTGGTTGGTAAGGAACTAAGAGATCTTTAATATAGGATGGGGCCACACCATTCAGAGCCTTATAGGTTAACAGGAGGATTTTGAGCTTGATCCTGGATTCAACTGGGAGTCAGTGGAGTGAAGCTAACACAGGAGTGATGTGTTCTCTTCTGCTAGTTCCTGTTAACAATCTGGCTGCTGCGTTCTGAACAAGCTGAAAACTTTTTAAACAACTTTTAGGGCATGCCATTCGTAAAGAGTTACAGTAATCCAGTCTAGATGTAACAAATGCATGGATGAGTTTTTCAGCATCACTTTTAGACAACATATTTTTTTATCCTAGCTATATTGCGTAGGAGAAAAAAGTTTTTTGAGCCTTAAACGATAAATCCTGGTCAAATAAAACCCCTGACTGTAGAATTGAAGGCAATATTTATTTTGCATCTGATTAATTTTCCTCTTTCCCATTTCTGTGTTCCTTTTACTTTAAGAAATTCTTCTAGAATGGAAAAAAGATAAACTCCTCTTCGTTGGAGCTAACGACACCGCTTCCCACACTTTTTTAAAATTGTTCACTTGTTTCAATCTTGTGGTATTGTTCTTTATGTCATACTCTTTTTTTCGTCTTTATGTTTGCTCCACAAATGATGGTACTGCAAATATCTTTTTTTTTTTTGCTATGCTGAAAGTGCTTGAGTAATTGACTTAAGTTACTCCCACCTCACCCACATTTGTGTAAACACAATCTCACTTTTGCTCAAACCCTGCAGGGTAAATTCTTTTAAACTACTCCTTCACTTGCAGAGTTATTGGGTTTCCATCACACTCTTCAGGGTATGCACCAAACCAAACACCCGCTCTTCGCAGCTTCTCAGTAGTTTTGCTCTGGAATCAAACATTGACATTTGTATTTAATACACTTTTCATTCTTCTCATCCATAAAAATTCTTCTGTTAAAAATTGGTGTAGTATTGGTGTAATTTGCATCTTTGTAGGCAGCATCTTTAAAGTTTCCCCAACCCCTTTCATCACTTTAAGATGGCCTTCTTGGAAAAACTTTCTTAATGTTTTATTTTTTTAAGTGTTATTATTAAAAAAAAAATGGTATCTTCATGCAGAAATGATTGTTTTCTTGTAATGTTTTTGAAAGCATTTTAGAGGACTCAAATACAGGTTGACGGTTGCCAGGACGATGCTGCCATCTTTAGGATTGTTGATGAAATGGTTTTTAACTTCACTTTCAGAGCACCACTGATACAATGTATATTACACAATAAAGCCACAGTCAACAACAATATATTAAATATATGTGTGCATAAAGGAAAATAGGTATTCTGTAGCTGTAACTTGTAAATTTTAAGCAATCTAAACAAAAGCAAAAATGTAATAAATAGCCTATAGATACAGTGGTCGGTCATTACGTTCATAAAATTACTTGTGATATGGCTGAAATCCATGAAATTGTTATTTAGATCTTTTAAGGCTGTTACACTACACACTTTGTACACATTTCTCTCTTATTTAAACTCTCAAAGTTTAAGCCTTTGTAGAAAAATAAGTCCAGGATTATGTAATGAAAGTAAATACCTGCTTCTGACTGATGATTTAAGTTAATTTGGCAATCTGAACTCATTCTGTATAGGAGACATTATGGAGGAGATCGATTAACAATGGTTTGCAGTCAATGATACTTAAAAAAAAAAAAAAAAAAAAACATACTTTATAAAAACAATGCAGATTGAACTGAAGTTAATCCATGAACCAAAGAGGTGAAAGTAATAGGGTAAGGGTCCACTGTGGGGTATATCCAACCTAATAAAATAAACAAAGAACATCAAGAAAAACTTACATATACACTCTGGCCACTTTATCAGGTACACCTTGCTGGTATCAGGTTTGAACCCATTCGTGGCATAGATTTAACAAGGTACTAGAAGCATTCCTCAGAGAGTTTGGTCCATATTGACATGAAGGTATCTTACAATTGCTGCAGATTTGTCAGCTGCACATTCAAGATGTCGATCTCCCATTCCAGCACATCCCAAAGGTTCTATTGGGTTGAGATCTAGAGACTGTGGAAGTCATTGAAGTCCAGTGGCCAAAGGTCGGGTTGTGAAGCACTCCGGGAAAAAAAGCAGTCTAGACTTTGAAAATAATGTTGATAAACTGCAACTAATATGCCATTATTTATTATAATGAGTAACTAATAACGTTGCAAAGAGAAAATTAATTAGGTTACTCAGTTACTTAACTTAACATAACATTGTTAGTAACGCTTTTACACCTTCCAACACTGCTAATCTCCCAAAAAAATAAAAAATAAAAATGAGCTCTTAAAGGAGCCCCGGGTCTAAAGTAACGACCACCTGTTTGAGCTGGAATTTATTGAAGACAGGACCCAACTGGACGATAATGTGACGGCTGGGGTGACTGGAACCCAGGAGCAGAGAACAGGCTTGGACTCGGGAATGTAACTTAAGATTTTTAATAAACAAAAACACCTCACAAGAGGGAAAACTGCACACGGGCAGAAAAACTAAAGGAACCATGAAAAAACACTGAAATGACAACATACCTCAGTGTCGGCTAAAGCAAGGAACTCACGAACTAAACAGGGACACACCGACACTGAGAACTGAAATGCTGAAACTTAAATAGTCTTAATTACAAAGTGCAGACAGCTGTGCACTCCTCCACAGAGAGCAGCAGGGAAGGAGGGGCCATCCAGGAGGAGTGACAGCTGACCTGCAAAACACAAAATGACAGTGAGAACAGAAATAAAACCCACAACCGTGTCAGATAAACGGTATTCTGCATCTAAAACAAAAGTTTTTTTGCTGATCAACGCTTACTGCGTGTAGAAATTGAGTGTTGGAGTTAGACTGGGGACGGTGGTGTCAGAGCAGACTCTTCCTGGAGGGAGCTGTTGGCATCAATCTTAAGTCAGCACGTTTCCAGCCACTCGTTTTCATGGGTATGGGAGGGGCTGCTGCAGACAGTGCAGGTTTTTAAAGGATTACTCTTAAACGCATGAACGGATCAAAATATCGCTTTGGGGTTCTTTATAGTGAGGAATGAACAGTAAAATGCATTTAAAACCTCATAAAGTAGAATTTTCCTGGTAGGGCCCCTTTAAAACAAGGATCGACGAGGCCGTAAAAAGCCCCATTTTAACCCCAGAGGACACTTAACTTGCATATTAAATTTAGAGGAAATAATGTTAAACTTTTTATTCTATTCACCCATATCCAAGAAACAAATGAAAGAAACTTTAGCTTTACAGCCATAAGTACATGTATCTAGGCTGAGAGTTGTTCCCTGATGACACAGAGAGGCCTTTAGGAATTGTTACCCATGATTGATTTGGGTTAAACTCAAACACTATACTGGTGTTTTAATTGGCTGCTTTACTGTCACTGATACTATTACGTTGTTGAAAAATGAATTAATGTGATAGAAATTGATGTGTTTGTTATTTGTTTTCACTCATGTTTGGAAAGATTTCCATATTTCCTCACTTTGGATGCAAATTGTCAAACCTCAAATCCTCTTTATTCAAAGTAACTTCACGTCACTGCAGCAGTGGTTTTTGTCCACCAGCACATCATTCAAGCAACAATTTGTTTACAGACAAACAGAACTTTTATCACTGATGCGATGTAAACTGGAGCTCCTGCTGCCTACAACTGCAAAAGCAAAAGGTACAGTAGTTTGTTTTTATCAGTACTTAAGAAAACATTTAATATGAAAGCAATTTCAGTAAGTAAATGGTTCTTCGTTAATGTTCAGTTTAGCCTAATTAAAGCAGTATAATTATTCAACAAAATCCTAGTCAGGTTGCTTTGCCTCTTTTGTGCAATATTTTATTTTTATTGCACAAGAATTTAACATTCTGCAAAAATGACCAGTCAGGGTATTGAAAATTGAGAGTGGAAACGTTCTCTGCATAACTCAAAAATATTATAGCTGTATTTTAAGGTTTCCATTAAAGACGCTGCCAACTGGTATTGTTGGGGAGAGCCGCTGAACTGCTTGATTGTAGAACTGAGGTTCACTGAAATCTGTTAGAAAGATCAATCAAAGATCAGCTTCATTTATCCCCACAGGGGGATTCTGTTAAAGATGTAGATCTATTTCAAATATAGTAGAAAGGTAAACTTTTTAAGAATAAATTAAAACAAAAACTAAGCCACATATAATGGATTTATATATTTTTCTAAATAACTGAAGTAGATGTAAAACATCACCTGCAATAACGGAAGTGTGAATATTGCCAGCTGAAGACAATGAACTGATAGCTGAAAACACTGAAGCTGATGGCTTGCTAAAATTATTAGTGGAATGCCAAGTTAATCCAAGAAACTGGAAAAAAAAAATAATTTAGCCAAAACTGCTAGCATAAAGCTAAACTTAAAGTTAAACCTTAACTCCAAATTAGCCCCAAAAAAACCCCCAAAAATGCCTAACTTAACATAAACAGCTAGCATAATGCTAAAAGATTTACTGAACTCCAAGTCATCTTGAAAAATCCCAGTAGTTGCCAAATTAGCCATAAAAGGTAGCATGAAGGTTAAACAGTATCTTAACTCCAAAATAACCTTAAAAAACGTATTAAATGCCAAAATGGAAAATGAACGAACTAGCATAATTTTATTATTATATCTAAATGCCAAAATAGCTTAAAAAAAACACTACATACTAAACCAGCCAAAACAGCTAGCATGTTGTTCAAATATTAGCTAAGCTCCGGGCACTTGGTTCAAACAAAAACTTATCTCTTTTAAACCGTTTTCCTCAGAGTAAAAGTAAAGACACCGTCAGAATCCAGACATGATGGACTACAACTAATGGCATTTTCACGTTTTTATGCCCAGGTATACAGCAATAATCACTAGTTAAAAACAAACATCTTGGGGTCAACAAGAGGAATCACCTTTTCTTGACCTTTAACCTTTAGGAGAGATGAAAGTTAAGGAGCATTTGAAGATTCCATACGCCATTCTCAATTAAGTTAAAGAAGCAGTAGTTGGAGAGGAATGAAGTTGTGAACTTTTGAGCATTAATCTCCTAAAATAGCTGAATATTTTGATAGGTGAGTGAGCTGAAAAGCTCTGGATGTCCAAAAAGTTTACAGAAGAAAAATGGAACACAATAGTTTGAATGCTCCACAGCGTTCACTCGATAAAGTTAAATATTGATAAATGTAAATAGATGGCATAAACACATTTAAAGACTGTTTTCATCTTTAAACGTTTGTTGGAATTGGTACAAGAAAAGCTTATATATTTAATTTTGAATGTTGTCTCTGCTCTGAATTATTTTTCTCTTTCTCTACAGTCATGCAAAACTTAACAGTGAGTAAAGCCAACAGCACAATCCCATCCGACGGCTGTGATGGCTGCCTCCAGTCTTCCCTTTTCCGTCTTGCGATTCTGCCGTACGTGCTGGTGTCTGTGCCCGCCAACAGCTGCGTGTTGAAGCTGATGGTATCGTCTCCTGGCTTCTGGACCGGCCGCATGGAAATGTCAGAGTTCCACATGGTCCTGTCGGAGCTGCTGTTTGGGTTTTTGGGAGCACCTCTGCTGGTCTTGAGCTTGAACTTGGAAGGTGACCTCACATACATTGTGGTCAAAATGATATGCGTCATCTTCATGGCCAGAGTTCAGTTCCAAAGCACAGTCTGTTTAGAGCGATACGTTGCAGTGGTTTATCCAGTGCTGTACCTCAGGTATAAAGCCTTCAGGTACAGAATGGGCTTTTGCTGCTTTATTTGGCTTCAGACTTTCCTGATCGGTGCCGTCCAACTCGCTTTCTGCAGCGTGGTAAACATAGATATGAACACAACGTATTTTGGCTTTGTGTTCTGCATCAACTGCGGTTGTTCTTTTGCAATTCTGAGAGTTTTAAGGAAGCCGTCTCCAGGGCAAGGGGGCAAAGACAGATCGAGTTTGGTGAAGAGAAGGGCTTTTAATCTAGTGCTGTACTTCCAAGCGATTGCGGTTGTTGGCTATTTACCTCTGATTTCAGTTTTCCACCTTTCCAGCATTTCCTCATTAGACTCACTGTGTGAGTGGGAGGCCATTACATATTCATTTATGATTTGGGTTGGAGGCACATATCCTTTCATTTACCTCCACAAAGCATGGAAAGAAAAAAAGAACCAAAAGAATCTCTGTACCAACCTTTTCCAACGGTAGCTGCAAATGAAACAGAGGTTTTCATTCATCCACGTCATTTTATCACTGTACAGCCACTGGAATAAACGTTTATCTAGAAGTTGCTCATCTATAGAAAAAGGGAATTTAAAAAGATTTTAGTGTCTTCAGTTATGTTTTGCATTTTTTTCCACTATATTTTGTGTATGTTTGTTTCTATTTGTTGTCATTTCCGTGTTCTTTTGCGTGTTTATTTTGTTTTTCTTCATTGTTTTGTGCGGTGGACCTTATTTAGAAGTTTAAGTTCATAGAGGATCAGTTAACAAATCTTCAGACATGTGGTAAACATTAAAAGTTTGGGGATTGTATGTTTTGTTTGAGAATATTATCGAAAAAAAAAAAAAACTTTATGTACATAATATTGTAAAAATAAAGATTATATTTACATTCTGCATCACATTAACATTTTTTTTCTCCACAGAGGAGAAGGTAACTTTAAGAAGCTGACCGCTCGAATTCCACAAAGAATATTATTGATAGATCTGATCAATCGTTGTTTAAACTGAGATTTCTCCAGGAGTGGGATGACCTCCATTGACCTTTCTAGATCCATACAGGAGTCTGCAGTCCCAGAGATACAAATTTAGACTTGAATCGCTCTCTCTTGTCCTATAACAGCTCAATGAGTTATACTGAAAAAAACTTTAGTTTTCTGAATATAGTTGAATTAAAATAAGACAGAATTATATTCTAGACTAAATGTAAACAAACTAGTGAACTAAAAAGGAAAAAAATCAGACTTGACTGTGTTGTTTTTGCCTTTTTAATCAGGATTTTACAGGAAATGATTTATTCTCAGTGATAAAAGCATGATGTGTTGGGTTGCCATAGAAACCAAGCAAAATCACTTGCATCACAAGAGTTTTAGTCACATGCTCAACCACAAACTAACTTTATTTCCACAAAAGCTGAATAAATGCTATTAAATGCATATAATATAAACAACAATACTGGCATTGGGGTTTTTTATTTTGGCATGAGAGGAAACCTTCTGAATCGTTTCCACTGAGCGGGACAGACCAGACCAGACCCTCTTGGTCGGTTTAGAATGATCTGACCAATTAAAGTGAGCATTTCCATTGAGCGTTGGATCAGATGTTTTTGGATCGGTGACAGACATTCTCGGGCCAAGGTTCTCCTTGTTTGTGGATTCGGTGTGTTTCCGGTCACCATGTATGTAAAGAATTTATTATTTTTTGCAAGAAGGTCAAAGAAGAGTTCAGATAAAAACAGGACAAAACTTATGGTTTGGACCTTGATTCGGTAAAAGTTCTGGTCAGACGCGTCCTGTTGTCGTAAAAACTTTCCACCAACCAATGGGTGACGACAGAAGCTCCGCCCTAATGGGTCCAATACATTTTTCTATGGACCAACGGTGGACCACAAATGTTACCAGTCGGTCCTGCTTAACAGGTCTATTTTGTAATGGGAACACTCAAGAGTCCGGCCCGGTCTGAACCGCTCAGTGGAAACGAAGCAGTAGAGTCAACATCTGAATTAGACAAGCTTGTGTCTGTTTAATGACTTTGGTTTGATAACGTACACTATTTGGGCTACCATGTAAACCTATTAGGGCAGGGGTGGGCAAACTACGGCCCGGGGGCCACATGCGGCCCCTTAAGCAACTTAATCTGGCCCTCCAAATTAAAATACATTGAATCAAAAATCCTAATTATTGTTTTATTTTCATTGTATTTCTGGTTTCTTCTCATGAACGGTGTTGTTTCTCTGGCGTTCGTTTGTGTTTTTTCTGAGTCAGAAGGTGATTTTTCGGATTTCTTTGAGTTCACATTTTCCTCTGAAGAACATCAACCCATTGGATCACCAAAAAGAGAACAAAAATCTAAATTTAGAAATTAAAATTCCCCAATTTTCTGTTTTTAAATGAATATATGTGAATTTTAATCCAAATTAAAGCATGTTTTTCTCTAAATTCCATATGATTTTTTTAGTTTATGAGGTTCATTCCCAAATCACTCCTTCCATCTGCTCCTTGTCTGGCCCTTATTCCAAATTTTAGAACCCTTTCTGGCCCACAAATCAAAAAGTTTGCCCACCCCTGTTTTAGGGTAACATATTACAATCACGTATTCCAAAGTTTTCAATGTTATCACAGATTTCTTTACATAAAAGCTAATCAATGTGTCCGTCCAATCAAATAAACTCTCGGAAAGTAGGTGCTAACTTTGTTCATTTTTGAGTAGCTCAAGCACGCCTGTATGCACTGTTGTCCTTCAGTGTAAATAAACTAGAAAAGGTGAAATTTGTATCAGTTTTGGTCAATTTTCTTAAATTGGTAAAGAAACAAACAATAGAATCAATATTCATAGAACAGTAAACTCAAAAACCAAGAGTTCTTTTGTCAAACAATTACCTTAAGTAAAACTGAGAAGTATTCTACTGATTTAAAATAATGATCATTTTTAATGTAAATGATCTTTACTGTTGAGGCTAAAACATGACATATACTTTTGGTTGTTCATGTATTTGGACCTCTTCTTAAAATCTAACTTGCCAATATTTCTAAAATCTGTATTACAATCTTTGTATACCCCCAAAAACGTACATGATGTTTCTGAGATCTTTTATTACAAATCCTGAATGATCATCTTTTTACTCCTTCATGCAGGCTAATACGGGAGACAAGGAACTGCTTGTTCTCAAAGCAAAACACCAGCTTTGCACTAAAATATTTCAGATTTGGAAGCAACTAAATGTTCCATTCAGTGTATTGAGGTAATTTACTGTAGCATAACAAACTCATCTTTCAGAGCATGTACATTTGCTGCAATAACTAAATTAAGGCACACTGTTAAGATTATTGAAAAAAAAATGCATAAAGTAAGCATTTTGTCTTTGGTCACAAAAGAAAATATACAGATAATTTCTGACATGCTCCTTAACTTTCACAGAAAATAGTGTTAATTTTATAACTTCTGAATTCGGTTAAAGACTGGTTTATGCATCTTTAACTTTCTCGTCATAAGTTCCAGTGCCCTTGTAAGCTGCCACATAACCACTGGTGTCTGGGATGTCCTCTCGCCCCGCCTTCCCTTTCCCTTTTCCGGACTCGTCAAAGCGCTCCTTGTGGGAGCCGGTGTACTTGGTGGTGTCGGTCAGTCTGTCCACGGCTGCAGCCTTGGCCACTTTCTGAAAACATTCGACAACTATATGTGTAAGTATAGTTTTTAGTTGATAAAGCTATGAGAAGAGAGACAAAACAAAAAAAAAACAAAAGTTGCAGGAAAATTCTAAAAAGTTGCGATCAAAATTGCAAGATTTTTAAAATGTATTTCCAAATGAAGGCTTATTTCAAAGCTTCTAGCTGAATGCATCTGAAAAAGATCAATTCATAGAGATCTATCGCACAATGCAGTATAGATCTCTAGAAGATGACTTTCCCACAGCTAATTGCTTGTCCCATGATCCCTTGTGTGTTCCACCGGACAGATGATGTGTATCAGTTATGTAATAAACATCTAGATGTCTGTCAGATAGACATCTGTAACAGGTGTCTCTTAGATAAAACATCTGTTGATTAGATAATAGATATTTACAATAGATGTCGATTAGATAAATACTATATCTGTGTATATGTATATCTTACCCCCGCAACCCCAAAAGGGACAGAACAGCCAAGAAGATGAATGTCTATTACATAACAAATATTCATCAACAAAAGACGCCTATTAGTCATCCAGTACTGTAAATGTATATTAGTTATTTAACAGATATCTGTTGTAGATGTCTCCTACACATCTACCTGTAGATGTCTAATCTTTGGATACAATGATATGTCTATTGGAGTACTTTTGAAAAATCAGTATAAAATACAAAAACATGTTTTTGCGACTTTGGAATGCCATCGTAGTTTTCTCCTTTTACTATCAAATGTTAACATATTTCACTTTTTTCCCCCTAATCCATAAATGCAAGTCTATAATTTTAGAACTTTGTCTCTGAACAGTAACTCAACTAAATCTAAATCTAAACAGAAACAGATGTCGGATTGTTCTTTTGATGCAACACCAGATATACATTTTAATAGAAATGTTTGTTACTTCTTGGAATGAAGAACTTTGTGATTACTTGTTGTCTCTGACCAAACAGGCAGCATGGTGGTGTAGTGGTTAGCACTTTCACTTAACAGCAAGAAGAACTTTGTTCAAATCAGAGCTGGGACCTCCAAATGTTCTCCTGCTTCCCCCCATTGTTCAACTACACATTTCATAGGTTTACAAACTGCTCCTGGTGTGTTCGTGGGGCTGTGTGACACACCGGTGACACACCGGTGACACACCGGTGACACACCGGTGACCCTGACTACAGCTGTGGGGACTGTGACTGGACCCTCACCGTGACGCCGACGTTGGCGGGTTCCTTCCCGGCGAGCAGACCGTACAGCTGCTGAAGAGCCTCGTCTTTGCTCTTGCCTTTGAAGCGTTTGGGGGCCAGTTCAGTCAGAGCCTGGTTGAACTGCTCGAACGTGATTACCCGAGCTGACTTTGCCCTGCAGAGACACAAAGTAGATTCTGAGCAAAGTTTCCTACTGTTTGACATATTTCTTCAAACTTGGATGTGAACACAAAATCCACTACTGAACATAAGTGGAATTATGCTAAACAAAACAGTTCAAGACAATCAGAACATTTCCATCACACATTTTGGGCTTGATTGCTATAAAGGTGTTCATTAAGTGTAAAAAATAGACATTAATAAGTGTTTTAAACAAACACAGCTGTAAAACAGAAAGAAGAGGCAAAGAAAGGAAACAGTTTCCAGTTCACCAGTTTGAGTGTCAGGATCAGATCATTAGTGGATAAAGTTACCCTCCAATCAGACGGATGCCATGTAATATTTAAACTGTCCAATGTGTTCGCCTTCACAACTGGATTTAAAACTCTAAAACTCTTCCACCTAACCTGAAAGACATCTCTTCATAGCTTCAAGATTCCATGGACTTCTGTTAACTGAATGACTAACTTATACTTTTGCAGACGATGTCTCACTTTCTTTGAGGCCACGATTAATGTAATCATCCTGTTTGAACTTCTTCTACTTCCAGGATTTTTTTTTTTAGATATATATGAATTGTAACATTCACACATTAAAGGTCTGATGCAGACTAGGTTTAACGGGAAAACCCTCATCTAATCAAATATTATAAAACGGAACACTCAGAAGCCACAATTAGAGCACGCCTGCGGTATTTGCATGTTCGTATCCACTGGGGTAGGGGTGTCAAACTCAATCACATCCAAAACAAACCCTAAGATTAACGTTTAATGAACACTAAAGCTGAATTTTAAAAAAAAAGTAACTTTTTAACATAAATATTTAAATAAAATGGGGAGAAATATTTTTCTAGAATAAATAAGTTAGAAATAAACTAAATGTTGAAAGAAAGAACGCTCAATTTTTTAATGCCATTTTAATTGAAAAATTAAGCTTATAAATATTCAAAGAAGGTTTTCATCTCTATAAAACATATCCTGCTACTTGTTACCGGACCAGTAGAACCGGTGGAAATGAGGCTTATGTTACCAGCGCAAGATAACATCAAGCCGTTAATACCAGTAATATCAAATGATCCGGCGGTCCATGAATGTAACAGAGCTGGACTAGAGCTACTAGAATTTAAGGATTGATTTTTTTTTTCTTTTTTTACTTTCTTTTAGTAGTTTGAGTTTAAGGAGAAATTAAGTACCCCATTTATCTTTGTTCAAGTCTTAAAAGTTAAGCTATAGTTTTTGTGCGTACATTATCTTTTTACTTGAATTCTTTCTTTTTTTTAAAAAAAAAAAAAAAAGCAGTCAGTTTTAAAGACAGACTGTAACATTCTTATATTTTTCATTTTGACAGTTTATTTTTTGAAAAAGTTCTTGCTAAAACAATTTTTATTCTTCCTATTTTTTTTCTTTTACCCCAAGAATATAAATAATATTCAGGCTTAAAAAAAATCAAAAAAGGGGTAAACAAAACTAAAGAAAGCCCTTAAAGAGGGGAGGCCGCGGTGCCATTCATAAAAACTGGCAATAAAATGGGAAAGCATATAGTCCAACTTTTACTTAGTTTGTCCTTTTTTACCATATTTTATGGAATGTTTCTGTCTAACCTGTATTTTTTATGTATTTCTATATTTTTTACTTTTGTATTTTACTGATGTTTTGAGGTTTTTAGGTTGACAATTTTAAACACCTGTCCAGGAACTACAGATTAAAAACAGCTTTTGGACTAATTCTGGCTCATTGCAGTGATGCTATTGATGTGCATGGTCCCTGTGAAATAAACAAACAAATAAATAAACTACTTGGATTAATGAAGAGTCTTTCCATGTTAAAAATGTTGTGATCTTTTATATTGAAAAGCTTTGTGACCTACTATGATATTATTGTTATTATATGAATTTATCCTGATGAAATAAATAAAGTTCAATTTGATAAATACATCTCGTCGCCTTAAACAGGACTGCAATTTTTAATTTTTGGTCACAAACATTTGAAAAACACTGATTTAAGAAGTCACTGGAGAAGCAGAGTGACCTTTACACATTAACACAGCAGTCTTTTTTATGTGACAAAACTTGAATTTTCCCCCCTCCTGAAGGAAGATCCCCTCTTGATCATCGCTTCTGGACAGAATTGGACCAGGGGACTTCTGACCACTTGGTGGGGAAAACGTCCCTTCACTCAGTCAGTCACTGCTTAGTTTTTACTGCTTATTTTTGTTTGTTTTGTTGTGTTTCTAGTTTATTAGGTGAAAGCTTGAGTCTTGCATTTGCTGATTACTTTTCAATCATGTGTCATTACGTTAAGTATTTCATGCTTGTTTAACCTCATTTAAGTCAATAAATATACAAAGGAAGTTATTTAGATTTCATGAACAGAGTGATAAATTGATCATAACTCTTTTGATTAGGAAACAGCTGATAGTAAGTGAGGAATAGGTTTTCTTCATTACAAAAGTGGGGCAAAATTATTTGAATAAACCTCCCATTTAATAAAATTACTAATTTAGTTAGAATTTCAATGTTTTGTGTTCTTTTTCTCATAAAAAACAGCTTTCCTTCTGCCATTTCTTAATACCAAACATCAGTTATTGAGTACATGTATTACTCAAAGTAATGTGTACCGTCACACCCCAGGTTTTTGAATTTCTCAAAGGACTCAAGAGGTTTAGGCTCCACCCCAACCCGGACCTGGAACACACTGAAGGAAAAACCTACACAGGCCCTGCTGTGGACAAACTGCTGTGCCGTCTGGGTGGAGGATGGATCCAGTAGTGCCAAGTTTGTTACTCAAACCATCTGTGCAAGCTCCTTTTCTTCTGATGACTTTTTTGCATGATGATGATGAAAGACGTCCACCAATAAAACCTGTTTATCACAAGCAGAAGACTGGCTCGGGTTTGTTTGAGAAACACGTACTCAACTGTGTGATCAATTCACTTTTAGCAGTTTGTATGATGCAGGTTCAGAATTGAAAAGATGTTCTGCATTACTGTGTTAACTAAGAAGATTACAAACCAGCCCTGAAACTCTTTTTTTAACATTCATACTAGAGAGTATGTTTTTACTTTCCCCAAAACAAAATGACTTCATCAAGATGAAGACTGATGTCATTCCTTTATTACAAGCCGTCAGTCCAAAGTCATTCTGTCCTGTGCCAATTGGATTAAAGGAAAATTTATTCCACTTGAACAACCTCTTTCTCAGTTGTTTACATGCTGTTTCCCAAACAAGTCTATCTAACGGTTAGAAACTTCGTTTGTAACCTCCTGAGACCACATATGAGGACAAATAGCTTCTAAATAAGAAACCACTCCAAAGGAATTATCGAGAGATCACTTAAGATCAATCACAATGTGAGAGAAATAACTTAATTATATCCGTTATTTTATCTTCCATTAATGTCCCTATGTGTTTTCTTGTTTCACTGGAGAAAAAAAAAAACTACCTTTGTGATGAAAAGCAAGACTGATTTTGTTAAAACAATGGTGGCCCTGAAGTAAAAATCACAATGATCACAAGATCACAATGAAAATTAAAAATGCAAAATACGCGATAAAAACAATTACAATTTAGAAATCCAAACAAACCAAAACACTGTTTAAAAAAATGAAACAAAATTAAAATTTAAATGTGGCCAGAAATCAACAGGAAAAGAAGATGAAGCAGAAGACACCAGAAAAGCTACAGCTGTGGGTTTTATGGTCAAAATAGATAGAATAAACAATGACTGGATGACGGCGTTTGAGTTTTTTTCAAATTGATCGTCATTATCTGCTTACTGAAAAAATGTGGTAACGCTTCCTTTACTAGAACAGTACTGACAGGGTATTCACTCGGGGTATCGTGCAATGTTGATTATATTGTAATCTTTATTATGTTCTATTTTCAGTCTGTTTTTCTATTTACTTTACCATTTGTGGTTCTGTACAAATGCTGGTACCTGAATTTCACTGCGGATTTATGGATTAATAAAGTATTTTCTATTCTATTCTAGTAATTGATACTTCTTATGGAACCTTACTTAATAGGTAAATACTAAGTAATACTCATGTGAACATACCCAGCATATATTACTTCAAGTACCATGTAATAGAGTGGAAATTAGGCTGACTTTCTTCTACAGTCCAGTTTCATTTTACTTAAAAGGTATTCCTATGTAACTACTATATCTTTTTAAATACTAAGTACCACAAAACGCCCTATAACTTAAGTAAAATTCTCATACAGTAAATAGTACTTTCTGTGTACTAACTCTACTCTCATTAATAGTAAGCACCACTAAAGCATAATAAAGTACCACATAAGTACTATCTTCTTACGTATAATGAGTACTATGAAACACATAAACTTGCTAAGTAAGTAGAAATTAAATTCTGGGTTGTTTTTCACAGTACTTCAAAGGTAGTAAATGTTTACCTACTATTTGATTACATACCATGAAACATGCAATAAGTAAAGAAGTTGAAGGTAATTTATTTGTACTTACGTTCCCCATGTTAAGTACTATATAAGACACATTAACCTAACATGTAAATACCCAGTAGGTATAATAGCAATATCCAGTAAGTACCACATAAGTATGAACCAAATAGTACCACATACATACACTGCAAGTACAATAAAAAAAATAAAAAAAATAGCATGTCAGTAAAAATAAGGTCCTATAAAAAATACCATGTAAATAGACTTGAAGAGCCCAATAGGTACATAAAGTATCTAAATGCCACATAAATACCTTATAAGTACTGTATAGTAAAAGTCTTATGTTTACTACAGTATCATATCCAGTATCGCTTCATGCCAAATAATTTTTGGTGAAAATGATGGACAAACATCATCATCCACTTAGTCATATCCCAAAGTTACCTTTTCTGGTTTCTTGTTTCATTTTATTTTTAAATAATTTTTTCCTTTACGTTCCATTTCATCTCTGCCACTGTTCAAGAAAGTTCTGTTAATCCACTCAAACATACATGTGTTTGTTTTTGAATATATATATATATATGAAACTGTAAAATGAAACTGGACTATATATATACACAAACACACACATACATATATATATGTATGTGTGTGTTTGTGTGTGTGTGTATATATATATGTAGTTTTTGAATGGAAATGTAAAAGATAAATTTATATTAAGTAGAGTTGAGTTGAAAACCTTTTAGAATCTGTGTGTAGCCCACAGAAAAAAGTGTTTTCATTACAGTTTTGCAAAAAATGTCCATTTCGAAATGCCACCTCCTCCAAGCGCAAAAATTTTAGTTTTTTTTTAAGTGAGTTTTTTCGAAAATGTGGTGTTTCCATTAGGATATTTTTTTTTAATCAAAATTCCAATTTGTGAAATTTCAACGTTAATGGAAATGCTCCTAGTATGACATGAACCAGTAACAAGGAATCAGAGTTGAACTCTAGAGATGGAATATAAAAGTCTTCAAAGCAAAATTTAACAGCTCTGTCACTATAACAGCAGCTCAGCATTAATAGCTTGTATTAAGTATAGCAGCAGTCTTAAAGTAACAGACATAAACACCTGTTTATTCCATTTAACTTAACTTAAATCAATCATTCAGGTAAAAATTGAGGTAAAGCTCTTACTTGACTTTGCTGAAAACGATGTCGACATCAGTGGTGGTCACGTTCTTGCCGTCAGTGATGTGGCAGTCCTTGCAGATCTTAGCAAAGTTCTTGCCGTTCATCTCTTTTCCTGTGGCTTTGGTGTCCCCGTGAACCGCGAACTTCTGGAAGGCGGTCTCCACTTCAGCCAGAGAAACGGTCCCGTCTGCCATGCTAGCTGGACGCAACACTTCAGATCAGTTGAGCCTATTAATGCAAAGTGTTAAGGCAAACAAAAGCTCTCGCTTGGAGAGTTACGTTTGGATCGATTTCAAACTGAAAGCTGCATTAGCTTAAATAGAAGTAATAAACCGATTTTCAAAGTCAGCAAAAGATCAGTGAAAAATGACTTTAATTTCAATTGTGGGAGAAGATTTAGCTGAATTACAATATATCCATTCAATGTACTTGACAACCCCTGATTCTGCAAATAGTCTCACTTAAAAAGATGACAGGTCTGTAATTTTCATCATAGTTACATTTTTTTCAAGTCATCAAATTGTATGATTTAAAGATAATGTGTATAATAGTGTAGAAAGAAAAGTATTAAACTAAAAACACTTTGACAGTAACGCTGGTAGGCAAATAGTAGTTCTTCAGCAGGTTTGAACACACTGGAGCTGCTAGTTTGGCCCAATCCTCCATGCAGATCTTCTCAAGAGTTCTGATGTTTTTGGGCTGTTGCTGGGCAACAGATTTCCAACCCCCTTCAGAAATTCTCCTTTTGGTAGTGCTGGAGAGGATGCAGCCCGACTATTTAAGAGTAAGAGGTCTCATTAAAAAAAATACTTCTTCTTCTACTTTCATACTTCCTGATTGGATCTACATACTTTTTTTCTGACTGTGAAAGAGATGATGAATATTACGGACCGCTCTCATCTTTTTAGATGAAAATTTGTGACTGCCAAATACCCCCCAGGAATATATATTGATGCTATTAGTGAATTGGCTTCTTGACTGCCAAGAAATGATCATTTCTCTGCACGCAGATACTTGTGCTGGTGTTACAGAAGCCGCTCTCAAGCCACTTTAATTAAATTACACCGGTTTCCTAATAGCTTCTCTGCACTACGGTCCAGAGTGCGTGTTTCCATGTTTCCGCTCTCCCTTCTTCTTTCACTTAGCCATTTTCCTGGCCACACATGTGGTGCAGCTACTACCTAATGTTACGCTTTGAGCATATTCCAAGCTCAGTAAATAAATGAGAATGTTTATCTGACTGATAAAGACGCAACAGGCGTGAATGAGAAAACAAACCCATTGTAAACATCTCATGTTAGCATCTTCAAAAACAAGTTTACTTCCAAAGCAAATGGGAATGTCTAACCTTTTATTCAAGAACTGAAACACACAACAATAGAGGCTTATTTATGCTGATAATGTATTCACGTTGCCTGTCCCAGATCAGCGCACCCCAAACTTTGACAAAATAATGGAGACAAATACCGTACCTGCTTCTGTCAAAGGAGGATGCTCCGTTAGGATTTCAGTTTGGTTGTTTTGTCTTTTTCCCGTCCGTCTTTGTCCCCGAGCTCTCCTCCTTCCTGCCGCTCCCTGCTTATTCACAGTAATGACACAGATGGAGTGATACAGAGAAGTGAGGCAGGGAGGAAAAGAAGGGAGGAGGGAGAAAGGACCAGCCAGCACAACGATGACATCATAGCTGCTCAGCCCCTCCATGAGCTCACTCGACTCCTTTCCTTCTCTGAGCGGATTCCCGGGATGGAATCAAGGATTCCTCCGACATCTATTATTTCTTAACTGTATTACATTAGATAGATAGATAGATAGATAGATAGATAGATAGATAGATAGATAGATAGATAGATAGATAGATAGATAGATAGATAGATAGATAGATAGATAGATAGATAGATAGATAGATAGATAGATGTGTTTTTCATCATTTATGTTGCATGATTAGAGGCTTGCATGACTCTGCTTGATCAATATTTGGATATAATAAAGTATTTTCTATTCTATTCTATTCAGAATACAAGGCTCAGCTGTTATCTGGCCAATCAGCTCACAAAGATTCAGGACACACCCCCAGACGCAGAAAGAACACATCAGGGCAGATGGGGAAGGAGTAAGGCCTAGAATAGAAGGAGATGTAGTCAGCAGCTGTGTTTGCATTATATATATGTGCAAAAGAAAATCTAGAAATGTCAACAAAAAATATTTCAAGCTGACGGTGTCTCTATTAAATCATAAGTTTGTGAATAAACACAAACCAGCTCACGTGAAAAGTCATTAAAGACATGGAGATCCATGAGAACAGGTATTGTTTTTATTTGATTTACAAAAGGGAGCGTTTGGGTGATGTCACAGCAGTGTTGCGCGAGTTCAGCGCAGTCGAAGATGCATAAATATAACCATTCTGATAAGTAAACAGATGGACCCTTTTTTCCTGTTTGAAAACAGGAATAAAGATGATAATACAAGGTCACGAGATATGATAAGTGCCATAGGTAAATCACATGACATAAGTATTACATTTCATGTGTTAATTCTCACACACATATTAATAGCAAAGTAACTTATCAGGTGACAAATCAGGTAAGCATATTACTATCATGTTTAAGCAGATGGACTTTAACACAATTTCTCACAGAGTGTACTCAGTATATAATCAATGCTCAGTTTGCCTCATTGGCAGATAAACAGCATAAATTTAGGTTTTTTAAACGGTCACCTGAACTTAGATTTTTAAGTCAGAGATGGTTCATTTCTCATTTAAGATTCTTTCTTCATTCTGAAATAAACTGGTAAAAGAATTGGTTTAAGGGCTCCTTAGGGAGAGAAGTTGGACTTGATAATGATGATGAGGTTTCAGGTTACTTGGACCTCGAGGGACACTGAAAGCCACGCTCCAGGAGTCCTGAGAAAGACTCAGATACTCATGTAATAAAACCCCATAAACGTGTATAAACTGGGTGACCACAAAAGAGTGAAGATTAATATCTGTTTCATTTGTAACATTGATTTAGTTTGTTAAATTTAGAGGTTGTGTTGATCTGTCCTGGTCCTTTTTGTCATGAAGATGTTGGAAAACACAGCATTTTTTTCTTTTTTTTTTGATGCATTGACAAAATGATCAGATCATGCAACACCTTTGCATTTTGAAAAAGTTGATTATTAATTTGTGCATCTTGAAGCAACACTTTTGTGTTCTGTTCTTAAGCATGTCTAATATTCTCGACCACTTTTATATGTCAAATTTCTAATAGCTACAAACTGTAAATAAGTTCAAAATATGGTCAAAAGGTTGCCAGTATTTATAGTGTGCGTATCAGAAAGTGAGACAATTTGCTGTTTTTTGAAAGCCGTAGTGTGGAAATAACTTGTGGTTCTCTCCAATTCTCATTACGCTCAGACGGCTAATATTCATCTTAAGACAAAATACATAAAAAATATTTTCCCAATTGACCTCTTCTTGGCCGTACAGGAAAGAATGTTTATCTTCGTATATGTGAGAACCTGTGAACGCAGTGGTTTGTTGACATGACAAACAAAGCTGTTTGTTTTGACACCAGACGCCTGCATGAAACCTTAATTCTGCTCAGTTATGTAAGACACTCAGACTGTGAAGGTTTTCATCCAGAAGAGATTTATTTGTTAAAAAAAATGAAGCGGCATCAAGGGATACAAACAGGTTGACTTTTGATTACTGGTGTAAATTCATTTGTAAATAAACAGAATCCAGGAAAATTTTAAGTAAAGCCCACAATAAAGAAATAAAATAGAATAGAGTCCAAGTGATGGTTGTGGGAAAGCAACAGTTTTACCGTCTGTTCGTGTTCTGATAGTTCTGTTTGGCCGTCCTAAAGTCAACAGTTCAAACAGAGAGTGATCTGGGCGTGATGTGTCCTCGAGTGTGTGTTGGCCCCTCTTCAATTTTTTATTTATATAGCCCAATATCACAAATTCAATTTGCCTCATTGGGCTTCATGCCTGCAGTTTTTACAGATGCACAGATGGAGTCATAAAATATGCACAATAGGTAAAAACTAAACAGACTATAAAGAACAGGTCATCCCTGTCCTTAGACCCTCCCTCGCGGTAAGGAAAAACTCCTAAAAAAAACCTGAGTCAGGAAAAAAAAGAAGAAACTTAGGGATTCCACATGAGGGAGAGATCCCATCCAGGACGGAACAGGCGATACCAAAACGGTTAAAGAAAAGTTAGCTGCTAAAACTGCATATATGAGTAGAGTTCATTCATATAGAGCTGAGGGACGAGTGATGATTAAGTCCATAGTCCAGATGAGGCAGAACTGCAGACCACGACCAGGAGCAGGAGGGCAGACGACCCACCAGGAATCACTCCCACTCAGAGATGCAGGATGGTGACGGATGGTGACGGGCTTCATCCAGATGGGCGGGGCTCGTCAGGATCACCAACAAGTCTCCCGGGAACTGCAGTCTCTCCCGGTCTCCCAGGGGAGTCGGAGAGAAGGAAAAACATGTGAATTATACTGCACCACACAACACAGGCATACAGTTAGAAGTAAATAAAAAAGTAGAGGAGAGGAGAAGTAGATGGAAAGAGGACAGAGCCCAGTGCACCATACTTTTCCAGCTTCTAACTTCTAGCAGCCTTCTATGTTATTATGTAGAGAATATACATATTTCATCATTTATATTTCAAGCATATATTGGAGAAGTATGTGATTATAATAATTATTTCCCCAAACTTCAGAACAGTATGGGAGCATTATGTTAATTATTCTATGATTACTGGCTAGTCTGGCAGAACGCCTGTCCAAATAGGAATGTTTTAAGGCTAGTTTTGAAGGTAGAAACTGTACCTGCCTCTCTGACATGGGCTGGGAGCTTATTCCATAGAACAGGAGCTTGATAACTGAAGGTTCTACCTCCGACTGTACTTTTAAAAATTCTAGGAACTACAAGCAGTCCTGCATTCTGTGAGCGAAGCGTTCTGATTGGCTGGTAAGGAACTATGAGATCTCTAATATAGGATGGGGCCACACCATTCAGAGCCTTATATGTTAACAGGAGGATTTTGAACTTTACTCTAAATTCAACTGGGAGCCAGTGGAGAGAAGCCAACACAGGAGTGATGTGTTCTCTTCTGCTAGTTCCTGCTAACAATCTTGCTGCTGCATTCTGGACAAGCTGAAGACCTTTTAAAGAACTTTTAGGGCATGCTATCAGTAAAGAGTTACAGTAATCCAGTCTCGACGTAACAAATGCATGGATGAAACAGGGAGTTGTACAGTTCCAGTAGAGAGGGGAGAGGATGGGCACTGATCTTCTGGGAAGAGTCCATGACCCTTTGGAGGACTATCTGGGCTGCTGGTGATCCACACGCCGATGCCAGAATTAATTTAGGCAGCACCGGTGGAAGGATGGCAGAAGTCTCTGGCAAACGTTGTCTTTTTTTTTAGCACCCTGAGGAAATTGAGTCTCTATTGGGCCTTTTTTAGTAGCTTGTGCTCAGAGTTCTCCTCAACATGGACTTCTAGAAATCAGAAGTCTGCAACCGTCTCCACCTGGAAAGCGGAGATATGATTCCTTCTGGGGTCAGAGGGTTGCTGGAGCTACTATGGGGTTTACCCTGTACAGGTTAGCAGTCTGTTGCTGGGCCACACACTCACATTAACCTCCAAACGATACCAATAAACCCAGAAAACTCATGCATGCACGAGGAGAGCAGTCCAGTACCAACTGGTATTTGAACAAGAGTTAACTACTAGAAGATGAATATTACCTCATATAAAAATCAATTTTTATTTTCTCAGTGTTTGACTTGATTGTGTGAATTTCCCTCCGTTCTGGTGTGTAAGCATATTTATGGTCTTTGATACAGTCTCAGCCATTTCGCTGAAATGCTGAAAACAGGTTATGCAGGAAGAGGACACCCGTGTGCTTACAGTAGAAACAAAGCTCTACCTTTAAATATCAGCAAAACCGTCTTTGTGAAGTTAGAAAGTGGTCTGAGCGACTAGCTGAACTT
This sequence comes from Oryzias javanicus, assembly GCA_003999625.1. Lineage (NCBI taxonomy): Eukaryota > Metazoa > Chordata > Actinopteri > Beloniformes > Adrianichthyidae > Oryzias > Oryzias javanicus. The sequence continues at coordinate 5,983,407 of CM012437.1, forward strand.
TAGACTACACTAGGTGTTCTGATATTTAGAATAAACCAATTCAACTCATCTGATTTTTGCACTATGGCTGAATCTGGCTTTCCTTCCCCACCGGACGCTTTATGTCCTCTGTGTGCAGATGAACTCAGAGATCCAGTCACCATTCCCTGTGGTGACACTTACTGCCTGGAGTGTATCAAGATCTACTGGGATCAGTTTGATCACATGGGAGTGTACAGCTGCCCGCAGTGCCGGGCCACCTTCACCCCACGGCCCGTCCTGCGACGAAACCTCCCTGACGTTCAGCAGCGGCCCCGCCAACAGCTTCCAGAGCTCACGCCTTTTCCGTACATGCACCGGGAATCCTACTGCGATTTCTGTGTGGGTCGTCGGAACAAGGCGGTCAAGTCGTGTCTGGTGTGTTTGGCGTATTACTGCGAGACACACGTCAAGCCGCACTACGAGTCGTCCACTTTCAAGAGGCACAAGCTGGTGGACGAGACGGGACATCTGGACAGAAAGATCTGTCCCCAGCATGAGAAGGGCCTGGAGCTTTTCTGTCGCACCGACCAGATGTGCATCTGTGTGCTCTGCACGGTCAGGGAGCACCGCAGTCACAACATCGCATCCGCTGAAGAAGAACGGATCGAGAAACAGGCGAGTTTCCGTCTTGAGCTTACATGCTTGACCCGACATGCCGTTTCTGTAAGGATAGAGACGATATCTAAACGTCTGAAGTGTCTCGTTCTCTTCAGAAAGTCCTGGTGGTGACACAAACGGAAGTGCAGCACATCATATCGGAAAGGATGAAGGAGCTGCAAGAGCTCAAGCACAATGTAGATGTACTGAAGGTGGAATCCTCTTCTTCTGATGTGTGTTTCTCAATGTTCTTATTGGTACCTGAAAGCATCTGTCTTGATTTTGCAGAACGCCGCCCAGAGAGCACAGACGGAAAGCGACAAGACGTTCCACGAAATGCTGCAGGCGGTCGAACGCTGGAAGGCCGAAATCAGCCAGATGATAATGGCCAACATGCAGGCTGCCATGTCGCAGGCCGACGGCTACGTGGAGCGCCTGGAGCAGGAGATCATGGAGCTGCAGAGGCGGGACGCTGAGCTGCGGCAGATTCTGGAAACGGAGGACAACATTCATTTCCTGCAGGTGCTGGAGGATTCATTTTAAATCTCCATGTTAACAAGTAACAAAACACAACTTTATTTGTCGGATGAACAGAATTTCCCAACCTTATGCGTCGCTCCTGAGGCCATGGTCCCCAAAGTGCTCATCAACCCTCAGTTCTCCTTTGGGGAGATCAGCAAAACTTCCACAGAGATGAAGGAGAATCTGGATGACATTTGTAAGAAGGAGCTGAGTAAAATCTCCAAGACAGGTGAGACCCTGCAGAGGAGGACTGAACTGATGGACCACAGATCACACTAACTCTTGTTATCTTCAGTCAGTGAAACTCCTGTCTACATTCTTTTGCCACGGAATGGAGAGAAACGTCTGAAAGGTGAGTTGATACTGAATCATCTGCAGCTGGTGAGCAACCTTACATCTACGAGAACGTTCATGGTTTTAATATCCCAACAGTTCCGTCCAGGAAAGATTTTCAGGAACCCAAATCTAGATCAGACTTTCTCAGATGTGAGTTAAACTTTTTCCGTTTCAACAGCACAATCTATTTTTTACAGCAATCAGCAGTGAATCACAGAGAAATGTGTTTTTTCTCAGATGCTTGTAAGCTCTCCTTTGATCCAAACACGGTGTACAAAGAGCTGGTGCTGTCAGACGGGAATCAGAGGGTCACCAGAAAGAAGTCCGTCCAGTTTTACCCGGATCACCCGGAGCGCTTCGACGGCTTCTCCCAGGTGCTCTGCCGGGAGTCCATGTCCGGTTTCAGATTCTACTGGGAGGCGGAGTGGAGCGGGGAGTTTTCCATAGGGGTGGCCTACAAGGCCATCAACCGCAAGGGCAAGAACTCCCAAAGCCTGCTGGGATACAACGACAAGTCGTGGAGCCTCCTCTGCTCTGACTCCGGGTATTCAGCCTGGCACAACACGGCGGACAAAGACCTCCCCAACGCCCCCCGCACCACTAGAATAGGAGTGTACTTGGACCACGCAGGTAACACTTTGGCCTTTTATGCCGTGTCAGACACAATGCAGCTCATCCACAAGTTCAAAGCCCACTTCAGTGAGCCTCTGTATGCTGGTTTTGGGTTGGGCTCTTCAGTTACTCTGTGTCAGCTGAAGCCAAACACTTCACCTTATTCCTAGAATTAAAGAACAACTCTCCTCCAGATCCAGCCCGCCTCGCCCCTGAACATGTTTGTATTTGAGTTTTTTCCAGTCTGGCCATACGATCAAGACCCAGACAGAATGAGACTTTATTCCAGCTTTGAGCTGTATGTGCCTCTATCTCAGGGGTGGGCAAACTACGGCCCGGGGGCCACATACGGCCCCTTAAAATACTTAATCTGGCCCTCCAAATTAAAATACATTGAATCAAAAATCCTAATTATTGTCTTATTTTCATTGTATTTCTGGTTTCTTCTCGTGAATGATGTTGTTTCTCTGGCGTTCGTGTGTGAGTCAGAAGGTGATTTTTCGGATTTCTTTGAGTTTGCATTTTCCTCTGAAGAACATCAACCCAAAAAGAGAACAAAAATCAAAATTTAGAAATTTAAAATTCCCCAATTTTCTGTTTTTAAATGAATATATGTGAATTTTAATCCAAATTAAAGCATGTTTCTCTCTAAATTTCATATTATTTTTTTAGTTTATGAGGTTCATTACCAAATCTCTCCTTCCATCTGCTCCTTGTCCGGCCCTTATGCCAAATTTTAGAACCCTTTCTGGCCCACAAATCAAAAAGTTTGCCCACCCCTGATCTATCTGGTACATGCAGCTCTAAGCGCAACTTCATTCTATAAAACTAAACTTGTTTTCTTTGACGTTTTGAACTTCGAGAGTTTAAACCAAATGAGAAAAGAGAGAAAAGTGTGAAAATGTTCATGTACGTCTGAGAAAAATGTGTCAAGTGTGTAGTGATGAGTTTTAAATCTGCACATATCACCTCTTTAAATCTCATTCTCAAAATTAGCGAGGGAACATTGTTCTGGTGAAAATGTAACTAACATATATATACTGTATATCTGTGTGTGTCTAGCTGCAACAGAAGAATTACAATTTTTCTTTAAACTATTAGGATTATTTTTTTTTTTGACATTTGTCTGTGAAGATCTCAGAAAGGGTTATTAATGATTGGTTACATGTTACTTTCTGGAAAACCAGAAATGCTTACATTTAGACACACTCTGCCATTCTTTCACCTCTTTCGTTAGCCTACAAACATACTGCAAAAACTGGTATATGGTCCCTACAAGACGGACATAGAGAAAACAGCAGTATGTCTGTAATTGAAATGTTATCTGATTTTAAAAGCATCCAGAGACTAATGTTCACACTGTACTCAGTTTCTTTATTTATAAACTGTAAAAAGTGAAATGTTGGATCAATTAACAGAAGTTTTTGAAATTGTTACATTTCAAATGATAAGTTTTCATCAAATTAAAAGATTAAGTTGATTCTGTACTCAACTCAAAACCTGAAATCGATTTAAAAAAATTAATATTTTTGAATGTAGCAAATTAAAGAGCTTTTTTTTTAAGTTATCCAAAGTTTCACTTTTTACAATGCATCAAAAATGATTTGACAAGCAAAACTTTAACCTTACACTGATCTCCTCTTATGCATGTATTATATTTTAAGAAAGTTTTTTAAAAACTGTTTTCAACCAATATTGAAAATGGAATTTTAATAGCATGGAATTGTTTAAACTTGTATTGGAGAACACATGAACGGAGGCTTTACAGCAGCTGTTTTCAAACATGTCCCACTCAGGAAAGGTTTGCTGTTTATGCCGATTTCACTACAACAGAACCTGAGCCTGGTACATTCTGGATATGTGTCAGAATGAACCACTGGAGGTCAGCAAAGTCAAGATTTTAGAGAATCTTCTCTCTTTTGCCATGAAAAGTCACACTTTTGCTGTGTAATTTTTACCTGATATAAAATATCAATAAAAAGTATTTGTCTTGAATGGGTTCAAGAAATAATTTTTACACTGATGTCATTACATGTCGATAAAAAGTCTACCTTTCTTTCACTTTGACTTTTTATGTAATTGTTCCAATCAGACAGGCATGTCAGCAAAAGTCCGTCTATCCTGGATCCTACGTGTGTTTTTTTTTTTTTTTAAATGATTTATAAAATATGTTAACCCTTTAACATTGGAGCTCCGGTATTTATGTCTACTGGAATTATTGTGTTAACAGTTGTATATGTTTTTAAGGGTGTTAAAGGGTTAAACATGATTGTAACTGAATTTATAAAATGTTATTTTACTCACGCGAGACAGAATAGTTTAATAGAATAGGTGGAGTTTTGTATTGATTACTCATCAGTCCATTCATGTTCTGAACCTGCTGAATCCTTTTTTGAGGTCACATGGTTGCTGGAGCCTATCCTGGCTCCTGCTGGTTGAAGGCAGGATGCACTGGAGTCTGTCCCAGGACCCATAGTCACATGGACAATTTAGAATTATCAATAAACTTCTGATGCATGTTTTTGGACTGTGGGAGAAGGGTGAAAGAGAACTGACACGTGCACGGCGGGAACATGCAAACTCGATTGATTGGTCAGTTTTATACAGTAAATAACTTCAAGATGGTTCCACATGACATTGAAAAGAGTCAATAGTTTAGAAGGTACAGCAGGATTCTTCTAAAAGGAGTCTGACGACATTAAATTATAAAACTGTGGTAACACTTTATGACAAGATGATTAATAATTATTAGTTTTTATTACAGTTTTTCTCAGTGGCTTTGGTGTGTTTCTCAGAACACTATTAACATTTGCACAACAGTTAGTGCATTTCTCTAAACAATTAGTGCAAACTGCAAAACCTAGTGGATAACCTGCAAAAGCACGTCACATGCTCAAAACTGATCATCCATTCCTCAAAAGCAAGTATTCATGTCAATGAAACTGTCAGTGCCATCAAAATGAAAAGTCTTGACACCATCTTTATGAACAAGATAGTCAAATGACTTTGTCATGTTTTCACTATGACAGTTTATCATTTCAGTGTTTTCCATTGCAACAATATTTGGTGACACCTGAAAATGTTCAAGACAGCACTATGGCCTACTTATACAGTCATCTGAAATGTGCAGTAAAGTCACTGTAGATGTTACACATAAAATCACCCTTTTGGTAGAGCTGTGAACAATATACAGCACATGTAACAGTACAGTAAATTACTGTTTGCATATCTGTTTTCCCTACAGAATGTTTGAATTATTGAACTGACAGTAGTTCTTCCAATATTGGGTTGCACCCTTCGACCAGCCTCCTCCATGGTGAGGCCGTGATTGACAACATGGTCCACAATTGTAGCCCTTATTTCATTAGGAATCCACCTATATCTGCCTCTTCTCCCTCTTCCCCTTCCCTTTCCTCTCCACATCCTCACCCCTCTTCCATTGACGATTCATAGGATTCATCCATAATTGACAGTGAACAAGTTGTTTGTCGTTGGTTACAACTAAAATTGCACACACCTCCTCATGAGTGAAATTCACCTGAGATTCAATTTAGGAGACATTTCCAGGAAAAAATGATAAAGAAAGGTACAGAATTTGCTTGACAGATGGCTAATATTTGACATTTGATCACTAGTTCAACAATTTTGAGTGTAATGACTCAAGCAATGAAAGTAAGACTATTAGTTTTATTGAGAAAGACTATTCAGCATCCATAAGTATAATTGATTTTGACTGACATGACAAAAGCAAATGAAAATGTCAAAAAACAGCAGAGAATGTATGAAAGCAACTGATTCATGTCCAAAATCATTTGCAGTTTGTTCAGAGAGAGGAGAAATTGCTACTATGATGTGCACAAATGACTAAGTGTTGTGGAGGTTGAACTAATAGTTATGAGAATTTCAATTCTGATCTGAGAAACGCACCAAAGCCACTGAGAAAAACTGTAAAAAGATAGAAATCTTACAAATTAAAAATAATTTAAATTCAAGACACACTCCCATCATCTTTTGATGTATATTAAAAAACAAAAAAAATCTTTTTCTAGGATGTAGTTTTTATAATTTAATTAGAAATTCACCTCTTAGTTGTAAGTGAGACCATTGGTTTGGTGCAACCCCGTCCCTCTTCCCTTCACCATTGAGCTCAGAGCAGGGAGCTTGTTTCTACATTACAAATGAGTTTATTCTCGAACAGCACTTTTTTTTTCCCTGCCGGCTCTGAATTCACAACAATTTGAAAGACAAAAAACCCAATTTTAAGCTTAACCTTTAACATCTGAGGCGTCGTCGGTGACGCTTCAACGCAAAATCTTTACATGCTGTAACTTTTCCACTGTTGACACGAGCAATGTAATTCCAGCATATTCTGAATTAGAAAATTGGCTCAACAGTAAAACAATCACAGTATATCAAAGAACATAAACACTGGAGCTACAGTGTTAAAGGGTTAATTTCTTCAAATATGTCCTCCATCCTCAGAACATGCTACAAAATCATGTTGAAAAATCCAAATACACCATTGTCCTTAGAGCAAAAACTTAATTATAGAAACAGACAGTCAAACCACATAAATGCTACATTTCTGAAAGCTGCAACCACTTAGAAGCTGTGGTTCATCAACTCACAATGAAGAATAAAATAATTCATATAAACATATATGACCGTCATATTTCTTCCAATACAAATGCAAATATTTACTGTTCTTTTTTCAATGAATTTATTAATTTAATTTAGTTTTTCATTTTATTTTAATTAATTAACTTATTTGTTTGTTTAATTAAATTAAAGGGGATCCATTTTTTATTGTATTTATTTAACATAATTTCATTCCATTTTACTTTTTAATAATTTTATTAAATTTTTATTTTAATACTTTTTTATTTAGTTTTTGAATTGAATTGAATTTATTTATTTAGCAAATAAAGCTGAACAAGCGGTTTGGGAAACATTGTGTAACTTTGGAGGTTAGCAGTCAATGGAATGAATCTCTTTGAGAAAAATTGGTTTCACAGTGCAGCTGCATGGAGATGAAAGTATGATGATAAGGGGATATATGAGTTCAGAATTATGTCTGCTGGATTTGACAGGACACTTGCAGATGAGGAGCAGCGTCACTGACCTGATCACATGAACAGCTGCAGAAGAGAAGAGATTTTATAAGGAAGAGAGCAGTTCTGCTCCAGTCCAAATGTACTATGAATCAGGTTTTAATCTCTTACCTTGTCAACTGATGAAGTACTTTGAAAGTTTTGACAAAAAATTGTGAAAATAGAGAAAATCAAGCTCTTAAAGGTTTTGTGGATGGCTCTTATTAAAAGAGCCGTTGTGGATTTCTCCTTGGAGGACAGGAAACAGACGGTTAGCTTCTCTGGACCGTGTTGTGCAGCAGCAGCTCCTTTTCAGGTACAACAGCCTCAATCACTGCAGGTTCCTGTCGTGTCGACGACCTGATGAACATGTGAACGTCACCGTCTACACTGCAACTTGAATCAGGCCCCGATACAGATGCCACTCATTCAAAAGACATTCTTCACAACCAGCTGGGCTGGGGAGATGCCGCAGTTCAAGATGCTCCTCCTTTCAGGAAGGAGGCGCTCAGAGAATGAATGCATCAGGTTTCTCTGCAGTGGGGAGATCTCATCTGCCACAAGGACTCGGGGCAGGAGTTATTTGGTCTCTTCTTTGGGGATTGGTAACTCATACGAGACAGAAGATTGAGTGATCCTCTGTGAAGAATCGAACCGAAGGTGGAGTTGACCAGAGTCAAACATCAACCACCTGCAGCCAACTTTGGAAATCCAAACCTGCAAGAAGAACTGTAGAAACCCTTCCCTAATTTGGATCCTGAGTTGGGGGGTCTTCAGAACGACATGCTTGCTGTCCACTGCCCCACAGCAGTTCAGGGAGGAGCCACTAGAGAAGAAACAACTAGTCTGGCTCTGGGATTGGGTCCTGGTAACTTGTTGGGGGGAGATAGTGGATCCTGAAATAGAAATGTTTTTGTGTGAATCGCCCTTAGTCTGGCCCATCTCCCAGGACCCGTTTGAGGTGGAACACCACCCGGCTACCGGCTCCTGGGGTCATTCGGGCACGCAAACCCCTCCACCACGTTAAGGTGTCGATTCAGAGAGGGGTTTTTTTTAATCAGTCACCAGACAGTCTCTAACAATTACTGTGGGAAAACCGAAGTACTCGGAGAAAAACCACAGGACTGCCATTCTATACTAAACTAAATAAACTATACTATTTGGTGACTGATTTTTATCTATCTATCTATCTATCTATCTATCTATCTATCTATCTATCTATCTATCTATCTATCTATCTATCTATCTATCTATCTATCTATCTATCTATGGTTTTATTTTATTCTATCTATATCACTCTACATATCTCTATATCACTCTCTATTTCTCTCTCTATATCTCTCTATATCACTCTATATATCTCTATATCACTCTATATATCTCTCTATATCTCTCTCTATCTCTCTCTCTCTCTCTCTCTCTCTCTCTATATATATATATATATATATATATATCTGTCTCTCTCTCTATATATATATATCTATCTATCTCTACATAAATATATCTATCTCTCTACATATATATCTATCTATCTCTATCTCTCTCTCTCTATATATATATATATATATGTAAGTGCCATTTACTGAGAGATTTGAGTTACATTAGAATTCTGTTTTGTTTTGATGATTTTATGTATTTTGTTTCTGTGACATTTGAAATGTGGATTATTGTTTGAATTCTTTCGACCGCCAGAGGGCGCTACTCTGTTGTTCAATGTCCATTTTATGATACAAAGAAGTTCTGTCTTGAAACATTGTGTCAATAAAGTTTGAGATGGACAACGACAGAGCGACACGGTCGTTTTACCGTGTGCGGCTACAATGTCCATACGTGTAAACCAGAACTTTGTCTTTGTCCTTCTATTGAAGAGGTTAAAGAATTAGTAAACAGGAAAAGGAATCGAAAGATTAACCTCTACAATATATATATATCTGTCTCTCTCTATATATGTATCTATCTCTCTCTATATAAATATATCTGCCTCTCTCTATATATATCATCTCTCTCTCTCTCTCTCCCTCTCTCTCTCTCTTGAGTGGAGTTCTCCTCCTCCAGAGACTTCATTTGGGTGAAGATGGAGGTATACTTTCTCTCAGTGCTGCCTCCTCCTCACGATGTCTGTGGAGGTCTTTCAGTTGATTCTGCAGGACGTTGTTTTTGTCCTGCAGTGTCTGGAGGTGATCTTTCTCGTCTTTGAGTTGAACTTCCAGAGGTTCAAGGGCCACGAAGGTTCTCAATTTCCTCCAAAAGTGATTGATTCCGTTCTTGGAGTTTGCTGATGTACTCCACAGTCCTCACATTGCTGAGAAAGAACCATGATCTGTTGCTTCAGAGTTTTGAATTCCGTCTCTGCAGCCTTTTTATCAGCTTGCAGAGAGGAATACTGAAGCTTCATGTCAGCGTCTTTCTCGTCTTTCTTCTGCAGGGCGATGAGCTTTTCCTTCAGGGAGATGTTTTGCTTCTGCAGAGACTGGAGCACCGTAGATTCTTCATCGTACTTGTGCTCTAGGTCATCTGCAGAAACACCAAAGTTGTGGTGGGTGCGTGCCCTTTCCTTGTGCAGCTGAGCTTTAATAACCGATATCTCAGAGGTGAGGACTTTGTTTTGTTTGGATGCAGTTTCCTGTTCGGCTTTTGTTGCTGCAAATTTTTCCACCACATTTTTCAGAGTTTTCAGATTTTCCTGAAGGTTTTCAATTTGGTTGGCGAAGTTTTTGTTTTCTTGTTCCAAATGAAGAACGTGGGATTTGGCTTTAATGTATTCTCTTTCCATTTGAGCGAATTGTTCCTGGTCTTTTTGCAGCTGGAGAACTTCGGTGTTTAGAGTGGAGTTCTCCTCCTCCAGAGACTTCATTTGGGTGAAGATGGAAGCATAACTTTCTCTCAGTGCTGCCTCCTCCTCACGATGTCTGTGGAGGTCTTTCAGTTGATTCTGCAGGACGATGTTTTTGTCCTGTAGTGTCTGGAGGCAATCTTTCTCGTCTTTAAGTTGAACTTCCAGAGGCTCAAGGGCCACGATGGTGCTTTGGACCCTGTCAACCTCGTTCTGCAGATCCATGTTCTCCTGTTCCAGGGTTTTGGCGGTGAGCGTGACTTTCATCATCTCAGTGGATAACTCTTCAGGATCCCGGACCTTCGTCTGGAGTTCCTTCAGAGTGTCCTTCAGGGTGGTGTTGGTCACGGTTAGGAGATCGACTTCTGTCTGCTTGTTCTTACCACGGTCCTCCAAGGGTTTTTGGTCCTGGATCTTCTTGTTGACGCGTTGCAAGTCTTTTTCTAACTTCTTGGTCAGTTTGGCGGCAGATTTCTTTGCCTGGGTGAGTCCAGCGTAAGTTTCTCTCAGGTTACTCCTGCTTTCCAGCTCATCAACTGGCTGGTCAGCGAGGCGTTTTCCTGGAGACGCTTCTCCAGTTTAGAAAGATTCTGTGTGAGGGACGTCTCCTCCACCCCAGAATCTGTAAAGCGGTGAAACAATATTTTAAAAGATGATTTTCAGGATAAGTGAAAAAAAATCTTTAAAATGCTCACGGAAACGCTAAAGTCCAGCTTAGGTTTCTCTCTCTCTCTCTTTTTAAATTTTTTATATTTTAAAGTATTCATGTATTTTTTTATACATATTATTTCTATATACATTTTTCCTGCTTATTTTTTTTTTTTATATAAGCAAGGCTTCAATTTTCTTTTTTTTTTTTTTTTTTTTTTTTAAGCAAAGCTGCCAATTTTGTATGAAGTTTTTTGTAGGGTCCTAGACCTGCCAGGATCCAGGAAACCTCCCTGGTAAGGCAGCCTGATGTGGTCCACGTGCAGCTCTGTATTGTTGGAACCTGTTAGCGATAACAGAAATCCTCCAACACGGCTGACCCGGTTGTCCCAGACCAGGAGCCTGTCTTTGAGGCAGCTCTGGCTGGAGCCTGAAGAGGAGCCCTCAAAGCAGCACGCTGTGGTAGACGGACAGACTCTGAGGCTTTGGCTTTCATGGCTGACTTCATTTTCTGCCAGAATTGCTGCATGTTCTGCTTTTGCTGCAACTCTTTGGCCTCCAGGTGTTTTTGGTCCATGATTTCCCAAATGTAGTTTGTTGTTGATCCTTTTATGAGGTTCCAGTTTTCTTTTTTCAGTTCCTCGATGTTTGCCTCCAGTTGTGTGTATTCTGTAGCCACTCCGTTTAACTCCTTTTTCATGATCTTCAGGTTCTCAATTTCCTCCAGAAGTGATTGATTCCGTTCTTGGAGTTTGCTGATGTACTCCATTGTGTCGTTATATTTCTCAGTCATTGACCTGAAGTCCTCACATTGCTGAGAAAGAACCCTGATCTGTTGCTTCAGAGTTTTGAATTCCGTCTCTGCAGCCTTTTTATCAGCTTGCAGAGAGGAATACTGAAGCTTCATCTCAGCGTCTTTCTCCTCTTTCTTCTGCAGGGCGATGAGCTTTTCCTTCAGGGAGATGTTTTGCTTCTGCAGAGACTGGAGCACCGTAGATTCTTCATCGTACTTGTGCTCCAGGTCATCTGCAGAAACACCAAAGTTGTGGTGGGTGCGTGCCCTTTCCTTGTGCAGCTGAGCTTTAATAACCGATATCTCAGAGGTGAGGACTTTGTTTTGTTTGGATGCAGTTTCCTGTTCGGCTTTTGTTGCTGCAAATTTTTCCACCACATTTTTCAGAGTTTTCAGATTTTCCTGAAGGTTTTCAATTTGGTTGGTGAAGTTTTTGTTTTCTTGTTCCAAATGAAGAACCTGGGATTTGGCTTTAATGTATTCTTGTTCCAGTTGAGCGAATTGTTCCTGGTCTTTTTGCAGCTGGAGAACTTCGGTGTTTAGAGTGGAGTTCTCCTCCTCCAGAGACTTCATTTGGGTGAAGATGGAGGCATAATTTTCTCTCAGTGCTGCCTCCTCCTCACGATGTCTGTGGAGGTCTTTCAGTTGGTTCTGCAGGACGATGTTTTTGTCCTGCAGTGTCTGGAGGTGATCTTTCTCGTCTTTAAGTTGAATTTCCAGAGGTTCAAGGGCCACGATGGTGCTTTGGACCCTGTCAACCTCGTTCTGCAGATCCATGTTCTCCTGTTCCAGGACTTTGGCGGTGAGCGTGACTTTCATCATCTCAGTGGATAACTCTTCAGGATCCCGGACCTTCGTCTGGAGTTCCTTCAGAGTGTCCTTCAGGGTGTGTTGGTCACGGTTAGGAGATCGACTTCTGTCTGCTTGTTCTTACAACGGTCCTCCAAAGGTTTTTGGTCCTGGATCTTCTTGTTGACGCGTTGCAAGTCTTTTTTTCTAACTTCTTGGTCAGTTTTGGCGGCAGATTTCTTTGCCTGGTGAGTCCAGCGTAAGTTTCTCTCAGGTTACTCCTGCTTTCCAGCTCAGCGGCGAGGGTTTGCAGCTGGCTGTTCAGCGAGGCGTTTTCCTGGAGACGCTTCTCCAGTTTAGAAAGATTCTGTGTGAGGGAGGTCTCCTCCACCAGAATCTCTAAAGCGGGCGAACGAACATTTTAAAGATGATTTTCAGGATAAGTGAAAAAAAATCTTTAAAATGCTCACGGAAACGCTAAAAGACGTAGACGCAGGTTTTTGCAACGTGAAAAAACTGCGTGTTCCTCAGTGTAAGTCGAAGGTACTTGGCAGAAATGCAAGGCTTCTCGTAGCTGGGAACAGAATGTTACTCTCTGGTAGAACCAAAAGGGCAACTGAGGATCTGTCTGGGGGGGGTTCTATTTATAGTCTTCAGATCAAAGGGATCATGTGATCTGTGACATCATCAAGTCACATGACCCCCAAGCTCCTCCCCCAACCCTTGTGATCTCACTCATTGCCCCCCCCCCCCCCCCCCCCCGTGTTTGTGTTTGTTGTGGTTCTGTGCTGTTGCCATGACAACATGTCACACTATGAAATCCACTCATTGTGAGAAACATTTTAACCCTTTAAATGAAAGTACTAATGACTGATTTAATCGTTATGTCTTTTGGACATGACCTGTAGTTCTGCTGTAAGCTTCAGTCCTCAGGAGCTGCAACAAGCCCCACCATGTGACCAAACCCTAAAATAATGTCAACATGTTCCATACAAATCTTGTTTTTAAGATAAATGTCTCACAAATGCAGTTAAAATATCAGGAAAAAAACAAAAATTACATAAAAGGTGTGTTTTTTGTGAGCCAGAGGTGATATATATTATCATGACATGGATATTGTTTACTATATAACACTTAAGAATAGCATGATGTGGACCCTTTACATCAAATATTTGTACCGTTTGTTTTTTGGAACATGAGTTGTGTTTTCTTTTTTTTATTTTGCATAGTTTAGCAGGAGATCCGGCTCATATATTTAATCGTTCTATGGGGTTCTTAAGATAAAAAGCTCTTTAAGGGCCTATACCATGATTTTCTTTAGGCTTTCAGAATAAAATATTTCCTTATATATGATTATATATTAACCTTTGGAACACTAAAGACACATAATGTGTGATGGTTTTTTGTGCACACAATTTTCACCTCTGGGATATCTACACGTTAAAATGGAAACATTTAAGAGGATAAAAATAAAGAGAAATTTCTCTTTTTCCTTTTTTTTTGTTCAAAATATGCATATTGAGGTAAAATATTTACCCAGTAAAACATTGTGATAAATCACAATCCCAAAGTGTGATTAATCTGATTCATGTTTTTTAGACATCACTAATTTTTGTATGTGTCCTTCATTCATGCATATGCGTAAACATATGCATGGATATATGCATACATTTACTTTGAAGTAGTGGAATGAAGTTGGTTTTTGAACGCGATAAATCAATCTTCCAACCATTTCACCTACTACAGGAGGGTCAAACTCAATCGTACAAGGTTCCAAAATCCAAAACACAACTTAAGTTGCTGGATGAACAGGACAAGCATTTATTGAACACACTAACAATACGTTTTAAGACTTTAAAACCGTAACTTTTTAACACAATTATGAACTATGTATATAGCATTACCTACGATAATGCTAGCGTGAATGCTGTAAGCTGAATGTGGCCGCTAAAGATGCTAATGCTGATAGCTCAAGATGCTAGTGCACAACTAAAAACGCTGAAGCTGATAGCCAGCTAAAATTATATGTAAATGCCAAATTAGCCTAAAAAACTAAAAAAATAAATTAAAAAAAAACTTGGTCAAAACAGCTAGCATGTAGCTGAAAAAAATAACTAAACTTCAAAATAGCCCAAAAATTTGAAATAAAAGCCTAAATTAGCTAAAACAGCTAGCATGTCACTGAAATATTAGCGAACCTCCAAAACAGTCAAAAAGATCTTAATAAATGCCAAAATAGTCCAAAATGCTAGCAGAATGCTTTAAAACTGTAACTTTTTAACATAATTATGAATAATAAAAAGTAGGAATATTGTTCCAGAATCAAACAACCCAAAACTTAAACAACTTTCAATATGTTACTTTCCATAAAAATATATTTTGTCAAAATTCTACAAGTTAGAAACAAGGGCAAGATAACATCGGGCTGCTATTACAGTTTTTCTCAGTGGCTTTGGTGCGTTTCTCAGAACACTATTAGCATTTGCACAACAGTTAGTGCATTTCTCTAAACAATTAGTGCAAACTACAAAACCTAGTGGATATCCTTCAAAAGCACATCGCATGCTCAAAACTGATAATCCATTCCTCAAAAGCAAGTATTCATGTCAATGAAACTGTCAGTGCCATCAAAATGAAAAGTCTTGACTCCATCTTTATGAACAAGATAGTCAAATGACTTTGTCATGTTTTCACTATGACAGTTTATAATTTCAGTGTTTTCCATTGCAAAAATATTTGGTGAGACCTGAAAATGCTCAAGACAGCACTATGGCCTACTTATACAGTCATCTGAAATGTGCAGTAAAGTCACTGTAGATGTTAAACATAAAATCACCCTTTTGGTAGAGCTGTGAACAATATACAGCACATGTAACAGTACAGTAAATTACTGTTTCATACCTGTTTTCCCTACAGAATGTTTGAATTATTGAACTGACAGTAGTTCTTCCAATATTGGGTTGCACCCTTCGACCAGCCTCCTCCATGGTGAGGCCGTGATTGACAACATGGTCCACAATTGTAGCCCTTATTTCATTAGGAATCCGCCTATATCTGCCTCTTCATCTTCCTCCCCGCATCCTCACCCCTCTTCCACAATGCTGACCTTCCATTTTGTGTCACAGAAGTGTAGAAATGGTACACACTAGCTCCTGCGCAGTTTATCGATGCTTGCCAATTGATTCATCCATAATTGACAGTGAACAAGTTGTTTGTCGTTGGTTACAACTACTGTAAAATTGCACACACCTCCTCATGAGTGACAGCTGAAATTCACCTGAGATCAAATGTTCAATTTAGGAGAGATTTCCAGGAAAAAAATGATAAAGAAAAGTCCAGAATTTGTTTGACAGATGGCTAATATTTGACATTTGATAACTAGTTCAACAATTTTGAGTGTAATGACTCAAGCAATGAAAGTAAGACTATTAGTTTTATTGAGAACGACTATTCAGCATCCATAAGTAGAATTAATTTTGACTGACATGATATAAGCAAATGAAAATGTCAAAAAACAGCAGAGAACGTATGAAAGCAACTGATTCATGTCCAAAATCATTTGCAGTTTGTTCAGAGAGAGGAGAACTTGCTACTATGATGTGCACAAATGACTAAGTGTTGTGGAGGTTGAACTAATAGTTATGAGAATTTCAATTCTGATCTGAGAAACGCACCAAAGCCACTGAGAAAAACTGTAATAATTTCAAACAGAACTGACTCCACAACCAACCTGTGCAGACACCTGAGAACAACTCTCTCCAGAACAGAGTAGATCATGACTGACAGAAGAAACCAAACAAAGGGGAGATATATTTGCTGTTTCTAAAACTGTTTTTGATTAAAAATATAATAGTTTACGTTCAGGCACACCCTGTGATTGTTGCTCTTGTTCTGTTAGCCTGCAGACTGAGAAGAAAACAGTTATGAGGCCTTCAAGAAAAAGATCAGGGACCTCTGGTCTAAACTCTAGGTCGGATCAAAATGTAGCTTTCAGTTTTGAAAAGTTCACAACTTTGTCTGGAGGGCTAAAAATGTTATGTTTTATATTTATATGTGTGTGTGTTACAGAGTAAATTGCTCAATCTTTTCTGAACATTTCAAAGTTTGAATGGTGCTGGTAGATGAACTTATGAGGAAGTTTATAGGTTTCAAAGTGATCCAAGAGAGAGATTGATTGATTAAGAAATAATTAAGAAGAAGTTTTTACATTTTTTGATGTCAACCTTGTAGTTTTTTATGCTTTTATTTATCAATGCACTGTGTTTCTGTAAAACAACTTTTCAGCCTGTTGTTTTAATCGTTGACTTGTTGTTGTTCTCATTGTCTTATTTTTTTTTTTTGTTTGAATGTCCAGAAAGGCGTCATGTAAATAAAAATGATTAATCATTGTTTATTATTAAAACCCTATGGAGCAGAAATATCCCTTTAGTGTAGATGTCACAAAGCATAGCTCTGTTTATAGAGAAGGTTGAAGGTTTAGCTCCTCTCTGTGAGCTTGAGAACGTGGTGTGGCAGCGTGTTGACAGAGTAGACCACAACATAAGCAAACTAAACGCAGGCAAATCTCCTGTTTTTGATGTTTAAAAAGCCTGTGCACACAAACAGAGAGAGGAA
The DNA here is from genome assembly GCA_003999625.1 of Oryzias javanicus. NCBI lineage: Eukaryota > Metazoa > Chordata > Actinopteri > Beloniformes > Adrianichthyidae > Oryzias > Oryzias javanicus. The sequence continues at coordinate 6,000,262 of CM012437.1, forward strand.
GTCTGAAGTGAGCCGGAGCAGAACCTTTAATTAGACTTAAACCAAAAAAAATCTTCCAGCTTCTTCTCCAAATTGAGCTCTGAAAACTTCAAACGTTCATTTTGACCTGAGCAGAGCACTTCTGCAGAAGGTTTTGTTTTTTTAGATCAGACCGGGTGTGTCTCCTGCAGGAGTGTCTTGCATTAGTCCAGATTTGCATGTCTTCATCATCCGTGCATCATACTGCTGGCGTCCACACAGCTACCGCAGTGTGAGGACAGCTGACCAGCCTTCTGCCTCACAGGACCGACATGAACAGCACAGCTGATGACCTGCACAGCCTCCCTGGAATCGCTGCTTTCCACGACGCAACTGCGTGCATGATTTCAGTCTCCATCAACTTGGTTCTGTCTCTGCCTCTGAACGGTTACGTGATATGGCTGATCCTCAGGGGAGTCGGTGGGACTTTGGCCTCGGACTTCTTCTCTCTGAATCTGGCGGTGTCAGAAATCCTTTTCTCTCTGTGCAGCATCTTCTACGTTCTTTATTTCACACTCAAATCTTTATTTTGCTTTGAAGTGTTCATGTTTGCACTTGGACTTGTTTTCACGGCGCGTCCACTCGTACAGGGTTGCATCTCCATGGAGTGCTACGTTGGGGTTGTTCACCCTGTGCTTTATCTTCGGTACAAAAGGCTGAGATACAAAGTGGCCTGTAGTTCTGTTGGCAGCCTGCTTGTTCTGGCTTCCTGTTTGTACTGTAAGTACACATATTCAAACCCCATTTACCTGTATGGATTTTTCATCCAAAATCTGGTGTTCTTTGTTCTGATGCTCCTTTGCTGCCTGGCGGTTGCGAGAGCCCTTCGGCACCCGGGGCCGGGGGAGACGTTCTCACCAGGAGGGAAGGCCAACAAACTCAAGAGGAAGGCCTTCAAACGGATTGTACTGATTCTGACTTCTTTAGCCTTCAATTTCTTCTTCATTTTGAGTGCTACTCCACTACAGTGCTGTTTGAGTCCAGAGAACTTCACCAGAGCTCTGTCCATTTGTACCTGCTTGGCTCTGATAAGTGGCTTCACTCAGCCCCTCCTCTACCTGTACAGGTACAGGACGTCTATCTGCATCAGACAGCGGGGTTAATTCTTGCTCTCGGGACATGTCAATGAATCATTTTAAAATAAATAAAAAGAAAAAACAAGACTTTCTAATGAAAATAATCAGCACACACCTTTGATTATTGATACTTGATTTACATTAATGTAAAATTTAATGTAATGTAAAAATAGTATAACTTTTCTAATGAAAATGATCTGTATTTTTTTTATTTGTGTTACTTGATTTGTTTTATTGATTTATTCCTATTAAATAACTTTATTGAGAAAGGGACAATGCATATTAATGAACATTAAAACAAATGTAAATATACCAGATTACAGCCTCAGGCTAATTTCCATCTGGAGTCTCTTGGCAGGTTAAGTTTAAAAGAAATAAAACATAGTTCAAGAGATAAAACACATACAATTATAAAACACAGGTTAAAATACAGTATACAAAATAAAACAAATAAAATGCTGAAAGGTTTGTACAGATATATCATTTTTTAAAATCGGAACTTGCTTTGTAATAGTTTTCTTAGTTCTGGTCATTTGTGATTCCAGATTTGAGAATCCAAAACCACAGTTTTAGCTGTTTTTTAAAAATGATTTTTTTAATAATTTAAAAAAGAAAAAGGAAAATATCAGCACATATTCCTATGACACTTACATTAATGACTCTTCAAATGGATAAGAAACTGCATAAATATAAATTTTTTAATGTTTGATACTTGAGTAAGGATTTTTTTATGAAAAATAATCTGCATATTTTGTCTGAAATGTGATAATAGATCTGCTTATGCAATGATAAGGTCTGAAATAGTGTTATATCTACTCACAAAGTCATGTGATCTATTTTGACTTGAGGTTTCACAATAACCTGAATCTATGTTGAACCGGATAATGATAATAAAATAAAGGTCGAGTCGGAGTGGGATTTCTTAAATTCACTTCCTCACACTCTTTTTCATGCAATCTCTTAGTGTTTAGTTATCCTGTGTTTGACATGTTTTGACGGATGTAAACTTCTGAAGATTGAATGTATTGTACATGTAAACCATAATAATAATAAACCACTTCTAATCTAATCTAATCTCACACAGTCTCACTGATAACATTATATTGTCAAATAATGTCAGAAGAATGTTTCACATGGTTCCACATGACAGTGAAAAGGTTAACCATTTTAAATGGTTTTACTTGGCAAAACAACCTCTGCATCATTTCAATAGAACAATTATTAAATGAATAAACATTATTCTTCTTTTCTTTCCAATGTTGGTGTAGCAGACGCCATGGTAACTGTTCAAGTTGTCCCTGAGATTACAAATATGACATCACCCTGGTTCTAGTGTTATGTCCCAGGGCGTTTCTTTTGTTCATTCCTTTTTATCTCTTGTGAATCTGTTAGTTTTTGTCTTCTGATCTATTTTATTTTGTTGGGAAAGATTTGGGTTCTTGTTAGGCAGACCTAGTTTTGGTTGTTATTTTGGCCTTAGTCCACTCTAAAGTAGTTTTTATGGGGTCAACTAAATAAAATCTGTTCATCTGCTTCAAGTGTGAAGGACTTTGAGAGTGGGGGGAGATGAGGTCTCATCTTATGTTACATCTTTTTTGGGGAATTGGAGGTGGAACATAAATTGAGGGCTCATCTGTGGCTCTTTCCCTCTCTGTGTTTGGTAAGTTCTGGTCAGCAGTTTCTTTCTTGTGGTGTGAGGACATTAGGGATATTGACCACATTAACGTCCAGGTGACTGTGTGTAATTCTTGATTTTATGGGTACGTATTCCTGATTTGTGCATAATAATTGCATGCGTAATTCTTGAATTGTAACTCATATGATGCATCATTTGCATAAGTTAAAAAAATACAAAATACAACATTCAATTTAGACGTGAACAGATTAAAATTACAACAGCTTGAAACTAATTACACATCACGCTCGAATCACCTCTTACGCACAAACAAAACCTCAGTTAGGCACGGATCTATGGTCTATTGTTTCACGTCTCATGGATTCATCCGTAAGTGATGCGTTTAAATACTACTAGAGTCCTGGGACATCAGAGTGTTCTTATCAGCCGTTTTGAACTTGGATTGTGAATATTATCCAGTGAAACTTGACATTGACTTGCTTAAACAGATATTCCTAATAATTAATAGAAAAAAATCAAAATATGTTTTTTAAAGCAGTTTCTAAAACACTTATCCACTTATCTGGACCCCATAAGAAGGCAGGAGGGTTTGTTTATTAAACTTCTTTGAAAATAATTGACCGTATGACCAAACCCGTTGTTGATTCTGTTGCAGAGGAACTCCTCCAGCTTCACATGCAAACGCATCAACCTTCACAGCAAACGGTCATGAAAAACCAGGTGCAGAAAGAATTGGTGGACTGCAAAGCAATGCTTTGGTAATTGTAGTACAAGGAGGTAAGTAACCCGGTATGGTCTGGTACTGCTATAAAGTCCAGCAGAGGTACTCATGGCTGTGTATTCGGTTTTTACTGCTTTAACACTGATACAAAAGCAGCTGCAGGCTGATGCCGCTAAACCTTTGAATCTTCATTTTAGCGTGTCTTTGGTTTTTAGTGTCTTACACAATGGGATTTACTTCTCTCTCTTCTCTCACACTATCCACCAATTCTGTTGCTTCACAAAACCAAAACATTGTACCTCTCATGGGGTACGTTTGATTTGTTGTCCAGGGACACTCAATTCATTCAGTCAAGTAGGTATTTTTTTGTGCAAGTTGGAGGTTGGTTATATTGTAACAGAACAAGAAAAACAATCAATAGTTCATAGAGTTTCTGAAGACTATTGAGATTAATAGTTCAAGATAAAACAACAGCAGAAGTGAAACGTGCAGCAAATATATTAAGTTTTATTAGTAAAAGTAAAAAAGAACAATGCCAGAAAGATTGTTCAAGATGAAGATTTAAAAACTAAAATTAGAAGAGAATAAGAAGAAAACAAGAAAGGAGGTGCATTTTATTAAGTTTGTTAGTACAGTGATCAATTAAATTTTTTTTTTTTTCCGCAAAACCATGTTTAACAAGAATCATTTCTGTGAGGAAGTTCACCTCTTATCTTTTGTTTTGTCCAGATGATGAAGCAAAAGTTTATTTCAAAGAAACAAAGTCCACTTGTAGATTCCTAGATCACTTTAAAGAAATATTCATAATTTACTCTGATAATTAAACGTCTATCAACCAAGTGTTTCTTTTATTTATCAATTATCAAGTATCAATAAGCACATATTATCTCTGTATCAACCAATAAGGTAAGCAAGACGAAAAAGACACAGAGAAACTAATTAAAATTAAAGTCAACATTGCTGTTGACTGTAAAAGGCATGTTAAGGTCAGAGTTTTTTTCTAATGTCTTGTTGTTGTGATAAACTGTTGAAAATGTTCATTCTGAAACAAAAAGGATTTCTTTACTCTGGCCTGGGATGAAGCTGATAAAATACTACAACAAGAAATGGAAACGCTAACGTGAAAAACTTCTGGGTTCCTTTACCAAAAAGAAGTATACTAGAGTTTATTTTAAGTATACTTTTTTTAAACTAAACTTAAGATAATATACTTTTAGTATACTTTTTATTTACTTATTAGAGTTAAACTACAAGTTCATGTTAAGTATACTTTGTTTAGACTTAGAATAGTACTACAAGTCTAGATTAATTTACTCTTACCAAAAAAGTATACCTCAAGTATAAAAAGTAAATATCAAGTATACCAGGAGTTTACTAAGAAGTATACTTCTAATTACTAAATTGGTATACTACTAATTTACTAGCAATAAACTTTAAGTTTACTCTAAGCTTATAAGTAAGCTTCCTGGTATACTATATAATACTATACTAGTTTACTTTAAGTTAACTCTATTTTCATAAACTTAAAGTAAACTTGAAGTATACTAACAGTATACTGTAAAGTTTAAGTATACTTTCATAAACTTAAAGTAAATTTAAAGTAAACTTGAAGTATACTGACAGTATACCATAATGGTTATTTAAAGTATACTTTTATAAACTTCAAGTGAACTTGAAGTATACTAACAGTATACCACAAAGGATATCTTAAGTATACTTTCATAAACTTGAGGTAAACTAGTAGTATGCCAGAAAGGTTACTTATAATAAACTTAGAGTAAAGTAAAAACTTAGAGTAAACTTAAAGTTTACAGCTAGTAAATTAGTAGCATACCAGAAAGTCTACTTTCAGTATACTTTTAAGTATACTATTATAACTAAAAGTGGGCCAATTTAGTACAGAGTAGAATACTTGTTAGTAAACTTCCAGTACACTTTTTAAAGTATACTTGGTATTTACTTTTTTAAACTTAAGAATACTTTTAAACATACACTTGAAGTATACTTATTTTTGGTAAGGGTTATTAAGTAAAGAGCAGATCATGGTCCTTTATGCTAAACACACCAAACCTTTACATTGGTTTTAATGAAGCAGTCCATGTTTGGTCATCACACACAGAACTTCTTCCTCACTAGGGCTGGTCAGACTCTCTCCGCCCACAAACCCACCAAATCTCTCACAAAGAACAAAAACTTCACCAGGTTCTTCTACACCTCATATTCTCTACAGAAGACTCATGCCGCATCCTTTCAACTTTGTACAACTGTTGCAGGACAAAGGCATCTCCTTCTGAATGCTCAATCGTGGACTGCATGACTCTCCTTCTCTCTCTCAAACTTGGCAATACTCATTTTACAGGAAGCTTCATGTTCATCTGTGAGCCGAGCACAAAGATGACATTCTGGGCTGGTGTTCTGCTGATGTTTGGAGCCTACATGGTGACAGCAGAGGTAAAATGAATGATTGAGGCTTCATCATGTCTGACTGCTAACATTCTGTAGTTCTTGTGGATAGATACAGAAGGAGCAGCAATAATGACAATGGCTTTCTTTTTTTCTTTTTACCTTTATGGCAGGAATTCCTCTTGGATATGGCTAATAAAGCTGTTGATGACATGTATGATGGCTGTGCAGACCAAATGCTTGAATTAGTGAAGAACGGGTTATTGGACAATGAGAAAAACACAAATGAGAACTTTAGGGATGCTTGGAATGATGCACAGATGTACTACAACGGGATAGACACTGAACCAAAAACGCTGGGAAGAGATGAGCTTGTGGCCGTTTACGTTTACACAAAGGCTCCAGCAAACATTTACTCTGAATTAAATACGGCAGTTCAAAGTCAAGGACCTGAATACAAGACCAGATTTAATTATCACTCCCTGCACTATTTTCTTACTAGAGCAATACAAAAACTTGCTCCCAAAAAGACAGGAGGAAAATGTCAGACTGCTTACAGGAGAACTAGTGTCTCCTTCAAACAGGACGTTCTAAACAAGAATATGCGCTTTGGTCGTTTCACTTCCTCCTCAAAGCATCCCTTGAATTCCAATGAAGGCAAAGGTTTGAGAACTACTTTTGGAGGAAAAAGTTGCTTTGTGATTGAAACATGCTTTGGAGCTGACATCGCACCATATTCCTGGGTAAAGATAAATTCAGGTAAAGACATAGAAGCAGAAATCTTGATTCCTCCTTATGAGGTGTTTAAAGTCACAAATATAGAGACGAGAACAAAAGATAAAGAGGTTCCATGTGAGGTAGTCTATACACTGAAGAGCACCAAGAAACCTTTTTCAAAACACAATTGTGAATTTTTCAAGCCCTGAAGCTTACTGAAATATCTTTGAAATAACAACTGAAAGCAACAGAACCAACAAAACATGTGTCATGAAATCATTGTCTATCTTATAAAACAAAAATCTAAAATAAAACAATAACTTTAACAAAAACTGTGTGTGTTTTTCATATGGATTTCCTTTGAGTTTGACCATGAAATTGTGTACGTCATTTAGGGCAGAGGGAAATATGGAGAGAAATAAGTATCACCCCGATTTATGCACATGTAATTTTTGATTTGTAAACTCATATAATAAATTTTGTGCATAAGTACAAAAATTGTGAAATAAAAAAAATACAAGATACTATTTACACATGAAAAAATGACAATTACAACAGCTTGAAACTAATTACATGTAGCACAGTTGAAAGTTATGGTGTTATTGCAGAATGATTCTGACTGAACTTTTTGACCTGAAGGAGATACCGTACACAGATAAGCATTTTTAAAACACTTTTCCCTTTTAAAAAAAAACATCTCCCAGTACCAATCGCTTTCTCGCCGCCACACCTCCCCTGACAGTGCTCTCTCCCGTGACTGCTATCCCCCCATAGCAGGCATTCCCGGACCCTTCTAAACTCCCACAGATCGCAGCCGGCCTGTGGGCTGATCAAGCCTCTCTGCCCTGCGGATGTTTAGAAGGCCCTCGTGCTCCAATCGACCGGACGATAGCCCACCCCACCCACGCCCGCCCTGAGCGTCCTTTTATGAAGTCAATGCACAGAGTTGTGGTCAGCAAATGCTGCAATTCCAGGCAGCCACTTTTTCAGTTTCAGAAAGAGAGATAACTTAAACCCTTGAAAGTGGGAGAAGCCAAACCCCTTACACGATTCGCTGAACTCAGAATTAATCACTATGACCACTGAGTCTGTGAACGTAACCTGATCTGGAGCAGGTTTTCTTCAGGAAACTCAGAGTTCCCTGCGGTCTCCACCCCTTCTAAAAGTAAAGGATGTTCAAATAGAACCTCATCATTAACATTTTGAGAACATTTACATTATATACTGCACGTTTCCGTCACACAGAAACCAAAATGACACGTCAATTCATAGAGGATCATGTAGACGAAGAGGCTGGATTATTCCAGAGGAAATGTTATTTATGTCGGGAGAGGATTTTGAGGACACAAGTTGACTGACTGGCGTTTCTCAATTCATTTTCAGTTGAGCGACACCGTTTCCCAGGGACTCGTTATTACAGTTTTTCTCAAATGCTAAAACACAAAAGCCAACCCTCTAAACCAAGTGACCAGTTGTCTAAACACATTTACTAAATCTAACCCTCATTTTCTACTACCATAAACACATTTCACATGAAGGCACAACTCACAAAACATAATCCTTTGTTCTCATAAATCTAAACACATTATTTTTTTGCTAAAACCCAAGGTGCAAAAGAACTCTGCTCATGTTCTCAAATGAATGCTCATGTGATGCAAAATGCTCGCCACAGTCAGCAAGACTTGAACACAATGAACACACCTGATATCATCCATTACACACAAGGACTCAAAATTGAAGACACCTTTTGATAATGCCATGACCACATGTATAAAAGGAAGTTCAGAGTGCAGAGTTTATTGAAGATTCTAAAAATGGAAGAAGGGGAAGAAGAATTTGAGTCCGAGGTGGAAGACGATGAGCCGGCCATGGAAGAAGAGGAGCAGGCCAACGAGGAAGGGGAGTTCAAGTCAGAGGGGGAAGAGGAGGAGGCCAACAAGGGAGAGGAGAAGGTGCAGGAGGGAGAGGAGGAGGTCCAGGATGGAGAGCAAGACAACCATAACAGACGAGATGCGAGCAACAATCATTGACCATGTCATTGTTCATGTCATGACAATGGCTGAAGCTGGGCTAAGAGTCCATCCAAACCTGAGTAGGTTCCCCGTGGCAGCATTATCAGGGCATTCAGACAACACAACAGGTGTTATACTCTGGCTTTCTCTGTCACAACACAAGTTACAAGCATGTGAAGGTAGTCTATTGACCACAAATCTTTCTTTCTTTAGAGTTGAAAGAATGCCACATAGAGGTGGGGGGGCTGCCATATTTACAGCAGCACAAGAAACCTTCATTGCAGATATGGTTCATGAGAACAACCTCATCACACTTCAGGAGATCAGAAGCAAAATCATTTCAACTTTGAGAACATTGATGAGGTCAGCTTAGCCACAATAGACAGAGTTCTCTGGTGAAATCCTCCTGCTCCGCCAACAACAGCCTGGGCCTGCACATCACATTCATGTGATCATTTGGGACGATGTCAGTTTCCATAAATCAAACCAAATCCAAGAGTGGTTCACCACCAACAGAATCCAGTTCTTACAGTAAACATCTGTCTGCCACCCTACTCTCCTTTCCTGAACCCTATAGAGGAGTTCTTCTCATCGTGCAGATGGAAGGTTTATGACCGACGACCATATACTAGAGAGAACCTCCAAAGAGCAATGGAGCTGGCTTGTGATGACATCCCAGTAGAGGCCTTCCAAAGGTTGGATTCGCCGTTCCAGGGCGTTTTTCCCGAGGTGTCTGGCAAGAGACAATAAAGCCTGCGATGTGGATGAGGTGATGCAGCTCAGCGACATGATGCAGCACCGTGATTGTGATGTGTGTGTGTGTGTGTGGGGGGGGGGGGGATAAAAAACTTCACACCCTTATGTTTTCAAAAGCGATGTTGTGTGTGACAGATTCTGCATTGAGTCGTGTTACAGCAGTGTACATGCAGTATTTTCTATAGATTTATATTCTTATGAAACTCACAAATCTAAATGTCTAATCCTCTGCAGAGACCGACTGTAAGAAGATCTGTTACAGTAAAGTTTTGAGAAACATGCATCGGCAGTTATGAAGCAAAGAACCTTCTCACAAATTGAGCTTTGTGTTTTCAATTTTTTTGATGAAGTGTGTAATGATGAGTGTAGTGTTTACAGTTTTGAAAGCTTCAAGTTGCTCTTTTGGTGTGAAAGTTTGGGTTTTGAAATTGGAAGGTGCGTTTGTATTTATGTAGCTTTAGAAAAGGGTGTTGTGTTGTTAGGTTTAAGCTCTAACATTTGTAAAGAAATCAACCTGCACACAAAGAAACACAGAGAATTGATTAAAGTTTAAAACTTGCAAGGAGAGTGGGCCAAAAGCTTGTTCAGTTACAATCTTTCAACCAACTCTAAACAACCTTTTTCTCTCCGTGCATTTTATTGAAAGTTAGGCACGCCCTAGTTACAAAGTCTCAGTTGCTAAGGGGAAGGGAGGACGAAGAACTTCAGCTGAGACAGGTTCAAATCAGTTTCTTACACAAGGTCATAAACAACATTTAAAGATTGAGTGTGCATGTTTAGGCTGGGTGATCTTGTACAGAGTCCATTCAGAGGCCTTGTTATTTCTCCTGGCTCCTGCTAATCTCTGACTCAGCCGCTGCATCTTCTTTATCTGTCTCACTTCCAGCTCAGGACAAGACATTTCAGCACACAATAAAGAGAACTAAAACACATCTAATAAGTAGGTTAAGGAAATAAGTAAGAATAGGATAACATATATTTATGATCCCAACATGTGTTTAGACATTTGGGAACATGGAGGAAACATTTGTGCAATGAGTTTTAGCATTTGAGAAAAACTGTAATGAGACTCCACTGAGTTAGGCAGAAGTTGCTGCTGAAGTTGAGTGTTTCACACTCACATAAAACCACTATTTCCATAAAACCTTCCATAAAACCTTAACTTTTACCACAGTAAAAATATTGAAATGTTTTGCTCTGTTTTATAGAATGTAACAAAAAATATACCGTACATATATGTATATATATATATATAGTATATATATATATTGTCTTTCTGCAAAGACCAGATAAAAAAAAAAGTATTTCTTTAAATGTATTCACTAAGTCAAGACGTTTGTATTTTTATCATTACTGTGTATGAACCCAAATGTTGCTGTTTTCTACTGATATATTTTCTGCTGAAAGAAAAAATTAAGCTAAACGGAGACTCAAAAAACTAAACGATTTTTATGTTTGATAGTAAAATATTTCATAGTAGATAGTGTTTCCCTCTCTATTAAATGACAAACACAATTTCATGGTTAAAGTCAAAGAAACTCCACATGAAAACACACAGTTTCTGTTAAAAGCTTTCATTTTATTTTTCCAATATACACAATGATTTCATGAGAAACTTTTTACATGTTTCTTCTGCTTTTAGTTAATATATCTAAAAGTATTCAACAAGCTGCATTTTCTTTGGGTTCTAATGTCTCATCCATGAGACAGGGAGGACTTGAAGAGAGCACAATTGTAGTTTGAAACAGGTATCTTAGTGCTCTTCACTGTATAGACTACCTCACAGGGAAGCTTTTTATCCTCTGCTCTTGTCTCAATTTTGGTGACTCTAAACACCTCATAAGGAGGAATCAAGATTTCTGCTTCTTCTTTAAACTCTGAAAACATTGATATATCAGCTCCAAAGCATGTTTTAATCTTAAAACAGCTTTTTTCTCCAAAAGCTCTTCGCAGTGTAGTTTTACTTTTGGTGTGCTTCAGGTGATACCGTGAGGAGGAAGTAAACTGACCAAAGCGTATATTCGTGTACAGAACGTCCTGTCTAAAGGAGACACTAGTTCTCCTGTAAGCAGTCAGACATTTTTTTTTTCCTCTTCGCCAGAACATTAGTGTATGGTGCTTTTTGGGAGCAAGTTTTTGTATAGCTCTTGTAAGAAAATAGTGCAGGGAGTGATATTTGAACGCCTGGTACTCACGTCCCTGTTCTCGAACTGCCCTATTTAATTCATCGTAAATATTTATCCGAGCATTTATGTAAGCGTAAACGGCCACAGCCTCTTCTCTTTCCAAACTTATTTTCTTACTTCTTTTCCATTTGCAGTTCTCCTCTGCATCATTCCAAGCATCCCTAAAGTTCTTATTTTCTTTTTTCTCTTTGTTCAATAACCCGTTCTTCACTAATTCAAGCATTTGGTCTGCACAGCCATCATACATGTCATCAACGGCTTTATTAGCCATATCCAAGGGGAATTCCTGCCATAAAGGTAAAAAGAAAAAAGAGCCATTGTCATTGTTGCTGCTGATTCAATACAAGACAAAGAACTACAGAATGTTAGCAGTCAGACATGATGAAGCCTCAATCATTCATTTTACCTGTGCAGTCACCATGTAGGCTCCAAACATCAGCAGAACACCAGCCCAGAATGTCATCTTTGTGCTCAGCTCACGGATGAACATGAAGCTTTCCTGTTGGTGCACAGAAGATTAGAAATGATTAAGTAAAGGAATATTGAACAACTAATTGTTCATCACCCTTTACCATCCTTCAAACAAGCCCAGTACAAAGTACAAACCGGTGGAGGTCAGAGAGTCAAAGCGGAGCTCCGTGTAGAGAAGATTCTGGATCAAGTGTGTATTGAACCTTCTTAAAACAGTGAGAGAACTTCCTGTTTTCAGTTTGTGGGAGGAGAAAGTCTGACCAGCCCTAGTGGTTGTGGTCTATGGTTGAGGATTTCAATAACAGACTTAAGTCTTCCTTAGATGCAGTGGCTCCAGTCAAGATAAAAACGATAAGAGCCACTTCTAAAATACCATGGAAGACTGACGACATTAAGCGTCTGAAACAATTGCAGGAAAGCTGAGAGGAGATACAGAAAGTCTAAATTAATAAGTCATAAAGAAATTTTAAAGGAACAACTCAAAATTTACAATAACTCTGTAAGGGATTGTGGTGGAGGACCCAAATGCAGGAGACCAGACTTGGTGGCAGAAACATAAAAGTTTACAAAACAACTTAAACAGGACAAAACCAGGAGAACAAACCAGTGACGGGACAGAACATAATGAGCAGATGACCTGACAATGAGAAACTGAAAACCAGACACTTAAATACACTGAGGTTGATCAACTAAATGAAAACAGCTGTGGACGATTAACCTGAATGTGGTGAGACTGACAGGGAAAAAAGAACATGACAGAACCGAGGCGCTGACTCATGACAGTACCCCTCCCCAAAAGGGCAGATCCCAGATGTCCCAACACCCTTGAGTAGGGGACCTGGAACAAGAAACACAAGTCCAGAAAACAGGGATCTTGCAGCCAGACAGACATGAGGGGTATTGAAACTCCTCCAAGAACAGACATGAAGAGGAGCGGTTCTGGTGACTCTCCCCAGGGACAGGAAACATGAAGTGGAGCAGTCCTAGCAACCCTCCTCCAGAACCAGAAACAGCCCAGGGGGACGAGCGGCGACCATCCTCGGGGACAGGAAGGAGCGGTCCCGGTGACCCTCCTCAGGAACAGGAACGGATGGCCAACAGTTCCCCCTCAGGAACGGAACGGGTGGAAGATGACAGAGGTGAAGAAGGCTACAGGAATCCCATCTGGCATGGCGTGGCGATGTGTGGCATGGCGAGGACAAGGGTCTCCTGCTGGATCCAAGGTGGTCAGGTCATACTGTCAGGGATGGTGGTGGAGGACCCAAATGCAGGAGACCAGACTTGGTGGCAGAAACATAAAAACATTTACTAAATCAACTGAAACAGAACAAACCAGTGCAGTGACAGAACAAAGAAGAGCAGATGACCCGACCGTGAGAAACTGAACACCAGACACTGAAATACACTGAGGTTGATTAACTAAATGAAAACAGCTGTGGATGGTTAACCTGAATGTGGTGAGACTGACAGGGAAAACAGAAACTGACAAAACCTAAGCGCTGACTCATGACACTCTGTTAAAAAGGCCAGAACCCTTTACTTTTCAAACATCATTACAGAAAATAAAAATAATCCCAAATGTCTTTTTAGAACAATTGATATTTTAATAAACAAGGATTTTAATAAGTCCTCCATGCTATCATCTGATGCTGCATGTGAGGACTTCACAGACCACTACATGGGTAAAATCAATGCTATTAGATCGAACGTTTCATCTGCACAATACTCTGGCTTTAACAGATCACCAGCATTGGTTTCACCCGAGGAAACACTGGGGAGTTTTGTCCTGGTTGATGCAGAGATGCTTGGTCGAGTTTTATCCCAAGTAAACACTACAACCTGCCTTTTAGATCCCATCCCCACTTCACTTTTTAAAACGTTTTATGGATTCTTTGAGTCGGAGCTTTTAAATATAGTGAACTGCTCTCTTCAGACAGGTGTCTTCCCGTCTGCCTGTAAGACGGCAGTGGTGAGGCCCCTTCTGAAGAAGAGCAGTTTAGATCCAAATACTCTGGATAACTATAGACCTGTATTCAACTTACCGTTTTTAAGTAAAATTATAGAAAAAAGTGTTGCTACTCAACTTCATGAGTTTTTAAATAAACCCCCCCCCCCCCCCAACACACACGCGCAGTGCCCATGCGCGCGCTCAGTTTTCCGTCTCTCTTTCTCTCCGTTTCTTTTTATTTCTGTTTAACATTTTTCCATTGCAATTCTTTAGGTTTAATTAAATATTTCTCCTTTCTGTGTGGATATCACAACTAGCGCTCAAGCTAATCGAGAGAATACGGTCGATTTTCAAAATAAAATATTTCCGTCTCATAAAAAAAAAAAAAAAAATTCTCCCGCGGCCCGGTGGCAATGAGTCCACGGACCGGTACCGGTCCGCGGCCCAGTGGTTGGGGACCACTGGTTTAGATTATTGTAATGCCCTGCTCTCTTGTTTACCTCAAAAATCTCTTTCAAATTTACAATTATTACAGAACTCCGCGGCACGAGTTCTGACGAGGACCAGGGGGTGGGAGCATATTACACCAGTTTTAAAATCGCTGCATTGGCTCCCTGTGCGTTTCAGGATTGATTTTAAGATTCTTTTAATGGTTTATAAATGTTTTTATGGTCTTGGGCCTTCTTATCTCAATGATCTTCTTTTAAAGTATGAACCCTTGCGGACCCTGAGGTCTTCCGGCACCGGCCTGTTGGTTGTTCCTAAGGCAGAGGTGTCAAAAATACGGCCCGCCAGATGATTTAATCCGGCCCAATTATGAAGAAAAAATAAATAAGAATTTTTCAAAAAAGAAAGCAAGTTTCTAGCCCATTCCTGTGGCGAGTTATGGTTCTTTAAAGAAGTGGATGCAATGCGCAATTTAACCACTAGGGGGAGCAAATTAAACTCAAAAGATCAAGAAATTAACATCGGATTCATTTTGCTGTGGAAACCCCCAAAATATTTAACAAACTGTTTTTACAACATAAAATGACAGTTTTGGGTGTAATTTCATAAAAACCACTAAACTAAATTTAGTCAACAAACTAATCAACATATTTTTTACTGAAAATACAAAAAAAATGTTCAGGTGAAATTTCCAGATTCCTTTTTTGGGCCACAAATATGAAGAGTTTGTGTTGGTAGAGGAACATGACAGACCTCACAGCTCCATGATGTGACCTTTATATGTTGTCATACAGACAGTAATAGTACTTCAGTCTGTCTGTGTGGCTTCAGCTTCCAGGCAGACCAAAAAATAAGAATTTCTCTCCTAAGCGCTCTGCTGTCCATTTGATGTTTCATGGAAATCTATTTTTCTCTCTTTTCTTGTACTTTTTTTCATCATAAGCTTTGCCTGTTGAGTTTGTGAGGAATAATAAAAAGGTTTTAGGGAGAAGTTTGATCCAGCTGGACTTCAGATCGGTTCAGCTGGAATCTGCTCTCAGGTGGGGGCGTGTCTGTCTGCTCTGTTGCTCGCCTCTCGTAACAGCGGCGGGCGGGACTTTTGGAGATAAACAGAAATTTCTTGATTTTTTGACGACACAGGTGGTTGTTGTTGATGTTGTAGAAAACTCATTTCTGTCCCAAAGCAAAATTAAGATCACATTCCTCCTCGTGGGGTTTCTAATAGCAGACAGCTCTGGTTGGCTCCGCCCCCACCCTAGGTGAGCTGACCTGCATTGCAGCCGTCTGATCAAAGTTTGTCTTCCGCCTTATTTATTAAAATCAAAGATTGCTACAAATAAAGGCCATATTTTGCCTTTAATCCAATAGAATATCAGTTCCAGAACATAAAAACGTTTATTTTATCACATTGATCTCACAGCTGCACAGCAGGACATCTGAGGGCGTCCGTCGGTTCCGGAGGGTTCATTTAGTTTGATTTTTCATTGATCAAAACATTTATATTTTTTCCGTAGCCCCTCTTTAGTTTACTATCGGGATTACTTTAATGTCAGATGTAAAACATTCAGTCTGTATAAAATTAAATAACCCTTTTTCTTTTTTTTTTTTTTTTTTTTTTGTGAAATCCATTTTATGAAATGCTTTGGACTCAGTGAATGAAAATGTCATAACAAGTGATTAGACTACTAGGTTGTTTGAAACAGTTTTTGCAACTAAGAAATAAACAAAACAAAAATAAAGCTAAAAATAACACGTTGAACAAAGGTTATTTTGCTGTTATGTTTCTGGCCCGGCCCACTTGAGATCAGACGGGTGGAATGTGGTCCCCGAACCAAAATGAGTTTGACACCCCTGTCCTAAGGTGAGGACCAAAACACATGGTGAGGCTTCGTTTCATCATTACGGTCGTCGCCTGTAGAACAGCCTGCCGGAGAGTCTCAGGGCCGCAGAGACCGTAGAGGTTTTTAGGAAGAAGCTCAAGACCCACCTTTTTAATTCTGCTTTTAGTTGATATATCTCTGTATTTAATAAATTAGGTTCTATTCATGCATGTATTTATTTTATTTGTTCATTTATCTTTCTTCTTGATGGATTTTATTTATTATTTTATGTAGTTAATCTCAATTGTGATTTTATTTATTTATTTTATCTATTTTAATACATTTTATGTATTTAATTTTATGATCTTACTATCATTTTAACCCCAGTGTTTCCTATGAGGATCAATCATATCAGGGCTTGCTGGCTTGGTCTGGGGTCGTTGCAGTGGTTCTCGCCCTTGTGGGGCAGCTGGAGTCCTGCACTGCAGCCTCACAGCTGGACTCTGTTGCTGTCCCAGTTTGGGTGGGCGCCATGGCGATGTTCCTTTGACCGGGCTGGCTCCTGGTGTGATAGAATCCTCCGTACTATCTCCTCACAGCAGAGCCAAGCCTTAGGTTTTTTTTGTTTTTGTTTTTTTTTTGAGTATGCACTGCGTGTGGGGTCATGGGTGCATGTGTTATGGGGAGGGCTGTGTGTGTGAAGAGTGGGTTGTGCTTTTACTATGTATGTTTTGTTTTTAAATGTAAAGCGCTTTGAGTTTACTCATTGTATGAAAGGCGCTTTTATAAATAAAATTTGATTTGATTTGATTAGTGAGGAAGAAGTGCTGTGAGTGATGACCGAACATGAAAAAAACTCTGTCCTTAAAATGTCTTTAACCATCAAGAGCAATGTTAACTTTAATTTTACATTGTTATTTTCTGTTTTTCTGTCTTGTTTAACTTCTTGGTCGATACAGAGATAATATGTGTTTATAGGTAATTTTATTATTAATTAAATGAAAGAAACACTTTGATGATAGACGTTTAATTATCAGAATAAATGACGGATATTTCTTAACGACGAGCATTGTTTATAATGACTCCACCATTTCCTCATAAACAACACCCCACTGCCCCCAACGGAAATGACTGAGCATTCACTGAATGAGGATGTGGCTCATCATCTCTCACTGTACACTTACAAAATAACAGTATTTACTCCGTTCTGGAGGTGGGTAATTACTTTTAAAGAGTAATTGATTACTTTAGTTACTGTACAAAATAGTGTTTAAAAACCATACTTTACTTTTTTCTACTCTCAAGGAAGTATTTAGTCAGCCACAACTCGTGCAAGTTCTTCCACGGAAAAAAAAGAGAGTCCTGTAATTTTCATCATTACCTCCGCTGTGAGAGACAAAATTAAGTAAAAAGATCTAGAAAATCCCATTTCACTTTCACAGGCCCCCATCACTGCTCTAGAGGAGATCTGCATGGAGGACTGGACCAAAATACCAGCAACAGTTTGTTGTGAGTACTTATAGAAAACGTTTAACGGCTTTCACTGCCAACAAAAAATGACATGACAAAGTATTGAAAAGAACTTTTGTTATTTAAGATCAGACTGTGAATTACTTATTTTTTTCTTCTCATTTTGTCTCTCTAGTTGAAGTATATCTATGATGAAAATTACAGGCCTCTCATCTTTTTAAGTGGAAGAGCTTGCAAAATTGATGGCTGACTGAATACTTTTCTCCTCCACTGTATGCCCAGAATGAATTTTAAAAAGTTACTGTGTGTGTCCATAAAACAAAACAAACAAGATGGTCCGCTGTGAGTTCTGTTCCTGAGGCTCCACCCCCAAATTTATTGAAGACAGGACACAGTTGGAAAATATACAGTATTCTGCATCTAAAATAAAAGAGTTTTTTTGCTGATCACCACTAGCTCCATAGAGAAATTGAGTGTTAGCGTTAGACTGGGGGCGGAGCTGTAAAAGCTGAGTCTTCCTGACAGGGTCTAACTCTATAAAACACTTAAAAGGAAAAAGAAGTTATATTTTCAAGATATGGTTAGTTGGTTTCATTCCTGTCTTTTCTTAAGTTATGTTTTGTAAATATTTACGTTTTATTTAAATGTACTTTAAATACTTGTGTTGTATCTAAATTAGGGTTTCTCCAGGAACTCTGGTTCCCCTTGTAAATGTTTAAGGTAAAATATAAATTCTATTGTCTTGTTTAAAAACACACACAAGAATGCAACCACAAGGGGGCACTACTCAGTTCTTGCTTGTGCCGGTCCCAAGTCCGGATAAATGCAGAGGGTTGTGTCAGGAATGGGATCAAGATCAAGACTAAGCCTCACTCTTTTGGCACAGTCTCCTCAGCACAGTACGGCCCACGAGAAGATGCTGGAGACCACTGACTGGTAAAACATGAGCAGAAGCTTCCAGCACATGTTGAAGCTGTTCAGTCTCCTCAGGAAATACATCCTGCTCTTTCTGGTACACCCCCTGTGTGTGAGTGGACCAGTCCAACTTGATGTTCGGCTGCAAACAACTTCAACCTCCACTCCATCAATGCAGACAGGCTGAGGTGATGGAGCGACCCAACCAAAGTCCAGATAATAATAATAATTATCATTTTTAATGTTTTTATTTGCATTTATGTTCATCACCTCTTGTTAGGGGATCGATATATATATATATATATATATATATATATATATATATATATATATATATATATGTATATATATATATATATGTGTTAGCTTCCAACACCCCTGTGACCCTGAGAGGGCCAAAGCGGTTTAGAAAATAGATGGATGGACGTTTAGACACTATTCTTTTTGTTATTAATGTTGCTATTTATGTTTTCTTTTGTCTTTTGATAAGTCAAGGTTGTCTTCTTTTAATGGCGTCCATCTTGTCCTCTTTCATATTTACATTTGACCAGCTCAAAAGCTGATGGAAATTCAGTGCCTCAAAACCAAAACAGCAAAAGCAATTGCAGTACTACACAAAGTAAAATGGTTCTTAGACAATAATGCCCTGTAACTATTATACAATTCTTTGATTATGCCATACGTGAACTATTATATAGAAATTTGGGTTACAACTTATGAATAATCAAATTTACATATTTTAAAACAAGGAATAAGACTTATTACAAAAAGTAATTATAGGGACTCGTCGAATCCATTATTTATTAAATTAAAATGATTAAAACTTTATGATATTACGGAGATACAGGAGGGTCCAAGTCAGGGTCTGTTTTAGACTGAGGCTCTTCCTGAAATGGGCTGTCTCACTCTGTGACATCAGCTTGTGAAGACCCACTCATTCTGGGAAATATTTTTATTTTTAAAAGCGATAAATGTTCTCAAAAAACACTTTTTTTTAGACTTTTTTACATTAATTATTAGTCGTATCTGTTTAAGAAAGTGTGAGAATGTCAAGTTTCACCAGATAAAATAAAGTTAGAAACAGCTGATAAGATAACTCTAATGAACGAGCATTCTAGTGGTACTTGAACGTATCACTCACTGACGAATCAGTGAAACGTGAAGAGTCTCACGATAGATCCGTGCATAACAGAGGCTTCGTGTCTGCGTGAGAGGCATTGACTGTATAAGGGAGAACTGGACAGAGCATGCCCCCCTACTTCCGTGTTCCATATAGGAAGTACCACTGGGTTGCAAAAAGGCCAAAGTCCCATTGACTTACATTGAGAAACAGACAGTTATTTCTCAGTCATTTTAAATGTCAGAATAATCATTCTTCCTCTGGTGCTTTCTGATTAACTTCTTTTTTCTAATCCTAATTTTTTTTAAAGATTTTTTTCCATTATCACAAGTTATTTGAGTTATAAATTGACCAATCAGATGGCTCAATAAGCGTTTGTGGGTCTGACGTCGAACGTCTGGGGGGTTTGACTGACAGATGACGGGTAGCCAATGGGAGCAGACTTCATCAATGCGTCCGTGAAGACCTTTTAACACCTACTTTACAATTCAACAATGTTCCAATCATTGTCCTTCTATTGTTTTCCTCAATGGAATGCAGCAGTTTAAAACAAGAGGACATGCTGTCGCCATCTTTTACTCTGTAGAAATAGATTTAGAGGCTCAACGCGGTTAAACCGGGTGTAAAAAACACGCTCGCTTTGCAAACAAACGAAGTTGAAAGTTAACGCGGACGTGCGTTCAGAGAGGCCAGCGTATACAGTCACTGGTTTCAATATGGAAATAGATGATTAGAACTGAGAATGTTTATGTTTCCAGAATATGTGTGGCGACACATCTTTTAGCTCGACAAAAAAGAAAATATCTAAGTAAATACAACGTTTACTAAAAGCAATGAGCTGTAAAACAAAAGTGAAAATAAATGGTGGATTCCAGCCTCCAACCAGACAATGAGAGTATCTGCCTGCAGAACCAAACACCCGCGGGTTTAACCGCGAGGACGTTCGTCCGAGGAGCTGCAGCGGATCCTCTGTCCCCCCGACCACGGTCAGGACGAGGAAGCAGGAAAGGTTAACAGCAGAATCAAATGTTGGAATGGTTCTCCCTCAAAGACTTGAACAATGACTTGTACAATTCTCTCGAGCCACCGTTATTAAAGTGGAAGCTGTTCACATTCCACTGTCTCGTGGTAGAGGCGTGGAAAGAGGCGGAGACTCACAATAAACTCACCTCAGATTGGTTGAAGATACTTCCTATAGATCCCATGACTCACAGAGACTCGGACCAATCGCTGGTGATTGTTTGCAAAATGGCGATAGCCGTTTCAGGAAGTGACGGTGAAAGCGGCGGCCTACTTTCACGAGGAGAGGAGGTAATGCATTTCCAATGGGAGACCTCATTGCTTGTTTTGTCCAGTATTTTTACAGTCAATGGTAAGAGGTGATGCTGTTATAATTTTAATTTGTGCATGTGCAAATTGTATTTTGTTTTTTATTTATTTTGTAAGTTTTGACTTGTGCATAAAACGTATTACATTATTTACAAATTAAGAACTACACACCCACAAATCGGAGTGAGTCTATTTTCTCTCCATACTTGTTCAGTCTCTCTGGGAAATTGGATCCAGTAACCTCCACACTTCTTCAAGTTAAATTGAAGACTTTTTTGAACTTTTTTAAGACTCTGCCTGATTCCCAGTCCTATGCAAAAAGAAAAAACAAAGTTTTGAATTTCAAAACAATAATAGAGTAATATAAGTAGTTACAGTTCAAATTTAACAATTGAATTGCAATGACTAAAGAAACCTTCATTACTTCATTAGTCACATTTTAGTGCAGATAAACCAAAGAGGACTAATTAAATAAGTGAGACAGTTAGCCCTGACATTGTCTCTTGTTTCTACATACAAAAGCAGCAGCAGCAGCAGCAGGCTGATGCCACTAGTGTGAAGCAGGAAGTGCTTTATCATCCTTTTAGCGTCTCTGTGGTTTTTAGTGTCTTATCATTGCTACACAATAGGATTTACTTCTCTCTTTTTTGAAAAGAACTCATCATCAGATGAATCAAGAATTTCGGGGTGATACTTATTTCTCTCCATATTTCCCTCTGCCCTAAATGACGTACACAATTTCATGGTCAAACTCAAAGGAAATCCATATGAAAAACACACACAGTTTTTGTTAAAGTTATTGTTTTATTTTAGATTTTTGTTTTATAAGATAGACAATGATTTCATGACACATGTTTTGTTGGTTCTGTTGCTTTCAGTTGTTATTTCAAAGATATTTCAGTAAGCTTCAGGGCTTGAAAAATTCACAATTGTATTTTGAAAAAGGTTTCTTGGTGCTCTTCAGTGTATAGACTACCTCACATGGAACCTCTTTATCCTTTGCTCTTGTCTCTATTTTGGTGACTTTAAACACCTCATAAGGAGGAATCAAGATTTCTGCTTCTATGTCTTTACCTGAATTTATCTTTACCCAGGAATATGGTGCGATGTCAGCTCCAAAGCATGTTTCAATCACAAAGCAACTTTTATCTCCATAACTAGCTTCCAAACTTTTGCCTTCGTCGGACTTCAAGGGATGCTTTGAGGAGGAACTGAAACGACCAAAGCGCATATTCTGGTTCAGAACGTCCTGTTTGAAGGAGACAGTAGTTCTCCTGTAAGCAGTCTGACATTTTCCTCCTGTGTTTTTGGCAAGTTTTTGTATTGCTCTAGTAAGAAAATAGTGCAGGGAGTGATAATTAAATCTGGTCTTGTATTCAGGTCCCTGATTTTGAACTGCCGTATTTAATTCATAGTAAACGTTTGTCAGATTCTTTGTGTAAACATAAATGGCCACAAGCTCATCTCTTTCCAAAGGAGTTAATGCGATTTTTACCCCTTTGTAGTACATCTCTGCTTCATTCCAAGAATCACTAAAGTTCTTATGTGTGCTTTTCTCGCTCTCCAGAAACTCTTTCTTCACTAATTTAAGCATTTTGTCTTCACAGTCATCATACATGTCATCAACTGAGTCGACAGCCATGTCCAAGGGACGATCGCCCTATAAATGTATAAAGGAAAAAAAAAAGAAAAGCAATTGTCATTGTTGCTGCTGTTTCTTTATCTATACAAGACAAAGAACTATAGAATGTTAGCAGTCAGACATGATGAATCCACAATCATTCATTTTACCTCTGCAGTCACCATGAAGGCTCCAAACATCAGCAGAACACCAGCCCAGAATGTCATCTTTGTGGTCAGCTCACAGATGAACACGAAGCTTTCCTGTTGGTGCACAGAAGATCAGTTATTATTTTGGTGAATTATTAAATTAATATTAAACTTCAAACCTTCAACTTTGTTAAATTAGAAAGTTGTTAAACACTTGTTAAATTCTTGTTTTAACACTTTTCTTAGTTTGGTGAAATAGCTGTCCACAGTTCAACAACACTTTAGTTTTAATATCCAACCACATACCTTTAGAAGATTAGTTGTAGTTCACTTATCCAACAGTCTTGTTTGCAGTCAGGTGTCAAACACTTAAGTGTCTTTCTGATCCTGTTCGTTCCTGATTGAAAGGAAAGGAAAAAAGACAGAATTAGAGACATTTCTGTCGCTAAAGCAGCCCAGCATCCCTGGTCTATTACTGTCATTATCATAGCAGTAATGTAACATACCTGCAGTACAATGTGTCCACGTCCTCATTTTTACCTGGACTTTTATAACAGTCTCTGGAGTGTTAAAATCAGGGAGTGAGAGATACAATTCTGCCTGAAACAAATTAGTAGTTAAAAATATTTGCATGGATTGTTGAGCCTATCTTTATGATGGAGAACTTTACAAAGAAAACCTTGGGTCAGTTCTGATCAAATCATTTTAAGCCAACAGTTTTAAGAATGCAAAGAGTTCATGCAAAAAGTAAGAAAAGTAACTTGACATACAGTGTGTTCAAAAATGCTACACTGATCACAGAAACCGAACAGGTCAAACTTCAAGCCAAAACATCTGATCAAAGAAAAACAATTGTGCGGTTTTCATTTCAATACCTAATGTCAGTTTTTTTTTTTGTATTTTATTTTATTTTTTTACTGGTTAGTAGTTTTTTTTAGATATCTACCTTTTTGTGGGGTAACCTTCCAAAGTATATACACTTATTTCACTCTACTACCTTCTTAAAAGGTCCAAAATGCTTTACAGACACAGATGCATCCACACACATGAACACTTGAACCAACCTATAATCTTCTCACTCCCTTCAAGCCTCTCCTCCCTCCAGAAAATGATAACCTGCCGATAGGACATCATTTACAAACTGCTTTGAATACTTGTGTGAGCGGAACAAGAGCTCGCATATCATGAGACTAAGCAATCATCTTCAATAAAGTGAGCGGACCGATCTCGTTTTTGCATAACTGCATGTGAGCGTTAAACCACACATCTGCTGCTTCTTTATGTCTCTTTTGTTAATAATTAAACATAATACACTTTGACAAGGCGAGGCAAGTTTATTTGTGGAGCACATTTCATGGACAGAGACAATTCAAAGTGCTTTACATAAAACACTGAAAGAAACACAACAAACAGTAAAGGTGTGATTATTAAAGTAGGATTTAAAGAAAGTTAAAATATCTGCATTTAAAACAAGCATCGATAAACAGATTTAAACTTTTGAATACAAACTAGTCAAATGCAGCTGAGAACAGGTTTCAGCTGATCTAAAGTTTTCTGAAAGTCTGTTCCAGATCCGTGGATCATAGAAGCTGAACGCAGCTTCTCCAGGTTTAGTTCTAACTCTAGGAACTGATAAAAGGGCAGATCCAGCTGACCGGAGAGCTCTGGCTGGTACATACTGGGTCAAGAGGTCAGTCAATCAAAGGGTTGGCATGCTCTTCAACTGAGCTCCCCTCCTGGGAAATTCCCACAGTATCTTTGAAAGTAAAAATTTCTTACAATCATCTCGAGTTGTCTGAGTTTTTGTGACAAACCAGGGGAGTCATGCAACTGTACCTATTGACCATCACAGAATATAAGCGTCTGGTGTGAACTGGAGGTAACATTAGTTTTTTAGAGATACTTTGCTTTCAGGATAGGTGGCGTTCTCCAAAAACAGGTGCAAAACATGTTGGAAACTACAAATTATTTAAATACAACTGTAAAATTGAAATGGAAATGTATTTTTCTTTTGTTTTTTGCTTTTTCTACTAAGGGAGAACAGGAGTAGTATGAAGACAAACTCCCTACCCCACTCTTAATATTTCATATCATACAAACAGATGACTAAGTGAAAACCTGTAATAAAAACAATAATACAAACAGGAGCAGAATATTTATATCATGCTGCATTCAAATCAATTATTTTGTTTTGACATTTAAATTTAAAACAAACCATACTTAAACCCTTTTTCGGCTCATTATCCAACGCATCCCATTTTTTTAACCCAATCAAAGGAAATTCTCATTTGTTTAGGTGTAGTTTTTCCCTTAAAGTTATAATTTCTTATGCTATTTCCTTAATTTATAACAAAGATATTTAGTAAACTACATGGAAAAATAACATTTTTGGCCTTAAACATTACCAGCAGAGTCTGGAGAGAGTATATAACTTTAAATTTGAGAATTCTTGACTTATGAAAAATGATTTAAATGTAAAAAAAAATGAAGGTACTATTATTTGATTTGACATATCTTTATTTGGTAAGTGAGCACGGTATAATGCCCTTTGTGCTGTGAATGATTATAAACCGTTCTCTGTTTGGCTTTGGATAGTTCCCATTTCTGTGTATTATTTTCTGAAAATGAAAACACCTCGTCAGGTAGAAAGAAACTGAAGAAACCCTTTAGTTGTTACACCTGATAAAGGAGTAACATTGATGAGACAAAACATTTCAGTTTATAAATTATTGAATTATTTATTTTTTTTAAATGATAATGAATTGATTATAATAGAAACATTCAACTGTGTAAATCACATAACTCTTACATCATCATCACAATGACTGTGCTTTTAATACTACCTTAAGTATTGAATTCCATGTTTAGGCTGGTTAATAACGCTCCAAGCAGCAGTAAGAGCAGAGCTCCCAGCACAGCAGCAACAAAACATGTCTGCTTCCCTCTGACCAGAACCACCGAGCAGACCAGCAGCAGGACTGCACACGCCGACAGCTTCTCAGCGCTGCATCCCATCCAGACTCTTCTGGCATCTGCTAAAAACGTTGCACTCAGCTCCTCGTTAAGTTTGCAGTTCTGGTCGGCTCTCGGCACTCTGGTGCTCTCCAGCTTGCAGACCACGCCGCACCAGGGCTCACGCTTCAGAACTTCCGTGATTGTGAAGACCTCGTAGGTGGGGATGAGCACCTGCCCCTGCCGCTCAACGCTGGAGTAATCTGTGATGTCCGCTCCGAAGCACGTGTGGATCTCAAAGCAGGACACGTTCCCCTGAAGTTCAAACGTCAGGCTGCTGGATGCTGCCCAGACGAAATGGCCAAAGCGCACGTTTGTGCGGAGGACGTTCTGGTCAAAGTGTTTCCGCGTCCTGAGGTAGGTGGTTCTGCATGGCGCCTGATGGTGACGCAGAGTCTGAATGGCGTCAGTCAGGAAAAAGTAAAAATAGTGGAATCTAAATCTGTGCGTGTTGTACATGTGCCTCCCTCTCTTCACCGCTTCGTTGAAAACCTTTCGGATGTGCGGCAGTTTCGTGTACATGTAGATCACAATGGCGTGGTCGTCTTTTAAGCGCTCGTGCGCGGGTTTCTTTGCACGTTTTTCTGCAAAAGCCCAGGCCTGGCTGAAGTTAGCGTTGTAGTTCCACTCGAACACACCAAACAGGTCGATCAGGGCGGCGGTTTCAGGTCTGCAGCCTGCATACATGTCATCGATGGAGTCTGCGGCCATGTCCAGAGGTAGAATCATCACTTCTGCTTTCTGCACGCAAGAGAATCAATAACACAGATAAGCACTGTTTAACCTTTTAACACCAGAACACCAGTCTTTATGTTCTTTGATTTACTGTCATTTCTAAATTGACACCATCAAACTGATAGCTTGCTGAAAATGCTGAAGCCGAAAGCTTGCTAAAATATAAGCTAAATGCAAAATTAGCCCAAAAAATGAAAAAGTCTAATTTAGCCAAAACGAAAAAGTCTAATTTAGCCAAAACAACTTAGCATATTGTTAAAATATTAGCTAAACTCAAAATTATACTGAAGAAAATTGGAAAAAAATTCTAATTTTGACAAAACAGCTAGCATAATGCTAAAATATTATCTAAATTACAAATTATCCTTAAAAAATTGAAAATATGCTAATTTTGCCAAAAGACCTAGCATATTGCTAAAATATTAGCTAAACACAAATTATCCTAAAAAAAAAAAAACCTGGAAAAAAGATCTAATTTTTCCAAAAGAGCTAGCATAATGCTAAATTATTAGCTAAACTCCTAACTATTAAAACAAAATGAGAAAAAAATTCTAATTTTGGCCAGAACAGCTAGTATATTGCCAAAATATTAATTAGGTTAAATTCTAAATTATTAAAAAAAATATTTGGAAAATGTTTAATTTTGCCAAAACAGCTAGCATATTACTAAAATATTTGCTAAACTCCAACTATCCTAAAAAAAAAGAAAAAAAACTGGATAAAAAATTTAATTTAACCAAAACAGCTGACATATTGTTCAGATATTAGCTAAAAATAGTTGATGGTGTTAACATTTAAAAAGTTACAGTACATCAAAGATTTTGGGTTTAAGCGTCACCGGCGACGCCTCAGGTGTTAGAGGCTTCAGACGCATTTTTAAGTCTCAAAAAGAGTTTTAATCTAACCTCTAACGGTCTCTGAGGCCACCAGAGAATCAGAAATGGGTCGTTGAGTAGCAGAAGCACTACCAGGGCTGCCGTAGAAAAAACGGCCCATTTTCTCAGGATGCCCAGCCCACACGCAGGACCGTTCACGAGCTTCATATCTGAACGAGCACAAAACACAGAGAGTCAGAGACTTCCATTTCTGAAGAAAACAACTCAAATCTTATCCTTCAAAAAAAACATTTAGAAATGTAAAAGTGAAATTTCAGCCTTACTTTTTTTTTCCTGCTTGCAGGGTCCTTTAAAGAGGCAAAGCCAGCAGGTAGCGCTGCATGTTTGTTTGCAGAACAGGAAGTTCTGCATACAGGAATTACAGGTACGACAGACCAGAACTCTGCTCCTCGTTTTGCTATTTCTA
The DNA here is from genome assembly GCA_003999625.1 of Oryzias javanicus. Taxonomy (NCBI): domain Eukaryota; kingdom Metazoa; phylum Chordata; class Actinopteri; order Beloniformes; family Adrianichthyidae; genus Oryzias; species Oryzias javanicus. The sequence continues at coordinate 6,028,126 of CM012437.1, forward strand.
CATTTGCAAAACGTCTGCAGCTATCTATGGAGCGTTTAAAAAGTACAGTAAAGTATTACCACAACCTCCATCTTACTTCAGCTGGAACATGCCTGCCTCTGTTTGTTGTTTGTAGACAAATTCCTGCTGGTGTTAAACAAATCTGACAGTCTGGCTTCAGGAGGGAGGTTCTGCATGTGGTAATACTGGAAAATCCTGTTTGGTTGCAGCTGCTGCTTTGACAAATACTACCAGCATACTGCGGCTGACCATGTGGTGAACTGGTAGGAACTGGTAGGATGTATGAATAATTTCCAAAGGTAGAAAGTTCAAATCTGTCTGCTTTGTTTTTGATGTTTTGTAGTTTGTTCCTGTTTATTCCCTCTAGTCCGATAAATGCACATTTCTCTGGACAGAACAACGACTGGAGCTCAGTCTGCGATGACCGTGAAGAAAAACAAAGTCCAAAGGCCTTGAGATTGGCCTGATCAACCTTTCTGTTGATAAAGAAGCTTTCTACGGTGACAACTCAGGGCCAAAGGAACTTGAAACTCAAAGCTGAAAAACTCAAAATACCTGAAAACAAAAACAGTTTGAAAAAGTTAATGATGATTTCTGAAAGTCAATTATAGCCATGATTTTTTTTCAGTTTCTAAAGTTTCAAAGCTCAAAATTTCACTTTCAAATTCTTATTTTCTTTTTTCAAATCAGAAATATTCAGTTTTCACTATTGACTGTTTACAGAGAACTGGACAGAGTGATCTCCTCCCCCCCTTAGCATTCCAAACAGGAAATACCTGCTGGCTCTAACAAGCCAAAATCCCATAGACGTCTATTCAAAAGTTAAATAGCTGTAACTCAGTCAATCTATTTATCAGAATAATCATTCTTGCTCTGATACATTTTTTAACATTTTCTTGCTAATCCTATTTTTTTCATGATATCATTTTTATTTATCTCAAGTTATAAAAGTTATAAACTAACCAATCTGATGCTTCAGTGAACGCATCACACCAGGTGTGGACCTCAACAGGCTCACGCCTAACAGTAGTTGCCATAGAAACGTGACTCAGGCCGACTCGGGCCAATCACTGTGATCTGGCTCCAAATGGCGGCCCCCGTATCGCAGAAAAATGGTGACTGAATTGGATTCATTTCACTGGAACCGAAACTAAGGCATTTTCTGTGGGCGACCTCATACTCATGCAGTCCAGTTCTCTATATACAGTCCATGGCTTCATCTTTTGACTCCTTTCTGGCGTGTGGGGGTGGAGCTTAAATAAAGGACCAAACAGAATGATGAGGGTGCAACTTGATTAATTACTGTCAGAAAATAAAAACACGAGGTATTAAAGTGGTTGTTGTGAACAAAATTGCCACAATCGGCACATATTCAGCCTGTGTAACTGATTCAAATTGTATTTAGCAATAGGAACTTCTCAGGTCTTTGAAAAAAACGCCCTAGAATATCAAAAACCCGAAGGTAACATTTCCAACTGGTAATTGAATGCAGAATTTTGCCAAAAAAGATCATCAAAGTGTCTGAGCCTAGGAGAGGGTCTGCTGGAGGACAGGTAAGAATTCAATGTTGGAAAAAGGTGCATTGGTGACAAGCTGCTGCGTTTGGCTGAATCTGAAAAAAGAAACTTGAAACAGTAATAATGATTACTAATAATGTTCCTTGTGATTTTTCCTTAAAGACAAGAGAGGGAAAAAAACTTTATTTACAGATAAATACTACCAAAAATTAAAACACTAACTATTCTAATGGTTGTTGTGGAAAAAAACAAATTCTCAGCGCTGTTGCAATATGGTTAGCTTTCTTCCCTTACAGCGAGAAGGTCCCCATTTCAAGTCCCGGCTGGGGACCAGAAACAAAACCACGGATGGGGGACCGTTCTGTGTGGAGTTAGCATGTTCTCCCTGTGGGAGTTTTCTGGGGACTCCAGCTTCCTCCCAACATCCAAAAACATAATTCGTAGGTTATTTGGTGACTCTAAATTGTAAAAAAAACAACTATATGACTTTTGAAGATTCCTTAACAAGCTTTATAAACACATTAATAAACATAATATAATATAATAAACATTATTTAACAAACAATAAACATTATTAATGTGTTTATAGAGTGTTATTAAGACCTTTATTACCACAATAAGCCAATTAAGGTTTATTAAGATAATTATTAAGATTCATAATATCTAAAATTAGGTAATTGTCTGAAAGTTCATATCAATAAACTGTTTACAAGCTTAACAAATGTATTAACTATCTTTGTCAACATTATCTTGAGTGATTTGCAGCACCTCATCCAACAGTTGAAGCAACAGCGGTCTGGGGGAGCATCAGCCACACTGAGACCTCATTTGAAGAATCTCCTTTGTTTTAGGCATTCGATGTAGTTCATCCAGTGAGCCTTTAATGAACCGTGTGCATTTTTATGTGATCTGTCAGCCTCATCCTCACTTACCCTAAAGAGGTTACCTGCTTTACATCTGAGCACTCATCGAGGGTTAGACCGATAAAACTGTTGGAGTTCTCTTTTGCTAGTTCATCAAGATGAGAAACGTGTGGAGGATTTGTTTCTCATATTTCTTCTTCAAGATTCATCCATTTTCTAAACCTGGTTTGTCCCTTTTGAGGGACAGGGTCTAACCTGACCCCTTCTGGACGAAGCCAGAGTACACCCTGTCCAATCACACACCCATATACACCTAGGGACAATTTAGAGTCACCAATTAACCCATGAAGCAAGTTTTTGGATGGTGAGAAGAAGATTTAGTTCCCAGAGAAAATCCACACTCCACACAGAAAGGTCCCCCATTGGTGGTTCTGATGCAGGTTTCAGGTCCCCAGCTGGCACTTGAACTGGGGACCTTCTCACTGTGAGGCAAGAGCGCTAACCACTGGATGTGCCATTAATAAATATTATGAATTATGTTTTGTCATTTGCGCGTGTTGACACGTCAACATTCATTTTTTAAAGCTATTTTAGAGTTTAGCTAATATTTCAGCTAACTAATGTTTTTTTTTTAAGTTTTTTAGGCTATTTTGAAGTTTAGCTATTATTTTCAGCAACATGCTAGCTGTTTTGGCTACCCTAAATTTTTTTTTTTCCTTTTCGTTTTTTAGGCTAATTTGGCATATAGCTAATATTTTAGCTGGCTATCAGCTTCAGCATTTTTAGCAATCCATTTCAGCATTTTCAGCTATCAGCACTAGCAACTTCAGCCACCAAATTCAGCTTACAGCATTCACATTAGCATTATCGCAGGTAAAGCTATATATCTAATTCATAATTATGTTAAAACGTTACAGATTTAAAATTTTCAAAATGTAATTTTAGAGTTCAATAAATGTTAATCCTGTTCGACCATGACCTAAGGTGTGGTATGGGTTTTGGCATCTTGTGTGATTGAGTTTGACACTCCTGCTCTAGATTATATGCAATCAAAACTCCACATTTATCAATCATGATCTGTCAAGGATTTCAAGCTGAACCAGTTCTTTTAGCCTTGATTTTGCCTCTCTGGTTGAAGAAAATTTCCTTTTTTTAACCATGTAAAAAATAATTCATACTTTCTTTTAACATCGATAAGAGCTTTTGTCTGTGATTGGCTGTTTAGTGACACGTATGTCATACTAAATGAAACTTATAAAAACAAAATTAAAGTTCAAAAATTAAAGTTAAGTGCCGAAGCCAGATGAGAGACAACACATTTGAAAAAATGTTTTTTCCGAATACAAAATTATTTTGAAAGCAAACGTTTAATTAATTAATTGATTATGTTTTTTGCAACTATGACAAAAAATATTTTTAAGTTAAACAATTGGGTTGTAATTAAATAAATTTTTATCTTAAAACAATTGCTTTGGTGGCTTGCACAAAGATCACTTTGTATGAAACAGCTCCTGTATGAATGGTCTTCTCTGTCACAGCCTCTCACGCTCCGTTTTTTGTTTCCAGACAGACGCGGACCTCCAGTTTGTCAGGTAGCATCTCATGTTGTTCCGTCAGCATCAGGAGCTCTGTGTCCCCCCTCTCCATCCCGCCAGGCCTCCTCTCTGTGGAAACTTGATGATGTCACTGATTAGGTCATTGGGTCAGTCAGTTGAATGGTTGGATTTTGTCAGGGGAATTAAGGTGCACCTGCAGCCCAGCTTGGTGATAAAACAATAGCGCCTCCTGGTGTTCACTTCAGGTGCAGCTGGCTGCTGTAATCAGCAAAAAAATGCGACCAGCAGAGAGCACAATTTGTTGGTCATCCATGTTTTTTTTTATTTCTATGTAAATTTTGTTCTTCAAAATTTGATATAACAGCTGGAAAAATTAAGTAAAGATACTTTTACCTTTTTTAATACTGAATAAGTATGTATGTGGATTTTGTTTCAAATATATCAATTTTTTGTAGTTCTGTCATCAATTATTAAAAAACACAGTCAGAAAGATTATCTGTGGGAGTAAACCAGTAGAAATATCTAAAGAGACAACAGATTTAAAATCTTTGTCATTATTTAATTAGTTTAATAACAATTATTTATAGAAAGTTTCACAAAAACTAGGAAACATAACACAAATAAGTGTATATAAATAAAAAAAATAAATGTATTGAATGTCCGTCTGATGCATAAAGGCACAAAAATGCAGAATTTATTTATCATTAGAAAATAATTGCAGTATCAAAATGCCCACTGGATGGCAGAAGCGACTCAGGCGACTAAATCAAGTCAGTTTCTTCTGCAGGTCATATTGTTTTAACTCATTCTTGTTTAGGGGTTTTCTTGTCATTTTTCTTCACAATATTTAAAAAAAAAAAATCATGAATTTGATTCTAAATAAAAGCTGTTGGTTCCTCGGCACAAAGTTTTAGTAATTTTTGGATTTTCTTTTTATGTATATCTGAGAGCCAACTTCTACTATGAGTAGTCTCAATAAAAGGTCCTAAATGTTTTCTGAAAGTTACTTGACAAAAGTATAGTTATGTTTACTATTTTTTCTTTTTAAGGTATGAAAAGGGTTCAATTGTGTGTATAAATCCCTTTTCCTTTTATAACGACTTTTTATATTGTAATTATTGCTTCTTTCAAACTGCTTTTATAAAAGCAAAATATTCGTAAACTTTTCATTTTTGAACTATTTAAAGAGAAAATTAATGGTTTTCCCATTCCAAACAGCACTTTTGTTACCCTTTACAAAATAAAAATGCTTTATGAGTGTTTCTTAGATAGTAGTTCACTGATCATTTAGAATTGAGTAGTTTACTTTAGAATAGTTTCTCCCCGAAGAAACTTTACAAATACGTTTTATTGTTTGTTTTTTATTGTTACCTTTGAGCTACTAGCTTAGCAATTCGGGTAGCTTTGCAGATAGCCACTTTAAGTCATGTGACCAAGAAAAGGATGTCATGAACAGAAACCAGGCAGTTTTCAAAATAAAACTTTGGTCATGAAAAGAAAATTTATACTGAAATAATCTGAGTCGGCGCGTGTATTTCTTGTGTTCTGTCTGGGACCCGGTACCAATTTACCCACAGACTGGTGCCGGTCCACGGTCCAGAACCTCTGATACAGATATGTGCACCAAAAAAAAAAAAATGAGAGTTTAAGAAAAAACTATTCATTTATAAATACAAATATAATAGTCTACTTATCTTATTATGATTTAGGATGTTTATAAATCAGTATTTTGTGTACTAATCCTAGTATGTGGATATTTAAAAATTCCAATTGGTATCTTCACCAGTTTTAAGAGTGACTCATGAGCAAAAACTAACAGTTTTAATGGTTTAGGAGGATTTTGTTGGGTAAAATTTGAGATTTTCAGCAAGATTCAAGTGTGAAAACATGGCAAACTCTTGGTGTGGTGGTCCGTTTTAACGTGTTATGGAATATTATCCTCATGCAGAAATATATAAAGGTCTCTGGGAGATCAGGAACGGTTTTGATATAACCATCATATCACTTTTGAGTCTATGAACTTCTTCTTTTCTATAATATTTTTCTTTTAGACTAGACTTTGATGTTTGCATATGTAATATGTGAATTTACAGATTTCTTTTTATATTCCAAGAGGAGAGTATTTTAATGCAATGATGAAAAAAAAAGACACTTCGACAATAGCTAATAAAGTTTAATTATCAGTTTCAGAAAAAGTCAAGCAATCGTTACAAGAAACAACCGAATGAACCTCGAAAGGTCATAAAAATAACAAGAACAATACTACTTAAAGTGGAAGAACAAAGAGCAACTTCCAGCAGCGGAACGTGGATGGCACCTCTGGGGTGTGCTTCACTCACACACACTCACTCGTTCACACACCTGCGGACCCACTCGGACGGTGGGCCGTCTGAACGCAAGCCCCACCGGGAGGAGGAGGAGGAGGAGGAGGAGCCTAACTCTTGGTCCTTCTATGCAAAGAAACGCTAAATAAATGCTTGCCTTCAAAAGTTACAGCACTCACAAAATCAAAGTACAGCAGGTTTTACTACGCAAGAGAGAACAGAACTCCAATCGGGCCCCCCGTCCCACCCACCCACTAACATCGCATGTGGACATCAAAGCAGCCGCATCACCAAAAAATGCAAAGCGCCAATTCGCAACAGTTCCAACCAAACAACCACTCTTCTTTAGAACATCACAACAAAAAGAAATGCGATTCTTAACAGTATTGCCACATATACAGTTGAACAAAAAGATGAACATATAGATAAGAACAAAAGAATAAATTAAGTGATTGTTCAGTTCAAGATGACAAAAAAGACACATATTAGTCAACTGGAGATTTCTTTCAAGTCTATTTAAAAAAAAAAAAGAAAAAAAAAAAAAAAGAAATGCCATCTTCATCACAAAAACGTTCTCAACCTCCAAGCACATTCATGTCACATGGTTGTAAGAAAACACTGGAATAATCCTCATCAGCAGTATTTACAAGAAGCTTTTGTGTCACTCTTTTAAACAGAGCAGAGATAAACTCTCACATACACGTTGCATTATTTTAATATTCTGTGCTGGATCCAATTCCCATTTCCCCGGCGGGAGAAGAGGTCTGTCCCAAACATGTGAGCACTTAGAACTGAACAAGTTCGATCCATACAGGGAGGCTGGATACTGCTTTTTGTTAACCTCAAAAGACAAAAGCAATGGTTATACATAAATAGCTACAGTTTAGTAACAAATGCAAGTGAGAAACTGTACAAATTGTTAACAAAACCGCATGGGAAGACCGCAGAGGAGCTTCTCCTTCAGCCTGTATCTTCTGAGTTAATGATGTATTAGAGGATGTTGGTCCAACAACACAAAAACACATTCCTTCATTGTCATTAAGGTGTCACAGACCGGAAAGTGCAAAAAGGCATTTGCACTGTTCGAAGCATAACTGCAGGAGGGAGGGAGAGAATGTGAGTTAGTCCTGACACAACAGAGCATACTGTTACGCTTGGATATGTTTGTGTCCCGCGCCGCCGCGTCAGAGAATGAGCTTCACTGTCAGGTCTCTGGATGAAAGACTCCCATCTCACACTTGAGCTCAAGATGCAGAAGCCACCAAATCAGCCCACACATTCTCATACCCCAGCCGTCACATATTTTGGTTAACGCCTGGTTTACACCAGACGCGGAGCGCCGCGGTCCGGAGGGCTTGTGCCGTGCAGTGGATCGTTTTGGCATACGGTCTATTTTGTGCGCGAGCCACGAGCGATCCACGTCAATTCTGGCAGGAAGTTACATCAAGATACCTGGGAAAATATGGTTTATTTTCAAAATATACCCCATTTTTCAGAATAAAACACCGCGATTGACAAATGTGATCATGTTTTTGTATCTAAACGGTCCAAAGAGATAATATACACACAAAAAAACATACACACATACTTCTCTCAGTGGGTTTTAGCAACAGATAAATTAAAGAAGTGTCGGCCAACGTACTACTTGCCTCTTCTTAGCAGAAGCATGGGGTAATATTTTCAGGTGATTACTTAAAAAAAAAAAGCTCTAGCAGAGGCGTCTAACGACAGTCGCAAAAAAATGCGTGTCTGGTGTGAATTGCAGGTACTCCGCTCTGCGGTACTTCCACGTCCAGTGTGAACCTATAGTAAAGCCCCTTCCGCATCACTTTTTTGCTGTTTTGAGTGTTTCCAACTCCTCGTTTTTTGACGTACTGACTGTTTGTAAAATCAAGGGTCTGCAACCCCTTGGGACGCGGTACCAGATGCACACTGGTCCTCAGGATGAGTCCAGTACCCTCACCCTGTACCATTACCCTAATCTTTACCCGGTACTGGTTCACATCCGGTACCGGTTCAGGTCCGGTGTCGGGTTAGGGTACAGGTGCGCTACGTGTCGCTGTACAGAAACGGTTCTGGTTCGTGGCCCTGTGATTTAATGGGAACAGCCGATAAGTCAAAAACCGTCGACTTGTGGACACACAAAATGTCAAAAAGTGACGCAGAGGATCCCTAATCAAACGTGAATATGTGAAGTCTGGAGAGTGAGAATGTGTTTAATAAGCAGGAGCGCATCTGAGGTTTAACAGCCTGTTACGCATAAGGCTTAAAAACCTTTTTATTTATCAAAATCAATTTAGATAACTAAATTGGGAACAAAACAGCAGAAAACAAATTTACCTTTACATCATCTGCCTTTTGGTCTAATAAACAGCAGCTTTGATGGCTTTTTATTTTCTTTAATAATAAATGACATCATCTGCGTAGAATCTGACTTGCATAAAGATTCTTAAATTGTTCGATTTACACTCAAGAAAAAGAAGTTTTTAGATGGAATTTTACCAATCTTAAGAAAGTAGAGTTTGGACTACGAGAGCATTAAATTCCTCTTCCCCTCTGTCAGGACAACGAAGCTCATGCTCCTCGAGACCCTCTTCCCTGGAATTAGCCGGGATGCAAAAAGGCATGATTCAGTTTGTAAGAAAACTGAGCGACTCTCCACTGAGCTGAGGGACATGAAGTTCAAATGCAGATGGGATGCAAGGTGGACTTCTGGGAGCTGACACCAGAGCGGTGCAGCATGCAGAGGCACTGAGTTCAGAGGGTTCAGAGTCCGGCCTTCAGACTTCATACCCTTTCTTCTACTACAAACCCTAAAGCAGATAAATACTTCTTACAATATGAGTTTTTGTTGTGAACACTTCATGCAGCATATAAACCTCTCTGGTTGAATACTATGTGGGACACTAATAAGAACTGGAGGGATTAGAGAAAAGATCTCCACCACCATCATGGCTGTGGACCCACCACTAAAGGGGTCAAGTTCTTCTGTTCAGGATGTCCCTGATGAATTTTCTCTTCTCAAAGCGTCATTGGCTTTTGATTTCCCATGAATCAGTCTGTGACTGACAACTCCCTAAAATGGCCTTGTTCCAGCTTGTTAGGTCAAAGCGGATGGAATTTACATCATAAGAAATGTCCAGCATTAGTTTCAGGCAACACTTGACCTGTCATGAGGAAGTACTTCCATAATACGCAAATACATAAAAAAGCAAAATATAAACGTCTGTCAGTAACTAATCTGTCCCGACCTAAGAACTTCAACTGCAGACAGGAAGGCCTGTTATGTGTAAACAACTGTGGGCATTTAGAAGTGAAGAAAAGGGAATGGATTGTTGTATCTTTGGAGGTATAAAATTCAAGTGTTTGGCAACAAGCAGGGGGAGGAAGGAAGAGTAACAGCCCTGCCTTTGGAGTGTTAGCCAGGTAGAGTCTGGAGACCTGAGGTGTGTTCATGCCATGATTGTACTGGTCTTGCATCTTTTATGCGATGAAACAGATGATTGTGAAGATTCCTGGCTGTATTTCCGGTAAGTCTTATTCTAGCAAATGTTCTCTACTGTGCAACTTCAAGTCTGATTTTTGAACCAAATATAATATACATTTTTTTTTATTTCTGTCAAGGCAACTCCCTAGATTGGAGTCAGTTTAACTAGATGGATTTTGTTAAACAGACCACTAGATAAACATGAGGATTTTGAATGAAGGTCTTGCTTGAACAGAAGTGACCTGTAGTTAAACTTGGATGGCTTCAGAGGCGATGAAAACTGTGAAGACTATGGCGAATCATCGAATATGGCTAAAGAAGTTAAATGTCAGGGCACTGTTTGGAGGTTAGGCTAGTTTGATTGGACTCAAAAGACCTTGTAAAGCGGGAATAAAAAACAGGGGGTGGGGGCACGTTCCTCAGTCCTGCTGTTCGCTCTGTTCAGCATCGTCAGAGTTGGAAGGAGAAGCGGGCGACTGGAGGTGGTTGGAATCGGGTAACTGGTTTGAGGAAGAGCCCTGCGAGGCGTGGTCCGGAAGGGTCAGGGTTTCTGGGGCGGACTTTTTGCGGGGTCGGTCTTTGGGGACAGACAGGGACTCTGGTGCGTCGGTGCACATGGGGGTTGAGGGGGCGCTGGCGGGGCCGGTGAGGGCACAGGAGGAGAGGGGCGTCTCGCTGATGGAGATCGACGGGGGGAACATCCCGATCTTCTGGTTGGTGGCCTCCTGAATGTTGCGCTCAAACTCTCTCACCTCATCCATCGTCATGTCTGGATTAGAGAGAAATAAAGTTACGATCAGAAAAAGACGTAGAGGGAGGGTCACGGTCCGTCTATGAGAGCATCTCTGATTCCAGGTGAAGTTTTACGTTCATTCAGATCACTTATTCCAGGTAAACAAAACAAAGGATCTACACTCACTAGCCACTTTATTAAATGGTAAATGGCATATACTGATATAGCGCTATACTACCTTCTTAGAAGGCCCAATGTGTTATACAGTCACAGTCCTATTCACACACTGCCAACCTATAGCAACCACCAGCAAGTGGGGTTCAGTGTCTTGGCCAAGGACACTACAACAACCTGTGATATTCTGATCAGAGGTCGACCCCCATGGCCATCCCACTCCAAGACACACCTGTCCAACTGCTTGTTGATGCAAATTTCAAGTTATCCAATCACAGCAACTCAATACATTTAGTCAAGACGATCTGCTGCAGTTCAAATCGAGCATCTGAATGAAGAAGAAAGGTGATTTAAGCGACTCTGAACGTGGTAGGGTTGTTGGTGTCAAACGGGCTAGTCTGAGTATTTCTGAAATATCGCTGATCTGCGGGGATTGACACCCACAACCATCTCTAGGGTTTACAGAGAATGGTCAGGAAAAGAGAAAAATATCCAGTGAGATGTCTTGTTGATGTCAGAGGAGAATGGCCAGACTGGTTTCAGCTAATATAAAAACAACAGTAACTGTATTTTTCTCATTATTTTCAAAGACGGCATGCTTTTAAGTCTGAAACATCTTTAACCTTTTTTGGGAAATTAGCCACAACTGTCAAACAATACATTACTCAGGGTGAAAACATGTTAGATTCAAAGTCTGAAAATGGAGTTTAAATCTAGCATTCTATGATTTGTCTTTAATATCTCCAAGGATGAGCAAAAAAATTCTTACTTCAAACAAAAGAGTTAGTTAGACCATTTTGAGACACGTGAGTGGGACCATGAGCACAGTTACATGAAGCTGTAATGGGATGAAACATGGAGCAAAACAATGAAAGAGACATACGCTTGCTTTGTCATGGATCTCTATGTCATCCAGTGTAGGTGGGTTTGTTGCCGAATGCTCTTGCTGCTCATGGCAAACTTTAATGTTGGTTTTCTCATGCATTTGTCTCTCGTAATCCCGCACGTCATCCAAAGTCATATCTGGAAGAAGGTGGGGGAGGGGAGCAGCGGGGGATGGAAAGGCTGTAACTCATCCACAATGCACTCCAATCAAGAGACAGTGAAGGAGACGTGTGCCGCGGAACCGAGAGCTTGCCGCGGGGCTGAGGAGAGTGTGCAGGACAAGGCAAGACAAATCCGAACCACACCAGCAAGAGAGGAGGATCAAGTGTGCTTCAAGAGGAAGGAAGTGCCAGAGGAACACCCAATGTTTCATTGACCTGACAGGCAAGACAAAAACTAATCGTGTTTTTAAAAAAAAGATGAGAGAAGAAAATCATTCCACAAAGAAAAAGTTTTATGAGAATTGAATTTCCAGAGAGAAAGGAATATTAAGGTTAGTGATTATGCAGAGGAGAAGACTCAAATGTTTGGTGCCAACGATAATGGGCTTATTATGTGTGAGCCTTGCAGTTATGCAAAAAGCTGAACAGCTGAGTGGGTAAATGGGTTGCAGACACTGGAGGGGCACACGGGGCGGCCTCATGTGCAGACAGGAGGAGACAGACAGCCAGCGTTTCTGCTTCAGTAAATGCACAAATTTCTTCATCCAAGGCCAATTTTGGATTTCATAACCAAACTCTCAGGATCGTAAAGAGAACTGAAGCAGCTGCCGACACTCCCAACAGAGTCCGTCAGTGGTGGGTGAGTGGGAAGTGGAGGGTCCGTGCTCAGGAGAGAGGTGGAGCTGGAGCAGTGGGACTACAAGGACTTACACAATCAACACAGACGACGGCTTAAAAAACACTGAGAGACAGCAATCACCAGGGCTGCAATGTAAATGCTGGATACATAAAGAGGACTCCTGGACAACAGATAAGGAAGCATCTCAGAAATATTCTTGCGGGCCTACCTATCCACTCATCGACCCAGGCAAACGCCTGTCTGTGTCCCAGCAGCAGCACATCCCGGACCACCTGCAACACACACCCACACTCTTCAAGTGTCACACAACGTTTGAATCAATCAGACAAGGACAAACTAATGTCAGATGTTGTTGGAACAGCACAACTCTTGTTCGTATGCAGCCGTTTAAATCCTTCCCATCTGCTTGAGTGATAGATGGGCTTGAAGGTATTTACCACAAATTGATTCAACGTATTCTGGTATTTCTGAGTCACTTTTGCATGCGGGGGAAGGGGTGCTGTGTATTTGAACTGTGACCCACATGGTAAGAGACAAAACTTGAATGTATAGGGTGTAGAAAAATCGAAAAACATACCCCTGGGTGGAGTAAAAGTAAAGTTTGGAAGTCTATTACATTAGAAAAACTTCTGAAATTCAATTTTTAGTTGTATTTTTTACTGTAACAATGTCACACATTTTAATGAAAATATTAGATATTTTCACAGCAAATATTAGATTAGATTAATTGATTCCAGGTCATGACCTCTCACCTTGTGCACAAACTGCTCCACTCGCGTCTGCAGGCCCCACACCTCGAACTTGACGGAGACCAGTTTATAAGAGCACATGATGGGGTCCTGCGTGTCCCTCCAGCCTTCCTGCAGCATTCCCCGCGACGTCTTCTCTGACCTGAAATACCTCAGGTCCTGCATCGTTGGTGGGAGAGAACATCCACGGGAATTGTCCGAGATGTCAGGAGTTTACAGTAAACGACTGAACTTATGGGCTGCCACGATTGGTCGACTATTAAAATAGTTGACAACTAATTTAATAGTCGCTTAGTTGTTACTTTATAAGTAACATAAAGCTATGATGGCATTCTGCTAGCTTTTTGGATTGTTTTGAAGTCTATTAAGGTTTTTCAGGCCGTTCTGGAGTTTAGCTAATATTTCAGCTGCATTATTATTATTAACCTTTATTTAACCAGGGGTGGATCCCATTGATTGAGATTTAAAACCTCTTTTTCAAGGGAGCCCTGGGGAGGAATCAATACAGCAATAAAATACAACATGCTAGCTATTTTGGCTAACATAGGCTTTTTTTTTCAGTTTTTTAAGTTAATTTGAAGTGTATCTAATATTTCAGCTGCTTGCTAGCTATTTTGGCTAATGTAGGCTTTTTTCTGTTTTGGAATTTAACTAATATTTTATCAGCTTAAGTGTTTTTAGGTATTAGCTTTGGTGATTTCAGCTATCAGCTTCAGGGTTTTTAGCTATCAATTTCAGCATCAGCACTAGCATCTTCAGCAAATTCTGTTTACAACATTTGCACGAGCATTATCACAGGTGTTGCTATATATTTAGTTCTTCGTTTAAAGCTAACGCTGGCTAAGACTTGTGCTTTGCATCCAGTGTAGACATGACCCGATTAGTCGACTAATCAGGAAAAATAATTGGTGATGGTGGCTCAGGTGGTAGAGCAGGTCGGCCAATGATCGAAGGATAGGCGGTTCGATTCTCGCTCCCGCCAGCCAAAATGTCGTTGTGTCCTTGGGCAAGACACTTAACCTTACTTGCCTCCAGTGTGGCTCCACTGGCGTGTGAATGTGTATGAATGTCCCGGTGATGGTCAGAGGGGCCGTAGGCGCGAACTGGCAGCCACGCCTCTGTCAGCCTGCCCCAGGGCAGCTGTGGCTACAGTAGTAGCTTATCATCACCAAGTATGGATGAGGTGTGAATGAATAATGGACATGCACTGTAAGCGCTTTGAGTGCCTTGAAAAGCGCAGATAAATCTAATCCATTATTATTATTATTATTATTATTCGACTATTAAAATAATCGTTCGTGGCAGCACTACTGAACTTACAGTTGCAATATTTCAGCTTAATAAACAAAAAATCATCTTTAATACAATAATAGATAAATATGATCTGAATTGAAGGAAAGAGAATTTATTTAGCAAAATGATGATGCTCACTGAGACACCTTTCAATGTGAGCAGTTTCAAGAGATCATTGGAAAAAATGCAGAATCTTAGGTTTTCCTAAACTTTAAGTTGAGTCATTTAAATCTAAAATAAATCACTCTTTGTATTGTATAACTGAAATAACATATTTATCACTGCAATTTGAGATGTACCAATGATATTAGTATCAAACAAGATGGAGGTAACTTGCTAGATAAACTACAGAAATGTCCAGTTGTGTTATTTTTCTTCTATCTTCATACTTGTAGTGTTTTCTCACACATAACGCACCTCTGACTCTTTGTAGTAGCGCTCAGGGATCTCATCGTAGACGATGTCAACGAAGCACACCTCCCTCTCCTGATCCTTCAGCTCCGTGTCAAAGATCTGAAAGAGGCAGAGCGCGCAGGATGAGGTCTCAAGTTTCCTGAAACCCCTTCACTGATGCTGGTCATCAACACAAAGCAGCGGCGTGACACCTACATCCCCACCAGGGGGCGCTCTCCTCACACATGTTCATTTGGATGCTCACTGACTGCAGTCATATGTTCAGCCAGCTGTCCTCACTCATTGCTGGCATTCTTCATCATCATTAGCTGCTGATCACACACAACTTTTCTGCTTGATTTCCTTCTCGACTGTAAGTAACCCATTCACATGTATGTTCGTGTCGTTTTCCTCGCCTTTCAGAGAGCCTCAGAGGTTTTTAAGAAGACCCACCTTTTTAACATGGCTTTTATATCATCCAATCTGTTACAGTTACAAGAAAAAGGATGTGAATCCTTTGGATTTCTGCATGAATTTGTCATAAAATATGTTCCGATCTTCATCCAAGTCCCATCACATGATAAACACAGCCTGATTTCCTTAACCCTTCCGCTCTCCTTGGGGTCCAGATGGCTCCAACCACATATTGTTATGCGATTTCTTCCATGACAAATGTGGACGAAGTGGGACAGGTTTTTACGTCTGTCATGGACATTAGTGAAACTCAAAAATCAGTGAAAAAAAAAAGTTCAGCGCACTGTCCTGTGGTGTCCAGATGACCCCACTTTTAATGTAAACAAGCTAAGGAGAGCGGAAGGGTTAAACTAATCCAACTTCAACTTGGTTGAAGCATTGCTGTCAAAGCAGGGTCAACCAGTTATTAAATCTAAGGGTTCACATATTTTTTCCACTCTGCACTTTACAAATATTGTTCAATAAAAACACACAAAAACTTACATTTTTGTGTTGTATTAGTTTAAGCAATCTCTAGTTATTCTGTGATGTAAATTTTATGACAAAGTCAAGCAGAAATCCAAGTAACCCAGAAGGACTCACAACTGTATTTATAATAAAACCTTTGGTAACACTTAACAAGCTTTATTAACACATTAAAAATGTTATTAACTATTAATTATATTGAGTGATTTGCAGCACCTCATTTAAAGTGTTACCAAACCTTTTTTAACCCAATTTAACGGCTGGATTTTTGTCCAGCTATGAAAAACGTATCGTTTTTGGTTTTATGTAAGACATTTTCTGGCTGATTTGGTTCGAGACATCAGGCAGTCAGTATTTAATATATTTATTTTAATTTACTTTTGCTTTAATATATCTAAGTACATTTTCATTGGATTTATTTTGTCTTTTGTTATTAGTTTTTATTTGTAGAGTGCCTTGAGATGAACGCATGAAAGGACTTTTAATAAATAAACATTGATTGATTCAAACAGTAAAAGAACAATTGTACTTTCTTTCAGTCAAATTCAGCAAAACTCAGCTCCCATATGACCAGCAACAGGATCTGGGAGTCAGAGAGAACGTAGAGATTTTTAAGAGAAGGCACAAGACCCGTCTTTTTAACCTGGATTTTAACTAACTTTATTATTAACTTTTATTTCTTTAATTTATGATTAACACTGATTATTGACTAATTTTAACACTTATTATTTTAATATGTTTTTGTTTATTTTATTGCATTATTTTACTATTAAATTATTGTGCTAGTTTTATGTTAATCATTTGGTATACAAGGACTTTGGATCACATTTTGTATGAAAAGTGCAACATAAATAATGATTGATTTGATCGATTCATTTTTTAATGTGTTTTTGTCGAGAATTTGGCTTTTTTCCCTTTTTTTTTTTGCTAAAGGAAGAAGTTTTTATAATAGGATTTTAATGTAAAAATTAGCTAGAAAATCAATCACCTAAGGAGAAAAAAAAGAGTAGTGAAGTGTGATGCTGTAACAATAGAGTAACCTTAATCATTTGTCCTGTTTCAACATGTAAATGTGGAGCAGCAGCCACTGGCACAGGTCACGTAGCCCCATCCAGAAGTCCATTTGACCAGGATAAATCAAAGCGGTTACATAATAAATGGGATTTCAGAGAGCCTCTCGCTTGAACAAGAAGACAGTCAAATCCATAAAGACGTGGCTAATGCGGCTGCATAAAATGTTCTCCATCTGTAAATCAGTAAGAGATTTGTGTTTAGACTACAGGTATAGTATTTACATTTTGAGGATGAAATGTAAGCTCTTAAGAGGTCAAAAGAGCTTAACTCCGCATGATCGCAAAAAGGAAAACAAATCAATTGGAGACAGCTGCAACAACACAGAGGCCAGAGCCACAATTCAGTGCAGATGGAGAGAAAACAAACAGACTGCTGAGCTTAGTAAGATAAAACCTCTGGACGTCCTCAGACGGCATAACCGTAGTATTGTGGGATCCCATCAAGGAGCAGGATGTCAAGAATAAAACAGAAAAAGAAGAATACAGATTGAAAGCATAAACAACAGAAAAAAGAGGCTAAAACATGTTTTCTTTTGTAGAGATGAAGCTGAAACTAATAATTACAGGGGTTTTTTTTAAGTTAAACGAAGCCCAAATAATGAGACGTCCCCACAGATGCAGGGAGGTGGGAGGAGCTTGAGCAGCCTCTAGTGCTGGTGATGTAACAAAGACATTCAGATGCACGCTAAGCTCAGACAGATTTACCGCCTGCTCACAACAGACCCACGACGACCAGAGATGGTCTTAAATAACACAGCGCTATTGTTCCAGCCCACTCCTTCCCCAATTATGTTTGGGATTAATTGACAAGAAGAACAGGAACCCAACCAAACGTCAAAGTCAATGAACGTGTAAACCAGGAGTGGGGCAAACTACGGCCCGGGGACCGAATGCGGCCCGTTAAGATGTTGAATCTGGCCCGCCAAACTGAAATAGATTACATTCATGATCCGTATTAATGTTTTAATTACTTTGTAATTCTGGTTTCTACCCAAAAATGTTGAAATACAAACAAATTGACACAGATCAGGGGTGTCAAACTCAATCGCACAAGGGCCCAAAATCCAAAACACATCTTCGGTCGTTGGCAAAACAGGATAAACATTTACTGAACACCAAAACTAATTTTTAAAACTTTAAAAATGTAATTTTTTATCATAATTATGAATTAAAAGGAATATTGTTACAGAATAGATCAACTTAAACTCTAAATAACTTTCAATATTTTGCTCTGCATATAAATATATTCTCCTAAAGTTAGAAAAAAGTGCAAGATAACATCGAGCCATTAATAAAAATAAAATAAGATGATCTAGAGGGCCGGATAAAATTACCCGGAGGGCCAGATTTGGGCCCCGGGCCTTGACTTTGACATGTGACCTAGATGAAGACCGATTTGATTGTTTTTTCTTCCATTCATGTGTGTTTTCAAAGTCAGAAGATCATTTCTCAGATTGTTCCACCTGAATGCAACATTTCTATAAGTTTGTGTTTAAGACGATGACAAGAACAGTTACAGTTTTAAATCAATATTCCAAAAAATTCTGTTTTTAAATATGCATTAATTTTCAATCAAAATTCTAGCATGTTTTTCCTCTTTCTATTGCGGGGTGGATGACAAAAACTCTAACGCTTTGTGGCCTAAGATTCAAAACGTTACCCTGCAGTAAGCCATCCTCTAACGTTAAACTGAACTTTCTTCACACAGAGTCAGCCTTTGCTTTA
Organism: Oryzias javanicus; assembly: GCA_003999625.1. Lineage (NCBI taxonomy): Eukaryota > Metazoa > Chordata > Actinopteri > Beloniformes > Adrianichthyidae > Oryzias > Oryzias javanicus. The sequence continues at coordinate 6,046,638 of CM012437.1, forward strand.
AACCAAGGACGGGCAAACTACGTGTGTGCGATTGAGTTGAACCCCCCTGTCCTGGACGCATGCAGATTCCATGTCATTTCTTTCTCTTACGAGGTGGATTACCTAAATACTCCACACATCTGCTTCTGGTCTGATGTGTTGAATTTAGAAGCCTTTGTGGCCCACAAGTCAAAACATTTGCCCACCCTTGGTTTAAACCAACAACTTTTACACTAATAAATAGAAACATTTACAGGCTCTCACTCTTTTTCCAAGAGGGCCGGTTGTCCGCACTTCCTGTTTCTTCCACCTCTGATTACCTTTCTTGGACTTCCTCACACATCTCGTCTAGTTCAAGCATCATTTCAAGCACAGGGGTCAAATCCCAGGTTTCCAGGGCCACGTTTTAACATGGTTTCCAAATAACCTGCTCCACCACTGAAGTCCCTTATTGACAAAACCCACTAATCCAGATGATCAGCAGCAGGTCGACCTGCTGGGATGTTGGCCCTCGAGGCCTGGAGTCCAACAGCCCTGGTTTGCAGCCTCCTCGTACTTTCAGTCTGTCTCCACACTTTATGAGGAAACTGTAAACGACTGGGTCTCCTCAGTGAGGAGCCACTAAAAGAATTTCAATAAATGGGTCTTTTCTGTTTACTGGCATCCCAACTATGCAGCGTATTTCGGGTTAAGAGGCTCCTTGTGGTCAATCCTGAACAGTTGTGTTCTGTTTCAAACAGGAAACTCGTTTTTATTCAGACTCTTTTCCATTTCTTAACAGTTTCTGTCTGGCCTGCAAAGCATGAACGGGGTCCCTGATGTAGGTCCAGAACTGTTAAATGAATATACAGGTAATTTAACATGTGACAACATTAGAAATTTACAATTAGGAATCAACAGCCTTGATTCAATGGAATTTATCACTAAAATGACCTTTTACCAGCGCATACGCCACAAGACTACACAAATATATAAAAACATCCAACCAAGGATCCTCGCTATGAAAAAAGATTTTCCTAATGTCTTTGCTTTTTATTAAATTCTACATTTATGTAAATTTATGGCTAATTTGTCACATATTCGAGTCATTAAGGGGTTAAAATTACAATGTCGTAATCCAGTTGAGTCCAAATCGTTTCAATAATCCAAGCTTGTCTTTATTGTAAAATAATGTTCTATAACTGATTGACTTGTTTTTAGCATGTCAACATCATGCAAACTTTTAAAACAGGAGCAAAAAGAAGAAAAAGTGTGAATGAATATGCAGTTTTTATAACAAAAAAAGAAAAATTCTGCTTGATCAGAGAGATTTTATTCATTTTCACTAGGACTGCATGATATTAGATGTGCAATATTAGTGCCATACATGACATGCTAACCATTTAAGCCGTCTTTCTCTATACGTGTATTACATATGCTGATATTGTGATGATGATAAATTTGCGATATATTGTGCAAGCCTGATTTTCACCAGTGTTTTCCACATCCAAACCAGCTGGAACCTTTGAGAGTGGACTCAATAATCGTATTGACGACTCACGTCCAAGCCCTTCATATCCACACTCAGTGACTAATCCTCTTCAACTAGAGTGGCCAGTGTGTCCTTCAATGAAACGAGCCATCCGAGAGTGGAGCGGTCTGCAGCGCTGTTCAATTCCTCATCTTAGCCATAGATGGACGACATTCGTCTTAATGACTGATGACGACCACTTTAATATAGCTAAAATTCTATTTACCCATTCTTATAGGCATCATCTACTTTCTATACTGTTCTATGATGCTCTTATCCCACCAGGCTGTGCTTTTCTAAAATAATTTGTTTCAGGAATGCATTTCCACTTCACCTGGTTCCCAACAGAGCTGAGGGTTGGATTCTGGTGCTGAGAGTTTTTTTTTAGGTGACTACAGAAACACTCTGACCTCAACAGAAGGAGGAAGCAGCGAGCAGGATAAAACACATGCAGCTTTTTTCATTATGAGGTCTGTTGAGTCAACAAGTCTGTTCTGGCCAATGGAAATGGGGAATACCTCACACTTTATGTTCTATTTTAGGTTAATCCTCATGAACGAATTTCAGTTTCATTTAACCAAAAAGTAGCTCATAACCGTGCAAGGACAAATCATTAGACCCAGGGGTCTGTAACCAGCAGATCCAGATCCACATGTGGCTCTTTTATCTCTCTCCATTGTGGCACCTCCTGCTGATGGCTGCTTAACAAAAACTACCTAAAGAAAACAAATAAACAAAGCTTGCAAACTAAGACTACCAAGGTCCAAACTAAAATAACAAAACCCAGCAGTGTAAGACTGCTGAGGACAAAGGGGGGAAAAGAACAAAAAGAAAAGAAAATATAATTTTTTTTAAAGTAAGGATTACTTAATTAGAATTTATTAAATGTAGATTATTTAAATGTATAAATTGATGGTTGAGGTGCACATAGATGACAAACTCTGTAGGTTTTTACATCCCTGTTGACCTGAAGACGTCTTGTTTGTCCAACTCTACCTCCGGAATGAACAGATTTTATATGCAAAGCTAAACTTTGGTAAAAAGTTTGATTTTTTTTTAGTTAAAAGCACATATTAGCTTATGCTGCCAAATACTGGTTCCTAGCTGCTCAGATCTGCACTGAGATGATCCTGTTTGCAACAGAGCATCTTTTATTTTAAAAGTTATTTGAGCTTCTGTCAAACATTATAAAAAGAGATGCTAGATTCTTTTGATATTTTTCCTTTTGTTTGTGCCAAAAATGGATGTAATTCATCTTTATTATAAAAAAAAAAGAGTCATGAATGTAAATCCAAATTTCTTAAAGGCTAAAGTAAGACTATGCGGCTCCATCTAAGTTTTGAAAACGAGCCCATTTATTGTCAAAAGTTGCCGACCCCTGTCCTGCACTAATCCCACGGTCACAAATACCACTGCCACCATGTGGCATCGGCAGAATCTTCAAGATTTCATGCTGCTCCATAACTTTCCTTACCACTCAGACTTTGAGCATGCATTGTAATCTTGTCAATTTACATATTTTTAAACAACCGTTCTCTGAAGAAAGCATAATGTTCTGACTTAACCATAATTCATCAATCTGCAGGTCTCAGAGTCTCTGCGGCGCTGTCAACATCATGACTTCTCTGCAGCATCAACGCCGTCTCCTTATTGTGGGCGGGATCATCAGATTGACGTCTCGTCATCGCTGGGCTCATCTCAACAGTCTTTGTCAAGCGCCCACGCTGCTACCGTACAATTTCTAACAATCAGACGGTGGCAGCATGGAGGCAGGGGGGTGGCTGGAGTCAATTTTGGGGACCTCGGAGACCCTCCCATCAGTCAAACATCACGCTACTTCCTATCACTGGACTGCCACTGCACAAACTCTAAATTTGGTGGACACTGCCCGATGTATCAAATTTGAACTTTTTCTTGAAACTTCTCCGGTTGCCCCACGCCATGTAAAAACGTGACTGCTGCCTCCCGATTACTAACCACCCCGCGGCCACCTGCCGAATTTGCTGAAAAACTAGGTCGCCGCACAGTGGCATTTTGGGATATGTGACCGAAGTTTAAAAGAATACTAGAAACCCCCAGCATAAGTATGGAATTGCCCCTCTGTAACCTTCATTCATCTTCTTAACGATTTCTTCCTGTCACAGGGCTCTATAACCTTCATCTCCATTGAAAAGCTAAAAAACTTGAACAAAAAAAGAAAAGCTTTAAAAACCATGTAAGTATCCCAAAAGTCAAGTTCTCTTCTGAGTATCTACTTTTTTTACTTAGTTTAAGTTTAGACAAATGCAAACTTTAATTTCTTACATTGTAATCATCTTTCAGAAAGATAATTCTGTAAGGGTTTTTATCATCATTAAATTAAAAAGAAAGAAAGTTTTCTGTTTTTGTAATTCAAACCAGCATGCTCTTTTCCCTGACATAGAAAAACCAATCACTGACTAAAGTGAGATTCATTCTTATGTCTGACATGATCCCAAACAAAGTCTCCTTATCCTGAATCCATCATTTCCACTTATTATCTTCCATATCTTCTCTAAATAATGACTAAAGTTTGTATTTGTTGCTGTCATTTCTTCTGTAGTGGATTTATATTTGTATAGCACATTGGGTTGGGTGTTATTTCGTGACACTTGCATTTCTTTTTTGACCTCTTTGATGGAATTTCCTGCTTTGATTGAACAAAGAAGGAAGTTTGTTTATGTCAGATATTTACTCTGTTGTATTTTGAAAGGGAGCAGTCTCCCTATTTCCTGTCAAACACCTGGCTGTGAAGCTTGCTGTCAGCTACAAACGCTCTCCTTTAACTTCTGCTTCATTCAAGTCCCACTCCAACCATCTTTTCATCTATTGCGCCTTTAATTATGTTTATGCAGTTTTTCCAGGACCTAGTTTCTGCAGAGCGGCAGGAATTCATTAGAAATTTGCCTGAGTTGGCAAAGAGAAAGCCTTCCTTCCTTCCTTTCCCGTCATCCTTTTATTTTATACACCCTCCCACTAGCTTACAGTCTCTTGCAACTTCAAGCTAACATTAGCACTGCAGCAAAAAATTGTATTTTAGTCTGATTTTTTTGTACGTATTTACATTTGACCAGCAGAAAGTGAGTGAAATTAATGTTGGCTCCATGTCAGATGCGCAGCAAAAATGTGCTTTATTGAATTTCCTGCTCATATTTTAATGGATTTTTTAGTTGGCCACACGTATTTAAGATTAAAATGAAGGGTAAGTTCTGATCTGCTACAGAAGCCGCACTCAGGTTTGACCCTACACCGTAACCGCAATCCTAAACACAACCCTTCCATCCAAGAAAACCCTTCAGCACTGGCATGTTTGATGGAGCCGCTGTGAATATTTACACAAGTGAGACACAGAGCTGTCATAATCAGACAGGGGGCGGGGTTACTCAGCTCAGAACCAAAAGCCACGCCCCTTCAGAGGAGATTTTGGAAATAGCGACTTCCGATCAGATTGTGGTATTTTGGTTAAAAACTTCATAATCATAAATAAAACACTACTGGGAGTGTTTTTTTAAATAAAAAAGTTTAACAAAAACACATTTTTTTCACAGTAATAAAACTGTAATGGCTCTTTTATGGATTACGTCAGACTTTTTTATTTTTATTTTTCCAAACTGTGTGATAAACATCCACCAGGATATATCTATATTTTGCCAGAGGCGGACATGAAAGGTTTGAGGGGGAGTCGATTCACCAGTTCTCTGCCAGCTATTAGCAGCAGGGAAAAAAAGCAACACAGATGAGAAAAAGACGTTTCTGAAAAAAAGAGAGCACTCACATTATCATTGCAGCCTTTGTTGTCCTCGTATTTTGTCTCTATGTGGATGGAGAACTTGGGCAGGAATGAGCACTGTTTACGAAAAAAAGAGGTTAAAGTGTTGGGAAGAAAGACATTTTATTGGAGGACAAATTTCTGTACAGAGCTAATAGATGAACTCTTGTTAGTCAGGAGTGACCTCTCCATTTTCTTTACGTTGAGATGAAAGACTGTTCCATCTTTTTCTGGCAAAAACCAACCCTGACTCATCCACCAGCATAAAACTGGGCTCCACATGAACATTCTGTCGCTCGCACATCGCCGCCCTCTTCCTCCCCTCTCCTCTTCCCCCTGCAGACTAAAGCAGCGTGATTCACGCTCACAACGTTCATCTGTGCGCTACAGCGGCCGGGTGGCCGGCTCTGATGAAGGGTTTGAAATGTGTCTGCATTTCGGGGGGTTTTCGGGGTCTGCAGGGTGCTTATTTAGCAGGAAAAAGAGGCTGAGATTCAACTGGACACTTTCAAATCTTACTTTATGAAGGAGTTATGTTTAATGCAGCGGCAGTAGAGTGCAGCACTCTCTGCTAAATCAATACGAGAATGTCAGAGTTCTGCGTCATTTGAATTTATTAAAAGCTTTTCGAGTTGAGTGAACAGAAGCATGAGCAGACTCTGCAGGGTGACCATCAAACGTCTGTGCGTGAACTGTACTGAACATACTTACAGTGTATTCTTCAGGGTCCAGAGGGATGAGGCAGGCAGACGCCAGGTTGGAGGAGAGAAACACAACAGAGATTCAGCGGCACGGCACTGCAAAAGCTTTCATAAAGCACAAAAAGTGCAAATCCTATAGCTGGAGTTCATTTACGCTCATCAGGAAGCCATTCCCTTCATCCTGTAGCGTTTCTTTTCAGTGATCAGTATCATTAGAGCAGAACAGAAACATTTTCTGGGCCCTGCAGCTCAGACGGCTGCAGCTGTGGTTACTGCTGCTTCACATGGAAAGCTGAACCCACTGCAAAAAAGACTAGGATGCTGTTATAATCGGAATATATTTTATTTGTCCTCGTTTGTCAGCAATGCCTGCGTTACAGAATCTACAGGGTGAATTTGGGTCTGAACTCTTTTTTTTTTTTTGCTGGAATACAAATCAATACTCTTCATGTGCACGTTAGGACCCCTCACCTGCAATTAACATTTTACTTAGAATGCAATTAAAATGCTCTCACTTCCTGCAGCTCTAAATCCTGCTCATGATCCAGGATGAGCCCCTAAAGTCCCACTCCAATCATCTTTTGATCTATTATAAAATCTTTCTTAGTGGTCTTTTCATTATGATGATGTCTTTCTAGCCTAAATAAAAAAACTGGTGTAATTTTGTAGGACAGTTTTGCAGAGCGGCAGAAGTTCATTAGAAGTTCGCTCTTTCATTTCACATCATCCCTTTGGTTACACTCTCTCCTGCAAGCTTACAGCCCCTCACACCCCAACCTAGTATTACCGGTGGAACAAAAATGGCCGAATTTTGTACAATTTTGAGACAGGTTCCAGCTTTCTCAGAAGAGGAAAACAAAGACATTCATGGATCAGAATGGATGGAGCAAGGCAGGGAGCTTTGTGTTCAAAAGTATTTAGTGACTACTTCAAGAAATTATCCCAACATGTTGTTTTAACCTAGATTTTGTGTGCGAATTCAACTAGTTAAATATTAAATACGGATTGTGCTGTGTTGTCTTTTTTGTTTGAAAAAATAATAAAAAATATAACAAAAAACAAAATAAAAAACAAGCCTTTCCAACAGCATGTTTTCCTCTCTTGATTCACCAGTGTTTGAATAAAGAAATACTCATTCTATTTATTTCATAATTGTCCTCTATCATGAGAAAAATGCTTCAAGAACATGTTAAAAACACTATTTTAATTGGTGGGTCTTAAAAGGAATAAATTACTTTGTGATATTTGGTCATATATATATATATAATGCGTAAGCATTGACTATTAAATATATCCTTTACAGAGTAAAATATATATTTAATAGTCAATGCTTACGCATGTTATATTGTTCCTTTATTTTACCATATTTTAGTTACTGCCTTGAAATCTGGGGACAAGCATATTCAGTTCATACAAAGCATTTATTTATCTTACAGGAAAAAGCAATAAGAATAATCAACAAAAAAGGCAGCAGAGAAACACAAATAATCTTTTGCTGAATCACGATTGCTAAATTTCAGATTTAGTTGATTTAAAAATGTTATTATTTATTTTAAAAGCCAAATTAAAAACTCTCCCGGACATCATTCAATCAGCTTTTTCATTTATTTCAGAAGATAACAGCAACAGAAGAAAAAAAAACTGTTTCAAGTGCCATTTGCACGCCACAACCCTGAGACAACTCATATCAGTTATGGAGTCAATCTATGGAACTCATTGGGACACAATATTGAAAGAAACTTCTAGCATAGCTGCATTTAAAATAATCTTTAAAGATAGGATATTAGATAAATACATGAAGGAAAATTTATCGGGACAATAAATGTAAACCATAGACCGAGACGGATTAGGAAGGGGTAGAAATATAAAGTCTTGAAGATTTTTTTTTTCTGTTAAAATGTCGCCTTCTTGTTTTTTTGTTTCTGTTTTTGTTTAGGAAAAGGAACAGATTATATAAGAATTGTTTTTCTTCACTCTGTTCCAGTTGTTCAAGCCAAAATATTTTAATGTATGTTTTCTTTTATATATATATATATATTTTTATTATTTTTTTTTTTTTTGCAGATATTTATTTATAGCTTTTTCATGGGACAACACTGCCAAAATGAATTTCTGACTAAATGAAAAGTAGTCAGCATCCATCTTGTATAACAGTGTAAAGTTGTTTATTCTGAAAAATAAATCATGATAGAGGCATTAAATAGCCTAAATCCTGGTAGTAAAAGTGACGGTGTACTCAATATATATATATATATATATATATATATATATATATATATATATATATATATATATATATATATATATATGTGTATATGTGTTTGTGTGTCTGTACATATATATACACATATATGTGTATGTGTGTTGTGTATGTGTGTGTATATATACATATGGATTTAGCAGATTGTTTGAACCACAAAAATGGTCATTGGAATACTTTAGGTGTATCTCTACTTAGAAAATAACAAAAAACATTTCCTCTCTGGATTACCTTCTTCCTGCTCAGTTTTGATAACTGTGCGTGCTTATTTTGTGGAAATAGATATTTTTTCCACTGTGAAATCTAGCACACTTGTATGTTCTTTAAGCATCAATTTTATTTTTAAACTACAAATAGAGGCATTGTGAAGAAATGACTTTACCATTACACTGGGATGGGTTTTCCGTCCATTTCTTTTGGTTAATACATTAAGTAACTTCTCAAATAATCTGTATCTATGCAGTCAAAAACAAGCAGGAGTTTACGTCATCTATTCAATAAAAAAAGAGCACAACTTTCTCAAACTGAGGAGCATATGTCAGGGGCTTCACGGGGACTTTCCATGAAGACTTCTGAAATGTGTTAAAAATCTGCTGCAGAGATTAGCAGTCTTGGGACACTACTTGTCTTTTCACACGGCGTCCCAGTGCTACAAATATCCAGTAAAGTGTTTGTAACAAGAACTCGATGCCCAGTAAAATCTGTCCCAGCATTTGAAAACCCAGCTGAACCCTCCTAAGCTTTTCGGCTGCTGCAGGGCAGACAGACGTGTTCTGGGTCTGGGTCACGGTACTCACCCGTCACGGTGTAAGGGTAGTAGTTCCACGCTTTCTCTGTTACGTAGAAGATTTTGGGAACCACTGCTCGAGCCCAGCTGGGTAATTTACTGTGCGAAGACAACAACAAAAAAATAAATACTCATTGGTTCAAAAATGGTATTTAAATAATTAAAGCTCATTATGAACAGATGCACAGTCTGTCGTTTTCCCCTCAGACTAACACAATATTAACAAAACAGGAATATATTCCACTCAATAACAGTCATTTTAAAAGCTGTAAAAACATTTACAACTTTTAAAAACATGTTTATTATTCACATTTTTCCTCGACTTTATGAACAAAAATGTGTGAAATTTGTTCTCTGAATTTGACCCATCGTCGCCTGGGGGAGCGGTGAGCTGCAGACACAGCTGCGCTCAGTGACCATTTGGTGGTTTACCCACCAATCCAACGCCTTTATGTTGAGGATCCTTGTTTTGGCACAACTCAGCCTGGATTTGAACCAATGACCCTCTGGTCTCAGGGTGGCCACTCTACAACAAGGCCACTGAATGAGGGGAGACAGAAATCCAGCTTTTTGATCCTGTAGGACCATTCTGCAGAGATGAAGTATTCAAGATTGTTCCTGCTACAAACTGATAACAACTTAGTTAATGAACTTTTATTAAAAATGTGTAGCTTTTCATACTGTTTACACACACAGTTTTGCTTTATTTATCAATTTTGACAAAAGCCTGTTTTTTTTTTTTTTACATTTTAAATTAAGTAACATGAAGATTGTACTCAATAAAAATCTAAAAAAAATTACAGTAAAGAATTACTTGGATAACCTAAGGCAGGGGTGTCAAACTCAATCGAACAAGGGGCCAAAATCAGAAAACACACCATAGCTCGCGGGCCGAACAGGATAGACACATTTATTGAACACTCTAAAACTACATTTTTAAGACTTTAAAACTGTTACTTCTTAATTTACTTGTGATAATGCTGGTGTGAATGTTTGTAGATTGAATTTGGCTGCTGAAGATGCCAATGCTGATAGCTGATGATGCTGAATTTAATAGCTAAAAACGCTGAACCTGATAGATGAAAACGCTGAAGTTGATAGCCAGCTATAAAATTAGCTAAATGCCAAATTAGCCTAAAAAAAAAAAAAAAAAGTCAGTTAGCCAAAACTGAAGCCAAAAAAAAAGCTAAACTTCAAAATATCCTAAAAAACTGGAAAAAAAACCAATTCGCCAATACAGCTAGCATGTAGCTGAAAATTAGCTAAACACCAAAATGGACGAAAATGCCAAAAAAGTCCAAAAAGCCAACACAATACCATCTTTTAAGACTATTACTTTTTAAAAATAATTCTGAATAATGAAAAGGCAGGAATATTATTCCAAAATACATCAATTTAAACCTTACATAACTTTCAATATTTTACTCTCCATAAAAATATATTTTGTCAAAATTATACAAGTTAGAAATAAACGCAAGATTACATCAGGCCATAATAACAATAAAATAAAATGATCTGGATGGCCAAGTAAAATAACCCGGAGGACCGGATCCGGCCCCCGGGCCTTGACTTTGACACATATGACCAAAGGTGTAGTCAGACTCCACTCAAGCTGACTTTAATGTATTCAACTAAAGTTTGTAAACAAAACCATGTGACTTAAGGTCTCTTCAGTCATTGGCCAGGAATTACAAGGGCAAGGTTGTGTCCCAATTCCCCTCTACTCACTTTACAGTGCGTTCACCAGTTTCTAGTGCTATCCGAATCTACTAATTCCAAAATCGAGTGCACTATAAAATTTCCCAGAAGTCTTTGTGAAAAACTAGCATGCATCGATTCTCACTAGATTAGCAAATATAGACCACAATGCATTGCAGTCAAACAATTTTGAAGAAAAAAACGTGTTAAAATGTAATTTTGGAAGACAGCATTCACATTTTCACCATCAGAACAGAGCGGAGTCATAAATAAACGTCGAGAAACGTTCGTAATTATTCGATTCTACTTTGCGAAATTGGTGACGTCATATCCGGTGATAAGAAAATGAAAGGAAAATAGTAAGCATCGTGTCTGCCTTTAAATTCCAGCTCTTTCGTCATGTTTTGTTTACAAGCTTTGGTTCCATGCATAAAAGTCCGCGTGACGGCAGTCTGAATACACACAAAAAGGACTCGACTTGGATCAAATTAAGCGGACTCGGCCCGGACCAACGGACTTATAGCCCACTTCAACCCATTCCTTTCTCTCCCTCACACTAGGATTCTGCTTCACTCACACCATACATGAGATAATGACTTTCAACTAGGCCGACTACATTTAATTACATGAAAATAGAGTCTGAACACGAGCAGAAACTGTTTCCATGTGCTTAAGAATCCAATCTAGATTCCTACATCATTACATCAAATTCAATTACATGTAATCCGCTCATGCGTCACACAGAACAATAAGCTAACAGCACTGGGTTTCTGGGACAACACGATCTTGATGAGCCGCAAAGGTAAAGGTCACCTTTAACCTAGTACTGCCAAACAGTGCAGCAATAATAAGATAATGGAAGAGTGCATTCAAAAATACATATTTATCCAATAAAATTGGAATGTGATGCAGTTTGAGCTCAGAAAGAAGCTCTAGGAATGAAGTTTTGATTTAATATTTGAGCATTAAAAGGCTAAAATGGGAACTTCCTCAAAAACAGGATGAGAGAACTCGATTCTTGATTCGTCTCCCTGTCCGCCTCTTTTGACTGGCATGGTTCACAGTTTCTTTTAAAGGACAAAAATGACGCCTTCTGGATCGTGACAGCTGTGAATAAGATCGTCCCTCCACTGTGATATCTCGCAAGCAGGCCCACACTCCCTCTTTCTCCTATTAAAGGAGACTGACAGTCCTCCCACACTTCCATCTGTTGATTTCTGCCGTTCCTTTCATTTTCACTTGAGGATTTTAGCCAGTATACGAAGAGATTCTGCTCACGTTTGCCAAGTGCGAAAGCCTTGTGAGTGGCGACACTTTATTTTAGTCGTGGTCGCAACCATCTCCTCCAGGCTTTTAATGAGTTATTGACAGAGCTGACACAGAGCGCGAGGCTTAACGGGGAGGATAAAGTGGGACACAACCAATTTGGATTGATTTTTCTTCAGGTAAATCATATATGGATTGATTAGTTGTTGTGCGGATGAATGGAAGAGTAAAACAATGTACAGTAATGACATGAAACGCTTAATTCCACAACCTGGTTTATTTATTTTAAAGATTTCTGAAACCTTCCAGTTTGTTCTCCTGCTTTAACATTAAATTATGCTTCTTTTTATTATTGTTTTTTTAACTAAATATCTTCTTGCCTCTTTTTTAATTTGTTTTTTTACATTCTGATGTGTAGTTTCTTCCTCTTAAAGTTGCTTTCTTAAATAATGTCAACTTTCCAAATGGAAATTTAGCCTGTGGTTAAATTCTGGCATATTTACATTTGATTTTAAATGTTAAAACTAGAATAAAGTATTATTTGTTTAATCCAAAACACTATTGGTTGATAGTAGAGGTGTAACTGATCACAACTCACGGTTCGGATCGTGTCACGGTTTTAGGGTCACGGTTGGGATCATTTTTGGGATAAGTGAAAAGTAAAGAAAAAAAGCGACAAAAAAACAACAATAAAAAAGCTAATTGATTTTTGGAAACGTTTCAAATCATATATTCAATAAGCATTTCTTAGCACCCCCCCGCTCACACTTGAAGCTGTGAATCCGGCTTTTCTACTCAATGAGAAGAGTTCGCTCGCAGAGAGCGGCCGATCGGTCCTGACGTACAATCCAGTGCAGTCATGACACATGATCAGAATGTGTGTTTACATGCATCCCAATCGGATCGAAAGTTGGATCCGAATGAGTCTGATCGGGCCAGAGTATTCCGAATGGCGTGTTTACATGACTCATTTCTGTTCTGATCAGGCGGTTATTCCGATTACTTGAGGCCATGTAAACGTAGCTAATGATCTTCTTAGCATCACAACAGCTCTGCTGCACTAAACCCTCATCTGGTCCGCCTAGCGTGTGTAGTTCAGGTGCTGGAGAGGAGAAGATGGTATCTATCTTAAGTTCAGTCCATGAAGATCTTCACTTCCTCATCCGAGCTGACATCCGGATCAAAACGATACGGCTAGACATTACCCATAATGCTCGACATTTTTATGTAGCAGCGGTGAAGATTTATGCTAGCGAGACACGGAGCTATGTCCTCAGCTCCAAAAGCCACACCCCCTCAGAGGAGATCAACATGAAAGATGGATTTTAAGACATTTCGGTTTCAGGATTTTGGGTAAAAACTTAAAAAAAATATTTAAAAAAATACTGGGGACTTTTTTTTTTTATTTAAAAAATTGTCATGGAGGACTTTACAGACCTCTCTTATTCAAAAACATCATTTGTCTTTGACTTATAAAATCATCCTTCCTTAAAAAATACACCTAATCAAACATCTCAGGTGGTTTAGAACCCATCGACTGAGGTTTTTGGAGTGATAAGACTTTGCCCCTCAGACTCACTTTGTCTTTATTTTGCGTTTACCTACTTACATTTATATATAAACTGTAAAAATGCATTCATGTTGACTGTAAACTATTTCTGTTTACAGTCAGAACGGAGTAAAGCGAAAGGCCAGGCCTGACTCCTGAAGTCCAGAGCTCCTCTTGATTTCTTCCCCTCCTCTGCAGCAAAGGTCTGCTGACTCAGCATTACTCCTACAACAGCAGAGCCAATGCTGACACAGGTATTTGTGCTCTGACAAAAAGCCTTGAGCATCTTCTGCTTCCCCTCATTCTTTCCATTAGCTTCACCATCTTTCAAGGCTGTTGAAGTTTAAGCATGTATCCTTTATAGTGAGTTTATTTTAATGTGGAAGTTATTGTAAAACCTAAATTATTTGTTGTTGACATTCAGGTAAATATATTTTTTCTTTAAATAGGTTATTTTTTTCCAAATGCTTGTTTTTCCACTGAATTCCTAAACGTTGATCAGTTTCAGTCTATTTATTTATGCAAATACGTTTGCTGATTTTTGTGCGATTAATACTTCACGATCTTTAATTCAATAATCTACTTAATGTATTTTAAGTCAAACCTAATTATTGCTGTGAAAAGTCTAATTTTGAGGAATTTCATTTCAATGTGTGATATTGTGGAACAGTAAAAGATGAAAATACAATTTAAAAAGTGGTTTTATGTAGCTACCTTTACTTTCTTACCAACAAGCTTTGATCAATCTCAAATATTGAAGAAAATAATAAAATCCAGAGTGCTCTAATTAACACATAAAAAAGGAAAACTCTTCTGATCAATCCAAAAAATATTGACCACCAACTTCTCATCGATACTGTAGTAAATATGTTGATATAACGTATTCCGCAGTTTACTGTCAAATGCAATAAACCCTCCAAGTACCCATTCATTGATGAAAACAAACGCCTCGTCAGGCTTTATTCCTTACATAATATATAATAGTTGTAGTATTGTGGCGTTGTTACAGTTAGTTCTGATAAAAACTATAAAGTCACACACTGATGATGTCACAGCAGCTGCACAGCATACATGGACACCCAGCTATGCACTACGATCACATACAGTAAAACAGTCAGAACAGTTGGACCTTTCTTTTTTTTTATATTTGAGAACAAAACATTAGTTATAGATTAAAAGTTAGATGAACGCAATAAAAGGAAATACATTTCAAATGTGTCATTCATTAAACACAATTAATGCAATAATTCTATATCACTTCAATATAAGTGGATAGGTCGAAGGTTTATTTTATAATGCTAAATCAACCCCTCTATATTTAGAAATAATCAAAGTAAAGTGATGCAGAACGCCTCACGGTTTAATCAAATGTGTGAAAAAGCATTAAATATAAAATATTTTTGCTTATGTAGGGTTATAAAACTTAAAGGAAAACCCTGATGGCTGTATGTATTGAGGGACGGGGCGTGTCATTTCTAGGGATGTAAGTGCGGCCTCGTGGGAGAAATGTGTCACTAAATTAATTGGAGCTGTTCTTTGGGTGTGATTACAAACCTGAGAAAAACTAACAAGTGGGAGGGGAAAGCATTCATTTTCATTTCATTTCATTTTCCATACCGCTTTATCCCTTTCGGGGTCGCGGGGATGCCGGAGCCTATCCCGGCGGCTAATGGGCGAAGGCAGGGTTTACCCTGGACAGTTCGCCAGTCTGTCGCAGGGTCACATTCGTGCACACAGTCACTCACACATTCATACCTAGGGGCAATTTAGAGTAACCAATTAACCTATGAAGCATGTTTTTGGACGGTGGGAGGAAGCCGGAGTCCCCGGTGAGAACCCACGCATGCACGGGGAGAACATGGAAACTCCACACAGAAAGGTCCCAGTTGGTGTTTCTGATCCCCCAGCCGGGATTTGAACCGGGGCCTTCTTGCTGTGAGGCAAGAGCGCTAACCACTGCGCCACCGTGCAGCCCAGGAAAGCATTTGTTTTTATGAAAAATGGTTTATTGTGGTTCTTTAGATCTGACAGCTTAAAAGAAATTAAGTTACAAAGCATTTCAAATCAGAAATGTTTTGATTTTCTAAAACACGTGTCAAAGTCAAGGCCGGGGGCCGGATCTGGCCCTCCAGGTAATTCTATCCGGCTCTCCAGATCATTTTATTTTATTGTTATAAATAGCTTGACGTCATCTTGCGCTTTTTTCTAGCTTGTATAATTTTGACAAAAGATATTTTTATGAAGAATAAAATATTGACAATTATTTAAGGTTTTGTTGATTTATTCTGGAATAATATTCCTGCCTTTTTATTATTCATAATTATGTTAAAAGGGTGTTATTTTAAAATTTTAAAAATTGGAATTCTGCTAGCTTTATGGAGTATTTTCCAGTTATTAATATTTTTTATGGTATTTTTGAGTTTAGCTAATATTTAAGCTTCAAATATGTTAAAATATGTTAAAAAGTTAAGTTTTAAAAATTTTGTTTTAGTATGTTCAATTAATGTTTATCCTGTTTGGCCCACGACCAAAATAAGGTTTGTTTTGGATTTTGGCCCGTTGTGGGACTGAGTTTGACACCCCTGCTCTGAGAGCTTCTATTACCCTTAACTCATCATGGTAAATATTAGTACTTTTATGAAAAGAACAATCAAACCAACAAACATAAAGTCTTCCCAATACCAGGGGATTTTCATCAGTCACTACACTTATCTCACTAGGTGAGAGCATAACGGAGGCGGGCTCCACTCACCTGTTGAGGTAGACTCGTTTCTCTGTGAACTGTCCCGAGCCGTGAGTCGGGTCTTCAAAGGGTTCATTCTGGACGACCTCCACTCCTTCTCCCCGGTCGCTCTGCTCGTGGCTGTGCTTGCTGATCATGTACAGCTGTCCGATCCGGTACTGCAGGATCAATGAGACACAGGAAGGTTCATCATTGAACCACTTTTATAAGAGCTTTGTTGTTTCATGGCCTCTAAGAAGTGAACTTGAGTTCTTAAAATAGTTCATAGATTCTCTAAGTGGGTAACTGGAATAAAAGCTCATTAAATATCCAATCCAATAAAGAAATGTGCTTTTGGTGTTTTTAACTTGTTTTCATAGTATTTTTAACAACATTTATAAATTAATTTGAGATTAAAACTACATTTCTGAGTATTTATTTATTCAAATCGTGATGATCAAGAACAGAAGAAGGTCTCAGTTGCTCCACCCCAAATTCCACCTACTCCGCCCCCAATTTCATCGGCTCCGCCTCAAATTTTAATGGCTCTGCCCCAAATTCCCCCAGCTACACCCCACTGATGCACCCCCTTGCAGACAAATAGATTCTTTAACGTCTTCATTTTCCTTTTCTAAGCTGGTATCTGGCTCAAAACTGTACGGTTGCATAGCTCTGACATTGCTCGCCATATTGTTGCGCTGCTAATGTTAGCTTGGGTTTGTGAGTGGCTGTAAGCTAGCAGGAGAGAATGTAAACAAAGGAATGCTGGGATATCAGTGTGGGGTTACTTCCATGACAACATTGCCACTCACAACTCAAACTTCAATTTCTGATCAACTCTTGCCACTCTGCAGAAACTATGTCTTTAAGAACGACACAGGTTTTTAAAATTTTGACTAAAATGGCAAAATTGTAATAAAAAAAAATGGAACAATTTCATAAACCATTCAGGACATGCAGACCTCTAGTAAAATGTTTACCTGTAATAATAAGTTCGAAAATTCTAGTGATGATCAGAATATAGATTAAATAAATAATCGAGATCCAACATGATCAGGTCCGATTTCCGATCGGATAATCCCAAGTAAAAATAGCATTTTTAAAATTAAAAGGTTTTTTTGCAACAAAGTAAATGAAGAATTGAGAAAATTACACAGTGGTTTTATCTATACCACAATGAGAAGACTAAAAAAAAGACTTAAAAATCAAAGAAAAAGTAGCCATAAAAAAAGAACGAACATGTAAATAGTCACAACTTTAATCAGACATTTGAACAGTCTTTGAATGAAGCTGCTTCTTGTTTAGTTAAATTGTCTCTGTCTCCCACACATAGGTGTGAGTCTGCAAAGCAACCTGGCAGTACAACAGATTATGGCAGAGGTGTCAAACATACGGCCCGCGGGCCGGATCCGGCCCGCTAGATGATTTAATACGGCCCAATTATGAAGAAAAAAATATATAAGAATTTTCAAAAAAGAAAGCAAGTTTCTAGCCCATTCCTGTGGCGAGTTATGGTCCTTTAAAGAAGTGGATGCAATGCGCAATTTAACCACTAGGGGGAGCAAATGAAACTCAAAAGATCAAGAAATTAACATCGGATTTATTTTGTTGTGGAAACTCCCAAAATATTTAACAAACTGTTTTTACAACATAAAATGACAGTTTTGGGTATAATTTCATAAAAACCACTAAACTAAATTTAGTCAACAAACTAATCAACATATTTTTGACTGAAAATGCAAAAAAAAAATTTCAGGTGAAATTCCCAGATTCCTCATTTGGGCCACAAATATGAAGAGACTGTGTTGGTAGAGGAACATGACAGACCTCACAGCTCCATGATGTAAACTAAAAATAAAGGCCATATTTTGCCTTTAATTCAATAAAATATCAGTTCCCGAACATAAACTTTTATTTTATCACGTTGATCTCACAGCTGCACAGCAGGACGTCTGAGGGCGTCCGTCGGTTCCGGAGGGTTCATTTAGTTTGATTTTTCATTGATTAAAACATTTATATTTTTTCCGTAGCCCCCTTTTTAGTTTACTATTGGGATTGCTTTAATGTCAGATGTAAAACATTCAGTCTGTATAAAATTAAATAAACCTTTTTTTTTTTTTTTTTTTTTAGTGAAATCCATTTTATTTGAAATGCTTTGGACTCAGTAAATAAAAATGTAATAATAAGTGATTAGACTATTAGGTTGTTTGAAACAGTTTTTGCAACTAAGAAATAAACAAAACAAAAATAAAGCTAAAAATAACACGTTGAACAAAGGTTATTTTGCTGTTATGTTTCTGACCTGGCCCACTTGAGATCAGACGGGTTGAATGCGGCCCCAGAACCAAAATGAGTTTGACACCCCTGGATTATGGTAATGAAGGAGGACCAAACCGAGCACATTTCCCCTCTCCCTGACCTTTACCTGTCACACCTGCTGGCTGAGGTGTAAAACACTGTCAGGCGACGGTGTGAAGAGCTCACCCACAAAAGACGGGACCTCTCAGGCCTCGTTTGCACCAAAAGGCTGCTCAAATAAAACTCTGAAAGAGTACAAACAAAAACTCATATCCATAAAGAAAGGCTGTAAAAAGATATGAGTTGTTGCTGTTTGATAGAGCATAAAGGAAATGGTTTTAATACCTTCATAAACCCACTTACAGTTGTATAAACTCACTAAGAATTCAATAAAAAAACAACCTCAAATTGGAGCATGCAAAAACAGACACTATTTTCTTCTGTTTCATACAACTTTTCAAAATAGCTCAGCCACTTATGAACAAATGTATCAGTACTGAGTGCTGGACAACTTTCTTAGAAACCCTAAAGTGCTTCACTGTCACAGACTAGTCACACATCTCTGTTGTCGATCACCGGCAGACAACCTATAACTACCAGGAGCAATGTGGGGTTCAGTGTCCTGCAAAAACTATTTTGGACACCCCTTTCCTTCAAATGCCCCTTCAATTTGAGGGCTTGGGAAGAATTTGATTGAAACGTTTGGTTAACATCTTATCAACACATTTTTGATGGTCAGATGGCAATTTACAGTTTTGTGCTTTTTATTTCTTCTTTGGCGGCTTTTGGTCTGGACTAGAGTGAAAGAAGAAGTTGGTGTCCAAACAACCGACCATGGATGTGTCCACATCCAATTCTGGCCATAATATGCTCCATGTTGTCATGATTCAGTGCATTGGTTTTGTCATGTTCTTTTTTTCCCTGTCAGTCTCACCACATTCAGGTTAATCTTCCACAGCTGTCTTCATTTAGTTAATCATCCTCAGTGTATTTAAGTGTCTGGTTCTCAGTTTCTCATTGTCAGGTCATCTGCTCTTCTACGTTCTGTTGCCTCACTGGTTTGTGCTCCTGGGTTTTTGTCATGTTTAAGTTACGTTAGTAAATGGTTATGTTTCTGCCACCAAGTCTGGTCTCCTGCATTTGGGTCCTTCCACCTGACCACCTTGGACCCAGCAGGAGAACCTTGTCCATGCCATGCCACACCACGCTGGATGGGTTTCCTGTAGCCGTCTTCATGTCACGTCATGCCATGCCCACCCGTTCCGTTCCTGAAGGGGGACTGTTGGGGCCATCCGTTCCTGTTCCTGTGGAGGGTCGCCGGGGCCGCTCCTCTTCATGTTCCTGTTCCTGTTCCTGAGGAGGGTCGCCGGGACCATTCCTTCCTGCCTGTCCCAGAAGATGATTGCCGCTCGTCCCCCTGGTCTGTTTCTGGCTCTGAAGGAGGGTTGCTGGGACTGCTCCACTTCATGTCTCCTGTCCCTGGGGAGAGTCACCAGGACCGCTCCTCTTCTGTTCCTGGAGGGGTTTCATTATCCCTCACGTCCGTCTGGCTGCATGATCCCTGTTTTCTGTACTTGAGTTTTTGTTCCAGGTTCCCCTCCTCACAGGTGTTAGGGCATCTGGGATCTGCCCTTTTGGGGAGGAGTACTGTCATGATTCAGTGCTTAGGTTTTGTCATGTTCTGTTTTCCCTGTCAGTCTCACCACATTCAGGTTAATCTTCCACAGCTGTCTTCATTTAGTTAATCATCCTCAGTGTATTTAAGTGTCTGGTTCTCAGTTCTCATTGTCAGGTCATCTGCTCTTCTACGTTCTGTTGCCTCACTGGTTTGTGCTCCTGGGTTTTTTTGTCATGTTTAAGTTACTTTAGTAAATGGTTATGTTTCTACCACCAAGTCTGGTCTCCTGCTTTTGGGTCCTCCACCACATTCCCCGACACATGTAGACTAGGAGTGTCAAAACAGCCTAAATTAGCCAAAACAGCTAGAATGTAGCTGAAATATTAGCTAAACTCAAGAAATAGCCTAAAAAAAAACTTCGTAAATCCCAAAATAGTAATAAAGCTAGCAGAATATTAGTTTTTTTAAACTTTAAAACCCTAACTTTTTAACATAATTATGAATAATAAAAACACAGGAATATTACTCAATATTTTACTCTCCATAAAAATATATTTTACTAAGAAATAAGTGCAAGATAACATCAGGCCATAAATAACAATCAAATAAAATGATCTGGAGATCCAGATCGGCCCCCGGGCCAAGACTTGATGTAGACTGACGACCTCACATACACACTACTCAACAAACTTGATTCACTTGGATTTCCGCGTGTAACAACTGGTAAAAATGGAATCAAACCAGAAATGAACTAATAGAAATGCACAACTGTAAGAGGATGGCCAGTTTAGTCACACTGACGAAAACCTAACCATCCAGAAAATGAGCACTCCCATCAGAAAGAGAGCTTTACCTCACCACAGGATACAGTTCATGAATTAGAAAAGCTTTTAATCTGGTCTGATTAACTAAAGAGGAGGCAGTCTGTGTCTTCTCAACACTGTTCCAGTTCTCTCTGAATGGGGAAAATGTCATTAAAACATCCATCTTTTGCAACAACATTGGCGAGTATTTTCAAAAACATCAACGCTGCCCTTGTACGGATGTTCCACACTCTGACACGTTGTTTGTGCGAGAACGTTCCCGTACTCAGGTGCCAGACTCAAGTGGAGGTCGGGACCGGAGACTGTTATGAAAACAGCGCTCAGCTCTTCTTGGCAGAAGTACGACCCATTATAAAGATTTATTTCTTCCATCCCTTTCCCGTCTGAACGCAATTTCAAACATTCCAAGAAGCAGCAATCAAACTGGGGAGAAAAAGGTCCAATGAAAATGGTGTTTTGGGTTTTTTCTGACACGTTTTTGCAGCATCTTTCTCATGATGGATGACATAATAAAATAAGATTAAAACCGGGTTTTTGAGTATTTCTTTATTTAAAATCTGAAGTTTGAAAATACTCAAGTTTGTGTCGCAGCATGGGGGGAGGAAAACCTCTCCACTCTTCTACAATTCTAATGCATCCAATTGCCAACAAATAAGCATTGTTTACACTGAATGGTCCGGCACGGTCCGGTAAGGAGTGGTACGGTACGGTTCAGTTAATCCTGGTGAGTTTTTCCACTCATTAGCTTCCACTGAGTGGTTTGTTTTCTCTCCATGGCGCACACATGGTGTAGACCGCTAGCAGTGCAACGACTAGAAAAGCAACAACAATGGAGGCCATCCAGCAGCTCGTCTTCTTCTTGCTTTACTTTTTGTTCATCATGTATGACAGGAATTTAATGTTTGAAAGAAAATTGAGAAAAATACCGCCGTAAAGAGGAAAACGGAAATGCTAGCTTAGGGCTATATGGGTGCTGCTATCTTATCCCTTTGCTAACTTTTAGCAACATTATTATTTTTATTTTACTTAATTTTCTTTTTTGCTCTTACTAGCAAAAAAAAGAAGAAATCACTGTGTTTACTATGGGGCTCAAACTCACATTTTACACATTAGAAAAAAAAGGTGCAAGCCATTAGGCCACAGGAGACAGCAGTAGCTCCAACAGTGTTTTAGCCCTTTTATGGAGGCATAACGACGTTTTCGATGCCTGTATGTAACACAGCAAAATGGCGCTTTGAACGGGCTAGAACCCCATTTTGGATTCGCAGTTTGTACGCGATAAAACTCAACTTTTTACACCCGTCTTGGGATGTCAGACTCTGATAGTACACACGATACATCCATTTTCTGACCGTCATTGTTCTGAGAGTCAGTGAATGCACCGGGACTGAAGTCACTACCCTCGTCGATTTTGATTGGTCTTTCGTGTTAGTCCCACCCCAAAGAGCCACAACGGGGCCAAAAGTTTTGGACCTAAAATTTACAGATTCAAAAAAAAAAAGAAGAGTTAAAAGTGAAAAAAATGTTGGGTTTTGAAACCTAAAAAAATTGTAAATTTGAAGCTAAAATAACTAAATTTATTTCAGAATAGCAAAAAAGTTTTGGACATTTTACTTTTTTTGGCCAAACACCAATAATTGTTTTCAATTTCTTTAATTTGGCTTTTAATTGGCCCCAATTTACCTCCATAACGGTAACGATCTTGCAGCTTTGACCAACCAGGAATGCTCTAGACTTAGTTCTTCACTTTGTAAACAATTGTCTAAATTACATCTAATTGCAGCAGAAAACACAACAAACTCTTGACAGGGGGCCAAAATCCAAAACACACCTTATTTAGGTCGCGGGCCGAACAGGATACACATTTATTAAACACGTTAAAAACTGCATTTTTAAAACTTTAAAAGCGTAACTTTTTAACATAATTATGAACTAGATAAAATGCATTACCTGCGATAATGCTGGTGTGAATGCTGTAAGCTGGATTTGGCCGCTGAATATAGTGCTGATAGCTGAAAATGCTGAAATTGGTAGCTAAAAATTCTAAAGCTGATAGATAAAATTACTGAAGCTAGTAGCTGAAAACACTGAAGCCGAGAGTTAGCTAAAATATTAGTAAATAGCCTAAAAAACAAAACAAAAAAAGCCCAAATTAGCCAAAACAGCTAGAATGTAGCTGAAATATTAGCTAAACTCAAAAAATAGCCCCAAAAAAAATCTTAGTAAATCCCAAAATAGTCCATAAAGCTAGGAGAATACTAATTTTTAAAACTTTAAAACCTTAATTTTTTAACATAATTATGAATAATAAAAAGCAGGAATATTACTCCAGAAAAAATCAACTTAAATCTTAAATAATTGTCAATATTTTATTCTTCATAAACATATACTTTGTCAAAATTATACAAATTAGAAATAAGCACAGGACAGATTTGACATGTACTTTCCTAGGCCACAATTTGGCAAACTTTTAAAACAACCAGAAGTTCAAACCCTTCTCACAGCAGGATCATTGTGATCAGCCAAAGCAGATTTCTATTCAGGCGGCGCAACGTGGTTGACGACTGTCAGGTTGCAGAATTCTGAAATTCATCAGGCGAAAGGTTATTTCCAGCACTCGCAGCATACCCCGAGGACATTTTGAGCATGCACAGGCTCACTTCTGAAACGACCCGTCTGCACAGCAGCTGCTGCTGCTGCTGCTGCACTTATGGAGGAGAGCATCACAGTTTTTGGGTTCCTTATTTAAAAAATAGAAATGTTCTGTTTCAGAGTGATCATACTTTCTCATTCCCTAACAAGGATACTTATGCCACGGATCACATCGCCATTTTCACTACTTTTTTTACAGTCTCCTTCTAACAGTTGGTGTTTTAATCAGGGTTTATCTTTTATCAAAGTCTTGCATGAGAGCAGGCGACTCCCAAAGCAGCTCTGGGACACAGGCTGGCAGCTTGAGTGCTGCTGTAAATAATGCAGATGCACTCCGTCCCTCATCCTCTTTCCACACACACACACAATGAGGAAATCTGTCGACTTCCAGGTTGCGAGGGACTTCTTCTGGGTTCCTTTGTGAGGACACAGAGACGGAAAAGGAGCGCGTCCAAACACGGTTCAGGAGGTGTAAACCGTGACATCACACGAAATACTTTTTGTGACGACACACATCCGTTCATGGCGTCCACGGTGAGCTGCAGCAGGAATATCGATGACGGAGATCAGTTCCGAAGTTCCGAATTAGAGAGACAACACATAAGATCTTGTGAGGACTGAACAGCTCCCTGTTCTCCAGCGGGGAATCAGCTGTCTCTGGTGAGGCCTCCTCACAGCATAATTAATCAGTCAGCAACAAGAGGTCAGCGCTCGTCTTGGCTTTATCTGATTTGTTTGATGACAGGGCACTCTGCTTTGCTGCGGTTCATTAATCAGTGCCAATAAAGTGGAGGATGCTGCCATCATCACCCACCATTCCTGACTTCTGGCCTGGGTCACAGAAACCTGCATGTACGAACGCAGAAAGTGCATGCGGGGCTTTGGGAGGGGCTTGGGTCTTGCAATCATGTCAGATTTTGCAAAGTGTTGTACTTTTAGGGAAAAAGTACAGATAAATCTCGTTTGTAATTGAAGCGGAATAAAGATAAAACACTTAATAGTAAAATTGGTCAATTATTTTACAGGAATATGACTTTGATAAACAGGGTTTTACATAACAGACTTCTGATTTTGAGTTTTTTTTAAACTGAAATCTAATACTTGTCATTACATTTTTCCTTATTTATTTTAAAATGATTTTGTATTAGTAAATAACCTTAAATCAGATGATAAAACAGGCCACTTGATCCTCCAGGACAGCCTGGCTAAAGCACAAAGTCATTTAGATCAATACTAATGCTTATTCAGAATGCCTTTGCATTGAAGCAGATGGTGGGCGGAGCCTAATGCAAAGCTAGAATCCATGAAAGATTTGCAACGCTACAGTGTTATGGCATGTGATTAGAGTGCATGAAACTCTAATACGTCATGAGATAATACACACATTAAATATGAGACCAGAAAACACAGATATTTTTTTTATAAAGTCTCTTTGATATGGAGATTAAATAGACTCACCCCGATTGGAGCGTGTGTAATTCTTGATTTGTGTGTAAATTTGAATTTATGTGTGGAATTCTAGATTTGTGTGTGCATAACTTTGAATTTGTGCTTGCTTAATTGTTGATTTTTGTGTAACTTTGGATTTGTGCGCCACTTTGGATTTGTGCTTGCGTAGTTCATTGAGTGCGTAACAAGCGATCTGTGCATAATTTCTGATTTCTGAAAGAATTGTGTGTAATTTAGTTTCAAGCTGTTATTTTAATTTATGTATCCGTAACTTGTATTTTTTTGAATTTCCTAATTTTTGCACATAATATACTGCACAAATTACATATCTAGAATTACATATACACAGTTATTTCCTCTCCATACCTTTAGTCCTACGTAGTCAATGAAATTAAAATAATTTTTAATTAATGTATGCAAAACAGGAGCCAAATTTAATAAAAATACAGCAATTTCCTCTTTTGCGACAGAGACAAAGACATATTTTTTCCCATCAGAGCAGAACTGATACTATTCAAATGTAAAGAAGCTTTTCTGTGCATAGACCTCTAAAGGTTCCGCGGATCAAATATAAAGAACCAGCATCTAAAACCAGATTTTCTATGAAGAGATGAAGGAATTTGGCATTGAATAACTATTACATCTGTTACAATTTAATACTACATGCTGCAAATCTGATAGTTTACTTTCACACATATAAAACAATTATTGCTCAAGGATGTGTGAAGATATAAAAAAGGAGAGAAGCACAATGTTTAACTTCTCTTAGGAAAGACCAAAATAACAAATGACTCTGCCAGCTTTCTGGGTTCCTGTTCTCGGAGTGTGGGCCGAAAAGGTAAAGAAACATCTCAGACTTAACAGAATCTGCCAGAATCACAGAGTCATTTTAGTTTGAAGGAAATTCAGTTTGAGGTGATGACCACAGGGGATTCATTTAACATGATTTTGTTACGAGAAGCTGCTCATCATGGATGTTCATTCATAAGAACTCGTTCTGAATAGTTTTTAAATAACTTAAATTAATATATTCATTTAATCCATTAAATTAGTTATTCAAAAACAATCATTTTCTTTTCAGGCTGAAAGAAATACAAATTGCTACAAATGTCTATAGATTACATTTTTCTATTTCTCCACAGTTTTTCCCAATTGCTAAAACAATTTTTATAAAATGATTTAGCAAATATAATTTTCAAAAATATAAGTTAAATGTATAAAATACTTAAGACAAAAAATCACTTTGACTTTACAAATCTAACAAGGACAGTATTTTACTCTCCATAAAAATATTTTTTTGGTCAAAATTATACGTTATAAATGAGAGCTAGATAACATCGGGCCATTAAAAACAATAAAATAAAATGATCTGGAGGGCCAGATAGAGTTACCCGGAGGGCCAGATCCGGCCCCCGGGCCTTGAAGTAAGTGGCTCTCTGTCTGACCACTTCAGGATTCACTCTCATGCTTTAAGAAGATACTCAATAAACCTTGATAATTTGTTTGTACTTTTTCTTTTTCAATTTGGACCGTATGCCCCCATTAACATGATAAAAAATTACATTCTATAAATTTTAATAATTGAATATTTTCCTCCCATTATTGTCTCTTTACTTCTTTTATTTTATCGTTGTCTTTTTTTTTTCTTTTTCTGGTCGCTTCCCTGAAAGTTCTTTTTACCAGAATGTTCTTAGCTGGACCATCCTTCTCAATAGAGCATGTTGAGCTCTTTCTAACCCTGTTACTAAAGGATCCACTGCCTTTAGCAGTGCCTTTGTTGTGCTTAGTAAACCTGCGTGTTAGGAGGCATCTTTACTCTAATATAAAATATTATGAACAGACTGGATGAATGAAATGTAATAAAAACACATAAAAGCAGCTACTAATGGTGAGTTTTATTCATTCCCAAACAGCCTGTACTGTGAATGACAGTCATTCCATGTCAATGACATCCGTTTTTCTTTTCCTTTTAGTCACTTTTCTTTTCTTTTCTTGGTGTGAATTTTATGTTTTCACATTTTTAATGTGCCTTTTAAACAGATACGGAATTAACACAAAGTTCGAAAAAGTCCAAATTTTTATAAAAACAGTTGTAAATTAAATAGAAAACAGGAAGAGGATAACTGCAAAGAGCTATAAGTCTATATTTGTGCTTATAGGAGTTACAAAACAAGATATAATATAGGAGAAACCAAAGTAAGAAACCAAAAAAATTTTAAAAAAAGAAGATTTTTCTAATGTTTTGCTATTTGTCACAGTGTTTGAAGGGAACAGCCTCTGGATCTGGATGAGCGCCGCTCTCCAGGTTGATCAACCCCTAACAAGGCCTTCCAAGATTAAAGCAAACTCAAAGTACCAATTTTTTCCTAATGTCCCTCATTTTGTGCCCAGCTTTGTTAATTGTGGACTATCTTTTCAGAAAAACGTGGTTTCCTGCTTTTGCTTTCAGATCCTTGAGTTCAATCCCTCACCTGCAGGAATCAGTTTGTCTATGAGTAGTTTAAGACGGCTCAGAATTCTTGCTTTGGCTCGAGTCACAAAACCAGACATAGGCTGTTTTTTTTGAAGGCCACAGTGTGACTGTGTAAAACTGTGATATTATAATAAATTTTAAAACCCATCGAGAAACGGGAACATCGGTGGTTGGAGGCCCCCTTTAGCCCCCCCCATCACCTTTACGTGCCTGTCACAAACAGAAGTATTGACCCTGAGTCAAGCAGGGCTGCTCCATGGCAGCCAGCTCTGAACACCTCTCTGCTTAAATGTCAAAGTGAGGTAATAATTACGCTAACAGCTTTGATAATCACTGTGTTTCACTCAGACAGGGCCGCATTACTGCCCCCTGAGAGCACCGTGGCAGAAAGACGGATTTGTGTGTGGCAGGTGATAAAAACACTGACAAATTGTCGGAACAATTTTGAAAACGGGGAGGACAAAACCTTGATGACAACATGGACAAAAAACTACGTCTGCTCTCACAGACTGATCAAATCAGCTCAGTGCATTTATCTTAGCCATACACTGCTGAGCATGAAGCATGGAAAAAGTTCCATTGTGACCATTATAATGTTAAAGAGCTGTAAAATGCTTCTTTTTCTGAATAAAACCTCGCAAGCTTTATTCTGTTTTAATGAAAGGCTGCCAACACTGTGCTGATGCTTCAATTATTGGGCTGTTTGGTGCATCAATCCTAAAAACTCATAAAGACAAATGAATATTAAACAAATACTACTAAAGAGTATGCATGTATTTTACAGGGTATAAAAAAAAAACCGCAACATTTGAAACCATCATTTAGTAAAAAAATTAATTAAAATTTAGATGGCATTGAGATACATTATCTAGAAAGATTAATAGACTAGTTAAAGAACCTATTTATTAACACCAGTGCACACAATGTAAAGGATTGGTGCTGTTTGACTCATCCCCTGGGGGAGTGGTGAACTGCAGACACAGCAGCACTCAGGAACCATTTGGTGGTTTAACCCCCTAATCCAACCCCTTAATGCTGTGCGCCAAACAGGGAGGAATTGGGACCCACTTTTAGAGTCTTTGGGATGACTTGGACGAGATTTAAACTCACTCGACCACGAGACCCGCCGAGCTGATAATGCTAGGTACAAGTTTAATGCTGCATTAGCCTTCCTGTGCTCTACCTTGGCATGTTTTAGTACAGGGGTGTCAAACTCAATCGCACAAGGGGCCGAAATCCAAAACACACTTTACGTCACGCGCATAACAGGATAAACATTTATTGAACACTCAAAAACTACATTTTAAAACTTTAAAACATAATTATGAACTTGATTTATAACATTATCTGCAATAATGCTAGTTGGAATGCTGTAAGCTGAATTTGCTGAAGATGCTGAAATTGATAGCTAGAAACACTGAAGCTGATAGCTGAAAATGCTAAAGCTAATAGCCAGCTAAAATATTAGCTATATGCCAAATTAGCCAAAAAACCAAAAAAAATAAATAAAATAACTTGTGTTAGCGAAAACAACTAGCATGTAGTGGAAGAAATAACTAAACTTCAAATTG
The DNA here is from genome assembly GCA_003999625.1 of Oryzias javanicus. Lineage (NCBI taxonomy): Eukaryota > Metazoa > Chordata > Actinopteri > Beloniformes > Adrianichthyidae > Oryzias > Oryzias javanicus. The sequence continues at coordinate 6,075,782 of CM012437.1, forward strand.
TCCTAAAAAACTGAATAAATAAATAAATTATATAACGTGAACCTACATGGAATTCAACGGCCAGAAGGAGGTGCAGTTTTAGGAAGAGTGCACAGTTTGGATTTAGACTGTGACAACACACTAGACTCAAACAGATACGACTGGTCTCAAGATTCATGGACCAATGGATTGAATGTATTGATCACAGTAACATCAGTAAACATTGGAGAATTAGCCAAGAGTCTTTGGTGAACTGGAAGGAGAAAGAATCAGGATTTTGGAGGAAGTTCGGTCCATGAAGATCTTCACTTCCTCGTCCGAGCTGACATCAGGATCAGAACCAAACGGCTGGACATTACCCAGATTGATGGATGCTTTTATGTAGCAGCGATGAAGACAGAGCTATCACAGTCTGATCAGGGGCGGGGCTACTCAGCTCAGTTCCAAAAGCCCCGCCCCTTCAGAGGAGATTTTGAAAACAAAGGCTTCAGATCAACATGAAAAATTGGACTTTTAGGTTGTAGAAATTTGTTGAAAAACTTTATAATCATAATTAAAACAAATTTTTTTTTATAAAAAATAATTGTCATAGGGTGACTTTACACCCTTTCTGCCCTCCATTGTAGTTATTCTGATGGCAGAGTGTGACCGGCAACCCATGCGTGTACATCACTCCACCTAACAATCGCCTAAATATAATATGCATCAATAGACACTGTTTATGCTGGCATCACACAGCCAGGACAACTGGTAAAACAACTGAAATAACCCATCTAAATGGGTTATTTCAGTTGAGAAAATGATTTAAATGAGGGTTGTTTTAATCACCTTCAAGCAGAACCAATGCAAGTGAGACATCCGTCTGTGATTTAACCTGATACATGTCCGCTCAGAGCTCCTGCTAACCTGGGCTAAAGAGGTGGCCAGCTGAGGCATACAAGCAGGATGCACATCTCACTTCCACACACACAACCCAAGCTATTTTTATTCATAACACGCTGACTCACAGATGATGCACGCTTACATTTACACAACTAAATCCACTTATAAACAGTTATTTTTATATAATGATGGACGTTTGAAAAAAAGCAACACTTCATGTTAAGTATGTCATGTATTTAAGTTAGTTTGGGCTGGGTGTTTATCAAAGCTTAATGCTAAAATGTGTCGGGTGTTTCTTGGTGTTTGTCTGGATTTGTACGCATAAAACCGGCTCAAAAGGGCAGCCAGTTGGTGAAAACAGTAGCAGAGGCTGAAGGGATAAAACCTGCCAGACAGTTTGGCTGATTTCCACATTTAAATATTCATCAACACCTGATTCATGCCGGCTTTCTCCGTGGAGAAAGCTTGTTACAGTTTGAGAAGGCAAGTCAAGTGTCTGGCTGGAATGTGAAGAGTTTCCACTCCTCACTGACATTAGGTGAAGGTCACTTCCACTCTGCTACAATGCTGCTGCAAAGCAAAATAATCTATTGTTTTGGAGACGTTTGAAACCCAAAAATAAAAATAATAGAACAATTTCTGTTTTGTTTTTTTTAGCTTGTACTTAGGATCATCACAGTTATTACAAAAAGCCAGCATTTTCCTTAACACACTGTTTTTTAATAGGATTTATTTTTCTAAGCTAATTGAAAGTCATGCATATCAAATTAATTTAAGTCTGGCCTTTGACTGAGAGTTCAAAAATCAACCATTTTTAAACCCAATACAGGGTGGTTTACTGGTTTGTCTGGAATGTTGTACTGCTGCGAGTATTTAAAGGTATTCAATTTTTCAACGGGGGACAGAAATGGTACCGGTTTGTCCTCCTTAACGGGTTCATTTTGAAAGGGAAACACTTAAAAGTCCAGTCCAGGCCGGTCTGGTCTGGTCTGGATCGCTCAGTGGTAACGAGGCAAGAGTGTGCATGAACCAGGTAGAAGTCATGATGGTCTTAATCCTTGCAAGTCTCAATTATGGTAAATCCTTCAGCTCCTCACTTTTACACTCCGACCTGTTTTATAAATTGTTGTTTAGGTTCTGTCAAACTTCTGTTGACCTGGACTGAGTCAGCTTCAGACCTGAACCTTTTGTCTGGCCTGGAATCAGACTGCCTTCAACTGGACATTTCTGTTTTGAAATAAAGCTTGTAAATAAAACCATGTGATTAAAGAACTCTTCACTCATTGGCCAGGATTCACGAGGGCGGGGCGAAGCAACAAGGGATGGATAGCGGAAGTTCTGTGCTTTACATTTCTTGTTGGGACGGTTCACTGATTCAAACTTTACATTTCGCAGAACAATTTTGAACGTACACTACAGGGGCAGTTTTGGTTGTTCCGCTTTGACCACGAAGCCTCTTCATACTGAGAAAACTCAGATCGGAAACAAACAGAGAACATCTCCAAACACGAGTCCAAAGAGCGGTTCCTGGTCTCATAGCAGGGTCTGCCTGTGTGTATTCAGACTGATTATTTCTTCCAGATTAAAGGAGGAAACAAACTCTGATTTACTTTAAGTGAACCAAATGTGTCAAGTTGGAATAGAACCTAAAATAGTCTATTTTGGCGGTTTATTCGTTCAACATTTAAATTGTTTTTATATGTGAAATTATCTGCAGGACAATAGTAAGGGGACAAACGTTTGTATAGAATAGAAAATAACATTCTCTCTCTGCTGGTGTTTAAGGGTCTTCTGCTGAGGTAAGCTTCATCTGGTGGTCAGGAGTTCTGTAGTTGTGGCCTTGCATTTAAAGGATGAACTCTTACCATGGGGGCCCCAAAAAAACCCACCTCATAATGAGAGCTTTCAATGATGGAAACCATAATGAACAGCTTAAAAGCTCACGAAAGAAGAAGAAGAAGAAATGCTTGTGCTATTTATGATTCCTTAAGGTTTCAGTGAGTTTTGTAAAAATGTTCAAAGCATAAATGTGCTTTGAGTTCTTGGAATGAAGATTTGAAATGCCGTTTGATTTTTCTGTGCTAGTGAAATGTGGTGCTTAGCTGCTATGATGGAGTAATGAACCAATACAGAAAAAGTGAAAATAGAGATATAACTTTTAATCTTCAAAACCTTTATTCATCTGCCTCAAATAACTAAATTATTATTTTTTAATGTATAGTCAATGTTGTGACATAAAGACATGCAGTACCTTTGTTTGGTGTACAAACAAAATCTGAGGAAAGGTGCTTCAAATGTCTCTTCATAGACTTCCACAACTTTGAGCTAATTAACACCGCTCTGCAAAACTGAAAGGTTTACAGTGTTCCCTCGCCATATCTATCGTTTATTCTTTGCAGTTCACAACATTTTTAAGTGCAACTTTGCATTGCCATTTATTTTTGGAACGCACTGTGTTCCGTATCCTGACTGATCTTGTCGATTTGAAACATCGAAGCCTGACATTTGACACACAGAACAGCAAGAATCAACAGATGAGAAAGAAGAAGACAGGGTTTTATCATCAGGGTTTAAGCATTTCATTAGAAATGTTCTGTTTGTTTTCCTCAGGGGATCTCCATTCTGACTGATAAATTATTAATGGACACTGTCAGAATGTTGGAAAGCTGATCTCCACCATCAGAAGAAGGTACACTGTGGTCAAAAAGGGAAGACATGGTCAGCAGTAATACTCAGATAGAATAGTAGGTAAAATACCTAATAGTATCTAATAGTAGGTAAAATGCTTTCATGTTGTTTATGCCAAATTCTGACCCTACCATCTGAATGTCGCAGCAGAAATGGAGACGTGTCAGATTAGGCAACGTTTTCCGAACTTTTATTGTGTGAATTGGAGCCTCAGTGACAGTGACTGACAGGAGTGACACCATGCCACGTTCAAATTCACCTCAATCACCTTTCTTCTCCAATCTGATGCTGCAGCAGATCGTCTTGACCATGTCTGCATGCCTTAACACATTGAATAGCAGCCATTTGATTGGCTGGTGGACAGGGGACACTTACATTGGAAAGAGAAAATATAAAGTATCAGAGCAGGAAAAAATATTTGACTATAAGAGTAAAGTTCTCATTTATTCCAGTCTCTTTTCTGGTAAAAGCTTCTAAACTTCAAATGTCAGCCATATTTTTTTTTTTTTTGGTGTGTGTGTGCTGGTGTTTGTTGACCTTTCTTGGCAGCACATTAAAACCATTGCTGTTTGCTAAGAGGGGCATCGCTGTGTCTTCTGCTTCAGCGAGCCTTGTTCAATTATAACACGCAGTATTGATGGATGGATGGATGGGATGGATGGATGGATGGATGGATGGATGGATGGATGGATGGATGGATGGATGGATGGATGGATGGTGGATGGATGGATGGATGGATGGATGGATGGATGGATGCGTGGATGGATGGATGGATGGATGGATGGATGGATGGATGGATGGATGGATGGAAACAGGGGAAGGTGTGTGGCTTCTATCAAACAGTTGCATGTGACAGAAATAGCTTGAATGAAAAGGTCAGAATGGGTGAAGAGTCTTTGATAGGAATCCCCACCAGGCTGTTCTGTTTGAGTGTCTGGATGGAGACCATGTAGAAAATGGAGAATACTTACCTCACTAGTTTAGTTTATTAATGATGGCGCGCGTTTAAATGAGGAAATATTTATGTTTCATTGTTTACTAGATGCGTTTCTTATTTATAGTAATGGAGCTCTTTTTAAAGACATACAAATCTCCAAGTAAGTAAAACAAAAGCTTAGATAAACTGAATGTATTTTTTGCTGTTCCCTCAACATTTAACACGTAACAGAGTCAGTGGTGTAGTGGTTCTCACTCTTGCCTCACAGTGAGAAGGCCCTGGTTCAAATCCCATCAGGGTCCTTCCTCTGAGGAGTTTGCATTTGCCAGTTTTCTACTGGCGCTCCGGCTTCCAACCACAGGCCAAAAATATTCTTAATAGATTCATTAGTAATTTTGGAAGTGGAGAACCAAAATGTCCCAGTGAGTTAACATGACAAGGTTTTATCAAACCAGATGTGTTTCATCCTTGAAATTTTTTTAGGTCTCACTTTCTATATTAGATTTTCTGCTGTGATTTCAACTTTGAGGGAAAGAATATATTTATATTGTGCAAAAGTAGAAAAATTATGAAATAAAAAAATACAATTTACACATGCACAAATTAAAATTACGACAGCTTGAAACTAAATTTTTAAAAAATCATAAACGTATGGCTTGTTAGGCATAACATTTTTAAAGTGATAAGAGTTTCAAAAACACTTATTTAGACTTTTTTATATTAATAATCGGGCATATCTGTTGAAGACAGTGAAAAAAATGTCAAGTTTTTACCAGATAGTATTCACAATCTAAGTTTGAGGCAGCTGATAATCACTCACTGACAAATCTTTTCTTTCTCTGAGATGTGAAATACTCTCGTATCAGATTTGTATTTAAATTGGGTTTTTGTAACAAGCAATTCGTGCATAATTTTTAAAGATTTGTGCGTAATTTAGTTTGAAGCTGTTGTATTTTTACTGTGTGCACGCGTAAATTGTATTTAGTATTTTTTTTTAATTTTGTATTTATGCACAAAATGTATTGAGTTACAAATCAAGAATTACGCGCACACACAAATCGGGTCGAGTTCTTTTTCTTTCCATACAACTTCTGTTAAAAGCAACATTTATTGTCATCATTTTTTAATGAACTCTTTAGTGCCCTGAACGACTGGTAAGCTTAAAAGTTGTGTACTTTTTTCAGCAAGGCTTTGTAACGTATGAATAAGCTGCTTTATCAGATCAGTTATTGCTAAACAGACAGTCAAATACAGCAATAATCAGCTCCAGTTTAAAAATCTTGCAACGAAACTGAACATGTTCCATTCATCAGGCATCATCATTCTTCTGGCTCCTTAATAACAGTAATAAACACGTGATTTTGGTTTGATCCTCCTCTAACACCACAAATGTACGTCTAATAGCTGACGCTCGTTTAACTTCTATGTGGACCAATGAGTCATTGAAATTCAGATGAGTTACAGATCACACTATTTAACAAATGAGTCTCAGTGAAACGAGTCAGCATCAGACGGCAGGAGAGGTCACTTTCTCAGCAGTCTGCCAATCATCTCTGATCACGGATATAGTTCTGCAAATGCCCGTAGGGCCACGACGACCTTAAATGCATCAGCGCACCTGCAGCAGACTTCAAGATGTTGTGACAACCTGCTTCAAATAATCTTTTTTTTTTTTAAGGTACAACCAAATGCTGCTAAAGGGAAAACACAGAAAAAGAAGTGTTGATAGAAAAGCAACTGTTTAAATCTACAACTGTGATAACAGCAGGTCTTTCACAACAGTTACCAAAAATCACAAGGGATTCTGCAACACTAAAAAGGCTTTAATTGACTACCCCAAACAGATTTTAATGAACAAAGTTACAATGTAGTGAACCTTGAGAGTAATTCAATTTCCATTAAATCTGGAAAGAAATTGACAACGTCCTTTGCTTTTCTCTAGGGGTGTAACAATTTATTTTAGGGACCTGATTGATCGTCAATCTTGGTTTATTTTAAATGATCCGATTTAATCAGAATCTTCGACCTAAAATGGTCCCAGAACATCTTCATCCAAACCCTCCACCAGTGAGACTCAGAGATAAATACCTGGTACTGAACAGTGCAGGAGACGTTTTCCAGATTCCTTCAAGATAATTCAATTCAACTCAATTTTATTTATATAGCCCAATATCCCCAAACAATCGAGTTATTGGGCTTCTTTAAGTGTAAATTAAATGTGTGTACATATTTGGATGTTGGATACCTTAAATAAATCATTTACACATTAAACAAATAATAATAATGTAGGTCCCAGTATTGACCCCTGTGGGACACCACAAATAATGTTTAAACAAGGGGCCAAAATCCAAAACACACCTTAAGTCACGGGCCGAACAGGATAAACATTTATTGAACACTGTAATTTTTAATAATGCTAGTGTGAATGCTGTTAGCTGAATTTGGCCGCTGAAGATGCTACTGCTGATAGCTGAAGATGCTGAAATTGATAGCTGAAACCGCTGAAGCTGATAGTCGGCTAAAATTTTAAGCTAAATGTCAAATGAGTCTAAAAGCCTAAAACAAAAAACCTAGGTTTGCTAAAACAGCAAGCATGTGGCTAAAATATTAACTAAACGTAAAAATAGCTTAAAAAACTGAAAAAAAGGCTAAATTAGCCAAAACAGCTTACATGTAAATATTAGCCGAACTCCAAAACAGCCTAAAAAACTAAAAATTGACCCCACTCCTAACGTCAACATACCTATGATAGCACACGGGTTAATGCTTCCTTCCTTCCTCCATTCCTCAGTTCACAGAGCAGTTAAAGTAAAACATCATTTATATAGGACATTCTCAAACAACTTTTTTATAGGACAGAATTACACCGACCTGTCATCACGCGTGACCAAAGCAGGCATTAAAAGGAAGAAATCTAAACAAACCTGCCTCCGGTTGCAGTAACTGAAACCAAACAAAGCGGCCGGTCTCGTCTGTGCTTTGTCATTTATTTTATTATGTGTTGATAGCAGAAATAGATAGGCACAAGAGCAAGTCGAACGATGAGAAGTTTCTCTAAGACCACAAAACTCCTCAGTGACTGGTAAGAATTGTACCCCTGCGTATGCTTTTCAGGCTCATGTGTCCGGGTGTGTATCTGCTGCCACACATCTGAACTACCAGGAAACCCTTATTGGGTTGAATTTTTTCACCTCTGCACACAGCGCACACATAACTGCAGTGGCAAGGACTTTGTAGCGTTACCACAGCAACTGAAACACAAGGGCTAATTATAGGTATAGCTGTAGACTCTTGGATACAAACTGGTTCTTAGAGACACATTACGATGAACGCGCACGCAGAGCCGCTGTCATTAAGTCCGAGTCCTTAAAGGTTTGGTTTTAAGTGGACATCATACTGAGGCATAAATGTTGACAGCTGTTCAATTTGATGAAGAGGGTGCAGGAGAAGCCTGGGGATATTTCAAGAAGAAAAAAAAAATCACTAAAAATAGAAAACATGGAATTGTTTTGGCTGATTAGATTTACACACATTTCATTGCTTGTTTACATAAATGCAGGTAGAACCCAGCCCAGCTCCACGGCTCTGTGGTCCGTCTCAGCTTAGTTCCTTGGATTTTCACTTGGCCTTGCAAAGCTTTTTTCCCTTCTCCCATCCTTTTATTAAAATGCTTTTCTGAAGTCAAAGACAAACCTTTACAATGCCCTTTTCAAACGTGTCCATTCTCAATCCATCTTCGTGACATTTTCTTTCCCTCCCAATCTTCAGCAGCAGCATGTTAGTGAAGCACACAATCACCAACAGAATAGTGATAGCAAAATGGTGTCGTGATTTACGTTGGATGGAACAAGTTATTGAAGGTTTGATCATGTAAAGTCTAATGATCCTGTGACGAGAAATATACAGAGGAAAGAGCAACACCTTGGAACAAGTTCCTGAATGTGGTGATAATCTAAAGTTCAGTGGAAGTTAAAGTGATGAGGAAACATGCAGCAGCAGGTCTGTCACCAGGCTAGTGCACAACTTTTCTAGCCATCATTACGACCTAAAAGTAGAGCTACTAACATTTTAACATAGAAAAAAACACAATAAAGATTATTTTCAATTAATACCCCGTAAGAAAATAGGAATTCTAAATTAACAATGAACTAAATCATGCACTATTTTTTTTAAATTCTATTTATTTTAATGAAATTAGTTAAGCTACATTTACACTGAACCCGATTTGCGCAGCAGAGAACCAGTAAGTCTGAACTGTGATGAAAAATTCACATTATGTCAACCAATCGAGGACTCAGGTAAGGCAGTGATGTGTTGATGATGGGATCAACAGGTGGAGCTCAACACCAACACGGAGAATTTGATCATTCTCCTTCTTAACTTTTTTTTTGTATCGTGACAATAATATAAAGATTTTCTAAATGTACGTTATTTTGATTTTTTCCCTCCTTAGACTAATGTAGAACAGCAAGTCGTCATGTTGGGTCAGAGAGAGACAGAAGTACCGTACTAGGGCTGGATTGATCAAATCCATTAAACTTAATAGATCAATAATTGATACATAAAGTCCACTAGCTTGATGCTAATGTTTAACGGGATTCCTATTGGATGGCTAATGCTAATGCTAGGTCGACCTAAACATACAAATATTTTTAAAGTAACTATTTGTGGTCTAAAACACAGTTTTTTACTCATTCTTTGTTAATTTTTCTTTAAAAACTGTACTGCTATAGCACAAGCTCCACCTAGTGGCCAAACTGAAGCGCCCTCCAGGAGAAGCAGAACAATGTTTACAATGTTAATGATCTGAACATTTTTGTTAGAACTTCTCCTTTAGAGAAATCATGTCAAACTGTATTAACATTCCCATTATTTCATGAATAAATGTAACAATATATGAACTGTGTTAGATTGAAACAAATGTATTCAAAACATATAGTAGAAAAATACAGTTTTTATAATACTGTTTTGTACAGCTCTTCAATATAATTAAAACCAAGCTCTCAACATGATCAGTGTTTTCCATGCATTGACTGTATATATGAAACAAATATACAGTTTATGCTGCTATGTGCTACAGATAGAAACTTTGACAGTGGCCCCTCCCACAAGCATCAGCAGCAATTTTTAGGCGAGAGAAGTAGCAGACAAGACAGTGTGGACACAGCATTAAAATCTCACTCTAATCCTCCTTTGATATAATTTGAAAATGTGTTTTTAACTAAAATCAAACAGTAATTGTCATTTTCTAGGACATAGTTTCTGCAGAGCGGTAGGAGTTGATTAGAAATTCACCTCTGAGTTGTGGACGGAGCCATTGGCGCAGAAGTTAGCCTCCATTTTCATGACCTTCATTCTTTTAACACTCTCTCCCACTAGCATACAGCCCCTAGCTAACACTAGCAAGGAAACAGAAATTGGGACCAATCCGAGCCGAACAGTTTGGATCCAGATTCCAGCTCAGACGAGGAAATCAAAGACGTTCATGGATCTACTTGTCTGCAGGTGGAGAAATCTCCTCTAGTATTAAAGCAGGTTTTTGGAATCCTTAACAGATTTTGGTTGGAAGATCTCAAGAATCACAGATGTCAAATCTGCTCCTGATCCAACCCAATTTGAATAGAGAACTACTCCGAGATGCAGTTCTAATCTTAAATTATTATATACATGTCCTCCATCATGATAAAAATGCAACAATAACATGTTATAAACACTATTTTCAGAGGAGTGGATCTTTAAACTTCTTCAGCAAGATGTAAAGATTTTAGATGGCTGACATGACATAACTTTTTCAACTTTATAACAATAACTTACATTTATAATAATGCGGACATTAGATTGTGCTGAGGATATTTTCCTGCTGTTAATCAGTAATCCACCCGGCATTTCTGAGCAGGTTCTACACTCCAGAGAAGTTTCCACTGCAGAGTCACTGAATGGTAATGAGTTGATTACTTAAAAACCCCTCCACATCCTGGGTTGCTGCTTACAAGTACTGACGGTTTGTTTTCTGCATTGTCTAACATCTTATCCAGTTTCTACCTTAAGAGTTTTTGTGGCTTGGAGCCCATCAGCAGTCAGGAAAAAAGAAATTGGAAAAGAAATGAGAATAGTTCTCTCTTTCAGGCACACAACCACCTCTCCTCCTCCTCCAGGAAGGCAAAAATAAATCACAAAGAAGAGGAATGACGTACTACATGAAGCACAGTTGGATTGTTGGAGGTTCAACGCAGACGTCAGCATTTTCTGTGCGTGCTGTGACAGACATGGATGTACAGACCATAAATACAGCTCAGTACCATGGCCAGCTACAATTTCCTTCAAATAGAATATGAATAAAATTAGTCATAACCCATCTTTGGGTCATTTCCCATCATCTCAAACCACTCGCATCCAATCTTCTAAAACATGTTATTCCCTTAGTTTATCGTTAACATTATTATTAATAATCTAGTCGCTGAAAACATTTTTCTTTATAACTTCATGTCTATTGCCTGATGGTTTTAGAAAATCGAAAGAACTTTTGGATCAGACATGATAGATATTGGAACATTTCAGCTGTAAACCAAACTAATAATTGTAATAATAGAGGCTACAACTGTGGATGAAATACTGTTTAGACTGGTCTGAAAGTCTAGATATTGGTGCAGATGCCAAAATAATAAGCATCTGAAAAAGCTACAACATGTGCAAAGAGTCGCAGTCCTATTCTTAACCATCAGTGAAAGACAGGGCGTTCAATTCAACTCACTATGACAGATCTGGACCGCCACAGTTAAGGCTTTTTACATCATTATAAAAACTTCTCATGTTATGTTAAATGTGAAGGAAGTTGCATAATTCTTTTGTCAGTTCGCTCTTATGATCCTCTGTTTACAAACTACGACCGTATGGAGCTAAATCGGCAGCAAAATAATTTGGAACTTAAATAAATCAAATTGAAAAAATATTGGTGTTTGGTAAATTAAAAAAAAAAAAGTAAAATGTCCAAAACTTTTTGCTATTCTGAAATAAACTTTATTTTCAGCTTCAAATATTCTGTTTTTTAGGTTTAAAAAAAATCATAATCTCAATTTTTTTCTGCTTGAAATTTTTATGTCACTTTCAACTCTTTTTTTTTTCGTTTTCAAATCTGAAAATTTCAGTTTCAAAACTTTTGGCCCTATTGTGGCGCGTTGGGGGCCAATCAAACTCGATGAGGGGGAAACTTCAGGCCCGATGCATTCACTGACCCCTAGAACTGGAATAATCAGGAAATGGCTGTGTAGTCTGTGTTATCGTAGTCTGAATTTGTCCCAAGTTTTGAAACCGAAAAAAGAGAATATTTAAAGTTGAAAATAACTAAGTCTATTTTAGAATAGCAAAAAGTTTTGGACATTTTCCCTTATTTTGACCAAACACCGATATTTTTTTCTGTTTGATTTATTTGGGTTTCAAATAATATTGGCTCTGATTTAGCTCCATACGGCCGCGTCTCTATTTACATTCAACTCTGAGTCACAAGTTTGTACATTTAATTTTTGATGCAACATGATTCCATGACCTAAAACACACATCGCTGACTGAATGAATATCTTTATAAACTCACAGGAATGAATTTTCCAAACTCTTTTAAGGAAATATTTTATTAAATAACCATTTGTGGTCTAAAACACAGCTTTTTGCTCATACTTTCACACTTTGAATTGTCTCTGTACATGAAATGTGCTATACAAATAAACTTGGCGTGTCTTGTCTTCTTCTGGAATAAGGTGAAATGCTTTAGCGCCACCCAGTGGCCAAACTGAAACGCCCTCCAGGAGAAGCAGAACAATCGTTCAAGCTTCTCTCTTTAAGAATCTATATAAAATTGTCTGGTGTTAACAATCTCATTATAGGTTCACTAATACATTTTACAGTCTGCAAACTTGATTAGATTAATATGAAAATCTTCAAAACATAGGTAGAGGTTATTAATGTAGTTGAAAACAAATGTGTATTAATGTGTAAACTCAAATTGTGATTGAATCAAATTGAGTTGAATAGATCAAAAGAACTTTTCAAATTTTGAATCAAATTGATCCAAGCTCTGGTAAATTCAATCGATTCTGTAAATTATTATCAATACCCAGCCCTAAAAAAAAACAAAAAAAACATTTTTACTGACAAAGAAATGTGTTTTCTGTATTTTTTAAATTTTGCTATTTTTAGTTTTTCAGTGTTAGTGTAGTGTAAAGATCAAAATGAAAAAGATTAAAAGGAGCTGGACAGGAGACCATAGGAATTATTTTACAATGAAGTGTTTTATTTCAGAAACGTAGCTGATGAATCCAGGCAAGTTCCTCCTCAATGAACTTCACATCTACGTTTTCTCCGTCCACTGGAGCAGTCATACAAAATGAGTCCATGCAAATTTGTCAACATGTTATTCAGCACTTGTCAACACATTATTGTTCCAAATGTCTTGAAATGATTAAACACTGAGAATGTCTTTCTGATTTATAATGAGACAAACTGAAAAGAGGAGAGCAAGGAAACCGTTGAGCCTGATCCAACTCTGGAGCTCATTAAAATTCTTTCACACGCAACCGACTAAAGCGAAAAGCTCAAGACCGACCGGCAGGGTGGTCACAAACTGACAGCCCAAACAAATCAACCGAAGAATGAGGTACGGCGAGGCCCGAAAACCCCCCCACCAGAGCGGCAGAGGCAGAGAAATGAGCTCCAGTTTGTCAACGTGGGGACAAAAATGTTTCCCAACGTTCCCTCTCCCAGAATGCCACAGAGCTTTTCCAAAAACCACAGAGCAACAACCTCATTCCTCCACCGATGGTAACTGAAAGTCAATTGTCAGGGTGATGGGGTTAAGGAAAAGTTTGAAATGTAACAAACACTGTTGATGAACTCTTGCATACAAGATTACTAAATTACAATAAAAGTAATAAAAAAAAATTAAATATTTCCATCTTACTTCAGTGGTTCTGATCAGAGTATTAAAAACCCCTTCCTCTCCCAATGTTTTAAAGCCTCGTGGACTAAATGGAAACCCGTGAAACAAAACACTTTACAATTACTGATTTTCAAAATACTGATTACAAATGCAAAACAAGCCATTAAACGAGAATAAAACTCGGCACATCTACACAGTTCCTCTCAGAAATGAAATGAAGCGGCAGCTGAGTGCTGCAGACTGGAAAGGCCTAATCACTAAACCCCTCGATAGAATCCAGGGGATTGTCGGTTCACTGATCCACGGCTATCAGTCATCAAGAACAGAAGACAACTGAAGGGATTTTAGAGAAGCAATCTCTGAATTTCAGTCAATCCAGACTATAAAAGTTATAGCCAAAAAAAGCTTAAAAAAAACTAAAATAGCCAAAACAGCTAGTGTGTCAGCCTAAAAAAACTTAGGTTAGCTAAAATAGTTAGCATGTAGCTAAAATATTAGATAAACTCCAAAAGAGTCTAAAATATGCTAGTAATTGCAAAAATAGTTCAGAAAGCTAGTAGAATGCCAATTTTAAAAACTTTAAAACTGTAACTTAACATAATTTTGAATAATTAAAAGTTAAGAATATTATCATAGAATAGAATATATTTTAAAATATATTTTGTCACAAGTTTAAAATAAGAATTAAATAACACTAGGACATTAATAACAATAAAATAAAATGTTTTAGAATAATAAAATCTGGAGGGCCGGATCCGGCCCCCGGGCCTCGACTTTGACACTTGTGCCTTACATATTTTGATGGAGACTCTGTCTTCATCAGAGTCGTCGCCACATGGTCGAGTGTGACATGCATAAACAGCTGATTGTTATCACATGTCAAAGTATGATGGGTGACTCAGCTTTTCCGTCGAAACATGTAAGATATGTTCAAAGCAAAATATATGTCGCATGTCTGATAATAGAAGAACCAAGAAGCTATAGTAAAAATTGTGGTTTGATCTGTGAACCGTTGATCTTAATGGAACCAGATCGCCACCTAAGTAACGATCCACAGCCCTAATCCAAATTGCACACACTGCTGTTCATCGGCATTTAAACATCCTGGCATGCACGTTGTGCTTTAGCTTTCACATGACTGCACATGGAACCTTAATGTGAGGACATCCGCAGTTCTGCCAGTACTTCATTGTAATTGTTTCAAGTCGCTCAGAGGCTCTTTCTTCAGAACAAATTAATCTGTCAAATTAAACAGACAAAGGTTCTTCTGGAGCACAGCAGCTCAAGTGTCAGCAGATAGGCTGAACACTTCAGCCGTGACCGCAGTCGTGGTGTCAGTCATTAGCAACGATGAGTATTACGTAGGGATCCTGAAGGAACAAGGTAAGTGCTGAAGAGTCTGAATGGGGAGCTGACACAGGTTTATGTAAGCGGCGATGGGGGATCCTTTACCTCTGTTACTGCAGTGCCTGCACTAGAGTTCACTGCAGAAGCTCCCTGAGGGAAGGGGACGGTGTGAGCAACAATGAGACGGAAAGACCATCTTCTTCTCTCAACCCCCTCAGAGCAAAAACTGATGCAACAGAAACCTCTCATCACACTGAAGACAAGTCGAAACTCAAGTTTAAAACCAAAATATTTTTAGGAAGAACTTGGAGATTAGAAATACTCTTCTATGAAGTAAATTGTGTATACTTGTATAGCGCTTTTCTACCTTCCTCTAAGGCCTAAAGCGCTTTACAGTCACAGTCTCAGTGTCTTGCAAAAGGACGCTTCAACATAGCCGGGCAAAGCGGGAATTGAACCTGCAATTTATCCGAGGCCGACCACCCGACTGAGAGGCAGAGACACTTTATTGGAAAGAATCTAGACCAGGGTCCTCAAACTCAATTTACCTTTGGGGCCACTGATGGCAGAGTCTGGCTGAGGCTGGGCTGTACGGGGTTCCATTTAGGCCAAAAATATGATTTTGCGTCCGTTGTCTATTTCTAGTTTATTGAGCATTTGTTCATTTCTATGTACTACTAAGCAATATCTTCTGCATGCACTGTGCAACAACAGGAGCTAATGCCGCTAGCAATGACGCTAGGACTTTTCTGACGACCAGATCCATCGACAACAGCAAATGCAAAGCTTTAAGCGTAAAGCTGGAACACCCCAAAGCAAAGCGTGTGCATGCAGAAGATATTTCTTAGTAGACATTGAACTTTCATATTAAGGCAGAGGCCACAATATATCAACTTGGGGGCCAAATATGGCCCGCGGGCCGCTAGTTTGAGACCCCTGGTCTAGACCAATCAGTATGATCCCTCTTGTCTGTGATTGGATGTTTGGTGTGGCACATTTATTACACTAAACGGATGCTTATGAAAGCAAAATCAAAGATAGGAAGAAAGCGAGATGAGACATCTGAAAACATTTAAGGTAAGAAAATACACAAAATAAACTTTTTCCATATTAGCTAAATTAGCCTAAAAAAAGTAAAAAAAAGAAAACATTGGTTAGCTGAAAAAGCTAATAGTATGTAGCTGGAAAAATTAACTAAACTTCAAAATAGCCAAAAAATAATGAAAAAAGGCCTAAATTAGCCAAATCAGCTAACGTGTAGCTGAAATAGCTAAACTCCAAAACAGCATAAAACAATCTTAGTAAATCCCTAAATAATCCAAAAATCTAGCAGAATGCCCATTTTAAAAACTTTAAAACTGCAACTTTTAAACATAAGTATCAATAATAAACAGGAAGGAATATTATTCCAGAATAAATCAACTTAAACCTTAAATAAATTTTTATATTTTTTTTCATAAAAATATGTTGACCAAATTATACCAGCTAGAAATAATCTGTAGGTGCCGGATATAATTACGCGGAGGGCCGAGTCTGGCCCCCGGGCCTTGACTTTGACACGTGTGATCTAGATTGTTAGTTTTCTTAAAAAAAAAAAAAAATCATAATTAACATTTTTCAAGTTGAGTATTTGTGCTGGTACAGAGTACCAGCAGTACTTCTGGCGTGGAGAAGTGGCGGTCCTCTAAAGAGCTATTTTTAGAAGCGCTTTAGAGTAGAAGCTCTGTTTATATGTCTATTAAGAAGCAATATCATTTGTTGTGTCCACTCCACCTGCTTTAGAAAACATTTTTCTTTTTCCATTTACCCCTAAAGGCTCCTGCAGAGCGTGCCCCCCGCATGGGGTGTGCCCGTAACCGATTTTCCATGACACCCAACCAATCAGTTGCTTCATAAATGCGATCATTAACTTAAACTAAACATCGAGGCGTAGTATACACGTGAGGGAGGGTGTAAGCAAAGGGATGATGGGAAATAAGTGCAGGCTTACTTCCACCAACAGTCCCACTCACAACTCAGAGGTGAATTTCTGATGAACTCCTGCTGCTTTGCAGAAACTGTCCAAGAAAATAATGTTTGTTTGTCTTTTATTTTAGTAAAGGAAAAAATTCATCATAATTAAAATACCACTGGGAATGCTTTAACAGATCAAAATATTATTGGAGTGGAACTTTAAAAACTTTAACTCTGTTTTTGCTCTTTCTTTTTTTTTTTTTTTTGCTCTTCAGTTGTTTTACCACTGCACAGGGAGGCCGCTCGCTACAATAACAAACACTGTAAGGAACTTGGCGTTTCAGCACAGAGTTCAGCCGTCTTTGCCAGATCCCACTTTAGTGGCCAGCTGCTTGCGTCATCCATCTGCAAACACACAGCAAACTCACTTCTCACACAGTCCCATATTTACAGACTTCCCTCACACTAATGAAGCACAGCTACACCAACAACAACTACAGTTACTTCCATCTACCTTTTACAAGCAGACACGGCAGATTTCTCACTTATGATATCGACTGACAAAAGCAGTTCCTTCTCTGTAAAAGGGTCAAACGTTTAGTCGGTAAGTGCAGTGATATCTGACCTTAAGTCAAAAAGGAGAGCAACAGAAAACAAGTCTGGATTGCAGCTCACACAAATGTGGTCCAGTTTCAACTCCCAGTGACGTCAAAGCTCATTTTAGGGAGAAAAAAAGGCTGCAGTAATTATTTTCCACCACCCCACCGAACAATATCAACATTGTTGTTTTTGGTTCTGTTTCTGAAAGGTTTTGGAGGTTTGTCTTTAGCAGTGGGGAGCTGTTTACACTGCAGAGAAGATCTTTTTTTTTAAAAGAATAATAAAAAAACATTTAAGTTTGGTAAAAAAAAAAATATGGGTGTAGGGAGCTATTACCTCTCTACTTATGCATCTGTAAACTAATAAATCCTCTGCAATTCCTTAGGGGGGAAAATAAAAAATCAGATTCCTTTTAGAGAAAAATGAAAAATTTGTATTTTTTCAAACTGATGCAAAACCTTACAAGGAAAATGAAACACAATAAAAAGCACTTCAGTGCTACATTAATGTGGGACAACTATAAATGTCAAACTTATCTCATTTTTATGTTGCTGTTGTAGCGTTTTGCAAACTCTTCTTTTGAGTAAAAAAATGTTTTTTATGTCAAAAAGGTGCAAAGATAAATTTTGTGCGTCTGCAAAAATAGTTTTGGAGATGGAAGAATTTAGTCTGCAACTGTGCAGTACTTTTTTATCTATTCCAATTGTAGATATTTGTCTTTGTATACAAAAATATGAATTGCTGTAAAAAATCTTAGAGCATCTGCAACAAAAAAGTTGACAAATGTTACAAAGTTTCATTTTTATTCTTTGAAAACATTTCACTTGTTTATTAAAATGCACAGACATACATTTTCTGCAGATGCACGTCTCTGTAAATGCAGTTTCCCACAAACAAATACTTAATGTTGTCCTTTGGGTCAACACCCGATCTGATGTTTGGTTACCTGGCGCTCCAAATTTGTCACGTTACACGTTCAGGTTGGGATCAAGCAGTAATCTGCTCATCAGCCTCACTAACTTTTTCTGAGATGACATTTTAAAAACATAGTAACTGCATTTCTTTGGGAAAATTCCACAGAATAAGGGAGGAAAGTGGTTGCCAGTGTGAGCTGGTAGCTCTTCCAAACACAACAGATGCCAGTGGTGATTACTAGGCCGGGCAAATATTGTCTTCTAGCTTAAGTGGATATTTTTCCAATGGAGTCTTGCTTTTATGCACTCAGCTTTACACACAAAGAGGAGCTCATAGGATTCATTAGAAATTTAAAGTCGCTTTACAGAGAGTGTATTTGCGAGGAATAAATACATGTTTCCCCGCCCCCGCCTTAATATGAAAGTTTAATGTTAGTGCAGCCAGCGAGATTCTTATGAATGGCACTGTTACATTGCTGTGTGTGGAGCTGACGAACCAACCAATCACAGCGGGGTATAGGGCTCCTGGGGGCATGACACCCCCCCAATTTTTAACCATTTCTGATTCAAATTGGTATTGGCTCCCAGACACCCTCGAGATGCGCGCATGTTTATGTGCATTGAGATTTCGTGCTGAGCTGAGGTTGTGCGCTGAAGTTGTGCACTGAGGTTTTGTGCTGAGCTAAAGTTGTGTGCTAAAGTTGTGTGCCGAGGTTGCGTGCTGAGCAGAGGTTGCGCGCTAAAGTTGTGTGCTAAAGTTGTGTGCTAAAGTTGTGCACTGCGGTTGCGCGCTGAGCTAAGATTTTAAGGTTTTGTGCTGAGCTTAGGTTGCGCACCGAGGTTGTGTGCTGAGGTTGTGTTTTAAAGTTGTGCACCGAGGTTGCACGCTGAGGTTGTGCACTGAAGTTGAGCATTGAGGTTGAGCACTGAGGTTGCACGCTGATGTTGTGCGCTAAGGTTGAGCGCTGAGGTTGTGCACTGAAGTTGAGCGTTGAGGTTGAGCGCTGATGTTGTGCACTGAAGTTGAGCGCTGAGGTTGAGCGCTGATGTTGTGTGCTGAGGTTGAGCGCTGAGGTTGTGCGCTGAGGTTGTGCGCTGAAGTCGAGCATTGAGGTTGAGCGCTGAGGTTGCGCGCTGATGTTGTGTGGTGAGGTTGAGCGTTGAGGTTGTGCACTGAAGTTGAGCATTGAGGTTGAGCGCTGAGGTTGCGCGCTGATGTTGTGTGGTGAGGTTGAGCGTTGAGGTTGCACCCTGAGGTTGTGCACTGAAGTTGAGCGTTGAGGTTGACCACTGAGGTTGCACGCTGATGTTGTGTGCTGAGATTGAGCGTTGAGGTTGCACGTTGAGGTTGTGCGCTGAGGTTGTGCACTGAAGTTGAGCGTTGAGGGTGAGCGTTGAGGGTGAGCATTGAGGGTGAGTGCTGAGGTTGTGCGCTGAGGTTGCGGCCCAGCCTCAGCTAAACTTTGCCTTCAGTGGCCACAAGGTAAAATGAGTTTGAGGCCCCTGGTGTAGAGTGTATGTGTTTGTGTGTCGTGTGTAAAGTCACAGTACTCTCTATAAAGCAATACCACGCTCTTTCTACCGCCCCCAAGTGAATTCTGGGATTGTGTCAGAATCCTTTTCAAAATAATCCTGTTTATCAGAGAGGAGCGTGGGGTGAGTAACACACCAGTGAATGCGCATCAAGAAAAGAAATGTGTAGGAGGTGATCACAACTGTTTAAGGACTGCAAAGCAACATGTGTGAAGGCTGAAGTACAGAAATATCCGTCTGATAGAGGCCAGATGATTCCTCGCCAAGGTGGTGACCCCGATCAACTTGACAAAGCTCTGGAAGTCAGAGGAATATAAAAGCAGACCAACTTGTTTTGCTGAGTGCAGGAAGAGGATGTGCAAAAATAAACAACAGCTCTGACTTGTGACGTCATGAGCAGACTTCTCAACCCTTTAAACTGACTTTTGAGTATACTGTACATCTTACACTGCAGGTGTTCAAATCACTGTAAAGATAAGCGACAAAGCAAAAACTCTTAAGAAAAATAGAGGAAAGAACACTTTCTAAGAAACAAATCCAATAGAAAAAGGCTGATAACTCAATAAAAGTACTGATGTGTAAGTTCTGTGACTCATTGGGGGTACTCAGAGTCAGAGCAGCAGAGCTGAGCGGTCCACTTCTCTTTAGATCTATTTAAAGAGGGAGCACATCTGCCTCCTGTTTGCCTTTCCAGGGTTGTAAAACCTGGAGAGTGAAAAAAACAGTAAAGCGTGTGATGGAAGAAAGGCACGCTGGTCTTGATGAGAAGAAGTACACTTTGTCTGTTTGCACCAGCAGGTCAGAAGGATACATGTGACTAGACGTACTTAACCCCCACCGTCCCACCCCGACCTGTCTGTATTTAGAGTCACACTCCAACTATTAGGACAGTACACGGAGGAGAACTAGGGACAATTTACAAACAATAATATTTTGCTTGAATTACAACTTTAAAATTGACAACTTAATCAGATTTAATCTGACTTTTAATCTAGTAAATTTACAAGAAAAAAATTCATACATTGAAAAGATTTATGTTGTAAATTTATTGGAAAAAAATCATAATATTATATAGTATAAACTATAATATTACTTTGTTTTTTTTTTACCTTTGGTTGTCCTTATAATCCGTTGTACGACAGAGTATGAGTGCCAGCAAAAAAGAAAAAGGTATTATGTTTTTCTTTTCAATTTACAACTTTAAATCTCGTGAATTTACAAGGAAAAAAAAATCATAAATTTAGCCTATGACTTCTTTAGTCATAAATATACAACTTCATTCTTTATTTACAGTTATGACCTTTTTCACTTAAGTTTACGACTTTATTCTAATAATTGACAGTTACAACCTTTTTCTTGTAAATTTTTATCTTTTAATCTCCTAAATTTATTAGATTACATTTTAATTTTAATCTTGTAAATTTACGAGAAAAAAAACTTGTGGTATTTCTTTTTTTTGGTCGCCCAAACACTGTCGTGCGACAGAGTATCTTGTAAACTTACTACATTTAATCTAAATTTATGAGACTCAATCTCGAAAATTTACGAGGAAAAAAAGAAATAAATTTAGCCAATGACTTTTTAAGTTAAAAACAGACGACTTTTTTCTCATAAAATTAAGAGATTTGAAGCTGTTTGACAGCTGTAAACTTTTTTCTTTTGATGTCCCTAGCCATCCGTCCTACGAGAGAGTATTGGTGCCACCAAAAAAAGTAACATTTAGAGTTATTTTTCTCTTATATTTATGATAAAAAAGTATTAAATTTAGCCTATGACTTTTAAAGTCATAAATATACAACTTTATTCACCTATAAGAGTTAGGATTTTTTTTTTAATTTACGAGATTTAAAGCTGTCATTTAAAAAAAAAACATTTTTTTGTTTGTAAAATGTCCCAAATACTACATCATATAAATATATTTATTTATTGTAAAATCTTTCCCATTGAACTTTTAATTATAGTTGTTACAGGCGGTGAGGTGGTCATTTTTATACACTTTATTTATTTGACACAATAAAAGCTTAAAAATCATACGAAGTTTTGTTTTTATGCCTGTGTGCACCAGTGCCCCCTCTCACTCCTGTTCTCAGTCACAGCTGTTTGCTCTGCCCGCTGGTTGCTGGGAAGCTGTTCGCTGAGACACTGAGGGTACAAGTCTGAGCTTCTGGTAAGCTTCCAGTGATGTGTAAAAGTAGCAACAAAAAAACTATAATTGCAAGCATTAAACCTGTGGATTCACAACTGATTACACACGACAGAAAAAAAATAATCACCAGAATCTATCCCCAACTGTCTGATCTTCAAGCACAAAATCTTTGTGAAAAGATGATGCAGTCACACCTCTTAAAGGCAGATCCGTCCAGACACATCTTAGTGGAAACAATGCCAACAAATATACCTTTTTTGAATTGGTCATTGGAAGTCGAAGCCAAAACAACAAACAAGGTGTGAGGAGAACCCTAGAGATGTGTTACTAAATGAGTCTGGAAATGTACCTTACTGACAACCTTTATGTATAAGTTATTAAAAAGTTTTCTCATTCATTCATTCATCCTTCATTAAGTTCCAACGTCAGTTACAGCAAACAGGATAAAGCTTAAATAAATTATTTACTACTCTCGCTTTCAAATGAAAAACTACAACAGAATATAAGGGCCACCATAAAAATAAAAACTAATACATTCATGAGAATAAAGTGATACAATTATAAGGAAAATGTTGAAATATTACAACAATAGTCATAACAGTTATGAGAAAAAAAAATAATGACATTAGAAGAAAGAACTTCTGATATTATGATTTTACTATCCATAAAAACTGACTATTTTAATCATAATTTTATTACTTTATTCTAATAAAATTATTATTTTTGCTTAAGAATTGTATTACTTTATGCTTCAGAAATTTTTGAAAATGTTCGTATTATTAATTTTGTAAACATCGATATCCTTCTCCTGGAGGGCGTTTCAATTTGGCCACTAGGTGGAGCTCATGCAATAGCAGTCAACTTTTTTCAAGAAGAACAATCAAAGAATGATCAAAAAAAATTTTTTGACCACAAATAGTTACTTTAAAAAGTATTTCCTAAAAAGAGTTTGGAAACTGTATCACTGTGAGTAAATAAAGATTTTTATTTAGTCAGAAATATCTGTTTAGGTTGACCGAGCATTAGCATTAGCCATTCTACGGGAAATCCCATTAAACGTTTGCAACAAGCTAAAATTAACAATTGCAAGAATTTTTTTTGTAAAAACTGCAAATGAAAGGCTGAGGTGGTCAGTTCATGCAGCCTGCTGAGCTTGATAAGTACCTTAAAAAGGGGAAAAGAAATGCTCCCCAGCCTCCTGTAGACTCCCATCTAAAGGATTAAACATGCAGTGTCATGCGCATTCCTCATCAAAGGAAAAGTCCTGGTTGAGCTGAGTCAGATGATCACATCTTGTAAAAATGTGACAAATTCTCATACCAACTGCCTTCTTATGAACATGGAATATTGTAGAAAATGTTTTCATAGTTTTATTAAATAGCCACTTTTTTACGTTTAGATAAATTCTTGCAATTAAGTGTTAATATTGACGAAAAAATAAATTCCAGAAAAAAACAAAAGTCTAAAGGCTTTCACACCAAACCCAATTCGCGCGACCCGCCCCTCTTTTACCGCGCAACAAATTCGCTGGTCGTCGCCTGTCATAAATGAGGAGCTACCAGCTAATGTATTGAGGATGATTGCTATAAGAACCAGTGTCTGTGGATATCTCACTAAGATTGTATGAAAGACACCGTTGATGTGGATTAATAAATCTGTTTTATTTATAGTGAAGAGTTCTACAGAAACATCAGTAATCATGTTTGGATTTATATGATTATCACTAAAAGATTTTCTCAGTGCAGGGGCTATGTCTGTATGACAGCCGCTTCCGCTGTGTTTCTGTGTCTCTGTTGCTGAGCTTGAAGGCTGACTTGTATTAACCAGAGAGGGAAAAATAAAATTAGGAGACCTTTTTCCTCTTTCTTTAATGTCTAGATGAGGCCTGAGTCGGCAGCCTCTGCACCCCGTAGTGGCTCTCTGTCTGCCGGCATATCGACCGAGTGAGCTTCGCGGCGGCAGCAAAAGTCACTGTAAACGTCACGTGCCCAAAGCTGCGTTCCTGATTGGCAGATGCGACGCAGCGACCTGTCAAACTTCAGATATTTAAATGTTGGCTGCGCCACACGATTTGCACCGCATCGCTCAACCTGCTGGCAGACTTTGGCGCCACGCCAGTCGTTCAAATCTCGCCGCTGGATTTGAGATCACCTCATGTCGCGTCTGTTCCATTGACATAACATTGAAACTGGCCGCCTCCACCCCACGAATCGCATTTGGTGTGAATGCACCTTGAGGCTGTATTCTGACTCGAAAGTTTGTTGGTCCAGACCAAATTAGCAATTGGTTGATGGCAGTCCTGAATTTTCTGTTTGGTGTGTTTTCAATCATTACCTGGAAGTTTCTGTTTTGAACAAAAGCTCTTAAACAAAACCATGTGACCAAAGGTCGCTTACCTCATTGGGTAGGAATTAGAAGGGCGGAGCAAAACAACATAAGAAAGAATAATGACAGTCTTAAAATTTCCAATCCTTGTCAGGATTGCTTATTCAAAGTTTATATTTCACTGAACAGATTGCAATGTCACGTTCAACAGTTTTTACTACTACTTTGGTACAGTGGAGGCATGCAGACAGTGACTGAGAAAACGACGGCTTAGAAGATACGCTGATAAATGTCTACGACATATGGACTGTCCGGAAAGCGGTGATGCATATCACCTTAAAAGTTGTTTTAATGAGCCTGCAGTCATCTCATTTCAGTGAGTTGCTGTGTCTAACCATTGTTCCACGTCTGTCCGAAGCTTCTGGTTCCTACTTTGTTTAAACACCACAATGCCCAGCTGTGGTGGCCATTTTGGTCCACTTGTTCCGCTCCAAGCACAGATGATTCAGACTGACAAAACTCTGAGCAATTGAGAGCTCAGTTCGATTGAAAACGAACCGAGACCACCTCCAAAGATTGGTTCAGGACCTTGGTCTACTTGGGTGTATTCAGACACTTGACTGTACAAGTAGGAACAAGTGGTCTACGGCCAGATTGCAACCGATTGCCACCCCTTGACATCGACTAATCCAAGTCGGTCAGAGTCACGTTTTTAGATGAACTACTGTCCCCAATCATGAACGAGCTTGTTCCAAGTCCAAACCCCTCCCACTGAAAGTGAGGACAGAAGAATCTGTCGATCAAACGTTAGAGATAGGGCCAGCGAGACCCAAATGCATCCACTGAGGCATCTGATTGGTCCGTTTATAACTTGAATAACTGGCGATAAAGACAAAATATATTTAAAAAAAGGATTAAGATTACAAAAAACATGTTTATAAGAAAGTATCAGAGCAAGAATGGCTATTCTGACATATAAAACGAAAGAGTAAAAACAGTCTATTTCTCAATGAAAGTCTATAGGAAACCTTCCTTTTTGGAACACGAGAGGGAAGGGGTTGAGCAGTCAAGTTCCTACTTATCCAGTAAATGATTCAGACTGAAACTTTGATCTGGATTATCGGGAGGAGCCAAATCTGGTCCAGATTGAATACACCCAAAAGTTCAACACGTGAAAAGCCATTTTTCTACGGTTTGAAGGAATTAACCAGCACTAATCCACTCAATCAAACCCTCGATTGTTAAGGCTGACTCAGTGTAAATACAACACGAGAAGCTGAAAAGGAGATAAAAAAGCATGCAAACACTAGCAAGGTCTTAAAGGCCCTGAGACCAACGGTAAATGTGCTCTGACAGTAAAGTTCCCTCTTTCATCCGTCTCTGCTGCCGGAGGATGGAGAATGAATGAGTTTCAAGCTCCACTGTGGAGTCATTAAGATAAGACCACGTTTATTAGTCTCATTCTGTTCGTTGATTGCCACAGTGTTCATTCATCAACCCTCCTCTGTGGATGTGACTATGAAATTATTGATCTTTGCCAGCAAAAGCTGCAGATTTACAAGCCCATCTCAGCCCTCATCTATGGCCAGGAGGTGTGGGAAGGATTCAGTCAAAAAACAAGCGTTTAGTCATGCAAAAGAAGGAAACCAAAGCAAAAACCAACTAGATCAAGTGTCTATTCCAAAAACATGTATTGAACAATATAACATATTTACAATCTTTGATAGAGGAAAATAAAATATGTTTATACATTTTTTTAAAAATGAGCAAACAACTCAACTCTGGTTGATATCACGCAGTTTTTGCCCAATTTTTTTTTGTACCAAGATACAAAATTGTTTTACTCCTCTGGCTTCTAACTACCGCTACATTTAGCCCTCCAAACGGAGAGTAATGGGAAAAAAATGTCTCCAAATTCAGAAGTCACTCCCACTTGATGACGTCATCAGTAGTCGCCTCTACATTAGCAAGTAG
Organism: Oryzias javanicus; assembly: GCA_003999625.1. NCBI lineage: Eukaryota > Metazoa > Chordata > Actinopteri > Beloniformes > Adrianichthyidae > Oryzias > Oryzias javanicus. The sequence goes on from CM012437.1 coordinate 6,101,989, forward strand.
ATGCCAGAAAATACATAACGCTAGTTTTCTGACATTATAAAGTAATGCTAAAAAACCTCATTACTTACGTTTAAATGTAAAGTTTTTTCTCAAAAAAATGTATTTCTCCTCCGCGGTAAAGCACGACGCAGAAAACCCTCGCAGCGGACCGTAGGATAAAAAAAAAAAAAAAGAGTAAAACTCATTGACTGCTTGGAAAAACCGAATCAACGCAATTAGACATTAATGACATTCATTTTTATCGCTGTTGCTGTAAGCATTAAAAGTATTATTGCTGCTTCATAGAATAAGTCCTATCCTTTTTACACACATTTCCTTTAAAAATGTTCCCCTTACAAACAGTCTTTTAATATTGTTGTAAAAGAAAAACATGTTAAATCTATAAAACCTTTTTGCATTATTTTAGACTGTCTTCATTCTTCTAGATTTCCAACAAAAACCATATTGCTAAACAAAAGATTAAGAAAAAAGTATATTCAGTTGGTTTAGTTTGTACTAAACAGCCTCGTTTCCACTGAATGGCACGGTATGGTACAGTCTGGTTTAGAATGGAATTAATCAATAACGTCTTCATTTTCATAATTTGAACTGCCATCTACCCCAAAACTGTGTGACTGGATTGCTCCAATATTGCTCATTGTTGCACCACTAATGTTAGGTTGAAGTTGTGAGGGGCTGTAAGCTATGGGGAGAGAATGTAAACAGAGGAATGATGGGATATCAGTGGACGGTTGCTTCCGCACCAATAGTCCGGTCCACAACTCAGAGGCGAATTTCTGATGATACTGAATACCTTAAAAACCACACGGTTTTTTTGATTTTGGCTAAAACAGCATTATCATAATTTAAATTGGAAACGATTTTACAAAAGATAAAAATATAGTTGGACTTCAAATCCTCTTCAAGTACAAGGTCAGCTACCTGTTCTCAGGTTGGCATCAGACTGAAACCACTATAATTTAGTGAGAATGATAAACATGGATGGCGCTTGTTTCCGTAGAAACCCCATAATGGACAGATAAGTAAAGTGCAGCTATGTATGGTATTTCAGATGGTTTCTGTGGATGTTTTCAATCTGAAACGTGAACGTGTGTGCGCACGAGTGTGGGCTGAACTGATTTTCCCAAAGAGACAACACTCCTGTGCGTGGGCTAAGGCGCAGCCAAACAGCATGATGGCCACAGTGCGCCATTGTATTCTTATACTAAGAGAAAAAAAATATTGTCAATGGCACACAGCAGAAACAAGCCTTTCAGAACTTTTTCAGTGGATGCATGTATTAACCACAACCCTTTCAGGGCACACAGAGTTTTATGCAGCTAATAAAACAGATGGCAAATCCTACCTATCTATATACACTTTTGTTCCTGAGAGTCCTTTCAGCAGTAGTTTCATCTGTTACATCATGTTAATGCACAATATTGTCAGCTCTAATGGCTTCAATGGAATACGAAGGACCTTGCTTTATTCCCTCATACTGTCTCTGTAATTTATATATTTATTTTTTACTTCATCTATTAATCACTAGCAGGTGAATTCAGTTGAGGATTACCCTCTTTCCTCCTAAAGTCCCCTTCATTCATCCACGTCTCTTTGGAGCTAAAGAAGGGAATAGATCGTAAAAGATGAAGTCAAAAACACTGGTTCTGTACTTGTGATGATGTGAACATGTGAACTGAGAAAGACTGCACAAAGAGGAACTGAAAAAAAGATCTTAAGTTAGATAAAAGCTGAGAGAGAAAAAAAAGCAATTCAGAACAAACAGCGAGTCTTTGCTATGGCTCTAATTGATGAAGAACATGTGGGGGTGCAGTAAAGATCTAACTACTAGACGATATCGTTAAGACGACGTGGAAACTTTGGTGGTATTAACAGTGTGACGATCTAAGATGCTATGGAAATTTTCCATTTCTCTGAGAAGTCTGCCTCTAAGAGCCTTGTGGCAGTTTATCTTCTCAGCAATTTCAAGAAGACGTCACAGAGAAGTTCAGCCTGTGAGATTCCAGTGAAACAGTGTTCGATGAAGACAATCGTTCCGGTTAGAGACGAGTTGCGTTGAACCGCTGCAGATAGAGACCGCAAGATTCTACATCATTTCAGACTCCTGAAGGTATTTCAAAGCTGTAACCTTCATACAAACCGCTTAAGCAATAGTGGCTTATGGTTGATAATAATATCTCCATAGCTTTATAGATTCAAATAATGAACAACACTAGTTTAAGAACCAATGACAATGGTGTTTTTAACATTTTTCTCAAGATAGAGAACATTTTTATAAAAAAATTAATTGTATTTTTTAAATTTTCTATATTTAGATCATTGAGAATTGGTAGCAGATGAAAAAGTATTCTAAGACATAATCATGATTAAAAGACCACTGGGAACACTCTTACATTATTAGATCAAAAGGTGATTGGAGTGGGACTTTAAGGACCATGACTACATACAGAGGATAACCATTTCCAGGTTTGATTCAATTCTGTCGATTCACTGAATTCATTTCGATTCAATTCAACTTTGAGTTTGGACTGGCAACCTGCCAAGGAAGTGTCCCGCCTTCGGATGGACGGAATTAACTCCCGTTTAAGGTGTTCCTTCGTTTTCGCGGTTCAGAATCTTTCGGGTGACTTCATGGAAGGTGCACCCTATATGCTTATGAGCTAAAGTCCCCTTTATATTAGCCGTTTCTGTCACCCACCTTACCAGCCAGTGGATTCTTGTTAGGAAAATGTATTCATTATGTTTAAAACATTATGTTTTTCTAGCCTCAACATGCCCTTTCAGCCAGCCTGATCTCACAGAGTGTTAACCCGTAGAAGACAGATTTCACTGAACATGAAAAAGAAGTTGCTGTGGTCCACAGAATCAGCTGCTTTGTCTATTTTTAGCGCACACTTAACAGAATTAGCAACCGCCTCCAGACTGTGCCAGAAGAAAACATCTTTTATGCCTCCGGTAATCTTGCCATTCTAGAGACATACTGGGAAAAAGCAATCCACATTCTGCTCTTCCTCTGGGACAAAAGAAGAGCCTGAGACCCATGCAATTAAAATATGTGCTTACGTTTAATTTTTTTTTCGACAGTGTCACAGTCAGCAGGACGTAACAATCTTATAAAGCTCTTGCAGTACTTTTTTAAAGCACAATCCATGGGCATGGTGACACACACATCCACCCACACACACACATGTACACACACCCAAGTCGTTAAACACAGCCATCCAGGAAATGAGAGTAGTCCTCATCCCCGCGTAATGGTCTGTCACAACCCATGATGTTTTCCTCTAGAAGGGTAAATGGCAGTAAATAGGATGTTGATTGAATCATAGCATTGCCATGAAGAGCTGATGGCAAAAAGAAGCCTCACACCTTACCACGAAACACAAGAAAGCATTGGTGTCTAAAGGGTAACGTTCCTTTAAAAAAACTCTGCATGAGTGGGAAGGGTCTCCCATAGAAAAAGAAAACATTTCGACCCTGATCCCATCTTGATGCTTTGTCCCGTTGCTTCTATTTTTGAATTCCATTTTGACAGCAGTGCAGATGCAAGTGTGCCACTCACATTCAACAGAGTGAGCCCAAATGATGCTTGACACTTGTTGAGATGCTAATGCCTTGAAAAAAGTATGAGCCAGCAGCTCAGGTGTCGTTCCGGTCAGTTATTTGGCCATTCAGTCCAGCAGTCGGCCTCATGCGCTCCCGTTCAGACAACCGTCCCTCTATGAATCAACACAAATCTCTCTTAGTCGGCCAATATCAGTGGGACAAGCAGTTTTTTTGCAGGCAGCGTACATTTTTAAAATTCATTCAGAAACCTGGATTCCTTTGAGTGTGCCCGGGAGTCATCTCCAATTCTGCATTTGATTGAACACTTCTCCCGCAGGACAAAGTAAACTGGATTTATGGCCAAAAAATGAGCAGACCTATGGGTTTTCAATGCAATATGCCACGAAACATAAAGCCTGCCTCCCAGTTCGGTTCAGTTCAGTTCAGTTCAGTGAGATTAAATTCAGAAAAAGCACAATTCAGCTGCAATAAACAAACTAAGAAGACACGGACATTTGACTCATTCATCCAAGAATGAAAGCCTTGTTTTTATCCTCACTCAACTGGTTCTTAAAAAGTCATGACCTCTCAATAACTTTAATTGCAACAATAAAAGTATAGAAACATGGGAAACTAACTTATGCCTTAAAGACACTTAAAGACCCACTCCAATGTAAATCACATTTTTATGCATTTTATACTTCATAACTACAACTACATAGTTTGAAGACCACTGAGAACGATTTTACAAAAGTTAAAAATATAGTTGGAGTGGGACTTTAAACAACTTTAAATAATCTTAGTAAAGGTGGAAATAAGGACACTTTGGTGATTACTGGTGTAAACCTTCACGGGAGTGGAGCACTGAAGTCTTAAGAACCATCAGGCAAAACCAAGGGAAGTTCTAGCTATTATTTTTAAAGGGACAGTTGGAGGCTGACTCCACCCACAGCCAGAAGGGTGGGGCTGGGGAACGGGACCTTTATTATTACTGGAGCTGCAGATCATGATGTGGGACTTAAATGGTTCGACCAATCACGAAGTTCAACTCTATTTGATCTGTAGGGGGCAGCACACAGATTTTTTTAGACTATATTTTCAAGAATTAAACAAGCTTATTTTAATGTGTCAAAAATTTGGCAATGAGCCCTATTTACAGAGGTCAACAGCCAAAAAAAGTTGATTTAGGGTTTGGTTACCCTTTAACTTCCCAAAACATCAAATAAACTTCTCTTTTCAAAATGTTAATTGTATTTAAAATACATGATCTGATCACATGTTTACAGTTCTGTTTCCACACGCATTTCCACGCGGAAGGCATGGAAATGATCACACATAACTGGATAACGCTGCTTGTAGGTGACTAACACTTCAAGAATGGCCTGGGAAAGCTTTGCTGAGGGCTGGGTCAGTCTGTTGCTCAAGTCTTGTTCTCTGGTTCATCTTCAGCATGAACAGTCGCTTTTAGCGGATCAGAAGCAATCGACTGAATTTGCTCTATTAGACCAGCTAATAGTTTTTTTTTTGTTTTTTTTCATGAAGTGACATTTGCTTTCAGCCTGGAACGAAACTATGGAAGTGTGAAATTGTGATTGTGAAAACAACAGGTTCGCCAGCGAGCACAACAACCGCTCAGCATGGGGATGCAGCCCGGGGGGAGGAGGTTGGGCGGTGCGAGCATTGTTCGGGGGGAGCCTATGCAGTCGGTGTCATCTTCAGTGAGGGTGGAGAAGGTAAAAGGCTTAACAAGCGCACAGAAAGGGGAACATATCCATCTCCTGCGATGCGTCACTGCTCCATCCTTTCCAGGAAAGAACAGCCACTGCATTTAATGAACGGCTCAGCTTGCAGGAGAGGAGAGCAGAGTTATTCTCTGGGTGCTTGGAAGGAAAATGATTATTTCATGGCAAAGTGACTCGGTGTAATGTTACTTCTAAATCTTTTGGCATAGAACTTTAAACCCATATTCAAACATGAACGCTATGCGGTGATTACACCCCCTCCCAAGATTCAGAACTGAGAGACCTCTTTACTTACTGCGCAATGAAAATCAAGCTTAATGTGAGTGAATGTTTTCCCTTACAAAGGGAGGAGACTCTAATGCGGACCAGATTTCATTAGTGGAAACATTCAGCTGACATTTCAGACCTTATGTAATCTTGAGAGAAATAGATTAGTTTTTTCCAAGCACAGACAATGTTAAAGTTGTACCAAAAAAAAAAATTTAAATCAGGGGTCTAGACCCTAAATCAATCACAGACTGACCCTTTCAAAGGTTGACTGTATAAGAGAGCTGGACTGGTAAAGCTGTGACTCCTCCCCTCAGAATAACCATTTATGTTGTGATATCTTTTTTTCACGTGTTCTTTATAGTCCTCTTTTTTCACATCATATTTTTGCTGTAAGTTAAAATAAAACAAGACTATGTGGTCTCACACTGAACGTTCAAAGTGTTTGACTGACAGATTGTCCTCCACCCGCTTTGAGAGGAAGGGGTGTGGACTTCTAACATGCTCAATCCTGATTGGTGAGAGTGGACGCATGGAAATCAAGGGTCCCCGACCTCCTGGCGCAAACCACTACCAGGATGTGGACCGCACCTGAATTCTATCAGATAGTCTGTACCGGATGGAGATCAGTACCGGTTCCACACGCGGAACAGACTGGGGTTAGGGTACCAGTACCGGACGTGTCCAGAGCTTCGGTCCACGTCAAAAAGTTATGTTTTTAAATTTTTCAAAATTTGTTTTACTGTGTTCCATAAATGTTTATCCTCTTCGGCCAGCGACCTAAGATGTGTTTTGGATTTTGTCCCACTGTGGGATTGAGTTTATAGAGGTCAACAGGGCAGGGGTAACCAGGTTTGTTTAGTCTGTTTATCAGTTATTGCTTAGATTTTTTGACAAACTTTCTGCTTCTGTACAATTACCGGCATTAAGCCCAAAGAGACAATTATTTTTTGATATTGGGCTATACAAGCAAAATTGAATCGAGCAAGAAAATGACTGAATAACATAACTATTTCTCAATAGAAGTCCGTGGGATTTTGGTTTTCTGGGACCAGTGGGTACTTCCTATTTGGACTCTGTGTGTGTGTGTGTGTGTCTATATACTGTCTGTGACTCAGATTGACTGACCAATTACTGCTTACTGACAACTTCCAACATGGGGGCGGCCGTATTTAAAAAAAAAAAACTGCCACTTAATTGATCAAATTTTTTTGGAGCCGGAAGCAAGTCTTTTCTATGGGTGATGTCACACTCACTCAGTCCAGTTCTTTTATGGTTTTTAGGTGTCCGAAGAGAGTTGGAGAGGAGGAGGGAAGGGCTGAGCACGGAGTGGAAAAAGTCTTATTAATCCATGGAGCACACGCCCAGACAGGAAAAGCGTGACTAACAGAACAGATAGGGATAGCAAGGCTTCACATGCTGGGTTTCTGATGCATGGTTACGTCAGCTCACATGGTGCTTGTTACACTTGTATAAACAATAGCGAGTCCAACATCTGCAGCAGCAGAGTTGTGATGACGTAACGGCCAAGCAGCAGATGCTAATTCCTTCCTGATGATCATTCACAAGGAGACTTGACCCTGCTCGTCCCAGACTCCAAACACAGAGAGGCCAGAAAAAGCATCCGAACTTCCTGCCCGACCGTCCCTCCTTTCTCTTCCTTAACCTCTTCCTCACCTTCCCTCTCAGCAGCCACCGCAGACCAGTTCATACTTGTGGACAACCATCCATCCACGCCGCCGCTTCCTTCTTTCATAACAGCGATTCTCTCCTTTTGGAGAAGCAGGAAACGGCGAGTGAACGTTTAGGAGAAGCTAGATGTCACCGAGTGCAATGTGCGCCGCCATGATAAGAACCACGAGAGCCAGCCGCTCGCTGCCCCTCCTACAGCACATTCCCCCAGGAGCATTTAAGAGATTTCCTCCTGAGCGCCGCTTCCTGGGCCTCATCCAAACTGGGCTTTCTCTTTGACAGATAGAAGTAGAACCGTGTAGGGCTTATCTTATCTCCTCCATATTGTTTGCAAAAATGTTGCATGGTGTCCATTCTTAGCGCAATGTTTCCTGAACATTTTGATCAAGAAAAATGAAGACAAATTCATCATTAAAAATAAGCGATAAATAAATCAAAATGTAACCATGTAAACATGATTTTATTTAGCTTACTCTATAAAACAAATGTTCTATGACTTCGTCAACGGACTGGAGGTTGCTTCAACATATATGAATGCCCCGGCTTTGCTCTTCTCTATGTTGGCATTTTTCTGCAACAACATCAGTAAAGAGTTGATCATTGTGATTGGCTAACCATCAGCCCCAAAACAATAAGGAAAAAAGGAAGCACAGGTTAATGTTGACCCTCGCCACACATAAAGGATGAACCGTGAAGAGCAAAGATAGGAGGAGCGTCCCATCACAACCACTGCAGATTCTGGCTTATTTATTAGACTGCTGCCAGCATGCTACAATATGCAGATGAGTTAGTACCGTACCTCCTGAGTGATTGCAGATCAAACGCAAAATAAAAAATAAACAACGAAGTGAATATTTGCACGTAATTTAGGAAAAAACTTGCAGAACGGTGAAATACCTGGAGTACAATAGCTAAAAACCTAAAATATTCACTGTCCCAGTTGGTAACCATTCCAGTTTTTTCAATTACCCCTTAAAATACATGCGACCAACACAAACATTTAGCCTTGGAGACACTTAAAATCCCACTCCAATGAAACTTGTGTTTTTAACACATTCTTGCAGCAATTTTTTCATGATGAACGACATATAAAAAGAATTTAAGATTGAAACCGATGAAAATCCATAGTTTGAAAAACCTTGCGTTTGCAACGCAGCAACTGCAATAGACGAGCCAAAGTCTCCCTGCTCCACCACAATTCTGAACCATCTGCTTGCAGACAAATAGATCCATTAACGTCTTCATTTTCCTCATCTGAGTTGGTATCTGGCTCTAAACAGTATGGCTACATAGCTCCGATATTGCCCACCATTTTTTTTTATGCCAAACTTATCTCGGGCTTGTGAGATGCTATAAGCTAGTGGGAGAGAGTATAAAAGAAAGGGATGCTGGGAAGTTAGTGCAGCTAACTTTTGCCGCAATAGTCCCGCCCACAAACTAGGCTATGTCTGAATTCTCATCCTAATCCAAAACTACTAAAAACTATATAGAGCAGGACTATCTAGTGCCCTTTTTTTTTTTTTTTAAACGCCGTATTTGACGACATTGATTTCCCAAAGTAAAAAACAAACCAATTTAAACATTTCACGACATCTATTTATGACCCCACTATGTTCTGATGATGAAAATATGGATGTTTTTGGTTTAGTAAAAAAAAAAAAATATATCAACCGAAAATTGCTAGACCACAAAGCATTGTCGTCTACATTCGCTAATGTAGACAGCATCAATGGACACTAGTTTTTGCAAAGATTTCTGGGAAATTTCTAGTGTACTCGATTATGGAAAAGCACTAGAAAATGGAGAACTCACTATATAGTGGGGATGTGCATCTTTCCCTCTCACACAATTCGATACGCATCTCGATATATGTTCACTAATCGATATATTAAGAATTCAAGTAACTTTTTGGTCATACAGTCCGATTCTTTTACCAAAAATGCCAAAATCTAGATATAGTTCTTATTCATATGAAAAGCTTTAAATAATAATGCATGACATCTAACAAAGAAATTTATTCAGGTACTGACTTGGAAGAAGCAAGCTTATGATCAGACATCTTCTTGTTTGCTTTTTGAACACAAAAAGACAAAAAGGGTTGAAAAAAAACAGAAAGAGAAACTGCAGTTTGCCAGAAATCGATTATTTACATCTTGTTTGATTTAAACCAACATAAACTTGTTATATGCGATACTGCAGTTGCTTAATTCTGAACAATTTTTCGATATCTAATATATTTTACAACCCTACTATAGTAGATATAGTGCACTACATAGTGAGTGGGGGGGGGTTCGGACAGAACCCTAGAACACGTGTCAAAGCTAACGCCCAGTGGCCAGGTCCGGCCTTCTGGATATTTATATCCGAGTCGCCAGATCATTATATATTTTTGTTATTAACGACCCAAAGTTATATGGCACTGGTAACATATTGCAACACATTCTCATTCCCAAGTCGTCAGATATTGACGTTTGATTGAAGACCCTCCACGTCAAAAAATGATTTTTAGGTGTCCCCAACTCATCGTTTTTTGACGTTCAGGCTATTCCAATTAAATCAAGGCTCTCCAACATCCTGGTCGCAAACCGGTTCTGGAACGTGGACCACATTGGTATCCTAACCTTAACCCGGTACCAGACACGGTTCATTACCAATTCAAGATGTGGTACCGGTCCCAGACGCGGACCAGGCTTGGGTAAGGGTACCGGTACCCGCAGCGTCTCAAGGTTCAGTCCACGTTAAAAAGTTACATTATTTAAGTTTTATAAATTATTTTTAGTGTGTTTCATAAATGTTTATCCTGTTCCCCAGGACCAAGGGTGTTCTTTGGATTTTGGCCCCCTATGCGATTGACTATGACACCCCTGCCCTAGAATTTTTAATGAACTCTTGTCGCTCTGCAGAAAATATGTCTTAAAAAAACGACACAGGTTTCTTGATTGAGGTTAAAAACTTCACAATCGTAATTGAAAGACCATGGAAAATAGATTAAAATACAGTTGGAGTGGGGCTTAAAATACAAGGCAGCAAGGTGCAATTTAGCTGCACGTATTACATGTGGACATAATGAATTTTCATCCGTTTTTGTGTTCTGTAAATACGTGTAAAAAAGTGGTTAAAAGATACTTTGTATCTGGTAATGTAATAAGACTGTAACTTTGACAGAAAAACACCATGAGCAGTTTGAACTGAAGAAGCTTCTGAAGATAAGTGAAACATCTGGATCCCTGCGATAACAGGATCTGAAGAACTGTAAAGGCTGATGTTATTTAAGTGGCAATGTTAAATACTTGTGTAAAAACTGATGGAAAGTCACTTTGCTGAATTGCCCCCAACCCTAATTGTGTGGGAATTGTCCCTTCCGACTGAAAATCTACACAGACATAAGAGTAACCAGATCTGGATTACAGATGAGCGCCCCCCCTGATCATGTGTTTCAAAACCATCTGTTCTCAAATCCAGCTAACAAGAAAAAAAAATAAAAAGAATGTTGCACCTGTAGACATAGAGGACCTCAGTAAGGGTTAGGTCCAGTCTTGTCCATGGAAAAATAATTCATATGGAATGCGCTCCTTTACACACAGAAGTCAAAGAACACATTTCTCCTACAACCGCCTTGCATCATGATGACATTTCCCTTTTGACCTCAAGTTTCCATGGGAGTCGGCTGTACTGTGTGGGTTTTTTTTCTCCCAGTGATGCTGGAAGACAAGCCAACTGAAACCGCCGCTAATGGGGTATGAACCTATTATTGTGGAATTCTTTTTTTCCATTCCTGGAATCCTGGAATCAAGCTTTAAGAGGAAAAAGAATGTATGCCTGTGAAAATATCAGAGCTGTGCACCAAATAAATGAAAATACTTTTACTAGATTCATTAAAAAAATCTGGACTTCTTCACTACTCTCTAGCTCAGGGGTCCACAAACAGTCCCCATATATCAGCGTATATGTGTGTGTATATATATTATATAGGTTCTGAATCTGGCGATTTTTTTAGCAGTTTTTAAGGAATTTTAGGAATTTATGAATCTATTACTTAGGTTGGGCAAATTTGGCATTTAGCAAATATTTCAGCTAATTTTGGCATTTTCTCTGTTTTTTAGGCAATTTTGAATTTTGGCTAAAATTTTAGCCTAATGCTAGTCAATTTGGCTAAATTAGACATTTTATCTGTTTTTTTTTTTTTTCTTTTTTCTTTTGCTAATATTTGGCATTCAGCAAATATTTTAGCTACATGCTAGATGTTTTGGCTAATTTAGTTTTTTTTTCCCAGTTTTTTAGAATAATTCAGCATTTCGCTAATATTTTAGTTAGCTATTAGCTTCAGCTATTAGCGAATGCGTTTTCAGCCATCAGTTTAAGCATTTTCAGCTATCAGTACCAGGATCTTCAGTGACCAAATTCACTCTAGCATCTTCGCTGGTATATGGAATTTTTTAAATGTTTTGTTATTATTTTATTCTATGAAGATTAAATAAATAAAATGTTTAAAATTTGACTATATGTGGCTTTCTAGACAACCATAAATGCTTATGTTTAGGCTGTGATGGTTACACTTTTTCTATTAGCCTGTAAACCGACCCTGGCCCCCCATCAGAGAAGAAAACAGCTATGGGGTCCTCATTAGAAAAAGTTTGGGGACCCCTGCTCTAGCTCAGCTTTTGTTTGTAGTCAGTGAGTAGACCCCATGTGTGGATGATAAACTGCACTCACGGTTGACAGCAGAAGTTGATGAAGTGGTATTTGTGAGAGATGCTGCTCATCATTTCAAATCCAAAAGACTAACTCTATCAATTTGCACACGACTGCTGTGGAAATACAGTTACATGTGGAGAAAACGGCTCTGCCTTGTTAATCCCATCACGTGCAGCGGGGTGAGGGAGTGATTTGATTATTGCAATGCAATTTGCATGCAACTGCATGTGTGTCTGCGTGGAAGCAAAGGGGGAGTGTGTGATCTCCGGAGCGCTGGACGAGATTATGGAAATGCATCATTCCTAATGACCACAGATTTGTTTACTTTTGCAGCACAACCTCCAAAAGGAGGAAACCAACAAGAGCATCGGGGGGACTTCGCTTCGTGGACTGCCTCGACTTGCGCGTCCGAAGAGGAGAAGTTCCTCTGGAAGCATCTCTAACCTGCAGCCACGTTTCCTAAAGCGGGGAAGCGTTTGGAGCCAAGGTCGAGAGCGCAGCGCTTCGTTCGTGCCAGCAGGATGTATAGGACCGGGAAACTTACCTCCTCCACCGTGAGGGGCATGCATATCCTGTACTCCTTCATTAACATCTTCCCCGTCTTCGTGACCCCGCTGCACGGCTGCGATGTGTCAAACCAGCTGAGAAAACGGAGCCTCTGCCGCCCGACGGGATGTGGGTGATAATGGCTGGAGACGCGTCAGCAGCTGCACATGTGCGCGCGAGGAGAACCGGCGCTAGACTGAGCCGCCGCGGGCACGCGGGGCTTGTTTCATCGGAACCGGCGGACGCCTTCTCCGTGCGCTGAATGTGAGCGGGGAGCTGACTTCAATCGGTTCTGGGCTGTCCCTCCTATCAGACACGAGCGAGTCAAGCTGCCAGGCCCAAACATACAGACCGGAAGTTGAACAAAAGCAGCCTCACAAAATAAAAGCGTCAAATGTGTGAAGTGCTTTTTTTTTTCTTCTTTTTTTTTTAATTTATATAAAGCCTTTCAATAAAAACAAACTTTGTAAATCTTTATGTATAGGATGGAGTAAATGGTAAAAAAAAAAAAAAAAAAAAACTTCAGAAACATAAATCTCCAATTCAACTAAATATATTATATATAATCAAAAACTGTTTTTATATTTTATTTAAACAATTTTTAATTGTTTTTTAATATATTCATAATCTTTGTTGCACTGACACATCCATAGACTTAATCACATCTAAAATGCTGTTTCATACTAGAGCCAATTAGGTGGATGTTTTTGACAAAATGTGCATTTTGAGGTACAAGCACCAAATTTGTCCTGAATTTATTTTTCATCAACACACCTTAGATGAGGCGAGCTCACATCTGCTTGTCCAAGTTAATTATTCATGCACAGTCATATAATTTATGCATATCCCACACTTTAACTGTAACCTCGCTCTGCACGTGTGAATCACCACTTCCAAAAACTAACTCAAGGGAAAAAATAATTCAAATAAAAAATGTAGCACTTAAGAATATAAAATCTTTTTAACGGTGTAGGCATAAAGCAGGGGTCAGCAACATATAGCTCTTTCATCCCTTTATTGTGGATCTTTAGCTTTAATTAAAAATGCTATAAATTGAGTAAATAATAGATTAGTTTGTTAGGTTTTTTTTCATTTCTTTTTATATTAGTAACATCTCAAGCATCTAAGCAAAACAAGTTTAATTTACAGTCAGAATAGTTAAAAATTTGAACAAATACGGTTTAAAATGATTGAATGTGATTTAGAGTTGCATGTGTTTTCAATAAAAAGCTCAGGTTGCTCTAAATGTTTTGAGTTTTTTCTTTTTCAAATAAATATATTTTACTAAAATGCTTTTTTTTAGATTAGAAGTAAAAATAAGCACACAAAAATCCTAATGATAAAAAATATGCTTGTCTTGCTTTTTTAATATAAGAAAAGCTGCTGCAGCAGGAGAACATTTTTTGACATAGAGTGAGTTTTATTTTGAAAGGAACTAGTGTGAACTGCTGGAAAAAAAACAATAAGTTACAATTAATATATAGAGAAATGTATGTTGTTATTCAATTATTGTAATATTTAAAAAATACATTTAAAAATTAAAAGCTTGATTGCCAAAAACGCATAAATATTGGGTATTTTTAAATGATAAGGTGGGACATTGTGGCTCTCGGTGAGTTCTGATCTGTAAGAAATTAGACCACATGGCTCTTTTATGTTAAGGTTTGTAGACCTCTGGCCCAAACAAAAGCATTTAGAGTATTTGCTGGGCTGTAATAAACTTTTTTTTTTTTTTTATGAACACCACTCTCTACAGAAAACAGAAAAGCTTCTTGAAAAATATTATGGGCCAAACCTCATATTCATGATTCTCTGTTTTTGTTTTTTTTTTTTTTTTTTTTTTTTTTTTTTTGTTTTTTGTTTTGTTTTTTGTTTAAATACAGCCCAGAAATTATATTTTTTCAAATGCATCATTTATTTTGAAAAGCAACAGACCGGATGTTGTTTTATCTACATAGTTTGGATGAAAAAAAGCCATTACGAGATAAGGAAAGAGGTCAATTTTCTTAATTTAAATCCCTTTCTTATAGAGAAGTGTCTCCGAACCGCTGAAAAAGAAGTGAGGTTGTCTTTAGAGTCATGTATTAACCGCTTCCTACAGTGATATGAGTAAATGTTTCAGTTCGCATCAGCGCTCAACTTGCTACGTGTTAGAACGGCGCGAGGGGGTGTCGGAAAATAAGGGCAGTTCGCGGCGACCTCGACCCCGTTTCCTCCCGCTGCCGGGCTGGCTGTGAAACCAAGCGACGCTTGATGGAAACAGCGGCCGCAGCACAGGAAGGAAACATCGGCTCTGATGCATCTGCGCTTCGATCAATGCAAACACTCTTCCTCTCAGGGCGACCGTCAAAAGACAGTGTTTGGTGGATGCTCCATACATTTTTGAAATTAACTTAAGAGTGAGTCCTTTGGACCCAAACTTTAAACATAGAAAGTTAAATGAAAAAAAGTGTGCACAAAAAAGAGAAGAAAACACATTCTAAATGCTAACATTTGGCAACAATCAATTAAAAAAAAAAAAAAAAAGCAATAGTGAGAATAACACAGCAGCAGTCCTGCGTAGTTACTTCCTTTATATCACGTGTCAAAGTCAAGGCCCGTGGGCCGGATCCGGCCCGCCGGCTAGTTAAATCTGCCCCTCCAAATCATTTTTATTTTATTGTCATTAATGGTCCGATGTTATCTCATTTCCAACTTTTACCATTTTGACAAAATTTTGGGGAGTAAAAATTTTCAATGATATTTAAGGTTAAAGTTATTTATTCTGGACTATACCTGTCTTTTCATTATTTATAATAATGTTAAAAAGTTACTTTTTTAAAGTTTGCAAAACATTTGCAAATCTAATGAAATAAATTGGAGCTACTTCAGTTAAAAAAGTTTTGTACAAAAACTGAAAATCCTTGAATTTGTTTAAAATTAGAAAAACTGGCACTCAAAACCTGTCAAAAAGCCTCTGAGACATATTATCCTTCAACTGTTTGTAAATTAGTTCAACCAAGTTTTTTTTTTTTTTTACAGTTATACTCCTTAAAAAGTAGAGTTTTGCAACCTCAAACTCAAGGGCATGTGTGGCTCATTTACTCCTCCATTGAGGATCTCTTTTTAAAGAAAAAGCCAATATATATATATATTTATTTTAAAACTTAATGTAACTTTTTTGACTACATAATAAATCAAGCAAAAGAAAAAAGTCAGATTATTCAACTCATTCAGTTAATTCACAGTAAGTATCACTTATATACATATATTTTGTATTATATTATTTATAATCTTTACTATTTTTTTGACTGTGGAGTTTATACAGTCTATATAGATATATACATATATATATATATGTATGTATGTATAAATGTCAAGCACCACAATTTCCTGTTTTTAAATGTCTATGTTTTTGTCTTTCCTTCCATGTCAAAAAGTAAAATGGTCTATAAAGCAATATAAATATTATGAATTCTGAAATTGAATAGTGTTGGGCTATTTTACACATACAGTTCTGAAATGGGACAGGTTTTCTGTGCTTGATGGATTAAGATGGCCCTCACACAGTTCATTATTCACCTGATTAGAGAATGCCTCGTCAAATGTTTTTGGTCTTTTATCAGCTGCTCTCATGTGTGTGTAAACAAACTGATGTAAATGTAGAGGTGAAGACAACTTCCTCTACACCAAACAAGGAAAATTAATGAGGCCCATTTACTTACAAGGAAAATTAATGAGGCCCATTTACTCAATTTAAATGCCACCCTCTGAAACACAGATAGACGAAAGATAGAAGGACATCTAGTGACGGACTGTCGTCATTACAACATGCCTGCGTTCTCATGTTTTATTTTTTTATTTTTTATTTTTTTTACTGAAACACGAATTGAAAAACGTAAAAACAACACAATCAATTGAAGACCTTTTTTCCCCCATAGATGCGTAAAAAAAATATATACTTGCCTTTCTCTTCTCAGTTTTATATTTATTTTATTCGTTTTGTTTTGGTTGTTTCATTGTTTGATTTAATTGTTTATCTATTTATTTAAAAAAATAAGTCTTCCATGCAATGCAATTGTGATAATATAATTACTTAGTAATAAAGATGCTGGGGTCCTCGGTGGGTCCTTCAGGCGCCGCGGACAGCTCTTCGGTTCTTCTCTTTGATTGGTCAGCTCGTGGTCTCGCTCATTTGACATCAAAATAGTTCGAGGCTGCTTGTCGCTCGAAAAGAAGACCCACGACCATTAATTCTACTGCAACGATGACTGAAGAACGATCGGAAAGATCTGATGGGCGGATTGTGAAAATGGAGATCGACTACAGTTCAACTGTAGACCAGCGTCTCCCGGAATGTGAAAAGATGGCTAAAGTGAGTAAAGAAGGCTGAGTCATGGCGCTGTGCTATCCGCCTGTTAGCGTCCACGTTAGCATTCTACGTTAAGAGTCGTAGCGCAGCCAGAAAAAAGCAAATCACGAATAAACTTAGTGAGCTTTAACATTTGTGAAGTGATTTTCAGTCTTATTGAAAATAAATTTCCCCTTTTGTTTTATATAAATTATGCCATATCATGCTAGGTTTTCTCCCCCTTTAGCTCCTTTATTTTGAAATTCCAAAAGTACAACGTCGCAGACCCATTTATCAATGAATGTAATAATCATGTAGTTGTTGTTGTTGTTCTGCAGGATGGTAAGCTGCAAGAGGCCATTGAGAGCTTACTGTCTTTGGAGAAGCAAACCAGGACGGTAAGTCAGAATTAAACCCGACTTACAAGTCCAAACGATAATCGATTTACCGAACTGCGCAAAGCATCAGGACCTGCATCACTAGCACATCACCAGCACATCACCAGCGATGGACATTGTACTTTTAAAGTTGATTAATACATTATATTTGTTCTTCACTAAGAAAAGAATAATAAAAAAAGATATTGTTTTGAGATCTAATCAATTTTTTGTTGGTTTTTAATAAAAGACTTCCCACTTTTGTTTTATGAAATAAAGATCAATATGAAAAACCTTTATATAAACAAGCAAACAAAAGGACTTTTTCCAATGAAAATTGCATTATTTTCAAAATGGAGGACATTTATAAAGAAAATGATGCTGAAGGTTGTATTTCTTTATCTAAATTGTTGTCAATGAGTAGCAGACGAAAAAATGTAATTGGAAAAAGCTTGTAGCAGCGACGTCCCGTCACTGATGCATCAACTTGCTGAAGACTAGATCTATTTACATTTTTGTTTACCTCGTCAGAGCTGGAGTCTGGATCAGAACTGTACGGCTGGATGGCTCAGATATTTCTCAGCATGTTGCACCACTTGGGTTGTGAGGGGCTGTAAGCTAGTAGGAGAAAGTGTAAACAAACGTATGATGGGAAATGTGGGTGGGCTTACTCCATAAACAAAAATCCCACCCACGACTCAGAGGCAGATTTTTCATGAATTGCTGCTGCTCTACAGAAAATCTGTCCTAAAAAATGACACGGGTTAGATCAGAATCGCATATCAAAATTAGAGGCTAGTGGGAACGCTTTAAAAAGAGATCCAAGATAATCGGACTGTCTGGGACTATAAAATGTACTTTAAAATAAAGAATCAGAATTTATGTTTAAACTTGATTCTATAACATTGAAGCTCCAGTTTTTATATTGGATTTAGTGTAACTTTTCAACCATTAACACAATCAATGTGATTCCAGCAGATCCTGGAAGAGAAAAGCTGCTTTTTGTCCTCAAACTCTGGTTACAGGATGTTAAAGATTTTGTGTCGTTTAAGCATCACTGCGTTAAAGAAACTGAATTGTAAATTTGTAAACCCATATATCAATTTAAAGTATGTTTGCAGTAAAACCCATTCTTATACCACGTGCAGTTACCACAGGAAACTTTACTTTTACTAAACAGCTAGTGCTGTTTATTTATGTGCTTTATTTTTGTCTGAAATGACTGTTTCATAACTAAATATAAGCGTCCTGTAGATGAAAATGTGGTAAAACCTTCGGAACTATAAGTGTTGCCTCTTCAAGAAATTCTGTATTGCAGCTTTAAAGTAGAAAGCAGAGTTTTTCTCTCCATTTTTGACATTTGCTTCAGTTTTTGTTACCAGAATGTAAGAAAATATTTATCTTTTTCCAAAAAAAAAAATCTGCTTTCTAATTGTCCTTTTCACCAGCTGCCTTTAAATAGCAGCTTTTGATACTATTTCATCACTTCATAAACAAGTTTTCTGTAATTCATTCACAAACCTACTAACAAAAAAAAGTTGAAGCATTTCTCCAACTTAACAATACTACAGCAACTTAACAAGTGTTATTGTTATTGTGTTATTTTCTATCTGTGGGTTTAATAATATCGCGAGTTTGAAATGAAGGAAAAGGAAATACTGCCATAAAATGTTAGAATAGGAAATGAGTAATTGTTTATACAACACTATTTATGCATAAAGCTCCAACTGCTTTTATTAATAACCACTATTATAACAATTGGAAAGAGAAATTTTTTTGAAGAACTATAAACAAAAAAATGACACATAGTTCTAGTGGTGGTGGTGAAGCATACAAACAAACCTCAGGAAAACAAGAGATTCCACTACACTGCTGTGGAAATCCTTTCATTTGTTCGTATTGGAGGGAATTCAAATTGGAAATAAGGATAAAAGAAGCAACTCTGAAAGCTTTGGAATTCCACAAGAGGATGGATTGTTCCCAAACGTGGGAACAGAAAAAGAGAACAATTGGTTTTAGCAGACAGTGTCATAATTGTTACTTTTACTAATTTTAAAACATAATTCTGTTATTATAAATAAATGTATATATTTTTCCAAATATGGAGCACTTTAATTCTGTCAAAACTTCCAATATTCTGAAATGTTTTAGGTTCATTTGCTTCTGCACACTATAAGATACAAGGAAATTATAAACCATTAATAGTCAGTGAAACAAAGAATGTGATGTGGTTTGGGTTTTTTTTTTTTTTTATATGAATAATTCAGCCCGTTTTCTGCTTTTTGTGCAGGCATCCGACATGGTCTCCACATCCAGGATCCTTGTGGCTGTAGTCCAGTTGTGCCATGAAGCCAAGGACTGGGATGCGCTAAATGAAAACATCATGCTGCTCTCCAAGAGGAGGAGTCAGCTCAAACAGGTCAGTGTGTCTGTCATGACTCAAACACATGCTGCACAAATGTGTAAAATCAACTTCTGTTTTTGTTGTAACTGGCTGTAGTTCTTCCTTTAAGGCTTCCTGTAAAGCTTGTTGAATCTAACATGTTTACCTTTAATGAGTTATTACTGTTGTGTGCTTGTTACTGTAACCTCTGTGTATTGCTTGTTGTTTTTCTTGTAGGCTGTTGCCAAAATGGTGCAGGAATGTTACAAATATGTGGACTCTATGAGTGATCTGACCATCAAGCTGAGGCTCATCGACACACTTCGCACCGTGACTGCTGGCAAGGTTTGGATTCAGGGCTTTCTTTGTGAGGTCGCAGTAGTTCCTTCACGTCGTGTGTATAGAGACCAGAGAGATGGAGCAAAGTGTCAGCAATTCACCTAATAGAGAGACAATAATACTTCATTAACGGAGTCGTTTTGTCAACCTGGCAGATCTATGTGGAGATTGAACGTGCAAGACTAACAAAGACTCTGGCAAACATCAAGGAGCAGAGTGGAGACGTCAAAGAGGCTGCTGCAATTCTTCAGGAGCTGCAGGTGAGATGTTAAGAATAAGATACTGTATTACTGCTCTGATTTAGCTAAAATGGCTTCATTTAAAATGCCAGCGTGAAATAGATTTAACAGGACTCTTTCTCTTTCGTTTTCCTGGTCAGGTTGAAACGTACGGCTCGATGGAGAAAAAGGAGAAAGTGGAATTCATCTTGGAACAGATGAGGCTCTGCATTGCTGTCAAGGATTATATTCGCACCCAGATCATCAGCAAGAAGATAAACACCAAGTTCTTTCAGGAAGAGGGCTCTGAGGTGAGAAGCTGAAATACACAACGGTGTTATTTAGTTTGAATGTTTTCTCTTCAAAAAGACTTTTTAATGATTATTTCATAATTTCCCTTCTGGCACGTCAGGAGCTGAAGTTGAAGTACTACAACCTGATGATTCAAGTGGATCAGCATGAAGGCTCCTACCTATCGATATGCAAACACTACAGGGCCATTTACGACACCCCCTGCATCCTGGAGAAGAGCAGCGAATGGCAACAGGTGGGTGTGTTTGCCTCTTGTTTAAAGTCAGGATGCAGTTTCAAGTTCCTAATGTATGGATTCAATGTCGGTGGATTGAAAACAACACACTGCCTGATCCGTTTCTAAATAAATGTTCATTTTGTTTCAGGCCCTGAAGAGCGTGGTTCTGTATGTGATCCTGTCTCCTTATGACAACGAGCAGTCCGACCTCGTCCACAGAATCAGCGCTGACAAGAAGTTGGAGGAAATCCCTAAATATAAGTAAGAATTCTCTTTTGTCAAAAGCCAGTTTGTTGACATTGATGGAACCATATGAAGTCTGCTTTCAACGCTGTCACATCAGAGAAATATAAAAAGAATGGCAAGGTCTTTGTTTATTGAAATCTATGTTATTCTCTCCAGATTTTTCTAAAAATTCCTCTTAGTGTGACATGTTGAGTTTAATGCCTTTTATAGGACATGTTCTCTCACTATATCATGGTTCACCGGTCAGTCTTGTCGATTCACTGATTTTTTCAGCATCCTTTTCTTTCAATAGCACATTGTGTTCTGATTGGCTGAAGACCTTGTCCATCAATCTCTTGAATGTGTTCAGTTTGCCAAATGAACAGAACTCTTTCATTGCTAGAAGATCTTTTCATTCTATAAATTTGACTTTTCTATTTCTTTATCCAGTTGGTATTACAGCTGCATGCCAGCTGTTTTGGCTAATTTAGGCTTTTTTCAGTTTTTTAGGCTAATTTGGCATTTAGCTAATATTTTAGCTGGATATCAGTTTCAGCATTTTCAGCGGCTAAATTCAGCTGACAGCATTCCCACTAGCATTATCACAGGCAATGCTATATATGTTAAAAGGGCCCTACCATGATTTTCTTAAGCCTTTCATGATCAAATATTACATTTGGACCGCTAAAAACCAAATTATTTATTAAATATTAGTTATATTTCGTGAGTTTTTTCATACCCGGAAGTAAAACGGCTCGATTCCTGTTGCTCTGCCTGCTGCTGCCGTGTTGGTGCTGTCAGCGTCATGACGTCCTCCTAGAGTTTGTGGCAGTATATTTGTGTTCCTCTCATGAAAATAATCCAAACTTCTTCAAAGATGAATGCACATATATCTGCCTTTTGTAGGCCCGGCCATCGCTAGACTGCTTCACAAACACACACGCGGCTTCTGCACAGGTGTGCAGACCATGGGTGGGGTGGGGTGTTTTAAAGCCCAAAGTAACAAACACCTATTTGAGCTGGAATTTATTGAAGACAGGACACATCTGGAAGATATACGGTATTCTGCATCTAAAATGAAAGTGTTTTGCTGAGTATCTCTAGCTCAGTGGAGAAATTGAGTGCTGCTGCTAGTCTGGGGGCGGAGCTTGTGGCACAGACTCTTCCTGGAGGGAGCTGTTGGCATCGATCTTACGTCAGCACGTTTCCAACCGCTCGCTGGCCTCAGGATTTTATGTCTGCCATGGACATTAGTGAAACTCAAAAATCAAAGATAAAAAAAAGTTCAGCACACTGTCTTGTAGGGTCCAGGTGACCCCACTTTTAATGTAAACAAGCCAAGGAGAGTGGAAGGGTTAAAGGATTACTCTTAAATGTATGAACGGATCAAAATGCTGCTTTGGGGTTCTTTATAGTGAGGAATGAACAGTAAAATGCATTCAAAACCTCAAAAAGGTAGAATTTTCATGGTAGGGCCCTTTTAAAGCTAATCATGGTCAAGATGTGTGCTTTACATCGAATTTGCGCATGACCCGATTTGTCGACTAATCAAAAAAAATAATTGTTGAATAGTCGACTTTTAAAACAATCGTTTGGGGCAGCACTACTCTTATGAAGGTTGGGTTACTATTATTTTATTCATGTCTTTAATGAATAAATCTTTTTTTTTTTGTCTATTTTTTAAATTTATTTGTGGATCTACGCTCTTTAAATGCCTTAATTTTGTCTTGTGCACCAGAACCAAGGGTCCACCATAGCATGGTGCGTTCACTGAGCTCTTAAAGCAAGTAAAGTCTCTGCGCCTCTGTGTGGAGAAGGAAGAGGAATGCTTAATTCTTCATTCTTCATTATAACAAAAGAACAAAATTTGTTTTTCTGTTGTAATAAAATAGTTTTAATGAGTAAATGACCAAAAAACTGTAGGGCTGGCTGTTTTTGGCTTTCGTTGAAAATAGTATTTAGTATTTTTTTTAGCATGTCTTTACATGAAATATTAGTGTATATTCCCTTCTGGACAGAAACTGAAAACATGACTCTGCAGCATAAGATAATGTTCTTTAACTTTATTTTAATAATGAACAGAGCTTACAGAAGATCAAACTTTTTACCAGTATTTTCCTCCAGAGGATTTATGGGCAGGCCTGTTGATTTAGTGTACTGTCAGCAGATTCACTTTTTACAGTTTATTTTATTGTTTCGGGAGCATCTCAGCCATAACTTCACTAATCAGATTAACTAACATTTATTTAATGCATAAAAAGTAGGACTTCATTTATTAAAAATGAAACTCTTTTAGTCTAAGAGGTAAAATGGAAGGTAAAAGAGCCTTTTAGTTGCAGATGCTGTTAGATAAATATGGCAACTTGATTGGATAGAATTTAAACCAGTGCCTGTGATTGGCTAGTTTGATGGCACAATATTTGACAAAATTATTGTCTTTTTCTATCGTTCATTTAAATCAGGGGTGGGCAAACTACGGCCCGGGGGCCACATGCGGCCCCTTAAGATATTTAATCTGGCCCGCCAAATTAAAATACATCGAATCAAAAATCCAAATTATTGTTTTATTTTCATTGTATTTCTGGTTTCTTCTCGTGAATGGTGTTGTTTCTCTGACGTTCGTGTGTGTTTTTTTCTGAGTCAGAAGGTGATTTTTCTGATTTCTTTGAGTTCATATTTTCCTCTGAAGAACATCAACCCATTGGATCACCAAAAAAAGAACAAAAATCAAACTTTAGAAATTAAAATTCCCAAATTTTCTGTTTTTAAATTAATATATCTGAATTTGAATCCAAATTAAAGCATGTTTTTCTCTAAACTCCATATTATCTTTTTAGTTTATGAGGTTGATTACCCAATCTCTCCTTCCATCTGCTCCTTGTCCGGCCCTTTTGCCAAATTTTAGAATCCTTTGTGGCCCTCGAGTCAAAACAATTGCCCACCCCTGATTTAAATGGTGCCTACTGTTTCTCACAAGGATGAAATCATGCAAAATTCGGTTAAGATAATTCGTTCTTAATTTTTAATTTCTCACCACCCAGCTGAAGTTTTTCGTTCTGGTTAGAACAAACTATGGGGCCATATGCGGCCCGTTAAACCACACGTGTCGAAGTCGAGGCCCAAGGCCCTCCAGATAATTTTATTTTAGTGTTATTAATGGTCCGATGTTATCTTGCGCTTATTTTTAAATTCCATTTTTCTGCTGTTATGGAGATAGACTAATGTTTACATGTTAGCTGTTTTGGCCAATTAAGGCTTTTTTGAGTTTTTAAGGTTACTCTGAATTTTAGCTATTTTTTCAGCTACATTCTGTTTGGTTTAATTTTTTTTTTTTTTTGCTTGTTTTTATGCTAATTTGGCATTTAGCTAATGTTTTAGTTGGCTATTAGTTTCAGTGTTTTAAGTTATCAGCTTTAGTGTTTTTAGCTATCAAATTTCAGCATATTCAGCTATCAGCACTAGCATCTACAGTGGCCAAATTCCACTTACAGCACTCACACTAGCATCATCGCAGGTAATGTTGTATAACTAGTTCATAATTATGTTAAAAAGTTATGATTCAGTTTTAGAGTGTTCAAAAATGTTCATCCTGTTCAGCCCGCAGCTTTAGCTGTGTTTTGGATTTTGGCTCCTTTTGCGATTGAGTTTGACATTCCTGCCTTAGAATATATTTATGGTCCACTGTTTTTGGTTATTTTTACATAAATTGGGGTTCCAGCTCATGAAACCAAGACAAACAAGATTATAAAAAAATGTAAAACCCTGGAGAAATCTGCCCAAATTTTGCAGAACCTGAATGTTTGAAACAGAGTTTCACCAACTAATCATCTACTTAACTCAAAACTCCTGCACAGTTCTCAGATGTGATTAAACTGATTCCGTTTGGTTCAATATGGGGAAGACTTCAAACCTGACAAGCAGCCAGAAGATCATCATTGATCACCTCCACAGTCTGGATAAACCACAACATTTCCTAGCAAAGGAAGCTGTCTGTTCACAAAGCGCTGTGTCCAATCAGATCAACAGAAAGTCTAATGGAAGAACAAAATGTGTTAGGAGAAGATCCACCAGCAAAAGAGACGACTGTGGGCTTCAGCGGATAATCAAAAGATTCAAGAGCCTGTAGACTACCAGAAAGAGTGGAATGAGGTGGAGGAACGGCTGAAAAAAAACCCCATTCAGAAGATGGACTACAACTGTCTGGTTCCTTGAGTCAAGCCACTTCTGAGTCTGGACCAACGGAGGAAACTTGTCAACCGAACCAAGGAGAAGAAGGACTGGACTTGTCCAATAGTTCAATGTCCTGATTTCGCATTAAGGTAAAGTGTGTCTTTCATTAGGGAATCAAGGTCCAAGAGTTTAGAGGAAGACTGGTGAGGAGCTGAACCCAAGCTGCTGGAGGTCCAGAGTGAAATCTCCACAGTCCGTCAGGATTTAGGCTAGCACTGGTGTTTGTAAACTCTGCTTTCTTCAATCCAAAATCACTGCAACAGTCTAGCAGAATGTTCTAGAGGACTTCATGGTTCCTTCTGCTGAGGATGAAGATCCAGAATTAATCTTCCAGCAGTTCCTGACCCCTCCCCTGACTATTGAAAGATTGAAGGAGTAAATATTGTTTTCTCCACAGTATTCCAATTTTTTAATCCTTTTTTTGTGTGGGTTTTAGAAGCTGGAACCCCAATTATGAAAAAATAAATAAATAAAAAATTAAAAAAAAAAGGGAAAAAAATATTAGAAATCATTTATACATTGCGCCTTCAATCTATAATCTACAAATGTTTATATCTTTGTTGATTAAGGTTTGGAATTAATCTTTATTAAGGGTTTTTCAATGATTTTCTAATATTTTGGAAAGGGCCTGCACATGTTTGATACCCCAATTTACAGCTTAATCTACTGTACAGTGTAGTGCTGCCACAAAAGATTATTTTAATAGTCAACCGGTTATTTTTTTCTGATTAGTCAACAAATCAGGTCATACACACACTGAATGTAAAGCACACATCATAACCATCATTAGCTTTAAACTAACTACAACCTAGATATATAGCATTACCTGCGATAATGCTACTGGGAATGCTGTAAGATGAATTTGGCCACTAAAAATGCTGAAATTGATAGCTAAAAACACTGAAGTTGATAGCTGAAATCACTGAAGCTAATAGCTGAAATCACTGAAGCTGATAGCTGAAACCACTGAAGCTGATAGCCAGCTAAAATATTTGCTAAATGCCAAATTAGCCTAAAAAAATAAAAGAATATTAACATAGCATAGCCAAAACAGATAGCATGTATCTTAAAAATAGCTAAATTCCAAAATACCTTTAAAAAAACAGAAAAAAGCCTAAATTAGCCAAAACAGTTAGATTGTAAATATTAACCTAACTCCAAAACAGCTTAAAAAAACCTAAATTAGCTAAAACAGCTACAATGTATCTGAAATATTAGCTAAACTCCAAAATAGTCTAAAAAAAAACCTTAATAAATGCCAAAAAAGTCCAAAAACTTTAATGCCATTATAACTTTAAGCTTTATTACACTCCATATAATGAAAAGTAACGATAATTGACTATTAAATTATTACTACGTTAATAGTCGATTATTCATTCAATATTCGACTAATCATGGCAGCCCTAATTACTGCATTTTTTCTTCTGTTTTTATTTGATTTAAAAATAATTCAACTTGACACTCTTGAATCTGAAGACAGTCTGTCATCCAGTTTGGAGAACTAGAGTTTTTTTTGTGTCAAAATGAGATTCTGTATTATACATATAATTTATTTTTCTTCTCCTTTCCTGCAACATGAGGCACTTACCTCTGAGTTGGATTAAACAAGAAAACCGTCTTTCTTTGATTTCCAGGGATCTTCTTAAGCAGTTCACCACCATGGAGTTGATGCGCTGGGCCTCGTTGGTGGAGGACTACGGGAAGGAGCTGAGAGAAGGCTCATCTGACAGCCCTGCCACAGACGTGTTTTCTTATTCAGAGGAGGGCGAGAAGAGGTGGAAAGACCTTAAGAACAGAGTGGTGGAGCATGTGAGTCCTCAAGCTAATAAATATGCACAAACTATTGATGGTGGTTTAATGGATGAATCATGGAACTGTTTGTGGTCGATCCCCAGAACATCAGAATAATGGCCAAGTATTACACAAGAATCACAATGAAGAGGATGGCCAACCTTCTTGACCTTTCCATTGATGTAAGTCAATATTTTAATGTGCAGACTTAAAATGTAGAATTTAACCTAAAAAAAAAAAGATTTAAAGTTCTAAATATTTTTGTTCTTAAATACTTTAACCAGGAATCCGAGGAGTTCCTGTCCAGCCTGGTGGTCAACAAAACCATCTATGCGAAGGTGGATCGACTCGCCGGTATCATCAACTTTCAGAGACCCAAAGACCCCAACGACCTGCTCAATGATTGGTCACACAAACTCAACTCTCTCATGTCTTTGGTTAACAAAACCACACACCTTATTGCCAAGGAAGAGATGATCCATAACTTGCAGTGATGCAACGACGCTCTGTGTTTTGTATTTTTTCGATTCTTTTGGGCGTCCGTGCAGCTTAACTGCAGTGTAAGAGGAATCAACAATACAGAACCTTTCAATAGAATTTTTTTTTTTTACTTTCTAGGAAAACAAACATGAATCTTTCTGCAGTTTTTTTGTCCTTCTTGTAACTTTATGACCATTTGATGGAATATTACACCCTTGTTTTTCTTCAATCACTTTATAAGGTTCAGCCTGTTGTTTCCATTGTGTACTGTACTTAGCAATGTAAACAATAAACTTGTTTGGTGAACTGATTCAATGCTAACATTTAATACATGCTGAATACATCCTTGATATAAAAGAAAAGGTGATGAGAATGTAGGATTAATGAGTTTCAATTGTCTTCACATACTCAGTCTAACAAAAAAAAAAAAAGTTTTTAAATCTAATCTTAGAAAGCTTTTATAATTATATGGTGAGGATCAGCGTTAAACCTGCAACAAACTCCACAATTAATCTGGCTCTGAGTTAAATAACTAAATAACTGTCAACTGTTTTTGGAAATTAAGCTTTTCCTCATTGAGAAGTTTATTTATACCATCCGGCAGTTGCTCTGTTTGTTTTGAATTATTGCTGAGTCAGGAACAACGTCACAAATGAGCAGCATTTCATCAAAGAATCCTTCATCGTTTGAGGCCGAATATCTTAATAAACAATGTCAAATTAGGACAAAATCAAAGATTTGAACATCTTAATCAGCAATAATGCAATTTGGTGTCTCGGTATGTGGAATGACAGAGCAGTGAGGCTACTTTCATTCATTCATTCAGTTGAATAAAAGCAAGCTTGTAAAGTTCTAAAAAGACTTTGCAGAAAGTTTTCTCCTCTGAGAAACAGTGGTGTCTGCATGACAGCTGCAGACAGGCGCTTTTAGTGACGTCATGTGGTGTAAAATCAGATGCATCAATATTCATGCGAGAAATAAGTAGTTTTTGCAGTTCACATCAACTTCTAAATGTAAACATTGCAGCAAAAGGCTCTTATATAAGTGGCGCTTATGAATGCTTTAACTATAGCTGATTCCAATAGATTAAAAGACGTTTATTTTACATAGTAGTTTATATATGTTTTATATATGTAGTAATTCTTTACACTATAGACAAAACATCGCAAAGTTCCGCACGCAGTCCTCTCAACCTTCAGCAGCTCAGTACATCCCACTATGCTTTGCGATGGACTGACAAGTGGATCCAAGATGGCGTAGAAAGTAAAGCTAGGTAAGTGTTGACTTCCCATTTTTACTCCTTTTAAATGTCTTTAACATCGCAAAGGCGCCGACGGGAACCCCCTTCAGGTATCCCCAAGACGACAAAGAATTATTTAAGTTCATGCATGTGTACTCACAATCTGTCACAGGACTAATATGCACACAAACAGCGAGCCAAAATGTCAGGCCCGAACCGTTTTGTTTCGGCGAACCTAGCTAGCTAGCTAGCTAGCTTGCTAACAAGAGCAAACTAGCCAGCTATTCTTGTGAGCTTTGCCAGATTTTGTGCCAAGAAAGGTCGCGTTTCTTGGAAAGCTTTCCACTCTTACCCAATCTAGTAGCAACATCGATTATTTAGCTCAAACAATTAGAATAAGTTAGCTCAGACTGTGAGCGTGAAATCATTTTGAACATCTTTGTAACGCTGCCGTCATCGTTGTGATTTGCAGCAGTCATGGGCAAGTTTTCCAGCCAAACAGTTGGTTTTTAAAAAACCCCAAACACAGAGGAAGGAAAACACGCCATCGGAGATGAGGGACAGGAGAAGTGCATGCTATTTTTATGTCTGTTTCGTGGGACTGATAGACGTGCACACGTCCCGATTGTTTTTCTTCGTGTTGCTGCTTCGGATGCTGCCAACAAAAATAACGTTATGTCAGGATGAAAGCAGGCGATGGACCTCCAGAACCCATCCTACCTCTGCACTTTGGGATACTCTGTTGTAAGCGCCTAAAGTCACTTCTACCTTTAAAAAAAAAAATAATAATACGAAAAAAGTTACTCGTTCATTTCACCCCGGGAAACAACTTCATACTGTCTGTTTCAAATAGACCTGAAAGTTTACCATTTGACATCACAGGCTCTTTCAGGCATAATCACGATGTTTACTATAATTTGATCAATAGCTTTTGCTATTATTTTATTGATAATTCTCTTTTTGTTATTAGTTGCCCTAATTTGGCCAGAATTATGTTCAAAAATTAACTTTATCAATCACTCATCAGGGAATGACAGTAACTTTCATTTTGTGTTCAACACAAGTTGTTGCCTATTAAGTATTATTGTGACAAATTGATTTCTCTACAGACAAATTCAACCACTTGGATGTGTCAAGTTGTTAACTGAAATCACCATGAAGAAAATCGTGTTTTATAAAGGAGATAAATCGATAATAAATATTTGAAAATATCATTTGGATTGAGACATGGGGGTTTTATCTTATTATACGGTAAATAATAACCAAGCGTCATTTAATTTACAATTGATTATGTTGTAAGAAATACAAGGTATGTGGAAAATTTCTCCTGTGCTGTTCAGTACCAGGTATTGATCACTGAGTCACACTGGTGGAAGTTTTGGCTCAAAATGTCCAGGATCCATTTTAAGTTGGTCGATCGCATCATTCAAAATGAAGTAATCATCGGATCATTGTTGAAATGAATGGTTATGGATGATTGTTGGTGACTGTTTAACGCTGCTTGATGTAAACGTTTTTTTTTTTTTTTTTTCTGTCATAAAAAGCGTTTTTTCAGTTATAAGAAAAGGTAAAGGCTAGTGGTGGGGATAAGAAAAGAAAATTGTGATCCATAAACAATTCTGAATTGTTTGATGAATTTTTAATAGTTGGTAAAGCAAAAACTGTTTTAGATTTAAAGTAAAAGTAACAAGCGTTTTTCACTCGGTCATTTTTTGAAAAGAACACAAACCCTCCAGATGTCATCCGACTTCGCTTAAAGCGACCGTCTGGATGCATTTTGGTTTTCATAGTGTCGAGGGCCAATAGGATAAAAGTCACACAGTGTGTAAGTTGTTTTTACACCACAATTTGATATGTAGCAAAAACAACAAATTTGTGAAATCACAATGCAGCTTGCTAGACATTGTTTATTTAGTTTGATGCGAGTTAAAGAGCGTTTCATTAAATCTTGTCTAATGAGAAAACGCAACATTATTTTATTTAAAGTTGTTGAATTCAGTGAACATGTTTCCCTTGTGAAAGAGTTTTGATTATCTAGCAAAATATTTTTTATGTCATATTTTTTATCGTCTGAATAAAAGTTAAACAAGTAAACTGATCTTGCCTTTACTTTAAAAATGCACTTTGAGGGAGAAAAGTGAAAAATACTGGTCTAGTGTCTCGTAGTAGAGGGAAACATTTCTAAAAATGATTCACATCTGGTATGTGATTTTTTTTTTTTCATTATCGAATAGTGATTCCTGAATCATCAAATTGTGAGGTGCCTGAAGATTTCCACCTTTAGTAAAGGTGTTTCTCAGCACACTGACCTACTGCAGGTATAGACAGAATAAACCTGGACCTCTGTGGAAAATGTAATTTTTTAGCAGGCACAACATTATAGTTGACATTGCGTTTAGTCTAAAGTTTGCTGGAGTGCTTACTATTTCATTACACCTAGTGAAGGTTTTTCAGTTTTACTGTAAAATAAATCAAAATGAGTTAAAAAATAGTGTTCAAAATCCAATTTAAATGGGGGTAGCCTTTTTTATCAGTTTATTTCAAACTAGAATTTAAAAATGAACAGAAGTATAATGTTGAAAACACAGTTCAAAAAAGGCTTTGGATAAAGTTAATGTATTCATCAAATCACAGCACCTTTTTGTTTTCTTTTTTTTCCTTTAAACTTAATCCAAACTCAGAATTGAACATGACAGTTTAAGAAACAAAGAGGGTACACAATGATCCGTGATCAAAACATACTAAAAGACAGAGGAAAAAATATGGAAATCTACAAGGAATTATTGATCCCTTTGCTCACATCCATAAATCAAATCATTCTGTATTGTAGCTTTAGGTTTTGTTCCATAACTGAACACCTCTTATGGAAATAGCGTACATTTCTAAAAGTTTTATTATCACTTAACGGTTACTCTGACATTTGTTTACATTTCTTTCTGAAGCATTGCCAACTTTAGCATAAAGAGATGAATGTCAATAGTTGCTGATAATTGTTTTTCTTTTGAGTAGTCATACTTAAAAAATGTATGGAATTTGGGACACGGCTCATGTGTGTAATTACCATGTGACAGTTGCTGAGCAGTTGTGTGCGTACATGCTCTAATTTGAATACCGGTATTATCATTTTTCATAGAAATCCACATTATTGCCATAAATAAACTTTTTTAAATCTTCAGGAAAACTTTTTTATTTACCGCGCAGATTAAAGATAATGTCAAACAGAGTGGTGAAAAAAATAGACATAAAATGGACATTGAAGGTGTTAAAAAATTTCTTGAGTTTTTAGCTGGAGAAAAAGGTTTGCGGCACATTTGTAGCAATACTTGTAATGAAAACAGTGGATCTCTTGCTCATATTTATTTTTTTCTCAAATGTGATCACCTGAGATGTTTAGTAGGGATAATGAAAGCTTTTTCATAACTTTTAGAAGTTGATGTTTAGGACACTACCTTGGAGACTAAGGGAATGTAAAGCAAGATCTTATTCATAAGGCTTTGTAATTACTGCTACAGTATTCACAAGCACTTGGAAAGTAAAAATAATTTAGAAAAAATCATCGGCGGTTGCACATGAAAAAGATTATTTGTAATTTTTCTGACTGCCAAAGACAGGAACTCACTGAATCACAGACGGTGTCAGATGGTGCACAGCAGCTGTTAGACGTGTCGCTGGTTGTTTTCAGTTTTTCTAATGACAGAGTTGCAAGTTAACATTTCTGATATTCTTTGTTTTTGCGTTGAGCTCTGAAATTCATTTCCATTATTGGTTAATTCCAGTATTAACTCACTCACTGATCCACTGTTTTCAATTTCTGTTATTTTCCTATAATTGTCTCAACACAGAGTTTACATTGCAGTTGTTTAAATAGTTGCATATCTCTCTAGATTTAAATCATTCTTTTTGCTTTTAACACAAACCACATTTTCAGTTTTACTTATATGCTAGTCCTTTTCAAAGACTGTTTTAGACTGTATGGTTAATGCTTGAATGGTTTATCCTGGTTTAGCTTGTGGTTTTGAAATTAAATTTTTTTATCAACAGTGCTTTTTTTCTTGTCTGATACTAATTTGTTAACACTTTAAGGTCCACCGTAAACAGTGCTATGATAACAGGTTTTTTCTTTTTTTCTATTCCACAAACCAAACAAATGGTGGGCTAATTGTATGTTGCATTGAGAAAACCACTTTCAAATTTTTCAGAAAAAGACCAGTAATTGTAGCATGGAGTCTTGTGTTTAAGTATTATTGTCCATTTTTTCCCCCAAGGAAAAATATAAAAGTGAAGGCATTTAATATTGAACAGAATGATAAAGATCAGAACTTTGATAGTTCTTCTTTATTAGTACCAGTGACGTCTTTTTTTTTCTGTTATCCAGCTTAATACGGGTGTATTGTTTGTTTGTTTGTTCAATGAGACTGCTGTTGCTGCCATATCTTCAAATTATTTAAAATAGCGTATAGAAGTGATTTACATCAGACAATTATTTTTGTAATTTACCTTTAACATTTCTGCATTTGTGTGACTTCTGTTGAGTTAAGCTCAAACGCTATCATTATAGATAAAATGTAAAGCTGTTTTCAGATTGTATGATGGTGATTGAATGGGTTTTTAGTCCAGTGCAAACTGACTGTGATGCTTTGTTATACATTTTAAAGACAAAAACAATTCTGGGTTTGACTTTGTTATATCAGACTAGGGGTAAGCAAACTGGGACATGCGTGCTTCAGTTTGCACGCAGGAGAGTGACAACCATAAGCATTTAATCTGTCGTCTGTTTATATCTTTCAAATACAAAAAAAAAGTTTGGGTGACAATCTCTTCTCACAATGAGATTTTTTTTCCCCTTCTGGCGTCATAAGGAAAGGTTCCATTCATGCAGCGCTGTTACTAAAACCCCGCCCACCTATATAAGTGTCGCTTTTTTTTTTTAATTAATATTTAATATTTATAGTTTCACACAATGAAATACTAGCCGTGTTAGCCTTCATGAACAGGTGATTTAATGCACACCATAGGGAAAAAAACCCTACGGTGAAATTAATTCCCGTCTTTAAAGTAACTGTTGCAGGTGAGATGACCGGTGGGGCAATATGAGCGCGTTTGTGGATGGAGTGTGAGTGAAAAAAGTGTAAAGCTGATCTGTGAGCTGTTGCACACGTTTATGACGGCAGAACTGTTTTGTTTTTTTTTTTTTTTTTTGGTGATGTTTTTAAAATCACATCGGTTTACTTTTAAGAAGTTATAGGTTCCATTTGTTGAATAATAACCAAGCCAGGTCAGATTTTACCCAGACTTCTGTTCTGCCAAATGTCAATATGACTGTGAACAAGTTTTAGAATAATACTACAGCTGATCAGCACTCTATTTTCTAGGAGAGGAAAAAAAACAATGACACCGTCCAATTGCAGAAAACTTATTTTACTATAATTATCAAACTAACAAAAAGTAAAAACATTGACTTCCATATGCAATTAAAGCACCATCACAGAATTAACTTACATGAAGTTACTCAGACTCTGTCTCATAATGTAGCAAAAAAATGAATTAACCAGAGGAATACACTTCATAGTTATGAAGTTCCTAAAAATATAGATGGTATTTTTTCTGATGTAATCAATCTTATTGCTGTTGGCATGACATACTATGAATATCATATACCACACAGTATTTTCTGTCACAATACTATTTCAACTTTGGCCTATTTTCTTTGGGAAATTTTGCTATGAAAGCTCTTTTTTGAGTTAATGCCAAAATATGCTTAAAATTGCTATTTGACCTGCTGTTTGTAAATTAAAATACTTTTTTTTTTTTTATATCTGAAATGTTTTGCATTATTAGTGTTCACATATTAAGATGGGGGGGGCGCAAAATATCAAGTTGGGGGCTGAAGATGGGCCGCCACTTCCTCCTTCCTCCGAGTCTATGCAGCCAATCACTGGCCTCGCATACTTATAAATGTTTAACGATTAAATAATCACTTTCAATAAATAAATAGACGCTTAGAGGATTAGAAGATCTCACTCCATGTGAACTGCAGCCATATTTATTTATAACAGAACTCCACTACGACTTCTTCTACGGTCGTTTCCAGTGTTTTAGATAGTGAAATAGTTTATTCTCATTGAGCTTGTGATGGATGTAAACTTTTGCTATAATTGGATATGTTTTTCAGAGCCATATATACAGTTCTATTCTAATCTGATCTATGATCCCATTAAAGACATTTTACACATTTAAATGCATCTAGTGATCGGTTCTAATGCTCCTGTATAAATATTTGTTCATAGTCTTGTCTGTAGCATAGACTTTGCAAAGTTCTATTCTGTTTTATTGTTGCAAAACGTTAAAATGAAAAACGGATGATTTAGCAGTTTGTTTCTTTTTGCCTGTAGATGTTTTGTTGCTGAGTCATGGCAGACAGGAGAGCGGAGAAGTCATGTGAAGAAGCCAGCAGATCTTTAGCCAGGCGGGAGTACGAGGCGGCCGTCACTCACAGCACGGATGCTCTGGTGGTCCTCGCACCCCAAACTCCAACCTCCAGTGCTCCGGGCCTGCAGAGCCCACCATCCCTCTTCTCTGCCGGACCCCTTCGCAGCCGTGCCCTACTCTATCGAATTGCTGCCTTTCTTCAACTGGTGAGAAAAAGTGTGCTGTCGGTTTCTTCTCAACATTCTCACGCTGGACACAATTGGTGTAAAATATTACTTATTACTTTTTGGGAGTTAAACACACAGACAATGTTTTAATAATATGTTTTCTAAGAGCTCTACTGTTTAGATCAGATTGATGAGCGTGGTGTATACAGAAACTTTATTGCGTGTCTTTTTTCAGTACGAGAAAGTTAATCATTCATTTTTAATAATTAAAAGACATTTGTGTTAAAAGTGACAATCCTAGTTACTAATCTCTTGAACACCTTTCTTCATAACTCTACAACAGTGATTGTCTAACAGAAATATCACAAGATCAATTCTTTATCCTTTTGCCAACAGAAAAATTATGATGAAGCAGATGAAGACTGCAAACATGGTGAGTAGTAGTACAGCTTGTTTTACTGATGGCAGTACTGAGAGGGAGCTGCTGTTTGAGAAACTGAATAGAATTCCTCATGCGAGGTAGTTTAACCCTCTGGAATTGAGCGATGCTTTATGTTTGTTTTTTCCTGCATCTTTATTCAAAAACACGTAAATGAGTTTGTTGCGGAAACATTTTTTCTCGTTATTTTTCTTATGTTGCACTTAAAAATGTCATTCTATGTTGTAAATATTTTTCGTTGAACATTTTTTTTAAGTTTCCACAAGAAAATGAAACTCTTTTTAACTTCCCAGATTTTCTGTTATGGTGTGATTTTATATCTAGTGTGTGAATACAACATGTGACCAAATAAAGTTATTGCCACATAGTTGAGAACGTGCTGATTAAAATGATACCTGCTGAGCAAGGATCTAGTCTTTCAAACTGAAAATGAAAAGACACATTTAAAAGTAGATTTAGGCTCCAAGTGGGTCAAGTATTTTTTTTTGTTTTTGTTAAAAAGCCAAATTTTTGCTCTGAAGTAGGAAGCTGCTCATGATTCTGAAGTTAGATGTTACAAAATTCACATTGGTTGGTAAGATGACAGAGAAAATGATGAATTAGTGGCACAATTTTAAACTACTTAAAATGATTTCTGTGGTTTTGATGTTTCTTATTGTTATGCCTACATAAACATACATTTTAGACGTATAGCTTTTTTATTTAATAGATGAACTGTGAGACAATGGAACCAGCTTGTCTACTGAACTCTTTAGTTTAACAGACATTTTATTTTAGAGTCTGTCTAATAGAGTTGAGTTGTTTATATACTAAAGCTTCTTATCAGTGCCAAATCAAAGATGGAATTGGCTAACAAAGCAGATGTCGTCAATTTTTGACCTAAAATGTTTGAGCTTCTAAGGGTCAAAGTGTAGCCCTCAAATAGACTACAGACTTTGGAAGTCAATTGTAAAAGTTGTGGGAAATCTTTTTAGTTTCAAAAAGTCTTTTTTTTTTTTAAATCAGTCTGTTGTTGTTGGATCTACAGTTCTTTGTCTGTCTTCTCTCACAGTTCTGGCAGAAGAAATTGCTCGAGGAGATGGCTCTCTACAGGCGAGTTTGCGCTCCATGCTGTTGGATGGCAGCCTGCAGGAGGTCGCCAGCATCCTCTCTAAAGCCTTGTATGGAGAGCCAATGGTATGATTAAAGAAGCATGTCGTCTAAAACACGCTAAGCATCACGAGTCCTCTGCCTGAAATACACGACTCACAATAAGTCAGGGATATTGTGAAAAACTCAGTGGATGTCGCATAATAGGTTTCATTTCACCGATTTTCAGAATTGTATTGTGGTGAAAGACACATAATGGTCTCACTGTGTACAGTGTGTCTTACTTATTAGAGAAAAAGGACAAATAAATCCAAGAAAAAACGGCATGTAGAACTTGTAGAAGAGAGGAAGGGATCGCCTCAAATTATGAGGCTAGTGAGGAGCACAAGATGTCGCTGTCATTTTGGCATCTGATCCTGCTATCGCTGATAATTGGGGCGATCTTTTTCATTGTCTTAATGTTCAGGCGGATAAATATAAAAAAATAAACATGTTTGTTAGTAATATCATTTAAATCCAAACCAAGTAGGAAAAGCACTCATCTTAATAAGATCTCTGACTGATTGTGAGCAGTGTATTTGTTAATGTGATAAAAACGAGACTTGTTGTTGAGGTCACAGCTTTGTTTCCTGTCGGATCTCATAACCTGCCAGGTCTTCATGGTGTAAAGTCGTCAGTGACATTATTTGCAAATGTTGCCAAGATTTGTCTTTGAGTTCCCCTTAATATTTTTTTAATCCTACTTTATGCTTTGAACCTTTTCCTGGTTTACTTGCACTTGATTTTTTAACAGCTGATCCAGGAAGCAGTAATATTATTAATTCAAATAATGAAAGCCTAACTGTCCTGTCCTCATTAGGACAAAAGAGCATTTTCTTTGATGTTTCATATTTTAGTTATGATTTATTATTTTAAACACAACAGACACGTCCTGGAGATGTCCTCACATAAAATACTATCTGAGGTTTAATATTTAGAAGTCATTAAAGTTGAGTAAACCATCCCAGTATTAAAGACTGAAAGCAAAGATCTGAAGATTTGTGTAAATGTGGTGAATTGAAAGCATTCTGGACAGGAGACACGGCACTGAGGAGATTGATTGACATTGGTCTACCGCCAATCAGGACACAGAACACAAAGAACTGTTAATAAAATCAGAAAAACATGAACTTCAATGAGGGAATCGACCACTGTATAACGATTAAGTTGTATGCATTTATTGGGTGTAAATTGGTACAAATAAATTAAAAAATAAGGGATGAAACTTGACTCATTACTGCAGACATTTATGCTTTACTGAAACTCTTGATCTCTTTCCTTTACAGAATGGAATTGTTACAAAAGACTTGACCAGATTAAAAATGTTATTTTCTGAAATCGAGGTAAGATTGATTAATGATAATCCTACTGGACTGCATTCACATCCACCCAACTAAACCTGTCTGATTTCATGACAGGCTGTAAATAGAGAAATGGCACCAGAATGCACAGATGAGCAAGATGAAGGTAAGCACACTCTACCTCGACTCGTTACTATATAATATGTTGATATTTGTATGGTGCTGTTGCTCTTTCTCATGTTTTTGTTGATTCCTTGCTCTGCATTTTAACAGAGGTCTATGATGGCTGGCAGTTCCGACCTCCTCCCAGAGGAGTCACCAGCAGTGAGGAGTACACCTTGTGTAAGAGGTAATCTTCTGATGAAAAACAAACTAAATCATTGGTAAATAATCAGTCACCACCACGGTTATGAACTCTAGAAGAAGCTTTTAAATTACGTCATAACTCACAGAGCTGAAACATTGCCGGTTTTTAAAGCTTTTTTTTTTGTTTTTCTTAATTCATTTACACTTTTTGAATGTTAGAATGAAACAATGCTGAGCAATTCTGTATTTTCCGCACTATAGCGTGCACCGTATTATAAGGCGCAAAAAAAAGGTAACGGAGCATTATCAAACATGAATTCAGCAGGGTTGAATCTGAATGAGCTGCGCAGTCCCGCGCAGGCAGTAAACATTGGATAAATGTGCGTTAAGTTTGGCTGGATCTCTGCGCGCCAAGCAGCCGTGCATGTAGGGACCGCAGACTCTCAGAGCGCAGAAAATCAGATACGCGCTCTATTGTTGTTTCACCTGCGTGGAGGGAAACTGTCAATTTAAACACATGAATTAGTAACATGATCATCTCCTGAATGAACAAAGGAACGCTGTCAGACAAATCATTTGGGACTGCGCTTGCGGGTAAAGCTTGCGCTCTGAAATTCTGGCCGATCTTTATGTGTTCGTTGCACGCAGGTGGGTTTCTTTAGGAACTGGAGGTGTGGTAAACTTTGCCGCCGTCCAGGAACGCGACTTGCCAGGATCACTGTCTGTGACCCACATGTGTCCCTCAAAAATGCGCACAGCGTGATCATCTGCGCTCGCCGCTCCTGTGTCAGCGAGAAATGGTCCGACAGTCAATCGAGCGGGGGCTTCCCAAAGTTGCATAAGAATATTTTTACAGATTTTGGAACTGGGGTTATTATACACCGGGTTATTAGGCGCACAGACGGTTTTTGAAAATGTTTAGGATTTTGAGTGCGTAAAATACGGTGTTTGAAAGCTCCTGGCTGTAGTGCTGGTTGAAGTTGCCGTTTGATTTCCCCTCAGGTTTCTGGAGCAGGGGCTCTGTCGGTATGGGGCCCAGTGTACATCAGCTCACTCACAGGAGGAACTAATGGAATGGCAGAAGCGTTACGCGTCACGACTCATTCGGCTCAAACAGCAGCAGGAGAGCAAACACTTCACCGAAAACTACATGGAAACCTTGATAGAGAAGTGGATAAACTCCTTTTCTCCAGAGAAAGTGGTGAGTTGTTTTGTGGCTCATCCAATCAACACAAAAAGTCTAACTAAACCACAATCATGATATGTCTTATGAATATCTTATATTTTTACTTCTTTTAATATAGTTGACTTAATTCCAGAGTACATTTTAAAGCTGTTTTGTTCTTGCAGCTAAGTGACAGTTTGGAAGGAGTGAATGTGGAGACCAGCTCTAGTTTATCGGTTACTGTCACTACCAAAAAATCCTCCCACTCCTGGATATTCTCTTTGTTGTGCAGGGTAAGATAAAACCATCTGCTGCCTTTGTCTAACTACAGTATATCCCATAAGAAAAAATCTCAGTAAGAAACAAGTTTGTGATTGCTGTTGGAGTCGGTGTGTTTAATTATTTTTCTCCTTTTTCCTTAACTAGCCACCAAGAAAGCTGTTCCGCATCGCTCTGCTCTATGATGCCCATCGACCACACTTCTTCATCACAGGTGTGTCAGCTGGGGAGCGCCTTCTAACGGTTCCCAAAGGATGCCAGGAGTGGACTCCTGGAGAGGAAACAGCAGGTTTGTTTGGCATTTTGGCCCGGAATGCAGTCAGTTTTTTATATGTGTTAAAGTCCCATTAGTTGTCACACAGCTGTTCTATGCATTTGACCCATCCCCTGGGGGAGTGGTGAGCTGTAGACACAGCCGCACTCGGGAACCATTTGGTGTTTTAGTCCCCAATGCAACCCCTTAATGCTGAGTGTCAAGCAGGGTCTATTATTAAAGTCTTTGGCATGACAGCCTGGATTTTAACTCGCAACCCTCCAGTCTCAGGGTGGACAATCTCCACTAGGCCACTGAGCTGGTTTTAAACACTAGTTTGTCACCACAAATACAAAAGGTTGTTGTTTGTAAAGTGGTTGTGATTTGGTGTTTTTTCAGAGGACAATTAATTTAATGTGTTTGCTTGTTAAGTGGTCCCCAATCCCCGGGCCGCGGGTCACCACCAGTCTGTGGGTCACTTGGTACCGAGGCACAGACAAAAAAAACACAAACCCACACATGATAACTTACATTATTTCTGTTGTTTTAATTTTCTGATTCCGACTGAAGTTTTATTTTGTTTTCTGTTCACCACGTCCGTCTATAACTTAATCTTCTCACATGTTAAGACCTTTGCCTTAAATGCATCCTCTTAAATATTAGGGTTGGATTAATAAAACAGATGTATCAATCTGAATCAATCTAAGCTTTAATAAATCAATATTCAATCCAGAAAAGTACAGATCGATTTAGCACAAAAAGCTTAACTCTGCTCGCTTGATGCTAAGGTATGATTGGATATCCCATTGAGCGGCTAATGCTAACACTCTGTCGACCCTAAACATAAATTTCTGACTAAATTAATATCTTTTTAAACTCACAGGAATGAATTTTCCAAACTCTATTTAGAAAATAGTTTCTAAAGTAATCATTTGTGGTCTAAAACACATATACACTGAATGCAATTAACAATCTCAGTATTTCACATATACATTTTACAGTATGTGAACTGCATCAGATTGATCTGAATATATTCAAAACATATAGTAGATTACTAATGTATTTATAAACAAATGTGTCTAACTGTGTAAACTCAAAATTTAATTTAGTGGATCGGAAGAATTGGGAGGAAAAAAAACAGCCAGTGAGGAAAATACTGTTTATTATAAAAAAAAAGAAGAAGAAATCCACTATTTACAGAGAAAGAATGGTTTACTGTGACTGCTATTGTTCCCACATACCAACACTGCATATAATGCAGCAGCAGACTCTTGTGTTTCAAGTTTGCTGCTAATAAAGTTACATTCACTTTTAATGTTATTACAAAACATAAGTTTGTTTTATCATTTTATTTTGCTTTGTTTATCCATCACACCACATCCAGCTGTTAATTACAGGGAAAACCTATCTAACATTTTCATGGATCAAACACAAACCAAGAGGACAAAGAAAGTTTTACGTCTTACATTCAATAAAAATGATGATGTCATGGGGACATTCATGTTTGTGGAAATGATTAGTAAAAATCCACTGAATAAGAATCTTTTTTATGTAAACAGGTGCGCCAGACAATGGACTGGATCACTGCATCTACAAGGTGGCCGTGGGTTTCAGCACCGAGATCTTTGGTACCTTCAGGCAAACCATCGTTTTTGATTTTGGGTCTGAGCCTGTCCTCATGCAGCGGATCATGGTGGATGCTGCCTCGATTGAAGGTATTAGAGACCATCTGAAAATCAGTTTCTAATGAATTCTATAAATGATGTAGCATCTCAAGACATCCTGTTCTTGTCTCCACAGATCTAGAACACTTGTTAGCAGCACGGCAGCAGTTGCTGATCACTGCAAAGCGCTGGGACTCGTCCTGTAAAACCATTGTAGAATTCTGTCCCAATGAGACGATGGGTGAGCTTGAACGCAGCCTCCTCTCCCGCTATCAAATACCTCTGTCAGCTGACCAGCTCTTCACCCAGTCGGTCTTGGACAAGACTCTGACCAAAGACAACTACCAGGCTCGGCTGCACGACCTGCTCTACATTGAGGAAATTGCACAATATAAAGAAGTTAGCAAGTAAGGAGATGCAAACTTGTTAATGTTTTCTATTATTGACCAGCCATAAATAATAATCTGAATGCACAAAAAGCAAAAAAAAACAGTGTTTTTGGCATAGTTTTCCTTGATAGTGGAGGACACAGATAATGGCATTTTTGAGTTTCTTTTTTCAGATCTGAATCAGGAGCAAAGAAAACCAAATGAAGTCGCCTTTAGTTGCAAAGAACCAAACTTAAAAACTAAAACTAAAAAATAGACAAATCAAGTCCAGTTCAGTGAGTCTTCACCTCCTACTTTGACCTACGTTCAGTTACGTCTGCACTGGAACACTATGAAAATTACCACAAGGGGTCAGGCTCGAGCCTTACAGTAGGTGCATGAGGAAATGGAATTTGTGTGTGTTTCTCAGGCTCCACTCATTAAGCAATGTCTCTGAGGCAAATGTTTACCTTCTGTGAGGCAGTACTTTAGGTGTTCATGAGGTGTGTAACAGCAAACGTTTGCAGCAGTCGGAGCTATTTGTGCTCCGTAAAATTTTCTCACCAATTCTTAAACTGATGCTATTGGATGAGTCGGGTTATTTGACGTGGTAACAGACTAAATAATTGGATCTGTTGACCCGTGACAAATTCTCTTAATCTCTGTTCCCTCTGCTTATGAAGGAGGATTTTTGCTTGTTTTACTGATATACTTTAAAGAACACTTTAAAGTGACATTTTTTTTTTATTTTTTGTGCACAAACTCTGCAAACTGTGAACTGACTTGACAAATACAGAAAAAACACTTTAGAAAAGTAGTAATAGAAGGAAAGCAAGGAGTAAAAATTGCATTTCTGAAATTGATAAGTGCAGAACGAATGCATAAAACTGAACAAATTGAATAACCTACGGCTAGTAAAATATCAAATACAAAAACAAGCTTTGAGGGAGAAATATAATCTAAGGTTTGACTGAAAATTAAATTGGGTTCTTCTATCTAAAGTTGTCCACTCATATGAGATTAGTACAACAAATGATAATGCCCAAGCATGTGCCACACGTGTCGTCATTCAGTTTCAAAATAGCAACAGAAAGAAAATTGAACAAGTTGAACAATCAGATCATTAACTCTGTAGCAGCGCTTATGATACAGTTACAAATGCCATAATGCTGTGAGGAGACATCAGCAGAATCTTCACTCCAGCGACTGATTTAAAAAAAAAAATATATATATATTTTTTTTTTTCTGAAAATTGTTGACATGATCATCAATGTAGATGGCGACAGTCATGCAGGGATGACAACATTACAAAATCGGGCAACAGCTGGGCGGATCGCCGCTCGGCAGCAGCTCTGATTAGACTGTCACCGTCCTCCAGCCGCCTGCTGACTTCCTGTCACTGGTCTGCCACCGCACAACTTCACAATGTCCCCGGACGGTCAATGACTGTCAACTTTTAGAGAAATCGTCTGGTTGCAATAACATTTTAACTTCAAACCTCCCCGGCCATCAAACGGCGTGTAAAAATGGGACTGCCGCCTCCTGATCCCAAATGCCGTCCCGTAGCTGCCTGCTGATTTTGCTGAAGAAATTGCTTTTAAGTCACCATTCGATGGCTTTTTGGGATATGTGACTGAAGCATTACTTACTGTTCCCTGCTTCCGTATTTCACATAATAGGGGTGTAATTGATCACAAAACTGACAGTTTGGACTGGGTCACGGTTTTAGGGTCACAGTTAGAATCAGTAAAAA
Organism: Oryzias javanicus; assembly: GCA_003999625.1. Classification (NCBI taxonomy): domain Eukaryota; kingdom Metazoa; phylum Chordata; class Actinopteri; order Beloniformes; family Adrianichthyidae; genus Oryzias; species Oryzias javanicus. Next base: position 6,145,871 of record CM012437.1, read on the forward strand.
AAAAAAAGGAAAAACAGGATAAAACAAGAAGATAAAAGGCTAAAATTACTTATTTGAAAAGCTTTAAACATATATTTGGGAAAACATATACAGTACTTTAAAGCACACATATACACTCACATATCTTTGAATTTTGAACATATAATATAAAACCATTTAGTTTCTGATTATATTTATATGTCTGGAGACCAAAAACTGAGAGAGAAGAATACCTAATATGCATTTTTACCTGGCCCCACCCCCCAATGTTCAGATTAAAAATCTTAAATGAAAAAGTTAAAATTAAACTTTCATTATTTTTTGTATTAATTATAGTATTGATACTAATTATGAGAACAATTAAATATTTAATAGACTTATTATCTTCAATGCTTGCGTTTCCTGGTGATTTTTGGTCCTTTTGGCTTGCCGTACTGCCTTCCCCTGACTGTTGCAGGAGCAGCTGCTTTTCCTCTCTGAGAAATCTGAACTCAGACATATGTGTCAGACCGTATCCGCGTCCTCCATGATGACTTCGAGAAAAGTTTTTGATGGAAGCTCCTCCCACTTTGGATTATCCATTACACCCCTATGCCATATGTATTCTTTTTCCAAAGCAGCTATTGTTCTCATTTGGAGAGAAGTGTTTGATTACAGCAGATATCAGCTGGTTATGTAATAAAAGCATGGATTTAGTAAGTCTTACAGCATGAAATATTCACTTCTGTTAATGATCATTTCCACCTACGTTCACAGTTGGGGAATGTACTACTGTCCACAGCAACTTTTTTCTTTTTAGTTAGACGTTAGACATTATTGCCCAAGGGCACAATGACCATCAAACCTAGATCAGCCAATAGGAAAGCAGTTGCTAATCCCACTGCGTTACAGTCACGCCCCTTTACAAACTATCACTAGGAATCTGAGGCAGAGAGAAACCTGAGAACTTCCTGCGGTTGTGTAACACCACTAGTTTATACATGTAAACGCAAGAATAGATTATCTTGCTTGTCAATCATGCACTGGAGTACATTATCATATTTCTTCCTATTTCATCATTTCAGACCATTGACTGCTGTTTAAGTAGACCTGAACTGATCGGATTTTTGTTTATTTTTTGGAGTTGCTTCAATGTTTTTTTTTTATTTTATTTTATTTTTTTTACCTATTTTTGTCTTATTTAGGAACTTTATAATCACATTTCTTTCTCACGTGAAGCTAGAAGGGTATGATTCACACTTATCAACTCTAAAGGTTGTTGCTTCTATTTTCAACCTTTATTTATTTGGGCCATAAAACAGAGCTGCTGTAAAAACTCTTATTAGCAATTAACCCATGTTATTGATGTGTTTTTAATTTTAGGAGTTTTATATTAGCAGAATTGTGTATTTCCACTAAATTTGACCAACATAGTATTGCCTAATAGCCATTTCCAGGAGTTTTTATACCTCCGTTTAGTTAACCCTTTAACATGTGTCAAAGTTGAGGCCCGGGGGCCAGATCCGGCCCTCAAGGTAATTCTATCCGGCCCTCCAGATCATTTTATTTTATTGTGATTAATTGTCTGATTTAATGTTTCGCTCATTTCTAACGTGTATAATTTTGACAATATATATTTTTATGGAGAGTAAAATATTGAAAGTTATTTAAGTTGATTTATTCTGGAATAATATTCCTGCCTTTTTATTATTCGTAATTATGTCAAAAAGTTGCGGTTTTAAATTAGAAAAAAAATGGCCTTCTGCTGGCTTTTTAGGCTATTTTGGCGTTTACTAAGATTTTTTAAGATGTTTCTGAGTTTAGCTAATATTTCGGCTACATGCTAGCTGTTTTAGGCTATTTTGAAGTTTGGCTATTTTTCAGCTGCATGTTAGCTGTTTTGGCTAACCACATTTTTTTTAGGTTTTATTAGGCTAATTTGGCATTTAGCTTTTTTTTTTTTATCTAGCTATTAGCTTTAGTGTTTTCAGCTATCCGATTTTGCGTTTTTAGTTAGTTGTGAGCATCTTCAGCTATCAGCACTAGCATCCTCAGCGGCCAAATTCAGCTTACAGGATTTACACTAGCATTATTGCTGGTAATGCTAGTTATCTAAATCTTAATTATGTTAAAAAGTCAAGTTTTAGTTTTAGAGTGTTCAAAAATGTTTATCCTGTTTGACCCGTGACCTGGGGTGTATTTTAGATTTTGGCCCCTTTGACACCTTAGCCTTAACGCGATAATTCCAGTAGAACTTCAAAATTTTCTTCAGAATCTACTGGAGTTATCATGTTAATGGTTGAAATGTTACAGTATGTTGAAGATTTTGTGTTTAAGTGTCACCGGTGACGCCTCAGGTGTTAAAGGGTTAATTGAAATGATGTTTTGACATCTGATGAGGTTCTTCACTTTCATTTGAGTTTTCCTACCTTTTAACATGAAGAACCTCTGTCCCTTTTTTCCTCTTCTTCTGACAGGTTTAACATCAAAGTGAACCTGCAGCTGGTCAATAGCTTCATGTTGACTGGCATTTCTGTTGGAGCCAAGTATGCGCAGAACGGACAACTCTTCGCACGCTTCAAACTCACTGAAACTCTTTCTGAGGTAACAACTGCAGTGGTGCTTTGTTCACATCCCCTCCCACATTACAACGGGCTTAAGACACGGTCGTTTTCTGAGACCATTTGTTGGTTTTCTCCCTTTTCCCAGGACACGCTAGCTGGACGGTTAGTGATGACCAAGGTGAACTCCGTTTTGCTGCTACCACTGAGCCGTGATGGGGTTAGCAGCCACCCTCCTCCTGGGGTCAAAGAGCGTGTTTATGAAGCTGTGATAGAGGAGAAGACCAAGGAATACATCTTCCTTAGGATCTGCAAAAACTGCTGTGAGGAGCTGGGCCTGCAGTCCGACAGAGAGTTACAGGTATGGCCCGAGTCTGTGCCACTGTTGACCTGCCACTGGCAGCTCATTTGAGGCCCCTAAGTCGATATTTTGCAGCCCCGCCTTTATATGCTAGTTCAATGTCTACTAGGGATGTAACGATGCAGTCAAGCTACAGGTCAGTTTTAAAGTCACGGTTCCTATTTTTTGCATAGACTTTTTTTTTAATGCGGCTGCTTGAATGCGCACAACGCAGCCGGTGTGTGAGGACCCTCAGTGAAAATGACCGTTCACGCACAGCTTGCAGAAAATTACAGATAATACAAAAGAGCGCTGCTCCCAGTAAGCAGTCAGAAGCTTCATCGTCACCCATGACTGTTGTCATAGTAAATTGATCGAAGTTGCGATGAAAATGTAAAGTTGCTAAGTGAGCAACACATTTCAGGGTTTGTTGGAATTTGCATTAATAGTTGCGATCGCAACATCGCAAAAGATACATATGTATGTATTGTTAGATTAATAAGTAGTTTGTGGTTAATATTTTTTAATTGCTCAGAAAAATGTTTCTATTGTTTTTATGCGTTAACTTAGAACTCTCTAGGTTAAAAAAGGCCTGGTTGGTGTAAAACTAAAGCTTGGAAGTCTGTTATAATAACAAAACTTTATAAAGCCACTTTTTTTTTAATAGTATTTTAGTCTTTTTACTGTGTCACAATGTTGCATATTTGAATAAAATACCTCAAAATGAAGCTTTTCTCATCCATTATTAGGTTTGATCGAAATAGATTAATTAATTACAGGTCGTGATTAATTAATCACATAGAAAATGAATGGCATGACAGCAATTATTTAATATAATATATATTTAAATATAATTAAATTGGATTAAATTTAAAAAAATCATTCAGTTGGACGGGTGTATGTATCTTATAAAATTTAGTGTTACCTGTAAGAGTAGGAAATGAGGTTATTTTGTGCAGTTCTGGTTGTTCATGTAATGCATTATAGTTAAACCTCTTACACATTTGGGAAACATTTTTGGATCCAAATTTTTTTGGGGGACTCTATTTCTTACTGTATTTTGATTGACTTTTATATGTAAATCGATCATTAGCTAAATAAACAAGCTGCTCGTCTTCCCCTCGTTCCAGGTGGAGCTCCAGTTTCAGCTAAACCGACTGCCACTATGTGAGATGCACTACGCCCTGGATCGGATCAAAGATAACTGCATCCTCTTCCCTGACGTTAGCATGGTTCCTACCATCCCCTGGAGCCCCAACAGGTAGGAGCTTTACCACATGGACCATCACACACATGCATTCAATCAGATAAGAAGATACTGGAACATACCTGCACGTGCAGCAGAGTTTTATGTTTTAATAAACAGAATGAATTTAAAACCGGCAATTACTTTGAAAATGAAAAAAAGCAAGACTCATGTCAACACGTTGGTGCTGTAAGCTGTTCCACTTTTCTTTGCAGTTCTATGCACAGTCAACACACTTTTTAGGAAAGTAAGGAAGAAACTCCAAATTGTCAAAATTGGTTCTAGGTACCCTTGATTTTTTTTTTCTTTTTTGTTTCTGTTTCTTCCTGCTTCACATTTTTAAAAATATTATTGATTTGTGATCTTTTTGTCATCATCGTGACACCTGTAAAGGTTTAGTGAATAACCATGCACAATAGCTGTTATAATTCTGAGCTTTGTTCTGTTAAAGTTGGCAGCATAAACAAACTTATTGCCATGTTCATCATCTCTTTAACTTCATAAGACCCAAACTATCATTTATGATTGTAGTAGTTGAAACTCATCAAAATGACTCTTGTTGTCACAGTGTAAGTGACATTATTTAACTTGGATCCATTTATTTCCACTGGATCCAATAATCATGTCTTCATTCCCTTCATGCCTGCAGACAGTGGGATGAACAGCTGGACCCTCGTCTCAATGCCAAGCAAAAAGAAGCCATCCTGGCCATCACAACGCCCGTCTCCATCTCCCTGCCACCCATCCTCATCATTGGACCTTACGGTACCGGCAAGACCTTCACTCTGGCACAGGCTGTCAAGCACATCCTTCGTCAAGACAACAGCAGGTCTGTTTGTGTGTCTTTCTCTTTCTCTTGAATCTTCGATCAGTGCTGAGTGATTTCATGAAAGCCCAACATTTTAATAATAATATTAGAAACTATAACTTTTTATTTTTGGCATTGTGGTTATCTGCGACAGAGTATTGTACAAGCAAAAAAAGATAGGTTTTAATTACAGCTTTAAAGTCATAAATTTAAGATAAAGTCGTTACTGTTAAATTATGAGAATAAAGATGTACATTTATGACTTTAAAAGTCATAGGCTAAACTTTTTTCATGGAAATTTACTTGTTTTAAAGTTGTAAATTAATTACTTTAAATTACGCAAATTTAAGACTTTTTTTTCCTTTTTTTCTCACAAATTTATGAGATTGGAGTCTAAGTTTTTTGGTGGCCTTAATACTCTGTTGTAATCATCTGATATTTAATATTATTTACAAAAAAAAACATTGATTTAAAAATATGTGATTTAATTGGTGGAAAGTTTCACCTTGAGTGTACTAGGATGTCAGGAACTGGAGGTGAAGCCCCCAAAATGCAGGAGAGAGGCGTGGCGACAGAAACTTAACATTGAATAAATAGACAGAAACCTCCCTTTATGATTGGTTCGGTCTTTCAACAACCACCTCTGACTACCAGCTGCTGTGTCATCTTTTTGTTTAGCCATAGGTTTTGTCTTGTTCAAGTTCTGCTTCTGTAAATTCTTTTGTGATATTAGGCTATATAAATAAAATGAAATTAAGGCTTATTTATTAAATGTTGGAGTGTCTGCCACAAAGGCAAGTGTCCTGCATATTGGTCCTACCACCAGTACCTTTTTCTGGGACTTATCGCTGGTATTTACACTCTTGTGGAGTTTAAAGGCATCATAAGCATCATAACCAACTAACTTCAAGGGTAGAGTGATGATCAAATGTAATGTTTACAGAAGATTAAAATGTATTCTCTTATTTTTTCTCTAATCTGTCTCCAGCTTGCAGGGAAGCAATGAGCAGCTTGTGTTGGGAAAACAGCTGTTAGTTATGTAAGGCTGCCTGGAGATGATGGAATCAGAAGAAAGTTTCTCTTCATTAAGGCAATTTAGAAGAAAACAGGACTTTTTAGATTTTTGCATTTATAGCTATGGTGATTTCTTGTTTATTAAACAAACATTTTTTAAAGATTCTTTGAATTTTTGGATGAAAGTATGGGGTCAAATCAGGATCAGCTTAAAGTGAACCAAAAAACAGATTGAAAACTTGAAAAATAGACACTGAAACTGAATATTTCTTTTGAAAATGTGAAAACAAGAAATTATAAAGGAAAAAAAAGAACATTTGAAAAAAAAATTAAAAACTTGAAAAAAAGAAAATTCAATTTGAAAAAAAAAAACCTGAATCTTGAAAATTTGAAAAAAAAAATACTTTGAAAAAAACTTGAATAAAAGAACTAAATGTAAAAATTACCAATTGAAAAATAATGTATCTATTAGTAAAAGCTGCTGTTTTGAATTGTCACCTTTTTTTCCCCTGAATCTTCACTTTCAGTCCTCAGTTTACAGTTTCAATTCTGATTTTCGAGTTTTTGCTGCTGAGCCTAATATCACACAGGGGGCGGGGCATGATGTCCACAGATGTGGATGCTAAGACAAAGCTAGCAGTTTCATTTCATTCTATGTGGTTTACAAAACCATCAAGGTTGGCTTTGATAAAGTACTTTCAGATATAAATGTGTCCATTTCAAACAGCAGTCAAACATGTAAACGAGTTGAAACAAACAGTTGGATTAGTTTCCTCGTCAAACACCACGTGAGCCAGGCTGTCTCTGACCTGTTGTCGCTGCTTCTGGCCAATTTCGACCTTGAATATGATATTAATTGGTGAGAAAACAGTATTAATGTGTTTGCTCAGACGTGCTGGGTGTTATTTGTATGATTTGTGGCCCACATGGTGGTCATGTGGAGACATTTTTTGTTCTTTTTAGGCTAATGCACACAGTTGCTTTGATTACAATTCATTTCCTGCTTTCTAATGGAGGTCAATACGAGCTAGAACACATTCGACCAAATTATTTGACTTCGACCCACCAAAGGGGGTTTCTTTAATAGTAAAGCATTGCAAGGTTTTCTTGGACTGGCTTTTTTCCCTCATTAGTGTTTCCTGACTACGTGCAGATACCCACAGGAAATTCTGAAGTTTTACATAACAGATGCAAGTCAGTGTGGCACCAGCATGTAAGCTGGTCTTTATAAAAAATGAATGCGGTACTTTCTGTCCTCTAACACAAGATTTTGCTGTTTATTAAAAGAGCATGGTTTTCCATGTATTGTTAAAGAAAAATGTAAGTGACAATATGTTATTTATTTCCAGTTTCCATCTCTACAGATGTATTATACATGTCTTTAAAGCCCATAAACAAGGAAGGGAGTCCCTAATATTCTGGAGTCATAATAGTCATTACTGAGATAAATAAACATGTTGGTGTCAATGTAAACTTCTCATGTGATGTAGACCAATGATGTTGTAGTTAGGACATTTTGCTGGTTGGCTTCCACTAACTAATTCATTTTAAATACCTTTCGGCACATTCCATCAGGTTTCGTCACACAGATTGGCAGATTCATTCCGGGCTAGGGACCGGCACAGGGAGACCCTGACTTGAGCCCCCTTGTGGCTGCATAGTTAGGCAGCAGAATGAAGGGTCTCGCCTATGGAGCCATTCTGTATTCAAGTTATTGCGCCCCCATGGAAGCAAACCTATTAGAGAACAGAATTAACTGTTCACCTTTTAGTGGACTAAACCATCATCTGAGAGGAAAAAGGAAAGCACATGCCTAGACTAATTTGCTGTTTTTTCTTTGTGTTCTTTGGGGTTTTGTTTCTATTAAGATCGTGGTTATTTTTTATCAATGTTGGGATGCATTTTTAGTTATTTTTGGATCTGTTTTAGCCTATTGAAGTAGCGGGAGAATAGAGTTGAATTCCCCCCTAAAAAAGGGAGTTGGTAGATTCCAGGAAACAAAAAGGCAGTGGGTTGTATGTTGAACCGAGGGATGATCATTCCATGCTGTATTCTGGCCTGTGAGACACTGAGAGCTCTGAAGATTGCAGTAATTCATCCATTCCACTCATTCAGTCATTTCTTCTGTTTGTTGACAACCTTTTGGGTTTTTCATCCGGAGGGTTCAGCGCAGAGCAACCCCACAGTTGCCAAGTATTTTCTTTATTTCCCTTCACATGGATGTTTTTAATTTACCCCAAAATCTATTTTTCAGGAGAACTTAAACAATTATTTGCCTTGTTATTGCAGGAGTTTGTGGTTTTACCTGAAGTCTAATAACAACTGACAGTTGCACAACATCATCACTATTTCTGTTCTTTCTTTCTACAGAGTTTTGATCTGCACTCATTCCAACAGTGCGGCTGACCTTTATATCAAGGACTACCTTCATCCTTATGTTGAAGCAGGCAATGCTCATGCCAGACCTCTCAGGTATAGTAATATACTCTCCTCAGTGGGTCACGTTTGTGCTTCCCAGCATACTGCTGAAAGTTTGATTTGTTTTGAAGGAATAGTTAAGAAGCAGACAGTTCTCTGTTCCACCTTCAGAGGGCAATCGTTCTCAAACATGGATTAGTTAGCATAGGTTATCTTTTTTTTTTTTTTTATCTGAAAGAATTTCAGAGATCCAGGACAACTTTCTTCTTTGTAATCTCCCCGACACATTTCAAAAGTTAAAAAATAACTTTAACCACAAAGTGGAAGGATAAAGGACAGACTTAATACACAAATAAAAGCTAAAAATCAAACACATTGTGACTGTAATGGACAATAAGGTAGGAAGAAGAGCCCAATACAAGTCTAGGCCTTTTATTAAGCAAAAAAGCATGAATTTGAAAACAAAGTTGAGATCATCAAAAATTCTTTTTTTTTTATCACTTTGAGGAATAGATTATAATACAATTGATTAAAGTACCAGCTTATGTATATTGCTTAAATCGAAGCTGTCTAAGGAACACGTCTGCCTCGTTTCCACTGAGCAGTCCAGTCCAGACCAGACCAGACCAGTCCAGTCCTCGTTGGAGGTTTAGAATGGTTCAACCAATTCAATGGAGCATCTATATGGAGAGAAAATAGACTCACTCTGATTTGTGCATGCGTAATTCTTGATTTGTGCATAAATTAGGATCTGAGAGTGCGTATTCTTGATCCTTGCATGCATAATTCTTGTTTTGTGCATAACTTTGGATTTGTGAGTGCGTAATTCTTAAAATTAAAATTACAACAGCTTGAAACTAATTACACACAAAAATCTTTAAAAAATACCCACAAATCACCTCTTACGCATACGTAAAACACATCTGTTACGCACAAATCTACCGTAAGACTCTTTTCATGTCTCACAAATTCGTCCGTGAGTGATGCGTTCAAGTACTATTAGAATGCTCGTTCACCATAGTTTTCTTGTCAGCCGTTTTAAACTTCGATTGTGAATAATATCCGGTAAAACTTGATATTTTCCCAGTTTCGTAAAAATATATTCCCGATAATTAAAATAAAAAGTCTAAATAAGTGTTTTAAAACACTTATCCCTTTAAAAAAAATAACAGCGCTTTTGATCAGCAGCAGCTCCGCTGAGAGCGCCTCCAACTCGAGGCTCCGTCCTGGGGGCTGGTCACAGTCATGTACTGTAAAATTCCACAGTCATGCACAAATCAAGAATTATGCATCCACGAATCAAGAATGCGCACACACAGATCCTAATTTAGGCACAAATCAAGAATTACGCACACAATACCGATACGGAATACCACAGAAAAGAGAACAGAACTTTTGGTTTGGATCTTGAGTCGAGACGAGCTCTGGTCGGACGCTTCCTGTTGTCATAAAACCTTTCTGCCAATCAATGTGTTACACTGTTAGACAACAGAAGCTCCTCCCTCACAGGTCCATTCCATGTTTCTATGGCCCAACGACCAACGGGTGACCAGAAATGGTACCAGCCGGATCTGCTTAACGGGTCCATTTAGTTATGGAAAGGCACAAAAGTCCAGTCCGGTCTGGACCGCTCAGTGGAGACGAAGCAATAGAGTGCAGGTCCAGCTGGCTCTGTCATCTATTGCTGCACTAAAGAAATGTTTATGCGCGCATTCAAGTGTTTGAGTAAGACAGGAGACCTCTTAAGAGAATGGTCAATAATGGAAAAACATGGCTCATAATCCAATTACATACCTCCAGTTGGAGAGTGAAGCTTTTTCTGGTTTGTAACAGGAGTTTTACTCAAACCACAGGAACCCCACTTATCCTCAAACAGGGAAGCAAATTCTGCTTCCCTGACAGAGTTTATGCCTCTGTCATCAAATAGAGAAAAATGTACACAAATGATTTGTAGTGATCAGTAAGGGTGGGCAGCTCTTTACAATCAGAGAGTCATTTAAGACTTTAAATAGTTCTGTTTTGGGTTTCTTCATTTCTCTGTAAGGAGTTCCTCCATCTCATCTTTGTGCCTCTCCTTGATCCCTCCAGGGTATACTTCAGGAACCGCTGGGTGAAGACGGTCCACCCGGTGGTCCAGCAGTACTGTCTCATTTCCAGCACACAGGTCACTTTCCAAATGCCCACGAGGGAGGACATCCTCAGGCACCGCATCGTTGTGGTCACCCTCAGCACCTCCCAGTACCTCTGCCAGCTTGACTTGGACCCTGGTAAGTCCTGGAAAAGATCACTAAGGGGCGTTGTAAGCGAAGTATTAAGATCTGCGAGTCCCGCTCCCTTCAGTCACTGGAGAGTTCTTCTAACCAAGAGTGTTTCCATGGAAACTAACCCAACAATCATGGATGATAGACAGACGAAGGGATGACTGTGATTGACTGATGGAGCTCACACGTTCAGTCAGTTTGGGGCTTTAGGTAAGGGAATGAATGAGCGAGATATCTCAGCAGACCATCCTCCTCGCCTGGAGGCAGGACCGAGGAGGAGGAGGAGGTGCTAGAAGGAGTCTAGCTGCCAGTCGAAACTGTTCTCATGTGTGAACGTCTTCTGGGGACAGCAGACGGGTGTGTCTCTATAGTGTGATATCTCACTTATGTTTCAGAGAACCAGAGTTAGTTTCTTAACCTAATGTTCTTGTAAAGGAGAAGCAGCGTGTCAAATTTCCCTCCCTGGACTGCATGTAAACTACTCTTAAGATCAGACGGGATCAAATTAACATTCTTAATACTTTGTGACTAAATGAGTTTGCTTTAAACAAAGAATTAACCATCATATTTGCTTTATTATTTTTGATTAATTCACTCACTAATAGGTCATTTTAGAACTATGTAGAATAAAACCATCATTCTCTATTATCTGCAATTGTTAAAGAAAACACAGGTTTCTTACTTTGATATTAGTAAGTTCATGATGCCGTTTGCACATTGAATATGTGAGCCGTGTTAAACTTGTCAGTAAGAAAGTAAATAAAGTTTCTAAAGTATTGTAAACCACAGCCACATAAGTGCAAGACAAATCTAATACTTTAAAGATAGTTTTCATTTACTTTTAGGGGAGAAAATTAATCTTTAACTTTGTAAATGAAGAAACATAAAAACACAAAACTTTGTGTGTTTTTCTTTTTTTTAATCTACATTGAGTTTACAGATCTGTTCCTCTCTGCTCCTTGGTCTCAATACAGTTTTGTCTAAATTCTACATTATTAACTTAACGCCAGACAGAAGGAGCTAAAAGGTCATTTGGTTTAGAGATAAGTCCTCAGAAGCAGACAGCTTTGTCCCACTTAAAGCTTTATGTTCTTTCTTTCTGTCACTGGCAGCAGGTTTTTCACCGTATCGCTGTTTTCACCTCTGACTTGTAATTACTCATTTGTGAGCTTTGCTATGGTGTTTTGTGTTCATGTGGACTAGAATTAAAAGTAGTTGGGTTGAAGCCAGGCTTCTTTTGATAGACGTTACATGAACTCAGCTTGTATTACACCAACGTTTTTTAATTTATGAAACAATTTATTTGATGTGAAAAGTTAGGCAGTCTAGCCGCTCAATCCAGACTCGCTTTAATCCAGATAATTCATCGTTTTCCTCCAGTTTTTTCCTTCTCACATAAGCATGAGCCATAGCTCAATAGTTTGGTTGTAAATTTACAACACCCCAACATTGTTTTCTCATTGTATTTAATGTCTTGTGAAAGTACAATTCATTCTATCCAGAGCTCTGATCCTTTTTATGTGTTGTTAACTCAACAACTGCTATTTTTCTATTGATACCTAAAAATACATTTTTTGTTTTAAAAGTTTACATTGAACATGTTGTCAAACGGCAATGTGAGAGTCAGAGAAGCTACCAGCCACTCCAGAAACCAAAGTACACTAGTCAAGTCCAGTTAGATCAAGTTACTCCACTAAAACAAATATTTTTGTCAAGTTTATAGTAAAAAGAAATGGATGGATGGATGGAATAAAGGATGGATGGATGTAGGGAGAGAAGGAAGGAAGGAGCTACATGTGGCTCAGTTTGCACATCCCTCTACTCAACAGAAAAAAGATGCAGGTTTTGTTCTTTATAATAAAACAGTGACGGCTACAAAGTGCAAACTCTGGGAGAAGGTGATTTAAAAAAAAAAAAAAACGAACTAAACTTGCAAATATAAGAAAAACATTTCTGTAAAATAAATATTTTGTAGTCCAGTCTAACTGTAATTAAAAAGAACTTTTTTTTGGTTTGAATTTGAAATGCTTTAACTATTTATTTAGGGGAAAAAAAAGTTGTTTTTAATTTAAGCTGCTCCTCCCCTCTTTTTACTTGACATGCTTTCATTGTTTGTTTACATCTTGACAGTCCGTGTGTTTATTTAGTCTGGAAGCGTCAGGTTGATGCACATGTTTTCCTGTGGATCTGCTGTAGCTTTAAAGGCTGATTGGTGTTTGTTATTCAGCCTCTCTCCTCCCTGCTCCACCACTCATTTGCGATGCTGTTTTATCCCCTCCTCTCATGCTGCCAGGCACCATTTGTGCTTTTTAAAATCTGTCGGGTTACTGTTCAACTCCTCTCTGATTCTCCACCAAACCAGTTTCAAGTAGAGAGAGAAAAGTGTTATTTTCCAGTACTGATTGCTCGTATGCTAAATTATGGTTATGTGGGACTGTAATAAAATACTGACATTTTAAAATATTTATTATAAAAAAATCTGTTAGGAATGTTTGACCGTTTTCTGTGTGTTGACTGTGTGACTTCATTGATGCTTTATCAGCCCTGTGTGACACAAATGATTGATGTTTTCCAGGATTGTTCTCTCATATCCTGTTGGATGAAGCAGCTCAGGCCATGGAGTGTGAAACCATCATGCCTTTTGCTCTTGCTAGCAAAACAACCCGAATCGTGTTGGCTGGGGACCATATGCAGGCAAGTAGAGGGTTAACTGGATCACAGCATTTTAGATTTTAAATGTAAACGAATAATCGCATCTGTGCTTGTATAGAAATTCATTAAACTTCACCTTGTCCATCACTTTGCAGCTCAGTCCGTTTGTGTACAGCGAGTTTGCACGGGAGCGCAACCTTCACGTGTCTTTGTTGGACCGGCTGTATGAGCACTACCCCTCCGAATATCCCTGTCGGATCCTTCTGTGTGAAAACTACCGATCCCATGAAGCGATAATCAAGTGAGTGGATGTTCTCAGCGCTGCTTTGAAGAAAGAGGATTGTGGGAAAGGTCTAGAGTTATAGCGTTTTCTTAATGGCCAGTATGAAAAGCAATGTAACGCCTTCATTTCAACCAGTAGGGGGCAGTACACAGATGATTTTAGACTATAATTTCGATTGAACAATTTTATTTTAAATTGTCAAAATTTGGCAAGGACCAATAGACAGCTCTTTTAAAGCCAGATTTATAGAGGACAACAGAAAAAAAAGTTAATTTAGGGTTTGGTTACCCTTTAAAACCTGCTGAAGAATTATAAATCCACTGCAGTCTGAGGAGGATAATATTAACTTGATGCTTTAAATGTGATTGTTTGCTTCAGTAAATGTTCAAAAAAATTCAAAAGTTTTAGAATAAAGAAGTCATTTTTGCAGAAGTTTATTGCTCATGTTGTGACGTCTGGGTTTCCCTTCTCTCTAAAGCTACACGTCAGAACTGTTTTATGATGGAAAGCTGATGGCAAGTGGAAAGCAGCCGTCCCACAAGGACTTCTACCCTCTCACCTTCTTTACAGCCAGAGGAGAAGACGTCCAAGAGAAGAACAGCACTGCCTACTACAACAACGCTGAGGTCAGTCAGCCAGCACGCCGCTCTGAAAAGTCTTTTATTCTTTATTCAACAGCTGTGTGAACTAGATACTTCCTCCTTTAAAGACACTTTATTTTATTTTAGCCACAGTGTAAGTTAATTGTTGTGGATCTAGCTGAAGTGGTAATCTGTACATAACTTCTGTTTTTCTGTGATTTGATCAAACTATTCTGTACATTATATCTTCTTTTCCAGTTGTTCTTTGAATGGATCTTTTTTTAAATAACATCCATAGATCTTTTTCTTTTCTAAAAAGGCATATCTCAACTACAGAGCGTTGACATAAAATTGATCTATTTTAAAGTCGTATATAAAAATAATTTCAATGCATAAGCCTCAAAAGGCATAGATAATGCTTTTTTTTTTGGAGTTTTATTTAGATGTCAAGCTATGACCCCCAAAGAGAAAAAAAAACGTTTTACTTGAATAAAATAGAACATTTATACAAACAATGATCCATGACAGCTCGCTTTATTTCATTGAGCATGAAGTCATCTTTTTTCTGCTAGAATGCGCACCGATGTTGTATTTTCGAAGTTTGTGGATGTATTCATGTTACACGGTTTTCCTCTCACGCCAGGTTCACACTGGACAAATGAGAAAATCCCGTCAATTTTTTCACAATAAAGTACAGCCATTAACAAATTCAGTCACATTTTTGTGTCTAAACAAACAATACAGATGAAAATAAATGCAAAAAAACCACACATAGGTTAATGTTAGGGCTGTAACGAGTATCCGGGTGCTCGAGTACTCGCGATCTGGTTCCGAAATTACGAGTACGAATATTTGCGACGCCAAAGATCGCTGATTCGCGATCTTCATAAATGTAGTTTATTGTAGTAAAATATTATCAAAATTATGATCAGGGGACGATATATTTTTGCTCTGAAATGTAGATTAATGTTGTATTGTAAACTTACGAACTAAAACAAAGCCGAAAGAGCCGCCGTTCCTCCACTGGAAGAAAACATCGTGACGGTGAACTTCCGGTTTTCAAAGTAAAACTAGCGAGAACTTTTTTCCGTTCAGAAACCGAGACTGAAGTTCTGTTCTCTGAAAAAACTTCTGAAAAAAATAATTAGCTTTAACACCGGCGCTTTAGCTCCAGTGTTTACATTCTTTTGGTTAAGGTAACTCTTCAACAGTTGACTCAATTAACGAAACTCCATCTTATTCTGAAGAAACGCAGCCTCGTGCTGCTGAAAGGCGGATGTAAACAACGTGAATCAGATGATTCTGCCGCGGAAAAAACGCCTTTATTCATAGGGTCTCTGCACCAACATGTAAAATTTGGAACGTAAAATGTTAAAGAATTTTGAGTATACAAAACTGGGGAGAGAATTTTCAGGTTTTGCTTTTAAAGTAACCAAAACAGAAGTGATTTTTGTCATTTTTATGTTACTTCACCAGAAGATTGACAAAAGAAAAAAAAAAAGTTTAAAATGACAAACAGCCTTTCTTTCCATCTGAATTTTTGTGTTTTTTTTCCATCAGTTTTTTTAATTCTGATCTCCTGTTCTAAATAAAGGTATAAATAATGATTAAAACCAAATAATTGAATTTTTTATCCATCCAGTAAATAGACACTCACATAGCAATAAACATTATATTGAAAAGTAAGAATCGTAGTTCGATTCGTGATTTGTTGAGCTTGATTCGTGAATCGAATCAGATCGTCACCTGAGCAACGATCCACAGCCCTAATTAATGTAGTGGGACAACTATGGAGAAGAGGTGTGTGCTTTTGGGTGTCTGATGAACAAAAAAAAACAAAATCACCACAGCTGAGCAGAAGCACTTGTTTACTAGCGTGGAGAAATATGTATCATGTGTTAAACTGGGGGTTATTTAGATACCACGCACACAACGCTTCACAGCCCCCCCGGCGAATTGTTAATGGAGCCGATTCTTTCTGGGTGTGTCCAGGTGTTTGAGATTGTGGAGCGAGTGGAGGAGTTGCGTAAAAAGTGGCCGGTCGCCTGGGGTAAACTGGATGAAGGAAGCATCGGGGTGGTGTCTCCCTATGCTGACCAAGTCTTCCGCATTCGGGCTGAGCTCCGAAAGAAGAGGATGCACGAGGTTAGCGTTGAAAGAGTCCTCAACGTCCAAGGTGAGCAACTGTGTAGTGAAAGCCAGAAGTACAATGTGTCATTGACAAACATCATGTGTTAGATGATTTGGTTTTTACTGTAGATTAAAGCCTAGTAAATGCTGGGCTGTGAAACACAAACTAAAATACAATTCTAAAAACTGAAGTGAATCACTGTGTACGTGACACACTGAGTTTTTCACAGCAACACTGACTTTTTGAGTTCAGTGTAACAACTAAATGTATTCTCTAAAGGTTAAATGAAAGTTTTCTAAAAACCTGTCGTCCTTCTAGTTTAATACTTTTGATCACCTTGAACCTCTGGAGTGAAACGTGACATGTTGTGTTCCAGGAAAACAGTTTCGGGTGCTGTTCCTCAGCACCGTGCGGACACGGCACACCTGCAAGCACAAGCAAACGGCCATCAAGCGGAAAGAGCAGCTGGTTGAGGACTCAACAGAAGATCTGGACTATGGTTTCTTGTCCAACTACAAGCTGCTCAACACAGCCATTACAAGAGCCCAGTCCCTGGTTGCAGTTGTGGGAGACCCCATAGCGCTCTGCTCTGTAGGGCGCTGCAGGTAATGTGTTTCAAGAAATTATGCTGGACTGTCAATGACTGTGTTTGACCATTTTTGCTAAAGAAGCAGCACAGTATTGATTTTAAGTAACTTGTTGGTTATTTTTGTAAATACAGTTACCTTGATTATCGCAGGAATTATGTTTTAAAAATAACCAGCGATAAAATATCTAAAGAAGTCAACTTTGTTCTATTTCTTTTTTTTTTTTTTTTTTTACAATTATTTTAGATGTTTTAAACATGTCCACACTTTTCTCTATTGTTTAAACTCTGATTTACAATTTAGCAGAAAAATAAGTTCAGTATAATCGAAAGAAACCAAAGGAGACATGACACAGAGGAGATTTATTTAACAGGTCTACAGCCAATCAGAGCGCAGTGCACAACAATACGCTTTAAAAAACCAAGCAACATTTTATTTAAAAAATTAGCAAAGACTGCCAGTGACGTGCAGTCAAGGGGAATAAAACTTAAAAAAAAAAAACTGCATAAATAAAATAATATAATATTTTAAAATTAAAAATAAAATATGAACTTTTAGATATTTCTGTGATATGTTTCTCTGTATGGGTTTTCGACATTTCTTTGGTAAAAAAGAAAAAAAAAGTAGGAAATTTACAAATTTCCTGTTCAAATACGTGAGACAGCAGCAGCATATGCCTCCCCTGTGCCGCACACGCCGTTTGTAAATCTGACTGATGACATCACTGCCACATAGGGAGGGGCTACAATATCATTAATGAAATCCTAATAAGCCCCAAAAAGTAACAATGAAGTCACTGTTGATTTATAAATGTTTTGGCTGATTCTAGTCACACTGTGGTTGCTTCTTTTTATTGTCATAAAATAATATATTTCATATTCTCTTTTCTTGTTTTCTCTTTTTTTGCTCCATTTATTACAGCTTTATTCATACTTTCCTGCCTTTAAATAGGTCTGCCTCCTGCTATCGTCAATGTCTGATGCTTGTCTCAGCAAATAAACTGTCAAGCTGCTGGATAAATGTCAGCCTGCAGACCTATGAAGCTGAAGTCTTCAGTACAATGTGTCCGCACAGTGAATGATCAGGAATGAAAAGCTGCTGGCACAAAGTAGTCGGCCTGAATTTAGCACAGCTCAAACTGTTTTTTTCCAAACCAGATAGAAAATTGAGTGTTTGAATTTCTCCCCTCGCCGCCTTACGATCTCACTTAAAATTCCAGCAACATCGAGTAAGCGTCTGTTTCTGGCTTTAACAGGAAATTCTGGGAACACTTCATTTACATTTGCCATGAAAACTCCAGCCTCCACGGCATCACCTTTGAGCAGATCAAGGCTCAGCTGGAGGCCCTGGAGCTGAAAAAGACGTACGTCCTGAACCCCCTGGCTCCGGAGTTCATCCCTCGTGCCTTCAGACCCCTGCAAGGACACCAGTCTTCCTCGCAGGTCCTCCACCCCCTCCATCATCCACACCCCCAACATCCTCAGTCAGCCTCTAACAAGCAGGCTCCACAGCAGCAGCAGCAGCAGTCACCCCCTAAGGTGAGGAGAAAAAAAAGCACCAATGCACACGTTTCTGTTTCTATCTGCTGAAAACTGAGCGAATAAAATTGAGAGCACAGAAACTCAAATTTCATATAGATTCACCTCACTAAAAGCTGATGGATAATTGCATAAGCCTGGTGGTCGTCATGGCAACGCAGCCGGCCTCCTCGCTCAGAAGTTGTGTAGGAGCTCAGCAGTTTGAGAGGCAAAAAGTATTGCGATGAGGGGATTTGTCATGGCTGAAGCTCAGTTTAAAAGACTCACAAACCATCGACAATATTTTTTTATGTCTTTATTCAACATTTTTTTTCATCTTAAAATGCGTCAAAAGTCATATTTTTATGTTTTCATTTAGCTGAGAATAATTATCCGAACATTTGTGAATTAGTGGATTTTTTTAATGGTTTTTTACTGATCAAATTGACCAAAAAATAACATTGTATGTATTGGGATAAGTTACAATTACTACAACTATTCAATTCAAACTTTTTAATGCAATGAAACGAAGAAACATTTTAGATTTTACGCGGAAGGCTTTAAAAAGCTTGTTTAGCTGTGGTGCAGTGGGCTCAGCCTGTCTTGTCACCCACCTCGACATAAAGGTTAACAGTATCAACACAGCAGCCAGCCTGCTGCCATCCTCCTCTCAGCTTAATGAGTCTAAACTCTGCAGTATGCTCTGCTTTAAAGGTAAATGCACACCTTTTTCTGATTCTTTTTCTAACAGTTTTACTTTCCAGTTTAAAATTATACAGCATAGATTGACACAAAGTTAAGAAAAGCGTTCATTTTTTTTCATCCTGTGTTCCAAATTAAAGGTCAGGCAAGTTGAGCTGTCTGTACTTAGAAATCCAGTTGAATCAACTGTGCTTTGATCAATCCAACATTTTTTAATGGATAGAAGTACAGTTTTCTAAGAATCTCCATTTTTACAGACGTTTTTCATTGTGCCATTAGGAAAACCGGCCCTCCAGATCTTTTGATTTTGTTGTTATTAATGTTATCTTGTGCTTATTTCTGACTTGTTTAATTTTGACCAAAAAATGTTTTTTTGGGAGTAAAATATTGAAAATGACTTAAGGTTTAAATTGATTTATTTTGGAATAATACTCCTGCCTTTTTAATAATAATCATGTTAAAAAGTTACGGTTCTTAAGGTTTTAAAAATTGGCATTTTGCTAGCTTTTTGAACTATTTCAGCATTTACTAAGATGTTTTAGGCTTTTTTGGAGTTGAGCTAATATTTCAGCTACAAGCTAGCTGCATTGGCTAATTTTGGCTTTTTTATTCAATTTTTTAGGCTATTTTGAATTTTTTTTTTCCAGCTGTTTGGCTAACCTAATTATTTTTGGGCTAATTTAGGATTTAGCTGATGCTTTAGCTGGCTATCAGCTTCAGCGTTTTTGGCTAGCAATTTCAGCATCTTCAGCGGCAAAATTCAGCTTAAAGCATTCACACTAGCATTATTGCAGGTAATGCTATATATCTAGTTCATAATCTTGTTATAAAGACACGTTTTTAAAGTTTTATAAATTTAGGTTTAGAGTGTTCAATAAATGTTTACTCTGTTTAGCCGGCGACCTGAGGTGTGTTTTGGATTTTGGCCCCTTGTGTGATTGAGTTTGACACCCCTGAGGTACACCAACCACTACTGTGCCTCAAGTATCCGTTTAACTGTTTTTAGTTTCATCTGTGTGTTATTTATTGGTTGGACCTTGTGTGAGGCACGTTGGGCCTCCTTAGATGGTGGTGGAATGAATAAACGAAATGGAATAAGGCCCAAATTGAATTTTTAAAATGATTAGGAATTTTTCTAGCTTCTAATGTTGAGTGAATTTCTATTACTTATCATGCAGTAGTGCATAGAAATAGAAACCTACATAGGCTTTATTTCAAGTTAAATGTGTTTTAATAAAAATCAATTATTTTTTGTGTCTTACTTTTACACCTCACTACTCTTTGCAGGGTTCTCGTGGGGCTTGAAAAGTCTTTAAAAACCCACATTAATGAATGTGAAAATAATATCTTAAATACCCTTAAAAAGGTCTTGAATTTTATGAGTTTTAAAAATTGTGCTGCTTGAAATGTCTCCCTTTCAAATTTCATGTCATAATTTTTTCAGCCATGATTATTTTGATCAAATGATGTAAATAAATATTTGGAAAACCAGTCGTTACGCACCAGTAAGCTGAATAAAAAAGAAGAGCTTTAAAGTATCACAGCACAGACCAAAAGATAAGAGGTTGCAGTTTTGATCATAAAATGAGAAATAAAATCTAAATAGACTGAGAAATTGTTCTTAATTTTTGACATGGATGTCCTGAGAAAGGTCTTAAAGGGGCCATCCCATGATTTTTTTTTTACTCTTTAAGAGTAAACAATATCCATATGTTGATCATACATTACTGTTTGAATACTAAAAAGCTAATTATTTATGAAATAGTTATTTGGGAACTCTTTTAATACCCAGAAGTAGAACGACTCGATCTATGAAGCTCCGCCCTTTGATCCTTGTCGCTCCCGTCATCCCGAGAGCCGTTGTTTCCCCTGCAGACTAGAAACAAGAAGACCCACTTCTTCTCAGAGTTGATGCTTTGCTGATGATCACGTGAGCTGAGAAAGTGGGTATTAATGTTAGCCTGGGGGCGGTTCTCACTTTGTGACATCAGCACGTGAGAACCCGCTTGTTTTCGTGGGTGTGGGAGGGGCTGCTGCTGAGAGCACAGGTTTTTAGAAGATTAGTCTGACCGCATCAAAACACCGCTTTGGAGTTGTTTAAAGTGAGGAATTAACATTATAATATACTTTTTTTCATGGTGTAAATCCTTTAAAAAGGTCTTAAAAACTACTTAATTGAACTTGAAGAACCCTGTCTTTGTGTTACATTTATTAGAACAACAATAAACTGTAGTAGTAAAAAGCAAAATGTTTTATTTTTGTTTATTTCAAAAGAAGGTATTGAACTGTTTACTGGAGTCTTCAAAACATCTTTGCATTTAAAATCGGTAGATACTTATGCAGACTTAGAAGTTTGGAACTCTCTCTGGCTGTAAGTAAACGCCTCTCAATGAGCAAATGCTGAAGTCTATTAGTGCAGTCCAAAACCAGAATCCTTTATTCATTTGAATGCCTTTTTAGCTTAGCAAAATGACAGTTGACATGACTACTCGTGATAAGAAGTTTTCTTCCACTAATTTGACTTTTTTAGTATCTGTGTTTGTTTCAGTTGTTGCTTACGCTGTGTCTTTTTTTTGACATTTGCAGACATTTAAAGTCATTTTGTGACTCTTTTGTTTACAGGGGAAGCATGCTAACCACTCAGAGCACCTCCCACCTGAAGGATATGGTGAGTGTGAGAGCAAGAGATGATCAAAGCCGGAGATCCAGCCGGATGTGAAGAGATTTTTGTTGCTCAGACCCAATTTTTATGACTTCATTTAATTGAGGCAAAAACAAAAAAACATCATAATAAACAATATTTGATGCTTGCGACAGGTTCCTACTTGACTGAAAGATAGGATGGGAGGTGGTGGAAATAGAAATGAATTTTAGACTATTTCATTTATGAGTTGTGATTGTTAATAAGGATTTCAAAATTTGTTAATTTTTGTGTTTGTAATCCTTCAAAATTGTAATCAATTGACTTGTTGGGTCATTTATTGTAACAGCATTCCACCTTTTTAAGTTTTAACTTTTTTTCTCAGTAATACATCATCTTAATAATGGCTTCTATTTAACTTAAACGTTTTCCCTGCATCTGTTCGTCATGCAGTTCAGCCGAACCCTGCTGTGCTGATGGGAAACCCTATCCGGGCCTTCACTCCACCTCTGAGCGGCACCGCAGCCGGCATGGGCAAGTCCCCCAGTCCGGTTCAGAGGATCGATCCTCACACGGGCGCCAGCATCCTCTACGTTCCAGCTGTGTATGGGGGGAACATGGTCATGTCCATGCCTCTGCCGGTATGTTCAGCGCTGACGGAGACATTCATTAGTCTGCACCAAAAACCAGCAAAAGTACTGCGGGTGCTAAAGTGGTGAATTTAAGTCAAAGTAAACACTCGAGCGTTCCTAAATTGATGCAAACGGAAAATTTTACTATGAAAATATTAGATGTGTGCATTTAACCAATTATTTGTATTGATAGCATTTGATATATTCTGAAATCCAGCAAAGAAATTCAAACAGAAACTCTTCGAAAAGTTCAATGGATGCAAGAATTGTGAAGATGTTCCCAAATAAGAGTCCTATGTTAAAATGTAACTTGATCTATGAGGATGTTTTTAATTGGAATAGCTTTAGATTTCAGTAAATATGACCTCCTAATGAAGCAAATTCCACAAATGACCATTTCCGTTCTTTAGAGGCTATCCCACACTGTGGAACTCTGTTTGTGTGTAATAATGTGGAACATTTTGAAGACTTATTTTTGAATAAAACACTGTTATCTTTAGGAGGTTTGTTCAATAACATTTAATATATGCTCTAATGGATAGTGACTGAAATGATGCTCTTTATGATCAATTGCACATTCTGTTTCAAATGCTCCCCAGCTTCCCTGGCCTGGATACCAGAACCGCTTCGCTGTGGACCCCCGCATCATGAGCCACCCAGCAGCCATGGCGTACAACTTGAACCTGCTGCAGCCGCAGAGCAGAGGCTCCCCCATTCCTTATGGGGGGGTCGCACATCCCTCCCCGTTAGGAATGGGCCAGCCCAGTCCTGACAAGGAGCAACCAGCCGACCCCATCAGAAATGGCAGGAACCACTGTTTACAGAAGCTTCAGTGAGGGATTGGGTTGGAGGGCTTTTGTCTCATTTCTCTTTTTAACCCCTTCAGGTAAAATGGAGGGAAGTTCAAAGTCGGAACAGAATCGTCTTCAGACTCCCAGGAAGAAAAATGCCGAAAAAAATCTCTCTCTGCAAGCTTTGTTGATTTATTTGACAATTATCTAAACGAGCTTTGTGGGAACATCTAATGATGGTTTTATTTTAATTGTTCCTTCAGGGAGATTTGGATACAGGGCAAAGTCGAGGTCAGGATCCACAGACCGAAGGGATCATTGGATTTCCCAACACTTTGCTGCTCCGGAAAGACCCCTCAGCTCCTCAGAGACCTCTCAACTACCACCTGGCACCTCCCAGCGCCGCGTTCCCGCCCCATCCTGCCGGTGGAAGGACTTTCCCGCAGCAGTTTCCAGTACCTAGGCTTCCGTTTCGACTGGGCCAGCCCCAGCACCCAGGCATGACGCCGCAGAGTCAGCAGCAGCTCAGTCCCGCCTTCACCGCTGGGAACCACAACGCTTCGTTTCTGAGTGGCGCCATACCCGCCCACAGGCCTGTGCAGTCCCCCTCTGTGGACGGAGCCGAGAGCGGAGGGGTGGAGGACTTGAGCAGCACTGTTAGGACTCCCATGGGCCACCCCACTGCCCAGCATCTGGGGCTGCAGCACAGCCGAATCAGCAACTACGGGGAGGATGGACAGAACGGAGGCCCAGCGGACTCTCTCGGTGAGCCGAACCTTTTCCTATTTTGTGATCAGAAAGATTCTGTTTCGGTTCCACAGAACTAAAAGGCAAGTTGATTAAAAACTGTTATGCATTAAGCACTTTGCTAAATTGGTCTCACGATGCTTATAAAACGAAGAAAACTGATTTTGCTGAAACTACCAGGCTAACATTTATTATTTTTATGAACAAATACTGATTTTTTTTAAATTTTTTTTGCTTGAAAACATTAAACATTTAATGACACTTCGCAACATAATTGTCTTTTTCAGAACACGATTATTAAATCTTGATTTTTAAAAAAAATAATGTATTTGTTGATATAGTTGTTTTCTGTTTCATGTTTTGACATAAACATAAGCACAACATTTTTATCAATTTGTGAAATCTATTTTTTTTTTTAATCATAAAAGCTTCAAGTTATTTCAGTTAGTATCAAATTGAAACATTTACCAGTACAATTCTTAAGTAAATGTTCACTTTTTACTATAAGGAGATAAAATTTTCTCTTTAAAAAAGCTCAAAAGTCAAACTTCATGAGAGTTAAGCAGCATTTTCAGGAATCTCTTTTTCTTCTCCCATGTTGTAGCGTAGCACGCTCAGTAAGCGCCGCTCGCCTCCAGGGAAAACAAACTACGGTAGCCTTTTTGTGACAAACATTACGGTCTCATTTTTCTGAATATTTGTCCATGTTCTAATAAATGATGTCATTTGTATTTTAAATAGCTTTAAGTCTTTTGTCCTCTGCGTTCTGCATGTCCATCTTCTCTAAAGCTCCAGCCGTGTTTAACCCCGCGGTTCCCCTTTCAGACCACCAGGGTCCGTCGGCTCTGGAGGCCCTGAGCCAGCAGCAGGCGGCCAGGCGGGGTCAGTGGGGGGAGGCAGCGGGCCCGTTCCTCCAGGGCAACGTCGCCTTTCCTCTGCCCCAGCAGCTGGCTCACCTGGCTCAGCCCGGCATGGCTCGCTTCCCCCCCCAGCTGCTTCGACCCGCCAGCTGGGGCCTTTGTGCCAACTCAGAAGACGAAGCCTTCTCGTCCACCGCTGGGCCGACTTTTGCCAGGTGAGACTAACTCCTCCCTCACGAGCACCGAGGACTATCAATTGTCCATTGATATATATATTACTGGGTTTCCTATTTGCTGCTGTACACAGACGTGCGCACACAGGCGCCATTGCTTTGCATCGAGTCACAGCAGCAGAACCAACACTGGAGGACAGGCAGACATCAATGACAGAATCGTGCTAGCTCCCTAATTTCTTAACCAATTTTCACAAACTATGGCTGTAATTAAAGATTGGAAAATGATTGATCTTGTGGCATATTTCAATATTTATTATCCATAAAGATTATTCTGTAATTAGTGCAAAACTCACGCATTCTACTGCCACAGATTAGGCATTGCTTTCAAATTAACAGCTTCTAAATATCCCTGTTTTTTTATTTTGCCTCTGTGCTAAAATATAAATAAAGTTTTGTCACCCAAGCCCAGAAAGGAGATTGATGAAGTTTAATGGGATGAATGACTGACAAAGTTTAGTATCAAAGCCCTTTCCCTATTAAAAACACCTCAATAAAAAAAAAAAAAAAAAAAAAAATTCAAATGAAACTGAAACTTTTATAATTTTTGGATTACATACATAAGTAAATCTCAATTTAATTCAAAAAATACTTTTAAAACATCAAACATTAATAAAAACGTACATCAAAGAACCAAGCTAGCATGCTACTCACGATTTGCTAGCACCCATTTTGGCACAAGCTTCATGGTTCCCAGCCTGATTTCTCTCTATTAAAAGTGAAGATTCCTCGGATCAGAACATTTTGTTGTCAAGGTTTTTGAAGTTGATTGCAAAACATTGCGTCCCCTTTTGTGGTTCTTTGAGTATTTATTCGGACCTCCTCCGTTCTTCACTCAAATGCTGTATGTCATGTGATTTCCAATCCAGTAATACTGTATATGTCAATAGATTTGTCACCTTGTGTTCCATAAATTCAATAGAATTCAGCGTTGTTTCTACTTTTTTGGTCAAATATTTGCTGTAACAAGTGATGTTTATTTCTAATTGCTAGATACCCAGCCCTCTTGAGAGAGATGCCCCCCCAGGATCACCCCGAACCAAGGGAAGCCCCCGAGATGCAGCCCCCACCCCAGTCCCGCCTCCTTCAGTATCGACAGTCCCAGCCCCGCCCCTCAGCCGACCCCTCCTCCTCCTCTCTAGCTCCCCTCTCCAATCACGCCGCTCCTTACCCATCAGGACTCTACCCCCACGAGACGGCGCACGCCCTCCCCAACGACAACCTCCTCAACAATCAAGCTCTGCAGCAGCACCCCGGGAACCCCCTCTACAACCCCGCCAGCTACCCCCCCCAGCCATCGGCTCATCCCGGAAGCCCTCCTCCCTCCCAGGGCAAATACCTCCTCCCGGACGCCCAGTGGTCGCACGGTGGAGCTGCTGCCCCGCAGAATCATATAATGGGGAACCAGGGCCACAACCTTCCTTATGGGTTTCCCCTCATGGCCCACCCCAGCAGGCAGGAGCAGGTGCACCTGATGCAGCTTCACCAGCAGCAGCAACACCAACAACAAAACCAAGGCCAAGATGTAGAGTCCTACCATCCACTTTCTCCCAGAACACCAGCAGCCACGGCCCTCCACACTGTAGACGAGGTACCACTAATGGGGGTTCATCACCCAAACATCCTCTGTTCAGCTCCTTTAGATTTGAGTTTATTGTTACGTAGTTCTTCTGATGATTCATGTGCATTAGATGAGATTAGATTCATTCCACTGATGCCTCTTTGTTCTTCTCCACCCGTCTGCACAGTATGAACCCCGGGGTCCGGGTCGGCCTCTCTACCAGCGCCGCATCTCCTCCAGCTTCCCCGACGAATCGTCTCCCGCCAACCCTCTGCCCCAGCAGCCCCAGCCCTGCTCCTCCGACCCAGAGCACCCTCAGATACAGCATCATCAGCACCCCCACGGCTCCTACACCTACCCCCTGCATGACCACCTGTGGCCCAGTAACGGCGGCGGTCCCGGTCCGTTTCAGAACATTCCGTGTAACGGAGCCGGCTCACTCGCTCAGCATCGGGACTCTCTGGGTAAGTCACCGTTTAGAGTCGCTAGCATTTATTCAGCTCGTCTGTTTTAGCTTCAGCTTTTTGTCAACAACCAAAAACTAGATGATATGGAGACAGCATAACGTAAAGCAAGGGTCGGCAACCTGTAACAGAAAAAGAGACATTCTGGCTCGTTATCTACTGATGTAAACCTCTTACTTTAGTCTTACTTTATTTACATTTATGACCCTCTGCTTTTTTATTAATAAATATAAGTTATGTTTTTTATTTTTATTTTTTTTGCACAAACAAAAACAAAGATAAAAAAAAGAACCTAGAATCTTTCACAATGTAATTTTTTTTTTTACGTGCGACAGAAGTTCAATTAACTTCTTTTCAAAATAAAAGATGCTCCGTGCCAAACAGGATCATCTCACTGCAGCTCTAGGCAGCTAGTAACTAATATGTACTTTTAACTCATAAAAGATCAAAGTTTTTACCAAAGTTTTGCTTTGCATATAAAATCTGTTCATTGTGGAGGTAGAGTTGAACAAACAAGACGTCTTCAGGTCAACAGGGATGTAAAAACCTACAGAGTTTATCATCTATGTTCACCTCAGACATCTATTTATAACTTTAAATAATCTAAATTTAAAAAATGATAACTAAGAAATCCTTATTTTAAAAAAAAATTCTATTTAATTTCTTTCATTTATTTATTTTTGTTTTTTTTCCCTCTTTGTATTCAGCAGTCTTCCACTGCTGGGTTTTGTTATTTTAGTTTGAGGTTGGACCTTGGTAGTCTTAGTTTGCGGGCTTTGTTCATTTGTTTTCTGCATCTGAACATTTTATTTTAGTTTCTTTTTGTTCAGATTACACAAAAAAACACTTCTGTTTCTGAAAAAGCTGAAACAAATGTTGTAAATATGAACCCCTCCCATCCCAGCAGTTTAGAGTGCAGCATTCAATCAGTTCATTAGTCAATAATGTCAGAATGTGAAAACAGTTTCCTCTGACTCGGAAAAAAATCTCACTTGATTATTTGTCATTATTCATTTTAGCGACCACTTTTGCTAAACGCTGTAGAGCTGCATGTTTCAAGCTGGATTCCACAGATTTTCTTCACGCTGTCAGATGAACCGCTGTCATGAAACGTGCAGCACAGGTTCTAGTAGAAACATGTCGTCTAGAAAGGGTTTTAAAGCAAACGTCCTTGAACAGTTGGGCGGTCTCTGGAATCGCTGATAAGTTTTCCAGTTTGTGTGATTCATGTATGTTCTGGGTTCCCTGCTCAGCGGCGTCCTCCAAGGCGCATCGTCAGACGGACGAGCAGGTGAAGAGCGAGGCCATAGCGGCGCCGCAGATGCATCCACACGCCGCCAACTCCCTGCAGCACCAGTTCCCCCCTCTCACCTCCAATAAGAAGCAGCAGCAGCAGCAGCAGCAGCAGTCGTCTCCACCCCAGGCCTCCATCGAAGCCGCACACGGGGCTCCAAATCTAAGCAAGACGCCGACCATGTCCTACGCGAGCGCCCTGCGTGCTCCACCCAAACCGCGCGCTCTGCGGCCCGAGCAGGCGAAGAAGAACAGCGACCCCCTCTCCCTCCTGCAGGAGCTGACTATAGGAAGTTCAAACGGTAGCAATGGGTACTATTCCTACTTTAAATGAACATCAGTCACTCTCTTATGAAATTCAAGACAAAAAAAAAAAAAATTACAAAAAAATTTTAAAAAGTAAAAATAAAAAAAAATAAATTCATTTAACTGTTTCTAAATGTAGACTTTTTTTTGTTTGTTTGATTTTAGCGTTTTATTGGTAACTGTCATTTATTTTTTTTTCTCTCGAGTTACATATCTGTGAAAAGCGTAAGTATATAATAATTAATACATTACCAGTATATACATACTCATTATGTATATATGAAAATATATTATCTACACTTGTATATGTATCAAATGCTAAAATATAAAAAAAACAGAAATAAATAAATAAAACTCTTTAAAAAAATTGGTTGACCACTTAGCTGCGTATTTTCTCCCAGTAAAAAATGTTTTTGTTTGTTACTAAAAACCTTGTTTTCCCCCTTTTTTATGTTTTTTTTTTTTTTTTTGGATAAGAGTTTTCTTTGCTACTGTGCTTGTGGTGGCGGATGAAAGCTAAGTGGTCAACTGACAAACTACATGGAACAGTGTATAGAATTAGTTAATTTTCCTCTAATCTGTACAGAAAAAGAAAAAGAATGAATTGTTTGCCACAGATTTCATGCTAGTATTTGCATTCTATGAGTTTTTTTCTTCTTCTTCTTAGTCCTCCTTACATGGAAACCATTTTCTGTGATTATTTATAGAAAAAAAATACAAAAATGATGGTCACTTCTCCTGAAAATATCATTTGGAAAAAAAAAAATAATAATGAAGTCCACGTTCCTCCTCTGGTCATTGAAAAGCATAGACGTTATATGATTGCTGCTTAACCGTGTGTGTGTTTTTTTTTTTTTTTTTTAAGTATGTTGCAACAAATTCTCACGAATCCTTCCCGACCACACGGAGGTTCTTTGTGCGTGTTTTCTTTAAAGTTTGGGCTGCTTTGAAGGTTTGTGTACGTCGAAGCGAGAAAGAAAGGCAAGTTTCAAAAGAAGAGTGTGATCAATTCTAGTCTTTGAATGTTGGGATGAACGCAGAAACTGAACAGAACGTGAAGGAGAAGCTTTGTTTGGACAAACACCACCTTGTACTTTAGTTTTTCTCCCATCATTAAACACCAGATGCTCCTCCCATTGAACGAATGGTGACTGAAGCCTTCTATCTTTCATGATCCGATATCGAAACTTTTTTTTTTAATATTTTCTTTTCATTTTAGACCAATTGGTGGTTTGTGTGTTTAGTTCTGCTGTGACCAAGCATCGAACGGTCCTGCTTGATGCTCAGGGTCGTACTGGAGAATGTGAACGAAAAGAGAGAGCTCACCTAAATTGTTCCAGGCAATTCTCAAACCGTCAAAACACTCCAACCTCTTAAAAATTCATGAAAAGATGCATCTTTTTTTTTTTTCTTTCGGGTTTAAGGAGCCACGAATGCATCCCCTTTTTAAAGAGCTTCGACTCGGAACTGGAAGGCAGAGATTCACCTTTATGTATAATTTTAAAGGTTTCCATTCAGATGTTTTTACTTAGCAGAAAATACATATTTGTAAATATGCATTTTCTATGTATTTACAAATGAGAACTTTGGGAACGCCTCCATTTTATAGAAGAGGTTTTCAATTATGCAAATTCACACAAAAAAAGTCTAGAAATGGAAAAAAATCAACAAATAGTTGCAACATATTGCAACTTTTTAGATCAAAAATATTGTTTTTTTTTTTTTAATAAAGTGTCTCTTTGATTTAGGTTTTATTACGGCAGTTTCATCTGCTTCTATGTACAATGTTTGTTTGTTTTCACACCGATTGCTGGACTTGTCCTGGTAAATGTTCTCACCGCTGTACAACAATCAATGATTTCTTCCTGTTCATGCATGTTCGGATGATTTGACCCGTTTGCCTTGATTTCTGGTTTGGAAATGGGGGGGGGGAGAGGTGAAAAAACAAAGAAAAAAACAGTTTTGTTAAACCCTAGTGTCAATTTTTAGGCTTTTATTTGATGTGTACAATAACTATCAACAAAGCTGTTATGTTACTGAGGTGTCAATCAAAGGTGTGATGGTCATTGGTGTTCCCTTCCCCGGGCTGGGGTTGCTCCCTGCTGGCGGCGCGGGGCGGTCCGGTTCCCTCCAAGCAGTCGCAGGCTCGTCTCTGAAGTTGTGCAATACTAACATTTCACCGCTTCTTTAGCTTTATTTATTTTGGAGCAGAAGAAGTTGAGCCAAAGACATTTGAAAGGGACTTTATTTCAGTTTTGTTTGTTTTTCTGTCTTTTAACCCGTCAGAGTCCCTTCTCTGTTGAAACAAAAACCATTTCACGTTCGGATCTCCTTTGGCCTTTCAGTAAAAGCAATTTTTGGTGGGAGCAACCTTTAGCCCAGCCAGCAGAGGGCGCTGTGTTCCGCCCTCTCTCCGATCACCCGTCTGCCCCCCCTCCACTTTTTCAGTCCCAGTGGTTCCTCTCTCGTGGATTCAAAACTACTAGATGGTTTTACTCTTATACATTTCAGTTGGTGATGGCTATACTAAAGGATTTAAGTTGTGTTTTAAAGGTTTATTTTTTTTTTTTATTTTATTTTATTTCTCTATTAAAGTGTTTTTATTGAAACTGTTGGAATTTTTTTTGTCTAATAAACAGCAGTACTTCCTAAGAAACGTCACTTGAATTGAAGAAAACCTTTTTTTATTCCGTCATATGAACAAAATCAGACAAACTTTCTGATGCTCAAGAGTTTACAAATGTGATGCATATAACAAACAAACACACACAAGTATATTGAATTAGAGAAACTCGCAAACATAATCAAAAAGATGAAGGCATTCATAGCAAAAGTAGAAAAGAAAACTTTATTGATCCCACAAAGGGGACATTTTAATTAAAATTTCAGCATGAATTTATAATTGGGACACACTTAATTTATTGAACCATAAGCTGAAGTATATAAATATGTTTGAAGTGATAAAAAATATATATATATATGTTTTTGGTAGCAATTTTGCTGACTGAGATTGTTCTGTATTCCGGTTGCCAGATTCTGAAGTGAGCTTTCTTCCACTCATTAGTCTGTTCTAAAAATAAGCTAAAAGTTGAAGCAAATCAAAGTTTTTCTAAGTAAAGACCAACAGTTATGTACAGGCTATCATACAGCAAGAACGAAATGTACATTTATCAGTTAAATGCCTGAAAGTTGGACTTTTTTCCATTAAAAAAAAAAAAAGAAAAATCTTCCTTAAAACCCCAACCTGGATTACAGCAGCACATGGCAACCCAACTAAGACCACAGTCACAAAAGCAAGAAGTTAGTGGTGAGATTTTACTCTTTCTATGCTGCAACTGAACAAAGTACACAAAGAAAGAGCATTAAAAGCAGTATTTTTAACTTTTATTGTATTTAACACGTCTACTTTTGCAATAAAAAAGTCAATTTTTAAAATAAAGTTTAAAGTAATTCATTTTCACTCTTGTAAAGTAAACAATATGAATCCAGTAAAAAGACCCTTTCACCTCTTGATGTAAAGATTAAACATTTATCCTTAATTTATTCCTAAGTGACAACTTCTTGATCTTAAAGACTCACTCCAATCATTTTGTGATTTATTGTCAAATGGTCTTTTGTTTATATTTACTGTTTTTATCCAAAAATAATTTAAAAAAACAGTTGTTTGCTAGGACATATTTTCTGCAGGAGTTCATGATGAAGTTGTGGATGGAATTGTTGCAGAAGTAAGCCTCGGCTGATGTCCCATCATCCCTTTGTCTACCCTCACAACTATCATTAGTCACCAAAAATGGCGAGCAATATCTGAGCTTTGCAGCCGAACAGTTTTCAATCAGATTCCAGCTCAGATGAGGAAAATGAAGACGTTCATGGATCAGAAGGGAGCCCTTTTCACTTGCTCCATCTTCACTGAGAGATTTTTTCATCGGCTCCTGATTCACAATGATGTGATTAACATTTTAACGCACACATATGTCCTTCGTCATGAGAAAAAATGCCACAAGAACATGTTAAAACAGGATTGTCATTGGAGTGGGTCTTTAAGGTAAAGCTAAAGATCCCCCCACCACCCCGCCCGCGTTTATCCGTCCGCCAATCATTCGGCTTGCTCTGGCTCGGCGTCCATGCACGTCTCCCACGGGTTCCTGGGCATCTGAGGCATGGAGAGGACGAGGAGGGAAATGCCGCAGAGGAAGAGGAGGACAAAGCCGGCGCAGGCACAGGCGAAGGACCAGGAGTAGTAGTACTCTATCCAGATGGTGTCCTCGCTCTCGATCATGCGTTTGACCGACTGGCGCATAACCTCCAGTGAGATGAAGGCGCAGAGACCTGAGAAGAGAAGCTTGTATTTCAGCAGATCTCTAAGAGGGAGCAAACATGTCAGTGGTCTTCAGAACACACAGAGGAGCTGGGCTTTGGATGCAGAAACGGGTCAGAACTCACCTGCAAAAGCAAAGAACATGCCGGCAGGTTTAAGGAGGTAGTCTCTCCCTTTGCCTGTCCCAGTACACCATCCCAGCAAACACAGGGATCCTAAGATCATGAAGGCCAGACTGAAGATGGAGATGGCTGCTGCAGAGATGTTGTACTCTACAAGAAGGAATGAAAGCATTAATATGATTCCACCTCAGGTTGCTGTTGCTGGTGGTGGTAGTTGAAAATCAATCTAAACAAGGTTGAAATACCTCCTAGATCTCATCTTTGATACGGTACGTTCATTATTTGGGCAGGGTATCTGATTTCAAGAATCGATTTGATTCCAGTTTTTTTTTTTTTGTTTCCTTCAATCCACGCAATTCAATTTTGAGTTGACACATTTGTTTAGAAATACATTAATTATTTTTCTATCTATGTAAATCTTTATATTAGAGCCGGGAATCGATTTAAAAAAAATTAACTACTTAATCGCGAACCTGGGAAAAAATTAAACCCAATTAATCACAATTAACGTTTTTTTGTTACAATATTTGCCGAAGACTTTTTATCTGCAAATAATCAAAATATCACATCACAGAAAAAAATGTATATTTAGAACATTTCATTTTAATTAAGACAGTCAACCGATTAAAAAGAAAAAATCAGATGAATCCCTTTTTGTGTTGTAATTAATTAATGTTTTACTAGGTAAATTTTACAACAACATGCAAATTTTGAACAAAAAAACCACTCCATGGAGGCTTAAATGGACGAGGTAAAGCGAAGGAATACAGGTGTAATTCATTTCAACGCATTAACTCTGTTTAATTAATCGCGTGAGTAAATATATATATGTGTTTTGAAGATATTCACATTAATCTGATCCAATTCATATTCTGTAAAATGTATTTGTGAAATAATAAACTAATGAGATTGTTAAAACCATAGAATGTTTCATGGATTCTCAAACAGAGAAGCTCCAACAATTGTTCTTTCGTTTTGACCACTAGGTGGCGATCATACTATTATTACACCTTATTTCAGAAGAAGAAATTGTCTTTTAGACCACACATTGTTACTTTAAAAATATTTCCTTAAAAGAGTTCATGCCTGTGAGTTTATAAAGATAGCATTAGCCATCCTATGGGAAATCCCATTATATGTTAGCATCACGCTAGCTGACTTTAGCATTATGCATAAGATTGATCTCTACTTTTATGGACGGATTATTGATCTATTAAGATTAGATTGATTCATAGAAGATTAATTTATTTTATCAGTCGAGCTCTATTCATGATATATGTTCATTTTAGACATCAGAAATCATAAAAGATTCTCCTTCATATTTAGGATCAAACTTCTTGCAGTTTTCTGAGTAAGTGAAACAGCAGCTGGTTTGTATTTTGAGCCGGGAGGTGGGCAGGATCCGAGGCCTCTGATCTTCTGCCTGTTGCCAGCGTAGGAACCCCCTGGGGGAGCCGTTCCTTCGGGAGGGGGAGCACCTTCATCTTTTGCCGGCGAGTGAGTCTGAGCCAAACCCCTGTGCCGTTCCTCTGAGAAGTTGCAGGTTGTAGAACTCGTCAGCTGTAACACCTCTCATTACTTCAGGAACTTAATCCAGTCCTATATGGCTGAAAGATAACCCCCCAAAACCTTGCCTCTAGGTTGTGGGTGGAACTGCTGACATGGAAGAAACTCTACATTGATATCCCATCATGCTTAGTTCAAACGCTCTCTCTCGCTAGCTTACAGACCCTCACAACCCCAAGCTAACATTAGCATAGCAACAAAAATGGCAAACACTATCAGAGCCTTCCAGCAGGACAATTCAGAGTCAGATACCAGCTGAAGACGTTAGTGGATCTAAGAGGATCATTTAGAATCAGAGAGACTTTGACCCGTCTATTTTAGTTGCTGTGTCAGAACTGAGAGCTTTTTCTTGCAATATTTTTTCATCTGCTTCTGATTCACCTCAATTTGAATAAAGAAATCTCTGTCAATCAAACTGTCTTGGACAGACTCTGTTTTTCCTGAATGATCTTCTTTCTGCTGCACATGCACTAAACCCTCATCTGGTCCGGCTAGTGTGTCTAGTTCAGGTTCTGGAGAAGAGAAGATGGTATCTTCACATTGACTGCAGTCAAATGAGCCGCCGTTCACGTTTCTGTGGTCAAATCAGCCGTCACTGGATTTTTGGTGTGACTTTCATCCAATACTTACGGTAGCAGTCCTGAGAACGCTGGAAAATCTCCAACAGACTCCACGGAGCTTCTTGATGTGACCACAGAAATGTGAACGGCGGCTCATTTGACCGCAGTTGGAAAGGATTTTAAATCAATGAAAGAGCATTTGGATGTTAGCTTTCATTATTTTCTGCTCTGAGAAACCAATGGATTGAATGGATCATAGCAACGTCAAGAAACATCAAAGAGTCTTTGGTGAACTGGAAGGAGAAAGAATCAGGATTTTGGAGGAAGTTCTGTCCATGAAGATCTGAGCTGACATCCGGATCAGAACCAAACGGCTGGACATTACCCAGATTGTTTGATATTTTTATTTAGTAAGTTTTGTTTGATAAACACATTAAGAAATGAGCCCACTATTATTTCAAGAATTAAAGATCTGAGGTTACCTGTCTGTCAGAGGATAGACTTTAAAGTTTTGTTACTGGTTTATAAAACTTTGAATGGTTTAGCACCAGAATACATGACTGACCTCCTGACCCCGTATGTACCAGCCAGACCTCTCTGGTCATCAGGATCTGGCCTTTTATCAGTTCCTAGAGTCAGAACTAAACATGGAGAAGCTGCATTCAGCTTCTATGCTCCACAGATCTGGAACAGACTTCAAGAAAACCTTAGATCAGCTAAAACACTCAGTTTGTTTAAATCCAGGTTAAAGACTCACCTGTTCTCAGCTGCATTTGATTAATATGTATTCAAAAGTTTACATCTGCACTGTTTATCTATGCTTATTTTAAATTAAAATCTCTTTACTTTCTTTTAACTTTATTTTAATGATCACACTTTTACTATTTTGTTTGATTGTTTCTTTGAATATTTTATGTAAAGCCCTTTGAATTGTCTTTACGCTAGCGAGACACAGAGATATCATAATCAGACAGGGGAGGGGGGATCTGGGGCGGGGCCACGCCCCCTCAGAGGAGATTTTGATCAAAATGAACAATGGCTTTTTAAGACATTTAGGTTGTTGGATTTTTGTTAAAACTTCCTTTTCATTATTAAATTACTACTTTTTAATGAGAAAAAAAATGGTCAGACTTTGAGGGGTTTTTTTGACAAATCAATAGATATAATATCATTCAATCAGATAAAGAGATTTGGGCATTTTTAATTGAGGGAAAAACATATTTATTCTTAAATAATTGCACCCATAAGTTATTGTCAGACAAAATGTGTTCTATTTAAAAAAAGGGAGACCTCTGGAAGTAAAGCTCCGTGATAAGAACTGTGTTGGTTCTGAGTTGATGCATTTTAAAAGAAGCTTCTCGACCTCCAACAGCTTAATAACATGCCTCTCACTGAGGAGCTGCTGTAAGGAGATAAGACTCTAACAGAGGGTCTGTGGAGAGTCACTGCACTGAGTATGTGGACCTCCTCAGGAGGAATCCGGATGGAGGAGAAGGATGTGGACACTGACGATGAAGTCTCTCCTGGTTGTGTGATCCGTACTAATGAGTGCACGTGTGGTTTGTGTCGGTGTGTTCACACACAAGCCCATTCCCATTCACACCCCGCGGATCGAGTGTGACAGTGCAGCCCTAAAGGGTCGCTGAAGACGGGAAGAAATGAAGAAAAATCATGAATTCTTCATGAATAAACTGTTCTGTACTTTGACCTTTACACGTGGGAGAAGCTTCTGATGATTATTCTACGGTAAAATGTCAGAACAGAACTGCAGAACACCTTGTTTATTTAACAAAGGTTCTGATAGATTTTGCAGCCAATTTGGTCTTTTGCTGACTTAGCAACTCTGTGTAGGAAGAAGCAGGTCAGATCAGATGAAAACCTTTAGAAGTCATTTGTATTTTCTAACTGTACGTGTTGATTTTTCAAAAAGTACAGGGTGAGTCAGGAAAAGGAAGACTTACCTTTTTGTGTTTTGTATTCAAAGATCTCCGTGTTTTGTCCTGGAGAGAAGTGTCTGAAGTAGGTGCAGTTTTCCTCTGTGAAAACACAAAAATGTCATGTCACTACCGTTCAATCACTGAGACTAAAGCTCGTCTCTTTTATATATGGAGAGAAAATAGACTCACTATGATTTGTGTGTGCATAATTCTTGATCTGTTACTAATATAATACGTTTTTTGCTAAAGTAAAAAAATTACAAAAATTTAAAAAATACAAAATGCAATTTACACATGCGCAAATCAAAATTACAACAGCCTGAAACTAATTACTCAAATATATTTTTAAAATAAGTAGGAAAATGTCTAGTTTTACCGTATGTTATTCACAATCGAAGTTTAAAACGGCTCACAAGAAAACTATGGGGAACGAGCATTCTGGTAGTACTTGAACGCATCCCTCACGGACGAATTTGTGAGACGTGAAAAGAGTCTCAAGGTAGATTTGTGCGTAACTTCGGCTGTGTGCGTGTGTAAGAGGTGATCCGCGCATATTT
The DNA here is from genome assembly GCA_003999625.1 of Oryzias javanicus. NCBI lineage: Eukaryota > Metazoa > Chordata > Actinopteri > Beloniformes > Adrianichthyidae > Oryzias > Oryzias javanicus. Next base: position 6,183,518 of record CM012437.1, read on the forward strand.
TAAAAATATATTTTTGAGTAATTCGTTTCAGGCTGTTGTAATTTTGATTTGTGTATGTGTAAATTGTATTTTGTATTTTTTTGATTTTTGTAATTTTTTTACTTTTGCAAAAAATGTATTATATTAGTTACAAATCAAGAATTATGCACGCACAAATCATATATACGCACGCACAGATCCTAATTTACGTACAAATCAAGAATTATGCACGCACAAATCAGAGTGAGTCTATTATCTCTCCATATTTATAGCACAATTACTGTGACAAATACTTAACGGAAGGGCAAGAATGAAGCTGAAAATAAAAAAGATTCTTCCTCACACTTTACAGGTTACAGCTTAACGCATTGAGCGGGTTGTCAGGCAGTGAAGTGCAGAGCGGCTGCTGTGTTTCAAGGTGAATGTTGTCATTTAGCTTTGAAATGATGGAACAAACCGATTGACCAAGATTGCTGTTAATCAATGTGAATTCAAAAAGCTAAAGTCACTGTAGAAAACAGGTTTGGATGCAAGCTGTGTCCCTTCCTGCAGAGGAATGGAGGTTAGAAGGTATTAGAATTATGACGACCACCTGGGAGAAAAGTTATGAGAAAAGTCCATTAAAGTTTGTTTATTGATTGATTGATTGATCCGGTTTATTTCAAGCATATATTGGGGATAAAACAAAATGACACAGATTTATCAAACTCATTACAGAAATAATGAAAAAACCAACAATAATCACTTAACAGAGAAGTTCCAACACGATCATGCGACAAAGCAAAAATACACATTCAGTCAAAGTCTTTCATGCAACATTACAGAGATTAAACCACCATATATGTATATAAATTAAACCCAGAAAGAACAGAAACATCATTGGTACATTTTCATCTGCCCTCTGTTGGGCTGCAGACAAAATGGCGTCCAGACAGCATCAGATGGATGCAGAAATTCCACAACTTAAGCTGGTCACCAAGTTTCATTGTGCAAGCTTGAAATAGGTCAAAAAATTGTCTTCATTTCATTCCCTTTAACCCTTATATTGTGTTTAGGTCGAAATTGACCTGTTTTCAGGTGTGAAAATGGGTCAATTTTGATTTGAACATAAGATAAGGGCTTGAAAAAAACAGATATAAACCAAAGTAATCAGATTTGTAAATCTGTACATCGGAACTTTAGCTCCAGAGTTCACATTCCATCAACTCCTAACAGGATCAACAAGTGGCTTTCAGTATGCAACACTTTATATTAGTAATGTGTTGCGTTTCGGGGAAATCCTCTGCTTACATCTGGTGTATTTGCTAATGAGGAAGAAAGAGATCAAAAACTCGATTGAAATGTAAAAAGTTGGATCAAAGTACCCAAGGTCTCGAGCATGCAAGAATAGATACTTATAAAGTAGAGCTCACTTAAATATCTTATTTGGCTTCAGATCAATGTTTGTCAGGAAAGGAGAAACCCTCTGTAGGTCTTAACACCTCATATGGTCATCTTTACCAAACCTGTGAGTGGTCAGTGTCCATGGGGGAAAAGGTCAATTATGTCTTTGATTTTTAGTCGAAAAGTACTGATCAGGTTTTTGGAGAATGCTGGTTTCAACTAGTCTGGAGCTCCATGTGGCTTGATGTGACGATGGATTCATCAGTCTGTTCACAAATGATAAAAGTGAACAATACTGTAATAGTCTTAAAAAAACTTCATGTATTTTAATAGAAAAGTATTTTTAAAAAAAACTTAAATTTACAGTATTTTCCCCCTTATTTGTGGGGGTTTGGGACCGGAGGAGTCTGCAAATATGTGGAATCCGCAAATAGGGAGAACACCCCCACCCCCACCCCTGCACCGGAATAATGTCTGTTATCGATCCATACTCACCAAAAGCACTTCTGATCATACTTTGTAAAACATTTGTTTAAGAAAACTGGAGTATTGCTCAATAGATTTTCTTTTAATTTAGAACAAAAGACGGTACCGCAGCCGCTAGTAAGGTGTACTTTATGACGCACATGAGAGGCGTCTCTCTGTGCCTTCAATAAAAAATAAACACCTGCTCCAGCAATGATCTTCTGAGTCAGCTGATGCCATTTCTCCATGGAGAGAGGAGGGGGCGCCTATCAGCTCTCTGCTGTGCGGAGATACACCTCAGAAGCACTTCCTTCAGGCGCAAAAATTTTTTGTAAGTGTCTTGAGTTTTTTTAAGTGAACCGTAAAAAAAATGCAAATATGTGAAACTGCGAGAAAAGAAACGTGAATAAGTGGGGAAATAGTATAAAAATGCTTCAAAAGACACTCTGCGCATCAGCTGATTCTCCTTTATCCTGAATGTCAACGTCAATAATAGGTTTTGACAGACATTTCCAGTGTTAAAGGTTTAAAGTTTAAAACTTTTTAAAAACAACTGTTAGGGTGGTCAGTTAGATTAGACTTTCTCTACCAAGTTAAAGGTATTCTTCTACCAAAATGGTGAGGGAGAACCTGCAGTCAGGTCCTTTTGTGTATCTTTAATTTTAATTAGTTCTCTTGAGAAAACAAGGTAAGCTTTTTTTCAGACATTGTCGTCTTCAGTCCTAACGTGAATGACAGACAGGGTTGTGCAAGGTTTGGATTAAAGGAGCTCATGATTGTCATCTTAATTATTCTGAAATCTCCATTTTCTCATGAAATGAGACAAAGTTCATAAAGCAGGTGTTGCATCAGATCAAAGGAGGAGACATTCATGTAATTACTGAGTTTTTGTTGGTAGCTGACACTGGGATGAACTTGGAGAGCTTGAATTTTTGTTTTCTTTTTTCTGTGTAACTATATCTTAATCTTTTTTAGGTTTTTGCCAGTGGTCATTTAATTATGATTATCCTGCAATTTAGCTGAAATCATTTTGTGGGACATAGTTTCTGCAGTGCGGCAGGAATTCATTCAAAATTCACCATTTGTGGATGGAACTGCTGATGAGGAGGAAGTAACCCTCAGTTACTTTACCTTATCCCATCACCTTTTTGTTTACACTCTCTCCTGCTAGCTTACAGTCCTCTCAACCCCAACCTATCAATAGCGGTGCAACAAAAATATTGGAGCTATCCTGCCGTACTGTTCAGATCCAGATTCCAGCTCAAACAAGGAAAACAAAGACGTTCATGGATCATTTTGTCTACAAGTGTATGTGTCAGAATGGAGACTTTGGCCACGCCCACTTTATTTGCAGCATCTCTAACAGTACATTTTTATCTGCTCTAATTTGATTAAAGAAATACTCAGAAACACAGTTTTCATTTTAAATTCTTTCATATCTTTTCTCCATCATGAGAAATATTCTACAAGAACATGTTAAAACAGTTTTCTTTGGGCTCCAAAGCCATCAAGAAACAACACACAGTTGCTCCAGCATAAACCAAAGGAAAACACAAACCCTCTCTACCTCCTCAGTTGTCATATTCATTGTTCTGTTGAGCAAACCAGACTTCATTTGTATTTCCAGCCGTGTCCCTTCTCTCTTTTTTCATTAAGTCTCCTATCCGACCGATGTGGGTTATGCCCCACATCCTGTTCCTCGCTGTCTGAACTCCACGGACCCCCTAACCCCTGGTGATTACAGAGCATCAATCGACCACTTCACACCGTCACACACTCATACTACGAAAGCCTCCGAGTAATGTAAACCCTAAAAACAAAACGACACAGAGGCACAGTCTGCGCTGCGCGCTTCGACTCTCAAAGTGAGTGTGATTACGGCAGCCTTCACATTTAATTCTTTCCCCCAGATGAGGTGCTAAACCTTTGGGATTTGCAGGAATAAAGCCGCGCCTTCACTCTGCGCTTCGGTAGACAAGGTGCTCTTTAATGCTTCGCCAGGCAATAAAAAATAAAAAAATAAAAACTAGCTTGATTAACTTATCTCCAATCACACATGTGACTGAGTACTGAAGGCACATGACGGGCGCTCGCACTGAACATGTGAGCGCACGGAGCTGGGAACTTTGAGCGGGGGGGTGCCGTGATGAAAAATGCATAGAGGCTTAAATTGTCGTATGCAGAGACATCAAAACTGTTGGAGGAGAGCAAAGTCAAGAGCACTCTAATCTCTCCACACAGACGTGGAGGAAGTAAAACGTGCAGCAAAACATGGAGTCACTCTGACATGAGAGTACGGAGCTACACGCTAGCTTTATGCTCAGAGAGCCATTAAGGCCCAGGAAGAGATAACGCTAAATGTTTACACAAAGACCGCCTTTAAAAATTTAAACGCTTTAGTGCTGTATGTTGTATCGTATATGCATAAGAAACAGTTTCATGAATGAGAACAGACAAAAAATAAAAAGAGGCAGAGGTTGTTACTAAGCAACCAGTCCTGCTGTTATCTGTGTAGACACGAGATGGTGCATCAAGCCTTGCATTCAAAGGAGAGGATGGGTTTGCTGTCTGCACTCTTCCTGGAACTTCTGCATGTATTCCTGTTTTTATTTTTTAGGCAGAAACAGAAAAAAACGACCTACTTTGAAGTTTTTTTTGCAGCTTTTAAATGAAAAGCTTCAGCTTAACAGCATTTTTTAGACGTCTGTAATAGGAATGTGCCAAGTTCAGCCTCCGTCGAAATCAGATGTTGTCTCCTGATCTAGATCGGATATTTATTTTTTATTATTTTGATCAGGGCTGTGTATTTCAAGCTTGTTATTTCAAATAAATGCCCGAGTAGAAGTCCGGATCTTGACATTTCACTGCCAGTGGAATACAGCACAAAAACAGTTCTGTGTTCGCCACAAATTCAGACTTCAGGGCTCAAAAAGTCTTTTAATAAACGTCTAAAACCGACGGCAAGGGTCTCTTGTATTCTGGAGGTGAAAATGGGGAAACAACGATTTGCAAATACAGTTCAGCAGAAACAGGATAGAATTGTTATTTCTTTTTAGAAGAGAACGACGCTTTTGCTTTGGGAAAAGGTGATTAAAAAAAAAACAACAAAAAATAATTAAACTAGGGCCGGGAATCGATTAAAAAAATAAACCAATTAACTGCAATCCTGGCAAAGAAATTAATCAAAAATTAATTATTTTATTAGTTACAGTATTTACAAACCGCTCATTATCTGTGAATAATCACAAAATGAAATCACACATAAAACTATACATTTAGAACATTTATTTTTAATTAGTGATGTCAATCGCTAAAAAAATGAATCAGATTATTCACACTTTTGTGTTGTGATTAATCATTATTATTAACTATTACATGACAATATGTGGCTTTTGAACAAAAACAGACCAGAGAGAAAATGTTTCCTTTATTTTCTATTTTCAGAATTTTTTAACTTTATGAAGAGTTAATACAGAAAAGTAAATAGTTTGAACAAAACACATCAACAGTAAGATAAGCAGAACCCTAAAGACTTTAATATCTGCAGTATTACTGAGAGAAAACGGAGATGCTGATATTCAGTCATAGGAAACAAACCTGCAGTCCAAAAAAAAAAAAAAAAAAAAAGGTCCGGTCATTGCTCTGTTTGCTCATTAAACGTTTTTCTTTCATCTTCTGGACAAGCACAAATAGTAGTAGGTGAACTGATGCTCTAATCATCCTATCCTGACAATCAGCATATATATCGTTTTCTTCTACCTGCAGTCGAGGCTCAGTGGCGCTTGTCGTGTTACCATGACAACGCATTTGCTGGGTAATTAATTAATATTAATGCGTTAATTCTTTTTGCATAATGGCGTCAATGAACGTGTTAACGTTCACAGTTTGAAAATAAACCAATAATGTCTCCAAAACAATCAAAGTCATGAAAACTCATCATTATTACACTCATGTCTTGCTTTTCATTTTTAAATGAATCACATCTGATCAGCACTTAACTATCTTACATGGATAATTATTGTCTTACTGTTGTACTGCAAAACATATTTTTGAAAAAACAAATCCCTTCTTTTTTTAAGAATTTGTCATGTAAACATGGATCTCAATTCAATTGAAAGAGACTTAAAAGAACTACTGCTAAATAAAATAAAATAAATGACAAAAGAAGGTAAATAAAATACAATATGTCCCAGCCTGGATCTGTTTTATTCATTTTTTTAGAATGTGCTATAAAAGTATTTTTCCAGGACTCTGTATTTGCACATACTTAAAATCGAATGAGTCAGAATCGTATCAAAGTAAAAAAAGAAAAAACACGATCTGTACATCCCTAGTCCTTATTTCTGTTAGTAATTCTTGATTCTTTTACTCACAGTGCGGCAAAAAATATTTAGTCAGCCACCAAGTATCCAAGTTCTCCCACTGTAACCCTTCCGTTCTCCTTAGCTTGTTTACATTAAAAGTGGGGTCATCTGGACACCACAGGACAGTGCGTTGAACTTTTTTTTTTCACTGATTTCGGAGTTTCACTAATGTCCATGGCAGACATAAAATCCTGTCCCCCTTCGTCCACATTTGTCATGGAAAAAATCGCATAACAATATGTGGTCTGAGCCATCTGGACCCCAAGGAGAGCGGAAGGGTTAAGACGACAGAGTCCTGTCATTTTCATCGTGGGTATACCTCATGAAAAAGAAATCCAGAAAATCACATTGTCTGAAGAATTGTTTAAAGAATTTATTTGTCAAAAAATAAGTATTTGGTCACCTACAAACAAGCAAGATTTCCTGTAACTCTGATCCTCTGTCCTCCACTCATTACCTGTATTAATGACACCTGTTTGAACTCGTTTTCCATATAATAGACACCTGTCCACAACCTACAACAGTCACACTCCAAACTCCACCAAAGAGCTGTCTTAGGACATCAGAAACCAAACTGTTGACCTGCTCCAGGCTGGAGGACTGAATCTGCCATAGGTAAGCAGCTTGGTGTGAAGAAATCTACATTTATTAGGAAGACATACAAGACCACTGATAATCTTCATCATTCTGAGGTTCCCTGCTAGATCTGACCCCATGGGGGCAAAATAATCACAGAAGGAATTTTCCACCGTAAAAAATTCTTTACAAATCCAAAAAAAGTGATTTTTTTTCTGGATTTTTTTCCCCTCATTTACTCTCTCATAGTTACGGTGTACCTCTCATCTTTTTAACTAACTATTGGTTCCTCACTGTATATATGGCGAGATTTGAGGACAGCAGCATTGAAACGTTTTGTGTGACTCTCATGCTCTGAAAGCTCTCCTTTGTTCCAAGTCGGTGAGTGTTTCATCGGGTGCAATCTTGAGATTAGCAGCGTTTTGACACGTGTCACATGGCAGCGATGTCCTTCATGGATTTAAAGTGTTCATCCTGTTTATTGCTTAAATTTTGGCCCGTTCATTTGAGCACATGAGCCGCTTCTACTGTCAGAACTCTGCTTTATAATACAGAGAACGCGTGCACGCCGCACAGAAACGTCTTCAGGCTTCTGCAATAGCCAGACAGTTTTAATTGACTTCTTCTTTTGTGTGAAATGGCAAAAAAAAGACTTTTTTTTTTAAACCAAATGCTTAAAAAATGACCCTTAAGTTTGTGAGTTCAAACCTGCAGATGATCCATCCCCATGCTCTATCTGACCTGAGGTGTCTGCGCGCTGATCTGGGTGGTTTCACCTCTCCTCCCCAGAGAACGTGTAAATAGTCCAACTGCATGGGGACATAAAGATGCAGCCAGGTCTGGAGGGAGCAGACGAGCGTGAGCCTCAGAGTTATGCTGGGCTCTTTCAGGCGGCCCTGTCACTCAGAGAGCCAGTGGGTCTGTGCATGAACACTCGACCCCGAGCACAGCTGAGTATTTACAGGTCCTATTTTTAGCACTGTGGCTCAGTGTGTTGACCACAACAGTTTTGTTTTAAAGGTAACAGAATAAATGAGGAAAACAGGTTTTGCATTGTTGGGATGCTAGCAGACACGCTCAAAGAGTTCGTAAAACTGCCAAAATGTCCACAAAGTACCATCTAAGTTTTACTAATTAGATACATAAGAAGCAAAATAGATATATATATATATTCATAGAATAGCAACAGAAATAGAGAGGATGAATTGCAGTGAAAACAGTTGCAAAGTGGTACTAAGTGTCTCTTCTGCACTTGACATTGATCAGAGTGCTCTTTTAGATAAGATATAGTGAGATATTTAACAGAGTTGGATCAAATCTGCTTTAATGTGAGAGTGGAACCTTTCGATTAATCGATTAATCAATATGAATAAATGTAAGCTTAATAGATTAATAATTGATCCATTAAAATAGAGATCGATCTAACACATAAAGCTAAAGTCTTCTAGCTTGATGCTAACATATAATGGGATCTCCCATAGGACGGCTAATGCTAACGCTCGGTTGACCTAAACATACATTAGTAACATCTTTATAAACTCACAGGCATGAATTTTCTAAACTCTTAAGTAACTATTTTTTAAAGTAACCATTTGTGGTCTAAAACATCACTTTTTGCTCATATGATGTTCAACCAGAATTTCTCTCTAACTCCTCCCCTCTCAGGGGATTCAGCCAATGAACTTGTCAATAGCTTTAATGCCAGTATGTCGAATATCATGGACAGAAGAAGCGAGAGACCCGGCAAATTCGGGAGAACCGTGTCTCCTGGGAGAACTGAGTCTCCGAGTGGCTTCAGGTCGGTACAAGATATTTGAAAGCGGAACAGTCCTGAGAAACCGTCCAAAACCAAAACCGTACGTGAATTTATGTTTCCAACCACGTCCAGACAAAATAAAGCCTGATGTTATTCCCACATACTTACGTGCAGGCGAGATGTAGATTACTGCACGGATTTATAAAATTATGAGTCACGTAAAAATATCATAATTTATAATGAAAACATATTCAGCGTATCATCTCGCTCTACACAGCATCTTTGTTTGTTTATTACAGAACTCTCTTTTTCTTCTTCCATGACTATATTTCTCGTACTTTCAACAGTTCTGCGCATGTCAAGATGATTTATTCCAGTCAACCATGTGGCGCACGGAAACGTTTGTTACAATCGGATGAAGTCTTTCAGGTCCGTGTGCACAGATCTATTCTAATCCGATCTTTGATCCGATCGAGTATAAACGCAGCTAGTTATCCGATTCAGATTCAGAAAACTTTATTAGTCCCGGAGGGCAATTCATTAGCAGCATTTACAAAGTAGTTTCACACACACAATCACCTTAATGTGTCAGACCATCTTAATTTAAAATGAGCTCCATTACAACAATACACAACAATGTAACTGCTGAGGGCACAAAAGACTGAGAAAAACGATTGGTTTTTGGTGTGGGACTATAAAATTGACCCAGAGATCAAAATCCACACACAACCTTCCTGACACAACCCTGTATTTTATTCGGGCTAGGGACGGGCACAGGGAGACCCAGACTCAGACCCCCCCTCACAGCTGTGCAGTAGTGTGTAGAGTCCTGCCTTAAAAACACACTGGAATCAGCTCATTGTCCCCTAGGATTCAAACTCTAGTCTTCCATGCACCAGTCTGCATGCAGCCACCTCCTTCACAACAGTTGGATGGAGAGAAAATAGTCTCAACCCAATTTGTAAATGATTAATTCTCGATTTGTGACTAGTAACTCGCACAATACAATAATTGAGAAATAAAAAATACAATTTACACACGCATAAATAAAATTACAACAGCTTGAAAATTAAGCATAATTCACTTGACATGCACACACGAAAACATTTAAATGCATCACTTATGGATGAATCTTGAAAACGTGAAAAAGTCTCACCTCAAATTTGTGCGTAAATGTGGTTTAGTGTGTGTCTAATTTTTAAAGATTTGTGGTTGTAGTTTGCTTCTAGCTGTTGTAATTTTAAGTTGTGCATGTGTAAATTGTATTTTAGATTTTCTTAATGTTTCAAGTTGTGTATAACATTTATTGTATGAAATACAAATCAAGAATTCAGCACAAGTCTATTTCCTCTCCATAGAGTTGCTGTAAAGTTAGGAATGTGTAAAGCCACGCCCACTTTTGCATGTAACACTGATATCAGATATGAAAAAACCGTGACCGTTTATTTCATTCCTTACATCGCATCATCTTTGCATGTGTGTTGGTTCAGTATATTGCATGTTTTTAGCTGTAGACTTTTTACTGACTTGTATGCAGTTTAAAACAAATAAGAAACTCATTTAGAAAATCCTCGAGTGTCCTCACTCAAAGCAGCATTTGGGCTCTCTGTCTCCTCAGTTCCTCCTCCAGACTGAGAATGCAGTGACTGCAAAGATACTAACTCATGTTTCTTTATACAAATCCACTGAAACGACAACTGGAGCATTTCTAGAGCCTGTAATACATCTGTACTTGGGTTTTCATGAAGATCCCACAGCATGTAATGTAATCTTCAGCCTGTCTGCACTTTGTCAGCAGCCGGCCTCAACAATAAGCCGGCCCATTCTTTCCAGTCGTGTGGAGGTGATGTCTTTACCGCGGTTGACTGCTTTAGTTCAGAGCGTGACACCTGCTTTGGGTCATGGAGCCGCGATAAACAATGATGTTTCTCTGCAAATACAGTTATGAGTCTGGGGAAGACCCGAACGATTGATGGGAAAGACGAGGACTTTTCTGGAACTCATGCAGACTTGAGGACCCGCTCCAGTGAAAATCACGTGTTTTTAACATGTTCTTGTAGCATTTTTCTTATGACATATAAAAAATAATTTAGGATTTCATCTACGTTTATGAATATTTCTTCAGTGAGAAGCAGAAAAAACTTGTATTTGTGATTAATTTTTTTTTTTACTCTAAGCAATTTTGTTGTACTTGTATACGCTGCAGTTGTGCAAATGACAATAAAGTCAAATCCAATTGAATGTTTTATTACCCAGAGGCTTGTAGCAGAGGATCCGTGTGGGGTTGAATATTTATAAGTTCATAAACGGTCCAATCGAAAGGCTCCACGCATTGATTCAAAACTGCATTTTAACCTTTTTTAAAGTGGGTTTGCATCTTGTCACCAACATCTGAAGAACCCCCAGTATGTGTGGGAAGGTCAAGCTGATTTTGAGTATTCAGCACATGCCATGACCCGGTGACACCCCCCCAGGCACTTCATCTGCTGCTGGAGTGGCCCGAAGGTGCAGGCGGAGAGCAGGAATCAAAACAGCAGCCATCTGTCAGGACACAGTTGCTCATAGTTCCTCTAAAGGAGTGATGGGCTTTCTGCAAACATTTCAGTCAGTTGGAGTGGAGGAGTCAGCACAATGATCTAAGGCTTTATGAGTATATGTCTGTTAAAAAAGACTATTTACATAGGATTTATTGCTCCTTAGTTTTTAATTTTTCATGCATTAAACTAAAAACTAGGCGAGATCATGAAACCAGAACTTTAGTCAGTGGTTAGAATACAGATATAAAATAAAACCTAAGCAGGATATCATGAGGAGTTTTATTTCCAGTTTCAGTGTTCACACTTTTATTCTGTTTAACCTGTCAGGATGTTATCAAAATCAATAAAAATAGTTCATTTGGACCAATTTCAATCTGCATTCATGGATATGGTTGTTCACTGGTGTTCACTTATTACTAATTTAAACATTTTAAAGACCAAAAGAAGAAAATAAAATAACTATAACATTTCAATGTATTTATCAAACGATGTTAAATGATTTGATAGTTTATATTTACAGCACAACATGATTCTTTGTATCTTAAGTTACCGGGCTGTGGACCGGTACCGCAGACAGAAAAGAAGACATACACGCGCTAATTTAGATTATTTCTGTTTACTTTTTTCTCTGAACTTGAAGGAAGTTTTATTTTGGAAAACTGCCCGATTCACGACATTCGTGACTTGAGGCAGCTAGCTGCATGGATTGCTAAGCTAAAAAGCTAACAAAAACCAAACAGTAAAACGTGTTTGGAAAATGGATTTGGGGAGAAAAGTGAGGAAACGAAAGAAGAACCTTCAACTTGAAAGAACAGTAAAGCTGCTGCTTACAGAAAAATCCGTGAGTCTTCCTCAACTTTATTGAGACCGTTGTTTTCATGTAGCAGCTCAAGCTAAAATGCAGCGACAGACTCTTGACTGTTTCACACACACAGATAATAAAGTTAGAGACTTGCTTGTATCATATTTATAAAATATAAATAAAATAAAGTTTCACGATGATTGCATCATTTTGTTTGAGGGGAGTCAGATCAATCTATAGCCAGAAGCGGAAATTGTAACTTTCGCCGATTGCGTAAGCGGAAATTTCCTAAACTTAAAAAAAAACTTTCAAAATAATATTTTAAAACCTTTTCAGAACTTCCAGCTTTCAGCGCCTTTGAATGAGAATAAACTGTAACAGTTTTTTTTCTCTGTGAATCAGCTGATCAGAGCCGCGAAATGCAGTTTTTCTCTTTGTCACAAAGACGAAAAAAAACAGAAAAAAAGGTCGATAAAAGAGGGAAAAAGGTCGAAAGCTAAAAAAATGTTCCTTTGTGTTAAAAAAAAAAAAAAAAATGAGGATTTCAATGAAGACAAAATATGATCAATCTTTTTGCCCTGAAAGATAATTGGAGCCTGGATTGTATGTTAAAATGTCATTCTATGTTTTAAAAAAAAAAATCATTTAACGTTTCCTTTATGGAATTTTTCAAATCAGAAACAATTTCTACAAATCAACAACTTTGTTTCTTTGAATCTTCATCATCTGCAATAAATAATCCTTTTAGACTTTTTTTAAACTGAATTTCTTGTTGTAGCATTTTTAGATTTTCAATAGCCGGAAGCTTAAACATGCAAACTTCAGCCCTGTTCACACCAGGCAATGAACAAAATGTCTCATTTAAACCTGAAAAAAGTGGGGGATCACTGTGTAGAGCAGGGGTCACCAGCCTTTTTTAAACTGAGAGCGACTTCATGAGTACTGAGTTATACGAAGCGCTACCATTTTGAATTAACAAATTTAGCTTAGTTAAAGTTAGTTATACATTATTAATAATGACTACTCCTCTATGTAAAGAAACTGATTTATCACCATAATTATCAACAATGACAACAATATAGGACACAGATATCAATATTCAGCTCGTTATTAATCTCAGTAATTGTTACATTTTCAGATGATCTCTTACATCTCATAGGAAAAATGTCAAATTTTCACTGTGTTGTTCCATGTTTATCAATTATGTAATGTTAAATAAAAATCAACATACACATTTGTAAACAAATCTTGTCACATTTTGAACCAATGAGCAAATCTGCATCATTTTTACCAAAATTAATTATTTTTGAACTGGAGTAGGTCAGAGGCCACCTTAACCTAAAGTTCATGTATCATCAACATATTTTTAAGACGATTTAATTTTTGAATCCATGTAAGTGTAATTTAAGAAAACATAGCAACAGAATAAAATAAAATTTTAGATTTTAGAAATGTTTTGGAAGAGACCTCAGGGCACCTTGTGGGGTCCTTGGGGTCTACCTGGTGACCCCTGGTGTAGAGGATAGTGGCCTTTTTGATTGCTTTTCTTGTTTTGTTTTGTTTTGTTTTGTTTGTTCGAAGGAGCGTGTAAGATAAGACATGGGCTATGTCCCAATTCTCACTCTAACAATACAGTGCAGGACTATCTAGTGCCTTGGATTTTAAAAGTAAATCGGACACCATGCTCACTACATTTCATGCTAACTCTTCAACCCTGGAGCTCCAGTGTTTATGTTCCTTGATTTACTATAACTTTTGAACCGTTAACACAATCACTCCAGTAGATTCTGATGGAGAAAAGCGGCTCGTATCTGTTTCCGGTTTTATCTTTAGACTGGTTACACCATGGGGCTAATTCCAGCTAAATGTGGTCATCGGTGAGGCTCCGTCAGGTGCATCCATCACAGACGTTTCATAGATTTGTGTCCATATTTGTCCTTTGAAACCCTCCCACTCAAAAAAAAAAAAAAATGTCATGTGGGGCGTGGAGTGTCAAAAAAGCAGCTGTTGTGGTGTTTAGTGTTTGCCGGCGGTCTCTGGATACTTGGGTTCTTCACTCGGACTTGCTCTGGTTGATGTCAGAGGTCTGCAGTTGTTAAGGGCCTCTCAGGAGAGGAAGGGGGCAGATCTCTTACATGCAATCAAATCTCTTTGAGTTTCACAGCCGGAGCAGCTGTTTTTTGAACCAGATACAATTTGATTATTTCACGTTTTATTTAGATTAGATTTCTCCTGAATCCTAATTAAAGTAAAACTAGTTTCTGATTACTTCATGCAGCTATATCTCCTCCAATGACTAGTGTTTGAACAGAAATTTGAGGAGAAAAATACCCCCCCAACAAAAAATAAATAAATAAATAATGATAATAATACTGTTATTATTCAGTAATAATAATACTGGAGACTTTGGTCCACTCATTCCTGGGACATGTGAGACCCTACCCAGGGCCGGCCATGGGTTTAGGCAACCTAGGCGGTGGCCTAGGGCACCATCTGTGGAAGGGGGCGCTAAATTACAGGGATCTTTTCTATATATTTTTTTTTCACAGTTTAACACACCACTTATTTCGTGTAAATATTTTGAAAATGGTAATAATTAAAACTATGAGTGGAATAGCTGTGATAAATATGGTCAATAATTTCGCCCCTCCTTGCCTGATGCAGCCCCTGTCGTAGCTAGGTGGGGAGGGGGAGGGACGTGTGATGTCAGTGCTGTTAGTGCTTCTTTGAAACTTTAAAGATGAAAAAGCAGCAAAACAAGCCCTCAGGGAAAACTTTAAGGCCAAAAAGGAAAGAAGAGGGGGAAAACTGACTTAAAGCAGAAGTTTGCTTGTTTTATTTACATTAATTGCTTGGAAATTCACCCTCTGACCATTTTGGTCAAAAAATACTTGTTTTCAGTCGGAAAAGAAGAGTGTAACTGGTGATCTTGTTTTTTTTCCTTTACTTTTTTTTAAACCCTTAACAACAGAAATCTTCAAACCTTAAGCACTGGAAATGCCTGTCAAAAGATCTACTACGCTGAGAGAGACATGCTAAGTATTAGCGCAGTGGTTAGCACGGTCACCCCCCATTCTAAAGGTATGGGGTTCATGTCCTGACTAGGGTGAAATTTTATTAAGCTAAATATTTTTTAAAGTGACTAGTATTTAATTCTAGTGATATTCGTGTGTGTGTGTGGTGGTAGTGGTGGTGGTGGGGGGAGCAGAAACCACATTTCGCCTAGGCATCATCCAGCCCAGGGTCGGCCCTGAGTGCAACATATAGAAAATCATCAGAATACTTTTACTGGGGCGAAAGTCACCCGGTGATGGTGCTCCAGGGTTAAGCTAGTACTAGTGCCATGACTAAATGTGCAGCATTTCCTGCTTTAAAGCAAATCTGAATGTTTTTCAGGATGTTTCTTCATGGAGACTACAGATTTTGGCTGAGATGTTTTTGAAAACTAACATTTTGAACAAAGATTCTACAAACGGGTTAAAAAATGACATTGCTGGAGATCCTCCTCTATGCTCAGCGTTCTAACAGGAGAGGCTGGTAGTAGGAAGACACAGAACTTCTGCTTTTAACTGCAAATGAAACTCCCGCTGCGAGTTCTTCTTACCTCCTGGCAGACTGATGGGGCCGCAGCCGTGCCCCGCCACGAAGTTCTCCGAGCTGAGGTAGATGAACTTCTTGCAGAGCCTCCACAGGCCAAAGTGGGCTGCCTCGCAGGTTTGATTGACCTTCTCGATCTGTGGGCTAAGTACTGCCCAGTGGTCTGTCACCACTGCTGTGAACATGCACGCCATCCCCACAAACAGCACAAAGACGGCGATCTTGATCTTGGTACTCTTATGCATAGTTCCAGCTGGTGCAACTTCTGCTCTGCAAAGATTCACCTGCCGACGGCAAAATCGATAATACCAGACGTGTGGACTCTGCTCTTGGTGCTAGCTAGCCTCACAGAATAGCTTCTCTTTCCCTCTCTCCACCTAAGACCAGTGTCTTCTCTCCCCCTGTCACAAATCTGTGCTTCTGGTTCGAATGGAAGGGGGCCAGGCTGCTCTGTCCTACTTTCAAGTCCCCGTTTCCCCACACGCTGCTGCTCTGCAAGTTTAGATGGTCAGCTGTTGAGGTAGATCAGGGAGGACGGTGACCTGACTGCCATGCTGGGTGATGGGTGTGTTTCCCGGGCGTCTCATGCTATAAATGTTACGGGAGAGTCAAAATTGTCCGCTTGTCTGCTTATCCAGTTACATCACAAGTGTGCTATGATCCTTAATTTGCCATAAGTGAGCCAATATAAACAGCTTAAAAAAAAGTGTTTCAGGAAACTGAAACCAGTCTTTACATTCAGGTTCTTTTCTAAATGCTGGAACTCACTTCCAAACTGCCCCAGCTGAGAGTTTGACTGTATCAACTATTTATAATAAAGTGGACGAGTTAATAATAAGCTGCTGCTCAGATCCAGCAACAAAGCTGCTCCATGTCAGTACTGTCAGTATCTCTACTCACATTTCTGTCCAATCAGCTGCTTTGGATTAAAGCAACCATTCTTAATTTCTTTATTAAGGTTCTGATGTGTTTGTTGAATTAGAAGTTTTTAAAAAAAAACTCTCAAAAATTGCTGAGGTCCAGCGGTAATGCAGGATTATCTCTAATTAAAAATGTGTTTTGCTGTCTTTAGAACCTGTAAGAAAGACATCATTAACAGGAACAGAATCAGTTCTGCTGTGGTCGTATTCTTTATTTTAGTCAGGTTTAACTGAATAAAAAAATCCTTATGGAGTGACATCAATCAAAATGCCAATTTTCTGCCATGATTGAGTATTAAGGCGACCATGAAGAAAAATAAATAAATGAGAATAAAGTCGGAAATTTTAGGAAAAAAGTCAACTTTTCACAAAAGCAAAATCATATATTTATAACTGAAAAAGTTGTAATTTTACATTGAATTATTTCCAAAAATTTTTTAAACTTGAAGTTGAACTTTTACAAAAAAAATGTCAAGTAGAAGTTTATTTTGTACATTTTTTTTACTAATAATTTTACAACTTATTATCGTCTAATTTTGGCTTTCTTCTCACAATTTTTTGACATAATTCTCGTAACATTTTGACTGTTATCTCATAATTCTGTTTGTTTTTCTGTTTAGTCTTCCTGCACTTTAGGAAGCGCAGCAGCAAATTTCTTGCTTTCTTTTTTTGTCTTTTCTTTTATCACATCACAACTCTTCATTTTAGCGCTTTGTTTTTCTTTAATCTTTTTTAAAAAGTCTCCCAGGACAAACCAAATTTCTGTTGACGGAATATTCCACTGCTGCAAAATGTCTGGGGAATTGAATGAAATGATCAGTCTTATGCCATTTCTGAAATTTTATGTTTTTCTGACAAATTTATATGTGAAATTATTATAGACCTTCTTATTAAGGTTTTAGCTTGGGGGCCCCAAGGAGTCTGGGGCCCTGAGTTAAAAAAAGGGCAAACAAAAATCCCCCACATTGCTGCTCTCCTTGTTATTGATCACTTGTTGAATTTATAATTAAGACACTGAACATTCTGGGTCTATTTTCTGTTGTAATACAGGTTGTTTCTTAACCTCACAAGTCAGAGAATGGTCCAGTCAAACAAAATATCATGTGGTTAAAAGAAAAAAAAAGCTATAAATGATGATGTAATTGTGTGTATAATGTTGGGGCATTACAACAAATTACCAAAGAAAACCGGAACAAATAAAAAAATTAACAATATTTAAAAAGCAACAAAATGTTTTTCCATTCTTATAAAAGCTCCCCTGATGTGCTTTATTTTTGAAAGGGCTGTCCTACTTTTGAGTCTCTTTTACACACTGTGACCCATTTCTTCCTCACATGAATGAGCACATGTTCACGTGAAAGTCAAAGCAATGATCACAACAGTCAACTGGAACCTTGAGAGAACTATGCAAACAAAGACATGCAACTATATGTTTGTGTGCTGCTTCCATCCAGCTGATGGATCAGTAAGTCGTCAGGTAAAACAAAAAAAATCAGCTTAATAGAGTTTCAGATTCAGGTTTTTTTTTCTGTGCCTGTAGCACGTTTAAGAAAAAAATCTCACACAAATGTTGTAGAAAATGAAACAAAGCTGACAGTTACTACAGGGACTCCTGCTCTGTATCCAGGTTGCAGTGAAGTCAGGTTTCCTTCTGCAGGGCAGTAGAAAGTGACAGCCAGTAGGTGGTGTTGATTCTATCCATCTATTTTCTCAACCTGATGTTGCTCTTTTGGGAGTATAGGCTTTCTGGAGCCTGTCCTGCCTACTGTGGGGCCAAGGCGGGGTACATCCGGACAGGTCGCCAGTATATAGCAGGGAAAATACACCTAGAGAGCAACCAATTCATGTTTAAAGCATGTTATTGGAGTGTGGAAGGAAACCGGAGTTCCAAGAGAAAACCCAAACATTCAAAGAGAGAACACAAACTCCACACAGATAGATCCCAGCTGAGACTGAACAGGGCTTTCTCGCTGTGAGGTGAGAGCACTAACCACTGTTCCACCACACAGCCTGGTAAAAAAATAAATAAATAAATAGATCATGGTCAGATTACTCTTTTTGTCCTATGGAAGACAGTACACCCAGCATGTTTGTTCTGTATAGGGTAAGTTAACTGTCAAAGACAACATTGTGCACAAATAATACTTTGTGCACAACTTGTGAAAGAAGAATATATGAATTTATAAGAAGGATATGTATGTGAAAAAAGCATGAGTCTGAAAGAAGTATATATGTACGTAAAACAAGTACATATTTGTATAATAAAAAAGTACATATGAAGGTGAAATGAGTATATGTGTGAAACAAGTATATATGTATGTGAAAAAGTAAATAAATATAAATGTGAAAGAAGTATATGCCCGTCGTAGTAGATAAGAAATATGTGTATGTAAAAGAAAGCAATATTTGTATATGTATGTAAAAGAATTGTATATGAATGTGAAAGGACTATATACCTTTGTGAAAGAAGTCTGTGTAAATGAAAGAAGTATACATGTAGGTGAAAAAATATATATATAAATGTGAAAGAATTATATATACTGCTGGTGTTCATGGAATTAACAACAGGTGCACTTCAGTGGCAACAATTAGAAAACCCTCCAAACAGGACTGGTGTTCCATGTGGAGGTCATTTCAAGTTTCTCCTCTTGATCTTTTCTGGCTGGTTTTCCACTCTTTCTGATTTTGTCTTGTGTAATTCTCTCTACTGGCAGTATGAGGAGATTCTTTAACCCTACAGAAGTTGCACATGTTGTTCAACTTCTCCAGGATGGAACATCCACAAGTGCTGCAGCAGGAAGGTTTCATGTGTCTCCCAGCACAATCTCCAGAACATGGAGGAGATTTCAGGAGACTGCTGGTTATTCTGGGAGAGCTGGACAGGGCCGTAGAAGGTCTTCAACCCCTCAGCAGGACCGATACCTGCTCCTTTGTACAAGGAGGAACAGGCTGAGCACTGCTCGTGTCCTACAGAATGACCTCCAGAGGGCCACTGGTGTGAATGTCTCTACCCCAACAATCAGGAACAGAATTCATGAAGGTGGCCTGAGGGCCCCACGTCCTGTAGTGGGCCCTGTGTTCACTGCCCAGCACTATGGAGCTCCACTGGCATTTGATCAAGAACACCAGAATTGGCAAGTCCACCACTGGCGCCCTGTACTTTTCACAGACCAGAGCAGGTTCACCCTGAGCACCTGTGATAGACGTGAAAGAGTCTGGAGAAGACAAGGAGAACGTTCTGCTGCCTGCAACGTGGTTCAACATGACAGGTTTGATGGTGGGTCAGTGATGGTCTGGGGAGGCATATCCATGGAGGGACGCACAGACCTCTACTGCCTAGGAAATGGTGCTCTGACTGCCATAAGGTATCCAGATGAAATCCTTCAACCCATTGTCAGACCCTACGCTGGTGCAGTAGGTCCTGGTTTCCTCCTAATGCACCACAATGCCCGGCCTCACGTGGCAAGAGTCTGTAGGCAGTACCTGGAGGATGAAGGAATTGAAACAATTGAATGACCTTCACCATCCCCTGACTTAAACCCAATAGAACATCTCTGGGACATTATGTTTGGGTCCATGAGGCGCCGCCAAGTTGCTCCTCAGACTGTACAACAGCTCAGGGATGCCCTCACACAGATCTGGGAGGAAATGCCACAAGACACCATTCGTCGTCTCATTAGGAGCATGCCGCCATGTTGTCAAGCATGCATACAAGCTCGTGGGGGTCACACAAGAGACTGAAAAGCATTTTGTGTTGCAGAAATGAAGTTTTGGAGAAAATGGACTAGCCTGCCACATCTTCATTTCACTCTGATTTGATGGTGTCTACACAATTGAGCCTCTGTAGACTGAAAACTTTTATTTCCATTAAAAGACTTGACATCTTTTTGTTCCTAAGACACTGCCCTGTTGTTATTTGTATAGAGGACAAAAAAAATCAGAGGTCCCACCTTCCTTGTGTAATACGTGTATGTTGTAGTGTGTATTGTGATGCGTAAACGTGATGTCAGTGATGTCCAAGCACCCCCACCCCCCCACCAAGGGTTCTACATGTCTACAGTCCGATTAAAACCAAAAAGGGAGAGTCCCAATCCATGCAGCAATCATGGGGGGGGGCGCGCACTGCCAAGTAACTCCATCCCATAGACTGTAAAAACACTGGACAAAACAAGCAATGAGGTCTCCCATTGGAAATGCATTACCTCCTCTCCTCGCGAAAGTAGGCCGCCGCTTTCACTGTCACTTCCTGAAACGGCTATCGCCATTTTGCAAACCATCATCAGCGATTGGTCCGAGTCTGTGTGAGTCATGGAATCTATAGGAAGTACCTTCCACCAATCTGAAGAGAGTTTATTGAGAGTCTCCGCCTCTTTCCATGCCTCTACCACGAGACATCGGAGTGTAAACAGCTTCCACTTTAATAACGGCGGCTCGAGAGAGTTGTACAAGTCATTGTTCAAGTCTTTGAGGGAGAACCATTCCAACATTTGATTCTGCTGTTAACCTTTCCTGCTTCCTCGTCCTGACCGTGGTCGGGGGGACAGAGGATCCGCTGCAGCTCCTCGGACGAACGTCCTCGTGGTTAAACCCGCAAGTGTTTGGTTCTGCAGGCAGATACTCTCACTGTCTGGTTGGAGGCTGGAATCCACCATTTATTTTCACTTTTGTTTTACAGCACATTGCTTTACTGGAACTTTCCCCGAAAGCCCGCTCCTTTTCTTTCCGCTCTCATCCTCTCTCTCCCGCACACATGCGCGCGTGCACGTACAATCACACTCATGCCGCCCCGTCCCTTTCTCTCTCCGTAGCTTTCCCGCAACGCTGCAAACGTTGTATTGACTTACAAATTTTCATTTTTGTCGAGCTAAAAGATGTGTCGCCACACATATTTCGGAAACATAAACATTCTCAGTTCTAATCATCTAGAGACTGTTAACGCTGGCCTCTCTGAACGCACGTCCGAGTTAACTTTCAACTTCTTCTGTTTGCAAAGCGAGCGTGTTTTTTACACCGGTTTAACCGCGTTGAGCCTCTAAATCTATTTCTACAGAGTAAAAGATGGCGACAGCATGCGCCTCTTGTTTTAAACTGCTGCATTCCATTGAGGAAAACAATAGAAGGACAATGATTGGAACATTGTTGAATTGTAAAGTAGGTGTTAAAAGGTCTTCACGGACCGCATTGATGAAGTCTGCTCCCATTGGCTACCCGTCATCTGTTAGTCAAACCCCCCAGACGCTCGACGTCAGACCCACAAACGCTTATTGAGCCATCTGATTGGTCAATTTATAACTCAAATAACTTGTGATAATGGAAAAAAATCTTTAAAAAAAATTAGGATTAGAAAAAAGAAGTTAAGCAGAAAGCACCAGAGGAAGAATGGTTATTCTGACATTTAAAATGACTGAGAAATAACTGTCTCTTTCTCAATGTAAGTCAATGGGACTTTGGCCTTTTTGCAACCCAGTGGTACTTCCTATATGGAACACGGAAGTAGGGGGGCATGCTCAGTCCAGTTCTCCTATATACAGTCAATGCTCCATCCTGAGGTTCATTGGCGGCAGACAAACCCCCCAGATCGCCCTAATTAGTGGTCGTATGAGGAAGTTGAGTTGGTAACTGTTTACTTTTCTTTTTACCAAAGAAAGAGTGTTACTAAGTTGAAGCAAAGAGTGCTAAGACACAAGGGGGGACGTGGTTGTGATATCAGCTGCCCCATCGTGATAATGGTTTGCGATTCTGCCTCAAGCATTCATGCAGTTTCTTGTTTTGCGGCAGTTACAACATCCAGAACAGCTCAGAGGCATAAAGGTTGACAGTCACTGGGCTGTAACGACTACTAAGTAGGAGTGAATAGAGACTCCCACTACCGGGCCAAACAAGCGCCATATCCAACATGTTTACTGGTCCTACGCAGTTCCGCTGAGCTACCGGCACCATGCATTTAACAGTTTTCTGTAGGCTTAAAAACGGTGACCCACCACACAGCCATTTCACCCAGCATAAGGACATTTTCTACGCCTGTATTTAACACAGTAAGATGGCACTTTGAACGGGCTACAACAGAGTTTTGGAAGCGCGGTTTATACGTAATAAAACTCTGCTTTTTACACCCCTCTTGGGACAACTTTAAACTACAATAGTAAAGACTAAACAGCCATTTTCTGACCGTAATTATTACAGTTCAATGAGTCAGTGAACACACCGAGACCGAAGTCACCACCTTCATCGGTTTTGATTGGTCCTTCGTGTTAGCCCCGCCCCTACGCGCCACAACGGGGCCAAAAGTTTTGAAACTAATACTTTGAGATTCGAAAAGAAAAAAAAAGATTTGAAACTGTAAAAAAAGTTTTGAAATTGAAATTTTGAGTTTTTAATCCTGTTTTTTTCAGCCAAACATTGATAATTTTTTCAAAATATTTTATTTCGGTTTCAAGTAATATTGGCCCTGATTTAGCTCCATACACCACAAACACAAGAATCAGACAAGAGTTTAATTTATTCGTTCTTCACACGCAGAACATATGGAGCTGTCATCCTCTTCAGGGGGTGTGGGGAACAATAATGGACAAAGTTATCAAGCTGCAGAAGAAAACAAGATCATGCAGACTATTAAGTGAATATGTGTGCATGCATGTCTTCATCAGGAACAAATGTGGTTACAACATGTGTCACATAATAGTTTATAAAAGATTTCTGGCTCACGCTATTAGCGAGTGTTTTGACGTCTGGTCTGTTTTTTTGGCACGACCCGCGAGCGATCGACGCCAATCCTGTTAAGAAGTTACGCCAAAATACATGAGAAAATCTGGTCAATTTAAAAAAAATAACCAATGTTTCACAATAAAATACTGCTATTGACAAATGCAATCATTTTTTTTGTATCTAAACAGACTGTAGAGATAGAAAATAAACAGACACTTTAGTTTAGATTGAAGGCTTTTAACAAAACTGTTTTATCTAACCTCCACCAGCTATCCCATTGACCTTTTGCTGCAAATCTAAAACACAAAACAACAGCATTTAAGAGTTTAAGTCATAGGAGCTCAAATATCTTCTGTGAGAAACAGAACTTGAGCCACCAAATCTTATTGATTTAACTCGTATGGAACGCATGGCTGCATTTTGTCTGCTTCATTATGTTCAATCATGTCTGCATTTCAGCGCATCACTTAAATTAATCATTTGGACCTCCGCTGCAGGAACAAAACAATCAACTTTTCTGAGTTTTCTGTATGACACCTAAAAAGAAATATCACAAATGTAAAAAGTTGCAAATAAATATGGATATTTAAAAAAGTTTGTTAAATATTCCACAGAAAAAAATGCAGGTTTTGTGTTTTTATACCAAAAAAAAACAAAACAAAACAAAAAACAGTTTCAGTCTATATTTATACTTAGAATGTTACGACTGGGTCTAGACCATTACAAATTAAAGCTGCAAATCTGTTTTTTGTACTTTTAATGTGCTTAAAGAATAAAAAACAATCATACAGATTATGAAGATGAGGTGTTGTCTGTGTCTGGGTATGAAGTGTATGATAGTTAAATGGAACCAAGCAGATGAGTGGTTTCAGGGAGGCAGCAGAGAACCCAGAGCTGCCTAATGCCTCTGGCTGCAGTAAGAAGACCAAATTCAGCCATGCAAGTTCAAGTGTCCTGACTTAAATCAAAGGTTCCTGGTCCAAGTAGAGGCCTCTGCAGTCGGGCTTGGTGCAGTCCTGGTACAGAGAAACCCAGGAGAAGAGCAACCAGTCGTGAACTGCAACCGAGAGAGACGAGGTTCTCTACCATCAAGTAGGCACTTGAGAGCTTGAGGGAATTACTCACTCAACAAGTATATTGACCTTGAAACAGAAATACCATGAAAGACCACCACAGCTGGCTTACACTTTTGTTATTTGACACTTCAGCCATGCAAGTTCATTGTCTGTCATCGTCCTGGTGAGAATAATGTAGTTGCAAATTATCTGTCTAGATCGCCCCACATTGCCAATCTCCCAGAGGAAGGGGGTGATGTGACAGTCTAGCACCGCTAGCTGATTGCTGCACTCTTTTGGTGCATTCACACCGAACACGGCAGGCGTGGTGGAGGCGTCAAGTTTCAAAGTGAAGTCGATGTAAAGACGCATTCTGCCGCAGCACAATTTAGGCAGCGAGCTTGACGGGACGCGTCAACCAATCAGGGACCCAGATTTGAGCATGTGACGTTTTCAGTGACGAGATAAAAGAGTAGAAATAAACTTTCAAGATGGGAACTCGATGCAAGGGTTTTCTTCATGATCTTCCATGCATTTTATCAACCCACGGGGCCCGCTAGGTTCCTGGAAACTGCCCCAGTTACTATTGGGCGAAGGCGGCATACACACTGGACAGATCGTCAGCCCGTCACAGTGCTCATTCTGCTGGATGGACGCTGGCCAGACACCCGGTGGATAGCTAAGCAAGCTAATGAGGTTTCTCCGCGGCAGGAGTGTCAAGGGGTTCAGCAGTAAATTTGAAAGGCGTCATAAGAGTGGTGGCTGACGCAAATTTCATGCGCCTGCTGCATTTGGTGTGACTGCAGCATTAGAGAAATTATTTTTATGACCCCATCCCTGCTGGTGGGAACTAGGGCCTCACCAACTGTGGCCATGTCACTGCCTTCCTGGGCCCAGCGACCCAAGTTTCCAATGCTATTTGGGGATCCCCAACTTCTCTTGGCCGTTTTCCTTAAGGACGGGCCCCACCTTGCTCTCTCCTGGACCCCTGCGGGGTGGTTGCCTGGAGCGTGGGGCGGGTCTCTCGTGGAGGGTTGGGCGGGTGCTCAGAACTCCCAGGTGGCAGTGGGCTACTTGTCTTGGACTGGGGTGCCTCTGTGCTTGGCTCCCTGGTGCAGTATGGGGGAGCTATTCTTCTGGCTGGGCTGGGGCTGACACCCTCCATGCTCCTGTGTCCCCCTGCTCTCTGGTGTTGGGGGTCCCCTGTGGCGAACTCTGATGTGGAACAACCCAAATTCCAAGATTCCCCCCCCCAAAAAAAAAAAAACTTATAATTAGAGTGGAAAGAAAGTAAAGAAGTTCTTTGTTCTTCCCGGAGTGTTGTTTGATTGACATCATCTTACAGCATCTCTCTCATCTGTGCTGCAGCTCCTCAAGTTAAAGTAAAAGAAAGTTTGAGAACCACAGCTGGAGGAAGCGAGATCTGACGAGAACGCCCTTGACTTCTGCAGAAAGGAGCTTAATGCTAATCTCCTCTCCTGCAGATGGTGACCAGCGCTAAAATCTCCAAAGCTTTTCCCTTCTAATTTCTCTGATTGTAGCTTCTAGCTTTTTTACTTTCTCACCAAAAGTGAAAATAATCCAGAATTCTTCTCCTTTTCTGTCTTTCCCTGAAACTTCTGACACACATCATGTAACCATGCAGTAGTTTGTCATCACCTGGAACTGCTAAGCTACTGCTAAGCTACTATTCGATTAAGCTTAAGGCTCAGATTAACTCTAATTTGTTAAAGAAACAGTTTTTCTTTTTTGTAGGCTACTGACTGAAGCATTGGGTTCTGCTTTCACTCTAAGTCAATCCTACATTCATTGAATATCTAATGCAGCTGTTGCTCAACAACTAAGGATAGGAATGCTGATCTCAGCTCCAACAGTTTAGAGATCCCAACAACGATCATGCTAATAGCTGATGAAAAAGGGGAAACGCTTCAGCTGCTGCCGGCTAAATCCAGTCTGAGTACAGTAACAGATGTCCTCCTGACGAATGCTTGAGGTTGTCAGATCGGCAGTGCAGTGGCAGCGCCAACGGGAAGCCAGGAATCAACCCCCTGCTGGAAAAAATGTCAGCCACTTTAAATTTTCACAAGGAAGGTGGGAGGTGAGGGCGTGCCTGTGGAGATGGGATCTCACAGAGGAAATCACATCCCTCTTCCACTCCGTCGGCTGCTGATAGGTTTGTGATATTACACTGATCTGCTGGCCGAGCCTGACATATCCTTTCCTTGGTTTGTGCATTGAAATATTTTCCTGGCAGATCTGAAATGAAGTCATTATCTGGAGTGAGTGTGAATTCTTTTTTGGTTATATTGCTTGGTTTGAATGGTTCAGGTTCAGTAAACCGCCACTAACAAGCACGTGGGTGAGCCCGGTGACTGCATGGCCCTGCCATTTCCCTCTCAATTACCGCGGGAGATTTTTTTACTGGCACACAACAGGAGGGAGAGGAGCTTTATAGTGGATGAAAATATCGGTGTGAATCCGTGGCATTTACATTCAGGCCTCAGTGATGGGCGGAGAGAGGGACGTTTTTGGCTTCAGTCCACGAATGGCAAACATGGTGATCAAAGCAGTTTGGCATGACGGAGAAGCTTCCTATGAGCTGAATGGAAATAAGTATATTCAGATTCAAGGCATCTCTGTGTAAACCCAAGCGACAGCAATGGTTTTGGGAACACACATTTGATCAGGACTATTTGCTCTTAAATAACAGAAAGCTGCTGTAAAAAAAAGTCCCAAATGGGAATCAAATAAAAAAAAAGTTCCAATCTGAGCCAAAAACATCCAGCTGGGAATGAGACCATGACGCTGGCATGGAAAAGGCAGACTGAGAAGAGAATCAATCAGATTTGTTGAAACATAGAAACAAACATCAAGTTTTTGGGAGCCTGTTGGTTCATTCAAGCATTTAAAGCCACTCTGATCAAAATGGTGTTTTCAACATTTTCATGTGGCATTTTTCTGATGATGGAGAGACTATGTATGAAAAAAATTAAATAATATTTCAGAGTTTTTC
This sequence comes from Oryzias javanicus, assembly GCA_003999625.1. Classification (NCBI taxonomy): domain Eukaryota; kingdom Metazoa; phylum Chordata; class Actinopteri; order Beloniformes; family Adrianichthyidae; genus Oryzias; species Oryzias javanicus. The sequence continues at coordinate 6,210,670 of CM012437.1, forward strand.
TTTATTCAATTCATTTTGAAAAGGAGAAGGCAAACAAAAGCAGTTTAAAAAAGTTAAAATTACAAATAAACTTTTTTTAAAATTGATAAGAGTTTTTGCTTTTTTTGAGTTTCAAATTTACTTTTATTTCAAATTTTCAATATTTTTTTCAAGCTTTCAATGTTATTTTTTCAAATGTTCAATTCCATATGTATTTCTGAGTTCAAAAGTGCTTTCACATTTTTTTTCTTTTTTTAAATCTACAATCCCTGTTTTTAAAATTTTCAATCTGTTTTTTGGTTCACTTTAAGGGGATCCTGCTTGCCATTTTATTCAATTTCTAATGTTACTCTGCAGGTTGCGAGGGGCTGCAAGCTCGTGGGAGAATGTTTCAACAGAGAGCTCTCATGTATGGGTGATGGTAAGGGGGGGCGGTGTTGCTCTGTGCCATCAGTCCCACCCACAACTCGAAGGAGGAATTTCTAATGAACTCCAGAAACTCTGAGCTAGAAAATGACAGTTTTATTTTTGTTTTGTTTTACTAAAAAAGTTTAACAATGATTAAAATATCGATTTTAAAACTGTTTTTTTTTTTTTTTAAATAATGATCGATTTTTAAATAGATCAAAAGATGATTGGAAGGGGTCTTTAAGCTGGATGATGCAGTTTTTCCTTTAGACTGTTGTTACTAAACATTTTATCATATTCTGTGACAGTAAAACAAGACAATCCCTCAATCTGGTTGAACTTTCAAATCACTTTTGTAGTTTCATACTTTCGAGTCTAAGGTCTGTGGAAAAGTAATGGTGCAACTTTGGGTTAATTTTCATTAATATTGTTTTCATTGGATAACATATTGATTAATAAATATTTTATTATGAGCTTAAAATAGTTCATTAAAAACACAAATATTACATATATTCCTATTAGTAAAGGTTTTCTGCATTTCATTTTTGTTTGTAACAAAGCTCAGAAGTGCATCAATTCACCAAGAGTCTTTTTTATTAATTGTGTAACTTTATTTTATTTTTTTATTTTGTTTAAAAACTGTCTTTCATGAAAGCATTGATTCCTCCAGCCCATTTAATCCTGCTCAAGTTTTAAAAGTGCGGCGCTTCTTTTCATCTTAAACCACGTTTCAGGTTTCAAGATGGCTCTTCATAACTCAAATGGCTTCTTATAGCTGGCAATAAAACGTTATAGAAGGCTAAAGCTGGAGGGTGAACAACGCCAGCAGCTGCTCGCATAATTCAAATCTACTTGTTCCAACAAGAAGTGTAGCTTTTTTTTGTGGTTCAGTGGAATTATTGGTTTGCTGTGGATTTTGTATTTAGCATTAGAGCTTATTCTTGTGTTTTTGGAACGCCGTTATGTTCATGCCTGCATATGCATGTGGCTTCTCTGTTAACGAGAGACCCTATTAACACACATGTTAAACAAAGAAGGTGGGGCCTCTGATCTTCAGTCCTCTACCCCATCCTTGGTGAGGGAAACGAGGCTTGGCGGCTGAACCCTTTGGGTGCTGGCTTCCCGTCCCGGGCCTGATTGTTCTCTCTCCATGCAGAGAGAGATCCCTGGTTAGACCTGCGGCTCCGGAGCCACATGTTGCTCTTTTATTCTTCGCTCTGATTAAAGAAAAGTTAAGTTTTTAGTTTTTAAAAACTAACGGCACCACCAGAATTAAGGAAAAGTGGATTACAATATTTAAGCGTGCCTTATGGGTTGAGAAATACAGTGAGAGTCACAATTGGCTCTGATTTATTTTTGAGTTGGAGTCGTGTATTTTTTGCAGAGATCTACCACAAATGGTAAAATAAACTTGTTTTTCTAACCACTGCTGACATTACTCTACCTGCTACTACATTAGCAGCACTGAGCTGATTCTATGTGACACAAGGTGTCTTTTATTTTGAAAGGAAATCACGTGAATCTCTGTCAGAAGTTATAAACTGTTTCTTATTTTGAAAAAGAAAAGGTATGTTCTCTTTATATTTATGTTTTATTCATGCAAAAGATTTTGATTTATAATAACAGAAGCGTTGATCCAAACAATACGTGTCTTATTTTTCTGAAGAACAAAGTCAACCCTTGTGGCTCCTTCTGGGTTTGGACCCGAATGGCTCTGTAAGTGCTGAATGTTGCAGACCCCTGGGCCTATGGGTCAGATCATATCCGAGCCAGGGGGTGTCTGTGTCCCCGTGGTGCCGATTCTGTTCCTTGCCTTCAAGTGCTGGTCCTCTCCAGAATTCCCAACAGTGAGGGGAGCCTGCTCAGTCCACGTTTACCCCGCTCGTAAGAAACCCCCACTCCTCTTGGACGGGAGGGAGGGGCCCCTGTAGTAATTCAGAAAAAACTAAACTGTCCTGCAGAAACACAAACCAGGAATTCCCTCAAGTAAGTGGTTTGTTTTTCTGGAGCTGCAGTAAAACAAACATCATACCTGAACTCATTTATGAAGAGATGAACCACTATCATGTTAACGGACATTACACCTCAAATTAAGAAGATATGTGCAAGGAAGTTCAATTTACTTTAAATTAATTCTCTAATCTACCAAGATAAGACATTGATATTTTTTGTAGTCAAAATACTTTCATATATTATTATTATTATTAACATAAACTACGATGAATTTTATAAATATAACTGATATTTCATAAATCACTTCTTCTGTTGATTAAAAAAACGCATAATTTCACTTTAAACAAAAACAGAAAAGTGAGAAAAAGCCTATCTATAGCCATGCATTCACTAAAGTGTCAATTGTTCCTATAAGAAAAATTCCAGAAGTCCATCGGACACAAAATTGTTTATTGAGAATTTGTTAATTGCTTAAAAATTACTTAAAGCTTCTTACAATTCTTGTTGCTAGAATGTGATAAGACAGACATAATGTAAATCAATCAGGGTCTTTTTTTTTTTTTCCTGATCACAAACACTGTGAGCACGACTTGATTTCACACTCGTCATTCTTCACGAATGGAGAGCAGACTACAAGGACTGTCTGTGCAGCGCTCACATGGACACATGGAGAATCCACAAACTTCCAGAGTGTGGTCGACTCTGGGTATGGCAATATTTCAGACACAACGTTTATCACATCAGTCGAGCACAATTCAAATAAGCTCATATGGTTTAATGGAAATGAACAGGACCATCAGGAGTGTACAGAAGAAGGAAGCACCATTTATGTTAAGGTTACAAACAAGTACAGCACAACAAGGGATTTAAGACAAACTGTCACACAACACTTTGTTTTAGTATACCTGGAAACACTAAGTCACAACCAATAACACAATATCCAACGATCTCTGTTGGCTTCGTGAAGTTTCTGCTGGAAGCAGCGAAACATCAAAGGAGAAGTGCTGTAACGCAACAGACTTCATGTGGCTCTCTGCACCCTTTTTCAAATACTCTGTTCTCTACTTTAAACTCCAGCTTCAAGTATTGCTACATGTACAGTACCTGCAGATGATAAGTCTCGACAGAAAGAAGTTCATTTAATATCTGCTTTTATCTCGACTCAAAACAAGTAGGATTCTGTCAGGAAAAGAGGCGGGAAAGGCAAAGCTCTGAAATCTCCAAAGCAATGATCTTCATAGCCAATGTAAAACAGAAAAAATCTGTAGCGTACTGCAGCAACCTCAAACCGGCGTGGTCCTCCGGTTCCCTCCGTCTTTCATGTCCTTCTGGAAGCAGTTGTGGACTTGTAAAAAACCGGAGTCTCTCTCGGGGCTGTAAGGCCCACTTCCACCCTTCAAAGGGTCCCTGTTTAGAGTGTACAGGGATATGTCTCCCATTGGCAGACCCATCCCCAGCGCCCCCCCACCAGATCCTCCACCGATCTTCATTCCCAGAGGGGAGGGCTCACGGGACGGGTTGGTTGATCTGGAGCTGGAGCGCCTCCGTGGGTAGCGGAAGCTCGGCATGCGAGAGTACGGGGAGGACGAGGAGGTGCCTTTGATGAAATGTCATGGCTTCTCGAAAGTTGCACCTCTTGTTCCTCTAATTGGACTGACCAGATGGCCCAGACCACAGATTGCCAGCCACAATGAAAGAGAGAGCCCCGAAGTAGAAGGACCAGCCGTAGTTATATTGGTTCTTCTTGTCCTCGTCTTTCTTGTCACTGGGATCTCCAGCATTACTAGAGATGTAAACAATGATACCGATGATGTTGCTTAGGCCTGAGGAGATGAGAAAAGATGAAGTGAGAGCGGGTTGAGGGTCAAAACAAAAACATCTTTCAGGATATTACAGCACAATGTCAAGAAAAAGAGGCTTCTGCTGTAGGAGGGGGGCTTAAAATATCCATGTGGAAGATAATTGATGTCACCTCAGCTCATGCTTCTATTCGTCACAGATTGGATGTCTTGCTGTACCTGCAGCCACAAACAAGATGCCTGCGCTGAGCAGGATGCTGTTCCTCCTGCTGTAGATCCGTCCCACTCCGACACACAGGCCGCCCAGCATCAGCAGAACATTGCTGAGAATTGGGAATAGACTAGAGGCACGGACTATACCTGTTCAGATAAAAGCAGAGGCAATAAATGTAAATGTCAGATGTTATCAGCTTTGCTTGAGTCTAGAGGAAGAATGCAATTATATTTATTTAGACTTTTAGTTTGAAAAAAATCCCACAGGAGCTCTGTGAATAAACATAATGTGTTCCAGGAAGGAGCGAGGAGGCACTCGAGGGAATTCTGACTAGAGACGTGAACATGAGAGGCACATGTGGACTTCTGACTTGAAGTTTACTTCAGCAACATCTTTTGTCAAATTGTTTTATATTGGTGTTTACACAGAAGTACATTATTGTGTCCCTCTGGCTGTTTTAAAGGATCATTTTACCAATAAGAACCTTTTTTAAACTAAACTTGTGCTTCCAAACACAAGTGACTTGTGAAGATCCCTAAAATCTAACCTAACTACAAATGATTACATCCAGCAGCAGCTGCGCTAACAGTTTAAGAAGCTGAGCTCATTTTGGGTTTGACAAGTTCTTCTTTGTATTATTTATAGGGCCGGGAACCGATTAAAAAAAAAAAATGTAACAAATTAATTGCAAATCTTGGAAAGAAATAATCGCAATTAATCATGTTCTTTACTAAACTACAAATAAATGCCATATTATCTCTTTAATTTAATAAAATAGCAATTACAGAATGTAAAAAAAGAAGTTCACATTTATTTAGACAAAGTTTAATTCGCTGCGGGACAGGACATCTGAGGGCGTTATTATATATTTACGCATTAATTATGATTTATTAATCGTGTGCGTTCACGTGCCAACTTTCACAGTGCTAACTATTTAACTTTTGCAAGTTTTGCAAGGTTGTCCAGAAGGAAAAAAACCCCACAACCTTCATTTTCACTTTTCATTTATACTGCAGATGTAATTTTGCAAAACTACTGGATTCTCTCCACCATATCTAACACTAGGTTCACGCTGGATGCGGAGTGGAGAGCGGGCGGCAACTGCTCTCCTGCAATTCACACCAGACGCGTCTTTCCGCGACGGTTGACAGGCGCTTCTGCTAGAGCTTTTCTTTGTTTGTTTGTTTTTTTCCATCATTGGTAAATTAATAACCTAAAAATCTAAAATGCCTCCAGGAATCTGCACAAATCTGCAAATAATTTAACATCTTCATGATATTATGAGGAACATTTCAAAAGAACACTTTTATTAGTTTGCAATATTCTAGTAAAAGTCCTATTATTAAACACAACACTTCAATAACAGCTGAGTTCCAGTGACTGTCATGACATCATCCTTTTATAGGGAGTGGATGGAGATGTCATGATACATTAGGAGCCGTTGTGATAACTCCATCATCACAGAGGAATGAAAGAGAGTTTTAATGCTGGAGGAGCGAGGTTGCACTGACTTACGTAAGATGTACTCCGAGCTGTCTGTATCATAGTCGTTATCTTCAGGAAAATGATTGATCCGGAAACAGCTTCCTTTGTTGATGCCTGTGGAAAAGCGAACAGCTCAGTGAGTGTGATCGGGACTTAAATGAAAACACTCTGTCTTCATAACAAGGCTGGACCTGACAAGTTCCAGGATGTAACGGAGTCCCTCGTGGGCAGCTTGAATGACATGTAAATTTCAGAAGAATGTGTTGTTTTTAAGTGGAAAAAATACAAAACTATGCATGAAATGTTCTCTTCTTTTGGTTTATATCTTTGACAGAGTCAAAAACCCTTTTCAGGATGGGCTGGTGTAGATCCAAAGTTCTGAGGCTCTCTGGCCCTCAGGCACTTTGTGTTCAAAGACCAAATCTCTTCACTGAGAAAATCTTCCCTCAACCTTTAAAAGAATAAAACATTGGATAATTATGAATATTGAAAGATTAGAATTTGAATGAAAAATCTGGATTCTGATAAATTCCCACCTCTTTCTTTGTAGCTCTAAAAAATACATTAACACTAACGAAACATTTTCAAAGTCAGTAACATTTTTGTATAAACAGCACAAATAAAAAAAACCTGAAACAAAACAAGACAGCCTTTGATTACACAATATTCAATAAGACCCTCATATAACGGCCCACAGCAGTCCTTCACTGAACAAAACCTTATTGTTTTGCAACTCTTTTTTCATAGTACTACCCATTTGGGCGAAGGTTTTGCTCCCCCAAAAACTCACCAAAATACCTGGTGAAAATCTTCGAGCCAGGGGGTGCTTTCAATATGCAACGTAAGAAGGGGGCGGGGTCAAGCTGATCAGTCATCATACAGTCTATGGGGGAGAGGCAGATAGGATCACGAGTGTTACTGCTGTTAGCATAATTAGCAATGTGTGTTTTTTTTTACATAGGCTTCATCCAAATCCTTCACTATGTACTTTGTAGTGCCCCATATAGTGCGTCCACCGTGCACCATTTTGTAGTGCTGTCCAAATCTACAATTCCAAAATTAAAGTGCACTATTAATTTCCCAGAAGTCTCCACAATGCTAGCACTTTTAGCAACTTGTGCATAGTTAGCATGATTAGATAGTTGATGTTACTGAGTGCAATGCTAGCACTTTCAGCAATGTTAGCATCCTTAACATTTATAATTAGCATTTAACATAGCATTTAGCATAATTAGCTAAAGTGAATGTTTGGCTGCGGGGGACATAAAACAGCCATTCTGCTAATAAGAGCAGATAGAAAGAGTGTGGGTATGGTGTCCAAAGTCAGTCCTCGAGGGCCAGTGCCCTACATGTTTACCAACCAACCTGCCATTGAATTATTGGCCAAACACCCCTGATCCAGCTAACCAGCAGCAGAAGATAAGACAGGGTTTAGGAAAACCAGCAGGAGGCTGACCCTCGAGGACCGACTGTGGACACCCCTGGTGTAGCAGTTCCTTAACCAGGGAGGGGGAGGACCAACTGCCTTTCCACTCCATCCTTTTCCATGTCTTTCTCATTTAAACTTTCCTAATCTTTGCCACTTCCTGCACCGTCGCAGCTCTTCACTTGAGTGGTCCCTATCATTCCCCTCTCTCTAGCAACATTGTAGAACCTGTTGACACATTTTTAGTCCAGTTCTGATAACCTGCTGGACATCCCTCCATATCTTTTTCCCTGCTTTGCCAATTGAGTGACTCCTTTATATCCAAGTCCTAAATGCCTTTGCCATCTCTAACTTCACCTCATGCTGCATCTCACTGTAAGCTTTCTTCAATCTTCGGAGTGACCAACTTTTCTTATGCTACTTTATTCATTTTTACATGCACTGTTGAAGCTCTTCATTTCACCACAAAGTCTTTTTAACTGCTTTCCTCATGAAACATCAAGTACTTTCCTCCCAGGTATTGCTGAGAGAACGTCCTGATCTCCCAAAGTCTGTTTACTTTTTCTCTTAAAAGCCACCTAGCAGTTTTCCTTTTTCAACTTCCATCACTTGAGCCATTTGCTTTGAGCATCATCTTCCTCACCACCTGTCATCCTAAAAACATCATCCTAAATACACTATCCCCAGCCACAACTTGGAGTCACTGATCTTTTTGCTCTTCAAGACAACAATAAATTCACAAAGTATAATCAACTTTTGTGCTCCTCCCTCCTCTCCTACATGAGTGTGCTCCTCTTTTTTCTGGAAAAATGTATTCACCACCACTGCCATTTCCATTCTGTTAGCGAACGTCACCACCATCTGTCCCTCTGCATTCCGGTGCTGAACACCAAATCTACTCATTACTTCCTCGTCACCAACGTGTCTGTTGAAGTCTTATCTAATCACCACTGTCTCCTCTCCAAGAATCACCTCGTATATCTCCTGCCAGAATGTCTCATTCACCTCTATTTCACATCCAAACTGGAGGACATAACCACTGACAACAGTCTACACTTCAAGTTCCACTTCCAGCTTCACTCTTTGCCCTACCTACAACTCCCTGTACTTCAGTTTTAACTTCATCTTCCTCCTTTTCTATTCCCACATTAAAAAAAACAGATTGATGCTGCTTCCAATCCCTTTCTTGCATGCCAGCTAAAATTATCTATATTTTACTAATAAAATGGCAGGATATAAACTAAAAATGGTTACATTTTAAATAAATTCTCAGAATATATTTTGTTAATCAATACAAAAGTGTCAGCTCCTGTGAAAGCTGTGTTTATTATCGGTAGATGTCATTTTATTAATGCCAACAGCTTCCAGAATCAGAAATCCACATGATGGTCTTAGTGTTGCCATAGCAACCCTTCATGCCAACACCCCCTTTACAAATCCACAAAAAGGGTAAAGCTTAGTTCTAGATAAGATATTTTTCTAAATAGGGGCAAGTGTGAGACACTTAACTCAGCACAAACGTAAATTGCGTTTTGCAGAATATTTATTTTACAAAATGTTATTGGAAATACATTTATCATATTATTTCTCCTCCTAAATAGCATGTTTCTAAAGAATGCACAATGAGCAGAGTATATGAGTGCTTATGAAAAGTCTGTGAAGTGATTTGTGCAACTGCAAACAGCACACCTATCTAACTGCTCATCAATGCAAATTTTAATCAGCCAATCACATGGCATCAACTCAATGCATGTAGACACGATCAAGACGATCTGCTGCAGTTCAAGCAGAGCATCAGAATGAAGAAGGACAGTGATGAAGTGACTTTGAACCTGGCATGATTGTTGGTGTCAGACGGTTTGACTATTTCAGAAACTGCTGAGGTTTTCACCCACAACCATCTCTAGGGTTTACAGAGAGTGGTCAGAAGAAGAAAAAATATACAATGAGCAGCAGTTCTTTGGGTGAAAATGTCCTTTATGTCAGAGATCACAGGAGAATGTCCAGACTGGTTTCAGCTGATAGAAAGACAACAGGAACTCAAATAACCACTGGTTATAACCGAGGTCTGCAGAAGAGCATTTCTGAACGCACAACACGTCCAACCTTGAGATAGATGGACTGCAGCAGCAGAGAACCACACCGGGTGTCACAGGAACCCAAGGCTACAAATCACAGAAAATTGGACAAATGTTGCCTACTGGTCTGATGAGTACGGATCTCCACGGTGACGCAGTGGTTAGTGCTGGTTTTCCAGAAACTCTGTCTTTTATCTGCTGTCGATTAATCGTGGAAGCCCTATACGTGGAGCTGACAAATCTGCAACAATTGTGTGATGTTTTCATATAAATATGGACCAAACTCTCTGAGGAATGTTTCCAGGATCTTGTTGAATATATGGCACCAAGTATTAGGGCAGTTCTGAAGGCAAAACGAGGTCCAACCCGGTTCTAGAAAAGTGTACAAATTGGTATGTGAGCGTATACCAAAGGCAGGAACTTTCACCTTTAACAGCACAGTTTAGTCTCAGACCCAAAGTTTTGTGTCAAATTAGTGAAGGGAGATATCTCCCTACATCATCAAAATGACTTCACGAAAATATGTTAATCATGAAAGCAATCAGCGATACTTTCTCTGCTGCTCTGTGGGCTCCATATTTCACAGGTCTGACAATAGAAAACAGATCTATACTGTGAGCACTTGAGGGACCAGAAGCTTAAAAGAAATAATTCTACAAAAAAAATGCAATCCCATATTATCTACGTGCCTTTAACTCTTTAACACTGAAGATGTCACTGGAGATCTGTAAAAAACAAAGGCTGTAACTTTGATGGTTTATAGTGAATCAGCTGATTCTGACACGGAGAAAAGCAGCTTTTCATATTCCGACATGCAAAACATTATTAATGTATGGTGTTGCTTACCAGCGTTTAAGACCGCTTTTTTTCGCTACTGAATTCTCTGGAATTGAATAAACGGTTGAAGAACTAGAACTAACACTTAAAGGGTTTAAAAAATAAGAGGTTTTCCATGAGAATGACTTCTTGACCACAAAGGTTTTTTTACGGCAAAGAAATGATCCCATGAAAACATTCTTATTTGCTATGAAGCATTCACCCACTTTAGGAATTTTTTCCTCAAAAGGAGAGTTTTAACACACAAAAACCAGTAATGTGGTGTACAGAAGATTATTCATCATGCATTATCATGATGAAAGATAAGAAAAAGAAACTAGAAGTATGTTTTTTTGAAAGTTATTAATTGAAAGACTTTTACTTGATCTTCTGATTATGTACTAAAGAGGATTTACATGGTAATATGACATGGGTTTGAGCCCTAAAAACTGGATATTTTCAAGCTTTTTCTGTATCTTTTGTATTTAATTATGAAAGCAGAACACAGAGAGCAGCTAAAGCCTCAGGTGGTGACAACCTTTGCCACTCCGGGGGCTCAGACGGCAGTTCAAATAGGGTTATCACAATCAGACAGCAGTGAATATAAAGGATCAAAAATCCTCAAATCATATTTTTTATTAGGAGAACTTGGTAACTGTTCCAAAACCAGATCTTAATTAGTAAGGTGAAGTTACTAAAGGTGAAGTCCTTTTAAGGATGTTCAGCTGACCGATCTGAAGTAAATGTGTGCTCTTTGTCAGAGTGGACCAAGAAGCTCTGATGGAGCTTTTACACAAGCCTGTGTGCAGGCACCAGAATTTGTTTCTGGGTTATTCTGATGTGTTTGGTGGATCTGAACGATGGTAAGAACTCTGGAGATAACAGTCATGGCTTTTTTCCAAGTCAATTATGTGTAGTTCAGTAATAGTTTGAATGCAGACAGACTGTACAGTTAATGTACAGTTATTTTTAGGGTTTCTCAAACACTTTGCAGTTTAAGAAAAAGAAAATCTACACAGCACAAACATAAGAAATGAGCAAAAACAAAAAAAAAAGTTGTAAAACGTCTAAGTCTCCCTCTGATGAAAATCATGTTTTTTTAGTTTTAACATGTATTTGTGGCATTTTTCTTATAAAAGAGAACAAATGTGATCAGAAATCATTTGGTTTTTACATTTCTGAGTGTTTCTACTTTTAAATCTCTGTCAATCAAACTATCACAGACTGTTTGAATGAATGATCTTCTTTCCATGCACTAAATGCACTAAACCCTCATCTGGTCTGGCTAGTGTGTCTAGTTCAGGTTCTGGAGAAGAGAAGGTGGTATCTTCACATTGACTGCAGTCAAATGAGCCGCTGTTCACATTTCTGTGGTCCAATCAGCCGTCACTGGATTTCTGGTGTGAGTTTCATCCAATACTTACGGTAGCAGTTATGAGAACGCTGGAAAATCTCCAACAGACTCCACGGAGCTTCTTGATGTGACCACGGAAATGTGAACGGCGGCTCATTTGACCGCAGTTATAAAGTATTGTAAATGAATGAAAGAGCATTTGGATGTTAGCTTTCATTATTTTCTGCTCTGAGAAACCAATGGATTGAATGTATTGATCACAGCAACGTCAAGAAACATCAAAGAGTCTTTGGTGAACTGGAAGGAGAAAGAATCAGGATTTTGGAGGAAGTTCTGTCCATGAAGATCTGAGCTGACATCCGGATCAGAACCAAACGGCTGGAAATAACCAACATTGCTTGACATTTTCATGTAGCAGCGGTGAAGATTTATTCTAGCGAGACATAGAGCTATAATAATCAGACAGGGAGGGATCAGGGGCGGGGCTACTCAGCTCAGCTCTAAGAGCCACGCCCCCTCTGAGGAGATTTTGGAAACAGAGGCTTCAGATCAACATGAAAACTGCTTTTAAGACATTTAGGTTGTGGGATTTTGGTGAAAAAGTTAATATTTAAAACACTACTGGGAATGTTTTTTCTATTTTTTTATTTAAAAAATTCTCAGCGGGAGACTTTAACTAATAGATAATATTTGTGGTGTATGGCATTGTTTTGTAATAATTATGTTTGGGGAACTACAAAGTCGCACATTGATGACCTCATAGCTGCCAGAGATGCGCTGCATTCAGGGATACAGGGATGAATGTTAATGTAAGTAAACAGTTGGTTCCTTGAAAACACAACAATAGTTATGGATTAAAAATCACATTAACACAATTTTTTTAAATGCAAAATTTGTCTGTAATAAATCAATGATGATGAACGTGAATATTTGGCACTGCTGTTTGAAATATTTAAGTAACAATCTGATTCGTCAGTGCAATCAATGTGAACAGCACACAATCCAGAAAGGAAAAAAAGGCCAGAGAGTTTAAAGATAACATGAAAAAATAAATATATGCACAGAAGGTTAGTCTACAAATAATAGGAGGGGGCTGCAGCATAATGAGAGGGCAGAAAAGAGAGTGAGCTCACCAGAGGAGGTATCTCCCCAGAGCCCATCTGTCAGAGTTACCGAAGCCGATCTTTTATTACTCAGCAAAGCTTCACCATAGCAACCTCCCTCTAGCAACCCAGAATCCCATCTCCAGCTCCACTTCTCAGAGGACGCCTTTGACATCTTACTAATGTATTCACCACTCTACACACACCGCAAAAAACAGAATGAAGCTTTTATGATTCATAGAAGCTGAGAGGAAAAACAAATCAGCAAAATTTAAACTGTCTGAAGTCAGAATTGTTACTAAGAAAAATCTCTCAACTATAGTTGAGTTTTCTTTAAGATTTTTACAAAAGCTTTACTTTCTTATTCTTTATTAACGCTTTAACAAAGGTGACGCCAAAACACAAAATCTTTAACATACTGTAATTTTTCAACTGTAAACACGATAATTCCAGTAGATTTTGAAGGGAAAAAAAACACTAGAGCTTAGGTGTTAAAGGGTTAAAAGTTTGCTCAATTTTCAGCAAACCATTCACTTGTTGAACCAAACGTTGACACGGGTAAGATCAGCGTTTGGACAATCCTCCTCAGATGGATTAGACAGCAACTATAGAGCGACATTATGCTGCTTAATTTACCTTTAACAATCGCCTGCCGGCTGTGAAATCTCCTAATCAAACCGTTTCACCACAAAGACAAGTGGCAGAGTGTGAAAGAAGAACTCCATATAAAAACTAAAGAAGGTGTTAAAAGTCATAAGATATTTAGGGATTGTTGAATATGTATGCGTTTAAGAGAACACTGTGGAGCACTCTTCTATCAGGAAATGAGAGTGATTCTTAAGGATACTCAAAAAACAATTTTGACTCTTGCAACACAAGAAGAGGGATGTTTTTTTTTCTGATGAATCCATTTTCCATTTGAAATTCTAAGTCAATTGCAGACCTAAAGGTAGGGTGATTTCTTAAATCCTCATGTGTCAAAGCTAAGGCCCAGGGGCTGGATCTGGCCCACTGGGTATTTATATCCGGCCCTCCAAATCTTTATATATTATTATTATATAATAAATATTATTTTGCGGCAGTAGCATATTGCAACACATTCTCATCCCAAGTTGTCACATTTCGACGTTTAGTTAACCCTTGCGCTATCTTATGGGGTCCAGATGACCATAGGCTTACATTGACGTGTTATCCGTCCCATGATGAATGTGGATGAAGGTAGACAGGATTCCATGTCTGTCCAGGAAGAGTCTGTGCTGCAAGCTCCGCCCCCCGGCTCACACGACACCCAATTTATCCCCTTACCAGTGAAAAAAAAACTTTCATTTTAGACACAGAATCCCGTATATCTTCCAGTTGTGTTCTGTCTTCAATAAATTCCAGCTCAAATAGATGTTTGTTACTATTTCTGCTGCGCTCCCTTAAAACACCCCCCGCCCTCTGCTGCCCCCTACAGGTTAAAATGAGGTATTACAGTTGAATTTTGTGATTGATCAAACCATGTAATTTGCAAAAGTCTGACGTCATGATCTGCAGCTCCAGTGATGATAACAGTCCAGCCCCCAAGCCCCACCCCTCTGACTGGATTTTCACATTTCGGCAGTGGGTGGAGTCAGCCTTCAACTTCCTGGTTTGGTTACCCTTTAAGTGTAAGTGTGTCCGGGCAATGTGTTTATTTAAATCCGAACCTCCAAACCGAGAGATATAAAGTCCTCCCCGCGAGGATAAACCGCGTCGCGCTGAGAAGCTCTGTTGACCTTTTTAAAGTTATAAAACCGCGGTTATGCATATTCAAGCTCTGGAAGCTCCATGCTAACACTAACAGACCGGCGATTATTGGTAATGAAAGTGACGTCCGTATTATAAGACACAATTTTTTCAAAACTCTCCGTTTTGAGGGCTAAATGAAGTGGAAGGGAGAAGGGAAGAATTCGGATTGGGGTTAGTCTCACTGAATCAAATACAATAAAAACGCATTTTTTGGTGCTAAACGCTCACAACCGGGTTCAACTTTTCAACACTCTCACTCCATATAATATAAAGTAACGACTAATCGACTATTTCAATAGTCGATTAGTTGTTAATTAGTTGACTGACCGTGGCAGCTCTAGCAGTACTGGATCTGGGTCAGTACTGGGTCTGGATGCAGTACCAGACACAGACCAGGCTGGGTTAGGGTACAGGTTCTGGCCGCATCCCAAGGTTCTGTTTGTGTTAAAAAATTAAGTTTTTAAAGTTTTAAAAATGCTTAACCCGTGTTTATCCCGTTCGGCCCAGGATATAAGGTGTTTTTTGGATTTTGGCTCTCTGTGTGATGGAGTTTGACACCCCTGCTTTAATCTGTCTCTATTCCCATGAGAGCTGAGAAAGTGATGCCCCTTTGCAGTAACAACTAATGTCCTCCATGTCTGAAGATGCATATAAGAAGTGCTTTCTGCATTCACAACCCCGTGGATCTACATCTGCTTTGTAAAATCATAGATTTCTATCTAAACTAGAAGATGAGTTGATGTAAGAACACTCAGAAAAGTGCCTGCAGCTGGTTGGCTGTAAGTGCGCCCAGACATCACGCTTTATGGCAGCGTTTTACATCACTTTCCTCCTTCTTTTCATCAGAAAAGGACCGTAAAGGAGACTTCCCCCACCAAAGACAAAGAGGGCCAAACAGGAGACTTCTTGATTGCATCGGGGTCGCTTTGTTTACTGCGCGCGGTCTGTGCGCAGACGCGTCCATCCACAGAATATCGACCTGTTGTCCGAAAGCAAGACGCCCAACCCCAACCCCCCCTCAGGGCAAGTTAGCGGGGGATCAAACAGCGCTTTCCTGCTCCAAACCTGCCGTTCTCATCTGCATCACGTCAAGCTTTCCTGCAGAAATCCCATTGTTTCATGCAAAAGTAAAGAAGCTGCTCCTCTTCTGCTTTGATGTCAGCTTTTTTCATCTTTTCACAGAGCAGAGAAAGTGATGCAAGCGCGGATGATGCTGCCTGTGCGCAACAGTTTATCCAGTTGCTTTTATTAAAATATGATTTGGAGAAAATCAATATAAAATATTACAATTTCCTTAAAAAAAAAGGCGTGGCTGGTTTTAGTGCGTCATTCATGCCAACGTTTCCTTCAACACAAACAACTTCCCAGGTGAGACTTTAAACATGAAAGCAAAGTTTTTACAGTCACAGATGGAATGATAACTGGTGAACAATGTGGGAGCTTTTCTTTTTACCTTCAATACAACAAATCCTCCACAGCCCGGAGTGAGTCAGGTCCCCTTTGACTTTCTTGGTCTGCATTTGGCTCTCGTCGGTGGTCACGTTGGTGGCGTTACAGATGTACGCCCGGGAATAAAGCCAGTAGTCGGTGCCGATGGCGACGGTCATGAGGCTGAAGGCGGTGAAGGCTCCCGCGACCGCCAGCACCGTCTGAACCCCGCGGTCACACCACGCCATGGCGGCTCATAACGGGAGACCCCACTCGGCGCGCGGCCACCAGCGCGTGCTGGTTCAGGGGAGAGCCGCTCCTCTCTGCTGCTCTGCCTGTATTCAGAAACTTTGGTCCCAGCTCGACTCCAGATTCTTTGTGTTCTCTCATCAACGCGGCTACAGGTGGAAGCAGAAAAAAAAAAAAAAAAAAACTGCAAGTGCTCCTCCAAAAGAAAAAAAAAAAATGAAGAGGTGTTCAAAATAAATCAAAGGGTCACGCGCACCCAGGATTTTTTTTGGTTTAGTTTTGCCAGATGTTTGACTCTAAATGGAACAATAGATGAAGCATCCAAGCCACGCCCCTCGCTGCTGCTAGAACCAATCATATGTGAGGAAGAGAGTCGCGGTAGGAACAAAAGAAAACGGCACATTGATTAAAAAAATCGAATTGATTGTAAATTAGTTGGAAAAAAATTAGTCCCGATTAATTTTTTTTATTAACAGTATTTGCTAAACAAATCAATTAATTAATCAGATTCTTCACACTTGAATTGTGATTAATCAATAATGATAACAATGTTTTACTATGTCCATTTGTAAACAATAACAGGCCAGAGAGAAAAAATGTTCTTTCATTTTTATTGTCTGATTTTTTTTTAATTTTTCAAGTGTTAACCTAGAAGTGTAAATGGTTTGATCAAAACACATCAACAGTAAGGCAGTCTTCAGTATTACTCCACAAAAACAGAGATGCTAACATACACCCAGAAATAGACCCAGCGACATGTTGCTGAACCATGGTGTCACAAACAGGCGTCAGCTGGTTTCAGCTGCAGTAGGTTTACGGAGAAGAGACAGGAAGACAGCAGCCAGGCTAAGCTAAGAGTCCACGGAGCTAGTCCAGGCAAAAGGTCGGGGCAGGCGGCAAGGAGGCAGAGTCAGGAAAAAAGCAGGGTCAGGTGATCAGATCAGTGTTAACCGCTCTGTATGCTGGCAGAAAGACAGGCAATACTTGGTACTGAGTGTGGTCTGAGCATGTCCTGTGGCTGATGAGCTGATGAAAATCAGGTGTGGAGCCATCCAAATATTATGCGTAGGTGTTGATGGCAGATTGAGTGCAATCAGTACTCAGATGATGGGGACCAGAGGGGGAAACAGCGCCAACTCCTGACACATGGGATCAAATAGTTAACTTTTTGTGCAAAATCGATTTTTTGAAACTTCAAGCTAATTGATTCATTGAGTCAATGATAGACGGCAAATATTAATTTTTTGATTTGATTGAAAATGATAAGAAAAAAGGAAAATATCAAAACCTCCTCCAAAGGACTATAGAATGGTCAGAAGAAAGGTTGTTTGTTTATGTGAGGAATTACCATAAATTCAATTAAATGTATCATATTTAAAAGCAAAACCCTCACTGTCATTGAGTAAGTCATCACATGAATGTAATCTTAAGGCTGGTGTCTGAAACCTTTAAAACTTAAAAAAACATTTGGCTCAATTTCATACTGACCAAAACCCAGAAGCAACCACAGAGTCTTCCTTCACCCATCAGAGAAGAAGATACTGATTTGGATTTATGTTATTGTTACTATTATGATATATCAATGACTATTGTTTTTAGGCATTATCCATCCATCCATCCATCCATCTTCATCCAGGACCAGGTCACGGGGGCTGCAGTCTAAGCAAAGATGCCCAGACTTCTCTCTCTCCGGTCACTTCCTCCAGCTCCTCTGGAGGGACCCCAAGGCGTTCCCAGGCCAGCTGAGAGATGTAGTCTCTCCAGCATGTCCTGGGTCTTCCCCTGGGCCTCCGCCACAGTGGGACATGCCCGGAACACCTCTCCAGGGAGTAGTCCAGGAGGCACCCATACCAGATGCCCAAGCCACTTCAACTGGCTTCTCTCAATGCGAAGGAGAAGCGGCTGTACTCCGAGTTCTCTCCGGGTGACTGAGCTCCTCACCCTATCTCTAAGGGAGCGCCCGGCCACCCTACAGAGGAAACTCATTTCACCGCTTGTAGTCGGGATCTCGTTCTTTTGTTCATGACCCAGAGCTTATGAGCTAGGTGAGTACTGAAACGAAGATCGACTGGTAAATTGAGAGCTTTGCTTTCTGGCTCAGCTCTCTTTCCACCACAACAGAACAGTGCAGCGACCACAAAAGGGCGGATGCTGCTCAAATCCGCCAGTCGATCTCACGCTCCAATCTTCGCTCGCTTGTGAACAAGACCCCATGATATTTAAACTTCTTCACCTGTGGTAGGAGCACTCTACCCACCGAGAGAGGACAAACTACCTTTCTCTGGTTGAGAACCATGGCCTCAGACTCAGCTGTGCTGACACTCATCCTATTTTTGGCATAAATTAAACATGAGCGACCTTCAGCTGTGTGTCTTGGACACTCGAGTAAAGATACTCACCTGGGGGTGGGTCAGATTCGCTGGCGGGGTAGGAGGCCGGAAAGATTTGGAGACCCAAACAGGGTTAGGGTCTGCTGGGAGCATCTGGCTGAGCCTCTGCCCTCTTTAACTTCCACATCTGGGAGAACCTTAATCATGTACTGAGAGAGGCGGGGGACCTTGAGTCTGGGTGGACCATTTTCTCCACCTTCATTGTCTTTTCTGTGGTTGCAAGGTCTCTGGTCCCTGTCATGAGGATAATTCCGGAACCCGATAGTGGACACTGAGAGTAGTGGATGCCGTCAAGTGGAAGAAGGACTCCTAGCAAGCCCGGCTGGCTTGTGGGACTCTCGAGGCTGCAGACAGGGACCGGCAGTTTAGACAAGCTGAGGCCCAAGCTGCTATGGAAGCAAAAACTCTGTCCTAGAAGGAGTTTGGTGAGGACACGGAGAAGAACTATGGGTTGGCCTCGTCGATATTGCGGAAAACCATCCAGTGCCTCAGTAGGGCAAAACAGTTTTCTGCAGGCACTGTTTTTGGTGCAGGTGGGGAGCTGTTGACTTCGACTTGGGACATTGTGGCGGTGGAAGGAATACTTATAGGATCTTCTTAACCCTTCCGCTCTCCTTGGGGTCCAGATGGCTCCAACCACATATTGTTATGCGATTTCTTCAATAACAAATGTGGACGAAGGGGGACAGGATTTTATGTCTGCCATGGACATTAGTGAAACTCCGAAATCAGTGAAAAAAAAAAGTTCAGCGCACTGTCCTGTGGTGTCCAGATGACCCCACTTTTAATGTAAACAAGCTAAGGAGAACGGAAGGGTTAATCCTGCTGACATGCCCCCTGTTGAGGAAGCTGAGGACTTTGGAGTGGGGCTGTCCACCATTTAAGCTGAAGTCACTGAGGTAGTCAATGATCTCCTTGATGGCAAGGCACAGGAACTGGATGAAGTCTGTCAAGAGCACCTTAAGTCTCTGGATGCTGTGGGAGTGTCTTGGATGACACTTCTCTACGGCATTGCGTGGCAGACGGTAACCAAACCACTGGACTGGCTGAAAGGGGTGGTGGTTCTCCTTTTCAAGACGGGTGAACTGGAGGGTGTGTTCCAACTACCATGGAATCAAGCTCTTCACCTTCCCTGGGGAAGTCTATGCCTGGGTACTGGAGAAGAGAGTTGGTCTGATTGTCGAACCTCAGATCCAAGAACAACAGTGCAGTTTCCAACCTGGTCATGGAATGGTGGACCAGCTCTACACGCTCTTTAAGGTGCTGGATGGTTTGTGGGAGTTCCCTCATCCAGACCATCTCCCGTGGTGTCCTGTGGAGGGTGCTCTGGTAGTACACTATGATCTTGAGTTTGGTTCACATAGCCGGCAGTAAGGACCTGTTCCCAATGCATGTTGGACTCTGGCAGGGCTGCTCTTTATCTCTGGTTCTGTTGATAATCTGTTCTCTATGGACAGAATTTCACATGTACCGTTCTCGTTTTGTGCTTCTTCTTGTATAGTGGGGTCTATTTTTTTCTACACCTATACTCTGCCTCTTCTAGAGCAGAGCACAGATGTATGTTCTTTTTTTGCCACCACTGATCTCCTTTTTTACTTTGCCCCCCCCCCCCCATCTCCCCCTCTACAATTTATGTAAATTTTTTGTAATGGACTTGTACTGTTACAATGACAATAAATGCTTCTAATTCTAATTTCTAGCAGTTTGAAGGGGGCTCAAGCAACCACCCCTTTTGCTCAAAGTGCCCATTTTGTCTTTTTTGTCCCATTTCTATGTGTGAAAGCCTACATTCCATTAGTTTTTTAAACTTAACTTGTATTTTGATTTAATTTTGTTTAATTTTCACAATTACTTTTTCAGTTTAGTTGTTATTCTTTTTTTATTTTTGAAGTTATATTTTTTTCCAAACTTTTATTTTTTTTTCCAGACAAATAAAATGTTTTATTTTTTATTCAACCATTTTTTACCCAGGAAAAAAAATCCCGATTCGATTCAATTCAATTCGATTCAATTCAATTCAATTCAACTCAAAAAGCCCAATATCACAAAGAAAATTTGCCTGATTGGGCTTCATGCCGGTAATTTTACAGATTCAGAAAATTAGTCATAAACATGAACAACAGCTAAAAACAAAAAGTAAATAAAATTGGCTATCCACTGGTCTCTTTTTCAAGGGAGTCCTCGTCAAAAGGCAAAAAAATTACACGCACCCAAGACAGGTCATTGAATAAAATATGCTAGAAATAAATAAATAATATGAAATAAAACAGAATATAAGATATTAATGAATTAAAAACAGTTACAGGTTAGTGATATTGTTTCCATGTCTTTCATAAAAACAGCAAACTGAGGCGAAGTTGTGAGCTTTAAAAGCTGAATTGTTTTACAGAGAAAGTTCCAGTCTGCAGGCGCCTGTATTGAAAAGCCATCTTTCCTTTTTCAGTTCAAACATTTGTAAGTAGACGCCCTGAGACTGGAGAGCAAAAGGTCCATCAGATCTGCGCTGCAGAGCCACACTCAAATTGTTATATGAATTTGTGCCAATATGTAATCCTACAAGCAGCTGATGCTGGTCAACCAACTGACGAAGACAATTCAGTGATGAGTTTGGGCTCTACAAATTATTATGAAACGAAAGAGGCAGAAAAGACTGAATCCAATGAGCGTAAAGCCTTGACTGGGGCGTGTGTGTGTAAAACATCCCCATGATCTATGACAGGAAGAAATTTTGTCCTTTTCTCGCATGAAAAGAAAAACAGAGCTTGTTTCTGAAGTAGAAACTCAGTGAAGAGAATCGACATGCGGCTTAAAAGATAATGAATCATCAGTTAAAATTTCCAAATATTTACAAGTATTTACAACTTCAATAACTGAGCCATCCGGAGCAAAGGGGAGGTGTTTTTCTGTTTGTCTTTTTGGTTAGAAAATAACTATACTTCAGTTTGATTTGTGTTTAAAGAAAGATTCAATTCAGAAAAGTTGTGACAAACAGCTGTAAACTGTAATTCCTTTATGGCTTCAGTGAGTGAAGCTGCGAAAGAATAAAAAAACCATGACATTGGCATAAAAATGACAACTGGCATCACTCATTATGTCCTATAATATATATGGTAAAGTCACAAGACTTTAGTTTTTAGTTAAGTTATTCATAAGTATCTTTGTGTTGTCAAGGATGACTGATAAGAGAACAGATTCTTGTCAAAGCTAAGTGTGCTTTGTTCTCTGATGGACAGCCAGAAGAGAATGAAAGGTCAAGCGAGGCAGAAGTAGTGAAAGAGGAAACAGGGAGGTTGATGGAAACTGTGAGCCAGAAGGAGACAGAGGATGAAGAACGAGAAGCAGAGATTGAGTTGAAGCAAACAGCAGCTGGTCAGGAGATGGGGACAGGAACCAACGAGAGGAGTCACAAGAAGGAAAGTGCAGCCAGGTTGAAGTTTGTTACCACAGCAGCTCCAAGCAACCACGATTTGGCAACTTTGGAGAACTCCTACAAACGAATAGAAACAAGGGTTGCTATTATACAATCTGTTATACTGAAAGTTGTCAAAAAGCGTTAAATTTGTGCTCCCTTTTTTTTACATTTCAGAAACAGTTTTACAAATATGTCTATAACTGCAAAAACTCTGAAAAAGAGGGGATTTATCTAATCTACAAAATGTGTTTTAAAATCTGTAATACTTAAAGCCAAAATTATATCAAAAATGAACTAAAAGTAAGAGTTTTAATCTTAGTAATGCAGAGATGGTCCCTCTGTAAAATATCCTTGTGTACATTAATAGTACAGATTCAAAGATGATCAATTCTCATTTGTCAAGAAGACTAACACAACCGATTTTGGAACCAACAGCACTCTCCCTTCAAAACTATGGAGTGTGGCGACATCTTGTGGCCAGCAGCTGTTGTTGCATCAAGAGACGGTCTTACAAAAACCTTTCCCAGAAAAATACAACTCCAAAGCTCCCCTCTTTTATGACAAATGATATAATTTGGTGCAAAAGTAAATAATCAGAGAATTCAACACATGTTTAACAAAGAGCAATTTCCATTTCTTTTTTCTAGTTATTGTAACTTCCTGTTTACTCAAATAACTAGGTGACATGAAACCAATTGTTTACATTACAACTAAATTATAAAAGTAAATGGATTATAAAAACAAAGACATTTTTTATATGCTGCAAAACAGACAATGCATTAAAACAATCACACTAAAATGTATATTTATTTAACATTGACTCAGGTAAAAATAAAATAATGCGTGCAGTATCGCTCTTCCTTCAATGGACCTCCAGTTTATTATTTTCGGCGCTCCTGTGCTGCACCATCAGAGCAGCCAGCTCCTCCTCCATCACCTGGATGACCTCCCACCTGAATTTCTGGGATGTTCTGCATTTCCTCCTCAAAGTCAAGCAGTTGCACAGGACATGTGCAGTCAACGTTCATCGTGTTTGTGAAAGCAGCAAATAAAGGTTCTACAAAACGCAGACGTGACACAGAAATGATGAAGCAGTATTTGACAAAATCCTACAAGAAAAATGAGGGAGAGAGACTCGGTCAGTCGGATCCGTCTGGAATGCTGGAGACAGTTTGAGTCACATGTTGGGGAATCCCCTGCGAACTTCCCCGCAAATGCGAATGACGTCATAAGCGGCGTTTCGCTCGGTAATGATTTTTAAGACGAATGACACGTCACGCTCTTTAATGCCGCAATGAAAGCATAGACCGGAATGACGTCAACCTGCGCAACAGTGGCATGTTATTAACGTTGATATCTCTCCTAAGAAACATTGAAAAGTCAAAATCAAGAATCAAAAATTAAGTCAAAATCACATTTCCAAAGAACAACTAAGAGCAAATCTTAGAATTCAAACTTTCAGAACAAAACTCACAACAATCTGAAAAAGGACAAACCTAAAGCAAAGATGTCAAGAAAAGAAAATAAAAACACATCCTTTGGTGTGAAGGAGGGTGATTGTTTGGAGGGAAACCAGGGCATTTATAAAGTTTATGAATTCCTGGGGGAGGGAAGCTATGGAAAAGTGGCCAAATGTCGCAAATTGTGGAGTCAGAAATTTTACGCCATAAAAATCATGAAAAGTGACAGAGCGGGCCTGAGAGAGAAGAAAACAATGGAACTGATCAAACACCTGGATCCCGACGAGAACCATCTGGTTCGGATGTACGAATGCTTCTCATTCCAAAATATGACCTGCATTGTGTACGAGATCCTGGCACAGAGCTTGCACAACTGTTTGTGCAAGTACCCCGGTCCCATGCATCTCTGTCACATCAGAGTCATCACTCAGCATTTGCTGAAGGCTCTGGAAGCAATCCATGATTTGGGATTGGCACACTGTGACATCAAACTGGACAACATTATGTTTGCGGAACCAAATTCTGTAAATGCCAAACTTATAGACTTTGGTTTGGCTTTGAAGACAGAGAAACTTGCAACCATGACCAGTGTCCAGGTGACCCCGTTCAGAGCACCTGAAGTTATCCTGGGTCTATACCCGCTGGATAAAAGCGTTGACATGTGGACGCTCGGCGTAGTGTTGGCCACTGTCTACTATGGACGCTTTCCTTTCCCTCATCGCCCTGAATATGAAACCATCAGAGCTATGGTGCAGATATTTGGTTTACCTGAGCCTAAAATTATCTGTAAGGCAATGCGAGCAGGAATGTTTTTCATTAGGGACGATGACTGCGGTTTGAGGCTACAGACACCAGAAGAACACGAAAAAACATCAGGAAACCGAATAAATGATGTGAGTCACATTAAAGGTTTTGATGAAATGATTGAAGTTCATCGTAAGATGTTTGGCCCGCACAGTGTCGACGACCACAGCGTTTTCATTGACCTTCTCAAGCGCATGCTGGAGGTCAATCCTGAGAGAAGAATCTCGCCGAGTCAAGCCCTGACTCATGACTTCATAACCATGAACCATCTGTCAGGAGAAAGCCAGGCCAGTTATGCAGCCTTAGCTAAAGGCATCATGGGACCGGTCTAGTTTAGGAAAAAAAAAAAAAAATTGAAATCTAGAGAGGATGGACCCTCCTTTTTATGTGTGTTCGAGGGGTGAATGTTTGGGGGGGTACTGTTAGCTTAAATGTAGGATTTTATGTATTTTAGACAAAAGTATGTTCATATTTTTGTTTTTTACATTAGATATTAGGGACACAAAGTAGATGTTTAGTACAAGTTAAAGTAATTCAAACAACATAAACAACATAAACAAAAAAAGAAAGGAAGAGATAAAAAACATAATCAACATAAAGTTGTAAAAAAAAAGGAACATAAACAACATAAACAAACAAAAAAAAGAAACAGATAGAAACATAATCAACATAAATAAAGTAGTAAGAAAAAAAAAAGATCATAAACACTGGAGCTCCAGTGTTAAAGGGTTGAAGTGGAAAATGTTTTAGCTGTGTGCAGCTGTTTGAGTTGCAGAAGTAGGAAAAATGTAGTGTAGATAAAGTTAGATTTGGTATGATTAAATAAATGGAAATGGAAATGTGTTTGGGTTTTCTCTGGGAGATCCAACTGCATTTTGTATGGGGTTATCAGTGTTATTAGAATTGGTTTGATGATCTAGGCATTTGTGTGTGATTTTTCCCACAATCCAACAGGAAAAGTTGAGTTACAAAAACAGTTGTAGAGAAAAAAAGTATTTCAGCATGGTAGACCGGGTAATTATCATTTGGAGACGGTTTCCTCCAAATTGAACATATTTGAAATTGTTGCAGATTCGGATGTTTAGTAGAAATAAATATTGACATTTATTATTAACTTTTAAACTGACAACAAAATATTAAAAAAAGCTTGTTTTTTTTCTTCAGTTTACATTAGTGAAAAATAATTTAGTAAAATGTAAGTGTTAAAAAATATTATGAATGAAAACACATGTAATTCATTAAATAATATTAGGTACAAGTAAAATAAATAAATTAAAAAGTAATAATATATAATTTGGAAAAAAAACACATTTTAATGCAACCACAAATTTACCAACAGAATGTAAAAAAAATATATATATATAATTACACTGCTCACAAAAATTAAAGGAGCACTTTAAAGAAACACATTAGATCCATCAGATCTCAATATGAAGTTGGATATCTATACAAATAACAACAGGGCAGTGTCTTAGGAACAAAAGGATGCCAAGTCTTTTAATGAAAAAAAAAAGTTCAGGGATGCCCTCACACACATCTGGGAGGAAATGCCATAAGACACTATTCGTCGTCTCATTAGGAGCATGCCGCGACGTTGTCAAGCATGCATACAAGCTCGTGGGGGTCACACAAGATACTGAGAAGTATTTTGAGTTGCAGAAATGAAGTTTTGGAGAAAATGGACTAGCCTGCCACATTTTCATTTCACTCTGATTTTATGGTGTTTACACAATTGAGCCTCTGTAGACTGAAAACCTTTATTTCCATTAAAAGACTTGACATCCTCTTGTTCCTAAGACACTGCCCTGTCGTTATTTGTATAGATATCCAACTTCATATTGCGATCTGATGGATCTAATGTGTTTCTTTAAAGTGATCCTTTAATTTTTGTGAGCAGTATATATATACTACATGTATATATATATATATATATATATATATATATATATATATATATGTAGTATATCTATATTTATATATATATAATTAATATATATATATATATATATTATATATATATATTATAATATATATAATATATAATATATATATATATATATATATATAGATAGATAGATATTAATGCAACCACAAAGGGGCAAAATCCATTTCCCTATTGTGCCGGTCCCAAGTCCGGGTAAATGCAGAGGGTAGGGTTCAGAAGATCATTCAAAATTAAAAACAATGTCAAAATAATCAATTAACAGAATTTTATTACAGGATCCAATGTGACCCAGTACCAACAACTGATTCAGGAAGCACTGATGCCATTGACCTATAACCTAACATTGCTTCTTATTTATGGTGCATTCACACCAAATGCATCCGGAGAGTCAGATTCACGTCTGTTGGCTCTCTTCTGACGCCTGTCAAATTTACTCCTCAATGCCTTGACGCGCCGGCTGTGGAGAAACCGCCAAAGTTGTTGCCACTTCATGGAAAACAAAGATGATGTTGAATGAGTAGCTAGGGTTTACATGTTTTGGAGAGCTCTACAGAGGTGTCATCGCCTTGTCTGGGTTCACCAGCTCCCTGGGTTCTGTGTACTTCACTCGTGCTGCAAGAGCTGCACCTGAGGATCGTTTCAAACATTTCTTCCATCTGTCTATGGTCCAGTTTGAGCTTTAACACAAGAGTGGAGAAATACAAATAAAACTTGGGAAATCTTTTTATTATTTTCTTGATGAAAATACTAAAACATTAAAAGCCCATGAAGCTAGAGCCATCCTGCGCTCGACAGCTGCACTCGTGGTGAGGAGAGCTCGGATGGAGTCGGTGCAATGTGGTTTGGGCGGCAGTTGAAGGCGGGTGCCTTGGCGGACTCTCTACCATTCTGGAGTTGCCCTTGCTGAGAGGCGACGGGCCAGGGTGGGCTTACTCGTGAGCCCCCAGCTCAGAGGGTCGTGTCCCTTCACCTTCAGGTGGGAGACAGGTGCCTGATTGTGGTTTCGGTTTATGGGCCGAACAGCAGTTCGGAATACCCGGCCTTCTTGGTGTCTTTTGGTGCCATACTGGAAAGTTCCCCAAAGGGGGACTTCGTCGTCCTCCTGGGGGACTTCAATGACAGTGGCACCTGGAGGGGCGTAGTTGGTGGGAATGGCCTCCCTCACCTGAACCTGAGCAGTGTTTTGTTGTTGGACTTCAGTTCATGTCATAGTTTGTCCATAACAAATACCATGTTTGAATACAAAGGTGTCCATCAATACACCTGGCATCAGGACACCCTAGGCAGGAGATTAATGATCGACTTTGTAGTTGTTTCAGGTGACCTTCGGCCCTTTGTTTTGGGCACTTTGGTAAAGATCACTGATCCACTGATCACTACCTGGTGGTGAGTTGGATTCAATGGCGGGGAAGAAGCTGGAAAGACTCGGCAGACCTAATCTTACTGTGAGGGTCTGCTGGGAACGTCTGGCTGAACCCTCCATCAGGGAGGTCCTTAAAGAGACTCCAGAGGCAACTGACAGGTACCGGCAGTCTGAGTAAGCTGCAGCCCGGACTGCTTTACTGTTTTGGAGGCAAAAACTCGACCCTGGGAGGAGTTTGGTGAGGCCATGGAGTAGGACTATCGGTTGGCCTCAATGATATTCTGGCAAACCATCCGGCGCCTCAGGAGGGGAAAGCAGTTTTCAGCAGGTACCATTTCCATTGCAGGTGGGGATCTGTTGACTTCAACTGGGGACATTGTTGGGCGTTGGAAGGAATACTTTGAGGATCTCCTCAGCCCTGATGACACGCCTTCCCTTGAGGAAGCAAAGGCTGAGGAAACTGGGGTGGATCTAACCATCACCTAAGCAAATAGAGATTAAATTATCAAAACATTATTGCAAGCTGTTATATCACTTTTTCAGAGTAATTTCTGTGTGTAGTCAAAGAGCTCCTTGGTGGCAAGGCTCCGAGGGTGGATTATGTTTGCCTCGAGTACCTCAAGCCTCTGGATGCTGTGGGAGTGTCTTGGTGACATGTCTCTGCAGCATTGTGTGGGAGAGGGGAATCATACCACTGGACTGGCAGACTGGGGTGGTGGTTCCCCTTTTCAGGAAGGGGGACCGGAGGGTGTGTTCCAACTACCGGGGAATCACACTCCTCAGCCTCCCCGGGAAAGTCTATGCCAGGATATTGGAGTGGAGAGTCTGCCCATCAGTCGAACCTCAGATCCAAGAACAACAGTGCGGTGTTTGTCCTGGTTGCGGAACAGTGGACCAGCTCTACAACCTCTTCAGGGGGCTGGAGGGTTCGTGGGAAATGGTTGGGGAGAGGGAAATCTGTGGTTAGACTTCTGGCCCAGATGAGTGGAAGAAAATGTAAGGATGGATGGACCTCAGTTCTAAGTATTTCTTTATCCAAATAGGAACGGATCAGGAGCAGATGAAAGAGCTCAGATTTATATTGCAGGTACTGTGATGGGCTGGCCAAAGTCTCTGTGCTGTGCTCCAGTTCATTAACGTCGAAATTCTCATCTGAGTTGGCATCTGGTTTAAAAACTGTACAGCAGCATAGCTCCAATATTGCTGGTGGCTTTTTTTTTTTTACAACGGTAATGTTAGCTCTGGGTTGTACGCTGGCGGGGAAGAGTGTAAACAAACGAATGCTGGGATTTCAACTTAGAGTTACTTGCATGCCAACAGTCATAGGTGAATTTCTGATGAACTCCTTGAAATATGTTTTTGTTTTTAGATAAAACTGTACAATCATGGTAGAAAAGATAACTTCCACTGGAAACGACTTTTTAACAGTCTCTCCCAGTTGTACACAGTTACACACAACATGTTTTGTACGAGTTACAAATCAAGAATTTTGCACACACAAATTGCGTGAGTCTACTTTCTCTCTGTATATTTTGCATTAATAAACAGCCAGAGTTATGCATATCACAAAAACGGCATCATGCTTACTTTATTTCTGCTCTAAACATGTATATAACCACTTTTTTCTTTTCTCTCTAAAAAAAAAGTTTACTTTTTT
Source organism: Oryzias javanicus (assembly GCA_003999625.1). Taxonomy (NCBI): domain Eukaryota; kingdom Metazoa; phylum Chordata; class Actinopteri; order Beloniformes; family Adrianichthyidae; genus Oryzias; species Oryzias javanicus. The sequence goes on from CM012437.1 coordinate 6,239,763, forward strand.
TACATGAGTTTCAGCTGTTTAAACCAACAAATGCAAATGTGTGAAACTACTTGTTTTCAAGAATAATCTAGCAGATGTCCTTTCAAATATTGTGCGTTTTTCCTTTCATATCAACTAGTAAAATACCAAATTTCTCACAAAAGTCTTATCAATAAAAACCTTTTTTTTATGTCTATTTTTGGTTCATTTTCTTTCAATGTTTTTAATCTGATGCGTAAACTGTTATGAAGGCATGCAAACGCTATACTCTGTCTTAAAATCTCATTAAAGACATTTAAGGTCATTCTGAATAAATGACTTGACTGATAAAATCTGATCTTTTCAACTAATCTTAATGCATCAACTATCAAAAGGTTCAAAGTATTGTTTTCCTTTCATGCTTAGTTGTAATGCAATAATCTCAAAAATTAAAAGTTGGAAAACAAACAAACAATTAATTAGAAATGGTGACCTTCTCAGGGTGTATCCTGTCTTCAGCAGTAGGTGGGTTTAGACTCTGGCAAACCTGTGACCTAAAAAAGGATAAAGGAGATTCAGATGGACGGATCCAGACAAATTATCATCTTGTGTAGTCACTGAAATGACACCAGGTGGCGCTTTTGTCAAACTAGATTTCTTCTGCAGGAGCTCACCAGAACAAAGGAAGGAAAATTATTTCAGCTTGAGAAAAATATTAGTCTTTTTAAAAGCTTAAATACAGATAGAGTACTTTCATCGTCTGAAGGACAGTGGTGTTAAATCATGTTCTGTGTATATTTTATAGTAGGACTTGATCTATATTTAAGGAAAGGTTAAATTCTTCTTGAAAATTAATAAACATGCACTGTCTGTTAAATTAAGCAAATTTAGTATGGCACAAGAGTATCTTTTTCTCAAGATGCTTCATTTTCTTTACAGCTAAACTCTGGTACTTAGTAATATGTTTTTATGAAAAAAAAAATCAATATTATTGATTGAACAATCAGTCAATATTTTGAGGTCATCAGTAAATTTTTGGTAGCTATAATGTACAATATACATCTACTTCACAAGTCTGTTATAACTTTATCCCAGACTCATCTCAACAGCTTTACTAACAACTGATTACTCCATTTAAAGATCCATGTTAACTGCTTGACCCCAACCCCTCCCTGCTTGTTATGAACACTGTTCTTGATTTGATTGTTTACCTGGGTCAGGTGTGCTTAGCCAATAAGGAGCTTCAATGACCTGTGGGTATGCAAACAGGTAGATCGGCCCTTGAGGACCTCAAAGACATGCCGGTTGATTGATGGATTGTCCCCAGGTGTGACTGTGAGTGTTTATTGGTGTGATTGTATGGTCCTGTAACAAACATGTGACCTGTTAAGGATTAGGGCAAGAGTACCAGGTTGTGGTACTGGACCGGTTCCGGTTGGGGGTCCGGTGATTTAATGGAAACAGCCAGCACGTCGAAAAACAACGAGTTAGGGACACCCAAAACGTCGAAACGGGACGTGGAGGGGTCTGTCCAAACATCAACATGTGATAACTTGGTCGTGAGAATGTGTTGTCCAGCTGTGGTTATTTACAGCTTCTACAGTTAATTTGACATCGTCCATCTTGACTTGTCGTCAATCACTCTCTGCCTCTCTCTGGTTGGTCTCTTTGTTTTTAGACACCTAAAAACCACACAACCTCGCTCCGTATCGGCCCACGACATTGATCAGTGTGTGTGTGTTTGTCTCAGTGTCTGTGTGTTTGTTTTGTGCGTTGTTTGTGTGTTTATAGTGTTGCCCCGCTTCCGTTCAGTCTCAGACAAAAACAACAAAATAAAAAAAGAAAACTCTTTATGAGAATCTTTAGAATAATCTTTATTCATCCATTTCTCTGATCCATGTTCAATATAACAAGTCAACAGACTTTTAAAGACACAATTAGATAAAGAACAAACAATTTACAACAGGTTATAAATCCTATGTATTTATTTGAGTATAGATTAAATGCTGCAGACACTAACATAATAAATATGATTGATTGTAAAAGTATACATACAGATTATTGATGCCTCATGTCTGACTAAGACACCATGTACTTTACACATATATTTATATAAGCATGAGATGAACCCAAAGCTGGATGTGAAAGAGACAAACTGCAGAAGAATCAATACAACAAAACAAGTCTAGCTTTCAGTGGAAGTGTTTCCTCTGCATCACAGATGTTATATTTACACGTATTCAGGTTAATTATCATCAACTTAAAGCATGATCAACAGGCTCAAACTGTGACTGAGAGAGAAAGTTACCCCTCTAACTCAGTCTGTACCGAATCACCTTTGCTTTGCTGAGCAGGTTCCCCCGATTATGCAAAGTTAAATGCCAGGATTATCCCACTGGGTATGGACACGTCTATTAGATATCTAAGTCATGGCTATTTTAACGCTTACAGCTATAGATATGCATCCAACAGACATTGATTCATAGAGGGCTATAGTGCACATGCCATTTATGTCTCTGACAGACAACTTTCCCAAAGCTAATCTCATCACGGTTCCATCATCCACGGGGTAGAAAAGTTGCCACTTTTCTCAAGAAGGTTTAGGGTTAGTTAAATAAGATGAATGAATAACTTTAAGAATCATTTAGAAGGTTATATTAATGGATGTTTACTGTGCTTTAGAGACCATCCTTCAAATGTTTGATGATGGAACAGTGGACAGACTTTGTAAAGACCCATACAACCAAGATCCACAGCGCTACAGGAAGATCTGTTGGAAGTGAATGTTTATAGTATACTTGTTTGAGAATGCATTTATTCGCAGATACCCAGCCAGCAAGGCCAAGTAGACCCTATTTGGTTTAAAAGTGGGCCTCAAATGGGTTTGTCTGCAGTTTCTGTGGTGACCACAGGTGTGTTTGCCCACATCGACTTAAGCTGTGACTCAGTGGGTTAGCTTGCTACGCTAGCCAGCCGCCTGGTGGACGGCGTAGCGTACTAGTGGGCTTCACTGTAGCCTGCTAGCGAGCTCAGCTGAAGCATACTAGCAAGCTCCTCAATAGTGAACTATTGCTTTCCTCTGTAGCGAGCCAGAGAGCTCCTCTGTAACATGCTAATGATCTCCACTGTAGCATGCAAATGAGCTCTTCTACAGTGAGCTAGCGAGCAATGCTGTAGCATGCTAGTGAGCTACTCCATAGCAAGCTAGTGAGCGCAACTGTAACATACTGGCAAGCTCATCAGTAGCACGTTAGCGAGTTTCACTGTGGCATGCTAGCAAACTCTTCTACAGTGAGCTAGTGAGCTCCGCTGTAGCGAGCTCTGCTTTGCACCTGGCGGCTGGATAGCATAGCAAGCTAACCCACTGAGTTCTCATTTCAGCCATTGTGGACAAACACAGCTGGGGCCACCACAGAAACTGTGGGGAGACCCAACTGGGTCCCTTATATTTTAAAACATATGGGGCCCACTTGGCTTTGCTGGCTGAGTGCAGCAGATGTTGTTATCTGCATTATTTTAGGGCATAAAAGAGCATTTTGGGTTAGTTTTATTCTGACCAAAACTCAGTAAAAGACACAAAGTCCCACTTCCCACAGGTTAAAAAAACATTTTTTTTTTCAAATCTTTACAATTATTGAAGTTTTTTTCTTTATAGAACACTTTTAATTATTTAACTTTAACAGTAGCACATTCAAGTTATTTTCAAAATAAAATATATCCGAGCAAGCGTGTCAAATAGAATCCTCCTGCGGCAGCAGATTTACCTAAAATAAAAATGTACAGAAGCTGCATCAAACATGGCATTTTCTCTCATTGTGTCTTTGATGCAGTGTCATCTTTTTTCTCCTTTTACTATTGAATATAAATGTGAAAACATGTAGAATTCCTTTTTTTTATTTTTATTTATACGTGTAAATGCAAACCTATACTTTTAGAACTTTTCTTCTGAACAGTAGCAAATGTGCTTATTTAAATTATGACTAACTCTGACAATAGATTAAACATTTTATCATCAGTTTGCTCAGTTCTCTGACAAGTAAACTCTAAACTTAACAGTCAAATATGATTGGCTACATGGTGAGAATTAAAAGAAGAGAAGAATTTGGATTGGGCCAAATTTTTGCTTTATCATCTGGAAAAAAAAAGGGATAAGAGATGAACTTTTTCCTCTGAACTGCTAGCTCGCACAGCTAGCTGATCACTGCTAGTTCGAGCTGCTAGCTTTGCAGAGAGGGGCGGTTCTTACGTTGTGACATCAGCATGTGAGGACCCACTTGTTTTAGTGGGTATGGGAGGGGCTGCTGTTGAGAGTGCAGGTTTTTAGAGGATTACTCAGAACAGATCAAAATACAACTTTAGGCTTCTTTATAGAGATAAATGAACAGTATAATACAGACACACAGACTGGTTGAAAATGGATTATAAAGGATAAATGAATTATTGCAGTTTGTATGTCACCAAGTCTGTGATCTATCGGAATAGAGCTGTGAAAGAGAACAAGATTTGCATGACTTCAACGTTTCACAGCAAGCCTCTTCCAACTGTCAGTAGATGCAGTGGTATCGGTAACGACAGACAGTCTTGAATGCCTCACACATGCCCAGTGTGTTCGTAGCAAAATAGAGTAACAAAAGAGAGTTGTCTGAAATGTCAAATGAACATCTGCAATAGATGTAGTTATCTAATAGACACCTTGTGCCCGGTGGGATCATGTGGAGCTAACAGCATGCAACATTACAAAGAAATAATATTATCTTATGAAAATATCAGCCTACTATAAAGAATATTGCACAAGACACGTAAGTAATATGTTTTCACAGAGTAAAAGCATGAAATGTGAATAACTTGGCGGTTTGGTGCGACGTCTTCTCTGCAATGCCATGGATACATTTGATTGTGACACTCCTGCATTTGCTTAAGCATCATGACGAAGGAAGAAAATAGAAAAATATGCATCTTTAGTTTGGGTTAATACTGCAATTCTTTGTGGCAGAGGTTTTTTAAAGCAGAAAAATCTCGTTAAGCAGCGTTTCTGTCAGCTTATCTTACATTCAAAAAGGCTCCACGTGAAATTACCCACTGACTCATCCACATTCCACATTAAACATGAGCGCCAGAACCTCCTCTGCTCCCCTTCAAATCTCTTTGCTCTACCTGGCAAACAAGGAAAAATGTGTCTGTGCATATGCTGCATGAATGCACCTGTTGACTATAAAACACTGAGTGCTCCTCATCCACTGGAGTGAAGATGTCTTGTGTTATTCGAGAATCTTTATGTTTTGTTAAAAAACAAACTGTAGGGATTTAGAAATGAACAAAACTTAAACAAAAAGACGGAGAAAGATGAATAATGTTAATATTCCTTTATCTAATTGAAGACAAAAAGATCAAGATTCAAATCAGAAAGAGTAAAAATCCTTCTGACTCTGGTCAGTTGATTTGTGTATAAAGTTCTCTTTCAGTTTTGTTTTGAACTCTGTGAAAACTGCTGTATAAAAACTGCTGTTTTTATACTTGTGTACCAGAACATAAAAAAAATAGCACATGGGAACACCTGCAGCACAAACTGCTGCTCTCACAATAAATCCTACTTTGATTTTTTTTCTCCCCAACTACAGCGCAATCCTCCTGAATAAATAATTGTGAGAATGTTTCCAAAGACCCAAAGATACAGAATATTGTGTATTCTTGAGCTAAAACTAAAATCTGCTTCAAAGTGTATTTTTCAGACAGACTCTGCGGTCTCTTGCTCTGATATCTACAAGTAACTACTCGTGAAAGCAAATGAAACTCCTCTCTCATCCTGGAACAGCTCCACTTGAAACAAGACGGGTGGAAAAAACAAGAAACTAATCTTGAGCATGTTTTTTTTTTCCTCCCTACACAACCAAAAGCTGCAATCGAAACCGGCAGCTGATAAGGAAAAGCAACTCGGGTCATTTTCAGAGCACTTGAAGCGATAACTTCAAGCTGAGTGATATTTACTTAACGGCCAAAACCCGGGCAGATCAACACGACCCCAGCAATGCCTCAGCAGGGTGACGAGGACATGTGTTCGTACTCTGGACACTTGAGGAGGGCGGGATAGTTGGAGGAGTTCATCTGGAGGGAGGCCTCGGAGGAGATGGAGGACGGACTGCGGCCACGGCCGGCCCAGGCGTCCGGGTGCAGGAACTGACCGGAGTAATCTGAGCAGTTGCTCAGGCGAGGTCGGTAGAAGCCCTGATGAGGCCGGTACATTTCCTCCGCTGTGTAGCGCTTCATGAACAGGTACACAGACATGACGCCTGCTGTCTGGATAGGATGGAAAACAATGAAACGATCACAAAAAGGTCAAATCACTTGAATAATTTTATCCCTTTTATTGAAAGCTTTGACTATGGAATAGTCTAATTAATTTGAATAGGTGGAAACCTTTGAAATATATTACGGGATCGGTAATCATAAAGTGTGACACACGTTCAGCATTAATATGCATTTGAGTGGAGGTCTGAATAAGTACGCAAACAACCACAAAAAAGGGACGCAATGTTTTACAATCAACTTCAAAAAACCTTGACAACAAAATAATCCGATCAGAGGAATCATCACAGGATAGGAATCACATTTTGATAGATAGAAATCAGGCTGGGAACCTTGAAAAGTGGATGACAGCAATGCGAGAGTAGCATGCTAGCTTGGTTCATCGATGTACGTTTTTACTAATGTTTGATGTTTTAAAACACTGCTGATGTTATTCATACGTATTTATGTGAGACTAGCAAAAAATGGATGGAAATTCATGAGCGGCCAAGATGGACGTAGCTAGCTACTTTAAGAGCGTACAAGGCTAAATGTTGATGTCTGCCTCACTTTTTGGTTTTTTAATTTTGGTAAGAAAGTGAAAGTGAGTACGAACATAATTGTCTAAATTCGTGCCGTCACTGCTGAGTGTCTTTCTTGGACCGGAGAAAGCCCAGCTAGAAAATGCAGCGCTAACGCTAACTTTCTGCTCAGTGACATAAACAATGAGGAGAGCAGTTGTTATAGAAAGGTGCGGTGACCCAAAACTTTAACCTGACACACCATTTACAACTATTATCACTGTGTTTCGAATCTTAACAGTTTGGCCGGTGTATTTGATGTTTTGATCCGTGTTGAATCAAAAACAACATAATACGTATCACTGCTTTGTAATGTTGATTACATGTGTGAATAAATAGAAACCACCTGCCGAGTTGAGATTCATTACGTCCCAGTATACCAATAGCAAGGATGGTAACTTTACATTGAGATTTTAAGTTTAAACTTTTTTTTTACTTGTACCAGCTAAAGATGCCAGCTGGAGCCTTATTTTCAAAGTACTATGAAATCATCTATTTATAAGTAAATTTTGAATCCAATTGAGGTTTATTTACCATGCATGTAATCATAAAAATAATAACATTTGTAGTTTCATTTAAAAAAGTGTTTTTTTGGGTTTTTTATTTTTACTTAAATGTGTTTTTAATAGGGAAAAGGCTTTAATACTAAACTTTATCAGTCATTCATGCCATTAAACTTCATCAATCTCCCTCCTTTCTGGGATTGGGTGAAAAGCATTTATATAGATTTCAGCACAGAGGCTAAATAAAAAATCCCAGACATTTAGAAGCTGTTAATTTGACATCAATGCCTTATCTACAGCAGCATAAGGTGCAATTCTTGCACTATTTACAGATTAATATTTATAGATAATAAATGTTTAAATATACCAAGAGATCAATCATTTTCCAAGCTTTAATTTGAGCCATAGTTTGTGAAAATCAGTTAAGAAATAAAGGAAGCTAGCCCGATTTTTGTGGTTGCTGTCTGCCTGTCCTCTATTAGAACAGCAGCGTTCTGCTGCCATGACTCGACGCATAGCAATGGCGCACGTGCACGTCTTTGTCTATAACAGCAAATAGGAAATCCAGTAATATCTATCAATGGTAGAAACTAACTCCCACAGTTATGTAATTGATCAATGTGACGAAAGCAGATTGATTTAATGGACATATATAGATTCATTAGCCACAAAATAACACAATTCATCTTATGTGTGATTATGTTTCAAATAGAAAATGACAGTTGATTGTTGAGTAAAAATAAGTTTAGTTACCTCAGTGAGCAGGAAGGAGATGGCAGCAAAGGCGAAAGACCAGCCGTACTTGTAGCTGAAGTAAGCTTCATTAGATTTGGTCCTGTTCAGCATTTCATCGTTAATGTTAGAGATGTACAAAACCAGCCCGACGACCAGAGACAGACCTGCAGAAGCCCACAGATGACAGGCGTCAGACTGAAACACTAGAAATACTGCATGTCGACAAACCTCTTGTACCTGACAGGATGAAGAAGATTCCCGAAACAAAGGCCAGGATGGTGTGATGCGGTCGAATGTGGCCGATGTTACTGAGCACAAAACCGATGAACATGAAAAAGAGGCTGACCAGAGGGAAGGGTGTGGCCGAACGGATCATCTCTGAAACGACAGGAAGCGCATTCGCAGAACTCAGAGAAAGTTTTCTTTTGTCTCTTTTTAGCGCGCAGCATGAGGCGCCACTAATTTTTGTTATCAGCATGAAGCCTGCGGTTTGTAGGTTTAGGTTCTGACTCTTTATTCAAGAACTGCAGGAGCTCATCGGCTCCTGTTGTGAGGAAATGCTAAAGCGTGTCCCAGAGGTACCCCCCCCCCCCCCCCCCCCCACCACCATACACAGAGTATCTCAAACACCAAGTATGACTCTTTAGCTGAGTGGACTGTATGTAACCTTTAGGGACCGCTTTCTTAAGCAGTTTGCTGAACTTTACTGAACTCTTTCCTGTTTAGAGTTTCAGACATTTTTGAACTTGTTTTCCTTTCAGTGTGTAACATTACAAAAGGTTAAGAACACACAGAAGTAAAAAAGGGAACTCATTCTGGAAACTGGAAGGAAAACATTTAAAATCTAGAATACTCACAATAAATTGGGGATATACATGAATGCTTTTTTCTATTTGGTCTTAATTTTATTGAAAAAGTTCACTTTGATATTACTGATAATGAGTGAGAGGAAAAACTATTTTCATTAATTTTACATTTTTTACCCCTTATGTTTTTATGTTTGTTTTAAATGAGGAACTTGGAATGACTTAAATGACTCATACCATGAAAAATAAACTCAGAGCTTTTACCTGCATCATAATGTTCATTCCTCACTATAAAAAACCCCATAGATTATCTGTTCACACATTTCTGAGTAATTCTGGGCTCTCAACAGCAGCCCCTCCCATACCCATAAAAACCAGCGGGTCCTCACATGCTTACATCACAAATTGAGAACCGCCCACTCTGACCATTATCACCATCTTTGTTTAATTGCAGCTTCCACACAGTCACAGATAAATTAAAGCCCATTTTATGACAAAAGGAGTAAGATAAAAAACTACGATAAATTGACTTATCAGTGGAAATGAATAAATGTTTAGAATATAATAAATGTTTGCCATTTTAGTTCTTGTTTTGTCCCAGACTCTGCACACTTAATGATGCAAAAATGGGCTCACATACAAAGTAAAGTTCTTCCATTTTGATGGAAGATGCAGCTGTTTGGGATTCATATTTTTTACGAACAAATTTCCTGCAGCAGTGAAATTATTTAGAGAAATCCACCTGTCTCCACACTTACCTGCTTCCTTTAGCTCTAAAGCAACTGATTCTAACGTCAATGTTTTAGGACAGACAGCAAAATCAGACACTGCTTGTTAGCACATTCACTGTGTTTAAGAATATTTTTTGTTAAGTCACCTTTCTCTCTAGAAGAGCGAAGCAGCCTTTGAGACTGTGCTGGAAATAACAAGTCAAGTTTAGGTCACAGCTTTTCTCACAGAGGTGTTGAATATTAGCACTGGAGTCAAACCTAAGTTAGATCGGCTGTCACCCAAGACCTAGCAAACCAAACGGAGAATTAGCAACTCTTTGCAGTCTTTGTCAACACCTTCAAGTGATGAATAAAAACAGCTGCTGGCATAAAATGAGGATGAATCACAGAAAGGAAACTTTGGAAAATTGAAAACTGATCACCTTCCGGTGTTTGCAGAGGCTGACTGAAGTTAAAAGCTCTTGTGAATTATAAAAAAACAACACAAAAGTATTACGGCCATTAAAAATACATATATTTTTACAAGATTTAAAGTTGTAAATTTACAATTTTAAATTTGTAAATCTAAGAATTTTTTCTCACACTTATGATTTTTCTCATACATTTATGACCTTTTTCTTATAAATTTATGACATTTTCAAGTGAATGTAAGTGTTTTAAAGTCGTTGATATTCAACTTTTAAAGCAATAAATGGGACTATTTTCATGTAAATTTATGACTTTACTTTCCAAGAATTTATTACTTCTTTCTTATAAATTTACAAATTTTCCCCATAAATTATTGCTTTTTAAAACAAATAAATGTATGACTTTTTTCTCATAAATGTGTGCCTTTTTTAAAATTAACTTTTGGCTTTTTTCTCAGAAATTTTAGATTTTTTTTCATTTAAATTTACTACTTTTTGCTTGTATATTTATGACTTCTTTCTCGTAAATGTGCGTGTCTTGAGTCACAGATTTACAACTTTGAAAGTAATAAATTCATGACTTTAAAAACAGAAAATTTCAAGAAAAAAGTCAGAATTTTAACCTCTGATTTAAAGTCTTTAACTTCTTCTCATAATTTAACAGTTACAACTTTTTCTTGTAAATTTAAGAGTTTAAAGTTGTAATTTAAACCATTTTTTGTTTATAAAATGGCCCTAATACTCCGTGGTACACACCCAGACATTGAAACACACAGGAAACAATGATCCTACCATTAATAAACAATGGTTTCAGCAGCTACTTACTGAGCACGCTGACCGTGGAGTCAGAGGTCATCTGCACAGTGGTTGGCAGCACATACTCAATGGTGAAGCATCTTCCTTTCTCTTCTCCTGTATGAAGAACATGAACTTATTTTAAACTATTTGAGGGAACCTGTTCCTCCCTCGCTGCTGTTTTTTGAACAGTTTGAACAGCAAAGAGAGAACGCAAAGTCGTACAGCCAACAGTAACAATTCAATAGACAGGACAAAAACTTAAAATCATTCTAGTAACCTGGAATGGTCATCCTCAAGATAAAATCTAAACAAAAGCTTCAGATTCGTTCCACGCTGCTGACTAAACAGTGTCTCGGGTTTGCAGCTCATTTACACAACATTCATGTTTTGAAGTCAGTGTTTCAGAAACACCCAGAATTAGATTTTAGCACATATTTTTGACACAAACACAACAGGCTCACACCAGCACATGTGTTCCACAGAGCTCAAGATGTTATTTATGCACAGAAAATACATCTAATTGGAGGATTTAACAAATGAAAACATTATTAAGTTGACTCTAAAAAATAAAAATAAATAAATCTTCTTAGTTTTGGATTTTGGGTGAATTATTTAAAGTTACTGGTTGTCTAAAACAACCTCTTTGTTATTATGACCAAATGAACCTCAGCAGGTTTTCTTTGTTTCAGTGAAGATCAGATTTCTGTGGATTCATGATCTCAAATATTAATATCCCAACTTCTTAATCAGCAATCTTCACACTTGTCTGTCTCTCTGTCCACAAATATAGAAAGTGTGACGCTGTCGTGTGGATCCAGATGACATCAGTAAGTCCTGATTGGTCTGAGTCAACACTATAGCAACTACTGTTTCCAATCAGGAGTGAGCTTGTTGGGAGTCCACATCTCGTCCACTAAAGCAGTTTGAGAGAATCTTTTAATTAAATGTTTTGAATATTCTTGGTAAGGACCAGTGAGACCAAGTGTTTTTTTTTTTTTTTTTTTTTTTTTTAGGAATGTGATTTCTCTGTTTCTAACTTGAAATAAAGAAATAATATTATGAAACAAAATTTGGCCGATCTTGAAAAAAGTATCAGAGCAGCAATGTTTATTCTGAATGACTGAGTAACCGCTGTTTATTTCTCATTAGAAGTCTATGAGATTTTGGCGTCTTGGAGCTACTGGATGCTTTTCTATGAAATTGGTCTCTAACACACCATTCCAAGCCCAGTGTGAATGTACCATTAAAGTTTTAAATAACATCACCTCTACCTCCGAATCTAGCAAAAAAAACTACTGATCACTCCTGTCGTCTCCATAGACTTTAAGATTGTATTTATGAAAAATCGCTTTTGTGGCCTGGTCCTCAATCTTGCATCAACAGTTCAGGCTGGTGGTGGTGGTGTAATGGTATAGGGCAGGGCTGCTCATTCCTGGTCCTCGAGATCTACCAACCTGCCTGTTTTCCAGCTCTCCATGTACTGCTTGCTGCTGATTACCTGGACCAGGTGTGTTCTTTCAATCAGATCGTGGAGACATCTGACTGAGCCAATCAACAGCTGGCAGGGCTTGGAGATCTGGAAAACAGTCAGGGTGGTAGATCTCGAGGACCAGGAATGAGCAGCCCTGGTATAGGGGATATTTTCTTGGCATGTCATTCCCCGTGTTACATACAACCCTCACTCTGCAAAACTGATCTTGTTAAGAGTCTCTAAATCAAAACTCCTCATTGGGTTCTTGTGTTCTTTCTGTCTGGTGCAGCCAGATTAAAATGAATTAGAAAAGACAATGCTTCAATTGAACACTTTTGCTGTAATACAATTTAATGAGTTTTATAATTTTTATTTGAGACTTTCTCATGTTATTGCTAACATTTTTTTGTCTGTTTATTGTATATTCTTCTTTCTCTTTCTCAAAATGTTTGCCTTTTCCCAGGCCACAGTTGAAAATAAGAATATTGCTCCTAATTTGTCTTGCTTGGATAAATAAAGGTTAAATTTAAAAAAAAATCAGTAATTGAAAAATTAAAAGCTTTGAGTTACAATGAGAGTAAAACTAACATAATAGATGACAGCGTTCACCATACATTCAAAATGAGACGGGTCTACACTGACGTAGTTTGTTTCCCATCACTGATCGAACGCTGACATTAAGAGCTTCTGGGACTAACACCCTGCTTCACAATATTTAAGTAGGCCATGAGGTCACTCAATTGACACAGAAAGACAAGTGGACCATTGTTAAATGTCTGGCCTGCAGTGAACTGTTACCTAGTTTATAAACGTGTTATCCAAAATCAGCTGGACTGGATTCATACTTTGTAACCAGTGGTCATTTAAGTTACTGTTGTCTTTCCATTAGCTGAAATCAGTCTGGTCATTCTACTTTGACCAATGGAATCAAGTCATTTCTGCCCACAGAACTGCTTTCTGGATGTTTTCTCTTTTTCTGACCATTCTCTGTAAACCCTTGAGGTAGCTGTGGATGAAAATCCCAGTAGATCAGCAGTTTCTAAAAAATTATACATCGAGCACCAACAACCTCTCTACCTCATTCTGATGCTCAGTTTGAGCTGCAGATCATCTTGATCATGTCTACATGCCTAAACATATTGAGCTGCTTCCATGTGATTGGCTAATTAGAAAGTTGTGTCAACGAGCAGTCAGACAGGTGGAATGATGGACCAGGACCGCTCTGCTTGGACCTGGCAGCAGTCTAGGCACAATTGCCCAGACTTCTTTCTTCCAGGCCACTTCCTCCAGCTCCTCTGAGGGGACCCCAACTTAGGCAAAATCGGAATTGCTCCCCTACCCCTACATTTACCCCCCCAATAGAAAGTAACAAAGAAATAGTCTCTTCGAATTTGGACGTTACTAGCCCTTAATGACGTCATCAATATTCAAAGGTGTATAACTTCTGTGCTTCAGAGCTCACCCACGTGAAGAAATACGTTTCTCCGGATGACGAGGAACACCCTACTGGTGGAAGGATACGCAGCCCTATGTCCCTTCGTCCTCCCCTTAAAAAAGCAATTTGGGACAACCCCAAAGCTCCAAATGCCCCTACATTTGGAGGGGTAGGGAGACACCATAGGGGTTGGGGAAGATTTTGGATTTAACTGTAGTCTCTACAGCATGTCCTGGACCTTTGCCCTGTGGGACTTGCCTTGAATATCTCCCCAGGGAGGCGTTCAGGAGGCATCCGGATCAGATGCCTGGGGCACCTCAACTGGCTCCTCTCGATGTGGAGGAGCAGTGGCTCCGCTCTGAGCTCTCTTTAAATGACCCAGCATCTCATCCTATCTCTACAGGAGCGCCCAGTCACCCACCTTCATCACAACAGACTGGTACAGTGACCATATAACAGCAGACACTAATCTCACCCTGGGATCTTACCTGGAACCCATACTCCTAGAGTAGGGCTGCCCATTCCTGGTCCTCGAGAGCTACCATACTACCAGTTTTCCAGCTCTCCTGGCACTGCTTGCTGCTGATTACCTGAACCAGGTGTGTTCATTCAACCATAATGTGAAGACATCTGACTGAGCTAATCAGCAGCTGGCAGGGTTTGGAGATCTGGAAAACAGGCAGGGTGGTAGCTCTCGAGGACCAGGAATGGGCAGCCCTGTCCTAGAGCGTCCCCCCAGATGATCCCACTAGGATGAGGTTGAATGCCCTCTCAATAATCCATGTAACACATATGGACTGGATGAGTGAACCCTCAAGAACACTCCAGCACCCTAAAGAGGGTGTAGGCCTGGTCCATGGTCTGTTCTATGGCCAGGATGGAAATTGCACTGTTGTTCCTTCCTAACTCTGACATACACTATTACAAGGAGGATGAGGAGTGTGATTCCCTGGTAGTTGGAACACACCCTCCAGTCCCCTTCTTGAAAAGGGGAACCACCACCCCTGTCAGCCAGTGCGGTGGTACAGTTCCTGACTGCCAGAGAGGCGTCAGCCAAGACACTCCCACAGCATCCAGAGACTTGAGGTACTCTGGGCAGATTTCATCCACTTCTGGTGCCTTGCCATTGATGAGCTCATCAACTCTTGGTGACTTCAGATTGGGTCCACCCCAGAGTCCTCAGTCTCTACTACCTCAAGAGGAGTTGTGTCAGCGGGATTGACAAGATCCTTAAATTATCCCTTCCACTGTCCGACAATGTCCGCAATCAAAGTCAACAGCTCCCTACCTGCACTGAAAACAGAGCTCGCAGAGAACTGCTGTCCCCTCTTAAGGCGTCAGATGGTCAACAAAACCTCTTTGAGACCAACTGATAGTCCTTCTCCAAGGCCTAACTGAACTCCTGCCAGGACGGAGTTTTTGCTTCTACAACAGCCCGAGGTTGCAGCTCGCTCGGTGTCGATCCCTGTCAGTGGCCTTAGAGGTCCCGCAAGCCAACCAGGCTTATAGGACAGCGCCAAAGAAAACATGAAGATAGATGTAACTGCTTATAGACCTTCTGTGGAACAACTATGCAAGAATAACGCTGTGAGAAGGCTGTCACTAAAAAATGTAAAAGAATACAAAAGAATACTTTTGCGGTTTTTTAATGAGCCTCTGTCCTTCAGCATTGAAGAGAAAATCCTAATTTCAAAATGAAGGCTTCTTTTTGCTCCTCTGCATGGATTAACCAGAATGAAGTCAAAATCAAGGCAGAAACTCAACATTAACAACATTCATTTCTGAATGTAAAATGAGATAACAACTATAGGGGAAATAAAACAACCCGATGGTGTTATTGGAGGATGCAAGAAAAGTTGATACCTGTCTTACGGATGGAAAACGCTTGCCTGGAACGTTTTGTCTCTAAGAAAAGATTAAAAGCTAACAGTTAGTTTCTTTGTTTTCTGAAAATAACATCTTCAGGCATGCAGAGGCAGTGCTGGAAATGTGAAGGGGCAGTTTTCTGGAGGTCAGAAGCAGTGGGAATTGTTAGGTACGGGCAGCTTCAGTTCAAGGCAGCGGCAATGTCTAAGGATCACGGCCGGTCATTGGGAAAGGTTATGCACACAGCCATCAACCAACCGGAGAGAAAACTAACAGTTTAGGGGGAAATTTGAGCGCAGTTCATAGACACACGGGTACATAGAAGGGATGGATAGTGGTCTGAATGCTGCAAAGAAAACTATTAGGTAAAAGTTATTTTAAAAAGTCATGCAAAAATTTAAAAACATTTCTTTTTATATGCAGAAAGCAAAAGAAAAACAAGAACAAAACAAAAGCATTCAATGATTTTTAAACACTGATATTAAGATATGAAGCATAGACAAAATCCTAAAAACTCTGCTGTTTTGTAGAAAATAAGTTAAGCCAAATGAAATCGTTTTAAGGAAGACTTGGTTAATAAACAAAAACAATTATAAAGTATTTTGTTATTTTTATAATGTTTGTTTTGACAAGTGTCTTAATCAGATTTTTCTCTCTTTTTTTTTGGACTAAAATACCTTTTTTATTTTCCAATGGATCTAATGTTGATGAAGGATCCCTTTAATCAAGGTGATACTGTCTTGAAGTTCAGTCACAGCATCTGGACTCACAATCCTCTGTCTTGTTTCACCACTTTTCCAGATAAGTCCAGACGCCACGAGTCAACTTCAAAACATAATGAGAATAAGTTGGACTAAAAAGCTTTCTGTGTTGTTAATGTTAAAGTATTTGCAGATGTGGATTATTGGATTAATGTCTAAAAAACTGGACAGTTTAGTCTGGAATCATTTACAACAAGGATGTCCAAATCTGGGCCTCGAGGGCCGGTGTCCCACGTTTTTACACCAACCTGCCTTTGAAGCTCCTTATCGGCTAAACAAACCTGATTCAGGTGAGTAATCAGCAGCAGATAAGACACGGTTTCTGGAAAACCAGTAGGAGGTCGGCCCTCAAGGCCCGGATTTGGACAGCCCTAAATTTACAATATGCTGCAGCAAGGACATAAAAACTAGGGGTGTAGTAATTAGTTTTAGCAGTTGACGATACCACATATTTGGTCACATTTCCAGCCAGTGTAACTCAGAGATAAATATCTCGGTGAATCGATCCAAATGGTGTTTTCAAATATCAATTATAATTGATTTTTTTTTTTTAATAAATGTATAATGGTTTAGGTCTCCAGAGGCCACATGTGGCTCTTTAACCCTCCAATGTGGCTCATTGACTTTAAAAAAAAATTAAATCAATTTGAATAAATAACAGGCTTGTAGTTTTGGTTAATTAAATCATTGTGTTTGTGTTTTAATAGGTCAGATAACTGAGAAAAAACATGGTTAAATTATTTAAATTAATTTTTGAGTGGTTTATTGCTGTTTATTTATTTAATGTATGTTTTAGGGTTTTTTTTAATTATTTGGATTGTTCCCTAATATTGTCATATTTATAATCAATATTAAAAGGAGAAAAGGGAAGAAGGCTTACTAAAGTTATCATAATAGAAATACAGTGACTATTTTGACTTAATTTTCTAAATATGTGTGGCTGATACTAAACCTTTTTTTTGGCTGCAATGGGCATCATCGTATATTACTTGTGGCCAACATGAATTTCTATTAGTTTTCGTACTTGGTTGCATGTAAATAAGTGCAAATAACATCTGCCTAATGGAAAATAGCATGCTCACTTGGCTTTCTTACATTTTTAATTCAGCAGGTAAATATTTTTTGACACGGGGTGTACTTTATTTTGAAAGGAACTTGTATGCACTGTAGTCAAAAGTAAAAGGAAATATATTAAAAAATAATTCATAGCTATGAATGGCTTAATGGCCACAAAACATGAGTAAAGTGTATTTTTGTAAACGGTGAAGTTGGACTGTGCGGCTCCTGCTGGGTTTTGGCCAGTAAGAAAGTGTTCAAGCGGCTCTTTAACCATCAAAGGTTGCAGACCTCTGGTAAAGGTCAATTCCATTCGATTAAAAACATGCCTCAGACTGATCGATCTGGTTTGATGGTAATATTAATACATTTATCGATTAATCTAATAAAAACTCTCTATTTCAGAGAACTGACTTCAGACACTCAGTAACTCACCAGCCAAAAAGCAAACCCTCCACAGGCCAGAATGGAGGGACATGCGCATCTCCGTGCTCTGGTTCAGGGGGAGGATGACTCCCTCCTCCAGGTAGAGCCAGTAGTCGGTGCTCACGGCTATTCCCAGCAAGCCGAGACCGCAAACAGCAAACACGCTGCTCAGCAACGTCAGTGCCTTCCTGCCACAAAGGCTCATACCACAACCTCAACAGCAGGGGGGGGCCTCCTGGCGGAAATGGGAGCTAAGAAACAGAAAGAGAGAAATAACATTACTGCCCGACACAAGATTTTGTAGTTAGAGGTTTTATGGATTTTTTTTTGGGTTTTTTTTAACCCTTTTGGTTGACGTAGAGTGAGAACAATCCCTCCTGAAGGATAACCAAACCCTAAATCAACTTTTTTTTTGTCTGTAGATCTCTATAAATAGGGCTTTAAAGGCGCTGTCTGTTGGTTGTTGCCAAATTTTAAACAAATTAAAATAAACTTGTTTAATTCTTGAAAATAGAGTCAAAAACCATCTGTGTGCTGCCCTCTATAGGTTGAAACGAGGTATTACAGTTAAACATTGTGATTGGTCAAATCATTTCAGTCCTACATAATGTCAGCAGTCCCACGTCATAAGGAAGCGGCCTGCCCTACTTTTTTTTTTATTTGATCGTTTTCTCAAAAAACAAGAGAATAACTCATTATAATGTGAAAATAAACTAGGTTTTCTCGAGAAAAAATGAGATAATCAATAACGAAGAAGAAAGCATCCCACTCTCCCTTTCCCGCATGGAGATCCCGAGACTTCTCCTGTTTTAAGTCTTTTTATTTTGGGATTAACATGAAAAACAGCAGAAGAACACTCCACAAAAGTTGTTTTTAGTCTATTTTCTTTTATTATTTTATCAGTGAGTCTACTCCTTCATTCTGTCTCATGTACCAGCCCTCCGCCCTTTACAAACATCCGAACACGCTGATTGACAGATCAAATAGTCGACGAGAGTCTGTGCACGATGTGTTCAATGAACTCCGGACATTAGAGGACCCAAACAGACACTCGGCCCAATTCAACCCGCCGCTACACTTTTGTCATTTTTATACAATCCTCAGCAAAACGAAACAGTTATTCAGAAAAAATGTCGACAGTATTTCATCCATCAATTTTATAAGTATCAGTTCTGGGGTTCGATGTTTTCCCTGACAACCTACTTTGTTTTGCTGCTGATGTCCAGAGGTCAGTGAACGCACCATGCAGAAACGCTCGGCAGACCTGAATTCTGTCAATCTGTCAATGGTTGTTCAGGGATTTTGGGGGAAATTAAGGGAGGGGCTGGTGGATGAGACTGAATTAAGACGTTTAAAGAGCACAGATCCACTAATACATAAAAAATAGACTAAAAATAATGGAGTGTTTTCGAACAGGTGAGGTCTCTGTGTCTCCATACGGGAAAGGAGGAGGGAGACGCTTCATTCTTTATTCTGGATTATCTCGTTACAATGAGAAAACAGTGAAAAAAAAAAAGTAGGGCAGGCCGTTTTTGTCTTCCGCACAGATGTCCCACATCCCAGCCCCTACTCGATTTTCAAATTTTGGCTGTGGGTGGAGTCAGCCTCCAACTTCCCTGTTTGGTTCTCCTTTATAGAAAAGAGGCAACACTGGTGCTGAGAGGAGATATTTCTGAATGTCTCCCTGAAGTTTAGCGATAAAAAAACCCTGAAAAACAAATAAATCAAGGCTGTGGAGAAGCCAGGAGAAAATGTTCAACTATTGTTTGGTTTGCACATGTGGGAGAAACAAACATTTCCTTGCCCACATGCAGACTCAGTGCTCAGACACAATTTGAATTTGTTTCCCTTGAGTGAACTCCCTCTTTGCCCTTCAGCAAGTAACATAAATCAGTGAACTGACTTATTTAAACTGAGTCTGTCCTTGCTTTCTTCCTAATTTAATAATCTTCCAGTGCCCCAAAAAGGTGGTACTGCCCGAGACGAACTATAGTCATGAAGAGGAAGCATACTGGAGACTCTGAAAAACCCGGATTAATGAGCAGCTCACGCCCACAATTTTGGAAACTGAAGCCATGGATCCTAAAATACATGCTGAAAAGAAGCGATTTTACATAATGAGTTCTCAGCATGCTGTCACACTGATCCCCACCACACACACACAAAACTGTGAAGATGGAGGAAACGTGAAAAATGATCTGAACACGAGTATTTGACATCTGGCACTGCACAAATCATCTTTTTGTTTCATGACTTCATTTGCAGAACAAAGCACCTGAGATCCTCATTCATCCACCAGCTTGAAGTGCAGCAGAAGAGGCGCTCTAGCAGTCATGCTTTAAGGACTCGGGGAAACATTTTACTAACAGAGAAGAAGCACAGCCACGTTGGTACAGTCCGCATGTATTAATAGGATTATTCAACTGTTAAGGGGATCAGCTGTGGACACAGCCATTCAGAGCAAAAAATGCGCCCTAATACTCGGCAAAGAGAAAGATCTGGTTATTTCCTTAAGGCAGATGAAATAAGAGTGCCTCTCATTTCATTGCATCCCTGTATGAAAGACACCTAGCTTCTAGCTTCACCATTGCCAGTCTTTGTTTTTATTACAGCTTTTTAAATTCACAGTGTGTCTCATGGCTTGTCCTCATATGGATAAAACCACTGACTCTATAAGAGAACTGGACAGAGCAAGTGTGACATCACTTGTGGCTCCAGGAAAATTAAGTCAATGGAGTCACCATTTTTCTCTCATACGGATGCCGCCATTTAAAGTCAGATGAGGTTAGTAAACAGAGATTGGTCTGATTTAATCTGAGTCAGCGTTTCTATGGCAACCAATCGGGAGTGAGCTTGTTGGAAGTCCACACCCCTTCCACTGAAAACAGCTCGGGAGAATCTGTCAATCAAACTTTCAAGATGGGGGACAATGGGCACCACATGCATTTATTGAGGCATCTGATTGGTCTGTTTATAACTTGAATAACTAGAAATAAGATTATCGAGAAGCAGAAAGGTTATTCTGACTAATAGAATGACTAACAACTGTTTATTTCTACATAGAAGTCTATGGGATTTTGGCTTTCCTGTTTGGAATACAGGGAGAAGGGGCGGGGGGTCATTCAGTCCAGTTCTCTTATACAGTCAATGCGGTTGCCTCAGACCATTTAGGAAGGGCTCCGCCACAGGAACACCGTTCCCACCCAGACCGGGACAGCAATGGAGTCCACTCCACTTTTTCACAGAAGATTACAAAAAGTTGAAACCAAGGCATCCATGCACAAAATGAAAAAAAAAAACAATTTTGTTAATAAAAATAAGGGTTTGGAAATATATAGTAATATTTATATATATTTTTAAACAAGAGGCTGTAATGTCAGACCCCCCCCCCCCCCCACACCAACACACAACACGCACACCACACAACCACACACCACACCACACCGGGGTCAAACTGAAACGGCCTCCAGGAGAGGCAGAACAATGTTTACGAAGTTAATGATCCGAACATTTTTGTTACTTCACTTTTTGGGAAAAGATGTAACACAGTATGCTATGAACAATCTTATTATTTCACTAATACATTTTACAGTATGTGAACTGTGAAGCGAATTGAATTGATATCCAACCCTACATAAAAACATTCATAAACTATTAAAAGTGCCTTTAAACTAATCATGAAACACACAGGGAGTCAATGCAGTGACTTTAGAACCTGTGTAATGTGTTCCCGCCTCCTGGTCCTCATCAGGACTAGATAATTTACCTTTTCCCCAACAATTCAACTCTGTTACAGTTTGGTACTTTCTTCCTTTAAATAAACTGTGGTGCTGTTTTTCTCAGAGTATATTTGAGTAAAATTCTCATCCTTTTACATTCACACTTTTAGATCTAACATGTTTTTTCGGATGTATGTCTCACCTTTAAGGCAAAAATCCCAAAAAATGTAGCATTAACGGGAACCACTGTTTTTATACATGATTAAATACATTATTTAAAATAATATGTTCTTTTCTAAGGATTACGTCATTTAAATATAAATTCTAAATTACATTTTTGTGAACATTATGAATTCACAAATGGAAAGTTAAAGGAAGTAAACCCCAATAGTTGTTTGAAACATTCCAATAGTACTTCCTGTCAGAAATCCAGCAGAGTGTCAACTGAATTAGAGAAAAGAGGAAAAGTTGCCGATGATGTTGACGTTTCCCACAGTAATGTGACAGGGAGCGATGCTACTGGGAGCCCAGAGGCCACGCTGGTTTGTAGTTAGGCAGATGTGCAGCACAGCTGAGCAAAGGGCACATCATCACGAGTAGTGCGATGTCTGTGCTCCTAATACGCACACAAACTCATGTCAACTTTAATTCCAGCAGCACATCGGAACTCCCGTGGGTTTATTTAGAAATGCTCCGGATGATCTTTGAGGAAACAGTGGAAATAGATGAATTTTAAGAAGAACGTACATTTCAAAAGAAGTGCATCAAAAATAAATGATTCCAGACAAACATCTCAAACAAGTCTGCGAAATGAAAAGTTAAACTGTAAGCTAAACATGACTGGAACTAATGGGAGGACGTGTGAAATGTCGTCCCAAACAGCTGACACACTCATGTGAATGTGCGTTTTGTCCATCTCAGTCAGTGTCACGGCACAGATCTCTTCTGGCATGCGTATTGACCCAGTTCCTGTGGCTGCAGGATTGCGGCTGAGTGCAGTCCCTCTGTTGGTTCTGATGTGGTCAGGCAACCCACACTGTGTGAGTGGGCTCCTGTTGGGTGATGTTGCTCAGGCTCGCTGAGGGGGCCCGAGGACAGAAACGGTCTAATGCATGAGAGGACGCGACGTCATGAGGCCACAGATGCAGCTGCCGGGTGAGGCTGGCAGCCCCCACTAATGGACATCTGAGTTCTGCTTAAGTGGAGATGCTCCACATGAAGAAGTTCACATCAATAATGGTAAAAGATGAACATTAGATCAGACTCCCTGATGTAATCCAGGGAGGGACATATGTGCCGACATACGGCAAACCGGATGAATCCTGCTTCTGAATCAACACAGATTATTAGGCTGTTTCAGTGACCCACAAGCTGTCATGCTCGCGTGGTCACAAGCAATGCAGGTTCTGTCTTTCAACAGCTTCAATGTAAATGTTTGAATTTAGACTGAAGGGAATTTTCTGAGGCTTTAATTCTCTGGTTTGAACTGGAATATATTTCTTTGTAGCTGGTTTTTGTTTTACTTTTTCCTGAATAGAAATCAGGATTTTTTTTTTTGGTTTACTATCAATTTCCTTTTGGGGGGTAACTGTTGTTGGTATATCCT
Organism: Oryzias javanicus; assembly: GCA_003999625.1. NCBI lineage: Eukaryota > Metazoa > Chordata > Actinopteri > Beloniformes > Adrianichthyidae > Oryzias > Oryzias javanicus. The sequence goes on from CM012437.1 coordinate 6,262,904, forward strand.
GGATAGCCACCAATTAATCTATGAAGTGTGTTTTTAGACTGTGGGAGGAAGCAAAGAGTGCCTGGAGAAAAACCCACGCATGCACAGGGAGAACATGCAAACTCCACACAGAAAGATCCCAACCGAGTTGTGAACCAGGGCCTTTGCCCAGTGAGGCAAGAGTGCTAACCACTGCACCACCGTGCAGCTCCTTTTCAGATTCGATTTAGTCAACAACAAAAAAAGAATAAAAATAGGGCTGAACAGCTAGTGTTTAAAATATTTTTAAACACAAAAATAATTTAGATTACAATAAAAACGTTTAAAGATTCTGTTTTAATCTCTTTCATTACAAAGTTTTGATTCACCGCAAAGTTTTTTTTCAAGTTGCTGCACAAACATCAAATCATGAAAAAAAAATATTTATTTATCATTCACATTTCACCAAATTATTTCAAATAATTCAAGTTGGATATTGATCAGTTTGCTGATATCCAGTAGAATTAATGCATTGATTGTATTTTGATGAAAGCCTGTAAAGGAGATCAAAATGATTAGAAAGAATTTTCCATGTATTACTGAAGTGAGAATGAGTTAAAGGTAGAGAAGAATTGCCCCTTTATAAAAGAGATATGTCTCAAACAGTAGCACCAGACTCCGTAAGGATGAATGTAAGGTAACATTGAGGCTACGGTTACATTTCCCAAAATGACACCACAGCAACCTAAATGCAAGTTTTTCAGCAAATTTTGCAGATGGCCGTGTGGCAGCATTTCTAATCTGGAGGCAGCAGTCGCACTTAAACACGACACGCGGTGGCCGCAGAAGTTTTAAGAACAAGTTACAATTCTAAGACGACTTAACAATTTAATCAGAAGTCTGACATCCTTCAGTGGCCGCCAAGGGACATTTGGAGTCCAGAGACAGGCAGGGATGCCACGATTATGAAACTGGGCAACAGCAGGGCGGCTACAGGCCGGTGGCAGCTGGAATCTTCAGGCAGCAGCAGCTCTGAATGGACGATGTGTAAAAATCTCCAGACACCGACCGTCCATGTCAAGTGCCACCAGCTGTTTAAGTGCATACATAAATTCGAGCCATTCTGGACTGCAACTGACTGCCATCAACAGCCACCTGACTGCCGCCTGACAGCCACCTGACTGCCACCTGACTGCTGCCTGACTGCTGCCTGACAGCCACCTGACTACCGCCTGACAGCCACCTGACTGCCGCCTGACAGCCACCTGACTGCCACCTGACTGCTGCCTGACTGCTACCTGACTGCCGCCTGACTGCCACCTGACTACCGCCTGACAGCCACCTGACTGCCGCCTGACAGCCACCTGACTGCCACCTGACTGCTGCCTGACTGCCACCTGACAGCCACTTGACTACCACCTGACAGCCACCTGACTACTACCTGACAGCCACCTGACTACCGCCTGATAGCAACCTTATTGCCGCCTGACAGCCACCTGACAGCCACCTTACAGCTGCCTGACAGCCACCTGAATACCACCTGACAGCTGCCTGACTACTGCCTTACTGCCACCTTATTGCCGCCTGACAGCACCTGAATACCACCTGACTGCCACCTGACTACCGCCTTGCTGCCACCTTATTGCCGCCTGACAGCCACCTTACAGCTGCCTGACTGCCACCTGAGAGCTACCTTACTGCCACCTGACAGCCACCTGACTACCACCTGACAGCCACCTGAGAGCCACCTGAATCCCGCCTTACTGCCACCTGATTCAATTCAATCAATTTATTATTCGTAAAGCACTTGTAAAAGAAGACGCAGTCAAAGTGCTGAACACAGAAATAAAATCAATAAAAAACAACAAAGAGAAACACTAAAACCAAACATTAAAAACAATGAAGTACAATAAAACAAACAATAAAACAAGCTGACCCACTAAATCTGCTCATTGGAGTTGAAAGCTTGGTTAGAAACATACGTTTTTAAAAGTGACTTAAAATCATTGACTGAACTGGCCGACTTCACAGAACGGGGGAGCGCATTCCAGCACCACCGTAAGGATAGATGAAAATAGATGAAATGGTGAAGATAATCAAATATTAAAAAGGATACATTCCTAATCTATTTTTCTCATATAAGTGGAAAGTCAGCTAATGTAAAAAACTCCAGGGCAAATATAAGAATGCTGGAAAACTTGAAGGATCCTTACTTGCCAGCACTGTTCATTCATTCTTATTTGATCTGAAGTTCCACCAGTCCAACTTTATTCCCTCTGGTTGGACTTCGCTCCTCATATGTCCTAGATCTTAGAACACCCTTTGCCTCAAGCAGGAAGCTAACAAGAGAATAAATTCTCAGTGGTCTAATTTTGTCGATGAATCACCAACTCCTTCAGGGCATGCCAACAAAAAATGAGACAGTCACGGGTTGAAAGCTCTGCTGCAGGCGAGACGACCTCCAATGCCTCGTCTGGCAGAGAAAAGCAGAGAGGTCACAGCTGTCCGCATGGACAATCGAGTCAGATGAATGGCAATTCTTGCTCACATTTTCACTGTTTCTTCTGACTAAAATAATAAAGCTTAGATGATATATTGATCTGATTAGTTTTGAGGATGATCAAAACTAATGGTTCGAGGAGAGTTTGTCTGATGGTCAAACCTAAAACCCAGGAACAACAGTGTGGTTTCTGTCCTGGTCGTGGAACAGTGGACCAGCTCCACATCCTTTACAGAAGGAGGTGTTCAACCGCGTTCCCCGTGGTGTCCTGTGGAGGGTTCTCTGGGAGTACGGGGTCTGTGGAGCCTTACTAAGGGCTGTCTGGTCTCTGTGTGGCCTGAAAGAAGGAGAGTAAGTCCGACCTGTCCACGGTGCATATTGGACTCATCAAGCCAGGACCTCCAGCATGTATTGGAGCAGTTTGTGAAGCGGATGGGATTAGGGTCAGCACTGCTAAGTTTGAGGCCGAAGAAAGGTAGTTTGCCTTCCCTGGGGGGCTGGAGTGCTCCTTCTTCAGGTGGAGGAGTTTAAATATCTTGGAGTCTTGTTCACGAGTGAGGGAAGGTTGAGGCGTGAGATCGACAGGCGAGTTGGATCGGCACCTGCCGTTATGCGGTCGCTGCACCAATTTAGAGGTCGATCTTTGTTCCTGTACTCACCTATGGTCATGAGGTCTGGGTCGTGACCGAAAGAACGAGATCTCGACTACAAGCAGATGAAATGGGTGGCTGGGCGCTCCCTTAGAGATAGGGTTAGAAGCTCAGCCAACCAGAGAGAGCTCGGAGTAGAGCCGCTTCTCCTACACATCTAGAGGAGCCAGTTGAGGTGGCTCGGGCATCTGGTCCGGATGTCTCCTGGACGCCTCCCTGGAAAGGTGTTTCGGGCATGTCCCACTAGGCGGAGGCCCCGGGGAAGACCCAGGACACGCTGGAGAGACTACATCCCTCGGCTTTCCTGGGAACATCTCAGGGTCCTCCTGGAGGAAGTGACCGCAGAGAGGGAAATTTGCTGCTGCCCCCACAATCTGGTCCCAGATGAGCGGAAGAAGATGGATAGATGATCAACACATGCATTTACAAAAATACCAGAATATCTTGGCCAGGATTAAAAACTCTTCCCAAAGCCGCCCACTTGTGTCAACTAAAAACTCAGACCTTAATCTGTCATTCTTTGAAATTAACGTCGGGTTTTTCCCGAAAACCACAAGCATATCTGGTTAGGTTGAGGTTAAAGCTACAAACATGGTTCTTTACTTCAACGACAATAGAGTCTTTTGGAACATGGGTCGGTAACAAATTTAAACGATTGACAGTATGTGACATAAAGTGACCCACCACCACAGCGGAGCTCACATCCATTTCCCAGTGTTTGTTGTGACAAATGTAACATTTATAAGAGCTTGACTTAGCCCTGTCGCCAGGCAACGCAATGCGGAGAAGCTGCCAAATTAGTAAAGCATGAATGGACTGATGAGTGCGTTCAAAAACAAGGCTTTCTATTTGGCTGGAGTGCGGAAAAAGAAAACGGACACTCAAAAACAAGTCAAAAGCGTTACAAAGATCTACTGTATGGACATATAATCACAAAAACTAAAGGCTAACATAATCTCGAGGAATAATGTTTACACATCGTTTAAATACCTCAGCTTCAACACATCTTTAAAAGCTCCATCTAAACCTCATTTGAAAGGGATTTGTTTTATTTCATTGCAGAAGAGTCATGACGATCACACTGGCTGAGAGGTTCAATCTAGCCCCAGATGAGTGATCTAAATTATAACTGAGAAGCATGCGGTCATGCAGTGGAAGGTGTTTCAGGAAGCGAGCACACTGCAGCTGTGATCCCAACAAACCACAGTCTTTGCTTTGAGCAGATTTTTCCCTTCATCGCTTTTGCAGAGACGAGTTTCTACCATACAGTTTCATTAATGCACTCTGATACAGGAGTTTAAAGTTGAAATTGCCTTTGTAAAGGAAGATAGTGAAAATTTAGATCACTTTTATAGTTTTACGATAGAATAGAAACGTGACAGACAATTTTCATTAAAGACCCTCCATTGAAAACCGTGTTTTTAACATGTTCTTTCAGCATTTTTCTAATGATGGAGGGCATGTATAGAATACGTTGAGATTAAAATTAAGTTTCTGAGTATTTCTACAATGGGCGGGGCACAGTCTCCCGGCGCCGCTCCATGCTTATGCATCGACGTGCCGACAAATAGGTCCATGAATCTGGATCAAAACTGTACGGTTGGATAGCTCCAATATTGCTCACCATTTATGTTGTTCTGCTAATGTTAGCTTTGTGAGGGCTGTAAAGCCCAATCGCGGGAGAGAGGTAAACAAAGGGATGGTGGGATATTAACAAAGGCGAATTTCTGATGAACTCCTGCTGGAAGTAAATCCCAAAAAACGACACAAAAAAAAAACTGCATAAAAATAATGAAAAGACCACTAGGAATGATTTTATAATAGATTAAAACATAGTTGGAGTGGGACTTTAACTAGCAAAATGAATGAACCTATAGTGGTTAAAATGACATAATATTAACATGAGTGTGCTTTGAGGGGAGGCAGAAGTGGAAAAGCTCAAGACGTCCCGTCCACAATAGAAGCACAGACTGAAACCTCAATTCTCTGGATCACAGTGACAACCCTGCAGGTTTACATACAGGGTTGTAGTTGGAGTCAATAAACTCAAAAACTGAGGCTTCGATCGGCTGGTCGTCACTATTTGATCTCAGTGAGATTTTTCTTATTTTAAATAAAGTAAAGAATGTTGAATTTGCAATATAAAAAAATTCAGCTTGCAAAGATAAAGATACGGCGACAAACTAACTGGTGCATTTGGAAGTCAACAGCTGTTTGTACAAATCCAGTCCAAAACTAACAAATACACTCACCGGCCACTTTATTAGGTACACCTTTGTAGCTAGACCTACGTTTGCCTTCAGAGCTCCCTTAATCCTTGAATGTATAGATTCAACAAGGAAACATTCCTCAGAGAGTTTGGTCCATGTTGACATGACAGCATCACACATGACGAGAATCTCCGTTCCACCCCATCCCAAAGGTTCTATTGGGTTGAGATCTGGTGACTGTGGAGGTCATTAGAGTCCAGTGAAGTCATCGTGTTCTAGAAAACCGTCTGAGATGATTCCAGCTTTATGACGTGGTGGAAGTAGAACCAAACGTGATTTACTGACTAGAAATTTGCATTCAGTGGGGCAGGAATCATCAATAAAAATCCTTTTAATTCAAACGTAATAAATTCAACTGTAAACCTTTGGTTTTGATGAAGCAGCACTGGTACAACATGACAAATAGAAGAATTTGAGACTACAATTCAAAGCAGACACTAATGCACGTTCACTGGTAGAGATCTAAAATGAAAAAATACACACAGAAAGTAAACTCCTTTGAAGCCATTTCAACACCTCAGTAGATTATTTATACTCTGAAGTCTAAACGGGTTACGTGGTGGATAGTTGTTCCGTGTGTGGTGGAGATTTCAGAACAGAGCGTCGCTGTCCATGGTGCTGAACTGTCAGCAGCGGAGGTGCTGGAAAAACTAAGAAAAACTCAGGTTGTAATTTGAATAATTTAAGTATTTTGTATTGCTTTAGGTTCTTTTTGTTGGATTCTTTCATATTTCTCCTCATCTGATATTACATGTTCTGCCGTCAAGCTGAAGCTTTTACATTTAAATGAACTGTCTAGTGACTTATTAAGATAATTACAGCATTTTACAGACGGTTAGATTCCCATACAACCCAAATGATTCTTAATGAGAAGGACTTATTTGAAATAGCTAAGTTTAAATGAAGTAACGAAAGCATTAATCACAAATAAACGCAAAATCTCATCAGTTTAGGTGACGCCGTTCCAAAACATCCTGTTGGAGTGAACTCTCCTCTTCTACTCCTTCAACCAGTTCCTACCTCCGTGAAGAAGAGCGGTGGATGAAGAAAGCGCCACCGTAGTGTCCGTGTCCGCGTCCTCCACCTTCAGCCGGTCTGAGCAACTCTGACACACGTGAAGCCCGCGTGCAGGACGAGAGCCGAGCTGGGGCGCGCGCGCGCGCCGCTCAGACCCCTGCCACCGCTCAGTGTGCGAGGCGAGGCACGTGGCAGCCAACCCCACGAGCCCCCCCGTGTACAGGTGTGCAGAGGGGGGAGGGCGTCTGAAGGGTCCGGGATGGGACGTGTTCATGCGATTCTCATCATTTATTTACAACCACGAAAAAACGTGCACGCACACAGAATTTTGAATTATCATCAGGTTGAAGGAATGTTTATAATATTATGCTATATTTTTATACTAAATTAAGTTTTTAATACTTTATTCTTTAAGAAATTTGGATTTGCATTCATGGCCTTCTATTTATAATAAATGAATTATGTCTTTATATGGCAGGAACAAAAGAAAAAATATAAAAAGTACCCCAACATCTCTCTAAAAGTGTTTTTTTTTTATTATAATTAATTTTTATGTTTGATTGAAGCTCAAATAACTTATTTTAATAATAAAAGATGCTCTGCCAAACATGATCATCTCAGTGCAGCTCTGGACAGCTAGTTGTGGATGATATGTGCTTTTAACTCATAAAAGATCAAACTTTTTACCAAAGTTTTGCTTTGCATTTAAAATCTGTTCATTTTGGAGGTTGCGTTGAGCAAACAAGACGTCTTCAGGTCAACAGGGATGTAAAAAACCCACATAGTTTATCATCTATGTGCACCTCAGCCATAAATTCATACATTTAACTCATCTAAATTAAATAAATGCTGATTAAGTAAACCTTACTTAAAAAAAAAAATATTATATTCTCTTGTATTTTTTTTTCTTTTTTGCCCCAGGCTTCTTCCAGAGGCTTTAACCACTCAAAAGTTAGATTTTATGAGATGACCATATGTGTTAGGGTCTTTGGGGCTTCTCTCTTTCCAGACAGAACATTAGTTTGGAGCCAAATAAAGCCCGCCTTTTATTTATTTTATTTTATTTTTTTTATTTATTTATTTATTTCATTTTCAAGCACACATAAGAAGTTTTACCGTAATCAAGGTTTCAGAGATAAAATGAAATGAAAATGAAAAGGGACAGAAAGAAGTAAACTTATTAACTCTGCCCCATTTAACCAAGTCAGTTAATACTTACAGTCAACAAACAGAATTACAAAATTATGCAACAGATAAAGCAAGTGGTAAAAATAAACAAAAAAAAAAAAAAACAAACACCAAAATATAATAGGGAAAAAAAAGTAGTAGTATTTTCCTTTTTTTTTTTTTTCCCTTATTCTTTTCCCTCTTTTCCTTTCTCTTTTTCCTTCCTTTCCCATTAAGCATTAAGCCCGTTTTTACCGTTTTTAATGACTGTTTGATTCGTATGATGTTAGCATTTGTTTTTTCACAGTTTTTTTTAAAAGTAATAATTGAATTAGATTCTTTTATAGATTTTTCTAAGGTATTCCATAATCTAATACCCTGCACTGAGACACTTTTTTCCTTAATTTTGGTTCTAAATTTATTGATTTTAAAAATTTCATGCCCTTTTAGGTTATAATTGCTCTTTCTTTTTTCAAACCTCTTTTGTATGTTAAGTGGTAAACATCTGTGATGTGCTCTGTACATAAGTTTTAATATAGAATTATTTACTAAGTCTTTAAATTTCAGTAATTTTAGCTTTATAAACAGAGGTGTAGATGGATCCAGATACTTACTCCCAGTAATGATTCTTATTGCTCGTTTTTGTAACACAAATATTGAATTTATTGATTTCTTGTTAGCATTTCCCCAAATTTCTATGCAGTATGTCAGATATGGTACAATCAGTGAGTTATATATGAGGTATAATGATTTTTCATCTAGTGACCATTTAACCTTATATAACAATGCTATCGTTTTTGCTATTTTAGTTTTTATGTAGTTGATATGAGATTTCCAGTTTATTTTATCGTCTATAATCACCCCTACAAACTTGGTTTCTTTCACTTGTTTAATTTGAGAGCCTGCAATTTCCATTGAGATGTTTGTACTTATCTTATGGTTGCTAAATATCATCAGATTTGTTTTTTCACAATTTATTGATAGTTTATTTGTATCTAGCCATTTTTTAATTATTTCCAGCTCCCTTTGGATTAATTCTGTCATTTGTTGTATATCGTTACCCACATAATAAAAAGTAGTGTCATCAGCAAATAAAATACATTTTAAGAATTTGGATGCACTGGTGATGTCATTTATATAGATGTTAAAGAGTTTGGGGCCCAAGACTGAACCTTGAGGTACCCCGCATGTTATTGAACTTAATTTGGATTTAATGTCATTTATTTGTACAAATTGTTTTCTGTTTGATAGGTAGCTGGTGACCCATTGCAGGGTAACTCCTCTGATGCCATATTTATTCATTTTTTTCAGTAATAGTTTGTGGTTTATGGTGTCAAATGCTTTTTTAAGGTCAATGAAAATGCTAATGAGGTGCTTTTTTTGGTCAATGGCTGTGGATATTTCTTCTGTTAACTCCATTAGTGCCAGTGTTGTGGAGTGATTTGTTCTGAAACCATATTGACTGGTGTTTAATGTACTCTCTTTAGCTAGGAATTTATCTAGTCTGACCACAAATAGTTTTCCAATATTTTGGAGAATTGTGGTAGCAGGGATATCGGTCTGTAATTGGATAATATGTGCTTATTTCCACTTTTATGAATGGGTATTATTCATATATTCAACATATATATAAGTGAATTTTATTTTATAAATATTTGTTAAAATAACTACATTTCAATTGAGTTTCTGGGTCACTTTCTTCCTCATCAACGAGCACCAGGAACTTCTACATTTATAAATGACAAATTTAATAAAACTTTCCTTTTCAAAAACAAAAATGTTACAATTGAATAAATGCTGAGCAGCTTCATTTCATTTTAAACATTTATTTTTGTGTATTTAAGTTTGGACTCCCAAATGTTTGTTTCCAATTTTAACAAATTAATCCATATCATCATTTGTGGTTACCAATTCCATTCCTTGTCAATACTGGTTCATTTTGAGTGATCCAATTCTCATACTTAAAATAGATTCAGGAGATCTTTATCCAAAACTTCCACCAGTGTGACTCAGAGATAAATTCCTGGTACTGAACAGTGTTGATGACATTCTTTAAATTCCTTGTGCTTCTTCAAGATAATCAATAATAAATTAAATATTTGTACAAACAAACAAAAAATAATGTCAAATCTATTCACCTTTTAGTTTGATAAAGTTCAGCCCACTGTTGTTTTTCCACATCAAAATAATCCAACATTAATAGAACATTCTACCACATTAGACCAGACATGGGCAATCTACGGCCCGCGGGCCAGATTCGGCCCTCCCCCATGTTTGGTTCGGCCCGCTGAACAATACCAGAAAGGCATGATGTTTTTTTTTTTTCCATCTGGCCTCACGGATCAAGACCCATACAGAACATAATTTTTATTCTCCCTATCTGAACCCGCAAAATCTCTGTTAAATAAAACAGAATATTGTGTTTTCTTTCTACATCTCAGTTCATTTTTCAGGATCATTTCAACTGTGGGTCTCTCCCAAATGAAGTGGACGGATGGGGGAGGAGGCGGAATCTACTATATAAATTATTTTAAGTCAATCATACTGTGAAGTTAACACACATTTTAATACAGATATATAAAATTCATGCATTTTTTAAAAATTCATATTTGTGTGAAATGGCCAAATAAAAATGGTGAACACAAAACGTGTTGAGTTGAGAATTGGTTTAATTGGCGCCTTTGATGGGGAAGTTTGTCAAAACGCCAGAAAGATGGACAAAAATGGTCAAAAGCATCTGGTACCCAATTTACAAAAAAATTAGAAAATGAAAAAAAAGATGAAGAGGAGAAACGAGATAAAGAGAAAAGTATCGTCTCATAACAAAGGACAGAAGAGGACAGGATGTTGATTATGTTTTGGAAATTTGTTAGTATTACTTTTTTCCGGATTAATTTCTATGAAAATCAAAGAGAAATATTTGGTTATTTTTTATTTCATGAACAGTGAATTGTTTATTTGAAACAGCTTGTATGCATGCTTGACAACATGGCGGCATGCTCCTAATGAGACGACGAATGGTGTCTTGTGGCATTTCCTCCCAGATCTGTGTGAGGTCATCCCTGAGCTGTTGTACAGTCTGAGGAGCAACCTGGTGGCGCCTAATGGACCCAAACATAATGTCCCAGAGATGTTCTATTGGGTTTAAGTCAGGGGATGGTGAAGGTCATTCAATTGTTTCAGTTCCTTCATCCTCCAGGTACTGCCTGCAGACTCTTGCCACGTGAGGCCGGGCATTGTGGTGCATTAGGAGGAAACCAGGACCTCCTGCACCAGCGTAGGGTCTGACAATGGGTTGAAGGATTTCATCTGGATACCTTATGGCAGTCAGAGCACCATTTCCTAGGCAGTAGAGGTCTGTGCGTCCCTCCATGGATATGCCTCCCCAGACCATCACTGACCCACCACCAAACCTGTCATGTTGAACCACGTTGCAGGCAGCAGAACGTTCTCCTTGTCTTCTCCAGACTCTTTCACGTCTATCACAGGTGCTCAGGGTGAACCTGCTCTGGTCTGTGAAAAGTACAGGGCGCCAGTGGCGGACTTGCCAATTCTGGTGTTCTTGAGCAAATGCCAGTGGAGCTCCACGGTGCTGGGCAGTGAGCACAGGGCCCACTACAGGCCGTGGGGCCCTCAGGCCACCTTCATGAAGTCTGTTCCTGATTGTTTGGGTAGAGACATTCACACCAGTGGCCCTCTGGAGGTCATTCTGTAGGGCACGAGCAGTTCTCAGCCTGTTCCTCCTTGCACAAAGGAGCAGGTATGGGTCCTGCTGAGGGGTTGAGGACCTTCTACGGCCCTGTCCAGCTCTCTCAGAATAACCAGCAGTCTCCTGAAATCTCCATGTTCTGGAGATTGTGCTGGGAGACACATTAAACCTTCTTGCTGCAGCACGTGTGGATGTTCCATCCTGGAGAAGTTGGACAACCTGTTCAACTTCTGTAGGGTTAAGGAATCTCCTCATACTGCCAGTAGAGAGAATTACACAAGACAAAATCAGCACGAGTGGAAAACCAGCCAAAAAAGATCAAGAGGGAGAAACTTGAAATGACCTCCACATGGAACACCAGTCCTGTTTGGAGGGTTTTCTAATTGTTGCCACTGAAGTGCACCTGTTGTTAATTCCATCAACACCAATACAGATGAAATTGATGAACGAGGCCCTCAGCTGCTTAACCAACAAGAACATTATCAGACAGGTTTAAGTCAATTCATGCCAGGATCAATAAAAAAAGTGTTTCTTTAATTTTGTGAGAAAAAATTAAATATTTTTTTAATATATATATATTTCCTATTGTTCCTGTTAGCTTGAGTTCATTTTCATTTGTTTTTACAAACAAAACTGTTTTTACAGACCTTTTTTTATGCTTGCTGAACATTTAAGGACCAATAGGGATTATTGCGTAGAGGGAGAGTGACAAATTAATGCCCTTATGTAGTTAATTTTACATTTCCATTCTGCTCTCAAACATCTGTTCTAGTCTAAGCCTAAAATAGCTGTATCTGAACACCTTTGAGATCAACATCCTTGAGTAATTGTAGAAAATGATTACATGAGTTTATCTATCAGTTCGGATGATACTTTAGCAATTTGTAAAGGTTTCACAACAATATTCAGCCACATATTTAGAGCTCAATTTCTAACCAAGTATCAAAAAATGTTTCTAAAAATGATAATTTAACATGATAGAGAGACCACAGAGTGATGACATTTTTTTTTTTATTTCTTACCGTTTTCTTCAGTGGTTCTCCACTTTTTTTCTATTGATCTTCTTGCTTTGAGAGTTCAGTAAAGAACATGCCGGCTCAGGCAAGGCAGCTCCATTTGTCAATTATAGAACTTTAATTAAAACAGATTATATTTGTTATAAAAATAATTTAAAAAAAAACCCCACAAAATAAAAAAATAAAAAATTAGATCAGAAGAAATTTTTGTCAGAAACACTAGGAGTCATTTAAATAGGCGTCATCGATGACACAAGCTGTTATGCATGAAACTCAGAGGTTTAAATATATTTTTTCCCATAACATTTTCTCCAGGAAATATGGGTTTGTAAAACTTTTAATGGATTTTTTTTTATTGAATATGTAACTAAATATGAAATGTGTCTCTTAAGTTTGGCGTCTATCCATAATTGAGACTCGTTGCTTTATATAGACGCTCACTTTTTTTACTTTTACATCTGCAAAATGCAGGCCTCACAGATCTCCATCCTGTGGGAAAAAACTCTTTTTTTCTGCTTTATTCTGACAAATGTTGACATGAATGCTGCAGATAAAACTTTGTGTCTGTGGAGTTTTGAGTTCTTGCGGGCTGTGTTAGTTTACAGCATAAATATTGACTGAATGTCCGCAGGATGAAAACAAAAAAGGCTAAAAGAACTCCTCTGAATGTATCGAACAAAGTGTTTGAAAGAACAGATTGGAGAGGCTTCCTCCCACCCAAATGATTACTTTTTATTAAATAATCTAACCAGAGGCATAAAAAATTAACCTCATCACAGACACAATGTAATGTTCTGTCCAGCACAGTGGATAAAAGCAATTACACCTCACAATGTCCCAGAAAAAAAAAGCTTTTTGAATTTGAGTGTTATTTATTTCCAGCAGCATCGCCAGCTCCACCAATGGAAAGACTGGAGACGTAAAACAACATTTTATTGTTACTGTTTTTCCAACATTTGGCCAAAGAAACTAAAAACCTCCAACTGTTTGTTTTTATTCTCTCACACCGAGCGAGACGAAGCCTTTAGCCTTTAGTTGTGTTTATTATACATTTATTCAGTTTGTTTTTATGTGAAGAAAACTGAAAACATTCAATCAGCCTTGGTTAAAACGGCCTTGATTTCCTCTGTGAGAAAGAAACGTTCTTCCACTTCTGATTTATTTATTTTTTATTAATATTTTCCAAAAGTGTCCAAACATTTGAGTTTGTATGTATTTTTAATAAAGGAGAAGCAACGGTCAGAGTTTGTGGTTGAGTGTTGGTGCACTGCAGGGCGTACCACCCTGAACAGTTTTGACTAAGAAAAACTTTGAAGTTTGTTTACTTTGTACTTTTTCAGTTTTTTTTTTAATAAAAATTAACACATTTTGGCCTGGCTGCTATTTAATGCAGTAGCTAAAGACTAAAATTACCTTCAAAAAGTACTACAATGAAGCACTTTTGTAACTATCTCAGTCTTTAAAAACCTTTTAATTTATGTACTGACCGAATCCTGCATGTTTCATCTAAATGTTTTTTTTTATCTATGTATATTTTCTGATTTATATTTAACTAAATAGTTAATTTTGATGTAAATTGTTGTGTATATTGCAATGTGTTTTTTATCTACCTTTGTATTTCTCCACTTCCAAAATCGTTATGGCAAATAGGAACATGTTCCTAATAGCTCACCTAGTTAAATAAAGGTTTCAATAAAAAAAAAAAAAAGAAATGTTTTTATTCAATCCACCCAACAATGATGCTTTGGAGCAGCATAACTAACAAAAATGCTGTAAAAACAAAGGCGGAACATAAAGTGTGCATCATTTACTTCTATAAGTACAACACATTCACTTATTTAAAGAAAATACTTATTTCTTTGCTTATTTTATGTGAAATAAATGTAAATGACGTTAAAATGGCAACAAAAGAACAAAAATTAAGTTCAAGTTGAACTCTCACCTCTACAGGCCAGCAAGCTCCAAGCAGACCCTGATGAGAGAAAACCTCAGTAAGATGGATGACATCTCCAGCAGTCCCACTTTCTCCAGGAAGTTTAGGATAAAAATGAGCAAGACAAAGGACTCTCCTAAATGCAGGAGACATCAAGGTTAGAAGAAATTAGTTGAAAACCTTTGAAGATCAAGGAGCAACAGTGTGAGGATGAAAACTTAACATGAGATGAGAACTTTCCTTCCACTGTGAATATGGTTTGGTCGTATATAAATAAATGTAATTCAATCTTCTTGTGCCCAACGAATGTATTGAAAATAACAAACTTTTAAAAAATGAACAAAACTTCACCAGAAAAGCTATGTTAGATCAGTAGTCTGCAGGGTTTGGTGTTTTTTAAAAAAAATACAGTATATAAAATGGCACAGACATGATCAGTTAAAAGACACAAAATAAACACTGGATACAAATGTCCCCACAAAAAAAAGCAATAGACTCAGTTAGAACAATAGATACATCCAATAGATTAACATAAAGACAAAAGTAAAAATGTATCCAGTGTTGTTTTTCAAATTTAGAAAATCACTTTCACTTTATTTTCCACATGTTTCATGTATGAACTGTGCATTTTACTCGTGTGTATTTCTAGTATTTCATTGATATGATGAGTGTTTTGTACTTTTTTCTTCCGTCCCGTGCTGCTGTGGGGTGGTTACAAATGTTCTCTCATCTCCGTTCACTTCCCAGGTGTTTGGAAAACTTTGCAAACCTCCTAAAAAAATGTATTGGTTGTTGTGAGGCATGTATTATTAAAAAATAAAAAAAAAATAAAAAACGTGTTTGCTCAGAATATGTTTTAAAACTGTAGAGGGAAAGAAAGTAGATTCCAGAATAAAAATTGTTCTCATTGGAAAAAAACCCGAATGCGCAGTGATAATATTTCTTTTCTGCTGCAGTCAAATAAAACTGATGAGCTAAAATAGGAGCGTTAAATTGCAAAAGCGTGCGCTGCGTGAGGCTCATTTATTCCTCGCTGCTGACATGAACTAAATCAACAACATTTCAGGCACTCTGCCAACAAAAGCTACCACAAAAATATTGCAGATTTTGAAAAAGTGTAAAGATAACATGATTTTTTGTGTGTGTTTCAAAAACAATTCAGTGCGTTGTGGTTTTGCAGTGAATCCATCACGGTTCAAGTCTCTACTGATGACTTCTGACAGCAGAGAGCCACACGCGTTGTTCCCTCTCCTCGCAAACACCCTTTTTCCTTCACCAGGAATCGAGCCCAAGCTCTGAAAAAAGCCTGGAGCGCGCGCAATCGATGACAACAACCTCAACACAAACCCAATACTGTGCAGCTGCTGAAGTACACATCGAGAAAACCTCCAGGCATGCCAACACCAGCATCCACCAAAACACAACACGCATCTTAAAATAGAATATCAAACCATCACTGGGAGAGCTGCTCTCAATGCAAAAAACACACGTTTGCACAGATACGGATCTCATTTCGCCCTTTATTTAATTTCATTATCATACATTAGGTACAAATGACACATTCAGTTACAAGGTTAAGTAGCTGAGACTCGTTTTAAAGGTTTCAGGCCGGGAGAGAGAAAATAAAACGTACAGCATTTGCAAAATACATCATGTTCCTTCTTCTTTTTTTTTCTAGTCTCTGCAGACGTTTACTGTAAGTAATTAATGCACAAGGACAGCGGTGCGGCGAGCACAAACAAGCAGGGAGTGGCTATGGAGCTGCGTGGGTTCAGTTACAAGGCATTCCTGCTGAACCTGCGCAGTCAACGGGACGGGGGGGAGACATGTTGGATCAGGACAGAGAGGGCTGTAAGGAGGAGTGCTACTTTATGTAAGAATATCGTGTGTTTACAGGATTTAGCTATGAACGTTGAAATTATTTCAAAGAGGACAGAAGTCAGAAAAAAAAAATTCAATTGTTTATGGGGAAGTTTCTCAATGTTGCTGTTCAGCATATCTGATTTGTAGACACCATCAGGTGTGCAGAAGAAGGTACGTTTTGATTGATAACAATTTCACATGATAAACTAAGACAGATTAGGAGGACAGATTAATGTGTGATGGAGCCTTTAAACAAACACAGATTAATCCGACATTGATTTAGGAAAATCCTTCACCTCCCCCACCAGTGGACGCACAGGTACGAAGGACAGAAAGGGAAAAGCAGACTCCCACTTCTCACTGGCAAAGAAAACATTTTGTGTTCATCTGTAATTTCCCCAATTTGATCAATATGGAAACATGACAAAAGTGTATCCTGGAAGACACTGGGAGTAGAACACAGCTGGTAGATGGATCTTGAAGAGTATTTGTGCAGTACATACTGTATGTACAAGCCGGGGAAGGCACACAAGGGAAGAGAAGTCATCGTCCTGCGCCTGAGTGATCCAGAACACAGCCAGTCGTCGGGCGTTCGGTTAGCTAGACTATTGAAGGTACATATAGAGGTGCAAGTCCGGCTCAGACCAACTGAGCGTCTGCAAAACACATAACTAAAAGATACATCTAACATCGGACAAAGGAATCTATCAAACTGACTGGCACTGTTGGGTTTACTGACACAGTGTAGACTGGTATAACTAATGGCAGCATCTGACTATACGTTGCTGTTTGTGGTCAGCAGAAGAGCTGCCGGAGTCCTGCGTGTTACTACAGTTAGTGCAAGGCTGCTATCGTTGGGTTCTGGTGTTCTCCAGGTTTGGCACATGCTAAATGTTGGACAGGATTGAAAACCAGACAAAGGAGTGAAGCAGCTGGACAAACATCCACACACGAAGGTCGCTATTTCAATGGTTGCTACCGGTACCAGGGTTTTCATGGGATATTATGTCTCTTCTCTTCATTTTTACAAGAAATCTCAAAAGCCAAGAATGAGAAAATAGGATTCAGTGACTGAAAGCTTAACTGGCTTTTTTGTCTCGCTCCTTGGCACCATACTTCCTAACGCTAAAACTATATTTAAGTAAACAGCGAATTTTTTAAAATCTATTGTTTCAAATCATGTACTTCAGTCTCGGGGAATCTGTGGAAATCTACCAGGACTTTTCCTCCACCGTGAGGTGACTTTGGCCTCGAAAAGAGGCACCGCAGTCACATTTTCACTTCCCAGAGTTTCATCCTTCACAGCATTCAACTCATCTCATGCATGAATACCAAAATAATACCGACACAGAGGGACGCTCCAGAGCCCGAGAAGCATCCAGTCAACCAAAATTACAACCAAGAATCTCATTTAAAAAAAAAAGGAAACAGATGATTCAGAGAAGAAAAACACAGAAAATGGTTTTTAAACAATTTTTTCTATCAGCCCTAAATGAAAGTCATCCAGCTGTTACAAAGGTAGTCAGTACTGGATTATGCTTTTGACGGTGAAATGTTGGCTGATATCTTTAAATGTAAGAAAAGCACATACATATATTGGTATAAAACTTGCTTTGCCCTCTTAAAATAACTCACATGTATTTACAAAGGAGTTACAGGCTTCTTTGTTTCTCTAAAATATGATCTAATGGAAAAATATCACAAGGACACAGAGTATAAACAAACATAGTTTCTGATATTTGAACCAAAAAGGAACTTAAAAGAGTTGAGGGAACAAAAAAAACTGAAGCATGAAAAGAAACATGTTCAACATAATCAGTGGGAAAAGGAAAAGATTGAACAGTGAACACGCAAGCATGTCCACTGATAGAGACTGTCTTTGCAGCTTCCATGTGTGAAGCAATGCTGCGGTACGAGACAGGAAGTGGTTGACACAGACAACCGTTAAAACCCTATTGAGTTGAACTAGAAACTGCTCCCACTTCCTGTAACAAACCAACTCTTCCTCACATGATTCAACTCTAACTGTAGGCGACAAATGCAAGAAACTGGAGAGTAAAATTCAGGCTAGAAATTAAAATCAGGAGAAAAGTGTAAACATGATAGAGAAATAATTGAATCACAAAGAGCTGTTGTACCACCTGACCTCAATATTTGGCTATAGCGTTTACATTCCTGTACTTCTGCGCTGTTCTTTTAGGATATGTACATTTATACTACTCACAACAAGTTAGGGATACTATGAGAGTCTCTCCTATTTGGTCTGATTTTTAATCAAATACATTGAAAAGTTCCCTTTGATATAATGAATCAGAAAAAAACATATTTATTAGTTTGATATTTATTATCCCAAAAATTGAAAAAATTTTAAGCATAGCCCCAAATAACTAAGAATGTCAATTTGACAAAATGACTGCGGCATCTCACGCTCCTCACTGGCCTCATGATGTTCTAACCCAGAGGTGTCCAAAGTCAGGCCTTAAGGGGCCGGTGTTCTACATGTTTTCCAACCAACCTGCCACTGAAGCTCCTTATTGGCCAAACACACCTGATCCAGGTAATCAGCAGCAAACGAGGCAGGATTTCTGGAAAACCAGCAGGAAGTCGGTCCTCGAGGACTTGAGTTTGACACCCCTGTTCAAAGTACTACATGCAGTTCTGCCAGGTCACTTGTGGGTGGTGTCATCCAGTCTCTGCTTCGGCTGGTCCCAGACAAGGACTGGGGGGCCGAATCCGGTTTTGGGTGTCTCAACTCGTCGCTTTTTGACATTCAATTAAATCTAGGCTTCCAAACTTCTGGGTCACAAACTGGCACTGGTCTGGTACTGGGACATGGACCGCAACGTTCTTACCCCAGCCTTAACCCGGTACCGGTCAGTCTGTAAATGTGAAGATCAGTACCGGTTCCGGACAAAGTACCAGACGCAGACCAGGCTAAGGTTAGGGTACTGGTACAGGCCGTTCAGTCCAGTATAAAAGTAACATCTTTAAAGTTTTACAAATTTAGGTTTAGTGTGTTCAATAAATGTTTATCCTGTTTGGCCCGTGACCTAAGGTGTGTTTTCAGATTTTGGCCTCTTGTGCGATTGAGTTCGACACCCCTGCTCTATGGGGGTTCAGGTCAGAGGTCATTTAGGTCATACCGTATGAAGCGCTCAGACCTCCTAAAGTCCAGCTGTGATCACTCTGGCACCATGTGGTGGAACATTGTCCTCCATGAACAGAAACTTTGAGATATACTGATAGAATTGGTGGAAAATTATGAGTTTTATTTGTCTAAGATAAGAACGTGAAGTGACTGGACCATCTACAATATCCAAATCGCTTTTTCGCTGACTGGTGGCGTCTGTCCAGACTGTTACACTTACTCCACCAAAGCCAACCCTGGCAACCATGTTGACCTCGACCTAATGCCAACAACTTTCCTTTCTGAGCAAGGCAACACCCATCGGTGAACATGGCGGTAGACGATCCCTGCATTGTTCATGGCGGTGTCTTGGCGTCACCTGCAACTGGTGTTCAAGTCAAAGTGGTGGAGTCGGTTGTAAATTGTGTCTGTAAACCGTAGTACCCTCACATCTAGTGAACTGCCTGTAGCTGTGTGGCGTTTGCTAAACCATGTTTGAGGGTCCTTAGATACAGGTCATGGTTGTGTTCTGTCACTGGCGGGTCTCCACTCCTGGATCTGTCACAAACTGACTGTAGTTCGCATGTACTGATGACACTTTGAGACTCACCAAATTCACCTGAAACACCTGTCTGTCTGCTACCAACTATGTCGAGATGGAGCTGCTCGTCCATCAAACGTTTTGTGTGAACGACTAAGTAGCAAAATCCATTTTTTATACCCACAGAATGTTGAAGTTGATGCCACATTAAGGAGGTTTTTCTTTTAGAATTCTTGGTTTTGGCCTCAATGAGTAAGACATACTGTACACAGTGAGGCCATTATGTGGAAAACAAAAAAAAATACCTCCCAATCCTAAAAATCTGTGAAGTAAAATAAACCGTGTGGGTACGAGATCCACTGAGTACTTCATAATATCCCTAACTTATTGTGAGTAGAGTTTAGACTGCGTTGATCATCAGTTGGGTCTTTGGGTAGCATTGTTATTCACTGAGAAATGTAAACATTTTTCTAAATTTGATGTTTTTGATTAATAAATCCTGACACGGTCATGTTTTAGTGCTTCCAAGGACAAAATCCTTCAATAGAATTCATCATTTTGTTACCAAAAATCAAACTAATCCATTCAGATTATAATAGAAGAACATACAGTCTAATTATTTGTGTTTGTTAATGAATCACATAGATATTAGCATCTATCGTGCAACATTAAACGTTAACCAGATTAAAGAATTGGTTGGTGGTGTCGGGCAGGTTCTGCTGATGACACTCTCATACACTGTTGACAAGTGAGGGGTGCACAAACTCGGGGTTGATGAAAGAGAACCCTGCAAACTCTGCTTGGTCGATGTTGGCGATGACCAGCTCGTCTGGGGGGGTGAGCTGAGGCTGGGTGCGCGTGAAGAACTTGTCAAAGTTTTCAGCTCCTTTTCCACACTGTAGAGAAGACAGACAGACGAGAGCATGGTTACGCAGAGATATTTGATTGCAGAACTCCAGAAGCAACAACGTGAGCATCACAGAATTGAAGCTGAGCTCCGCGGAGAACAACGTGGAAGATTCTTTTAAGTCCAACAGAGTTTCTCAGGATTTAAACATCGAGACCTGCCAAGTCTGACAAACCAGCAATCGTCCGGTTTGTGAATTGTGAACACAAACAGAAAACAGAAGGGATCATAAGTCTTAACAAAACAATGCTGGAATTTCCAGAAAAGCAAGACCGCTTAAAAAAAAAAGCGGGAAACAATTCAAATCACTTTGGTAGGACATTGCAAAAATATTCATCAAATTAAACGGAACCCCTGAGCAAACCAAAGCTGTGATTGTCACTTGGCCGCAGCAGTCTAAACAAAAAGATAAGAAAAAGAACACAACCCTTCTTAGGTGAGCAGACAAACTCTACAATGACTTCTAATTACAACACACTTTCATCAAAAGTCAACTTACAACAGAGATCAGAACCGTGAGCAACTTCCACCTAACATATTCAGTGAAACTGACAGGTAGATGTCAACACTGATCCATTATTTTACACATTAATGTGGATTTTAAATATTACAGCATAGATGGCTTTAAACACTCTGTTAACCAGGAAGTAAGTCTGTCAATCATTCACTATAACAGCAGAAGCCGGTATGCCAACTTTTGGAAAAATCAAGGACTATCTACAGCACACGTGTCAAAGTCAAGGCCCGGGGGCCGGATCCGGCCCTCCTCGTGATTATATCCGGCCCTCCAGATCATTTTATTTTATTGTTCTTACCGGCTCGATGTTCTCTTGTATACTGACTTGTATACTTTTAAAAAAATATATTTTATGAACGGTAAAATATTGAAAGTTAATTATGGTTTAAGTTGATTTAGTCTGGAAAAATATTCCTTCCTTTTTATTATTCATAATTATATTTAAAAGTTTGAGTTTAAAAGTTTGAAAATTGGTATTCTGCTGGTATTTTGGACTATTTTGGTATTTACTAAGATTTTTTAGGCTAGTTTGGAGTTTAGCTAATATCTCAGCTTCATGCTAGCTGTTTTGGCTAATTTAGACTTTTGAAAAAAAAAAATATTTGTTTATTAATAAACCAGAAAATGGCTTCAATAGCATTTCATAAAAGTATGTTCAAACTTGTTAGCTTATATCAAAAACAACAAAGAAATTGTAGCAGTTGTAACCCTAGTGCTATTTTAAGCATGTTTACATTAGAAGTGGGGTCATCTGGACCCCCCAAAAGACACCGTGCTGAACTTTTTTTTCTAGGATTTTTTATCTTTACTGGTATCCATAGCAAACATGAAATCTTGTCTACCTTTGTCATGGGAGGGATCACATATCAATGTAAAGGTAGGGGTCATCTGGACCCTATAAGAGAGCTCAAGGGTTAAGGTGAGGTCTGCAGGGAAAAGTTCCAGCGGATGATCAGATAAAACTTAACAATCAGACTACAGAAATTGCATTGAAACAAAAACTTCTGTTCCGCAACAGAAGACCTTCAAAGATATGTTTTTTCAGAAGCTGTCACACTTATAGTCCAGTTTCTACAGAGAATATTTTTTGCAACAACACACACTGTCCTTAAATGACTGGGATGAAGGCTGTGTGGGAGGTGCTCCGAGGATGGCAGATAAATGCCTTTTTTAAGCTTGTTTACTTTAAAACATAGTATATCATGGTTGGATTTTTTTTTGGTCATACACTGAAAACAGAAAAATCTAAAAAGCAAATAAACTAAAAAGATACAGCCTTTTTTATGAACATCCATTTCTTTATATAACATAAATAAGTGACATTTTGGTGAGGAATAGCTTGTAAAATGCTGTGCATAAACCTCCACTCCGCTCTCGTAGGTTCGTCCACCTACACGGTGGCCTCATAGGTTGGAGCCTTAAAAATATTCAATTATACACACACAAATGCGAACACACACCCACACACACACAAACCTACATGTTCCTCATCTTTTGATGCTTTGAGAGCAGATTTCATGGTGCTCTAGCACAAGGCTACACTAAAAACAAACCATCATTTATAGCATCACGTAAACATGCTAGCACAGAATATTAAATTCTATAAACTGCTGCCAAAGCAGTATCACCATAAAAATGACTTTCATCTTTAAATATGAAAATCATGGGATTAC
The DNA here is from genome assembly GCA_003999625.1 of Oryzias javanicus. Lineage (NCBI taxonomy): Eukaryota > Metazoa > Chordata > Actinopteri > Beloniformes > Adrianichthyidae > Oryzias > Oryzias javanicus. The sequence continues at coordinate 6,285,752 of CM012437.1, forward strand.
TGCTGAGCTAAATAGAACTAGGGCATTTTAACATCGTCTGTTTTCAGTCGATTCCAACCAGGATTATTAGCAATTACACGGGCAGTCTGAGCCCAAAGCCAACAGTGACCGGGCTCTCAAAGTCTTGAATAACTCATGGCAAACTGACCTTATCAGCTGCTGTCCTATATTCCATTTAGAGACATGACATCACTGTCAGCCTCAGTGCGTGTTTGTGTTTACGTGGGTGTCAGTATGCATCAAGGCATCCTAACGTCAGTCAAACTGTATTAAGGAATCACTCTTTGTAGAGGTTTGGACATTTCTTTTTCTTGATTTGCTTCTGAGACGCGTCCAGATGTGAGCCATGTTCAAATTCCAGCACAAGTAGAGGTGTGTCCTGTGCTGCTGTTCGTGTGTGTTGCATGCTGCCACCAGTCAATGACATCTGCTCCAAGCTACAGAGACCGTGACAGGGAGAATAGAGTGCTTCCCTCCCTAACACCCTCACCCACACAACAAACACCTGATAGGTTTCGTCCACTAGCCTCCAAATGGTGTGTCTCTATGTCGACTTGTATTTCTCCATCCATCACTGACAAGTCACTGCTCGAGTGAAGCAATACACTTTTAAAACTGACCTCCAATGAAGGTCTCCAGCACCAAGATGTCCCTTTAGATTTCCCAAAGCAGGACTTCCTCATGACATCAGCTCCCCGATGCAGAGAAGCACAACTACCAGTGTGCATCTCAGCACATTTGTAGGACCTAACTCTACTGTATCACAGGGGTGTGTGTCTTTCCCTCTCACACGATGAGATACACATCTTGATACATGGTCCATTAATCGATGCATAAAAGATTCAACTAACTTTTTGGCAATACGATAAAGTCCAATTCTTTTACCAAAAATGCTAAAATCTAGATATTTCTAATTCATATGGCATTTAAAGCTTTAAATAATATTGCATGGCATTTGACAAAGAAATGCACTCAGGTATTGAGCTGAAAGAAGCAAGCATATGATTGGACGTCTTCTTGTGTCAATAAGAATGCACCTTTCATGCTACAGTGAAGCTCGCTAGCTCGTTACAACGGAGCTCACTAGCATGCTACATTGGAGCTCACCAGGCAGCTGGCTAGTGTAGCGCGCTAACCTACGCAGTTCCCACATGACCCAATCTGGGCAAACACAGGTGGGACTCACATTTTCTGCCAACTTAAAAACTATATGGGCCCACTCGGCCTTGCTGGCTGGTTATCTATTTTTTAATTCACTAACTAATACTGCTGTTACTCCAATGGCCTGATTGATTTTTCAATATGTATCTAATGTCTTTTACATCCCTACTGTACTATTCTTTACACTCTTTTGCCTTGTTTTTTTTAAGTCCTACTCCTGACATGAGGAGTCTTTGTAACCAGTCTCAATGCATCCAGTGAGAGAAATATCTCAAGTGTGAATGCATGACACATCAAACACACAAAACCAACAGAAACACCCAAATCTGTTCACACCTCCATACAGTTCATTTCCTGTGAGGAGCAGAGTTTGCTGCAGTCTGGGAACTGTTTCCTATCCACAGTTTCTCAACTGTGTTGTCACTTTTATGAACCAATATTTTTTGGGGGGGGGGGGGGGGGGGGGGGGACTAGAATAATTTTTCCCTGCAACATAATGGAAACCTGTCCAGGGTGTGTTACCCAACGGTAACTGGGATAGGCTCCAGCAACCCAAAAAGATTCAGTGGATTTTGAAAACAGATGGACGAGTGGAATAAATTTGGTTCTTACAATCTTGATTCACATAGACAGAATTTAGTAAAGATTAATTAAAATATAGATTTTTCTAACTTTTCATTTAATGTAAAGCCCTTAAACACCTGAGGCGTCGCCGGTGACGCTTAAACACAAAATCTTTAACATGGTGTAACTTTTCAACACAATCATGTTAAAGGTTGAAAATCACAGTATATCAAAGAACATAAACACTGGAGCTCAGGTGTTAAAGGGTTAAAAGAATTTCAATTGTAAATTGATGCTTTAGAAATAAACTGAATTGAAACAGGAAATGACTCCTCTGATAACACCTATTTAGAGTACAAAATGGAACATTACCACATCAGAGCTTCAACACTTTTGTTAGGGTACCTGGATGCTGTTCTGATTACTACGTGAACATTTACTTTCACATTTTTAATAGCCACATGCGAAGAAGACCATTGGGTTGGGGTTATTGTCCAGTTCATGAGAAAGATCGTGCAGACATTGCAATATTACCAACATAAAATGTAAGATTGTACCAAAACTGACAGTTCAGAGGGAGAACAACCACTAAAACGAGCATGTTTGAAAGTTCCCAGATAACCCACACGCTCCACACTCAGAAACTACAATGAGACCTAAAGCAAGAACGCTCAGACTGTGACAGTGAGAATCGTAACCTTTTGTTGCCCTCTTGTGTGATCTTGCCAACTCCTAATAGGCATCGATGTATCTCCATACTCTGTGCTACATTTTCCCACATTGAGCTTTTTTTTTTGACCTACTTTCTCTAATCTTCAATCTCTCTTAGTGCAAACAGACATCCAAGCCTCTGTACTCATAGATATTAAAAGAACACTCAGCTACTTAGAATGATAAATGAAGCAAGCCAAGTGGCACACGTGTTCTCACAGTGACTGTGTTCCTCTTCTATGCACTCCTGTCTCTGAAGCTTCTCGATAATGGGAGGTTTCTTTGAAAAAAGACTCTACATTTTCTCTCAAATGTTAAATTTAGGCTTTTTGTCAATACAAATGAGCAGAACACACACAAGAGCTTACAGATTAAAAAATAGAATATTGGGGAAAAGTTTCCAGGTCTATGGAGAGTCATAGTCTATGCGGCTGCATCTTAAAGGGAGTCCAGGTGTGTCTTAAGGCTCGGACAGCCAATGAAAATGGAATGTACAATTGTTGTGCCAATGCTAAGTGTATCGTGAAATATTTGTAAAGGTAATGTAATTTAAACACACTTATGCTGTATGAGCGGTACTGTCGTACTTATGTTGCACTCTAGTCATTGGTGACGTGCATGCACTGGTCTATTACTGACTACAGGCAACTGCTGCACCCCAGGGGAGTGCAGGTGATATGTAAGTGTCCACGCAAGTAATTTCCTAAATCTTAATAGTGACGCATCAAGCACAGGAGCAAGGAGCTTGTGCTCATCACTTCTACAGCTTTAACCAGTCCCTTGTGCAGTGTGCATGATTTGAAAAGATACATCTCACCTACTTTACCCTTAAATGTTATTTTTAGTCCGGATCAAAGGCTACTAAGTCACGGGGGAAGACTGCTGACTTAGCAAATGCCCAGAAGACATTCAACAGCAACTAGGGGAAACCACAAAAGGTCATCGTTGACAAGATAGTTCTGCTATGGCCGAACAAATTAACTGCAAATTGAGAGGATTGTGAAGTAAAATCCATTCAATTATTTGGGTAAGCGTCTGAAGGAGTGGACTGAAACTGAAGTCAATCTATCAAAAACCACAAACACAGATGAACTGACATTACCTACCAATGATTTTGTGTCAAGCAACTTCTGAAACAGAGATTGTCACAAGCTTTTTACGTGTTCTCAAGAACTAAATTAATGCTCCACGCTCAACATCCACACGCCGTCTGCATTCAGACTGCCGTCTACTGGAGATTTCTGCTTCAAACTAAGGCTTGTAAACAAAACCACGTGACTACAGATCTCGTCAGCCATTGGCCAGGAATAACGAGGGTCTCCAGAGAGTTTTCTTCCAGGGAAAGTAATATACTATTTAACTTTAAAAACCTAATTTTTTATTAATTTATAATCAGATGAAAGCACAGAGTGCAGATGAATCCTGTGGTTATTAGTGCAGAAGCTTCGTGATAGAATCACAGCATTGCCTGAGTTGCAAGGATTTTAAAATGTGAAAAAGAAGAGTTTGATTTTTGTTAATAATTTTCTCATTTTAAAAGATATATTCCTTTTTTTTCCTAAAATCACCCCATTAAGAGTGTTGTTTAGCTGTAACTGTGCATTGAAAGTTGGAGGAGGATGAATATGTGTGGACAAAGAGTGTTTTTATTTTTACTATGCTAATGTTAGCTTAGCGTTGTCAGGGGCAATAAGCGAGTGGAAGGAATGCTGGGAAATGAGCAAGGCTAACTTCCGCAGAAGCAGTCCTTCCCACAACCCAGAGCCAAAATTCTTATGAACTCCAGCTGCTCTGCAGAAAATATGTCTAAAAATACCATTACAGGATTTTTATTTTGGCTCAAAACAGGATAATTATAGCTAAAATACACTATAAAAATAGAAAAAAATATGTAGCTGGAATGGGTTTACTTTAGGGTTTATCTTTTAATTTTGGGTTTTCCAAAAGAAACTTTTAGGAATAATCAAGCAAACATTCCTCTATTAACTTTTACCATTTAATAATTCAGATTTGAGCCATAAATGAGGCTAGATATTTGGACAATAACTCCAGAAGAGAAAATGACCAGATGAAGGGCACTATAATGAATTAATCCTATTCTGATTTGGCGGAAAGTGTAGATTACAGAGCAAAGACTAAAGGTTAAGCAAGTCCTATTAATTATTTTAGTTTGTTTTTTAAATATTGAGGTTTGAATTAAACCTGAACATTTCTAAGGGTCAATTTTAAATTTGCAAATGCATTTAATAATCTGTACTAAATAAAACAAAACGAAAATATTGAAAATGTGACGGTTTTCAAAGTGAATCATCTCATGACCCACAAAAGGAAAGGCAGTCATCCTCCGGTAAGCTGCACAAGCATTTCTTTCTCTCTGCCTCTATTTCTTAGAGAAACACTGAGTCAGAACTCATCCACATTACCATCTGTGTGACTGTGTGCGCCCGTGTACCACATGTGACGTAGCTTGCTTGGATACCGCTCCGAGACTTGTGTAATGACTAAGTATTCCCATTTGTTCTTGGCCCGTTTCTCCTCTTTCGCTCACAAACACAGCAGCTTCTTTGTTGACCTACTTTTTCCATCCCACTCCACAGAAAGCTGTGAGGACTTTGGGAATCCATAATGTGTAGGAAATAAGAGCGAAAAAGTCCAAAAGTCATTTCAAACACAAATTAGCTCTGTTTAATAATGTGCATTTATTTTGTGCAGCAGAAAGCTGCAGCGTGACAGCATAAAAAAAACAGATTCATATTAAAATAGCCTGCTTCCACACTCATCCTGTTGCCATAACAATGTCATCAGTCTGAAGTCCTGCTGCAAGAGATACAGATGGTCTGAATCTCTCAGTGGGTGTCAGACGATGTATTGATTAAAAAAACTTTTCCACAGCTGTTAAAGGAGATGAAGTGACTAAGTGGGAAAAAAAATGTATTAGAAGGTGGAGGACAGAGTGTCAGTAATAGAAACGCATAATGATGTGGAAGAGGAAGACCAGCATGCTTAGAGAGGAAGGTGAGGAACATTCAGCTGTTTAATAACTCCATTTCCATCTCTCTCATCCTTTATCTGCATCTAAACTTTAATCATGCAAGAAATGTTATGCACACACGCATGCAAACACTTATGACACAAGTGGCATACATATGAACCCCTACGCTATGACATGTCAGCATATGATTCCTTTGTTTGTTTTTTATTTGGAATCTAAAACTTAAAAATAAATAAATAAATAATTGAAGAAAACATATTGACTGGATTTTTTTCTATATCAAAATCACAAACAATCAAAAACCTGTTTTGTTTTTTTATATACTAGATTCCACAAAGTCCAGGACATGACATTAAAAAAGAAAACATTCCCATCAAATATGCATTTTGTGCACACAAATTAGTATTTTATGTACAAAAATTACTGTCTAATTCGGATCTTGTGCACACAAGATAGCAAGTTGCATGCACAAATTAGCATTTTATTTAGATCTTGTGCGCATGAGTTGGTAACTTTTGTGCAAAATTCACTCATTTGTGTGCACAAATTAGGGTTTCATTTGGATTTTGCGCACAAGATAGCAACTTGTATGCACAATTCAGTATTAAATTAGCGTTTTATTTGGATATCGTGTGCACGAGATAGTAAGTCGTGTGCACAAATTAGTGTTTATTTGGATTTTGAGTTTAAGAGATAGCAATTTATGTGCACAAAATTCAAATAATATGCTACTTTGTGTACACAAAATACCAATTTATGCGCACAAAATGATCATTTGTTCGAACAATAGATTTTTTTTTTTATGTCATGTCCAGGGCTCCATAAGATTCCAAATAGAATGTGACGGAACACATGTATGTTTCTCTTGTTTCATGGTTTTTGGAAGACGTCAAACATTCAGGAATCTGTTTTGAGCCTTTTGGCCAGGAGCCTGCAACATCCAATCAAACTTTGAGTTCATTGTGATCGTGTCATTATGATCCACAGGTAGTAGGAATGAGTGGACCCATCAGAGTTTCAAAGTTTATTCTGGCCAAACTGCTGTTTTCTAATAAAGTTAAAGAAAATTCCAACTTCCCTATTTTGTTTCAAATTTCTATCACAGACATAAAGCCAGAATGGAGATGAACAGTCATGCAAACGCTCTGGAGCCTCAACAGACTGGAGCTCAAGGCGACTGGCCAAAAATATTCCAGATTTTTAATCAGTTTGTGTGCATGCATGCATGCAAACCAGTCGTTAAGATTTGGCTTTTTAGAAATTGAGTTCATTTGACGAAAGTTGATTATCGGACTTTTGAAGGTCATTTCAGTGAAAGATGCACGTTAAACGGATCTTTTTGTTTGAATATAGTTCTTTTGTCAATGGTCACAGAACACCGTCTAACTGGAATCTGTCAAGACAAAACGACAATGCATCTTTTGTATCAAACTCAAACCCATCTTGAGAACATTTTCTTACACATTCCCACACAACTTTCTGTGACATTCAGCACACACACTCAGCAAGAGGTCAGGCTTCACCTTATTGGAGGAACTGGAGCCCTCAAGGGTTGAAGTGGAGGAGAACTAAAATTTTAAACATGAATATATATAGATATAGGGAGTTGGGATGCATACATAATCAGTGACCTACTTCTACTGTGTTTACTGTCTAACTTTTCTTTAACGATAAGGAACAGAAAAGGTCATAAACATCAGTACAACAAAACACTATCATCTGTAAAATTGAACTGTTTAAAAATGTGGTCTGACTAAAGAAAATTCAAGTCTTTTCCAAAAAATTTGAAATATATATATAGTTTTACATAAATGGGGATTTCAGGTAGAAAAACCCATAAAAACAGGATTACAAAAAATGAGGAAACTGGAAAAATCCACACAATTTGGTATTTACTTCTTAGTTTTTGCAAATAAAAACATAAAGACAGGGATTTAGATAACATTAATTAATCAAAGCTAATCTTTATTACTTGGTTGGGATCTAAATGACCTTGATGCACTGTGGTATTGATGTAATCAGTTTGTAGCATTAGATGGTAGTTATTAAAGCTCAGATTTTCTTGATGTTTCCCCTCAGCTCCTCATCTTTTTTTGGTTTTGTACCTCTCAATTTCCTCTTAATAACACTACATACATTTCCAATGGGGTTTAGGTCCAATCAGTTGGCAACTCAGTCAAGCACATGGGCATCAAATCAGGTTTAGTGCTTCTGGTGGTTTGGGTCGGGGTTCTGCTAGAAGATGAAATCTGCATCTCCATCCAGATCCTCAGCAGAAGGAATCAGGAAGTCTTCTAGAACATTCTGAGAGGCTGCTCCAGTCATTTTGGATTGAAGAAAACAGAGTTCATCAATACCAGAGGGATAATCTGCTGAAGCCCAATGTCGTCTGTCTTGCTGCTGCATATCGTCTCCTGATATATTTTGCTCTTTCATTAGACTTCCTGTAGATCTGACAGGACACAGCGCTCTGTGAACAGTCAGATGGTCTTCTGGCTGGTTGTCAAGTCTAAAGTTTTCTCCATATTGAACCAATTAAACTGAACCAATTTAAGGATTTCTGGGAATCTGTGCAGAAGCTTTGAGTTTAGTAGATGATTAGTTGGTGAAACATAGCTCAAAGCATTTATAGTATTATAATATTTTTAAATCCTGTTTTTGTGGGTTTTATGAGCTGGAACCCCAATTTACATAAAATAAACAAATTAATACTTGAAATCAATTTAACAGTGGACCCTGAAGCTACATTTTATAAAAGTTTCATGTTTTTGAGTGGAGTTATGGAAACAAATACACTTTTCCAGGATTTACTATTCTTTTGGAAAGAATAGCCATAAAAACCTAAAGTGTTGGTTTTTTCTTATGTAACAGAACAGCCGTGTTTGACAAGTTTATTTTTGGTGCTACCTTGTACAGACTTATTCATAAAAATGGCTTTAAAAATCAAAGAGGTTTTGGAAAAATTCAAAGCAGTTGACTAAAACATTATCATTTGGCTTCTGAAGACACACTAATACCAATTAAAGCTTAAACTGCTGACTTGTTGACTTTATAGGAATCAAGACTTCTGTAACATTTTTGATTCATGTTTTGCTTGTTAAGTGAGTAAAGGTAGTGTATGCCACTGGCAACATACACAAAATGATGAAACAAAAGCAGTGTGGAAAATAAACAGGTGAATCCTTACATCTTTGACAGAGAATACATGAGTGTGTGATCATCTGGTATCGTTTCAGAACATCTTTACATTACAGAAGGCTTTGAGGTTACTTTTACTGTTTAGGATCCTAAAAACTGCCTTAAAGTAGTGTTTAACACTCATATTCATTCTTGGACCAATATGATCACTTTAAATGTGTTTCAGCTCATATATGAAGAAATATAGACAACACTCTGTATAATAAACAACTAAAATACAAGGAAAAAAAGCTAAAAACAAAAACAGTCTCTCCTTTAAGTTAAGTATGCAGTATGTGATATATTGTTATGATTTAGGAAACGGTTAAAAAGAATCTTAAATTATTATCATAAAGGAGTGGTGGAGTTCTAATTCTATATGACTTATTAACATCTGGACTAACTTTCAAGAAATGTTCTTTTATTACGTTTAAGGTTCGACGTTCTCATCCAGAAAGTGTAGGCTTACCACTTTAGGCTTGAACGGCGGCTGTATCTCCCGGTTCTGGAGGCGGTCCCAGTCGATCCGCCTGAAGAAAGCATGCTCCCTGATGTCCCTCTCTCCTTCAGGGCTGCAGCCCAGACGCTTGGAGGGGTGTTTGGTCATCAGCTGCACAGGAATGTAAGGAAAACATGATAAAAGAAATACTGTCAGCAGAGCTCTCCACTGTTTTAGAGTCATAACAGCCATGTACATCGGATTTATTTAAAATAAATCACCAGCATTTTACAAAACATTAATAAAGTTTAACTTGTTTAAAGGGAAAAATACTAAATACGCACAAATGAAACCCCAAAATAGCAGAAGCCAAACTGTTTATTTTGAATGATTGAAATAAAACAATTGGTGATTCATTTTCTTCCTGCAAAATGTGATGCTGAAGGTTAACAGGAAATTGTCATTTCACTGTTAATAACTTTGATTATTTGATTTCAGCTCTCATTTGAGGTCAGTAAACAGATGGGCCAGAGAATAAAACAACAAAACTGCCTCGTTTTGCCCTCTTTCCCTCTGCTCGCTTCGTCTTTAGAGCCACTTGCAGTCACGCCACAACACGAGGACGGAGTTCGCACTCTGTTAAGTCTATATAACCCAAGGCACCCGGTCACCACAGAAACCTAAATGTATGTCAGTGGGTTTTCAGGTGGAAAACCTGGATCCAAAGGAAAGTCATTGGGAAGAATAAAGTCTATTGGAAATGTTTCTGAATTTACTTAGTTAATTTAAAGACACAATGAAAACTGGGTTTTTGTTGTTATTAACATGTTCTTGGAAAATTTTTCTCATGTAGCAAATAATTAAAAATAAAAGCTACCTTTCTGAGTATTTTTTTCATTCAAATCACATTAGATCGGAAGCAGATAAAAAAAAACTGATGTTTCCAAAACCTCAAGTTTGTGACACAGTTACTACGATTGGTGGACCAAAGTCCTCCTGCTCCACTACAACTCTAAATCATCTAATTATAGAGAATTACATCAATTAACCTCTTCATTTTCCTCGTCTGAGCGGGTATCTGTAAAACTGAAAGTTCTAATATTGCTTGTCATCTTTTTTCTGCTATGCTAATGTTAGCTTGGCGTGCAAGGGGCTGTAAGATAGCTGGAGAGAATGTAAAGAAAGGGATGATGGGAGAATTAGTGAAGCTAATTCCATGCCAACAACCCAGATGAGCATTTCTAATGAGCTCCTGCCACTAAACAGAAAATATGCCTTAAAAAAGAACACAGGTTTTGGTTGGTTGGTTTGCAGGAAAATAAATTGATTCATCAATTAATCGTTTCATCCCTACTGGAAAACATTTCTTTTCAAGCCCAGTTCGCCTTACAGTTTAAGTTACTTAAAAATCTTAAAGGATGCAGGTTTAGACCTGCAGAAACATCCGTCCACATTCACACGCACAAGACTGCAAAACTGCACAACCTCTCGTTAAATCCCTGATCTGTAAGCCACGCTTTCACATTAAAGCTATATTACCTTAAAGGCTCCTAACAATAAAAATGACATGTTTACACAGGAGCTTTCAGGTGCTTTACAGAGTTAGACTGTATTACCCATTTGATCAGTTGTGCAGTTTGTGGAGGACATGGACATTATTTATTTATTTATTTAAAATGGGATTGGGCTAAAAATCTGGATAAAAACCTGGATTTGCAGAGAACCGCTATAATTTTCAATGTTCAGTCAAATGCAATTAACAGATAAATCCAGATAAAAAAGGAATAATTTAAATGATTTAAAGTTGAGTTCTCGAACAACATCCACTGTTCTATGTTCAGCACAACTACAAATAACAGGAAAAACAAACACGGCAGTTAAAAAAAATATATATAATTTTTATTCCGTCTTTCACAAAGTAGAAATCCTGATTGGTTGTTGGCCCTGTCAATCATCTCCTCCCTGCCATGTCTCCTATAAAAAAGGGGACTAAATCTAAATAAATCTTTATTGGCAACCAAATCTTTATTTTCATTCTATGATTCTTATATTTTTAATGGACTTTCAAAATTTGAGTGTGAAGTGAAGAAAAGAGAAAAGATGTTAAGATGTGTCTTATAAAGTGTGCAGTGAGGGGTTTTACTATCTCTACATAACAATAGTCCTACATTGCAGATTTCACCTACTGCAGGTCATTTTTAGAACAAAAACCCTGCGATAAACAAGGGAACTGTGATAAAAATATACATTTCATTTGGCCTCTTGTTATGAAAATATTGCTTAGTTTGTGTATCACTAATATGTAGTCCCAGCATTATTTTTGTTGGATCTGCTTTAAGAGTTTGAGCAGATCTGAACCTGCAGAGAACATCAGAAAGCTGTGGAGCTGCATGAGCAGAATAAGAAGTCATTTGCAGCTATCTGTCTGTTCACAGCCTCGCTGCAAACACTTCACTGTCAGCACTGAGGAGACACACCTCACACTCCAGGACATTTTCCAAGCTGCTGGCCTGCAGCAAACACAATGCAGAAATGTGAAAGCGGACCAAATTTCTTGGCAGATGTATGAGAAATAACCAGTACCTAAAGCTAAAACACCTGTAGCTGACATTCTCAGAATCTTTTTTTTCTCAATTATTTCAGGAAGTGTTTCGATTGAAGTTCATAAAGCCTCAAATTCACCCTGCTGTTCCCGCTGAGTCAAAAGCCTGAGACAGCCAAGAAGACTGAAGCTGGGAGTGAGCGCCTGAAGAAAATCTACCGTCTAACCTGTGATTCAGCACAAAGTTTTCACAACAAACATCCATGGACGCTTTAAAAGATAATTAGCTTGCTCTAATTAAACAAGTGACAAAACGCAAATCACTCCTTTCAGTTACTAGCAATTTGAAACTGTTGTGCTCGGAGATGTGTTTGATTGAATCAGAGTTTATACAAACGAGATTGAACAAAAGCCAAGATTAAAGTTTAATTGATTTCATATTTATTTAGTTTATAAGTGACTGTGGTATGAAGGGGGTTAATGCGCTTTGAGCTGAGCATTATCAGAAGGGAATGGACGCGATCAAGTCTTTTATTTATGATAACGACATCTTGCCATATTAGATAATAGTTATGGATTAAAACTGTGAGATTAACTGGATTAAATCAAAATGACTCTATAATTTGTTTGTAACTAAATATTAATCATGATTATTGCGATAACTTGATACTTCTAACTGACACAATAAAAAAGACTTTCTTTAATACATTAATTATGATATTTATTTGCATTTTTTAGTAAATTTGCTTAAACTCATGAAATTAAACTTGAGAACAGGGGTCTGCAACCTGCGGCTCCAGAGCCACCTCCCACCGAACATCTCAATGTCTATTTTACCTTTGGGCTGAATTAGTGGGGCCCAGGTGGCCCCATCTGTGTTTGCCCACACTGGCCTGAGTGGGCACTCAGTAGTCTGGCTTGCTGGGCAGCGGAACTTGCTAGCTCACTACGCTGTCCACCAGGTAGCTTGTTATTTTACACTGTCCATCGGGCAGCTGGTTAGCGTAGGGACCCAGACCATTGAGTCCCCACCACTTTGTCGTGCTTTATCCCTTACACCATATACAGGGGAAGACCCGTAATTCTCCTTGAGGATAATGCACAGTTCGTCGTGCATTATCAATTATGGCACATACATGAGTGCTGCAGGTTTTGAGTTGTCCGGGCCCGTAGAGGGTTATAGACAAGAGCAGCTGCATCTTGATTAGTCAGGCACACTGTACATAATGAGAGCATGATGTGGACAACCCAAAAATAAGGTCTTTCTATCACCCCAATATAAAATATTCCAGAATATCTTTAACTTATTGTGAGTAGTGTATTTATGGAAAAAAGCTTACCAAAGCCAAAACATGTTGTACTTTTAAATTAATTTACTCTTTTTAAAAAAATCAATGAATTATCTGTTGCCTCTTTCAATCTGTCTCCAACCAGCCTTGCTCTTCTTCCCTCTCACTCCATCTCTAGTTTAGGTTAGGCAGCAGCGAGCACCAAGCAATCAATTAGGAGAAATGCAGCAGCTTTGCCAAACCAAGACCCGTCCAGCTATGTTTCCATGGCTTCAGCATTGGCTTCCATTAGTAGGCCTTTCAGAACACCAGTCAGAACCAGCATTTACTATCCTTCAACAACAACTGCCTTAAAATTCTGTTTCCTTTTTTCTTTAAAAAAATAAATAAATAAATAATGTTTCCCATAAATAAACAAAGGTTTCCACTTATTTCACATACGCAGGGTTATTAGGAACATAAATGAAATAAGTGAACAGATAATTAAATAAAGGAGAAAGTGAGAGAGGAGGCAGAGTGGAGAGGAAATGACGACAAGAAACACATCAGTGCACACCTCAGGATATAAAGAAAACTACATTTTTCACATCTAAACTATTATTTCTCACATTCAACACATGCTTTTGTCCCACCTTGGAGTTTCTCAAGTACATGTAGTAAGTCTGCATGTAAAGAAATACTACTGTATCCTGTTTAGAGGGGGGGGCACCCTGAGGCGCATCTCGAGGGAAAGCGAGGGGGGCGAGTCAGAGACATGCATCATCTGGGACAAGCTCCTGCTGACAGCGACTGTGACTCCACAGACAGCCTTACAACTCAATTTTACTTCATATCAGCTGGAGTTTTTGTTAAAGACTAAACTGATTTTACTGTAATGGAACAAAAATACCAACATGATTCATCCTTCACTTACCCCTTTGCAGATGGAGATGGCTTCTTTGGACAGGGCCTTTGGGTAGGACACATTGTGCTCCATAATGGACTGGAACAACTCATCTTCATCCTCGCCATCAAACGGAGGCTGTGGGTAACAAGACGCAATTCTCAGACCACGGCTGTTTAAAAACAATACGTGAATGACCTAACCCTTGCACTTTAAAAAATGTACCACATTAGGAAACAGAAGGAGAGCATAAAAACTCTTCCTTTAGTTGTGACTTAATATTGGCCAAACCAGATAAAACAGAAAAAAAGAGGACACAATCAGAGCGGCGAAAACCAATACGAGAGTGAAAAACGAGAATTCAAATAACAGCACGACAGAACATTTTTCAAAGGAGGACCTTGTGTGGTCAGTGGAGTGGATGACCCAGCTTTTCCCCTTCTTTCTGAGTTGTTATCATCAGTAACCATGGGTATTTTGACAGTTCATAAAGTGAATTATTTGTCATTTCTAGTCCATTGGACCCACCGTCTAGAAGGATCCCCTGACTGTGCTTCTTTTTGCTATGGAAACGTTGTTTAGTTGAGCAAGAAAAATCTCTGAATAAACAAAAAAAACGTTTTTTATTCAACGCTTTCAAATGATGATTTATTATAAATGAATTTAACCCAAATTTATATTTTTATAAGAAAAAAAGAGGTCCACGAAGATCCTTTTTATAAATAACAATTTTTCAAAATAATCATTTATTTTTATTTTGCCCAAATAAAAGTTACAAATAAAACTCAACACTGTCACTGTGTTTGGACTGACTACGATATATTTTATATTTTGAAAATCCTACAGCACACTTTGTCATTAAAGTACAATAGAAATGTTCTGCAGAAAGTTAAGAACATTGTGTGTAAGAACAGCGGCCCCAACTTTTTCAGGCTACAGACTGATTCAATGTAGAATACAGAAGTTGTTTTTTCTATTCATACATTTTTTTTATCTTTTAAAGGATAAAGTTTATCTTCATCCTCTGCAAAATACAAGCAGCTGCTTTAAACATTATTTGTACACTAGGCTTTGTGTAGGAACCATTAAAATGAAATATAGATTTTCCATTAACCTATAACTGTCAAAGTGGAAGCAAAACCAATCAGACACCAACTTTAGCCTCGTCTGACTTTTAAGGTGAGATAGATAAATGCAAAAAAAGTCACTAAAATTGGTATTTTCTGTTTGTTCCTCTTTATGAGCAGCGTTCTTGTAACATTAGACAGTTGGTAGCTAAATATTCTGCATTATTATTATGGTCCAATATGTGGGAACAACTGTGGCTTTAAAGCCAGCAAGGATTTCTGGTTTTTGTCTGTTAAATGCAGATTTCTTTTTTCTTTGAAGCCAAAGGCTCTTCTTCTATTTCCTTACTGGCTCTTTTCTGTGTAAAGAAAATTTCCAAATACGTTTTTGTTTTTACTTTGGGTGTTTCAACTTAGTGTTCAGCACAGTCACTTTGAGGAAGTAGCATATAGATTTTGACTTGTGACTGAGAGAATCTGAATCAGATTATAAATAAAACGTAAAAATATAAGTTGTGTTTCTTATTCCTCTGAGCCCCAGAACCAACTGTCTCACGGACCAGTTAGGATCTGCGGCCCACTATTTTAAATCCTTCAATGATCACAGCTGTGCAGATATGCTGGAAAAAAGGTACTTTTGCAATGAATCCTGAATTTAACCATCAATGAAAATCATGTATTTTTGCATCTTTAACATTTTTCTCATGTGCATAAAGAAAATTAAGATTAAAACTGTTGGTCTGATCATTTATTTTATTCAAATCATGGTGAATCAGGAGCAAAAAAAAACAGTTAAACTAGAATTAGCAGGTCACGGGGTCCGTTCTCCACTCCATTCTGATGCATCCACTTGCAGACATATAGATCCATTGTACGGGATGGATAGCTCCAATATTGTTGGCCATTTTTGTTCCTCCACTAACGTTAGCTTGGGGTTGTTTAAGATAATTGAATTATCTTTTTTTTTTTTTTTTTTTTTTTATCACAACTTCATTATTGACTTCACAATCACCCTAAAAATGTCAGGGACAGATGTAAAAGGCATACACTAAATTAGATTCTATTCTTGAACTCATAACGGATTGTGCAAAGACTCAGTCTCCTTATTAAACTTGAAGAGAGACATTTTCTCTAAAGAAAAAAATAGTCAGTCACGGATGAAGTCTCATCCTGATCATAATTTAGCCATAAGGCACTTGAGATAACATCAGGTCATTTTTAGCTCAGGACATCCATTCTGAGAAATTTACATAGAAATGTGCTGCCAATTAATGTATTATCACTAAATTTGATTAATTTGAGTGGACAAATGGGGAAAACTGAATGAAAGGTTCAGGTGATGACTAATGACTCTAAGCAGGTAAATCATAAGAGAGAACAATCACAGTGTAGTTTACTATGCACAGGTATATTTGACAGAGGCTTTCTTGAGATAAAGTTAGTTTCTTTTTTTTTTTAAGTTAGTTTCTGTCAAATAACAGATTTAAAATGTTTTGAAATTACCTGAGGTTATTTAAAACTTGCATATTAATACAAATATTGAAAAAGTCTGTGCAAAAGCCTAAAACAAAGATAAAACCAACAAAAATGTATAGTTTTTAAGCCCAGAAGTCACCTGTCCAGCCAGCATTTCATAGAGCAGAACTCCATATGCCCACCAGTCTACAGAGCGTCCATACGGCTGATATGCAATGATCTGTAGAAGGATGACAAAAAGTTCAGGTCAATTTTACAGTTCACAGGTGTAAAAACAGGCTTGGTGACTCAGCATTCTAGCAGCATTTAAATGCATCACTTACTCACAAATCTTGGAGACGGGAAGAGTCTCACATCGGATTTGTGCGTAGATGTGGTTTTGTGTGTGCGTAACAAGCAACTTGTGCATAATTTTTAAAGATTTGTACGTGTACTTCGTTTCAAGCTGTTGTACTTTTAAATTGTGCATGTGTAAGGTGTATTTTGTATCTTTTTTTAATTCAATAATTGTTGTACTTATGCATAAAAAATATTGTATGAGTTACAGGTCAAGAATCACACACACACAAATCCAAAGTTACGCACAAATCAAGAATCATGCACGCACAAATCGGGGTGAGTCTATTTTCTCTCCACGGTTCAATTCAATGCTGCACTGTATTCATGTTGCAGTGCAGCATTGTGTGCATCATAACCTTTGTTTAATCACTTCCGACCTCTGGTTTTACACAGTAGCCAATGTACTTTTTACTTTTATAGTACAGTTTAAATCAAAGCTACTTTCGAAGTACATGAATTAAAAAGGTGATAAAAGACAGTTATTTTATGATTGCTACAGAAATCAAACTGTTCAAATCCATCCGTCTTTGACGATCTAAACGTACCCGTCTTTACATCCATTAGTGAAAAACATCTTAAAAAAAAACTCCTGAGACTGAACGCATGACCTTAATGTTCAGGTATTTTTTGTAGCAGCAAGGAAAGCAAACAACTTCTTTAAATCCAAATATCATTAAACCTTTAATATCAGAGTGGCTATACTTAACAGTCTGAAGGTTTTATTAAATTATTTATTTCTTGCACCGTTTGTTGTGACTGTCATGTCATCTTTTGTCTCGTCCCATGCACTGCTTAGAGTGAATTACCCTTAGGGACTCAATTCAAGTCACGTCCGTCTATCCGTTCATCTAAAAGACCAATTCCACTGCAAAAATAATCAATCATTACCTTTATCTTATTTATTAATCAATTATTTACCAAAGCACTGGCACAAATGAATCCTTGAAAAGCAAAGACAAGAAGAGCAAGGGTTTAGCTTTAGGATGTACGGTTTTACTCTGTGAAACATACAGTACATAGTGTATGGAGGTGTCATGGCTGCCCTAGTTTAAACAGCTTTGGTAAAATCATCAATTAAGAAACATGAATTATTGGAACATCTTCTGACTCAATGAAATATCTTACCATAAGTAAATATGTATTTCCAAAAAATAGTGTAATAGAACATATGATGCTTGGATTCTTAACAGAACTTAGAAGAAGAACCACTGCTACATAAACCCATCTTGGTAGCCCACATCAAGATCAAGTGGACTAAAGACCAAGTCTTCAGTATCCTTACTTTTATTTTTTTTTAGGAATTTATTCTTCTCAAATTTCTAATTTTCTTATTTTTTTTTTTCGAGCATATTTTTAAGATCTTATGTTTTTATTCTCCATTTTGTTACATAAAGTTGAAAATAAAATAAAAACACACATTTATCATGTTCTGTCATATTTAATCTAGTTTTATGACAAACACTTTTTACTGGATATATTATATTGGGTAAAAATTATCTGGTAAAAGTGTAACTTTTTAGAATCTGCGTTTTGTCCTGAATTGTCCACAACCTATGCTTGAAATAAACCAGATCAATCAATCAAACTTTTTTTCTAAATAATACATTTACAAAGACCCATTTCTATTAATGTTCAATGACTCTGATGGCCTATTATTTAATCAATAACTGCCTGAAGCAGGATATGTGTTGATAGTATTAAGAGACCAACAGTAATTAGATGTAGAATGTTTGTAAAGTTGTTCATTCGTTTCCCCTGCAGTGGTTAGTCTTAGTATTCACAAATAAATTAATAAAAACAACAAAATAGGTGACAGTTTTTCCTAAATCCAGAAGGATTGGTTCCACATGGATCGCTAATATGTTTTGTCAGAGAACTGTTGGACTGTTAATGTTACATTTGCAAAGGGATGCGTGTCTTTTGAGGCATTCAACAAGATAATCAAGATTAACAAATACATTGAAATTGCGACTAACAGGAAAATGGGTTGAAGGCTCAGCTTTCAAGTCTCTTTGCGTGAGGAGCTTAGTCTAAATCCCTGATTTTCTTCAGCTCTTTAGTCGGAAGGTGCCAAGGAGAAATACCGTTCCCTTATCATGCTCGGGTGTTTTTAATTTGCACGGTGGTCCAAGACTTCACGGTGAGGGAAACCTCGCATTTTCAGATCGTTCATCCTGCAGGGAACCTGACAACTGCCTGCAAAGTCGATTCAGGAGCAGCTTTCACATAAGATTTACCATCTACTCAAGTGTTTTGGTATGCATGAGAGGGGATAAATCCTCTTCTCTGGGAAGTGAAAGCAGATCCAGCGAACTGTGGGAACGGAGAGAAGTCTGGATGTCTTCACCTGAGAGCCAAACTGCATCTGACACGCGATGCCCAAACACCAGACATGACACGTTTCTTATGGGAAGCGGCAAGCTGTTAAATACAGCCCTGATCTGCTGAGAAGGGATTGTTTTATAATGACAGCAGGAAGTAGGGTAATGTCTGACGGCATGTCACTGAGGACTGTGGCACTTCACATTTGGTGCTGCTGGAACAGAGATGTGGCCTTAAGGGGGCTCTGGCAAACAAAGCATTTAAGAACACCAAGTATTTCCACACATAAGGTTAATGTAGCGAGGAGAGCTTCGTGTCAGTCATGACATACCCCTGTTTCACTGAAAGTACTTTGTCAGTGTGTTTGTTTCAACTCTGGGTAAACAACTTCAAGCTCTTCCATGTCCAGCGTTGTTAGATAACGTAAAGTCTGTCGTAAATCTCTTTTTAATTTGTCTTTATTTTGACTTATATAAATTGTTTGTGTACACACTGGCGAGGTTCAAACTATTTATTGATCTAATTGGCATAGTAATTGATCAAATTAGGTTATAAATGATAGAAGAGGAATGGCACGATAGATTCTATCGTTCACACAATATGTATCGTCATACCGCCCAGCACTATTGGAAGGTATAAATATCTGTTCATAAATTATTAACCGGATATTGATTATTCATGTAAAGAATATGGTAAGGGTGGGATCATATAGATTTGCTTCCTTCCACTCCCTTTCAAGCGATCTATAATTAAAAAGTTATCCCATCTCTGACATACGGACGCAAACCTCTGATTGTATTACACATGCATTATAAAATAGGATTTAATATGAACATATAAGGAATGTGGGCGTGGTCAGCTAATAACCTCTGTTGCTAAGGAAATTCAAAAATTCACTTTCGCCAATGTTTATGAAACTAACGGCAGTCTGTTCAGCCACCTCCAGTGAACAAAACATGAAATGGTTGCTATGGAGATAAAACCAAAAGAAGTGTTTTTTCCACGAATGTTTTCACATACACTTCAGACCAGCTTTACAGAAAGAGAAGGGGGGGGATTCATGGGTGCATAGTGGCGATGGTGCATATGGCGGGCAGGTAGCAACTGCGGGCCATCCAACGTCACTAACAGCTTTAATTCTTGCTTTTATCGCTTGAAATAAACCATTTCAAATAAAAAAAATGTAGTTTTTCTTTTTATTTAACGTGACTAAAAAGCAAAAAACCTTAAGAAAAAAAAAGCCTAAACTGAGTCCCCAACATTTAACTGGCTGCATCATTTGTGAATGAGTTTTTCTCATGAAACAGTGCAGCTCAGCTTAACTCAGTTTGACTGTGCTTTCCTTTTTTTCCTTTGGTTGACAGAGGAAAAAAGAATCTGCTCCTCTCCAGATGACAGCTGAGGTGGCCTCAAGCTAATGTCAGAACGAAGCAGGGACAGAAAATGGAAGTCGCAGATAACAGAGCAGGGGATTTGAGGTGCACGAGTGCAGTCTCTGGCTGAAGACTAACTGCAGAGGTTTTCTAAAAGAGTCTATGTTCAGGAATGTTTACTCTCGATTCACTAATTGTGAAATGTGTAAAAAGATGGAGGAAAAAGTGCTTCTTAGCATTAAAACAAATAATTTTGTGCTTAACCATGATGGTGGAAACTAAAGAGCTGTGTTCTGAGTCATCCTACAGAGCTCTAACACGTCTCCGCTGTGACTCTTTGTCCTTGCCACTAAACACCAACGGACACAAACAGTTTGAGGCACACTGACCTTCGTCCCACGAGCCAGCCTCTTGTGTCTGGATCATATTTTTTCACTCAAGTTGTTATGGTTAGAAATGCCTTCGTTCTCTCTCGTGTTCGAGTGAGGCTGATGCATGAAATCCACATTCCTTCTGCCAGGCTGCAAACGACACCAATGGTCATGCATGACTTGTGCCTTGCACCGTGCTTTTATTTTGGACTTCATGTGCAGGAGCAGCATGTGCATCTATGAACGGGAGCTGGAGAAGTTTGGGTCTACCTTGTTTTGGTCTATATTTTTGCTGCATTTGGATGCTTGTTTATGCTTGTGGCTTTCGTAACGAGGGTTTCTGTATGGCGATCACGCATTTGGTCTTGCGGTTTGTTTGTGCGCATGCACACCGCTGCAGACATCGCTCGTCCACTGGGCCTAATACTACTTGACAGTTCTGGATCATACTGCTGGCTATTCAAGCCTCCTCTACTCGTTGCAGACACAAAAACCAACACGCACACACACATGCAACAACCTACGCAGTGTCATCTTCATCGAGAAACAGGGGGAAAAAAACCTTGACAACACAGGGCATTGGAGCAGCAATGTTAGAGTGTGCTACGTGAGCATATTGCCACAGTGGTGCTGCTGGATTCCTTTGAGGACTATGCTGTGAAGTGGACTGGACTGTTTTAAGGGACCCACTCCGATGAAAATTCTGCTTTTAAAATGTTCATTTTCTCATGATGGAGGATATTTATAAAATAATTTAAAATTAAAACTGTTTATGAGTATTTCTTTATTCAAATTAGGATGGATCAGAAGTACAGTTGGGGGAAATAATGGATAATTAGATGCATCAATTATGATCCATACATGATTCTGAATCATCTAATGAATTTTAGGCATAGCAGTGTTGGGAAAAACACATCATACACTCACTCAAAGCATACTTACTATTATATTCATCAATAATATTACCATATTTACAGTACGGCCACCACGATTAGTCGAATATGGACTGGAAACGTCAAAGTCAAAATGGGAAACACCTCAGAAAGTGGCAGAGAATGAGAGAGCAAAGATTCTGTGGGACCTCCAGATCCAGACAGAGAGGATGGTAATGGAGAACCAACCAGACACTGTAGTGGTGGATAAAGAACAGAGGAAAGCCGTTGTGGTGGATGTGGCAGAACCAAGAGATGGTAACATCAAGAAGAAGGAACATGAGAAACTGGAGAAATATCAGAGACTCAGAGAGGAACTGGAGAAAGCTTGGAAGGTGAAAGTGACAGTGGTGCCCGTGGTCATTGGAGCACTCGGGGCTGTAACCTCCAAACTAGAGGAGTGGCTACAGCAGATCCTGGAAAGACCTCAGACATCTCAGTCCAGAATAGTGCTAGGAACAGCTAAGATACCGCAGGACCCTCAAGCTCCCAGGCCTCTGGTAGAGGACTCGAGCTAAGAGGAGAAACCACCCGCGCAGGGTGAAAGGGGCGTTTTATTTTATTTTTTTTTCTGTATATAGCTTACTCTGATAGGCTTATGATAGTATGGCATAGGCCTTTTACATTTTGTAGAACATTTAGTGCTGGTAAATAGCAGAAAAAAGTCACTTTTTACTCAACACTCTGATTAACACTCATAAAGAAAGTCAACCAGAGAAGACGTGAACTAAACAAGATGTTCAAACTTCAAAATAAATATCACATAAAAACATATATGAGGGTTTTAAGATTTCTCACTTTTAACTACCATATTTCTCTCCTCTAGATGCAGTAAAAAATAAAAGATTTTTGACTTAAACGAATATTTTGCCATCAACAAATGTACTTAACAAACAATAAAAGATGACACAATCAAGAGTTTGCATGTCCTTCCTGTGCACACGTGTATTTTTTTAAGGTCTTCCCACAGTCCAGCATCATGCTTCATACATTCATTGGTGATTCTGATTTTCTGTGGCCCAACGATGGACTGTTTCTTTTATTCAACGTGTCTAACGACTTTTTATGTTTGAACTAATGTTTATATAAGTCTTCTTTGTTCAGCACCTTGTGTTTAACAACAAGTTGATGAAAAGTGCTAGATTGATTGATTGATTGATTGATTGATTGATTGATTGATTGATTGATTGAGGATGCCGCTGGATAGGCTCCAGCAACCCTGTGACCCGAAATGTGAGTGAACGGCTACACAAATGGATGAATGGATGGATAAACCAATAAATATGAATATGTTTTTCAAATTACAGAGGTAATACATCATATCATATGTATTCTTTAGACTGAATAGTGAACAGTTTGACTATCAATACATTTTAACTACTTTTGAAAAATGAAACCTTTCACCAAACTTTAAAAACTTTTTGTAGGAAAAATCAAACCAGTTCTTTTTTCCAAATAAGCAACTTTGTCCAACATCATAAAACATAATTGAATTTAACACTTTACTTTACTTTATCAGAATTTTTTTTTAATGAGGAATGGGTTTTCTGTCCTTCTCATGAGCCTGTTAGCTTTATTAGTGCTAGCAGTCTTCAATGCGCCATGGTCTAGAAATTTCAGCAACTGCAGTTAGGATCTCTCTGATGGTTATTTTTATACATTTAACCATTTGCATCTAATTCTGGCAAATGCAACACATTTTTGGGCTAAAAAAAAAAGGGGCGTAATAAAAAGTTATGGTCTGAGTGTTTTATAAACCCCATGAAATTATGAGTTCATAGTCTGTAAAGTCGTAGTCATAATTTCTGTTTTTCCCCTCAGAGTGTGGAGCATGATATGAGCCACTGATGCATTTCACACCGATGTGAAGAACAAGTAGAGCAAAAGAAAAAATCATGACAGACAGCTTAATATCTTAAATTTCTCACCTGAAATGTCACACTGAACCATGAGGCCGCCGCTCTCTCTCGTTTTAAATCCCCTTTATTCCCTATTTCCTCACATTTATAGGTTTTCTGTCTCACACAGTTGAAACCTTATAGCTGCTATCTTATCTTTTCCTTCTCTCATGTTTTTGGGGTTTTTTTTATGTGCTGCAGAGTCAATGAAGTGTAAATTCACATGACTGGCTTTATAGGTCAGTGTGAAAACGGTGCGCCTGAGCATTTGTGCGCGCATGCCTGTGCATAGGGAAGAGCAGGAAGAACGCCGCTGCTTTCTGTCGCACTGCACGGACATCCAGGGAGCCTCGCATACATAGAAACGTACTTCAGCGTGAATCATGTGAGGGAGACAAGAACCACGCTCCAACACAAACACACAGACGTGCACAGATTTAAAAACACGCGTGATTCCAGAAGTGACCAAACAGTAAACAAGCTTATGTGATGTAAAGTAAAACCCAGAGGCAAACATTGCTGCAGCTCCATTATCCTCCCTTTAACAAAAACAGGTTTTGTTATCATGCTGACATCAATTAGTGCTGCTTGAATGAAATAATTACATCATAAATTATGTGGCTGATACCAGATTTGATTTATATAAGAAAATATGAAAAATACAATAAAAAATGACACTACTTCTCATATGAATGAGTTTAAAAGTTAAAAAACTGATATTTTTCCCAAATCTTTTGTATTAAAAAGTAATAAATTAGGCTGATTTTATATGTCAATTTATATGTCAATTATTCATAATACAGCATCTCCCATTTTAAGTCTATCTGAGGCTTAGATGGGTCACAACACATGGAACAAATGTAAAGCATGAGTGTTTATTCTCAATGCTGAATCGATCTGCGGATGCAGCATAGATGCAACCTGCATACAGCGAGCTCCAAATTGTTATGCAAATTATATTTTTATATGATTTTTCTAAATTCTCAATGCAGATAATAGTTAGCATCATTTTCAGTCACTAACACTAGAGTTTATTAAATGTTATTGAACAAACCTAAAGAAAACCATATTTTTTCCAAGACAATGTTCCACAACATTTGATCAATTCTAAAGAACTAGAAATTGTTGAATTTGCTGCATTATGAGGTCATATTTACTGAAATCTAAAGCTATTTCAATCACAAACATCTTAATAGATCAAGTTACATTTGAACAAAGGACCTCTAATAGCTTCACAAATCTTGCATCCATTCAGAGATTTCTTTCTCTGAACTTCTATGTTAAACTCAGCATTTCGAAACTATGTTTAAGTTTGTAACTAAAATCTGAGAGGTCTGCCAACAATATATGCATAATTAGAAAATACTCTGGACAGGTTGCTAGCACCAACTAGATTATTAAGTAAAGTCAGACAGAGGACATATATAAGGATAATATCCTGAAAATAAATAAAAATGCCCATTTTAATTTAAAAAACTAACAGCATAGCAAGCTCCATATTATAATTGAAAAACATTTCCACTGGAAAAGTAAAACTGATAACACTATGAAATGTGTGATCAACATAACAGAGTGGATCAAAGGAAATCTTAAGTCATGTCACTTTTTCAACAATATGTTTCTGAAAAGGCTGGTTGCCAAGGAGATCCAAAAATGTTATTTCAAACATCCCATAAATGCTTACATATGTTTGTCGACCTTTCACAAGCAAAAATGTACTTGTTAGGAGGACACGGCAGGTATTAGCAAACGGTGACGGTCATTTAACGCTAACCACTGCTTGTGTTTGTCGTTTTTAAGTCAGCAACCCCAATCTGGACTACAAACAAGCCGTCTAACACACCGCGAGAGTAACACTGACCTCTGGAGCTATGTAGTCTGGGGTTCCACAGAAGGTTCTGGTTGTCACAGTTTCTGACATGTTCTCTTTGCACATGCCAAAGTCAGCGATCTTAATGTGGCCCTCAGCATCCAGCATCACGTTGTCCAACTTCAAGTCCCTGAAAAAGAAGAGAGGAGGTTGAAAACGGCCTCCACATTACTCACTTTGATTTAGATACATCAATGCAAGCTGACTCTTTATTACTTGAAAAGGCAAGGTGCAACCCATTAACGCGCAGAAAATGCACAATATTAATATAAATATTTGTGCGTGCTTGTTTTCAGAATAGATGTTTAGTTTTTTAATTAGTGGTTTCCGTGGTTTGCCTTGTTGTTGCAGTTTTCTTGCGTTTTGCCCGGATTTAACCAATTCAAATTCAACTTTATTTATACAGGATTTATTTATATAGCAGGGATTTCCATAATAAAATAAATGACAATAAGACAAAAAGTATCAATAGAAATCATAGGACAATATAAATAGAAACACATTAAAAACCCAGAACACATACACATCCTGCAAGTACAATCACATTAGATCAAAGTAATTAGTAAAAATGTATACAATCAAATAAAAACATGTAAAAGCTATACTAAAAATACGAGTTTTCCCTAGAGGTTTGTCTCCTGACAAACTCAGTTTGAAAATGTTTAAGCTTTGAATTTAACAATAGGAAGCCTTATCTACGGTGGCCCTGAAGTTCAAATCACGTCAACAAATCAAAAACATTTAAAGATGACAACAATTATTTAAAAAACAAAACAAAAACAGAATTAGATCTTTAGAAAAAAACAAAGTTCCAACAACCAAAAAGTAAAAAGATGGAAAATAAAAGTTTAGAAAACAACAGTTATTTCCATCAATTTTCCTCATTTTAAAGGAAAGTTTTTTAGCATGAAGCAATACTGGATATCAATATCCAATCAGTGATACACACAGTTTCCAGTTTCTCATTGTGTTTTGGTTTTTGGAAATTACTTTTGTTTTCCAAATTGTTTTATTTTTTGGTTTTGGTTTCTAGTATTTTGCTTTCCTTTTAAAATATAATCCTGTTTATTATTTTTTAAATGTTTGTTTTTGCTTTTTTAATTGTTGTTTTGATGTTTAAAATATTTTTTTGTCGAGTGATCTGATGACGTGACTTTTTCTCCGCAGAGCAGTCAGAGCTCACCACTATCTGTCGTTCTTGTTTCTGGGAAAAAAAAAAAACCTTAAAAACATTTTCCCTGATCTGCCTTAACATTAAAAAACACAACTGAAACAAGAGACAGACATGGACATTTTTGGTGCAGGGAATCAGATTATAGTACAAAATAAAACGTATTTATTTACCAGACATTAATGAAACAGAAATAATGTGGTTCTGCATTCTCTCTGTGCAGCCCGGTCAGTCACCGACCAACGGACCCGTGTCGGTCCAAGCCCCAGAGGGATGTAGACCGCTGCTGTACATGATCAAAAAATGTGTTAATGCTCACCTGTAAATGATTCCTTTACTGTGCAAGAAAAACAGACCAACAGCAATCTCTGCTGCATAGAATCTGCAAACAAAAATTCAGATATTTTTATTAGAATTTAGCATAAAATCAACAGAAATATAACCTGTGAATATTGTAGAGAGTGTTTTATGGGTGAAAGAATGATGCAAATTTCCTGTTTCAATCTTACACTGCCTGAGGTTCTTTGAACTTTCCCACTTGTTGAATGTGGTACATGAGGTCTCCTCCATTTACATACTCCATGACAAAGTAAAGTCGGTCCTGAGAATGAAAAAAATGTATATCAGACAAAGTATTTTTGATGTCTTTCAACAAAAAATGCACAGTATTTCCAGAATAGAATGAAAATACTAAAACAGATTGGCATTTATAGTCACAAAAAGTTTACAGTCACAAAGAAAGAGATGCAGATCAGTCTTGAAGCCAACCCTAACCCTGCTGTCTGAGCTGCTGCAACTCTGCTGCCATTTCTACCATGACAAGATGACCTAAATAGTCCAGCACAAACGGCTTCATGGGAAAAGTAAACATTCCACACAGGCTTCTGTCAGCAAGCATTTTCCTTGTTTTACAGTGCTGGTCTCTTATGACAAGCCTGACCTGACCCCAGTCTGAATGTGTTTGCTGGTCGCCTTCAAAAAGCAAACGCTACTCTTTCACATAGCAACAGAGTTGCACCAACAGCAGGACTAAACCAACCTGACAAAGTATCCACCGCTAGGCTGCTTTTACTCCTGACGTTTGAATCCTCTGACCTCCTGAGTCAAACAGGCATGACATCCTCTCCCTGCTGATGTACTTCTAATACTGAGTCTGTTGTTTAATACAATAATGGGTCTTAATTATGCTTGTATGCTATTGGATGATAAGAGCCTTAGGAGTTAGTTACTATAAGCCAGGCTATAGGAAATGTCAATTTGTAGAGACCAACTAATAAGTAGGGGTGTCAAGTCATTGTGTTAGTCATGATTAATGAATCTAATTTATAATAAATGACTATTTTTGTGCTCTCAAATATAAAAAAACAAGGGTTCAACTTATTATTTTAATGATTGTTTTATTAAAATTTGGAGTTCTTAACCGAACTAACCCACACAATGGCACAACATCATCAACTCATACCCCAGGGCAAAAAAGTACTTATTCAGCCACGAGTTGTGCAAGTTCTCCCACTTAAATAGATGAAAGAGATTTGTAATTTTCACCATAGGTACACCTCAAAATGAGAAAAAACATCCAGAAAATCACATTGTCTTATTTTTAAAGAATTTATTTGCAAATCATGGAGAAAAATAAGTATTCGGTCAATAACAAAAGTTCATCTCAATACTTTGTTACATATCCTTTGTTGTCAATGACAGCAGTAAAACGTCTTCTGCAAATCTTCAGAAACTGTTACTGGTATTTTGGTCCATTCCTCCATGCAGATCTTCTTTAGAGCAGTGATGTTTTGGGGCTGCTGCTTGGAAACACAGACTTTCAACACCAAAGATTTTCCAAGGTTGATATCTGGTTGAGATGGTTGGCGTGCTGAAAGACCCAGCCTCATTTCATCTTCAATGCCTTTACTGATGGCATTTCACTCAAAATCTGACCACACGTGGCCCCATCTATTTGTTCCTTTCCACGGATCAGTTGTCCTGGTCTCTTTGTTGAAAAACAGTCCCACACCATGATGCTTACACCCCCATGCCTTACAGTAGGTATGGTGTTCAGCAATCTTTCACCTCAAAACAGTAGAGTTCTTTCTAAAAACTTCTGTTCTGGTTTCCTCTGACCATAAGACATTCTCCCAATCCTCTTCTGGATCATCCAAATGCTCTCTAGCAAACTTCAGACGGGCCCGCACGTGTACTGGCTTTAATAGGGCGACATGTCTAGCACTGCAGGGTTCGAATCCCTGGTGTTGTAGTGTATTATTGATGGTAGTCTTTGTTACTTTGGTCCCACCTCTGCAGGTCATTCACTAGGTCCCCCAAGTGTTTCTAGGATTTTTTTTCAACTGTTCTTGTGATCATTTTGACCCCACAGAGAGAGATCTTGCAGGGATCACTAGATAGAGAGAGACTACCAGTGGTCTTGTTTGTTTCCATTTCCAAATAATTGCTCCCACAGTTGATTTCTTCACACCAAGCTGCTTACCTATTGCAGATTCAGTCTTCCCAGCCCAGAGCACGTCAACAGTTTGGTTTGTGGTGTCCTTAGACAGCTCTTTGGTCTTGGTCATAGTGGAGTTTGGAGTGTGACTGTTTGAGGTTGTGGACAGGTGTCTTTTATATGGATAATGAGTTCAAACAGGTGTCATTAATATAGGTAACAAGTGGAGAAAAGATGATCCTCTCACAGAAGAAGTTACAGGAAATCTTGCTTGTTTGTCAGTGACCAAATAGTTATTTTCTCTTTAATTAGGTATAAGGTATACCTCCGATGACAAATACAGGCCTATTTCATCTTCATCTTGGGAGAACTTGCCTAATTGGTGGCTTACTAAATACCTTTTTGCCCTATATATTGAAGCTATATTGTAATCCTAAAGGCTTTTTTTTGGCTCTCTAGACCAGTACTAGTCACTAGGTTATGTCAAACGGTAAGACTTTAAATTAGACTGATGAAAGTTATTAGTATGTCCTTTAAAAAAAAAAAAAAAAGGTAGCTGTGCAAACGTGTGAGATTATTTTTGTGCACACGTGCGTTCATGAATATGAATGAAGCCCCTCTGCGCCTCGTCCTGTTCCCTCCGCCTTCCTGCTGCATCCAATGGCTACAATCAGCTGCTGGAGTTTAGCTCAATTTCTAAATAAATCTGATCCCTGACAGACTTTCCCTTCACAATCTAAATGCTGCTCAGATAAGTTCAACAACTGCCATTCTGATGAACAACACCTGAATTTTTCAGCACTGTTCCATATGAATCTGCACGTGCAGTTATTAAATTTTCATCAGCTTGCCCTTCATAAATGATGCTGCCTACCTTGTGTCAGAGCTGGAGTGGAATACTGAGAGCGTGTTTTTCTGGAATTTTAATCATTTTTACTACTGTTACACTGTCTTAGGCTTTAGTTTGCTTTTTTCTTAAGTGTTTGAGAAGCAGCCTGGAGATTTTTCTTTTTGGACTAGCTGTATATCATCATCCGTCTATCACACTAGAGGAGGTTTAGGAATACCATGCAGGATTAAACTAAACACTTGCGGCATTGCTACAGATAGACTTTATAGTTTGTTCATTGGCTAAAGTCCAAGAACAATAATCTGTAAAGTGTTTGTGTTAATGCTGTCGTCACCATCAGAAACTGATGAAGGCTAAAAACTTTTTTAGACACTTTCCTTAAAACCTTTGTACTTTATTTTTGACGACATTTTCTGAGTCACTCAGAAACAAAAATGCTTTTGATTTTTCCATTGATACACTAAAACAAACTCTTTATGAATGGAGCTCCTCCAACGACATATGAAACATTTATAAAACAATGGCTCAAGTTTCCTAACCTGCAAGTTAAAACCATAGAGTTATATAGGCTAGAGTCGCTACACTAGCTTGTTGCACACGGAAAGTTAGATGCCATTTTGGAAAGGGCTAGAAGCCTGTTTATTGCTGTGCTACAATTGTACAAACAGCTGGAAAAACAAGAATGAGACTTTTCAATAGTAAATTATTCCCGTCAGCTGATAAAGGAGAACGTCTAAAAAAACATTTAAACAAGATCTGAGTGAGTTTACTCTAAATAGTGAACGTTTAGGCTAATCTTGGAGCCTATATTCAAAGTCAATGGCAGCTTTAGACTTCACACTATTTCCACATTTTTTGGCAGGACCACCGATCTTTTTAGTTTTATGGAGGATGGTTGTGGTATTTGCATGTATGTTAGACTTCAGATCAGACCAGATGACCCTCTAGTGATCAGATAACTAAGTGGAGGAAAAGAAACTAACCAGGATTTTCTCATTAGCGAGGAGCGAATAGAGAAAAGCCCCCTGCTGAATTTGCATCCGGTAGGCAGACCAGGGACATGTGGCGTACAGAAAACCGCCTGCCCAGTGTCCTGACGGGGCCCGAGTCCTTCTGATAGAGGCTTGGTGGGATCCACTTATGGATCCACTTGTGCATTTGCCCCGCGGCGGTACGTCGCGACCGGCTCCAGCTCGATAATAAGCCCCAACCGCCCGGACCTCACCGGGGTTGTGGATTGAAGTGCTCACTGTGCCACCCCTACTGCGCGAGCGGTCTGGCCTACCCACCGACCCGTTTATAAACACAGTCTGAGGACTCTATCAGTTTGTGTAAATCTCAGTCTGTGTGTAGATTTGAATAAATTAGCATCCATGCATCAGGTATACATTAAGTTTCCCATATAATAACATATATATTGCAAGATGATAGAAACGTTAGAAACGTTTGAAATGTCGTTCATCTGTTGCACTTTGAACAAAAACATTAGTTCCATGACCTGGGTCTTATTTTTGTGACTATCAGTTTTTTTTAATCAGACCAAAATTATTTATTTTATTACATCTGCTAAGCCGTGTCTCATTATTTACAGTCCTTTCCAATAAGCCGTCACTCTTTACGTATCTTGGACAATAGTAAAAGGTTGCAAAGCACCCCTAGCCTATATAACTCATTGGTTAAACCAGGGGTGTCAAACTCAAAGGGACAAGGAGCCAAAATCCAAAACACACCCTACGTCTCGGGCAAAACAGGATAAATGTTTATTGAAAACTCCAAAACTAAATTTTTGAAACTTTAAAACTGCAACTTTAACATAATTATGAACTAGATATATAGCCTATAGTGTGGATGCTGTAAGCTTAATATGGCCGCTGAAGATGCTAGTGCTAATAGCTGAAGATGCTGAAATTGATAGCTGAAATCACTGCAGCTAATATCTGTAAAAGCTGAAGTTTATAGCTGAAAACGTTGAAGCTAATAGCCTGCTAAAATATTAGCTAATTGCCAAATTTAGCCAAAAAAAAAAAAAAAAGCGAATATGTAGCTGAAAATATAGCTAAACTTCAAAATATCCCAAAAATAAAAAAAAAAGCTTAAATTATCCAAAACAGCTAGCATGCAATTATTAGCTTAACTCCAAAACAGCCAAAAAAAACCTTTAAAAAAGCCTAAATTAGCTGAAACAGGTAGTATCTAGCTGAAATATCAGCAAACTCCAAACTGGGCCAAGACAAAAACGAAAAAAGTTAATTAGTTAAAGCAGCTAATTAGCTAAACTCCAAAATAGCCTAAAACAGAAAATGCTAAAATAGTCCAAAAAGCTTGCAGAAAACTTTAAAACCATAACATTTCCATATAACTATGAATAATAAAAAGACGGGGATGTTATTCAAGAATAAATCAACTTAAACCTTAAATAACTTTCAATATTTTACTCACCATAAAAAAATTTTTTGTCAAAATTTTACGAGTTAGAAATAAGTACAAGATAACATCGGGCCATTAATAACAGTAAAACAAAATGATCTGATCGGATCTGGCCCCCGGGCCTTGACTTCGATACATGTGATTTAAAGTGTCAGACAGCTAGCGAGCTAATGTTTGCTCGCTAGCTTGCTAAAGACTCTGCACAATTCTATGCCAATTTTTACTTTAAGTTTATCAGTAGCAAAAGCCTCATTTATTTATTTCACATAAAGACAAAGACTCATATGTATGCAACATTAACATTTGCTGGATGATTGTCTTTTTCTGCAGCTACACTTTTCTTTCTTGCCTTTCACACTCAAAGTTTACTAGTCAACAGTTCAGCTGCATTCTGAACTTTCTGAATGAAATTGCTGAAGTGAGTTTGCCAGAAATGCATGAAAGGAAGCAAAATCTGAATGCATGATATGCAGACATATTTGATGCACATGCATGAGTATGAACACCCAGAGTCACAAGTCCAAATGCTACAGTGGAATAAATTGGTTGTTTTTTCTCTGCTGTTCTTTGTCCTCATGCTGCCTGTCAGATTTGTCCTCCACTGCTCTTAAAAACACTTTATGACTAATCTGTTTGGTTAAAAGCCTCCTATTGAATTGATATGATGTGACCCGACCTGTGCAACCACAGGCATTTCACCTACCACAGTCTGAAAGCACGAGTGCAGCTGCGTCAGGAAGGGTGGCTTCTCCTGTTGGGCCAGGACTCTCTTCTCCACCATCGTACACTCAACGTCATCGTCCTGGATCACAACGTCTTTTTTCAGGATCTTCACCGCGTACAGCTCTCCGCTAGTCTTCATCTCGGCCAACATGACCTTTAAAGCGACACAGGAGTCACAATGCAGAAAAAATACAGTGATCGAGCTGTATTCTGCTCTCTTTCAAAGATATCCGGCTTTATCTTGTCATTCTCACCTTCCCAAAGCTGCCTTTGCCCAGCACAGCCAGGAAAGAGAAGTCATTGAGTTTGACCTGGCTCAGGCTGTTTGACAGAAGCTGGCTGGAGCGGTTCTCATCCGATTCAGTGATCACCTTCTTTCCCGGACCTAGTTTGGCTTTCTGCATTTAGGGAAAACCGACAAAAAATAAAAAAGTGTCTACTAGACAAGGAATGAAGCACACGCAGTAATAAAGAACAGTGACATTCAGCTGGTACAAAACAAACAAGTTCAATGGCTGTTTCCTTTCACGGAAAACACCATGTCCGGAAGACCAATCTCCCTATTCAGTTCTTTTTTTCAAATGTTGCAGCTCCTATTCTCCAGATCAATATGTTATGGGACTCTGTCAGTGCAATAATTCAACTCATTCACACTGCCTATTAACTCAATTACAGAGAAGCAGTGAGACAAAAATGAAAAGTGGTGTGGTAAAATGACTCTGCAGGGTCGCTAATGTGCATTAATGAGTCCATGCTGAAACACTTTGAGCAAGTATCATTTAAGACATTCAAAAAGACAAATTCATCAACTCTAGGAAATACATTAAATAGTAATTGTACACTTTAATTCTAGCTAAATCTACAATAAAAGTAAAAAAAAATACAACAGAACAAAACAGGAGTGTCATGGTGGTGAAACGACATCTGAAAAGGAGAAACAAACCCAAATACTTGTGCATTTTTGGTAAATATTTTATAAAATCTCAACTCAGCTACGATGAAAGTGGTCTGACAATCAAACATTTAGGTTTTGCATCACCAAAGGTGACTAAAACAAACGGAAAAAAGTGGTCCTAACTGTAGGAAAAAAAGATAAATGGTTGTGGTGGGAGCACCATGATGTGGGACTCCAAAATTATAACTGGAATTTCAAAAAAAAAAAAGATGAGACTTGATAAAGGATGAAAGCTTTGACAAAAATGGTTCGTATTACCTATCATTAGCTGACTGTTCATTATTTTGTTTGTTTAAATAATCGTACTAAAGTTATTTCTCTGGTGTTGAAAATGACTAAACTTCTACCACAAAGACTGGTGAATCATCCAACCAGGACTCCTGTACACTTTTTTAAAGTCCCACTCC
This sequence comes from Oryzias javanicus, assembly GCA_003999625.1. Classification (NCBI taxonomy): domain Eukaryota; kingdom Metazoa; phylum Chordata; class Actinopteri; order Beloniformes; family Adrianichthyidae; genus Oryzias; species Oryzias javanicus. The sequence continues at coordinate 6,320,128 of CM012437.1, forward strand.
AACTTTATCTCTATCTGCTGTAAAATCGTTTTAAATAACGATTTTTAGAAATAATCAAAAAACATGTAGTTTTTATAAGACATATCTTCTGCAGAGTAGCGGAAGTTCATCAAAATACACCTCTGGGCGGGACTGTAACCCTACATTGATATCCCAGCATCTCTTTGTTTACACTCTCTCCTGCTAGCTTACAGCCCTCACAACCCCCGAGCTAACATTAGCGTAGCAAATTTTTAAAAATCGACAAGAAATATTGGAGCTATCCAGATGTGTAGTTCAGAGCCAGATGTCAGATCAGGCGATTAAAATGACGACGTTCATGAATCTAGTTGTCTACAACTGGATGCATCAAAACTGGAGAGGAGCAAGGAGACTTTCAGTCGATTTGTCACAAATCTGAGCCATTTCAAGCCACGGGTTTTCATCTGCTCCAGATTCAACATTACAATTTGAATAAATAAATCCTCCAAAATGTTGTCTTAAGCTTAAATTATTCTCCATCATGAGAAAAGTGCTACAAGAACATGTTAAAAACACAAAAAATCTGCACAATTTCCATTGGAGTGGGTCTTTCAGGGGACTGAACTTTTGTTAGTTTCTTTGCTACAATGCAGCCTTAAGTAGAAAAAGAGAGACATTCTGCAAAAGTTGTTTCTTCTCATATTTAAACTGTAAAGCTGTAGTGGTGATTTTCCAAACCAGGAAAATAGCTCTGTGCAGCTGATTTGCTTAGTGAGGAAATGACGCCACCCTGTGGCTGCTCAGCCCACATGCACGTCCACTAATGTATCCAAACGCTTTTTCTATGCATGTTCTTCATGCCCACTCATGCTCAGTCCCTCAGTTTGACAAAATGCAACAAAAAGCTCTCCAGAAAAAGCCTGTGCACGTGAATGACAGCAACCAAAACCTTTCAAAATATTTCCAGTTTCTATTATCAGCCGAAGCAGTAAACGAGACAGATTGGAGCTCATGCTGCTACAGGGCATATGTTATCCATATGACTAAGTTTAAGAGCCAAAGTCATTTATTGCTCCTTTGAAAATTTCCAGTGAACCTCACTTTCTAAACGCTTTCGACCTTTAGAGCAAAGAAAACAAATACAAGACAGCATGATAAATTGTAATAAGATTAATTGAGGTTGCTCAAGAGTCCAATTCTTCCATTAATGTATTTTCTAAACCTGTTGAATCCCTCTTAGCATCACAGGGATGCTGGTTCCATTCCCAGCCAGGGTTTTCAAAAGGACCCCTTCTGTTTCTATATAACCTCCTGGAGCCAGTGCAAAGCGGTTTTAGTTAGGTTAAGAGCATCCACTGCGTTCCACTTGAAACTGCGAGCAGCAGCCACCGCCAAGCCAAGCAGACTGCATGGCATCAGAAGCACACTTCAACCCAAAAAGAAGTGTGGCTGCATGGCCGGTCACGCTGCAGCCTCACTGCTCTCCTCCCCAGACGCACCTGATCCTCGCTTTCCTCAACTGCTTGGTCCTGAAACCACAGGGAGTCAAAGAGCTGACTCACGCTGCACACAAGTGCATAATGTAACAGCTCTTTAATATGTGCATCATACAACTGACTAAACAGTTTAAGGAACCAGACAAATGCAAAAAAAATAAAGGGTCATTTTAAAAATGCAAACTTTCACTTTTCTAGTTTGACACTTTGAATTCCATTAATCTTACCTGTATTAGTCCTATTAATGTAATTCTAAAATGATGATATAAGACCAAATCCAAATTGCTTCCTTAACCCTCTTGCTTCAGTTGTAGGGGGATTAGAAGCTGTAGTGTTGTTCTAAAGTTTTTTTAAAGAGCCTATATCATGTTTTTCTGAGTAAACTATAACCATATATATGATAATTTATTACATTTGGTACTCTAAATCCTTTTGTGAAACATGACCTATTTCTACGAACTCCCTTTTTCTACCCAGAAGACAACTCGATCTCTTAGGCTCCGCCTTTCGCTCCTTGAGGGTGCCACCCATTTCATGACATCATCCTAGAGCGACCTCGGCAGCGTGACAGCGAATCACCCACAAAAAAAAAACAACATCTCATCTCGTTTTGATGCTAAAATGTAAGCGTTTTGCTAACGACTGCCAGCTTCATGGAGAAGCCCCTTCCTGGAGCGGGCAGTTGTCACTTGGTGACATCACGATGTAAGAGCCTGCTCGTTTTTGTGGGTTGGTGCTCAGAGAGCAGGGTTTTAAAGGAATGATTAGAGGCTTGAGGTTGTTTTTCATGAGGAATAAACATTATAATATATGTTGAAGCCTAAAAAAGTTGATTTTGCCTGATATAGGCAGGAGCTGTTATGGGTCGGCTTTTCCTTCTCCGGTAAGGTGTTCCACGTCACACTAGTGAGCAGAGGAAACATGCATTTCTTCATGTGGGTATGCTCTGAAGCACAGAAGTTTATTTAAAGGGTAACCAAACCCTAAATCAACTTTTTTTGTCTGTTGACCTTTAAAATGGGACTCTAAAAGTTCTATCTGTTGGTCATTGCCACATTTTTTTACAAATTAAAATAAATTTGTTTAATTCCTGAAATCATAGTCAAAAACCGTCTGTGTGCTTGTTGAAACGAGGTATTACATTTGAATTTTGTGATTGGTCAAACTATTTAAGTCTGACGTCAGGATCTGCAGCTCCAGTAATAACAATACTGTTCCTCAGCCGCACCCCTCTCACTGGATTTTTCAAATTTCGGCTGTGGGTGGAGTCAGCCTCCAACTTTCCTGTTTGGTTGACCTATAAATACTAATGTATTATTATTATTTAAGGTGTTTTGTTTTTGCATAACCTTTTAAAGATATAAAACTGATGTTGTGTACCATATTTTCCGCACCATAAGGCCCAGTCGATAACCTGAACTTTTTCTAAATTTGGCTGTGCGCCTTATAATCCGGTGCGCCGTTTGTGTGCACCGAGTTCCAAAATCCGACTCCGACGGTCGACATGGCTGGGTCAGCAGTCTCCTTGCATGCATGAATTACACAACTGCTTATGTGGAAGAAGATTGATTAAAAAAATAAGTGGTTTGTTTAATAGTGGAATAAAGTTTACGTAAACTCGCTGTTTTGCTTGTTTTACCTTAATTTTTTTAATGGTGCGGCAGTGGCAGCTGCGTGATTATGTATGTGACTGGTGACAACTGAGGACATCGAGTGGTAGAAACATCTAAATTTGAGAACAGTTTTTTTCCACATCTCTCTGCTTGGAGGACGACATGTGGGGGTAGGGAAGCAATCGGAATTCAGCCCAACAAATAGGTATGGCACCATACAAAAGAAAGTATTTCAGTAAGATGAGAAAAATGATGACTTAGTGGGTTAAACTGATAAATAAGATTTAAAAATAAATCCCTAAATTAACCTGAAAAATCTGTGAAGTGTGGCATTTAAAAGCAGTTTCACTCAAACACCTGTCAATTCTTTTCTAATGTAAACAGGTTTGCAACACTGACACCATGTGGCTATAAGTGGTATGATTCTTTTTGCTTCTTTAAATGGGATAAAGTCAGACAGCACTTTGGGACTCATCAGCTTATGTTGAGACATAATGTGGGAAACAGCCACAAACACTGATTGCATTTATTAAGACAGTCATATGAGACACACAGCAAGAGCAGAGGAAGCATAAACAAGAAAGGCAGACTGAACAAAGACGGCACACATGCAGACCGAAGGAAACATGGATCTGTTGTTCATGAAGAGCAATGTCCGCACACAGCTGTGGCATAATGACAATCTTTGGACAAACTCTGAACAACTATGTGAAAAACAAAAGCAGCTGCACTGCAAGAGACGTGGCTCAGATCGTTGAAGATTTAGTCCGCTTTACCTACGGTTTTAAAACTAGGCATGGACCCACATACATTCGTTCAGACATGATGATCAATGAAGAAAATATGTCACCACATGAAGTAAAAAGAAGAAAACATTAGAGAAGGCGACGAGGAGGTGAAGGAGAGGGCTACCTTCTTATTAAAGTTAATTTGGCAATCCTGAGAGCAAAGCAAGGAGAGGAAGAGAGAAACTCTTGCATTAAATACAAACATGTGACCCGAGATGTACAGTGTAAGTCTCACCAAAAGACACAGGAGGGAGCAGGAAGCTAAGTGGGCAGAAGAACAGAACCACAGGAGGGGTTTAGAGGAGAAAACAAGAAGAAAACGCGTCTCCAGGATCCAAAAACTACAAAGCAAAGCCAATAAGACGTTAAACGAGACTTACTGATCAAAGTAATTTAAGAGTTTTTCTAAATAGTTTATTTGATCTGATGCTAAAAAAGACAGCAGAACTATGTGTAGTGTAGAGTGCAGCGGTTAAGCTGTGAGTGTGAAAGCACATGTGAAGCAGCTGGAAGACAGACACACAAACACCCAAAGCTGCCACAAAGAAGAAGGGCTGATTTACACCGGTCCGTCTGCGGTGTGTCTTTGTTGTGTTGACACAAAGAAAATAGAACATTCATGAATTAATCGTGATGTTTACATCGCCTCTGTCATGTCTGCGTCTGAAGTCCGTCCCTCTGCAACACAAACTTTATTCAGAAATTCTATTTTCAGTCCGTTGATGCTGTAATTTTGCTGTAAAAAGCTAAAGAAACTGGAAATGGGTCTGGATTTCAAAATAAAAACTTTTGTTGTACTTCCAAAATGAAAATTTTTAAAACTATATTTGAAACGTAAGGTGACGTGGTCACGTGATAACTCACACAAACACCTCAGATAGGCTTGGGCGGTATTTCAATTTTAATATTCCTCCACATTTTACCTCAGTATACGGTATACTAATTAAGAACTTTGTAAGCACCACTTACTTTAAGTCGTGATAAATGGGCTCTTTTTCCTCATTTACCAAGTACTCCCAAATTCTGAAAGTTGTTTTTTTTTTTTTTTTTAAACCAAGTCACCTGGTGCTCGACTTGCCATCTTATTTCCGGTCACCCACTCGTGCATCCGTCTCGGTTCCGAGCTGCAACGTGTCGATGACACATGTTGACAAAACTCCCTCGGGGATTATTTCATATTAAAATATTTATTTAGAAGTGAAAATGTAAACCACAATAAGTGCCGCTGAACATATCTGTTTTTTTAAATAATCTCTTTAATACGTTGAAAGTTTTCATGACGGTATTGAAAATGATACCATGTTTATTTTCAGACATCAACGGTTTACAGTTTTACCTTAATACCGCACAACCCTAACCTCAGATAACACCAGCGTCCATTTTCACCATGAATAAATAAAGCTTAATTTTGGAAATACCAGAACATAACATCATTGTGACATAAAACATGAATTTTGCAAGGACTCTGTGAGGAAGGAGAAAACATGGGGCCTTATTGGCAAATGTTTGGATGTTGATGACATGTGGGTGGGCCACCAGGAGACCAGGGGTCTGCAACCTGACTCCAGATCCACATGTATCTCTTTTATCTCTCAATTGTGGCTCCTTGGCCAAACATAAAATATATCAGGGAGACAGCTGACCCAGCCGTGTCGACCATCGGAGTCAGCAGCTCCCCGCTAAAGGCTGCCTAACTAAAACTACATAAAGAAAACAAATAAACAAAGCCCACAAACCAAGACTACCAACTCTAAACTAGAATAACAAAGCCCAGCAGTGTGAGACTGCTGAGGACAAAAAAAGGGGAAAAGAATAAAAAAATTAAATAAAAGTAAAAAATAGCAATTCTTTAAAGTTGGGATTACTTCATTAGCATTTATTTAATTTAGATTAGTTACATTTATAAACTGATGGCTGAGGTGCACATAGATGATAAACTATGTAGGTTTTTACATCCATGTTGACCTGAAGACGTGTTGTTTGCTCAACTCTACCTCCAGAATGAACAGATTTTATATGCAAAAATTTGGTAAAAAGTTTTTATGAGTTGAAAGCACATATTATCTTGTTCTGCACAACATTGCTTACTAGCTGCTCAGAGCTGCACTGAGATGATTCTGTTGGGCAGCAAGCAACTTTGATTTTGAGAATAAGTTTAAAAAAAATAAAGTTTTGGGAGATGCTAGATTCTTTTTATATTTTTGCTTTTGTTCGTCCCAAAAATAGACAAAACTCATATTTATTATTTATTTATTTATTATAAAGGGTCATGAATGCAAATTCAAATTTCCTAGCGGTAAAGGTCAAAACAGGTCAAAGTAAGACTATACGGCTCCTTCTAGGTTTTGATCAGTAAAATTTGAGCTCAAACGGCCCTTTCACTGTTAAGGGTTGCCAACCCCTGTCTTAGAACCAGAGGGGAGAAGGGACGCAACAGAGACAACATAAACTAACTGACAATTGTGAGACCAACTCCTCACTCAACGCAACAGAGATGCACTGCAGACGGACCAGTGTAAATCCAGGATAGGAGTTCCTTAAAAACTTTATTAGATTCTGTCTTTCACAGTCAATTCTGTTTACATAAAGTCCAGTTCAGAGGTCATTCATTTTATTTTGCAATTAGGCCCAAAACATTATTAAAGGCAAATACATAAAACTGTGTGTGATTCTAAAATATGGCTTTAGATTTCAAGTTTTTCTGAACTGATCCACATGAAGTGTTCTAAGAAGAACAGCAGATGTTGAACATCTCTCTGAGGCGGTTACACGGTGCTTTTCAAACATACTGGAGAACTCTTGAAAAACATACTTTAGAAACGTAAGAGCATTAAATATGGCTTCAAACTTCAAAGAACCAGGTATCCTTGGACATTTTCTTCAAGGTTGGGAGGACTAGCTCAGAGAAATGCAACAGTCACATAGGAGCAGAATACTAACCTGTGCTGGACTCTCAGAGCACGAGGGGTATTAAAGGTCGAGGATGGGTTTGATTTTTCTGGGTTTAAGTCTGTGTGTGTGTCCTCTGTGGTTCTGTGTGAAGGCTGGTGCTTCTAGAATTTAAAACGAATTTTTATTCGGTAGAATTATCATTATTTGAAGAACTAGTTTGTGAATTTTTATTTAGTTTAAAGAAGAGTTCAAAGCTTTGAAACCAAACGTTGCTTAGGGTTTTTTTTAATCAGCACCTGAATGTTAAAGGATAAAGGACAGCAGGACAAAACTCCCTTGAATCGACCTTCCAGATGAGAGATAAACACATTTATGACAAGTCAGTTCTTTACATCAATAAAGCTCAACAGTAACAAGCTCACCTCAAACTTCTGCCTCAGCTCCTCATTCCCATCATCCTCTTCAGATATGGGAACATTGTAGTACTCCCCCTCCTCCTGGCACAGCAGCTTAAACCTGGAACGGACAGAAGGAGGAGAGCGAGGACGCACACAAACAAGAGTGGTTGTGAGTCGGGAAAGCAGCAGATCATTTTGATGGTCTTTCTATTCTTCTTCTCCTGACCTGCGCTACTTTATTTAGCTGAAGACAAAGCAACGGTCGCTTTGCCTCTGCAGCGTTTGGCACAAACTCCTACTGTTGGCACACGTCAAAGCAGAGCTGTAACCAAACAACCAGCTCCTCCTAACAAACCTGCAGCCAAACCGGCTCATTTCAGGATGCAGGCGAACACAAACTCAGTCCTGATGAGCAAAAGTGTAAAGATTGTTTGTCTGAAATCATTATTATAGCTTGATTACTTTTGTTTTTTTTCCCCATACGAGCTGTTTGATCCAGAATTTTAAACAAACACACTATACCTTTTGGTGTGAAATAATGAAAACATTCATTTTTTGTGTTTTTTTAAGCTAAAACTTTAGTTTTTCACAGAAAACCTGATGAAGTCAATGATTAATGTGTTTAAGATTTGTTTGACATCATGTTATATTTGGATAATTTTATAAAATGATATATTTTATGGAGATAAAATCTTTTGGGATATCTAAAAGTGTAACTTTTATATAAAATGACATAAAAGTGTTTTTTTTTACATTAAGTTTATTTCTAACTAATTTCTAAATAATTTTGACAAAATATAAATGTTATGGATTAAATATTAAAAGTTATTTAAGGTTTAAGTTGATTTAATTTGAAATGACTTTCCTGCCTTTTTCATTTACTCAAATTTATGTTAAAAAGTTACATTTTTGAAGTTTTAAAAATGTAGTTTTAGTGTGTTCGATAATTGTTTATCCTGTTCGGCCCACGACCTAAGGTGTGTTTTGGATTTCTCAGTTTCCATTCTATTAACTATATTCATAAATCATTTTGAGACTGCATAAACATTACCATCCAGAGGCTGGAGACTTCATGAGTTCTGACACTCCAAATGAAAGAGCTCCCATGAAGTCGTTCCTGGTGGTTCGATCCCAGTCCCACACCTCAATTGACAGCCTGCGGTCCTTATCTGAGGGCTTCAGCTTGCTGCACACACACAGCCAGAGTTTCAACAAAACAGCTACTTCCTCTGCAGAAGACAAATCTACATTATTCGATTACTGCCTTTAGCTTGCAGTGCACAAACGTTTGACAAGAAAAGAGAAAGTATCAGATGGCTGTTGGAAATCTTCCTAACTCACAAGGTGAAGTGCTCGTTCCATTTGGGGTTGAGGTTGGAGCGGATGGTTTTGGTCTTCTGCTTAGTCTCGTTTTTGGGATCTGGGATGAGCTTGAGCTTCACGTATGGATCAGACAGGCCGTTGGGGTCCATAGGGATCAGGTTCTTCCCTTCGTCCACTGAAAAGGACAAAAAGTAAAAAAAAAAAAGGTAAAGGTCAGATAAGTATCCTTCAAGTGGCCCGATTCTTTGCCCCTCTGGACCCCCACAGTTGTTCAGATTTGGTGCTGAGGGGGAAACGGATCATCTCTCGTGGTCAACAGGTTAAAGAGCAGCTGCGCCTTTGTTTCATGGTAATTATTTGTGGTTGTGGTGCATAGGCAGCAAACACGAGACATCTAATGGGAGCAGTGAATGACAAATACAAGCTGTGTCATGCTTAAGTAGGCGAAGGCGCTCTTTTTGTCCTCCCATATGTAGCTATTAAGTAAACAAGGGTGCATCAGGGACATTAGCACTCCATTAGCCATGAGATGTGGAGCACAGCCAAGCATTAACTACAGCACAGCACACGCGCCTGCAAACAGACAGGTCTGTACACACACAATAGACCAAGGTTTTCTGCAGAGAGAGTGAACTCGTGACTGCTTGGTTAAACGTCAAACTCTGCAGAGTGGACTCTCAATGTGGGTCTGTCCATCAAACCTAAGTGGCAAAAAGAGAAAAAAGATTTCCTGACGAGGAGGGCCACCCAGAAAAGAACGGATTCTGAATGTAGCATGATGCTGGTTCAGACCAATCAGGGTTTATAGGAGAAAAAGAAAGTATTTTAACTCATGATGAAAGACTCCTGGGGAAGCAGAGGGTAACAACAGTCCGTCTTTGTTAGTCTTATCATCTGTCTCTGCTGTGGAGAATTTAGGTGTGAAGTAGGATGAGTGATGGAGAGCGAAAAGAACACTTGATGGAAGTCAAACGCTTACAGAAGGAACTTGAGGTGTGGGAAGATATTGAGCGCTGCAGGACTGCCAGCCCTCTGTTTCCTTAGAGACTCGGCGCAAAACTGTCTCTTTAAAATCCTGTGTTTGCAGAGCATTCGAGCATGTGCAGCTTCTTCATGAAGGTCACTCCTTCCAGTTTAACATTTAGGTGGCGTTAAACAGATTCCAGTTGATGTACTGAGGTGTGTTGGTTTAATTAGACAGATCTCAGTATTTGATTCGGGGGTTGGAGTTGTTAGAGGAGAACAAAAACAGAAGAGTTGATCTCTGTCTTCTTCGTGTCTATACTTGTAAGCGTGTTTCTTTAAATGCTTGTATTATATGCCTAGATTATTCGCATGATGAATGTTCTCGTCTCTATTTTTATTCACAACTTTGCGTTTATTCAATTTCCACTCTTTTAAATTATAAATGCTGTATTTATAGTCTTGGGAAATGAAAATGTCAGCCTTAAGGGTGTTTTAACATTACTTAAAAGAATAAAAACAGTTTTTCTTTTAAATTTGAACAAAAGGATGCTTGCACATCCCTGTGAAAAACTAACTGCTGTATGTTCTAAAGCAGACGGTGATCAGGGTCTTTCTGTGGACTTTCAGTGCAAAGCTAGAACCCTACATCTGAACTGATACACTTCTCACTTCTGTCCAAAATGTTCTAAATCTGCTCCCTTTGTCTTTGGAGAGGTCAAGTGCTAAATATTACTTCAGTAACTAAAAACAAAACAGGTTCTCTTTTGAGTCAATAGACATGTGAGTCAAGTCACAACCAGAAGGGGGCAATCTAGACCATCTAATGAGGCTTCCACTGCACACAGTTTAAGTGACAAACTTCAGTTTCCACAGATGAAGCATGAACGTACTGTACAGTTTGGCAGGATCAATAATTTGTTCAGAATTGCCAAACTGTTGATGAGATGAAGGAAATCCATCTGCACTATTAGAGGTTTTTTTTTACTGTATTTTCACGTTTTCCTCCTCATCTTTGAAGGTAACAAGCAGCTGTGTGAGTACAGAGAGCTGGCATCATCACAAATTAAGTCAATTTTCCTCTTTTTTTTGGTAAAAAGACAATCTACGGAAAGAGGCAAAGGATAAATGCAAATGCAAAGCCGAGCTGAAAGAAAATGTTTATTATGTGAAAGTAGAGAACACAAGCAGAGGGAGGGACCTGAAGCAGGACAACACAGTGGGAATACCAACGACAGGACTTCTGGGAGTCTGGCAACAGCAGAGTTCAGCTGTTCCCTGAACTCTGAGGAGACGCTGCAAAAACGGAAAAGACTATTTATCTGCTATTAAGATAGAAACTACCCACAAAAAGGCCTTTGAAGTCAAACAACTTTCCCTAGAATATTTATTTAGAAAGAGCTGAGTCATAAATGTCAGCTTAAAAACAATAGCCTTAAAGGTTTGTTTTTGGTTCTTAAGTAAATGTGTCGTCTGCAAAAGAAGAAGACATGATCACTAAAGGATAAAGAAAACTTCACTGAGAAAGATAAATGGTTTTAGCATTTTGAATTCTGAATTTGAGTATAACAGCTGAGTAAGGAAGAAGATGACTCGTGTGTAATGTTAAAGATTTTTTTTTATGTTGCAAAAAAAAAAGCAAGCAAGGACAGAACATCACTTCATAAAGAAAGGAAAGTGTAGAACAATCCTATTAGGTTTAATCTATTAGGCCTTTCTTTGACTCTCAGAGTGGATTGTACATCTGGAGGCTCACGGCTAAAACAACATTTTATAATAACAATATCAGGAAAGTCCAGGCACTAGAACTCCACAGGTATTTCCATTCATGTATGCATGTTTCTGTCATTTTTTTCTGTGTGTCGTTTGTAAATTAGCTGAACAAAAGCATAATTTTAACGTTTTTTTAAGAGATTGGAAACCAAACAGACTGTCCAGCCACTGAAGCCTGAGGAAGGAGGAGCTGCAGCTCCAGCAAAGGACTTCCTGGAGTGGAAAAATTCCATCAGCTGCTGTATTCCAACCCTGACTCATTTGGGAAGAGTTGGTTTTTGGTTTTAAGGAAAATGTTCCACTGTACAAAAGGGGTCCTCTTCAGGAGATGACTTAAGAATCAGAAGAAAGGGGGGAAAAAAAATCCCTGCTCACAACAGCAACAGGGCATGCAGAAGCCTTTCGGTTCAGAAATGGTGGAGAGGTAGATCGGAAGATTGCAGGTTCAGTTTCTATCCTGGTGGTTAGTTTATTAAAGCAGTATGACCGAATGAAGAGTGCTAACATGTCAATGCATTAAGCCTAAAACGCTTTATCCTTCTTCTGTTTTCACATTCGTTGAAGTAAAGGCGGATTTCTTGGCCCATCTCTATGATGTGTGCCTTAAACTTTTGCTAGCTTCGCCTCCTGCGTGTTGACTGTAGCTCATGCAGCCCCATCCATTCTTACGTAAGCCCGCCCACAATCACTAGAAAGGTTAAATGACTGGTTAGAAATGGAAGTATATTCTGGACATGTGTTTTTACGTTACCAGTACCAACCTGGATGTAGCTTCATTACCTATCACCATGTGAGGGTACTAAGGTTTAATTAGGCTTTTGTATCATTGAGATTGGGCCAATGATTGTTTGGGAGAAACATTGTTTTTTCTTTAAAATAACAATTTCTCCTAAATCTCTCAAAATGATCTCTACTTTTATCCAAGTTGTCTCCAGATTCTCTCTGATTGTAACTCTCCATCAAACACTCACATTTTAAATGGAGCCTGAGGGAAACTTACAGCAAAATCTGAATCGCGTCATGAACCATTCATGTGGCAGAGATGGCAGCAAAGCTTTGGACGTCATCATTTTCAGATCCTCCCTTAAATGAGGACACCTCAAAAAGACCTCAATTCAATTTTGATAGCCCAAGGTTGTCCCAACGGGCTTCGCACCGGTAACTGTCTAAAAACATAAAATCACTCATAAAATAATCTTCTCCCAGGACAGACGGGTGATGTACCAGCACTGTTAAATTAGAATTAGCTGATCTAACTCTATATGCTTGAATAGTGTAGATGGGACACCCGGGGGTGTGAGACGAGCCAGAGCCGAGGTCCACCACCAAAGACAGGAGCACAGACAATCTGTCAGCACGCGCCTTGAAGCCTCCATGCATAGTGACACATCACTAGTTTCTGCCAACAAGCCTGCATATTGGGTCCAGCAGCATCAGTTCCCGACTGAGAAAGCCCTGTTTCAAATCACTCACTACTTTACCCACTGAAAGGAAAGGAAGGAAGGAATTAAGGGAAAATGTGTTTCGGTGCAGGGTATCAGACGATGGAATCATCTAGAAAAATCAATACGAGTCTAGTTCAATAATTACAGTTAAAAAAAACTGTGAAAAAACAAATACTTACATTATATGAATTATAAGGTTGTTGGAAATGGGTTAAAATAAAATAAAAATTCTGAGGTACTTTGTTTATTTGGATTATTTCTTATTTTCCTGTTGTTTTTGCTGTTTTTTGTTTTTATTTCTTTGTCTGCTTTTGTTGCTTTTTTCCAAACAGTTGACATATTATCGTTAAGAAAAAAAGAAATAGTTGTAAAGCTAAAATGGGGCTGTCCCCTTTCATTGTCACCTAGGACAAGAGTATCATGTAAGTTTGTGTTGTGTGCTATGAAAACGAAATAAATAAACTGAACTAAACTCCGTGCACACATCTGGCCTGCATACAGCTACCGTGCACCTACTTGTAGATTCTAATGACTCTTGCAGCAGCCACACAACTAACAGGAGAATAAAGTAGGGATTCAGTCAAACATCAGAAATAAGTCAAAGTCATTGTCATTTCATGGTTAAAGTAGAACAATGGAGCAGCTGAAACCAACAGGAGGGTGGATCTCTCAGCACCAGCAAACAGAGCAGATGTCTATGCAGACTGGAGTAAGAAGCAGAAAACAAGCTTAACTGAACGTGTTTACTGTCCTCTGCATTCCCCAAATTCCATTTTACTTGACAGCCAACAAAACATAAACTATTCCAGCTTCATCTTCTGGACACAGCACAAAAATCTCAGAGTGACCTAGTTACTCTAACCACTTCCGAGCCTGCTGTCAAAAGGCTTGTTTGTCTGCGTCTGTCAGTCTACTCGGTGTTCATGTATTCAAAGACCAGCTGGTCCTTCAGACATCCACAACACTTCCTGTTAAATGTTTGTCTTGGGCTGCTTTAATAGCTGCAGAGGAAATCTGAGTCACTTAAGTGTTTGAACTTGGAGGGTCTGGATGCGTTTCACTGAGAGCCGGTCTTTTTCCAAACAATAAAGGTTTCAGACTTCCTCTCCCATCGGAACCAGTAGTCCTCAGTTCCCCATTGAAAATAATAATCAGAAATCTTAGGAAACAGAAGCGAGGCAGGCTAAAATAAATTAATAATAAATAATAAAACATTTTATTTATATAGCACTTTTAAGGAATTTTAAAAAGATTAGTTCTAAGAGTTTTCTTAAATGAAGACAGGTCAGTGCAGTCCTGGATGTGCTTAATTTGTGTGAAATTAAGCATAAAATATATAAAAGGTGCAGCCTTTCAGACTAAACATAACTTCCTCAGACAGATAAGACACAGTTTAAAAACCCACTATAATGAATATGGTGTTTTAACATTTTCTTGCTGCATCGTTTCTCGTGATAGAGGACATATCTAAAAGAATTTTAAATTAAAATTGTGTTTCTTAGTATTTCTTTGTGATGGATCAGGAGAAGATGAAAACTTCCCGTCCAGGTTTGTGACACAGCAACAGAAACAGGCGAGATAAAAGGCTCCCTGCTTTCCTTCTCTGATTTTATATCCTCCACTTGTAGACAAATAGATCCATTAACGTCTTCATTTTCCCCGTCAGAGCTGGTATCTGGATCTAAACCGTACAGCTGCATAGCTCCAAAAATGCTTGCTTTTTTTTTTTGGCTAAGCTATTGTTAGCTTGAGAGAGAGTGTATACAAGGGGCTGATGGGAAATTAGTGGAGCCTTACACACCAACACTACCGCCCACAATTGCTAATGAACTCCTGCTGCTCTGAAAAAAATATGTATTTAAAAAACAACGCAATAAAAAGTAAAAGACCACTGGAAATAATTTTATAATAAAAAAATATATATAGTTGAGGTGGGACTTTAGACCTGTTTTTAAACCTGCATTCTCTCTAGATTCATGTGTTATCTGACAAGCATGATAAAATACAGTCTTCAGCATACATAAAGTATCCCTGCTAGTAGAACAGCTCTATGTAGTCCAACTCTGTTTCCAATATATGTACAGCAGCTGATGTAACTTAAAGTGCATTCTAGATTAAGTGGAATATAAGGTGGTTCATAAATTCCTCCCATCAATGTGTGTATCACTAAGATAAAGAAGGAAAATGTTAGCTGAGTCATTACCATCACTGCAACACAGCATATCTTAGCCGTTAAAAAAACACATGCCCCTGCAGGACATGTGAAATTATGTGTTTGTGTAGTAATGCAGTAACTATAAACTCTTAGTAATCACAAGTTGATGGCTGTATTGATATCTGTCTGAGAAAGCCCAGAGTTCAGCACTAGTGAAAGAAATATTGGACAGGAAGGTTGCAGAGGAAGCTTCCAATCAACCTTTAGATTCAATCGTTCAAACAAGTGATTGAATCTAAAGGCTCAACATTAACAGCATATAAGGGATTTCAAGCCAGGAAGCATGTCAAATCAACAACAACAAAAAAATCTTCATCTATATAAGCATTAATGGTTAAGAGTGTGAGGAAGACACAATTAAGAGCTGAATCTCAAATGTGGAGCAGCTCTCCTGCCAGTCAGACGGTAAGTAAGGGTCTAATGAGGACTCTTCCTCATAAATAAATAGCACCAAAGGTAAAGATGAAGTGAGTATTTAATCAATTCCTTTCTGGCTGTTGAAAAATCATTATTACGTTTTGCTCTTTAATACTATTTCCTGTAAAAACATACTACAATAACATTTATCAAAACAAATTCAATTCCTAAACTGCCTGTTGAGCTGTACTCCGTCTATGAACCTCATCCACAAATGCAGACATGTTTTTCTATCAATCAAGGTAAAAGTTGCTTTAAAAAATACAATGCCAAAACGTAGTTTAGTGAGAATGAATTTATCTAAAATAGTTTCTACTGTAAAATTCCTCATTTCTCGATAGATCTTCATAGTTCATTTCTCAGAATCTTAGCAGGTTACCCTGAGAGATGTCAATGCAATCAAAACAAAATGACTCTAGGTGTAGCTGCTATGCAGCGGTGTAACATTGATTGTAATGTCAGGGTATTATGAACCGTAGGAACTGAGCTGATTATTGCTTTCAGATGACATAATGGCATGGTACAGTTAGATGCCCATTTAATTCAAGCTACAGCTATGGATCATCTGGGCCAATTAGTTTAATTGTTGTCTTTATGCAGCACAGAAGAGCAAGGGAGAACATTGATTAACAGTCAGACTGACTCTGGAAGGATGGGTGATAACAGGCCGATCTCTCAATTGGCCTAAAATAATAATAACACCACATCTAAAAATAATACACACTTTCTTGTACTATCACCAGTGCTTAACTGGCATTTTTTTTTATGTTTTGTAATCTTAACTTGTGAAAAGAAAAGGAAAACATGTTGTCCCTTGTGGCTACAGCTTTTATTTTTCTGTTTACTGGATTCTCTGTCATTTCTGGCTCAGAGATTTGGAAACTGTGAAGCACAAGGAGTGAACACTACCCAACAGGAGTGCAGCAATTCATTTTAATGATTCAATTCGTGTCATAATTTGTGGTTGATGATCCGATTCCTCTGATTCACTGGCCTAGAATCGATCCGGGATATCTTTATCCACAACTTCCACCAGTGCGACTCAGAGATAAACACCTGGTATTGAACAGTGAAAGAGAAGTTTTCAAGATTCCTTGCATTTCTTACAAGATAATCATTAGTTTCATAAAGTTCAGCCCACTGTCGTTTTTCAACATCAAAATAATATTAAATAATAAAATAATAATTTCCACACATTGGACTGTAATAAGGGTTGATAATTTTTTGCTGCATCACGTGTGTTGTCTGCTGTGATGGACGCTGGTCGTTAATACGTTATTGTAACATAAACCTACCAAATGGTGCTTCCCAATATCGATAATAGATCAATTTATTTCATTTCTAAATAATTTTTATAAATGGTACAAATCGATTTGCCTCTGACTGATCGATCTGGTTGAATAAATCAATTTATTGATTAATCGTTCCATCTCTACTATGCAGACATGTTAGCTTTTATGTAAAAAAACTATTAAATTAAAGTTTCATGACAGTAAAAATGGTACATTTAAGTCAAACAAACACAGAAACTCTGAACTGTTGATCTGCAAGTGGATCGTTTTTAACCTAACAGGTGAGTTTATTCTAGTGGATTTGATCTACTGCACTTCTATGTACTGTTGTATAAGAAGCAATTTATGAAAGACATTTTTTTACAAAGTTTTATACAATTACCCACAGTGTAAGGTAATGGATGTATTATCACAATCTTTCTTTTTTTTCCCTTAGTTTTAATGACAAACGTGCTCACCACGTGCACGTGAACACTGAAAGCCATTAGTGACCATTCTCCCCTCTGCTCTTGTTTCTCATAAACATTTGTTCTCTAACATTTGTACGCGGGTGACCGTGAGCCTGCACCATTGTCCCCATTTCTTCCAGTGATAATTTGGTAAGTGAGTAAGTCAGGGAGGCTCAGTGCCAGGGGCGTGTGATGCACTGACCCATGTCTGCAAGTTAATTGAATGATTATGTGTGCCTGATGTCAGTTCCCGGCTCTCTCCATTGTTCAAGCAGATGTGCTAATGCAGTATCATTACAGCCCTGGATTTGCAGCAGGCCTCAAAAACAAAGCTCCAACACTCGGGCATTAAGTTTTTCTGCTAAACAACAACCTCACTAAAATAATCCCCACGGTTCAAAGAAAGACCGATAATCTGTTTGTGCATTTTAGTCAAGATTTACAAGGAGCAGCAACCAAGTGATATTCCCTGCTATTAAAACTGTATCACCGCCAAAACATAACATGTATTTGATGAAAGTTAAAAAAAAAATCATAATTTGATTTAAATATAACGCTATTATTTCAGATATTATTCTATTATTTATTCTCATCCAAACCAGTTTTGTTTGGTTAGGAAATACAGCTTATAACATGGTTAAAGTGATTTATTTAGAGAGAACAAAGGTGGAACTTTCAGTAGGAAAATTACAATTGTATTAAAAGTCAAGAGAACAGGAGCGTTTTTGGAACAACATTTTAAAATATAACCTAAAAGGAAGATCAAATGATCATGCTTTTTTTATTTTTGACAATTTTGTAAATATTTGCTTTGCACCATAATGACATACTTTACTATTAAATTTAAACGAAAGAATGACAAACAAGAAAAACATGATGGTGGCCACAGTTTCATCTAATACAATAGCTAATACCAGAACAGACATGTTTTGAGAGAGCTTCATCTTCCACAGAAAGTGTTTACCAGAGTACACTCATAAATATGTGCTTTGTTGCTGTATCAAAGCGTTACTTTAATAAGAACAGGCTGTTTAATTAGTTTAGTACGTAAAAACCAAACAAAAAAAGTATTTTGTGTAAATTGTCTGGAAAAAAAAGGAAAAATATATTTTATTAAAATGTCGGCTGTAACACAATATTACTTTCTGAGATATATATCCAAGAGTTGAAGCCATCTCTTTGTTGTCACCAAACAACATGCAATCAGATTTATATTTCATATTTATGTTAATTCCTTTGCAAAGAATGCATTTTTTTTTTACTAAAACTAAAATGACCTTTGGAATCAGTCAGAACTGCATGATTCATACTTAAATGTTTAATAACCTCAATATATTACTCATTCTGTTTGAAGAAGAGAAAAATATTATTTGTTTTCTTGAGTAGGCAACAACAAGGTTTTGTTGAAATTCCAAGTTCATTGCCTATTCATTGCTATGTTTGTTATTCTTCTTTAATAGTGTTGATGAAAGACTTAGATGTTGTAGTATTTGTAATTATTTTAACAAACACTGTCAATGAATCTTAAATTCTTTTTTTTCATTCAAATCTATTTGATTATTTTCCTTCCCATTCGACTCTTTTTTTTTTCTTTCTTTTAGGTGTAGAGAAGAAGCATTGTTCCAGTCTGCTGTCATACACAGAGCAGAAATCAAGGTCTTTCAATATTTTAAAGAATAGTTAAACACTAAGTGCTAAACACTTTAACCAATTTAAGCCTTAGTCCCAACAGTCCTTATGGGTGGACAGAGAATGTCTGCGGAAAAGAAAATGGGCAAATCGGCATGGAGCACACAGGTGGCGGCATGAAATATCGAGATTGTTGACAGACAATCCAGGTGCATCAAAATGAGTTTTGGAAACATAAATTAGAAAATGAGACAATGTATGAACATTCATGGCTTTGTAATGTTTTGATGATGCGTTTGTTTTCTTATTTCTATAAACCTGTTGAGCTTTTGTGAATAATTATCACAATTTTATCATGTAAAAATATATGGATAAAATATAGCAAGATTAGGAATGAATATTAATGGTATAAATATAAATTTAATGGTATAAAGCTGTTTGTTTTTTACTGTAAGGCAACCTTGAGTCCCTTGAAAGGCGCCCAACAAATAAAATGTATTATTATTATTATTATTATTTGTCCTATATCGTGATAGATCAACTTTTTTTTAGCTTTTAAGCATAAAATAATGTTAATTTCTCACATATTTCTCTTAAATTCACACATTTCTGATCATTCCTCTAAAACTGTGCTCTCTGAGCACCAGCACCTCCCGAATGGGTCTTCACATTGTGATGTCACAGAGTGAGAACAGCCCCTTCCAGGAAGAGTCTGCGCTGCTAGCCTTGCCCCCAGACTAACACTCACACACACTCTCTCAGCAGAGCTAGCATGTGACCAGTTTAACACTTTTATTTTATATGCACCATATGTACTGTACATCCTTCTTTTAACGAGTTCAGATATTGTTTACATAGATGAAATGTTGATGGCAAGAATTGGGCGGCACCCATGAGGGGTGAAAGGCGGAGCCTCAGAGATCGAGGCGTCTTGCTTCCATTTATGGGAAAGAATTTATACAAATGACTCATATTTGATAAATAATTTTTCCTTTAGTGTTCCAAAGGTAATATATAGTATTATGTATATGGACATAGTTTACTTTGAAAGGCTTAAGAACAGCGTGACATAGGCCCTTTAATTAGATTTTTCTTCTACCCTTTCCTTTTTTGAGCACATTTTCACTTTCTGTTCATCATGTTTAAATGTTTTTTTGTATGAAAATAAAGGAAATGAATCTATCAGACACAGAAAAGTTAAAGCCATGACCCGTTTCACTGAGAGTCTTCGAATCATGTCGCTGTGATCTTGATCGGAATTAATCAGCAAACCTTTTTTGTCAACAGGAAATGTTTTAACTACAGTATGTAAAAAAAAAAAAAAAAAGAGACAAAATAAAATACACTCGATCACAGTTGACGAACTATAGGTTTATTCAGGGTAGTCTTAAATACTACACAACCCTGAACTAGAAGAGAATGTCCAACAAATAAAAACCTCGACAGATTTGGGAACTACAGCCAATCCAGCAATAGTACATTCAGCCAATGAGGACATTTCTGTAGATGTCTTGACGTCATTCTGCTTTGACTTAATGTTGATCGTTTATCAGCAACCAATAGACAGCGAGCTTGTCAGTGTATTTGCTGTTTCCATACACTTGCAGACTCTTACCTACAGTACAAACATTTTCTAACAGTTTCTGGCAAACATTTAAAGAAGAGACCTCTGAGTAGAGTCTACTGCTGCTACAAACAGCAGGAGGGGCATCAGAGGAAGTAAATGCAGCAGTAAACCACAAAGCCAGAGAGGTCTTTAATATCTATGTGAAACCTCTGGGTGGCAAGATCCTTATCTCAAATTCAGATTATTTACTTCTCTGATTTTTGGTTCTGTTTTGAATGCCAGCTGTTCACACCAGTAACTTATTTGATACAATTTGGTCTTAAGTGGACTTAGCCTTCTTGCAATTATACAAAACTCCTAAAAAAGTACATCAAGCTCAAGTCATGTACATCATGTATTCTGATGAATCACTTCTGTGGTGTAAGACCATTCAGATCATTGAAAAAAAGAGAGTAAAGGTTATGGTTCCTTACCTGAGACCTTCAGCTTGTCCCCGCTGACCTCACACCTGAGGAAAAGACGGCCCCTTCTCTCAGTGTGATCCGTTCCACACAAGCTGGGCACGTTCATCACACACTGCTTGTGTACGTTCATGTCGCAAGCTGGTGGGACACAGAGAAGATAATGGCAGAAGGGAAAGGGAAGCTGTCAAATACGCATTGATGTCAACTAAAGCCTTGGGCACAACTGCCCGTGCGAATTTTTGACCCGTACGGGTCTGGGGTGGTTTGGCCCGTAGACCAGGCCCGTGACTGCCGCATGAGTTGTGGTCATTAGGACGGGAGCCTGCACGGAGCCGCACGAGCCCGTGCAAGTGGTCGTGTGAAAAGCTGACGTCAGTCTCGGGTGCGGAAGTACCACGGGCGTTGCTACAGACGCACATGCGCACACGGGCCCGTGCAAATGGATGCGCCGGCGCACGTGCGCGTAGTACTGGCGCGTGCGTGTGATACGGGCCAGCGCGCGGCTATAAAAAGGGCTGCGCGGGTCCCGCATCAGTCTCACTGCTTCACAGATCTAGAAGACTTCACTATTTAGCAGGACGCTCACCGCATCGCGACATCTCGCTGTGAGATGAGTGTGTGCTCCAACTCCTGCATCTCAGCTTGTTACGAAGCGGGGGGGGGGGGGGGTGCATGTGAGGAGCAGCGCGCTCTGCGAGGAGCGAGAGAGAGAGAGCGTGCCGCAGAGAGAGAGCGCGTGCCGCGGAGACAGAGAAAAAGGAGAGAGAAGGAAAGGAGAGGGCGCGCGCGCACATTAGCATGCGGACAGTTGTCACGAGTTTGTCTGCGAGTTAAAGTGAACCCCGGAGGAAAAGCAACCTTCGCCCTGGAGAAGATCTCCCCTGCTCCTCGACTACGGTTGAGGGGGAAACAGAGCAGGAACGGTTCAACACCACGTACACTTGTGCATGGACCCGTGCATGCCGCAAGGTTTCACGCACGTCGCCGTACAACCGGCTGTACTACCCTTGCGGGACTTTGAACACGGGAAACTGATTGCACGGCTCGTAAGGGTGTAGTACGGGTGTTAGTACTGCTGTTAGTATGGCTAGTACGGCTCTTGGGGTTGATGAAAACAGCTACGGGCCCGTACGGCCATTACGGGAGTGGTGCAGCCAGCTGCACGGGCAGAGGAAAATGGGAAAAAACCGTGGCACCCGCAGAAGACTTTGGTGCATGTCGAGCAGCCTCCCGGGCGCCTACGGGCCTTTGCGGAGCCTGCTACCTTTGCGGACCCGTGCGGACCGCCGCACGGGGGCGGGAAATTCCGGCCCGTAGACCGCCCGTGGGAGCCCGTGCAGGCAGTTGTGCCCAAGGCTTAAATAAAGAGATTTTTTTTTTTAAGTGGCTTGCATTCTAAATGCATTTAGCAAACAGATAAAATCCTGGCTTTTAGACAATCAAAACTGCCACCACACCTCTGTATGAACTGCTATTGTTTTGTTTGTTTTTTTTTTTTATTTGTTTGTTTGTTTTGTTTTTGTCTTCCTGTTATATTTATTCACTTTTTTTTCTTTTCTTCCCCCTTAAATGTTGCTTTTATGTTTTATGAAATTCCTGTTTTGTGTTTGTCTATTGACAACCCAATTTGTTTTTTCTGCTGTTTTCAGACTTCTGTTTACCTTTTATGTATTGTTTTAACTTGTACTTTTACTTGGAGACTAAAAACCTTTGCTATAGGGACTAAAGATGGACATTAGTCTAAAAGACTATAATCTTATATATTTGCATTTTTAAATGTTTTATTAATATATGCTGTCCCTGTCTTAAATAATCAATCAATCAATCAATCAATAAAACCGTTGCAAGGAAATTCATACCTGTGACTATATAAAATAGTTCATTTCAATGTATGTTTAGGTTGGTTGCATTACCCATCCAACAGGAAATCCCATAATACATTGGAATCAAGCTTAGTAGACTTTAGCTTTATTCTTTAGATCAATCTCTTCTTTTATGGATCAATTATTGATCTATTAATCGATTTTGTCAACCCACCCCATGTTTAACAGTAGTAGACCTTTCACAATCTAATTAAACTCAGGTATATTAACCAAAGCCAAGTATTTAAAAAGCAGGAGGTGCGTGCACAAACGTTTTCATTACAGTTTCAGTGCAGTAAGCTGCTCCACGCACACCTCACCTCTCTTTCCTTCTCTACAGACATATTTCAATCTTATTTACTTTTTTTTTTTGACACATTATTAAAGGATTGTGTTGCAGACAGCTGTGTAAGAAGGGCAAGAACAAGGTTATAACCCAGATTCATCTCCCCTATGATATGCAAGCATGTCATGTCTGTCGGCCGGCTGAGGCTCCCTGCAACAGATTGAGAACAGTTACCAGCGCTTACATCACCGTGTCACCAGGTCACAGAATGAAAAACAATAAAAAGGGATCATCTGCTGTCTGTCACAGTCGGCAAAAATAAAAATAATTTCTGCATTTTCCAGAGAAATCAGGAGCAGCTTCAAAGGAGCTTCAGGTGGAGCCATTTATGCTATTTCAGCCACCGTCCCAACTTGAAACAAGATTGTTTTTACAGTACTGGTGCAGAAAAAAGAAAAGAGAGCCCCACCTGAATTATTTTATTTCTATAGAAAGAAAAGCATGACATGCACTTAAATACACTAAATACTACATTTAGTTTGATGCATTTATGACAATTTCTTTTTATAAACAAACAAATATTGTGGCATTTTTTTCTCTTTTCTAATAATTTTTTCTGAGTTTAGACACAAGAAAAAAACTCTTTACTTGTGTAAATGTTTTTTACTTTCTATAAAATGTCAAATAAATTGGAATAGAACAAGTTAACTCAAAAAATGCTGGCTAAAAAAAAAGACCTGATGGTAGTTACTAACTTTTTGGAACAAAACTTTAAAACTCTTTAAATTAGTCAATACTCCTAAAAGATTTAGGTTACTGACAAAATGTAAAAAAAGAAAAGGTCAATACTAGTGACATTTAATTTTATATTAGTAAATATGTATGTAATCATGTATAAATGTAGCTGTAATCTATGCATATATAGTATGTATGCATGTGCATGTGTATGAATGTGTACATATGAATATGTATTTGGTTAAAAATTTTATTTTTTATGTTTGAAGCATATTTGTCAACTCGATGTTAAGTTTTGTTTCTGTGCAAGCCGTATTTTTTGGATGGTAAAGGTTGTGAAATGTTACATTTACACAACCAACCAAATAAAACTTCAAAACTTCAAACTTCAACTCAATCAGTGTAGAATTATAGTTTAAAGGTTTGAGTTTGAGCGAGCATTTCCTCAGTTATAGTTCAGTATGTCACAAAGCTTGAATTATGCACAGCAAGGGGTTGGCAGTAAATGTCACGCACCTGTGAGCTCATTAAAAATTCCAGACTTCAACCCACAAACCAGATAAAGCCTGATAAAGGGGACATTTTTAAAGACGGTAAACCTTTGATCCTTTATTACTAAAGCGAACTGAGAGAAGATGTGAAAGTCAGAAAGGAGAGGAAAAAAAAGTGAAGTCACTTAAACTTTCATCTTTTAAGGATAGCAATCAGAACATCATATTAATTTGCACGAGCAGTTTTGTGCTTCTTCAATTTCAACACAATTAAAATTCACAAACTCGGTTTACAGTGTAAATATTTCTCAGTATTTGTACATAGCCGTTTTAAAATGTGGTATTAGGAAACCTCACTCATTTACAATCATTTTCCGATCATCCAATAACTTAAAAAAAGTATATTTAAATAATGAATTAACTCACAGTCACACTTCATCCCCTGGTGAATGAGACCATAAAGCAGAGAGCCACAGTGGTCGCAGAAAGTGGGGCTGCCATACGTGTGGATCTTGAACTTGTGCTTTGTTCTGGGATCCTAAAGAATCAAAAAAAACAAAAAATAGATTCAGAAAAACAAATTAAGTTCTTGTATTTTTGTAAAAGAATGTTACAATGTTGATTCCTTTTGATAGATCATGTAAGAAAATCTTCAGAAGGTCAAAAAGCACAGATTTACGTCAGAAAAAGCAAACTACAATGAACAAAGGTATAAAAACAACGCTTTTATATTTGCTCCCATTTGTCATGAGATGAACTCAAAGATCTGAAACATTTTCTACAAACACAAAATAACAATTTCTGCAAGATATTGTTCACAAATCTGTGATAAGCCATTCAACCTCACAGGTGTGCCATATCAAGCCGCTGATTACACAGCTTAATTATTGCACAGGTGTGCCTTAGACTCTTAAACACTCTGGTCACTCTGTATGCCAGTTGTGCGACATCTGTGTGATTGTGCTATGTTTTAACAACTGAACATTTTGCCATGTGCAAAATACTACGTTATAAAACCCAATCATGGCCTGTTACCCACTGTAGTGGTTATTTTTTAAGCAAGTCCACAGGAAATAAGTGTAAAAAAAAATGAATCTAAATAGTTAAAACTCACAGTTCTTAACAAGAGAGAGTATCAACAGGGCAAGGCTAATCTCTTAAAGGAGAAGTAAGAGTTACCACTCACATCACAGATGGCTTTTGTAGTTGGTGCTTTGATGTGAAAAGAAAAAAAACAATACCAGCAACAATCTCAAGAGTCTGGATCTGGGAGGAATAATCAGGCCTTTATTATACAAACTGGACCCCCATCGTTCCACAATGGCAAAAACTAATCACAAAAGTAAGCATTCAAGATAATTGCCAGTCTAGACATGAAAAGACATGAAAGACAACTTTCATTTGCAAAGGTAGACCTGATCAAATGTCTTCAACCTCCAAGAGGAGAGGGCAAACACCACAGCGACGTGTGGAGAAACCCAAACCAAAGGAGAACACACATCTCTTCAAAACCCTCAGTAAGGTCCAGGACTGACTGACTGTGCTTTGCAGCAATCAAATGATTTTAGACCATAAAGGAATTGTGGTCTCATTTACATGACATTCTCCAGGTAACAGACCTTACAGCTAAGAGCTACAAATACGAAAACAAAATTCCAGTTTTTACAGTTCTTGATAAAGACCCATAACCCCATATTATCCCTAAGAGTTAAAAAAAAAAAGATCAGTTAGGAAAAAATGCTGAATATAGCTATTTAATGTAATGTACAGTGACATTGGAAACCAATGTTTATCATGTGAGGGCTAACCATCACACAAAAAATCTTTTTATTGATGCTAAAGCTAGTCTGAAAACTGTTAATACAGGTCTGTGAACAGTCTGTGAATCAGCGTTTTGCATTTCCTTTTCTTTCTGACCTGGTATCTTTAGATCTGAAAGTATGCTTCAGTTTTGCCATGCCTGTAGCTAATGAAACAATCCTACGACTGTGCATCATTTGCATCTGTCATCCCTAAACAGACAGCATGTTTTTTCAGGGTTTTTATCAGGGCTTGATCAGTTGTTTGGCTGTATTGGACTGGAAGAGTGGTTCATGTACCAGATTAACCCTTTGGTCAATGGAGCTTTAACTCTAATGTTGACATTCTTTTGACTACCGTAACTCTTCAACACAATAAACTTATTCCAGCGGATTTGGAATCAAAGAAATGAAAAGCAGCGACATTGTTGAAGTGCTAACAAAAAATCTATACCTTTGTTTCTTTGACAGTTAGTTGTCATATGGAGGAAAAGGAACTGTTTTACTGGTACTGGCTATAAAGTAAGAGAGTTTGAACAAAAGCAGGTAATACTTTTTTCAATTCACTTGAGACATCATACATTTTCTAGTATTTTATTTTGAAATAATTAAGAAAGTCTTGACTTTACAAAATTACTTTATTCTTAGTTGCGCGTTTGGCATCAATCATTCCAAGGCATACTTCGGTTTTCCTCACAAGTTGCCCTCTTTCTATCTATATTTTAAGTTATTTTGATCTTTAATGTTGTCATATTTCTTTTTTTTAGTAGTCCCGAGTCAAATCTACTCTCTTTTTTTGAATTTACAACTAAAATATAAACCAAATGTTAGAAACTGTTTGGTAGACTAGAAATATTTTATCATATTTTCTGCAGTTTTGACTCTTGTACTAAATTTGTTCATTTCTATACTGTCAATAGGACATTAACTAATATAAGACTACTGTTCTCTTTATTGGTGTAACTTCCACGTCCTCCTTGTGGTTCTGCTGTTGGACCAAAAGCCTTCCTTTTACAAAATGCTCTGGATGAGCATTTACATGCACAAAATTAAACTTGTAAATAAGTGCTGTTGACTACACCTTAGTGGGTTGTCCACTAACACGTCCTGTGTGTGATCTGGGGGATAGAATGAGTGTACTTCTTTGGTTTCCAGCCTCCTTTACAGTCTAATTGAGACTTAATGGAAAAATCAAACCAGACTGAGTGGTCCTGTCTTTTAAGAACAGCAAAATGTTGAAAGGATGACTCAACTCAGCAAGTAGTGATGGCTAAAAGAGGGAGTTCTGCAAACACAGCAAAGATGATTTTAAAGAAAATCAAGACTCTTTTTCTGGAGAGTCTGAGTATGAACTTTGTTTTGTCTGTGTCAGACTTCTGATAAGCTATCACACTTGTTGAAAAAAAAGCAGACTAACCCAGAAAACAAACCTTAGCTAACCAAAGAGAATAAAAACAAACAGGTCAAGTTTAGTTTCTGTTTCATAGAGAGAATAATGCAAATTTAGTTTCCAGAACTTCCTGGGTGAAACATTTTACTAACACAAATCCTATTTGTTACCTAAATTTACGGAAGAATATTTTCAAATATTAGCTGAAATTTTAGACATTAGGTGAGAGCGTTTTATGTCTCTTTGGTATTTGGAAAAAATAAAACACAACACTTTGACAGCACTGGACAAATCCACACACTATGTAATCTTATCACATAAATCGGCCATTATTTAACATTTTTGCTTTGAAAGATCCCATTTAAATTTGACAGTGGCCAATGAAATATTAATTAGCAGTCATTAATGGAAAAAAATAGAAGACTGTTAACAATCAATTAATTCTACTTCATAGATTACCTCTGGAAAATCTAAAAAAAATAGCACGTAATGTGGTCAAAGATATAATAAATAATATATCATAGTTTAAGGTGAAAATGTGTTTGTTCAGTGTCCCTAGAAATAAATATTTAGATATAACAGAAATCAAATACATTATATCCAGTTTTTTCTAGTCAATCAAGCTTTAAGACTAGGGATGCAAAAGATATTAAATACGTATGGAAAAATGAATCGAGCATTGAGAGTAACAGCAGTATTGGTTAGGGACATAAAACATAGATTTGTATCAAAATTTGATAGAGCAACTGCAGATATGTACAAGATTACGTTGGTAAAAAGGTATAAAATCAATCAAGATGTAAATAATTGATTTCTGGCAAACTAAAGTTTCTGTTTCAGATAGAAGCCAAGTGTTGGGTAAGAACGGAGGACTTGATTGATAAAATGCTCAGTTGTAAGGAAGGCGTGTCAAGAAGCAGGGTGCAAGGAGTGGACACACAAGGGGAGCAAGCAATGATAAAGAATGCTGAACAGTTTGAGTAATGTAAGTAAGCAGGTCCTCTTTATGAGAGACTTGTGAACATCCTGCAGCCAATCGGAATGAACCTCTCACCCAGAAAAAACACAGTTATCAATCATGTAATCACTTAATTCCAGATTTATTAAAAAAAACCTGACTAAAGGCTTTCATTACACAGTTTCTACCTATAAGCTCATACTTTCAGGCACATGAGGACGTTTTAATTGTGAATTGTTTCGCTAAAAAATCTATAGTTGTAAAGGTCAATAGGTAATACCGCAGGGGAAGCTCTACACGGTACAATATAAGCTATAAATGATCTACACCTGATGCATTAGGCTTGGCAAGGTTACTATTTTTAGCATATAAATCACAACCCTGATTCTTTTTGGCCTTTCACTAAGCTGCTGAAGGCAGGGCAGGTTGCCACAGCAGCTTAAAGAGGTTTTACCTCATCGTGTGCTAGCCGTTAACACATCTGGTCCTGCCAGTGATGAAACTTAGACCTCACATTTTTAACCCACGGCAGGGTTCACCTCGCCTCGTTCACATGCTTTAAATGGTTGACAACTATAAAAAAAAAAATAAGTTCATGGAAGGAGAGATACATTATATAGATGTAGTTTTTCTTGAGGATCCCACCTCAGAAAACTATTCAATCTGAACTGCCAATATGTACATATTATTGACATGCTACCATTTTTCTTTAACTTAACAGAACAAAAAGTTTAGTTTAATTGGATATTGTTTTTTTTTTTTTTTTTGCGATTCAGATAAACATAATGAATCTGAACTGAAAATCCATCAGCAAAACATGATGCCAGACTTCATAACTTGTAATACATATTTATACGGTGATGCTCAGAATGTTTCTCCCATAAAATGATAGGGTTAGCTTTTTGTGGATTGAACATACATTTACACATATTTGATGAAAAATGATAATGAAAGAGTTCCACTTTGATCAACTTTTTAGCCAAATTTAAAAAATGTGTAATTTTCTAGACAAGGGGTCTGCAACCTGCGTCTTCGAATCCACATGTGTTTCTTTAATCTCTCCATGGTGGCTTCCGGGCCAAACATGAAATTAATCAGGGAGACTGCTGACTCAGCAGCTCCCTAATGGCTGCCTAACTAAAACTACCAATAGAAAACAAATAAACAAAGCCTGCAAACAAAGACTACCAAGGTCCAACCCTATCCGAAAATAACAAAACTGAACAGTGTTAGATTGCTGAGGACAAAAAAGGGGAAAAAGAACAAACAATAAATTAATAAAAGAAAGATAAAATAGTATTTTTTTAACGTAAGTAAAGTAACATTAAGATCGTGCGAAACAATGCTGAAGATAGAGAAGTGTGGCTGCACCTCAGCCAAAATAATCAGCTCAATATTGGTCCGTCTGATAAAAAAATTCCAAACCCAATATATGTCAAAATAGCAAATGTCTGCCTGATCATCAGCCCAGAATTGGTCGACCCCTACATTGGATGCTGCAGAGATGTGTTCATTTAAAGGTTTACCAGGTCAGCCATGAGCACACGCTGTACTCATGGCCTCCTTAAGGTCAGGAGAGGACAAGGGGGGGCTACCACAGTTGTCATAACAGCTGAGGGATAATGACAATGATGACTAGTTTCTTCTGGGCTAGAATGTCAGCAGATAAACATGTAGTATAAAAAAAGATAAATTCCATAAAAAAGAAGGACCCAGCCGCTCATTTGTTCAGAACATTGAAGGCCAGAACAGATGGGAAGATCACATTCAATCTGCCAAAAATGTAATAATAAAAACAAAAAAATCTGATTTCTTTGTTTTTCTGTTACTTGTAGAAAACCAAAAGCATTCATTAACAGTCTTGCTTAAATGTGGTTACACTCTACCCTCATTTATTTGGGGGATACTTTCTATAAATAATCCATAATGGGTTAAGTAGGATTACAGATCAGATGTACAAACTTTATACATTTTTGTCAGATAAACACGAATATTTTCACACTTTCAAAGTTCAAGTGCAGTATTATTGAATAAAAAGAAATAAATGATCACAATTGTAGATTTCTGTAACCCTGGCGAGCATTTGAATGTACTTTGTCTTTTTACAGGATACACGGTATGGAAGAGATTGATTGACAAGGTCAACAGCCAATAAGGGCGCAGAACATAAAGCTATGTAAAAAGGAAAGAAAAAAAAGCACGCTAAGTCGTTCTGAAAGAAATTACAAAACAGCAAGACCACAAAAGGTGAATAGCGATATTGCAAGGGAACACCGTACTTAGCTTTACTATTGTACTTCACAACTGCAGGACAGTTTTGTACAGTTGAGTGTTTTCATGAACATATATGACGTGTTTTATTTTAGATAAAAACAGCGTAATCTTAATTAAAAGACCACTGTGAATGATTTTACAGTAGATCAAGAGATGATTGGACCCCCTAGCAAAACTTTAATCAGACATCCTGCAGAGAGTCTCGTCACAGACCATTAGAGAAGAAGCCTTGAGAGTCTCTATTAAGATCCCAGAGAATATAATATCCTTCAACTGGAAACCCAGGGGACTCTCAACCCGTATTTCAGCCATCCCTTATTATTACAAGAAAGAAAAATAATTAGGGTTCAAAATAAAAAAAAAAAAAACAGAACATTTAATTTAATTTTATACTTTCATGTTGGCCCATCAAAAATCTAATTATTAGAACTTTTATATTTTAAATAAATCAAATTTCCCAATTTCTGTTTCTTAATTTTTGCTTTGAACAATCCTTGATTAAAAGATGACACATTTTTCTATGTATAAAGTACATTTAAAAACTAGCAATAATGTCCAAACGAATAATATGGTCGTCATAATGAAATTTCAATTCACCATTCTAACTAACTTAAAAAA
Source organism: Oryzias javanicus (assembly GCA_003999625.1). Classification (NCBI taxonomy): domain Eukaryota; kingdom Metazoa; phylum Chordata; class Actinopteri; order Beloniformes; family Adrianichthyidae; genus Oryzias; species Oryzias javanicus. The sequence continues at coordinate 6,351,226 of CM012437.1, forward strand.
AAAGATGTATCTGCGTCTTGGCAGGTCCTACTTTTACTGGCTTCTCCATTTGATTCTATAAAAGCTCACAGAAGGTAAGTATAAGGATTAGTTCATCAAGGATTTTACATGGTACCTATGCATTGAGAGTGAAACCATTTTATCTTCATGAAGGATACCCTTAGCTTTAAATAGGAGTGATATCACTGCATCAGACGGTGCAGTCTGGCCACTGCTCACTGATCTATGACAATAATTGCAGCTCGCTGAAAGCCACACTTTTTTTTGCACAGCTAAGTGGACTGCATCATCTTATTCCCAGTGGAAAGACAGATGCATGTCGCTCCTCACAAACGCCAGCTTTAGTCCAATCTGGAGCTCATATGAAAGTGTGATTCTTAATAATCGCACACTACTAACAGTCTAACCTGGGAGGACTGGGCAGAACATGCCAGCACTCACACAGTATACATTTAGAGCACGGAGCACATCCTATGTAGGCTCAAGTTTCACAAGACAGTGATTCCTTGGAAGCAGCGCTCATGCGTGGGCTTGCATAAGGGTGTGTGCTAAAAGCACGCTTTACAGAGGGTCCGTTCAGCACAAAGTGGGAAGCTGTCCTAAATTCGATTTATACTTCTGGATTACATCAGTTCAGAGCGCGCACTCTACCTACAGCAGGTGGACTATAAAACAGAAAATATTATGTCCAAATCCACTCTTCTATTGTGCTACTCTACTCCAATTCTACTACTGTCACTGGTTCCTTTAGGTTTTTGGTAATCAAATTTACATTTGAATCTTCCAGACATAAAATAAACACACTTTCTAAGTGGGTCTTTTGTTGTTTGCAGATCCAGTTGAATGCTTTCCAGGTCAATATTAGTTGACGAACCTGACACACAATTCCAACCAGTTAGTAGTAATAATGTTCTATCAAACTAGTCTGGCCTAAAAAAGCAGCTCAAAGCCAAGTCGTAATGTATCGATTTACATTTGTAAAAGCTGCAGTCTCTTCCAGCTGTCTTAATGGGCAATTTACATGTTGCTTCTACTCTTAGAGCCACAAAAAAATCCAAGAAATGTGTTTGTTTTGGTTAAAACAAAACTGAATAAATTAAGATGGGAGGGGTTTAAAAAAAAACCCAAAAGATCGCCACTGCTGAGTGTCTCCAGATAGCTGATCTATAAAATAGGCATACAGTGACAAAGTCATGACTCTACCTGGTATTGTTTTTACTGCACAAGTTATTGCATTTTTGTTTGGTTTATAAAAGTAAATAAAAAAAGAAAACTAATAAATTAAGTTATTCCTTTTGTTTGAGTTTCTCAAAGCAAGAAGACTATGGAAGTCTTTAAGTTCCATCAATTCTGAATTTTTTAAACCATTGAATTTTTTTTAACCCTACATTTTCCATGCCCCATAAATTTGATTGAAAAAATTAAATGGAAAAAACTCTCTTTTTTGTCTCACTGGAATAACTAGTCTATCTAAGAACATATCAAGGGTAGGGCTGGATTAATAAAATCAATAAAACAGTTTGAATTGATTTAAGCCTAATAGATCAATAATCGATTCATAAAAAATGTACATCAGTTTAGCACCTTGTGAACTGAATCAAATAATTTCTGGTATCTAGTTGATCCCCAGCAGTAATCAAGAGTCAGTCAGTTAGAGTTTAGACAAGATGAAAAAAATCCTTTTGAAGATGCAAAACTTATTTAGATGTGTGCACAAGATTTTACAAATTCCAAAAAATGAAAACAACTTTTCTTTGATTTAAATATGAAATCTCCCCTGTTAAAATACTGACAAAAGTATATCATGGGATTACAGTCATATACATTGATCCCATCGATTTGACAAGGTATGTGACAGGACGCCTGTCCTTTACTTGTGTGTCTGTCCCTCTGCATGACCTGGGAGGAGTTTCTGGTCCCTCTACTGCAGCTTTCTTCATCAAAGTTCTACAGTATAAAACTCGGCATGTTCTCTCACTCTGTTCCAGATCCTCAGATGACTTTGCTGGTTCCTTAAGCCTGCCTACCCACCAGCTTCAGCCTCAGCCCTTCAGTCAGCCTCAGCCCTGCACTTAGGGCTCACAACAATGTGCACGTGTAGCACAGCTCATTCATTAAACGAAAATACAATCATAGAACTTTATTGATCCCACGACGGGCTAATTAAGTAGTTATCAAAGCTCTGTTGAGAAAACAAAAAGAAAGCGATAATAAGAGTATGTGATATCCGGTGGCTTCTTTTGTTGCCAGGCGACAACAGGGTAAATGATGTTCCCACAGACCATTTCAGACCAAGAAGTGGTGGAAGATGGTCCAGAAAAGAGTAGCAGGCATGCCTTCACACTATCAGATACAAAAAATGTCCATGTCTATCAGAAAAAGGTTGAGAATAATAAAACAAGGAAAAGTAAGTAAACTAGGAGCTGAAGTAATGGGTAGCCTTCTGTGACGCTGTTTAAAAAAATGAACCATCACTATGATCAAAATATTCTTCTTTGGAATTTTTTTGCAGGCAAAGATGAGTGTAAGTGCACAAATGTATTTTGTATTAGTGTTCATTAAACTACACTGTCTCATGTTTATGATGTCACTGCACGACATGAAGGTTAGTGACAATTTGTTGTGACCAATGATCTACATTAACAAGACATTAATAAAGTGATGCTAGAATATAAATATACTAAAGTTTATAAAACATGTAACCTGTTCATCAGTGTACTCCATTGTAGAGGCCTATTGCATCCCTGACGTTCTCACTGGTAGTAGTCAGTACACAGTAGGGCTGGGCGATCAAACGATATATATTGCAATAGAACTTTCTCTCGATAGAAGAACGAGTCTATTGCAATAGACTTTAATTTTTAAGGATCCAACACCCCCACGGTCACTTCTACTTATCAACTCAAATGTTTAGTTTCATTTGAAGAAGAAGAAGCGCGAAGACATTTTTAACAGGATCCGTACAGAACTGGAAGACACCCCGCCTCTTTCCCCTCAAGAGAGTGATATATAATAACAATAATCCAGACCTTATGATTGAATATAAAAGGCAGAAATGAAGAATGTCTGGTAAATTTCTCCTTATTCTCTCAGTACGTTTGACCTTGAGTTAACAGTTAGATGAGAAAAGAAAATTGTTCATTTCAATTTATAAATTACTTTTATGCAATTTAATTTTCTTTAAAAAAAAATCTCAGAAAAAGTTTCAAAAAGTTAAACACTTAAGGCAGGGATATGCAACTCCAGGCCTCGAGGGCTGCTGTGTCTGTATGATTTCATGATGTCCAAGTTCTACTCATGACTTTTTAACTGGTCCATGTGTGTCTAAGCCAGGTAGAACATGCAAGAGTAACTAGATATATTAGAAAACATGCGGAAATGTAGCCCTCGAGGCCTGGAGCTGCTTATCCCTGGCTTAAGGTATTTCTGTGTAAAAACATTAGAATTTATTTGTAAAATTAATGCTTTCTTTTTAAATGGAACAGATCAAACAGTTTAGGGGTCTATTATACTTATTTTCTCTCCATATTTTTCCAAATAGATGTTTTATGACTTAATATACAGAACATGCCTTTGATGCATTTTTAACTATAATTTAACTGGGTAAGTTTTGCATTCAAAACAAAGAAAAGTGGGAAAGCGTTTGTGGAGAAGGTTGAGAGGTAGATATAGTTCCCAGAGAAAACCTACACAAGCACTAGGCACTGTTTTTATTTGTAATTTTTTTCCAATGTCAGCACAACTTGGTCAGTTAGCGTACGTTTCATTTTGACAGTTAGCTTTTCTCATAAGCAGTCTTCTCTGTACTGATCGTTTAAACGCTACTATAACTATTAGGTGTTTAAACTAAATTGCGTGTTGGCATCAGTTGCTAGTAAAATTGATGCTGCCTGTATGCATGAAAAGGGATGGAGGGATCAAATGCCTGCATTAACCTGCAGTGCCACAGGCGTCGCAGGTCATTGCAGGCTTTAACTTGCAATGCCTGTGGCACAAATAACAGTTCAATTAAATTTTGCTTTCAATTCCAATAAGAATCCTACTGTGTAGGAGGAAAACACCTTTTTTTTTTTTTTAACAGATCTGCTGTCAGCAAAAATAAAATTTTTCTTGGTGATTCATCCTTTTAAATATTTGATCAATTCTGCCTATAACATTAGTTTATTACGAGATTCTTTTTATTTTTAAATGTCTGCATTACATCTAACAACGTTCCTGAAAGTTAAAGCTCTTGGCTTATTTTATGCAAATTAGAATTTGCTCAATAACGATTTTTAAAAATGGAAAAACAACAATTTAAGAAGAATTTATAAAAAATAAAAACCAAAACACCCACAAGAATTCCGATATACTGTAACAACAGATGTGAATGGTATAAGCCAGTTAAAATCTTTATATTCAGTATCTGTGAATGCAGACTGAAATGCAGAGTTTCTTGGCTGAATTATTAGCACATTTCCAGGAGATAAAATGAGACCAGTAGGTCTCTTCACATCTCCAGTTCTACACATCTAAATCAAAAGCATGCTCTTTTATAATTACACATTCTGCATCATCCCCATACCACCGTTGATGCTGGATTTTACTGCAATGTTTAATATTTAAACAACAACTGGAATAGTCGTGTTGATCAAGAAGCTCGAACTTACAGCATCCCAGTAACACAATTAGATCACATTAATTGACATTTTAACAGTAAAATCCCATCATCATGTGTAAAGTCAGGTACCAATGGAAATGACATTTTCTGACATTTGTGTAATTAATAGGTTTTAACAATGAATCGATTTCTATTCCTATCAACCTATACCATTAAAAATTGTTTCAAAATGAAATAAATCCATAATTGATATTGGAAAATAACAACTGGATTGAGACATGGTAGGTTTATTTTAATGCGACGTAAAAACAACCAAGAGGCATCACTGTGGACAACAAACATGTGATGCAGCATAAAATGATCAATCGTCATTACCCAGCCAGCAAGGCCAAGTGAAATAGTTTAAAAGTGGGCTGAGAATGTGCATTTTCTGTGGTAGCCACACCTGTGTTTGCCCACATTGGCTTAAGTGGGGATTCAGTGGGTAGGCTCGCTACGTTAGCCAGCCGCCCATTGGACAACAGAGCTCGCCAGATCGCTACAGTGGAGTTTGCTAACAGGAGGCTAGCTAACGTAGTGAGCCAACCCACTGATTGCTAATGTGGGCAAACACATGTTGGGCCACCACGGAAACAGCAGACAAACCAAATTGGTTCTCACCTGACCTTTCTGGCTGGGTACAGTCTAAAGTGTGGAAACACTTTGAACTTAGTACAATCAACATACAGTGCAATGAAATGTTCCAAATATTTATCTTTGAGTCACACTAGTGGATATTTTGGATACATTTATAATATTAATATTTCCAATGATCAACAACCTAGAAGCAAACTGAACCACAAACTAATCTTTCATTCTGCCAATCAAATTAAATGGCTTCCTTTCAACTTTTTGCTTAGGCTCTAATAATCAGGCAGTTTCAGATTATATGTCTGGGTACAGACTATGCAGAATGATGGCAGATTTAGTGTGTTAAACTGATTCAGAGACTGATAAACATATATTAATACTTTATTTGAAACACAATTCTTCAATAATCATGAATTACATGAAAAAGTTTGTGTTTAAAGTACTTCAATTAACATAAACTTGATCTGTACACAGATTTCACTTTCACTTCATAGGCATGGTTTGACTTAAAATACTTTATGATAGCAGAAGCTGCCTTTCTGTTTTCATCTGTAGCCAAAAATCCTTCACATTGCTTCAAGATATCCTAACAGGCGATAGTTGTCTTAAAATCCTTTATGAAGGCTGCGGCGTTGTGTGCTCGGTGAAATGGACGATACATTTTTGAATAATTTCTGTAAATAAATTAGTTTAAAAAGTCTCAAGAAACAAGAGGAAACTATAACTGAGATGTTTTATTTTAAAACACTTTTCCAAAACCATTGCAGTTGGTTACTGATATCACATACTGCAGCCCTTTCATATTCAGAAAAAACAAGATTTTCCTCATTCCTGATATTCTGCCAGACTGTGCACAGGGAAGTAGCTGTCTTTCACCACAGTTCACAACAGCTTGCGTATGCAAATCAAAACTTCTGAATCAATTTAACACCTCATCATTCGCTGTCCATTAACCCGTGTAGGAAAAACCAAACGAGTGGGCGAATCGCTTTCACATTTATCTTCTAAAATTTAGGTTTCCCTTTTATAAAAGGTCTTTTCTTAAAAAATAAAACACTTCCAACTGAAAATTGTCTCCAAATGTTCAGTTTCTGTCAATGAAATATTCTGTGTTTCTGTTAAAACTGCCATATACTGCTTGGCATCCGAGCAAATGATGAGAAAGACAAGTGAGCTCCGCTGTAATGATGGTAGCTTACAGCCTGTGCGCTTGAAACGCTCGACTGTAAGACTGTGTGAGTAAGCTGAGTCCAAATCAGTGCAGGCGGACTCACAGATTGCTCTGGGTCACATGTGCTGTTCTGGTTAAGTGGACATCAATGATGTAGGAGCTGCACACACACACACACAAAACCACAACAAACCTCTTGGTTTCTTCTGCTAAGTCTCTGCTGTGGTAAAACTAAAGGTTTTTGTATCACTGACAATCTAATGTTCAAGAAAGTACATTTATTAGACTTTATATACAATGCTCCCTTGCAGTTTCTCTGATTATTTTCAAGACAGTTTTGTATTTTTTTTTTTTTTTTGCATAGCGTCCTGTGTTCTACTTCCTGATTGGCTGTAGACTTTGTCAATCAATCTATTCAGTACCGTGTCTGCTTTTTTGTTTTATTTCTGCTATTTTATTCTCATTTGGTTAATAACATTTATTAATCGATTGAAATAGATTTAAGTTTAATAGATTAATAATCAATTCATAAAAATATAGATTGATTTGGCACATAAAGCTAAAGTCTGCTTGCTTGATACTAACATTTAAACTCACAGGGATGAATTTTCCAAATTCTTTCAAGGAAATGTTTTCTAAAGTAAACATTTTTGGTCTAAAGCACAGTTTTTTGTTCATACTTTCTTCTTCTGGAATAAGGTGTAATGCTAAAGTGCTATTGCCACTTAATGGCCAAACTGAAATGCCGTCCAGGAGAAGCAGAACAATGTTTACAATGTTAATGATCTGAACAATTTTTTTAGAACTTCTCCTTTAGAGAAACCATGTAACACTGTATGATCTCAATAATCTTATTATTTTATTTGTTTTTTCTTTCATCTTCTTGTCCGCTTTGTCCCTTTTGGGGTCGCGGAGGTGCCGGAGCCTACTGATGGGCGAAGGAGGGTTCACCCTGGACAGGTCACCAGTCTGTCCCAGGGCCTCAATCACACACACACACTCAATCACTTTTACACCTAGGGGCAATTTAGAGTCACCAATTAACCTATGAAGCATGTTTTTGGATGGTGGGAGGAAGCCGTAGTCGATACCCAGCCCTATTTTTAATAGTAAAACAACAAAAAACAAAAGCCAACTAAGACTGTAAACTAGCTTTGTCTTAAAGCATTATAATATAAGCATTCACAGTATGTGTATGTTTTTATTTATCTCCTAAATCAATAAATACATTCAAATTCCTGTACAGAATGAGGTTACCTTGCCAAAGTTGCATTAATTTTTAGTCTTTTTTTCATTACATAATAATGGACTTATTTTTTAATGAACGCTTGAACTAAAGTAATCTTACTTTTCAGATTTCAGCTTTTGCAAGTCATTTATGGAATGTATCAGAGGGAATAAACGAGGGAACGCTAAATCTTTCTTTTTTGTATTTTTGCAGGGACACCTGCACCAATTAGCATGAGTTTTTAGTTCTTTAAAAGCCTAAAGACTCGAGCTAAAATCAGACTGCATCTCTCTGGATTGTCAGAGATTTTCTCATGTGCAATTATCTGTCCATCTTCACCTTCAACTTTTCCATTAAACACCCAAGGCTGACGATGTGAGGAAGGATATCTGGCCCCATCACACTGTAGTCAATGTCTGTTAAAAAGATCTGTGCCCAATGGGCGCATTTTATGCCAGGTGGGAAATGATTAACCACAGACATGAGTCACAAGATGTATGCAGCCTAGTTCCTGCAGATCTGTTCAGATCTTCAAGATATTTGCAGGCCAAGGGAGTTATTGCCTTCCTGGACTGCAAACCCTGGAGGCACTAAGCCATGTAATATGTGTGGTTGCCCTTGGCAACAGCACTACAGCTGTGAAGTGCTCAGAAATATGGACAAATCAAAGCATTTAGCAGCAAAGCAAAAAAGAAAATCTAATGATATTTAATGAAGACTTTTTTTGTGTTGGAGTTTTGCTATGTATGTCATTGTGACATCATCAGGAGCGTCTCCAATTTTAGGTTTACTATGAGAATATTTCTATTCTAGTAACTTGTGAAACATCAACGTGTACAAAGCAGCTTGAACTTCAGCTGATGAAGGCTTGTGACGCTTCTGATGTACTTTTGAATTCCATTTGGATCGTATTTCGGTTTTACAACTCTTTACAAATTCTCTTCTTCTAACTCTTCTAAAATTAAAAAGACCATGTCTTGTTGTGCAGTTTTTATTGCCAACACAGAAGGGACTTTTTGTGTTAAATAGAGACAGCCTTTTTTTTATTTCATTATTAGTGTAGGCGACTCAGTGTCCTGCATCTATGCTGGCAGCAAACCCAAAAAAGAAACACCAGAGCGAAAAATGAGCATGTGCATATGCAACCACTCTAACAATGGTGTTGGATATCTCAAGTTTCCCTGACACTGAACCTGCTTAACATGCAGACTAAATATCCAGTTATTATTAGATTAAGGTTTGTAGTTTTTGAGACTCATATGGACCGGATAATCCAATGTACTCCATTTATAAGAGCAGTTATCCAATAGTAAGATATCAGACATCCATGCAGATTTCTCCTGGAAAAACTATCCAGCATTTATCCGCCTTTATGTAACATATTTCACAGTTTTATATCTGCACCTTTAAATGAAATGTGGGAACTGGAAGTCACAGAGACCACAAACCATACAACCCACCATCCCGATCAACACAAACCACACAATAAACAATTTGTTAGCAGACATCTGAACGTTTCCTACATCAACAAAACCATATGGTGTCTCTCTTTTATAAAAATTTTCAATTGAAAAAAAAATTATTCAAAATTCTCTCAACTATCGAATTATATCAAAATGAACTAAACGTATGTCAGGGAGCTTCTCTCCGCTTACACCCCAACCTGGTGTCTAAGATCAGCTTCTCCTAAAGCAGGTGTCCTGATTCCTGGTCCGAAAGATCTACCAGTAGTTGTGGGGAAAAATCAATGTGTAGATGCACCGATTATCATCCATGATCTTTTTATGAATTTTAAATAATAAAAAAAAAAAAAGAATTAAAGTAAAAGAAACAAGCGGAACTAAACACGCTTTTCAATCAGACGTTTTTGAAAAATACAAACACGGTAGACCTTCTACATCTCGTCATCCGACCGGCCCCAGTTAACGTGAACGTTTGGAAGCATTTTGGTTTTCATAGTGTCGAGGGTCAGTTGGATAAAAGTCAGATGGTGTCCAAGCTATGTCACACCAAAATGTAATATATAGAGAACACAACAATTTTGCGAAATCACAATGTGCGGCTAACTAGCCACTATTTATTTAGTTTGAAGTGAGTTAAAGAGCGTTTCATTGAAGCTGGTCTGATGATTAAACGTAACATTATCTTATTTAAGGTTGTTGAGTTCAGAGAACATTTTTTCCTTTTGATGCTGTGAAAGATTTTTGATAAACAAACCAAATGTTTTTCATATCAGAATTTTATGTTCTCAATAAAAGTTGATAAAGTATACTGACCTTGTCGTTACTTACAAATGCACTTTGGTGGAGAAAAGGAAGTCATATTGGTCTAGTGCAGGGGGTCTGCAACTTTTAACAGTAGAAGAGTCATTTGGGCTTATTTTGTACTGATCAAAACCAAGAGAGAGCCACATAGTCTTACTTTAGCGTTTAAAAAATGGATGCATTCATGACCATTTTTTACTAATTAATATGAATTATGTCTATTTTTTGGCAAAAAGAAAAGCAAAAATATAAAAAGAACCTTGCATTTCTCAAAATTTGAGTTCCTTTTTAAGTTATTATTTTAAAAATAAAAGATGCTCTGTGTCAAACAGGATCATCTCAATGCAGATCTGGAAAGCGAGGAACCAGTGTTGTGCAGTATAAGATAGTATGTGCTTTAAGCTTATAAAAAAATCAAACTTTTTTACCAAAAGTTTGATTTGCATATAAAACCTGTTCATTCTGGAGCAAACAAGTCAACAGGGATGGAAAAACCTACATAGTTTATCATTTATGTGCACCTCACGCATCAATTTATAAATTACATAAATACTAATTAAGTAATAATTACTTTTAAAAAAAGCATTTTTTTTTTCTTTTATCTATTTTTTGTTCTTTTTCTCTTTGACCTCAGCAGTCTTATACTCCTGGGTTTTGTTATACGGTTAGGCAGCCGTTAGCAGGGAGCTGCTGACTCCAGCGATCGGCATGGTTGGGTCAGCAGTCTCCCTGATGTATTTTATGTTTGGCTAAGGAGTCACCATGGAGAGATAAAAGAGCCACATGTGGCTCTGGAGCCAGAGACCACTGCTCTAGTGTCTTTCAGTAAAGAGAAACCTTTCTAAAAAAAAAAGAAAAAGAAAGAAAATACAGATCTGGGATGCATTGATAATTGTTACATAATCTAATTGATCATAACTGAGTTGTTGGCTCCTAAATCGTAATCGAATCGTAAGGTGCCTCAAGATTCCCAACCCTATCTACCACCCTGCCTGTTTTCCAGATCTCCAAGCCCTTCCAGCTGTTGATTCGTTCAGTCAGATGTCTCCACATACCGAATGAATGAACACACCTGGTCCAGGTAATCAGCAGCAAGCAGTGGAGGGAGAGCTGGAAAACAGCCGATAGCTCTTGAGGACCAGAAATAAGAACCCCTGACCTGGAGGTACCAAGATGAAGCTCAGAGTGGATCTAGCAGTTTCAGTCTGTGCAGCAAAGCTGTGAAAACATGTTACCAGTGAGCATTCCGCACGCATCTTCACTGTCCATTTTATAAAAACTTGTTTTCATAGACAGGATTTTGCCACAGAATTTATTTTTGTTTTTATCAGAGCTATTCTTTTATTTTATACTACTTTACTTTGAACTATTTTAAACATTTTACAGTGGTTTTTAATATGCAGGGCCTTGTTTGACTGTGATTATGTTAAGGCACCATATAAATAAACATGAAACTAGACCTGCAAAGAATAAACCCACTGTTCTTTCATCAATCTAAAAAGCAGGGACTGTTTCATGCCGTTACGGCCTCCATGTCATCTGTGTGTGTGTGTGTGCGGGGGGGGGGGGGGGGGCTCTATTTAAAGAGCCTGGCCTGATGATCCTGAATGACACACTGACATATCTCTAGTTACAGAGGCCAGGCCATGCTGCTGCAGACACCGTGAGGAACCTGCGAGTGTCCAACAAGCAGGTTTCCCACAGGGCCTGCAGGTCAGCTGGCACATTGTTGAGACTGAAGCCCATTAGGAGAGGAGCCAAATAGCTTATCTAATTATAGAAAATCACTTGCTTTCAGTACAACAAAAATATAAGTTTAAAAGACAAATTCCAACTTTTTAAAGATATTAATATCTTTAAATTGTTATTCATTTTAAAGGTTAGAACACAAGTCTATCCCGTTCTAAATCTACTTTAATCTCAGCAGAATATGCTTATTGTTAGTATTTATTACATATCAACTGTTGGCTCATCTAATGCAAATCCAGTGCAGGAAAGTTTATTAAAAAACTTTCAATTAAATTGACTGAATCTAAAAGTGAGGATATGGTTTACAGGTTATAATTCTTTTATTGGTAAAAAAAATAATAGAATTATTTGGGTATATTGAACAGAGAAGTGAAGTAGTTCTTTTATATTAAGAGGAACTTGGCTCAAATCTTCTGTTTTCTTGTTTTGTTTTGTTTTTTGGCAAAGCTTGGGTGAACCATGGTTATGCATTGGGTCAACGCAAAAGGTTCAAAATAAAAGCTGAAAGTAAAGTATTTTTGTTCCTAGTCCAGCATCTTGGCTGTGTTATCCTCCAATTGTGAAAATGTCTAACATCCAAGACAAACCTAGCAGTGCAATGTTATTCCAGATTAGTTTTCTAAATCCAAAAATAATAAGCAATTTCCTGCTGAGTGCCGACATTTTCTGATGAGATATGGAAGAAAGAAATGAGGGAAGCAGCAGAATTCCCTTAGGCAAGTTTGAGATGAAATGCGTCATTCTGCTAAAGCAGATGATAGTGTGATAAGATGAAGACTTGAGGTGAGGATTTGACTGACCGGCACAAAGGAACTGAAGTAACGGAAATCTCAGAGAGAGTTGTTGAAGAAGAAGTCATCCTAACCCCGTAAAGATGCAGCAGATGTCGGATAATCTGAGTGCAGTTTTAAAGACGACATATCTCGGATGGAGTTGCCTTTAAAGGCAGAATGTTATGTCTATAACTTCTGCTCCCCAAAAGAGAGGAAAAAGGTACAGTGCATATAGTATGGGACATCACGATCTCACATGGATGGCTGAAGACACTAATTCACACCGTCACGGCAGATGACGTACGATGTCAGAGGGAAATAGATGGTAAGGAAAACGGATGGAGGATGGAGAAGAAACGGTAAGGAGAAGGTATTACTTCACACTTTAATATGTTTATCATATCTGTATCACACAAACATTGTGTGTGTTATCTTCACACTTAGTAACAGTATGTAGGCGACAGAAAACCATAAATAAACATGCCAGCTCAGGCAGGAGCAGGGAGGTTTAAACAGAAGATTCTGTTTAAGAACCTCAGAGTTAAAACTGTTGCAAACACAGAATAAACCTCTATAGATATTAAAACATCTTCATGAAAGATAAAACAAAAATGAGCTGGATTTTGCATCTTGGGACTATTAAATTGCTTTTATATGTATATATGTATTTAGAACATGCAAACTTCTCCCAGTACTTTTTTTTCTTTTTTGTTTAATTCTTTTGTATTTATGTGTGTAATTATTGTAAGTTCAACATGTAAACATTTCTGTATAAAACATGAACTATTCGGGGTGGGAATAAAAAAGAATGATCTTCTACCCACTCTTTTTCCAACAATTTTCTGGTCATCCTGATATTTAATTTTATTTTGTGTTTAAAAACAAAAGGAAACCAAAACAAGTCATCAAAACAGACATAATTTAAAGCATTATTGTCCATCAGACAAACAGAAACAATCAGGGCGCTATTTAAGGAAGATATCCCTTCAATACAAGGATCTATTGAAACATTTCAATCGGAGACTTCACAGGAACACAATGAACAATGAACGAATCGAATTAGCCACCTGCTGCGGCTGTGATTGAATCGCTCTGTTCTGTTTAACCCTTGAAAGGCTTTACACGGGAAGACAATAGCAAAGGACAAAAACATCAATTACCATCATTCTCAATAAGCCTGATCTTATCCACACATTGTTGGTATAATAAAGTCATTTGCTTTGTGCTTACAAAATTACCTTCAAAGATTGAACCGCTCTCCAGCTATCAGAGAGAAGTTGTGCATTCAGAGACCCGGTCCGTCACCCTGCACACCCATGAAAAAAGGCCCCACAGCAAGAAAAAGCAAAGACTTGGGATTTGGTTACTCACGTCAGTGTCAGGCCCCTTATCCGCCCCTGGGCAGGAGAACGTGACTAATTCATGGCACCTCTTGTGGACAACAAAACAGCAAACTGTAGCGGAAAGTTTGGAGAAAAGACAGAAACATCACAGATAAGAAATTATTGAAGTAAATACAAAAAAACCACCCAACTGTGAGCTGTGCTTTTTTATTTTAAATTAACCAACTCGGAATATAGACCCCAAGATCCTCACAGTCAAGAAACAGACACACACAGTAGCCATGCAACATGAAAAAAAAAGGAAATATGACATAAATCCAGTGAATACACACAGACGCTTCACAGTTAAATTTACGAGTCCGCTGACTGTCATAAAGCACAGTCATTGCCTTGCGTGTGTCTGGTCAGTAAGTACACTGAACCCACTAAAAAACAGAGTGGAAACAGAGCTGGATGCTGTGTTTCCAACACCAGTGAACATAGAGGCAAAACAGACTCTCACAATTTATGATCTTAAAAACAAAAGCTGGATTTCTTTCACCGGGCAGATAGGAAAAGGAAAAGTGCTATCCATGCTCACATATTTTAAAAATCTCTTCCTTTCTCCTTTTTTTTTTTTTCCAGGGACTTAATGGTTTCAGGGCCAGGGCTTGCAGCATGAGATAAAAGCATCCAAATTGGCAGTTTTCAATTGTTCAACTGATTTGTATTGCATCTGCAGCATGATGCACTTTAAGAGCTTGATTTTTAACTCAGTTAAAGTCTATTTTAGTTCTAATAACCCACATTTTTATGATGACATGCACACATGCACAAGATTCGTTAGTAAACATTTACACAGAACGTCTCATCAAACAAACACACCTAAATGTCTTTATTATATTAAGTTAATCCTTTAACAACAGCTTTGCACACTTCCGTATCGTTCCAGTAAAGACAACAGTCAGGAATTACAAGGTAAGGTTGATCAAATATTAACTGATGGAATTGGGTACTTTGTGAAAACATTTCATGTAACTATATCAAATATCAGCCAATATACTTTAAAGTATTGTAGCCTTACTCATTTCACGAATGTTAACAGCTTGATTAAGGAGATAAAATTCTCGAAACATTTAGATTTTGAGATGGAAACACACAAACCGTCATCTGTTCACAGAAGACTGAGTGAATTCAACCACTTTGCTGTAACTGCTGCAAAAAACCTGCTAATGGATCCTCAAACCAGAGAGCTTTCTCAAACAGGAAGCCCCATATATAGTCATCAGACCAGTAAGTCTTAATGAATCCTTAATGGCTATTATTGGTTTCACTCATGTTTACATGAGAGGAAGTGCTGGTGGACAGATGGCATGAGTGCTTCTCACCATGAAACATGAGGATGGAAGTGTGACACTGACATAGGGAAGCCCAAACAGTATATGAAATGCTGGGGATGTTGTGAAAATGAGACACCAAAGGAAAATGATGCAAATTCTTGTTTTAAATTGTTTCTTGTTTTAAAACTTAGATTTTTCAGAGCAATTTTTAATGTTTATTTTTTGTTGTTTTTAAAGCAGATTACATGGTGTCTCCTGTTATATTGCTATCTGCAGCTTGCAAAATGTACTTTTTATAACACTCTACTAATTTTTCTTTGAATGTTTGAACTTTGTGAGTTTGAACAAGAAAGGAAAGTGTGCAAATGATTATGTCTGATAAAAATGAGGACTTTTACAGCCTTAAAACAAATATTATCTTACTTTACAGATTTCAGCTATTGCTGGCTGTTTTTATAATGCAACTCCCACTATAAACCAGGAAACACTGTTATAGTATGGAATTTTAAACAGTATTATCTGAAAAATATGAATAAAGTATGAAAATTCATACTATATATTAAACATAAAAACCATGTCGGTAAAAATTATCAAAACTAAATTAATGTGTGAAAAATACTAACAAAAAATATTAGAAAACATCCACAAAAATATTTTATGTACTCTATTATTACAGAAAGTGTCAAACTGCTGACATAAACTTGTACTTTATTGATGGCAAATCAATATAAACCTGACATACTGACATATCAATTCCCCGAAAATTCAATGCGCTCTACTCATATATGCCTCAGAGCAGCTCTAACTCAGTGAGCTCTATCACCAGCGTGAAACTAACCAGGCAGGTCATGCATTACAGCGACAAAGAAAACTTTCATAACTCATCTCACACTTTAGAGCTCTGCACAACTTTAAAATTTCTCTTTAAAAATTAAAGTCAACAGGATGTTACAATGAACAGTAAATGAGCCAGGACTGTTTCATGAAACACAGTAAGAGCAGATACTTTTCATGTATTTGTAGCAGTTGATGCTCCACACAAAGAAACTGTTTTTTATTGGGTGAGTAAAAATAGTAGTTTATCCTTTTTTTTCCATTCTAACATATTAATAATAAAATAAACTAAATATAACCAAAATAAATCTTGCTCATTTCTACTTTTTTTTTTTTTTCCTTTTTATAAAGGAAAATGAATCTAAGGGTTTATCACATGAATAATAAGTTGTTTATTCTTCAATTTGGGATCTACTTTGCACTCACAAAAAACTTTATGACATTGACATTGTAGTTTTTCAGTAATAAATGTAAAACAGCACCACACAAACATTTAATTTCCTTTTAGTTTGTTTCTTTGAATTTTAAATATAATGTATTCAGTTGGTAAACTCCCCCATTACATCTTGTGCTCTATTAAAACTGTGACCAGAATGGAAACTTCTGGCATCACATCTGCAGTCTGGTTTCTGTTGTCAGAGCCAGCTAATATTTTAAAAGAGCAAAAGGCAAATAAGGGAAAGAAAGAAAAAACCAAAACTAAAACCGGAATAAAACTTCTCAAACAGCTTTTTTTGCACTTTAAGGCCAGTTCAATTCAAAAATAGACCATTCTTTTATTGACAATGTGGTCTATAATCTGGTTTCTCACTCCCAGGTCGTCCTATATTGACGTTTGGTTACGGACCCCTCTACGTCACTTTTTGACGTTTTGGGTGCCCCCAAGTCGTCGTTTTTTGACGCAGAAGGGGCCTAAACCAAATGTCAATATGTGACGACTTGGGGATGAGTATGTGTCGATTCGGTGCACCCTTTACATTGGCATTGTTATATTTCTTACGTGATGAGATCCACTGATTAATTAACTGCTAGTGCAGTTCATTCAGAATGTAATTTCCTCAGGTGTATTTCACCTAGCAAAGGTAATCAGAACATGTAGAGTACATTCACGCATGTTTTTACACTGTAATGTATGTTTTCCTACTCTGTCACATGTTACTGAGAGTGCTGTATTTTAGTTTTCTCTGTGTTTTATGTTGAGTGGCATGATTCTCCTGTGGTTTATGGACTGAGCTTTGCTCATTCAAAGCAGGACTGAAGTACATCCAAAGCGCATCGCAAAGGTACAGCGATGTAAAGAGGAGATCAAAGTCAGAGCTCGAGTTTGACACTTTTGAGCCTACAGCAGAGTTGGCATCTGGATGAAGAGGTGAACCGACACAAAGGAGTCCACAGACAACCCTGCTGTCGCTCAGATAAATTTGATATGTCGGTTTGGTGCGTTAGCAGCACCAAGTCTGGAATATAAAAGGAGAACGGCAAAAACTTACAGATGACAACTTTGTTAGGCTAATATAACATGAGTGAGATACTAAAAAGGCTACAGGGAAGAGGATAAAGATGGTGAAAAAATCTAAAACAGCCAACAGGGATAATTTCAACTAAACTGAATGCATATTAACATTAAAAACCTAGATTCATCTGGGCTGAGGGTCTGTTTTTTAAAGCGTCGATCTATTCTGTTGTCAAAAAAAAGAATGTTTGCAAACAGATAAACTTAAAAAAGTGCCTTGGAAACGAATATTTACATAGTAATTACAAGTACACGTATCAATTGTCAAAATATAATCCTTTTAGATTTAGTTTACTAAATCTAATCTTACTTTTTAGATTTTTAATTGAAAGGATGAGAATGAAATGGACCACAACAGCTTTGTAGTCTCCAAATGAAGGAATGGGTTAAACTGTGGAGGTTTAATTGTGTTTGATTTTGTGTTAGAACAGCAGAAGATGTCTGTCTGCCTCTGGCCAATCAAAGCCTTCCACCTTAACGCAGGATTAATTACAGGGTAATTTAGAGTGGATTAGATGTGGATTTTAAAATGACGTATGTTGGTGTAAAATCTATTCACAACATTAAATTAGAGAAATGTGATTTTAGAATCTTTTAATCAAAACACATTGTTATTTGGTTACCAGCCATGTAAACCACTTTCTTTAAAGGTCACAATACAAGTAATAACTATATAACAAAACAGATGAGAAAAAATGTTTTGATCAAAAATACTTTTAATGCATGCCACATTAAAACAGATGTAGAGCAAAATGTGCATGGGGGTAATTGACATTTGTTTATTAGATTGTTTTTGGATTTGTTTTTTTTTTATTTACAAATTGTGTATTTTAAAAAAAAGTTGACACAAAGATACTTTTAATTGCGTGTGTTGAAGGGGAATAGAATAGTTATATTATTTGACTGGTAAAGTCTGTCCTCATATGTCTGGGTTGGCTGTCCTGGAGGCTCACAGCTAAAACAAGCAGAGTCAGCCTGATGAGATCACTGCGGCTGGTCCAGTCTGACGTGCTGGGGCTCAGCAAGGATTAAACGAGCGCTTCATCCTACATGAGTCAGGCTCAACCAACAGTTTAACCTTAACCATTAACAGGAGATCACCTCAATCCCTACAGAAGGATACATCTCTTCAAAGGTTGTAATCGACTCAATCAATTAATTGATTTTTATTCCTGTGATCCAACCAGATCAATCGGTCAGTGGTAAGTTGTTAATCAAATCAACCTATAAAACTGCTTCAAAATAAAATAAATTAACTGTAAATTAAAATTATTATTTCACTCATGTGATTAATTCACACAGAGAAAGTCCCTCCCGCCTAAGAGGAGAGCACCCAAGAGAAACATGGATGCTAAAAAGCTTTTGGGATCAGAAGTCTGTTCACTTAGAGGTTTTATCACTGCTTAGTTGAAAGGAAGTAGTTAAGGCCAGACCGGCGACCTGTCCAGGGTGTATCCCGCCTTCGCCCACAAGTGGCCAGGATAGGCTCCGGCAGCCCCGTGACCCCAAAAGGGACAAAGCAGTTTAGAAGATGAAAGTAGTTCAGAATAATTGAAAGCAAACACAAAGGGGCTTTTGGTGCCACACGTAATGAGGTCCTGTGGGAAAAAGTGGTCAGAAAGATGTGGATTGTACAAATTACATGACAGGGAAACCCAGCGGATAAGGCAATTAGTGAGTAAAATGCCAGACTTAAGTCAAGCAGAAACAAAGAGAAAGCTCAGACTTAGACTAGCAGGCTTGTAATGAACACCTCTGAAGTTGCATTACTCAGCATATCCTGAAGAAAACAGCATTCATAAGTTATGAGGCAGCCTCATTCAGTTCAGTTTAACACTAAAAGTTAAACCATTTAAGAATTATTTCTCAAGCAGAATTGTGCACAATTTAAACGCATGGCATCAATGTGTGAGTACAAAAGTATAAAAACACTCGACGTCCCACTGACCCATATGAATCATGAGACAAAGTAAGGCCGAATCCAAATCCTTTCCCTACCCCTCTAATGGTAGGGGCGTTTAAAGCTGTAGCGGTGTCCGAAGTTGTTTTTGTAACCCTTGTGCTATCCTAGGCATGTTTACATTAAAAGTGGGGTCACCTGGACCCCATAAGACAGCACGCTGATTTTATTTTTTTTTTCCAAGGATTTCTTTTTTATTTTCACTGGTGTCTGTGGTAGACATAAAACGCTGTCCAACTTTGTCCACCTTTGTCACGGGATGGATTACACATTAATATAAGGGTGGGGTCATCTGGATCCCCTAAGAGATCACAATGGTTGAGGGTAAGGGGTAGGGACTTATAGCTGACTATCCTTCTGTCGGTAGGGTGCTGTGCCACAAATGAAAGATAAAAATATCAGAAATATAAAAGTTTACATTTAAATGTATAAGTATTTTTTTGTTTTAGAATGACAAGTAATAAAAACCAATGTTGTTTTGCATTTTTTGAGCTAAGCACAAACGTAGATGATCTGCAACTATTGATGATTAGGAACATCCGAATTTGAAGACACAATTTTTCCATAATTCTCTGTTTGGAGGGCTAAATGTAGGAGCAGGGAGAAGTCGTATGGGTAGGAAGTAATTCAGATGTAGCCTAAGTGTGAGAAAATATCCTGAGTGTAAATGCAATAAACGAGTCTGGCCTAAAATAAGAAAGTAAATAAAGTTTATTGCACAAGTGTGCCTTAGTCTGACCACAATGAAATTCTACTCTAAAATGTTTAGCTTTATCCTATAGCCTAATTACACAAATTTTGCACATTTTGAGGGCGCGTCCAGTTAGCACGCTAACAGCAGGAAAGCTGTTGCTCATGGATCGAATGTTTGTTACTCCACCATAATCCGTCTCCAAAGTGGCCTTTTATTGTGTTAAATCTAAGGCACACCTGTGAAATAATTATACTGTCTAATCAGCATCTTGTTATGGGACAACTGTGAGGTGGGATGGACTATCTCAGCAAAGGAGACATGCCCACCATCACAAATTTAGACAGATTTGTAAACAATATTTAGGAGAAGTTGACATTTTGTGTTTCAGATCTTTGAGTTCATCACACGACAAATGGGAGTAAAAACAAGTGCTGCTTTTATATTTTTGTTCAGTGTTGAAATAATTTTTAAAAATCCTTACTGTCACGACTAAAGCTTTGCTAAACACAGGGACAGCTGGCAGAACAGCAGACAAAATTGATCGTGTCTAACAGTATATTAGGACTTTTCTTGTTGGACGTTATCAGCTTTGTTCCAGTTAAAGGAGTGATCACAATAAAAAAAAATCTATGGGACTGCTCACAATATCTATAACTGTAAGCTCAAAAAGAAACAAATAACAACTGCTGACAAGATTGTCTTATGGTGGTTTCCCTGATTCTGTGCAGGACACAGATGGGTTTTGATGCAGTGTAGTAGCCAGTCATCCCATAAAACCGTGTGTGTACAGAAAGTCATTCTTTGGATTTAACTCCAGATGCTGCAGCGCTCTGCCAACCAGCCCTTAATAAATGCATGACTGAGTCAACTTGCACAAAGGAAGAAACTTTTCACACATCACTGACTCATTATGATGAGCTAGGGTGCTCTGGGCTTCAAAATAAATCCCCCAGCAGCTAATTGATTTTTCTTTTTATACAAATATTTTTTTCTTGTTCTAAAAAAGCAAAAACAGAAAACGTTTAAATAAATAGCTTTATATTTTTAGAAGACAGTCATCTGTGTCTCTTTGATTTCATGAGGTTTTATTTCAGGCTTCTTAGGTGATCAATATTTTCTGTCAATTTTTCATACTGTGTGTAAAACTCATGATAAGTCAGGTTTATTTTGGTTCATTCATAATTTATTTGGCTTGGATCCAAGCAACTATAAATGGTGCCAATGCATTCTTATTGGTCAAAGTTGCACATAGAGAAAAAACGTATTCCATCCATCCATCCATCCATCTTCTTCCGCTCAACTAGGACGAGGTCATGGGGGCACCAGTCTATGCAAAGCTGCCCAGAATTGCCTCTTACCAGTCACTTTAAACTTCAAACTATATTTATTTGCTTAGCGCTTTTCATTCATGTCAAAGTTCCTCTGGGAGGTACCCCAAGGTCAGTCAAGAGACGTAGTCTCTCTAGCACAAGGGTATCCAAATCAAAGTCTGGAGGGTCGGCCTCTAGCTGGTTTTCCAGAAAACCCTGCCTTATCTGGCACTGATTATATGGATCAGGTGGGTTTAGCCAATAAGGAGCTTCAACGGTTGGTTGGAAAACATGTAAGGCACGGCCCTCGAGACCTAAGTTTGGACACCCCTGGACTAGCATGTCCTGGATCTTTCCCAGGGTCTCCGCCCAGTGGAACATGCCCAGAAAACTGCTCCAGGGAGGCACCCAGAGCAGATGTCTGCGCCTAACAATGGTCGAATGCCTTCTCCAAATCCACAAAACATATATGGACTGAATAAACAAACTGCCGCAAAACTCAAAGACCACATAGAGGGCGTAGAGCTAGTCTACCATTCCTTGGCCAGGAGGGAAACCACACCGTTGTTCCTGGACCTGAGGTTAGACTTGTAGACAAACCCTCCTCTCCGCTGCCCTGACATAGACTATGCCAGAAAGGCCGAGAGGTGTGATTCTTTAGTAGTTGGAACACACCCTCTAGTTCCCTTCTTGAAAAAGGGAACCATCACACCAGTGATACTGAAACTGCCACACAATGGTCCAGAGATGTCAGCCAGGACAGTGGCATCCAGAGACTTGAGGTGCACAAGGTGAACTGTATCCACTCTCTGTGCCTTGCAACCCCAGAATCCAGCCCGGCTTGGTGGAACTCCTTCTTCAACTCGATCGCTTCCATTCCAATGTCTGCCCATCGGATTCATGGATTGCCATCGCCACAGGCACCAGAGGCCCTTCAACCACAACTTGATTGTGGTTCACGTGTCACCTGTGTATAAACTCACAGGTGACTTTCTACATCTGTAGCCAGGCCAAGTGATTAGACACCTGATTCTGATCATTCGTATGGATGAGTGAATACTTTTGGTAATATCGTGTGTATCCTCTCCTCTGATCTATTTGATGTCTTATAAGTTTATAAGTTTTATGCTGAATATTCTTCCTGACACTAGTCTTTGCATTTACCTGACCACAAGTGGGGGTGTTATTTATTTTATTGTAATTTTTTAATGGTTTTTGTTGTTGTTTGTTTTTGTAGTTTTTTTTTTTTTTAGTTGTTACTGTTTTTTTTAATTATTATTTAAATGCAGATATTTGCAGGCCATCACATTTGGGGGGAGGTCACAGGATTCAGGGGGGCATTGCCCCCTCTTGCCCATGCCTATTTTCGGCCTTCAGCAGCGGTTTCGTACAGAGAGGGCCTCAAAGCAGACCTGTATAATTCCTCTCAGCTGGCTTGCTGGGAGGGGCAGAGTTTCATGGTGAGGAAAGGCACAGCTGGTCTTGATTTGGCCTAATTCTACTCAGCAGAAATGTTTAAATGGGTTTTTCCGGTTCCGGTTCATCACGAGCAGACGTGTGCCTCCAGCTCTCCGTAACTTTCGGGCTTTTCAAGTCTTTTAAAGTCGTCTGCAAGCGACTTTGATCACCGGGCTGCTGCAACACAGCTACCACAACGAGGAGAGCTGATCATGGCACCGAAGAAAAATTTTGAAGCCGATCTGGCTGAGCTGAAGACCGCAATGGCTAACATCCAAGCCCAGCTAGCTCCTGCTTTGCTACAGGAAGCTAGGCTAACAGCTGTGCTCCAGCTGGAGGCTAAAACTCGCCGCTGCTGCATCTTGTGGAAGAATTCCGCCAAGAAAAGGCACGCAACGAACAACGGGACAATCGCCAAGATCTGATGGAGAGAAGGATGCATGACTTGGACCAACAGGCACGGATGAATAATGTGATTCTCACGGGACTCCAACTACAGCCCAGGACGCGGCCTGGTGCTACCGGCGCTAGCATGGATGCAAACAGAGCTGCTGATGCGACCGTGGAGGATCAAGTAAAAATGTTTTTATCGTCTAAAGGAATCTCCTTGGACCTGGACACGGTCGAAGTCTGCCATCCGCTTCCCCGGAGAAAGACCACGGATAAACCAGCGATCCTGATCAGGTTCGTGAATCGAAAGCATAAGACTGCTCTGATGAAACAACGTAAACAACTTAAGGATACTAAAGTGTACCTTAACGAGCATTTATGCAAATATAACGCTGAACTGGCAAAACACGCGAGGATCTTACGATCCAACGACAGATCCAGTCAACTTGGATTATGAACGCCAGAATCTTTATCAAACCACTCGGACCACCGGACCTGACGAAGCCTCTGGAAATAAGATCCATGAAAGACTTTGAGAACTGTGGGATTACGCATGTTTGAACCTCGAATTCAAGTAAAATGTGAATTGTGGACTCATGAAACCGTCGGAACCGTTGAATACGAACTCTGACCCAATTCTGAAGAACTCGAGCACAATTCCCTTGAAAGAAGACCTTCACAGTCTCTCAGTCAAAACAATGAAGATGGTTTACGTGGCCTTAAACCTGTTCCTAAACAAAGATGTAGCTCTGGTCTGAATACAATCTGCTCAAACTGTCTTTTAATGAGAATATTTTGAAGTTTTCCATTAATAAATCATGATTTTTTACTTAGCACTTTTTCATAATAATAATCGTTCTTTGATAAATGCAATCTGCTCAAATTGTCTTTTTTAATATAAGAATTTTTGATATATTTTCCTGCAGTAACAAATGAAGTTGATTACTACTGATATTTTTTGAATCTTTAATGAGAATGTTTAGATTACTGTTGATGAATATTATAAATGATTTGTCTATGGATGTTTTTGAAATTCTATTACATCACTGATATTATTGATCTTTTATAACCTGAAACTATATTGATATTTGATTTTAAGTCCTGAACCGGATATTGATTATTCATGTAGAGAAAATGGTATGGTCGAGTCGGGGTGGGATTATATAAGTTCGCTTCCTTCCACCCCCTTTCAAGCGATCTATTTGTGATTTATTATGTGATGTTAATCCATGTATTATAACCTGATTGCTTGAAATAAACCATTTCATTCATTCATTCATTCATTCATTCATTCATTCATTCATTCATTCATTCATTCAAATGCAGATGCAGACAGACAGGCATCCTGCTCTGCTCATTCTGGCATGCTGTACAGAATGGGATTCTGATGATACGTCGATGGTAAAGATTAATATATTGAGAAATAAAAACTTCTCTCACAATAGAGGATGATAGTTTACATATAGGATCATAATTCGCATAATCTATGACTTCATATTCAAAATGAAGTCCTGAAAGCTATGACGGTGTAGTGTGACACGTTCAGATCAACTGTTCTGGAAAGATTTATATCGTACAATTAATAAAGTACAGGTGCACAGAGTTCCATAGCTTTTATAATTTTAAAAATACAACAAATGAAAAAATAAATTGATAAATTTGTCATGTTCGGCTTCAGTTACTTTCTTTTTTTTTGTTTTGGTGCAGGTTGCTGTGACTCCGCCCATTCTCCTGTGGATCCTGCAAAGCAGTCACAGCTGCCAGCACTTCAGTAATTAGGCTTTGTGTATTTGAGGAACTCCGCTGCAGCCCTCAGGCTTGTTTTGTTTCCTAGCCTGTTGGCTTGGCCCTGTGAGTTTTGTTAACCTGGCTTATGTCGATTAAAGTCCTTGGACTATGCTTTTAATGTACTTGTGATTCTTTCCCTCCTGATAGCCAGACTGTGATAAAATCAAACAGTCAGCAAAATCTTGTAAATTTGAAAAATTGAAATGAAACTGAGAAATTCCGAAAGGGAAATGTTCTTGATTGTAAACAATGTTTTGGGATTATGAGCAAATTTTTAAAATAAAAAACAGCCTTTCACAGTTAAATATTATTTATTATTTTATGGATCTTTCATTGAACAATTATTTTTAATTACTGGTTTATTTCATGATGAAGTTTTAAGGACTTTATCCTGAAAGTGGATAAAATAAAAGGGACATGCAAAAATAACGTTCAACATTTCAAATATTTAAATGAAATATTGATGCTGTAATATAATAAAGGTTAAGGAAAATGAAATACAGTCCTGAAAAATTGCATTTTTTTTTTTAACTGTAGTGCTCTCTTACGGGGTCAAGATGACCCAACCCTCATATTGAACCCTTCTGTGACAAAGGTGGACAGGATTTTATGAAATTAGATGCTCTTAAACTGGAAAATGTAGGAAAACATGAAGCTTGGACAACGGTTAAGTTAAAGGTTGAGTGTCTGAACTTTTCAGTAACTTTGCCCCATCTGAGATTACGGGAAATTGATATGGTAGAGTCTTAATGGGATTTTCAAAGGGCTCGGGCTAATCCACACCACAGCCTGTAATCTCCCAGCAGGACAAAGAAAATATATCCCACAGTGACAACTACTGACACTTCCATTTGCAGGAAAACAGTCAGCTGGCTGCAAGCTTTGCGCTGACTCTGGAAAAACCTACCTTTAAGAGGAAAAAAAACAATTCCAATGAATTTAATGGAAGTGGGTTTTTTTTTTTTTAGCAAAAAGTGACAGTAAGGATTTAAATGCAAAAAACAACAGTCGCAACAGCTTACAGCTGAACCTGAAAAGACAGTTCATTTTATTTGAATTCCAGCTTCCCGAGTTTTTGTCATCCAAACTGAGATAAGTTATGATTAAAACTAGCCCCACCCCCTCCATTCACACAAACGCACATAGCATCTGCATGACTATTTCCAATGCAATACTGACTGACAGTTGAGGCTTTTTTTTCCCCAAACACCTTTCCTGCCAGATACATCCAAATCTCAAACTGTCAGATCTGCTCAGGAGCCACCAGAAAGACTCTTCCTCAACTGTAGGTAACATTTCTCCTGTCTCAGTGATAAAGGGATCAATTTTTTACCCCATGAATTATTCACTGCTGCGCTCTGACATTTAAACCTTCACCATAATAGGAAACACCTTAAATGACACAAACAGGCATCATGGCATCCAGAGGACACATACGCGTGTCACAGAACGGCACGGCTGAGGTGTGTGGAGAAGGAAGCCAGAACTTTAGTTTCTTTTATCACTTTACCATAAGTGTAGGTGAGAACTATGGTCTTAATTTTTATTTTTTGAGACCAATTTACATTTTTTAAGTTATTAGACAGTGCAGCTTATTTTTTTTTGAAGGACCCCTTCAAGAGGGCATGGTCTAATTCGATCCATCCACTGCAGAAAGCCTTAGCATGGCTTTATTACAACATTTTGTAGATTGTGTATAAAACATCACGATATTCTCTAATCATTTTTTTAAATTATTGTTAATACCCTAACAGCAATGCAAAGATTTTCAAATATAGTATACATATAAAAGCTTACTTTGCTTGTTTGTTTTGTCTTAAAAATTCCTAGCAATCATGATTCTTTGTGGTTTTACTTTCTGGAGCTAATTTACTATTTTCATCAGTCAGTATTTAACAGTGTATAGATGTGACATGTTTTAGCAGGTCGTTTTAGTCTCATGGTGCATAAAAAACTGCCAAAAAACCAGCAGCATCCAGGAATATATGACTTTAATATAGGGGAAGAACAAAAGAAAGATATGTAAGGTTGGCAATAAGGGAAGAGGAAGGCAGTTAATTGAAAGAGTTTATCTCTATAGATTTCTTTTAAAGCTGTCAGCAGCCAAAGGCAGGTATTAAAAGCACAAGACGGTGTAAGGTAATTTATTGGATCATTGACTTTTAGTCTGAAGTTGAACGTGAAGCAAGGAATATAGATAGAGAAAGTCTAAAAGTGCTTTACTTATATTCAATTTACATATTGACTTATAGCCTGTGAATTGTGTCTTCTCCTCACAGCAAGGCTGGAGCACAGTGGTTTGAAATGCAGCATATGGTTTCTAAATATGTCTGTAAGTGCATGCAAAAAAAAAGGGTGTTCTGGGACTGCTTGGACTTCTGCAGAACTACTTCACATCCCAATGTCCAACTGTGGAAGAGGGACAGCGGGAGTGGGAACCCAGCTGGCATCATTTGTGACATATTCCTGTCTTTATAACCAGCTCTGCAGATTTTTCACACAGTATATCTTCTCCAGATGAGTTACAGTTCCAAATGGAGCCAAAAACATCGATCTCTGACATTGTGCTGGCAGTTCCCGATATTACTCTAGGATATAAATTATACTTTACGCCCAAGTAGACCAATAAACGAGGACTACAGTAATAGCAGTTCAGTGAAAAAGTCATTTTTGGCCGCCCAGTGGTATTTCATTACTTCCAGCGCTCAGAATGACTGAAATTGCAGCATTTCTCTATATTGAGACCAGCTTGCTGAATAACTCACAGGCGTGAAATGTAAAACTGTAAGAATGTTTTCAGTCAAGATACATGAAGACGATGAATCCCTTTTTTTAATGATGAACTATGATAAAGCATGAGCTACACTGAACAGAAAAGGGTAACATAAAATGACTTTTTGCGCCAGTTTATGCTTTTATAGCTCTGTGAACACAGCCACAATTCTCCAGAATTTGAAAAAAAAAAGATTCCACCTTATTAGGCAGAAAACAATGAGCACATCTAAAAATCATGAGAAAAGGTGCCACAAAAACACAACTTTCATTGAAGAAGGTCTTTAACATGCTCTATCTGAGGGGTAACTTTTTTCAAACAAGGGAAGAACAAGCTATATTTTAATGAATATTCCTTTTGATCCTAAGAACCAAAGTTTCAATAGTTCCAATAAACAACTGGGACTGTTTCATTTCTGATCTACAATATTACATTAGTTAAAGTATGCAATATTGTCAAGGCACACATGGCTAAAAATGATTCTGGGGCCCAGTTAGATCCCCATTAGATCTTGTTAGTATTGGTCAAACTAAAGCCCCATTTCCACTGAGCGGTCCGGTATGGTCCGGTACGGTCCATTAAATTCTAGCGAGCGTTTCCACTGAGCGGTTTATTTTTACGGCACATGCGAGGTGTCGTCATTGTAGTGCGACGACTAGGAAAGCAAACAATGAAGATCATCCAATAGCTCGTCTTTTTGTTGCTTTACTTTTAATACATTGTGCATAACAGGAATTTAATGTTATTTGAAAGAAAACTGCAAAAATCAAAAAGAGGAAAAACTTTTGGATTGGATCCTGAGTGAGCGCTATAGTGGCTACAGCTGCTCTGCCCCAACCATCCCGTTGCACTTTTCAATGGACCCACAACCGGTAGGGACCCCCAAAAGACACAGTGTTCAATGGATCCATTTTATCATGAAAACACTCAAAATACCAGACTGGACCATCCCACTCAGTGGAAATGAGGCTTAAAAGAGCCTAAAGTTTGCCAAAAACCTTTAACCAACTAATTCCAGTCTGACTGCTTACACAAGGTGGGAGGGTTTGAGGATTTCATGAAGTTTATCTAACTGCAGCTTACAGCAATAATCATTCTTATGACCTGGGTGACAACTATGAAAGTATCTCATAAGAATTAGCTTTTATAATGTGTATAGTAAATGGCACAGGCCCAATCCGAATTCTTCCCTTCTCCCTTCCCCTTCATTTAGCCCTCCAAACGGAGAGCTAGTAAAATATAGTCTCATATTTCGGACGTCACTTTTGCCGATGACGTCACCAATAATCGCCGGTCCACTAGCTTTAGTCCGGAGCTTCCAGAGCTTGAAAATACATAACAGCGGTTTTATAACTTTAAAAAGGTAATGCTACAACAAAACTCATTACTTACATTTAAATGTAAACTGCTGTGGTTCTGAGAGCCCCCACATGAAGAATAGCGTGACGTGGTTTACCCTGACGGTGGACGCCTCAATTTGGAGGGTCATATTTAAAAAATTAATTTCCTGGACACTTACAATTAAACCCCCCCTTCAAATGGACGGGAAGAGAGAAGGGAGGAATTCAGATTCAGCCGTAGACTTATATATCGGTTTTCTACCTTGCTTCAAAACCCAAAGTGCTTCACAGTCCCAGTTTCATTCACCCACACACATACATATTCACACATTGATGGCAGCTACGCTGCAGAACTCTGGCACCAAGCTCAACCACAAGGACAGTCCAACACAAGGGTGAGCAAGACAGGAACCCTGCCTCCCATCCTCCAATCGGAGGTCAACTGCCCTACCTCTGCAGCCACCCCAAAAACTAAACCATTATCAGAGTCAGGTAAATATTTGGCATGAGATTTAACATAACATCTTGATTTGTGATTCTAAGCCAAAAAGTGAGCCGTTTACGTAAGACATGATAATGCTTAACAATTTTACAATCGACAATTTTTACAACTTTATTTGTATATGATCTGTTGCCTTGCAGGGCTTAAACTCCATAAACCAGAACTGTAGTATTCATGCAGATTTAACATAACCCATAATTCAAAGTAAAATCCAATTCTCAAGATTCTCAAGATGAAAATTTAATTTTTAATGTTCAAAGCTAAGTTGCAAACTGCATTTTTAAATTGCAAATTAAATGATCAATTGAGAATTGAATATTACTTTGAATGATGGTTAAAAAAAAGCATTAAGCTTTGTCTGCATCAAATATCCTTTGGTGCATAACAAAAGATGTCTATCTACTAATTGAGTCAAATTACTTGACTCTGACTTTCAGAATTTTACATTAATTTCTTCTTTAGAGAAGATTAGCTCTTGTTCTAAAGCCAAAAAATAAACATCACTTGCAAAAAAGTTGTTCATAGCAATTCTTATCAGGATCAAGCCTATGCAAACAGCCACAACTCACTTCAGAATCACACGGAAATAGGGAAATGAGTCTACTCATACCAGAGACATCTATGACAAACGCTGTCAGCAGAGTTTAAGATGAACATCACCTTTAGGCGGTCAAACACACAAACGCTTTGTGCAGAGGTGGGTGTGTCCACCTAACCTGGGTCGCCAAACACGAACAGCTAAATGTAACATCCCGACTGATTATATGCCTTATTAGTGAAGTTCAGACAAATAAAAAATAGCAATTAGGTATCCCACTGTCTCACTGTTGCATATGCATGAATGCAGTACCAGTGCATGTTAATGCAGATGATTCAAAGAAAGCTAAGGGGCGCACTAATGACTTCAGGGGCAGGGGAGGAGACGATCACAGGCAGAATGAAAGAAGAGAGAATCTGAGGTTGAATAAAGACTAGTGAAAAGTAAGAGACTGATGGGTAGGGGAAGGAAAAATAGAGGAAATGATAATTAAACGTGACTGATGAGAACCTATAAAACTTTTATGTAGCCTGAAGGTAAACTGGGTAATTACAGCAGCCTATTAAAGATTAGAGGAGGAATGGGATAGATATCGCCATGACTGTGTGACTACAGCGGCCCATTGTAGCTTCAGAAAGCCTTAGCTGTGGTCAGCTGGCCACCAAAAACTGCTTTGTGCCGCCTATTGTGGTTCCTACAGCCCACAGTCTGACAGTACATTACACTCCACAGCCTTGCACGGAGTGGGTCAGTGTGGTGGGGGCGTGTGAATATAAGGCGAGGCACATACCACAGAGCTGGAAACTATCCAAGTTGTCGGTACACGACTACAGCTCTTCACATCTGAGAGCCTTTCTTACGCCTAATTTAGCTTTTCCTAAATGGAAGTCTCCATGTTTCTTTTCCCCTTCTTTGCTGACAGGTTTATCTCAAACCCGATGGCTTAACTGTTAGCGCAGACACTGAACAAGGCCTCTTGTGAGGCCTCCCAGCTTCTGTGTTGGAACAGCATGCAGACAAAAAGCCAAGACAGGAACAGTGTTAACAGTTACTCTGTGGTTATGAGACATTGCACACTAGCCTAAAGAAAGGAAAGCACCGCTAAGAACACGTTGCTCAAAATCAACCACATCCTTTGTCAATGTTGTAGAGTAGGAAAAGCAGGTATAGCAATGCAAACGACTGCTCTGAGTACAATGCAAACAACTCTGGGCGTAATGTTTGCTCAACACTGCTGGAGGCTCTACATAGCATAAGCAAGAAATTGTTTCTTTGACAACTCTAACAGTATTTCAAACAGTAACAGGATTCTACAGCGGATAGTATCCGTGCACAGGTGCTCTGGAACAAGTTTAGCACAAACCACCACACAGTTTTTGTTTTAAGAAAAAGAGACCTGAAAAGGAATCCAAAAGACGTTGCAAGATGACAAAAACAAATAAAGATCATAAAAATCAGGCTCAGTGAGGAACACAAGGGGAATGACAGAGAAGTAAAATAAACTTGGCTTATAAAAATAAATGATCTCATGCTGCTTTGTGTCCTCCTACACTTGAGATGGAAAAAAAAAAAAACAAAAACACACAATAAAATACTGAACACAAAATCAATCAACCAGCAAGCTGATGACTTCCTGACACAGTAACAGCCACCAATGATTGCTGAGCAGGAAGGCAGATATTTTTCCTTTTTTTGCAAAGGAAGCATTGAGTGATTACAGCATGTCAAGTCTATTGTGCTTCCTTCTCTAAACAGCAAAATTCTGCAATGTCAAAACAAGCATTCAGCTTTGAAAAGCAATATGACACAAAGTACAGACAACTGCTGATACACAACACAAATATGGTAACCGGTCATATCCAATTTGACAGTTAATTGTAAATAAATAAAAATAAACAAAGCCTCCCTCCCTCATCAGCTACTTACAGTTAAATAAAAACTTGTTCATTAAACCTCTTAACTAGTTTTATTACTCCTTTACTTTTACCATTTTTTTAATGACTGTAACTCTAAGAAAAATCATCTTTACACTGATACATTTACAGTAGTGGAGTATTTACACATTTAACAGAAACCAACTAAATCTTGTGTCGCATAAAGCAGAAGCTTTGCTGCAATATGCAACACTTCAGAACGGCAGAATCTGTTTGAATTTCATTAATTGGTCTGGGAGTTGTGGTAATTCATTTCATCTCACTGGCAGAATCTACAGATGATTGTATTTTTTTAAAGAATAAAAAATATTTTAAGTAAGCCTAGAAATTAGGAATTACTTCTGCACAAAAAAACTTAGTTGGGTAAATAAAATAAATCATCTCATCATTTGAAGCTAAGCGTGTCATCAAATAAACCTCATGCTGACATGTCGAGGATGCTCTGCTTAGCAGACTCTATAAAGAAGGAAAACTATAGATACAAAGCCACTCCCGTCCCTTTTTCAAAAACAACTCATGAATTTGATCTTATGCAAGAAGCCACTATGTACTTTACAGTAATGTCCAGAGCAGAAATAACAGAAAAGCAAAAAAAAAAATCAGAATATAAAACTATAAGAAAGGAAGACTAAACATTATTTAAAATGCAGTTTGTCATCTGAGCATAGGTTATTCTTTATTACACCATTTCCCTCTGAGTATTCCTGATAAAGGACTGACAATCTGTACCAGGCACGAGGCAATACCAATTTATCCATCCAATCAACAGGAACCATAAATGTTAACCAGCTAAGCCCCCTGATGAAACCGTGTCAGTGCGTGAGCTGAAATAATCACCCACCAGGCACAGGTTTACATCTGTCACAAACCTCATGCAATAACACAAGGGCCCTCAGTCTAACATGCAGACTAAACACATCCTCCACTGTCACCATTTAATCAAGCAAGTTGGGACTGACACACAACAAGCCAAGGGTCATACGGGTTTAAACACTGGAGCAAAGGAAAAGAGAAAGGAGAATGATGAGGGTTATGACGCTAAAATTAGCATTCTGTGGGGATGTGATGGATGATTCCAAGCTGGTTGTCAGCTCCCCTTGCCAAAGATGTAAGAGAAAGGCTCTTTCCTCATCATTTCTTCCTCATCTCTTCTGCATCTAATAAAACTTTTGTCTTCTCTTACAAATCTCCAGAACCAAAAGGATCCCAATATCTCACTTGACTGCAACAAAAAAAAATCCTCCATACAGGTTTAACCCTACGAAAGCTATTTTTTCAGCCACTAATTCTTTTTTTTCCCTACACTAAAGTGTCTCTTCAATAAAAAGAAGCACACCACAAAACAAACTTCCTCTATCAGATACCGTACATTGACCTTTTTGTGGCCCCCTAATGGATGAACACACACACAGTGCATCGTTATCTCCCGTCCACCTCTCTGAGCAAAGATCACTTTTAAAGGGAGAGGCTCCATAAATCTCCAACAATGGAGCCATTTTTTTTCTAGAGCAAAGAAAGGCCAAAACCCTGACAGGGCCATTCTTACCTCTTGTTCTGCAAACGTCCCCTTCTCCTTCCTGGAGAATATGCCAGACATTTCTGTCACTTAAGACACAATCGGCTCAGTTTCTTAAGGTGAAAGAACAAAAGCAGCTCATGGGTGCTAAAGGCCTGTCAGTGTCACAAAGTGTGAACAAGCACAAAAAAGGACAGAAGACGGAGCTTCTGGTTTGTGGTAGTGATAGCAGAACTCATTAGGTGCACCAGCTTCACATGTGTGGTCCATGTTTATATATAAAGAAAGGGCAGGCATCCAGAAAACAAATGTGCAGACGAGGAGTACTTTAGTTTATTTTAATAAACTTTTTTTTGTGCAAAGTTAATTGAGCATTTTGTTTATTGAATAGCCACACATTTACACTCTTCTAAACCCTCCTAAGGTCATTCTTAAACTAGCAACATAAATAATAGTCGCATGTAATAATTATAAATAATAATAGTCATAATAGTCCTTAAGACCTTGTCTCTCCCTGATGGTAAATCTAACATCATTCTGGGCAGGTTTAAATAACATCTGATTGCAGGCAGGAGTGCTAGAAAGGAGTGAGTCCCACTAATAATAATGTTTCATTTGTTGCCAGATTTTTAGAGTAG
Source organism: Oryzias javanicus (assembly GCA_003999625.1). NCBI lineage: Eukaryota > Metazoa > Chordata > Actinopteri > Beloniformes > Adrianichthyidae > Oryzias > Oryzias javanicus. Next base: position 6,385,491 of record CM012437.1, read on the forward strand.
CAATAACAATTGGGCTCTCTGTAAATTGTTTATGGTTCAACTTGCCAGAGCAACAGATTTAGGTCCTTAGGGAGAAATAACAGGAACCAGCTTCTAATTTACACCATTGTGTTGTGGGGGAAAAGGCCCAAATGTATACAGATTGGTTGCCCAGCTGCTCGGACCTCCTAAACCTTATGAATTTTTCCTATTTTCATCGAGACAATAATAAAAAGATCCTCTACTTTGGTTATTGTTTTTATTTTTCCCCTCTAATGCGGGACAAAAAATAATCAAACTGGGTCACCGAAACATGGAAACAGCACCGGAACGTAGCCATCATACAGACCTGGGAGAGCCTCTGAATGATCACATAAACCTAGGCATTTAAACAGGATTACTGATGCTTTTGAGGAACTTCTTAAAATAAATGAATCTAATCTTGAAACATCCTCCATGTTTTCTATGCACAGTAATGAGATATACACACACATCGCTCCATGTAGCAATGACCTTTGGTGGTAGCTTCTCCCAAGAACATTTGAACGGGTGTCGAGCAGTATATTTGACACACGGCAAAAGAAGGGCGGCCGGTGCAAATTTGACAAGCAAATCACCTCCAGCGTTTGACTGGTTTGAGATGTAAAGCAAGGTGTCATCTGCATATAATGAAACTTTGTATTAAAATCCTCAATATTCAATAAGATAATCACATTTGAATGCAATTTAAAGGGCTTCTATTGCAAGGGCAAAAAACAGGGGGAGAGTGGACAACTTTGGCAAGTTCCTTAAGATATAAAAAAAGAAACTGGACCTCGGGAAATTAGTGTACTCACAAATCAACGCAGATTAGTATGGCAGTTGAATCCAGGAGATAAAATGATCACTAAAACCAATTTTTTAAAACAAAAAACAGGTTCTCAATTAAAGGCCTTTTTTGACATCTAATGATATTTCTCAAATGAGTGAAGTAGATGGAGAAAAAGCTATGTTAAGGAGTTGTCGCACATTTGTGAACAAATCCGGGTTTATTATGTAAGCTGTTTAGTAGTCGACGGGCCAAAATTTTGGCAAATACGGTACTTTCACATCCACATTAAGGAGAGAAATCTTTTAGAAGAATGAACAAAATTCTGGATCCTGGATCCTGGTCTATGTCTCAACAAGACTGCTGTTTGTCTGAAAGTGGGAGGCCAAATTACAATCCGGAAGGGGTCAATAAACATATTTTTTTTTCAAAAGAGGAGCAACTTTTGCAGTGAACTTTTTATAAAATTTGACTGAAAACCCATCTGGTCCTGATGCTTTCCGACTGCCATGGACTGAATAGCACTAGAGACCTTAATCAAAGAAATAGGAGAATCGAAGAAGACTCTCTCGTCCTCCAACAGTTTGGAGATGTTTAACCCTTCCGCTCTCCTTGGGGTCCAGATGGCTCCAACCACATATTGTTATGTGATTTCTTCCATGACAAATGTGGACGAAGGGGGACAGGATTTTATGTCTGCCATGGACATTAGTGAAACTCCGAAATCAGTGAAAAAAAAAAGTTCAGCGCACTGTCCTGTGGTGTCCAGATGACCCCACTTTTAATGTAAACAAGCTAAGGAGAACGGAAGGGTTACGCCCGGAAAAAAGTTCTGCATTGGTGAGCTGCCTGGTGGGCTATTTGACTTGTGTAACTTGGAATAGAAGATCACAAAAAACTACATTATTTTGTAAGGATCAGACTCAGTTTGGCCAGTAGCATCTTTTAATTAACTTATAATTTGTGCAGCTCTTCTGCCCTTAAGGTAATTTGCTAGTAAACGACCTCCCTTTTAACCATGCTCAGACAAAGTATAAATTTCTATGTGCCACATTTTCTCAACCTCTGTGGTTGAAATAAGATCAAACTCCGTCTATGCTTTAACTTTTTGTTTTTTGTAGTTCCAGGTAAAGATTAGATCCATACTGTTAATCCAAATTTGAAATCAAATGTAATACTTCTTGTTTAAGCATGGATGTTGTTCTATTAACAGGATATATGAAAACAAAATTTACTTAAAACTCTGCTAGGTCAGGATATTAGCTTTCCCTGCAGGGGCATCAGATTCAGAGCAGGAGGCTTCTGAGGAGAAAGTAGGGGGCTATCATGGCTAGGCACAGAAGGCCCGAGATGTTGAGTGTGGTGGGGGTCCTCCTCTAGGAAACTAGAAAATTAGGGCCCATTTACTAGAATCTGTGGCATTATTTCAGCTAAATTGAAAGCAGAAGACAAGAGGGATTTAGTACTTCCCTTCCACTCCATCACTGTTGTCAACAATGTGACTGCTCATCTACTACACAGCTTTAGAGGAGAAGCCCCTGATCGACCAAGTACTAAGTTTACATAGTTTACTCAATACTTTACAAACACAAGAGTTATGCAAGTGTTGAAGTAGCTCTTCCCAAATATGTGACAATAATTCCTTCTATCCAGCTAGTCCTTTTTAGACAACTAACAATGCTGCATACCCATTAGCTTTAATCCTCAACAGTGAGGATTAAACACAGGGATTACAGACTCAGACAGTGAACAAAAGAGATAACAAGAAACATGTGCAAACCTCAAAAGCATAGCTTTACAGTCTGTACTAGAACCAAGGAGCATGGCATGGATTCTACTGTCCTACTATTTTTACCAGTAAACATTATAATAACATAAAAAAGTCATTAAAAAGACCCCGATGAGGATGACAAGCATGCAGTTGAGCTTCCTTAAGACGGTTTCTGACAGTTTGTGGAGAAATTGTTTGGCTATGCAAACCAATAGTTTCAGCAGCTGTCTGAGTGGCTGGTCTCAGACCATCTTGGAGGTGAACCTGCTGGATGTGGAGGTCCTGGACTGGTGTGGTTACATGTGGTCTGCGGTTGTGAGGCCGGTTGGATGTACTGCCATATTCTCTGAAATGCCTTTGGAGACGGCTTATGGTGGAGAAATGAACATTGCATGCACGAGCAACAGATCTGGTTAACATTCCTGCTGTCAGCATGCCGATTGCACGCTCCCTCAATGCTTGTGACATCTGTGGCATTCTGCTGTGAGACAAAACTGCACATTTCAGGGTGGCCTTTTATTGTGGGCAGTCTAAGGCACACCTGTGCACTAATCATGTCAGATCAGCATCTTGATGTGGCACACCTGTGAGGTGGGATGGATTATTTCAGCAAAGCAGAAGTTCTCACTATCACACATTTAGATGGATTTGTGAACAATGTTTGAGAGAAATGGTAATATTGTGTATCTGGAATGAATTTTAGATCTTTAAGTCCATCTCGTGAAAAATGGGAGCAAAAACAAAAGTGTTGCGTTTAGATTTTTGTTGAGTGAATGTATCCATCTCTCACATAAAAAAATTAAAAAACAAAACAATACAACACAAACTCCCCGCCCAAACGAGCGTGTTTGGGCGGGGAGTCTCGACCCTCACACTGGTATCTAAAGAGTGCAATACTGCAGACTGTCAAGACTTAAGAGCACATCTTAGATTGTTGGAGTTTATTATATTAATGTTTACAAGTATTGAGGACAGAGACATTTGATTAAATTGTATACAAGTTTTGATGTTTACAAGAGTTCTATTTAAGTGCGATTCTGCAATAAGTGCCAAAAGCTGTGCACTTGAAAAAAATCTGATTTCTGTGTTATGTTGTTTCGGTTTGCAAAAGAAATCATAATCTGTGGAATAATAGGATTTCAGGGGGTTTTTTTGTTCAATACATACCGAACCGTGAGCAAACTGTATCGTTGCATCACTAGTAATTACTGTCTTTTTAAAATATATTTCTTTATTATAAGGTAAAGATTTACTATGCACTTTATACATTAATTTTACTAGTTTGTTAATTTACTAAACTGAGTAGACTATTCAAGTTTAATATTTCTTTTGTGTGTCAGACTTCCATTTGATCTGACCGTAATCAGTTCTTAGCTCATTCGTTAACACCTATTAGGAATGAGTTGATGATTAACTACTGAGTTAATTATTTTCTCTTGTGAGTGAAATGTCAGAGGTAAAGTATATTGAACTCATTTTGAGAAGGAAAACTGAAAAAACACTGAAAATCAAAAACTATTCTAATCCTGAATAGAATGGATGATTGTGGATTATCTAAGGCTGCACTGTGGTGCAGTGGTTAGCGCTTGGCTCACAGCAAGAAGGCGCTGGTTTGATTCTGATTCTGGCAGGGACCTTTCTGTGTGGAGTTTGCATGATCTCCTCATGTATGCATGGGATTTTCTCCAGACACTCAGGCTTCCTCCCACACACCAAAAACATGGTTCAGATGTTGATTTGTGACTCTAAGGCAGGGATAGGCACCTCCAGGCCTCGAGGGCCGCATTCCTGCATGTTTTCCAACATACCGCTTTGGCATGTTCTAATTGGCTGGACACACCTTAACCAGGTACTCAGTCATGAGTAGGGCTTGGATATCTGGAAATCCTGCAAACACTGTGGCCCTCAATGACTTGAGTTGCCTATCCCTGCTCTAAAGTGTCCCTAGATGTGCATGTGACTGTGTGGCCCTGTGACAGACAGACAACCTGTCTAGGGTGCACCCCTCCTTCGCCCAACAGTAGCCAGGACAGGCTCCAGATACACTACGAGTGATATCACAGGTTTAAAAAATGAATGGATAAGCTGTTATAGAACACTAAGCCAACTCCTGTGAGAAAAAAAAAAAAGTTGAGCTAGTGTGAACTGTGCCAAATGAGGTCACATGCAAATATTATTTATAGCAAAAGTATAGGAGCTTAAAACAAAATGACAAAGTCAACATTCTTCACTCATTAGCATTAACAGAGTGATCCTGTTTGATCAAGCTCAAACCCTAATCAAACAGGATCTGTTTGACGATGTACAAAAGAAAAAGCGGGGGATTAAAACTTAACATTAAAATAATAATAGACACAGTCAGGAGGAAACTTGCTCACTGAACTAAAATTTAAAGCAACAATGCATTTGTAATGCATGGCCAAGAATCAATTCCCATTAGTATAAATGTGCAGTAATGCTTTTGTTATTTATTAATCAAAAGATGAACTTCTTTAGTGCAAATTCATTTAAACACCCACTCTGATGTGAATGCTCTTGTTGGTATTTATTTTTATCATATTATTTGTGGCATTTCTCACATATATAAAGAAAATTAAGCTCAAAATTACACTATTGATTTTTTCATTTTTTAAAACGGGACAAAAAAAAAATCAAATTAGAAATAGAAGTTTTTTTGTGACAGAAAATAGCACAAGTTCCCTGCCCTGCCAAAGTCTGAGCCAAAAAGTGTTCACATATATCAGGAAAAATCTGGAGGTCTTGACAGCTGTTAAAAAGGCCAGAATTCCTCAAATAGTGCGGCCCTCTGGCCGAACAAGTGTTTTGTTATCAGTGTTTGCTCTGGAATTCATTTGTTCTTAGCCCCAATTGTTTTTAAGATTTTTTCCCATTTCAACATCAACAACAAAACCGTGACACTTCTTATAAAAGATGTCTTTGTGGCAGGAGTTCAAAAAAATCTCAGCTGCCAGCCAGTCTGCATAATCACCCTAAAGTGGGAGTCCCACATCTGCGACAGCAGCCCTGCCCTTCCCATTTGCCTTGCTTTTTGTTCTCAATACAAGCCTTTCCAGAGCTCTTCCATTAGATAATGCTATTATCACTACAAAACTCATGGCAATTAAACACAGATTAAGCCACAATTCAGAGCCTGTGCATTAGTCTGTGCTCTATCATGGACCTATCTAATACACTTCTAATGCATTCAGGCAGTAATATCCTTACTCTAATCCTTAGTAATGTTCACAAGGGCACCTCCCCCTTGAGTTATATAAACCCTCCCCATTTTAAAAGCATTTCAGTTTGCAACGTAAAGAAGAAGAACCCGTCGTAGCCGCCGAACTTTTCAAAACTAAATCCTAAACTAGCTCTAAACTTGTTGGTCAAAACAGACAAAGTTTTTCAAGTCAATAAAAAGTGACTGTGAAAATAATAAATATACATTGTCTTTGCAGTGTGTTGGGATGCATTATGCAGGCCTGTCATGGAACCAGTGTGACCAAGGTCAGTTTTCGTTCTGTCCAGACCTCCTGAAGGAGTGAGAGGTATGTGACCATTTTTTACAGTGTTACGAACGCTTTCTTTTAACCTTTATTTTACCAGGAAATCTCTTTTACAAGGGAGTCCTCTTTAACACTCAACATTTTTTTCTGTTTGCCAATTAAAAGTTAGAAGGACACTCTCTATATGGCGAGTAATTGTTAACAAAAAATTATTCATGTTTATCTGCCCTCCTTTTGGTGTTTTTTTTTTTTTTCTTGCTCCACTTCTACTGTCCGCATGTGAGGTACACAACCTCATGGGATAGGAGAACCTATCACAGGGACAAACTTGGTGGACTTTCAGCAGAAAGATTAATGAAAAGTGTTGATTAAGAGACAGAAATGTCATGAGACTCTGACTACACCATGACCCTGATGCTAACCAACTGTTCTGTGTGTTGCCAGTATGCGACCACGGACCATTTTATTGTCAGACAATATGTTCAAAGACTATACTACACTATACTTTTCTTAAGTCTTTCAGAGTAAACTATATCTATATATGCTCATTAATTACCTCTGGCACACTGAAGAACAAAACATTTATGAAATAAAGGTTCTTTCGTGAGTTTTTTTCTACCCGAAAGTAAGATGACTTGTTCTCTCAGGCTCCACCTTTCCCTGCTTGTGGATGCCGCCCATTTTATGACAGCATCCTAGAGCCGATTATCTTCTTCAGCACATCAGGATGTTTTTCGACTGTCTCTGAGTCAGCTGATGCCATTTCTCTATGCAGGGGCGTGGAGAGTGGAGGGGCCGCTCCTCTTGTGGAGGTGCTGGGGGGCGCAGATGGTAATTCCCCTCTGCGCTCCGAAAGGGGCCTCTGATGTGCGACCTCCTTCAGATGCAAAAATCTCTTACATGTTACTAGAGTTATCTGAGTTTTTGAGATGAACCAGAAGAGTCATGTGGCTGAAAAAATATCTGCAAATAGGTGAAACTGCGGATAAAGTAATGCAAATAAGCAGAGGAACACTATATCTGTCTTTAGTAGCCCCGGCCATTGTTACACTGGTTCACAACACAAATACACTCAACATGTGCATGACTGTCCAAAAGGAGCCCGGCGTCTAAAGTAACAATAACATGTTAGACCTGAAATTTATTGAAGACAGGACACAACTGGAAGATTTACAGTATTGTGCATTTAAAATGAAAGTGTTTTGCTGATCACTGCTAACTGTGAAGAGAAAGTGTGTGTTTGTGTTAGCCTGGGGGTGGTACTAGCATCGCAGACTCTTCCTGGAAGGGGCTGTTCTCAATCTGTGACATCAGCTTGTGAAAACCTGTCATTCCTGTGGGTTGGGAGGAATGAATATCATAATATACTTAAAAGCTCAAAAAGTGGATTTTGCATGGTCATCATCAATAAATAAAAATAAAAAGAATGAATATGCTTTTTGGTTGGTTAAAAATATTGTTTGCTGGTAGATTTTTTAAAACCAGCCAATTTGGCTGGTGAGTCACCAATTAAATGCAGGTCACTCGTAACACAGCTGCAAACACAGATACATTGCTGCATGTTGTCTGCTTCATGATATCAGAACACTTTTATAATGATGGCAAAAGAATTAGGAATTCTTTCCAAATAGGGAGCAAGAGTAGTAATGAACGAGGCTAAAGGAGTGCAGATGTGAGTGTAGAGACATGGGAAAAACGAAAAGAAGAAAAGGCAGCAGAAAAACTTTGAAACCAGATCAGACTTGACATCCTGTTTCTGCAGCACAAGGCAACGGGAACGCAGACACAAAAGCATAAACACGATTCTCAAGTTTACATTTCAAATTATGAATTTTTCCTAAGATGCTTATGAGACATGAAAAACTGGAAAGACATGAAAAAGTCAATTTAAATGATAAATAAATTAAATTAGGCAGGTTTTCTTGTTCTTTTTATGAAGCTCCATCAATTTCACACATTCAGTGTACAAATAAATCCCCTAGAAAGTCAAATTAAATAACTCTAAGTGATTTTTCATCATGATAAATATGAATTGGATCATTTGAAGTTGACGTTTCCAGAACATGACTTGCTTGTGTAACTACTTCTTCATAGTGGCCACTTGATAACCTAAACTGGCTCAGCTTTACTTTCTTTTATTAAACATGCTTCAGTCTGGAAGTTAAAAGGGTCATAAATCAGCATTTAAACGAACATCTCAGCAGAAAGACAAACATAAATACCAACAGGTGTAGCTTTTACTCAAGCAAGTCCTACAAAGTGATTTTAGAAACAATTGGCCTTAGACATTTGTTTAAACATACTTTGTATTTATAAAGATTGAATATAAGCAAAGAATGATCCTACAATGATGGAAAGGAAACAACTGTCTCTTAAAAACACTTAAAATAATTTGAACGTAACATGTCTCTGGTCAGTTTTTATGATCGGTATCTTCTGCAATAACTGTGTGTTCCAGAAACATAATGCCCTTCTTAACAGTCATGAATGTGGCTAAGATTAACGACGGCGGTTACGCAGGAGAAACGTTGTGATTCGATGTCTGGACAGAATCTTTTGAGCTGTGGTGTGTCTTTACTGTCTCTTTCAAATGGGTCAGCATGCACATAGGCTGCATTTCCTACAATCCTAAAAGCTCATGAGAGCACTAACCCTGTAAGACTACACTTATCGATGCATATGCTTCCTCGGCTCAGTCAGACCAGCCACAGGAGAAGCTTTTATATGACAAACTAACCCCAGAAACATCATAAAGGGGTTTCATGTCATTTTTTTTGCCACGATAGCTACTAAAATTAATTTCCTGCATCATTTTCAGTCCACTTCTTCCATTTAAGGAGCAATTGTTCATTATTTACTTGACATTTCTCCAGTCAACGCTTTTATAGAACATTTTTTTTTGTTTTTTTTTAATGAAAATGTTACAAAATCACAAGTCAATTTTTAGGTGCTGCCCACAGACTAGAAGAAGCTTTCATTACAGCGTCTCAGAGGATCTGGGAGGACAGGTTACAGCCATAATGATGATGATTCAGAGCCATACCGTTGATTTAGCTGGAAATACAAGCAGAAGCTTTGTTTTAATCCACTAGCTAATGTTTGAATCCCAAAGCAATAGACCTAGACAGAAAGCAAACATGCATATAACATACTAACAGATTTGAGTAAGTAGAGCTACATTTAAGTGCATCATTTTGTGTCTTTTTTAACAATATTTCTTTAAAAAAAACAGATTTCATGGATTGCTAGCTAATTACCATGGGATGTGTGTTATGTAATGCCTTCTATGTATGGCTACACTTGGATTAACATGAGAGCATGAGATAAATGGGGCCCTAAATGAATCTCGACTTAAGTCCCAGTATGATCTGTAGGTATTAGTAAGCATCCCTGCATTTGTTTTTAATACAGCAGAATGGAGATCTTGCTGTGCATTTACTAACATGGATGGAGTGCACATTTTGTTGGGCCAGGGTTACCAGCTGACATCTGGCTGTAACTACTGGTGATGGCCAAGGGGGCAGGGTCAAACAAATTTATCATCATATGGATTACTCAGCAGTCTCTAATCCATGAGTGATTTCAAAGCAACAGTAACCTGGAAATTTTACCTTGTTTAATGTACCAGTGGGCAGGTTAGCAAATACACATCACTTAAATAATAAAAGCAGTAAGATGTTTTTTTTAATCCAAAAGACTTATGACTCTAATGTATTTAAATGAAAGTCTACAAATCCTTTAAATTCCTATTTTAACTGCCTTTTTTTTTTTTTTAAAAAAAGGGGAAATGTTCAGTCCTGACTTCAAATTGTGCCTTGCAAAGGTACAATGGAAAATCTCCAAATGGTTCCCAAAGATGACCGCAGCTTATTGCTCCCCGGGGGATTGGTCAAAAGCAAATGCCTCATTTTACTCACTCGGGTGTGCCACTAGTCGTGGCACTTTCAAGCTATCTGAACTGCGTTAAATTTATGCTCCACATTTGACCTGTGCTCTTTGGGAATTTAACCGAAAATAGCCTTTTTGCCTGAATCTATGCTGAAAGCAAAATTAAAGAACCCAGATGCACTTGTCTCAGTAACTATTATGGACTTGTTACATAATCAAATGAGTTCCTATTCATCCTAATATAAAAATTTCCAGTCATTTAATGCAGATAAAAAACTAAATTCTGGTTTTGAAAACCTTTTTATCAGTACAGTTATCCCCCCCTTCTTTGTGGGGGTTAACCATATATATGCCAATTCCCCGAAAACAGAGAACCCCCCATCCCCATAGCTGAAGGATGCCTGTTACCGGTCCTTACTCATCCAAAACACTTCGGATCATGCTTTGCAAAACATTTATTAAAGAACATTTGAGTATTGCTCAACCTAAAGAGTTAAAACAAAAGACTATACCGCAGTGACAGCATATTTTATGACACAAACGAGTAGTGTAACTCTGTTTATCTGTGCCTTAAATCCAGGATTTCCTTCTTCATCAAATAATAAACAGCTGCTCCGGATGATAACTATCCTCAGCAACAATCTTCTTCACCATATTAAGATTTTTTCGTCCGGTTCTGATAATACTGATGCCATTTCTCCATGCAGGAACATGGAGAAAGGAGGGAGGCTCCTCTCTGTGTGGAGATATATCTCAGCACCGCAAGAGTCTGGCGATACGACACATATGACGATACACGTCATGATCAAGAGAAAGAACCAAATAATATTTCACTATTTTTGTAATTAATCCTTCAGATTTATCTGAAAATTAATACATTGTTCTCAACAATAAAATTGTGAAATATATATTATTTAATGATCAAAACAATAAGCTCTGCAACTGTATCCCTTAAACAAGTTGCTGTTACTCAAGCAAATTCGTGTTTCTTTTTTTGGTCATTTAGGAAATATTGTAGGAACTACATGCTTGGTTTTAAGTAAGTAATTAAATATCGTTTTGGCAGTATCTGCAAATAAAGTATCGCAATATTTCACTGAATTGATATCGTCTTATTCCTTACTCAAGACTGCACACAAACATTAATGTAGTGTTTTGATCAACAAACTATTCAAATCCTCATCTTTATGATGGCTTTCCTGCACTTTTTCCTACAACTGTCACGCGTCATAGTCCCACTATTTTTTTTTTTTTACCCATTTTTGATAAGTTCTTGTTTTGATATAAAATTGTAGCCAAAATGGCAACAACCAAGGAGGCAAATAAATTGACTTTAAATCAATTTAACAAAAAACAACTGACCTTTTGACCCTGCCCACCACTCCTCTTTTTCTAAAGTCATGTTGTTTTTTTTTTGTACAGTCATCCAACCAATAATGCAAAGGACCAAGCAGGAAGGCAACCATTATCTGGAGTGCTTTGCTTAGGCCTGATCAGAATCAGTTCCACATTCCTGCTGTCTCAGAACAAAAACTCCCATTGACATATTCTCCGTACAATAATACACCTTGGTTTTGTCTTATTTGTTTGTGTATAGATAATTCAAGAACAAGCAAAAGCCTGATTGAGTGGCACTTTGTTAATAAACATTTTTGCAAATGATTTATTTTGATGAATCAAAATTCCTCATACTTATTCTTTTTTTTTAGAAGTAAGGCTTCTTGATTTTCTTAAAGCCTGCCATGCAACAATTATGTAATTTCATTAATGACAAATCTGCTTATGTGCAGTTATAGATCCACAACAATCTGTAAGATAGCTTTTAATCAATAAATTATGACAGGATGGATGGGCTTCTTTCACTGACACTCGAATGGTTCTTGCAGCAGCACATCAAACTTTATATAACTCCACATGTAAAAAAGAAAAATCTGTGTGAAATGACTTACAGCTCAGACACACTGCATGCTTTAGTCCCAACATCTAAGGCCAAAAAAACAGGCAAACATCTATGAGGCTCATGGGTACACCACTCTGTGAGCCCGTAGAGAGAACATAGTTTTTTTTAGGGCATACTGCAGCAAACACTTAAACATTTAAGGGTAAGTAAGAGCGAAGTAGTTGAGAAACAGGCCCGTCAAACACATTTTTCTTTTTTTTAACCCCTCCAAAACCTGCGCACTCCACAAGGGGCCCATTAGTGCTTTTCCAGTGAAAATTGCATGATCATTTCATGCCCGTTGCACGCTCCATGCTTGCAACTTGACTGTTAGAAGTTAGGAAATTAGACAATCAGAGTGTAGTTTGTGCGGGCATCCTTAGGGCACTTATGTATTACCCCCACACCCTGAGCGTGCGGCATTTGCACACGGTCAGTAAGGAGTCAGTGGACGTACCTCACTAATGACCAGAGTGAGGTTTTAGGGCATTGTACTCTATGCATTGTACATACTTACTTTTTCTTATGAATAATTCAAGAAACACTTTCCACATGCACAACAATCATACAATCCATTTCCATGACGTCCCTTAAGGGGTCTGCGTGAGCCCCAAGGGAACTGCAAGACACACCTGTGCTCACTATAAAGTGCTACTCCAATCATCTTTAGGTCGGTTATAAAAGTGTTCCAAGTTTTTTATATGTTTATGCCATTTTTAGCCCATTTTTTTTTAAGTGTCATTTCCTTGGACACAGGTTCTGCAAAGCAGCCGGAGCACATTATAAATTTACCTACAGTCTGAGTTGTGGGTGGGACTGTTGCCGTGGAGTAAGCCATTTCCCACCTCTCTAAGACCCTCCACGGGCCCGGACATCCCAAAACCCTGGAGCACTCGTACAGGTCAACCCCCCTAAAGGTGCATGTGACTGATGCATTAGTCTGACAGGAGGACAGAATTACACTCCTGGATATTACAGCAGTTCAGCAAAAGTTAATCCCAGAGAGCTGGCAGATGTCCTATGAAAACCTGACAAAACAACTGTTTTTTTTCCCAGTAAAACGAGCGTGCCCAGTAAGAATCTTTCATTTTAAAACAGGGGCTTATCCTCCATTAAGAGCATTGAGTATAATGCAATATTCTGCTAAGAAAATAAAAAATAAAAATTCCATTAACGCTTTCAAAAAACCTTTTTCTTCCTGTTTGTGCGCCACGACAAAAGGTTAGAAAAGTTCTGATGTTCCAACATTTTACTAAGTAAAGAAAATCTGTCATGTTTTGGTATCCAAAATGTCATAGGATCCCTGCTTTAAAAAGAACTAGAATCTCAAATAGACCCACGATGTCTGTCATTTTGATACCTGACTGTTAAATAGACACCATTTATTTTATATTTATTACATTTTGTGGGATGGTTGTTATCATTGAGTGGTAATTTACACTGAAAGCCCTGTTCGAACCCATTTTTGAAGTTAAAAATATTTTAATCATTATTTTAATGCTGTCATGGATCTGACATATATTTAAGTAAGTTAATAAAAAGGTTATATAATTAAATACAATAATTGAGGTGCTTATATTGCTATATTATTAGCTTATTGGCTTACATAGGTGAAATATTTACAAAGATATACCAGCGATAAAATAAAAACATGTTAAAAGGTGGGGTGACCATAATAGAAATGTCAAATCTCTGTCACAAAACTATCCACAAAGAAATATTTATAACCTTTTTTAACGAGCCAAAGTGAAAGATGAGTGTGTCACTATGTGGTCAAAAAATATCTTGACGGTCTTAACTTGAATCCTCTTGGGTTCGCCTGCCAAACAATGTCCCATTAAAGTCTTATGATTATGTTGATTTTAGACATAATTAAAAAATCGGTGTAGTTTTCTAATATAAATTCATCTCTGAGCTGTGGGCGGTACAGTTGGCGTGGTGTAAGCCAACCTACACTCTCACCGTTTATCTTACAGCCCCTCTTAATTTTTGCCCACATCATCGGGGCAACACAAATCCAGATTTGCAGTTTTGATCCAGATACCAGCTCAAACGATGAAAAAAAAGACGTACATGGATCTATTTGTCTGCAAGTGTATGCATTAGAATGGAGAAGAGCAGGGAGCTAATGTAATGTAATGTAGCGTAATTTGTATATAACAACTACAAACTCTTTCATATTTTACTTTCTCATCTATTCCTGATTCATCACAATCTGAATGAAGAAAACGCAGATTAAAAATGTCCTCCATCATGAAAAAAATGCACATTAAAACACCAAAAACACAGTTTTCACTGTAGTGTAGAGTCTTTAAACAACAGGCTGCAAAAAGCTGGAGCAGCGAATTCGCTTTCTACTACCTCCTCATGGGTAACGCTTTCTGTGCAAATGTCTGCTATTTATCAAGTGACTCAGAGACTGTGGAGTTAACTCAAGCGTCAGAACTCCTTTGTCTAAGTGATTAATAGATCAGATTTTTTGCTGACTACTGACTATGATAAAGAAGTTTGAAAAAGAAGATAAAATGAAGAAGATGGATTCCGTGCAAAAATAATGTTTTACAGTCATTCCTAAGATAAATAATATAAACCATTCAAGGCAAAAAAAAAAAAAAAAAACTGCAAGTATAAAAGCAGTTCCATCTGGATTTTGAGTAAACCATCACAGATGGAACAGATAAGCATTGGAATTTGAATTATAGTCAGATTTGTGACAGAGAGAAACTATTAAAATAAGAAAGAATTAAAGAAGCGTCAAATTTAAAAAAAATTTTCATTGGAAATGAACTTGGATTTCCATCTGATGTAAGAGCATCTGTGGGAGCATGTGCGTCATCCCACCTGCGATTACCCAGTTGGTCCCTTTCCTAGGTGATAAAGATCCTTTTATCAAACTGTGAGGCAGATTTGGTCTACGTCATGACAGCATGCAATCAGGAGGTGAACAGAGCTCTGCAGTCCCACGAGAGCCAAGTCTCAGAGGGTGCATCCCCTGTAAGGGAGGGGGCTATCCTGTGCTAAACACAAACAGATTTGCACTAATCTGTGCTGGAGGTCTCCATGGAGCCACAGAGAGAAATCTAGTGCAAATTCAGAAGACTGCAGAGAAGGAACAACAACATGAATACTCACATATTTAGCAGAGAATTGGATTCTGGATTAAAGGATTTAAAAGAATACACTTTGTAATCATATATCATTTATATCTTCAAAAGTCTCTCAGGACTAAAAGAATATAATATGTCAACGAACAAAATACACTGCCAAACCCATTAGAACTACTCCGGCCCTTTTTGGAGTAGACACAGCATTTCCTCCAAATGCTAAATGGGAATTAAGGCGATAAATAATGCAGGTCGCCATGATGGATTAGTCTAATCTTAATGCGGCTGCTCTGAATTGATTGTAGTGAAACAGGAAAAGAAGTGAGAGGCTTTCACAGGAATCCTAAACACATAACTTCACTTACATTTTTTTGTTGTTGATGAAAACCCAGATTTATAAAGCCCTCGGCGTAAACTGCTCCATCAAATCGTTCTACTCGGACAAATCTAGAAAAAAAGCGCAAACCTTGGAGAAAGACAGCAGTTCAACCAAAGTTTTAGGTGCTTTTCAGTTTTTTACTTTAGAGGAATTCAGTGAATTTGAGAGGAGGGCACAAATGGTCAAATACAGTTATAACAATGAAATACAGAACCAATTATTGTTGTTCACCTTTCGGCACATCTCGTCAGGGGTCACCACATGTCATTCTGACAAATAGAACGACTGAGAAATAACCTTCTATTTCTCAATAGAAGTCTATGAGATTTTGTCCTGCTTGAAACCAGCAGGTACTTCCTTTATGGAACACGAGAGGGGAGGGTTTAATATTTCCAGTGCTTGTGCTGTCAATGGCTTTCACTGATTCACACATTTTCCTTGGCAGATAGTTTTACCCCGAATGCCCTCCCTGATACAAGCCAGTATTTTATCAAGGCTGTGTACCGACACAGACTTGAGTCTCATTGTGAACCCAAAATTGTCATTGAACATTTTTTATCAGATATTTGAGAATTGTGAAGGGATATAAGCAGGGATATACTTCGTAAATAGGTGTTTGTCTCTGCTCTGAAGTATTGGGATTACTTTAGCAAGTTACATGGTTTAGGAATCTCCAGTTTTGTAATGATAAATTCCTTATGTATCTCAGAGGCTTAGATGCCATTTAACACATTTTTTTGTTTTTACGACTATCATATCTATATCATCCCAATTTGCAGTTAGCATAATCTTACTTTTGTTCACATCAGAGAGGAGGATTGCATTTGGGATCTTGGTGATGGGAGGGCTCTTTACTTTGTTGATTTTGCACTTTGAAATTTCAGCTGCCAAATCTGGACCCACTATTACAAAATAGTTATTAAAGCCATTTGTTGCTTCATTAATATTATAGTTTTGACCCTTCTCATCATCAAAATAATCTTGGTATTTTCTCTTTTTTTGTCCCTTTTTTATTTATTTAAAAATCTGCCAGTACTTCACATTGGTTTTATTTTTGTACAGTAGATTATTAAAATAAACAGCTATATTGTGTTGTTTTATTTCAGCTAGTATATTTTTACATGGTTCGCACTGTTCTGTTCCGTTTCTCTTGACATTGTTTGGAATTGTGTCTTTTAAATGCATTTTGTAAACCAGTCATTTACCGGCGACATTTGGCCGATTTGTTTAGAATTGATGAAGTGGGCAGTTCTTATCCTACAGAGCACATGACTAAGACGGGTAGAAAATGTAATCTTAAAAGGATTTTTAAAAGAAACTCTAACATTATATCCAGTCTCCTGGTGGTATTTCATACATCATAATTATTTCACAAATTGCTTTCTCCTTATTGAAGAGCTGTGCAATCAGGTCTTCATGTACACTGTAAAAATTGTCAGTAATTTTTAACAGTAAAATCATGACAGGAACCATAATAAGAAAAGTTCAATTAACTGGTAAACCCTAACTGGTAACAATAAAAAATAATAATTGTTACCCAAAAAGACCTTTCAAAAGAAAAAAAAAACATTTTTACTGTAATGTTTGGAGTAACACCTTATTGTTCAAGATGAAATACTGGCAACTACAGCTGCCAGTTTTTTGCTGTAAAATGTACAATATTTTTTACAGTGTAATCGAGAGCTGTTAAAGGATAATTAGGCATTGTACGGATCCTTTATTCAATAGCTATGCTGTCTTTAAGCTTTTTGCAGCACCAATCAAATCGTCTTCCATTATTTCTATACTATTGTACTATTTAATTGCACCTCACATGTCTTAAGAAGCCATTAGACACATCTCCACTGATTCTACTGCTTGTAAATGTGCATATTTCAATGAATACTGCACAATAAATTAAACAAAACAAGGATACCAACCATGCGAACTTTACAGTACTTTCTGTGATTTAATACAGTGGAACAATTTGTTCAGAGAATACTTTAATTCTTCCAAATTTGTTGCTAATCGGACATCTACAGAGCACGTCTGCCCTCAGATGTCATGAATCAACCAGGCTTAGTGGTAGCAACTTCAACATTTAATAAATAAACTTTGACATGACAAAACTAAGGGAGCAACTAAATAGTGACAAACAAGAAAAATCAGACAGTTAAATAAATTTAGAGTCAATTGACCAAAACCAAGACAGCTGTAAACCCCAAAACCCTAAAACAGAAGTGAAAAACCAAACTCAAGCGCTCAATCCTCAGATTCTACCAATGCAAAAGAGTCTATCCACAAAGACAGAAGAAGTGTTTTCAATAAACACAAGGTTTATGTGATGCATAGTGGTGTGTATCTTAAGGGGACCATGAAGCCGCTCTATTTATAGCCTCTCCAGAACCCTGGCACTGTCATTTTCTGTCTCCTAACATGCTCACACAAAAACACAAAGACGACACCTCTGTATTTACACCCATAAAACATTTACCAAATCTATCCGTTTGTAAAAAACTTGGACAAAATCAAGAAATAGTTCATTGGAGATAACTCAAACGTTCCACGAGTAAAACAAGAGAAATTAAGATAAAAAAGATCATGTAAAGAGAAGGCAAAATGGACAAAAAAAACGGTGACCATCAAAGCTGTTAGCGAGAGAAGAAGGCTCTAACTGAAACAGGGTCACTGCAATGCCACAGATAAACCAACAGATGTTAGATGGTGGTCGACTGGCGGCTAGGGCTTACGAGAATCCCAGGATTGCTGGGGTTTTATGCCTACCTCAAACACTGTTTTATCTAACCATGCTTTTAGGACAATGGCAAATGGTGTATGCTTATAGAGCGCTTTACTACCTTCTTAGAAAGTCCAAAGCACTTTACAGTCACAGTCCCACACGCACACACATTCACACAATGATGCACCGCTGAACACTGGCGCCAATCTATAACCACCAGCAGATATGTGGGGTTCAGTGTCTTGCCCACGGACACTTCCACACATGGACTGGCAAGGCAGGAACCAAACTTAAGATCATCCGAGGAGAGGTTGACCGCTCTACCTCAGCACCCTGTTTTAGGACAATAGCAATAGAACATATTTTGAGCATTAAATAAAAACAACACCAAATTGGCATTAGGCTGAAGAATTCACAAAAATAGCTTTACTCAGGAAAAAGTATTTTTACTTGGCCTTCCCAAAATGTGAAGGATAAAGGAAATGCCCAGAGGATTAAAGAGGCAACAGTGCATGGCGCATGGTCACTTAGTTGACATTAGCAGACTATTATTCATATCTGTCTGCTCAAATATGTAGTTGTGCTTGATGCAAAATATCTCTCAAAATCTTGAATCGATTCTATTTTGATTCACAAGATCACAACTAGATGAACCAGAACCCAACAGTAGCTGGGTAAGCCCAAGCTCCTCTGAGACCCAAATAACTATTCAATTTTAATTTATTTTGTAAATATCCATTTAAACCCAACATATACTGTCATGAAAAATGCTTTTTCACATAACTGGTTATACAGATGAACAAGACTCTAAAACATCAATTTTAGAGATTGATCGATCAATCGATTAGACAGTTAATCAATCGATTGATTGTTCCATGTGTTCTTAGCCCTATGATAAATTTAAGTTAATATTTGGATTATTTTTAAATTGCAATTCAATCTTGTGCCATACATTGTAAAGAAACATTAAATAAAATAATACTGACACAAACCAATATGAAAAAAGTCTGTAAAACTCTATCCAAGTTGTGTGGAAATGACTAAACTCACTGTTTGTTGAGCCATACAATATCTAGAAAAATGCAGTGTGTAGAAGCTAAACAACACCTTGAAGAATGATGCATTAAAACATTCATAGGCAGATGAAAGTAAGCCCTGTGACGATAAAACTACAACTTCTCAGGTTGAAATTTCCAAGTGGTCTCTGAGTTTTTTCTTAACTAACTTTTCTATTGAGGGATTGGTTTTCTTCTGGTATAAAGCTCATTAGCTTTCAAAGACAACTGAGAAAATGAAATGTTTGAGGCAGAGCTCTGTCAACAAAGATCTGCCAATAAACCAATAAAGAACTTTATTAGTAATTTAAAAAAAGACTGACATCTCTATGATAGACACACAACTTAGGACTTCTTAAAAAACTTTGACCACCAATCAACTGAGGATTAAATTTGCTTAAGCAGTCTCCACATCCTGGAAGATAACTTTCTCTAGGGAGAACTGGATAGTTAAGAAAATCCTCAGAAGCTTACATAAGCATCTCTCGTCTTTAATATTTCTTCTACAGGAAATTGATTTATTACAAAGAGACAGTCTGCAGAGTTTGAGTAACGTTTTTTTTTTTTTGCTTTTTTTTTGCTTTAATTGCCATTTTAAACAAGCGTTTGAGAAAACAAAGACTTTTTTGAGAAGTGGTTGAAGGTCCTCCTTCAAATAACAAGCTCTGAAAGAATTAGATAGTCAGAAGTTACTAATAAAATACCAGAAAGGATCAACGCAGGGAGACTGTGCCTCATTAATGGCTTCACTACAGCTAACAAATGTTAGAGATACAAGAAGTGCACCACTGACCATTAGTCTTGAACATCCTATTTTCTAATTTCTGCCTTCCCACAAGGCAACAAATCCAACAAAAAGGAAAACATCTGAAAGGCCCATCTACTAATTAAAGACACACAACATTTGATCTACAAAAAACATAAAGCATTGTATATGAAGCAATGTTTTACTTTATCTTATTAAAGATCAACAAGATAAGATTTTAAACTTTTTTTTTTTTACAATACATTATAAAAAACAATTGAACAAATATTGTGTTTTTGTCGCTTCTGTCGGAGTGGAAATCCAGTCCACTGTAATGAAAATTGTGTTTTTGGTGTTTTTTTTTTTTTACATGTTCTTGATACAAACACTTGTAGACAAATAGATCCATAAATGTCTTTGTTTTCCTCATCTGAGTAAAGCGTCTGCCTCAAAACTGTACAGCTAGACAGCTCCAATGTTGCTCGCCATTTTTGTTGCACCAGTATTGTTAGCTTGGGGTTGTGAGGGGCTGTAAGCTAGCAGGAGAAAGTGTAAGCAATAGGATCATGGCAAGGCTTATCGAGTCTGCGCCAACAATACCGCCCCACAACTCAGAGGCAATTTAAAAAAAAAACTCCTGTGGTATGCAGAAACACTGTCCAAGAAAATGACAGATTTTTTTATTTGACTAAAAAGGGAATATTCATTATTGAAAAATCACTGGAACACTTTTACTAAAGATCAAAATATGATTGGAGTGGAGCGTTAAGCACAAAGGAAGCCAGATACATTTTACATAATAAAATTAGTACCTGAAGTCATATATTGTGGCAGTTTCTTTGGTTGAGATATCTAGAAAGCACTTGGAAACTTCACTCGGGCTTCACTTTCTGCCTGTTATTTATCAACAAATGCTTTTCACTACAACTCATTAAACAAGAAGAACATTTTTCAAAGCTTGTGGAATTCTTCGGATTTACATTGTGGGCTTTTATCCTGACCAAAATGTTTTACTTGCCGCTTTTTGTTTGGTGGATAATCTGTGTTTGTTGACACTGCTGCTGAACCAGGGTTCATATAGTGTGGGCCAAGCAACCAGAAAAAACTGGAACATTCACATATCCTTAGCCCACCAGCTAACAACTGGGTTGCTCAAAAAGTCTGTTTTTTTTTTTTTAAATATCACATAAAATGAACACCTGAATTTTCTTATCTAGGACAGAAGAGAAACATGTGCAGTTTTTTAGATAAAAAAAACAGTTTTCTCCAAAAGGCTTAATGACTGTTGACTCTGAATTTTTGTAAGTGAAGTACCTGGATAAGGAGACAGATGATTTTCCAGTGTTTAATACTCTGGTTTCCCTCAAAAACGTGGTTACAAGAGAAATCGGTGCAGGATTCTCAGAGCCCAAGTACATCTCTGGCTCCCTTGTTCCCTTGTTGTTCAGATGACTGACATAATACAGGTCACCGGAGGGGATTAACTGCTGGATTAAACCTTGACAAATGAGAACTTCATGTAACAAAAGCCAAAATAAACCCAACTTTGAAGTTCTCTAGAGACCCTTGATCTTAACAGGGTCTGAAGGTGTGATTGGTTGAGTGGCACGACTTCAAACCGGCTGGCTGTCTTAACAGCTTCATCTAAATAGTCATTTGAGACACCCTGTTGCAGAAAGGCAGCGTGTCAGACACTTGTAACAGGATGCTACTGAAAAAAGTAGCCAGTACAGATAAAATCTACAAAAGTAGTTACTGATAGACTTTACTGTATTTGTAACATACATTGAGTAGTAGTATTCCAGTGTAAAAGTTATTTTGAATGAGGATCAGCAGCCTTCCACATGTTACCCTAACAAGAGCCACAAACATCAACCTTTAGGAAAAATAAGAAACTGATCTAAATTAATGTTATTTTTAATATTTTGATAAATAATAATGAACTGGGATAAATTTTTCCTAAAAAAAGCATAAACAGAAAAAATAGCACTTGTTTTCCAGACTATAAAATGATAGCTTTTAAGAGAGGTTCACAGTACTTCCTTTCAAAATAAAAGACCCTGTGCTACATAGGATCGGCTCAATGCCATAAATTCAGTAGTAAGAAGTGTAATGTCAACAGTAATTCAATATATATATCACTGTTTGTAGTGCAGTTCAGTCAGAAATTCATATCTCTAACAACAAAAAAATAACTCAGAGCTAATTAAGTGACTATTACAATATTTTTCAAACCATAAGCCGAATTTAAAATCCTTAAATCTGTTCACAAATAGAATAGATAATCCGGGGAGCTTCACGTGACTTGTGTGTTTTTTTACTTTACAGTTACTTTATAAAATTAAAACATGTTATTTTTCTTTAAACAGAGATCCTAAATGAAGGTTGAGAATGCTCAGTGATGCAGGCAGAGTGGCACAAACAAGACTTCACTCTGATTAAAAAATACTGGGAGGGATTACTGATGGGAATCAGCTGTGGGGCTCCTGGGAGTGACAGCAGGGGCTGATGGGAAGTGAAGTGTGGAGAACCAGGAAGTGCTAGAACTCTGGAGATAGTTCTTGCTGAAGGCCAGAGGGGGAGACAGAGGACCGACTCCTGACAGTTTCTTCCTCCCATACATGTGTTAAATAAAAAAAAAAAAAATGAAATCCCCCGTACACTCCAAACTATTATTTCTAACCTGTTGTTGAGTTTTTATTGCTGTTTTCCACCAGGTGTATTCATTTAAAATTGTCCATTAAACTTTCAAAAGCACAAGTTTGCATAGTGAACTTTAAGTTTCGATCAATCGGTTTTTTAATTGTGATTTTTTTTTTTACTTCAGGTAAATAAACCTATACAGGTGTGTGGTCCCTAAAAGTTTAGCTCACTATTCTGCAAACTCCTTCAGACAGCATAATAGAGAGCAGCACTTCCTATTCTTAGAGAAGAGACATTTACAAGGCTGAAAATAAAATGTCACTCTAGTTATAGAAATGCCAGTCTCCAGTTTAACACTTTGTCAAATAATGACTTAAGAGACTCGGCATCTCTGCTGGAAAATATGATCCTCATTTCATGGGATTTAAAGTTTAATATTTGATGGCTGAGCAGATGTTATAAAATAGAAATCATCGTCTCTTTGAATAGCATATCCAATCACCTCCATGCTGATGAAGCAAGATCATTACTTATGCAGCAGGTCCAGCCATGGTTTTATAGTTAGGCGTGAAGCATTCAGGGGAGTAGAGAATAAAGCGTCTTTTTGTATCTCTGAGGTGATCCTTCTATATCTTACATCGAACAATGAATTCAGCAGCAGCGGACAGCCTTGACGGACACGCTGAAGATAATGTCAGCATATGCATAAACATGTTTGGCTGTCAACACTCCGGCACCTTGGACTGACTCATCTGGAGCCCAGCTTCAAGCAGGTGCTAAAGGCCTCAGAACTGGCTGCGTCTCACGTCTTTGAGAGGAGATCACGCAAAAGTGTGGGCAGGAAATTGTTGGCAGTCATGCCCAAGAGGAAAACATGGATTTACATGTAGACTCCTATGTGCATGTCCTTGTAAAAAGTCATCTCCAAGGCAAATGCTTCAGAAGACAACACAAAGATGAAACTGCAGTGAAACTGCAGCCTCACAAATACTCAACAAAGGTCACTCTGAGTCATTAAGATTAAAAGCAAAGCTTCCAACAGAGAGACGGCCTCCTGCTACATGGAACAACTTCAATAGAAGCACTTCTAATCAAATCATTCAGTCCATTTAAATTCTGACTCTTTAATCCCAAATAATCAGTCGTCTTCTAATTTAATACACGTCCCAGGAGGCACTTCAGCACAACACATTCATCCTTTAACCCAAGTTTGAGCAAGAACAGAAAATGCCAGATAGCTGCATGAGAAGGGCTGGTATCGACAATAATTTCCAGAATTGATTCGATTCACCAGATTCTGGATCAATTAGATTCTGCCTCTCCTGGAGGGCATTTCAGTTTGGCCACTATAGCATTACACCTTAATCCAGAGAAGAGGAAAGTATGAGCAAAAAAACTGTGTTTTAGACCACAAATGGTTACTTTAAACAAACTTTCTTAAAAGAGTTTGGAAAATTCATGCCTATAAGTACCGTTTTTAACGGTATTCAGCCAAGCGTATAGGTAAATAAATAAATACATAATAAATACAAGAATTCTAATATTTTGATCTTTATAAGGAAAAATATCAAAGTTTAAGAGAAAACAATTAGATTCCCTTCCATGTTTGTTTTGGACAACACTTCTTCTACCACTGCCTGTAGCAAATAATTATACTTAGATGCAGCACCCTCTAGCTTTAGAGGAAACAATCGTTGAAGGACAACCGCTGTTTACTGGGAAAATAACAAATATATGAGCCTATTTATGTCTACAAAATATATACAGTATATAAAGTAACTAATTTTGTCAGCAGTGTATGTTTAGGTCAACCAACCATTAGCATTAGCCGTCCTATGGGAAATCCCATTATACATTAGCATCAAGCTAGTAGACTTTAGCATTATGTGTTAGATCATTCTCTACTTTTATGGATTGATTATTCTATTAAGCTTAGATCAGTTCAGTTCGACTGATCGATTTTATGAACCCAGCCCTATTTATAAGCACAACTCTAAAACTCAATCTGAATTCTTCACTTCTCCCTTCCCCTTAGCCCTTCCACTTCAATTATCCCTACAAACGGAGAGTTATGAAAAAATATTGTCTCATATGTCAGACGTCACTTTTGTCGATGACGTCATCAATAATCGCCGGTTCGCTAGCGTTAGCATAGAGCTTCCAGCGTGGTTTTGTAACTTTAAGAAGATCAAACTCTGGTTGTTAGTTGGTGTGATTCACACTCACAACACCTGCTTTACAACACTGTTTTCCTTCAGTTGGCCACATTTTGCTTTCAAGTCCCACTCCAATGAAAAATGAGTTATGTTGTTTTTAAAATTTTATTGTAGCATTTTTCTCATGATGAAGGGCATATATGAAGACAAAACTTCTGAGTATTTATTTATTTAAATTGTTGTAACTGAGGACCAAAGAAAAAATTGTGTAAAAAAGCATGTAGTTGTTACAAACTACAATCAGCAGACCACCAGCTCCCTGCTCCATTCCGATGCATCCACTTGCAGACAAACAGACCCATGTTCATCTCATTTCAGCCAGCATCTGGCTTGAAACTGTACAGATGGAAAGCTCCAATACTCCTCGCCATTGCTGTTGCACCACTAATGTTAGCTTAGAGTTGTGAGGGGCTGTAAGCTAGTAGGTGGGAGTGTAAACAAAGCTAAAGTATGATGGGAAATGAGAACAGGCTAACTCAAACGTGAGACTCTGATAAACCTCTGCTGCTCTGCAGAAAATAAGTCCTAAAAAAACAACACAAGTTTTTTTTATTTTATCTGGGAAAGTTTACGATAGGTCAAAAGATGATTGGAGTGGGACTTTAAAACAGTTTCCATGGTTGAAGACGTCCAAATTTAAAATAAACATGAATCTTGTTTAAACATTGAGCAACAAAATCCTACAAACTGCGTGTGGTCTTACAGGGAGCTGTAAAATAATTTGTTTTAAAAACGTTTCTAGATTTTGAGGAACATCTTGAACATTTGTTTAGGTTGCTTGATGACCCACTCATAGTGGGATTTATGGTTATTCCATTCTTCTTGTCATGAAGCCATATTAAAAATGTGCATCTTTAGTTATTATATTTAGAAATATTAATCATACATAAAACAACCAAAAACTAAAGTAAAGAAATAAAACACAGGAATATGTCTTAGTATCTATACAAGAAGAAAGAAGTTGCACAGCACGAATGTCTCTCTCTCGCTCACACATACAGCACTAAATGCAAAAGAATGCAAGCACATATATGTTTTATGTTCTTGTTCTTACCTTGGCACTGAAATCCTTGCTTTCCAAACCCCCTGTAAAAAGAGAGAAGACTGACGTGAACACTGGTCCACTCTTGAAGCTCGCTCACATCAGGCAACGTTCCTCATTCATTCCAAGGACACACTGCTAAATGTTATACAGCCTTCTGAAAAATAGAGAGTACACCATCTTTGCAATTCATTCTAAAAAAAAAAAAAGAGAGAACGATAAAAAAATGTAGGTATTTGTTATACCAACTAAACAAATGCAAAAATGAAAAAGCACTCTAAAATGATCAAAAACTTGTGATTTAAAAGCTTAGAAGAAAAAGTAATCAGTTCTTTGTATGATGTGTGTCCTGTATGATTGCATCAACACTCCAGAAAACTCAAATTCATAGTGTTACTAATGACGATTACCCTTTTCACTTCTTTCTTCTTTCTTTTTTTGCATTTATCCAAGTTCATGTTCACTGATTGCCATGCCATACCCAACCATCATCCTTCCACCTCTGTGCTCCACAGTTGATAGTTGTGCTGGAGTTTGAACAAACATCCTGTAGCGTCTGCAGCAACATTCATACAGAGAAGGAGCTGCAGCTCCACAAACATGATCTGCTGTATGAAAAGACGCTTTCCATCATCAACCCTTGCAACAAGCCACACAGCATGCCCACCTGATATCTGTGTGTACTTTAATGCTGCATTCACTCGGAAACGCACGTCTGAACAACCACTATCAACAAAGACTCCATGGTGTAGCGGTAGGGCGGTCAACCTCGGATCAAAAGACTTCAGGTTCGATTACCACCTTGCTCGTCCATGTGTCGAAGTGTTCTTGGGCAAGACACTGATCCCCAAGTTGCCTCTGGTGGAAGGTTGGCGCCAGTGTTCGGCTGCAGAGCCACCACCAGTGTATGAATGGGTCTGTGATTGTGGAGCGCTTTGGGCCCTCGAGGAAGGCAGAAGACGCTGTATACACCATTTACTACTTAAACCAATGTATAACCGCATTTCAGTCTTTAGTGTACAGAACTCTCGCATTTTTAGTTTCTATTTGGCCTCTACGTACAAAACTAAGCGTGTGTCCAGGTGAACTTTTGACCAATCGAGGACTTAGTGACGTATCGGTAGCACCCTTTTCAAAACACAGAAGTCTAAATTCTTAAAACAAATAATCATAAAGGAAAAATAAGGATTGCAGTTTGTGCCCCTAAAAGAGAAAGAGCCTGAAGCAAGACAATTCGCTCATAGTCTCTTCTAACTGTAGATACATGGGCTAATATTGGGTAGAGACAGGCCTGTGTGAACACCGTATGCCAAAAGTGCGTTTTTGAGAGCGCCATACATACCTGGTGTGTATTAGAAATGTGAATCTTACAACGACTCACAATTCAATTCCATTCCGATTCTTGGGGTGCTTATTCGATTCTAAATCAATTCTCGATTCAAAGGAAATCTTTTCATAAAGAAATGCATTTCTTTATGATGCAGTGCAAACTTTTACTATTCAGACCCTCTAGGATTTTGCAGCAGATTTTTATGATTGTTGTTGCCTGAAGTGTCTGAAGTGCCTGCTGTTGCGGCGACTTTTGAGAAAAGTTGTGACAAAAGTTGCAATGTTTTTTAATATATAATTTTTTTGAAAAGCCCCTAAAAATGTTCATTCATTCATCTTCTTGTCTGCTTTGTCCCTTTTGAGGTCTAATTAAACAAAACGCTAACCACTGCACCACCGTGGAGCTCAGATGGGACAGGATGAATCTCTTTTTCTTCTTTCGATACTGCAGCACAGCACTCATGCTCAGTATGCTCCACTAGCCTTCAAAGACTACTACGGTAGCCATTTTGTGACAAACATTACAGCTTGCAAGTAAGCTAGCAGGTTCAAGCAATTAAATGAAATACATTTATTGCAGGAATATGGAAAAAAAATTTAAACCAATTCTTGGATATCTAGAATCGATTCTGAATCTTTAAAAATGAGAATCTACTTTTGAATGTGAATCGATTTTTTCCGACACCCCTAGTATGTATGAAGCGTAACATTTGAATGTGATTGCTGTGATGCTGCAGGAACTCAAATCTCTTGGGTTAGATTATTTAGCAAATTCTACACCCAGAAATCTGATCTTCCCATACAAATCCAGAAGAATGACTGTTTTCTTATAAACCAAATGCCTTTCTTCCCAGAAACCATTGCTTCAGTCTTTACCATTGACATGTATATCAATGGACTGCTCGACCCCTCCCTCCTTGTGTTCCAAATAGGAAGTGCCCAACAGTTTCAAGAAAGGCAAAGTCCCATAGACTTCCAATGAGAAATAGACAGTTATTCAAGTTATAAACTGACCAATCAGATGCCTCAGTCAAAGCATGTGGTGCTCGCTGGCCCCGCCTCAAACGTTTGACTGACAGATTCCCCCAATCTGCTTTCAGTGGGAGGGGTGTGGACTTCCAATAAGCGGAAACAAGCTCACTCATGATTGGCGACAGTAGTTCCTCTAAAAACGTGACTCAGATCGACTCGGACTAATAGCCTTTCGAGGGGTGACTATCGGTTGCAATATGGCTGGAGACGTGTCAGGAAGTGATGGCGAAGGCTCTGGCCTGATTTTGCGAGAGCTGGAGGTCATGCATTGCCTATGGGGGAGCTCAACACTTGTTATATCCAGTTCTAATTAACGGCCTATTACCCTCCAACACACACTTAAGAAACTTCTGTTTTTATAAAAATATTCTAACAAAAATTCCTGATTTAAACTTAGTGAAAGATACTAGAGATCAATCAGTCTGAGGAAGGTTGGAATTGAATCGAATCAAATCAAACCAAACTGTACCATAATAAAATTGTTTCAGAATTAAATAAATATATGATCACTTTTGGAAAATACCATTTGGATTGAGACATGGTAGGTTTACCTTTATAAATATTTCTTGTTTACTTGTTTGTTTTTTTGTACACATATTGAATTTATAATTGGTTATCTTCCAAGAAATATCTGGAGAATTTCACCTGCACTGTTCAGTACCAGGTATTTATCTGGGTCAAGTTTTGGATAAAGATGTCCTGGATTGATTAAGCCAGTGAATCGGATCGTCAACCACAAATTATGATATGAATCAAATTATAAGAATGAAAGGTTACACCCCTAGTTTTCAATCTTCCAGGCTGCAGTAAACAACTCTGTTCCTCAATGTTACAAGAAAAGAGCCATGTTATTTGAATTAAAGTCTCCCATTCTGTCCAGTGTGCGCTTTGCACTAAGGAGCAGTGTTTATGAGGCCACAGGGTCACAATGTAAGCCTGTCAATGATACATGCCACCAGCAATAAAGGCCAATTCACCACCCGCCCACAGTCAACAGAAAAAGCTGTAAACAGAAGTTCAACTCCTCCCTGTACACAAAAAAACGAATGAACGTCTGGAAAAAATTTCCAGAAATGAGACTGTTGCAAATACCTTCCTACACATGTCTGTGAAACACACCCACCAGTCATATGCATATGCCTCAACAGTTGTTTGTTGTCTTTTGTACTCAAAAAGAAATGCATTTTCAGCCTGCACTGAACCACCAAACTCACAACTTCATCCTCAAGATCTCCAGACCTCAGTAGGACCTCTGCAGTGAGAGGAACAAACTCTGGTCTTTCCCATTGACAAGGGGACAGTTGTTGTGAGGCCGACAGCAGCAGAACTCCTCCCACATGGTAGCTGGACAGAGAAGCATGCATTCCTAGTAAAAGCCCTCCCGGTCTGACACTCCTTTCTGGAGAGAGTTTTTCAGAGGTGCAGGTTTCGGGAGAGGAAAGCCGCCTGAAGTTGGGTTACATCATGCGGGACTGAAGTTATCCGATATGCAACAGGCAGCAGCGGCAGTCAGGGGGGTGGAGGAGGGAGACGCACGGCTTACCAGATGAAGTCGGTGCAGTGGCTGCAGAAAGTCGGCTGCTTGAAGAATCTGGCTATGAACTTGTGGTTCTTCACTTCGTGGACGTTCTTTTGCCTCAGCGCACCTTTGCGGGCGAACCTGTTGGCTACGTCCGCGGTGGACGACTCGTTGAAACTTCCATCAGCCATGTCTCCCTGAACGCGGAGCCGTGCTGCAGCTTCGCCCTGTCGGTCGGGGGGGTTTCTGTCGGTCCGCAGGAGATGCGCTTCCCTCGGCGTGGAGAGTCGCAGTGACGGTCCTCACTGAAGGCTGGTAAAATGCGAGGGCTTTCCCTCCCGCTCGACACCACTGGGCTGCTCCACTGACACTGACAGCCCCGCTGCTGTCAAGCAGAAAGTGCTCACTGTTTCCAGATCTGGTCACAACCTTCAAAATAAAAGTCTGACCTTGTGTTTGTATTTTTATTCAAAGGGTAAAAACAATTTTGATTTTATTTTCTGTGTTTGTGTATAATTGTTGTTTGTGTAAGTTAGGATGCTTCTTTGAGTATCCTTAATTTGTAACATTTTTGAGAGAAGGCGTGTAGTTTAAATATTTTTTAATTTGTTTTTTAGTCTTTGAGCTTGAATGTGCTATTTTAAAGCAGAATTTTTGTCCTTTTTAAGCTCAAGAAAGGCTTTGCTTTTCAATCATAAAATTACTTTGCAATGCTTTTCATTGGTGTGATTGAAAATTGAAATAAATTTCTAACCTTAAGCAATGGACTTGTTTTTAACATTTTATAAGTACAAAACAACATGGGGAAATTATTTGTATTATTTTTTTATGATGAAATCCAAACGATTTCCAAAAGAGGTTATTCAAAACAAAGCAAATGATTTTTTTAAAAAACAAAGTAATCTATATTTTTGTTATTGAACATAAATTTTTGAAAGTAACAGAAAATGTTACAATGACCCACCTAATATATATTTTTTTTAATGACCAACACAGGTGATATACATTGTTTATTACCTGGAACACACTTATCTGTTTTGCAATGAAAAATATGAAAGCTTAACCATATAATCAAATTACAATAGGCACACATCATGTGTAAAACAGCTGTCAAAATTCAGACCCTTTCTGAAATATTAGAATACGATGGAAGTGTATTTATTTGCATAATTCCATTAAAAAAACAAACTTTCATAGAATATAGATTGATGTCAAGTGCTTTTTTATTTATTCATTTATTTATGTTTGCATACCTTGGATTTCCAGCTTATAAAATCCACTAAAATAGGAATTTTAAAAAACAGATTACTGTCCAGAAATTAGTT
Source organism: Oryzias javanicus (assembly GCA_003999625.1). Lineage (NCBI taxonomy): Eukaryota > Metazoa > Chordata > Actinopteri > Beloniformes > Adrianichthyidae > Oryzias > Oryzias javanicus. Next base: position 6,416,487 of record CM012437.1, read on the forward strand.
CTGTTGTGCAATTATTTTTTTGTGCAATTATGACCTGTCCATAATTATTCTAGTTAATTTATTTTAAGCTTATCTAAAAATTGTTGTGTAGAGCCTCATTTTAAGGTATTTTTACTGAAATTTGTTACCTTTTGGCACAGTAACAGTAACAGAATTCCTCATATTGAACTGAACTAAAACAATTGAACCAAATTGAACGAATTAAATGACATCTGGAGTTGATGATTAGTGGGTGAAAACATTCAAGTCCTGTAAAACTTGGGCAGATTTCTACAAAGTACTCAAATTTTTTTAATTTTGTTTTTGTGGGTTTTATAAGCTGGAACACCAATTTAAGCAGAAATTGTAAAAATAAATATGTAAAAATAATATGTGAAATAAATATGTGAAAAGTGTATTTCATACAAAAGTGTATTTTTATCATTAGAGAGGCTTCTACAAAGCAGTCTTCAGTATAAATATAACTTATAAATAATGTGTTCATTTTTAAATCCTCATTAACAAAGTTCATATGAATATTTGCTTCTTATTTGCAGAAACAAAGAATATATGAAATCCCAAATGCAATATTTTAGTGATTTATCTATCTATATATATATATATATATATATATATATAACATGACAGATTTTTTGTTACGGATAAAATTACAATAAAATAAATTTAAGAAAATGTTTTTGGTGTTTTAAAATGAAAACCCCATTTCCGGTAAGGAACATGTGTACCATCAATAACTTGACCAGGTTTCGCTGCTCTTCCTCCCTCCTGCTTAGGCTGATGTCACTCAACAGGATCTGGCACAGAAAGGGAAAGGAGGCTCCCTCTCCACGGGGGAGAAATCTGTGTTATGAAGCCATCTAGTGGACAAATACCACCATGAACATTTTGCTTCCTTTCATTTCATTGAGGTTTGTGTAATGTGATATAGTTCTTTGGGTTTTCTTACATAATTGGGAATCTGAGTCTTTTTTTATTATTATTATTTTTATGAAATAATAAACGTGTGTCCTTGTAACACTAGGCAGCTGGTTGCTGAATATTATGCAGAGCGGGCTTAGCGTGTTGGAAAAAAATGTTAAAATAAATCTATAAATTGAGTAAAGAGTCCTGGTTTTAGTCTGTTAAACCCAGCTCTCTGTTTTCTTTGAAACTCAATGTTCTGTGGAAAAAAAACCTTTCCAAGTGCACTTGTTTTTTGCTAACTTTGCTAACTAGATGGTCAGCAAAGCCACTTTGAAGAGCCACTGTAATGAAAATTGAGTTTTTAACATGTTTTTGTATCATTTTTCTCATGACGGATGACAGAAGATTCAAACTGCATTTCTGAGTATTTCTTTAGATCCTGAGCAGATGAAAACCCTCAATTTGAAGCAGATCTCAGTTACAATGCAGCAACTAAAATGCGCGTGCCAAAGTCTCTCTGCTCCACTCCATTCTGAACCATCCAAGATCCATGTACATCTTCGTTTTCCTTGTCTGAGCTGGTATCTGGCTCAGAACTGTACAGCTGGATGACTCTGATATTGGTAGCCATTCTTGTTGCACTGCTATTGTTGGCTTGGGATTGTGATGGGCTGTAAGGTAGTGGAGGGGAGTGTAAACAAAGAAATAATGGGATATCAGCAGAGAGGTACTTCCACGCCAACAGTACCTCTTTTTTTATTTTCATTTACTCATATTTTATTTACTTTTAATAAATAAATCTGTGTGTGTGGGGGGGGGGGTGTCTGCGTGTACATATTGTGGGGTTGATTCTCAATTTATTTTTTTGGCTATTGTTTTGTTATATCAAGAGAGTGTTTTTATTGTGTTTTTTATTTCTATATGTACAGCACTTTGAGATGCATTTTTTATATGAAAAGTGTTTTATAAATATATATTTTTTTCAAAATATTCTAAAAAACAATGGGGAAAAACCTAAATTACCTAAAACAGCTAGCGTGTAAATATTAGCCTAACTGCAAAACAACCTAAAAAAACTTAAAAGGAAAAGTCTAAATTAGCCAAAAACAGCTAGCATGTAGCTGAAATATTAAGCTCCAAAATAACCTTAAATTACTTTGAATATTTCACTCTCCATAAAAATGTATTTTGTCAAAATTAGACAAGTTAGAAATTAGTGCAAGATAACATCAGGCCATTATTGACAATAAAATAAAATGATCTGGAGGGCAGGATAGAATTAGCCGGAGGGCTGGATCCGGCCCCCGGAGCTTGACTGACACATGTGACTGATGCTGTTCTGTTTCCCATCTGCATGGAAAAACTGCAAAACTCAACAGTTTGGAAAGGGTCATGTGTTTGAATTTTATTCAGGAAAGCAGTTGAAAAAAGGAGAGTCAAGTTAAAGGGCCTATACCTTGAAAAATACACTTTTCTGAGCTTTCAAGTGTATATAACTTTAATTGCTCACAAAAACAACTCCAAAACAATATTTTTCTCCATTCAAACGTCTCTGAGCATTTGTTTAAAACCCTGTGTTCTGAACACCCACCCCTCTCAATCCACAAAAACAAGTGTATCCTCACATTGTGATGTCACAAAGTAGTAAACGGCCACTTCCAAAAGGAGTCTGCAATGCCAGCTCTGCCTCCAGGCTAGCACACACAGACGTTCTCCATGGAGATAGTGGTGATCAGCCAAACGCTTTTAATTTATATGCTCAATATGAACATCCATCTTTGCAAAAGTTCAAATGTTGGATGTTTTTATGGGTAAACCGCAAACACGTCATGAAGTGGGCGGAGCCTCAGAGGTTGAGTCGTTTTACTTCTGAATAGAAATAGAGTTCACAAAAATAACTCATATTTCATCAACAAATGTTATTTAGTGTGCCAAAGGTTATATATTATCATATATATAGATGTAGTTTACTCCAAAAGGCTTAAAAATAGCCCTTTACATAATTTGTATCTGCAATCTTAGCCATTAAAAAAGGATTTTGTTCAGAACTGATTTGCACTAATTTTAGAGCAAATCATTACAGCAATTTTTTTCATCACTTTCCCACACTTGATTAAAACATTTAATTAACCACCTGAGACGTCACTGGTGACGCTTAAACACAAAATCTTTAACATACTGTAACTTCTTCAACCATTAACACAAAAACTCCAGTAAGCTCCTTCAAAATCTGCTAGTATTATTGTGTTAACAATTAAAAAAATTATATTAAATCAAAGAACATAAACACTGAAGCTCCAGTGTTAAAAGATTAAAATAATATGTTAAAATACGTTTGATATTTTAAGTTAACTTTTGGCTTATTTGATCGTTTTCCACAGTTTTGTTGCTTTTGCAATGATTGATTCAAAGCATCCTACAGTTTTAAATAAAAGTCTAACTTTGAGCCACATTAACCCGCAGTCTATTGACCTCAGGGTTAGCCTCAGTATCTCAGCTTGCCCTGGAGCTAATATTTACAGATTTCACTGAGTACATCAAACTGAAGCTCACAGTTCTTTACAATCTGATGAAGTAATCTCAACACCCATCACGGAAATGACTGACAAATGAAAAAGTTCACCTTTCTGGCAGTAAATCATGATAACATTCTGTTGACTGTGTTCTTCCAGGTATTAGCATGAAAATATCTGCAACTTAAACAAATCTAGCATCAAATCCGATCACTCGGTCTTTGAGTAAACATGGAAGACCTTTGCACTCAATCAATAAAGACCTAAACACTTTTTCTCTTTTTTTTTCTCCATAAAAACTTCTAAAACATCTGACTGGACGATAGTGTGTCAGGCACAGTTGTGTTAACTTGTGTTGTCTCATCCAGACGCTGAGTGGATCTCAAGAAGATGGCTTTGACTCTGGCTCTGCTTTTTCTCAGCCAAGCGCTTTTATACACAACTGTAACACCTGCAAGTGGTAAGCTGAAGCCTTTCAGTGTGTGATGGATTTCCTGTGCTTGCGTTTTAGCTTGACTTGCACTCTTTGCTTTTTGCAGCCTTTGATGCGTCAAAGCCAGAAAACGCATGCATAGCTTTCAGACATACTCCTGATCTATAAATCAAAACTGGATTATTATTGCGATGCTCCACAAATTATTGTTTAATTTTCCAAACATTTCCTTGTTTATAAACCTGCAAATGCTAGTTTCTGTGCAGGTGAGCCACAGTTCTGCTTTTCCTCTCCAGTTTGTGGTCGACCACGAGTCCCTGAGGGGATTGATGTCTCCACAATGAAGCGTGTGTTTGAAATTGGAGAGGAGGTGACCCTCACATGCGAGCAGGGTTACTTGCCTTCATCTTTGACAACCACCAGAATAACCTGCACCTCCACCGGGCAGTGGACGCAGTCGAACCTGGCTTGCTCCCGTGAGTCTTCCTCGCCTTTTAGGGATCTGTGACTTCCTTTGAAGCTGTTTGCTGATCTTTTATGAAATCCCAGTCTGTGTTTCAAAAGTTCTCTCTGGAATTAGCACAAAGACTGAAAGTTCATGTCCTCCCAAGAAGCATTGTTTTATCCATCTCTTTTAATTAGCTTTAACCCTTTAACACCTAAGCCTCAAAATTGACTTTTTTGCTAATTTTGTCTATGAAAGGGTCAGAGAATGTCCCTAAAAATGTGTGCATTTGGCCCTTTTTCCAGAATACAGTGTATTTTCAATGTTTATCACCATTTTACAATTTATTCTATTTTATAATGGTGCTCTAGCCATTTAAAATGTGAAAAAACACGAAATTGAATTTTTTTTAGTGAGAAAAACTATGTAAATGAACATAAACAACAGGTTTTGATTGTTAAAAGTTTAAATTTGTCGAGTATCAAACTATTTACAACAAAATTCCTGTATCTATCTTTCTGTCTAAATGTGCAAAAAACAGTGTATTAGATGTAAAGTATCTACACAGAGGGCAGTTCCGTCCTCCTTGGTTCCTCAAAGGCCTTGGTGATGCCGCCATTAAAGTTTCTGTCTGGCTGCAGGCATAGACCTACATCACAACATTTCCAGAAAATGCTCCAGCAACTCACTGAAAAGTAGTTGGATGAGTGCAAAGTAGAATGTTGTTAATGTTTGTAACTATTTTACAGCCAAGATGTGCCCTATTCCTAAACAACTTCAGCCCTTTGCAATGGGACGGACAGAGGCTCCTTTCAGGAGCGCGCTCAACTTCTCATGTGACGACGGGTGAGACAAATGTGTCACTCTTCCATCATTTTTGACGTTTCTCCGTATCCATGCATTCAGAACACGATAGTGGCAGCTTAAATCTGCAGATCTGCCTTGTTTTGTCTCCATGAATGGTTATTTGGCAGGTGTCAGAGCTCACCTGAACTTGTAGAGCAGAATCTGGACTCACTTGCAAGGGAGCTCTGATGTGGTTTAGCAACAGTTTGAGAATGGAATGAATCAAAGAGGAAAGAGTCATCGCAGAGAGAGAAAAAGGATGTGAAATATCTGCAATTACTAAAAAAAAAAAAAAAAAAGAAAAGCTAGCTTGTGACAAAAAACCTAATCATTTGGCAATTCTGCTGAGCTAAGAAGGCACAGGTTATTTTCTATTCTCTCAGATGAGTTTATCTTTGCACTTCTTTTATGGTTATTTGCATTTCTGGTGTTCACATCAGGTACGTCTTAATAGGAGCCAATGCAAGCCAGTGCTTACACAACAGCAGCTGGAGTCATCCTCCACCTATCTGCAAAGGTAATATGAAGGATCAGGATTTCAGAGCACTGATGTGACCTTCACCAAATGCTGCCAAATCAAACCGCTTTACCTTTCGTGCAGCTGTGAGTTGTCCCCTGCCGAATCCTCCCAGAGATGGTCGGGTCGTTTACGGCAGGCCAACTACAGGACTACAAACCATTTACGGACAGGAATGGACGTACGAGTGCAATCCCCCGAAAGCACCGAGTCACGAGAAGGGGTCCTGTAACGCTGATGGAACTACGACGGAACCACCTGTTTGTCGAGGTACATACGACAGTACACACTGAACAAAATGTTTTGAGCTAGTTTGAATTCTCCTCTCAACCAATTTCCAGAGGTGAACTGCTCCATCCCAACTAATATACCAAACGGCTTCATCACATTTGCTGTAATGAGGCCACACGGCTACAAGGAGAAGGTGAAGTACGCCTGTAATGAGCACTACAAACTGGAGGGTCAGGCTGAGATTCAGTGTCAAAACACAGGAAACTGGTCATCAAAGCCCATCTGCAGAGGTGAGTCATTCAACAATTATTAACGTTGGTGACACAAATGAAAAGTTAATCACTTCTATATACTTCAAAAGAAAAATAGGATTTGAGTTCCCATTAGATGAGTTATAAAGGATGGATTTGTTTGCAAAAAACAAATATATTATGTGTTTTTTCCCCCCTAGCTCCCTGCACAGTTGGCATAAAAAGAGGTCGCATCTTCTACAACGCCAGAAAAATCTGGATTGCAGACCTGAAACCGAACAGGGTCTTGCATGGAGAAATTGTCGTCTTCTATTGTCTGAACAGAGACGAAAAGTGTGGCTATCCTGTGTCTAGCACCTGCAACGATGGAACCCTCCCAATCCCTGCATGCTTTGAAGGTTTGTGTGTTTGCATTACTGACATTTAACAATGTAAGTGGATGGATACGAGCTGTAAAAAACATAGGCAAACTCGTGCAGAACATGCAGGTCACCTATCACCTGCACACCTCGTGCGCGCAGCATTTTTGGCACCGTCAGTATTAAGCCAGTACCGGTACTTGCATCTTACTAACAACTAAAGTGTAATGTAAGGCCACCAAAAGTATCATAACGTCATAAGAGTGAAAAACTTAAATCATCCTTACAAACACTTCATGATATACTTGTTACACGCACAACAATGGTACGTTCCATTTTCATGATACCTGCACGCCCCTTAACATGCAGCCACAACTGTCTATGGCCCTCCACGGGCCATAAACCTGCAGCACCTGTACAGGTAACACCCCTCGTACACATGTGACTGCAGACTTTTAAGAGTAAAATTGCCATGTTTCAATCGAAACGTTTTCACATAATCAGCAGCAGTAGGTGCATTTCCATTAACTCTGAAATTTTTCAAATTGATATTTCAATAATAAATTCTCCTAATGGAAACACTGCAATTTCGAAAAAACTCGCATTTTTCTGAAAAAAAAGTTTTTGTGCTTAGAGGAAGTGGTATTTGGGGCGCATCAAAAAGACATTTTTCGCAATACTGTAATGGAAACACTGGAGATCCCACAGCTTTACAGCTCCTTATAATTTGAGTATCATACAAATCGTACAGCTCCTCCATGATAAAATCACCAAGATTTCCTCATTGCATAATCTGTAGCGGCACATTGCAGCTTGGAGACTGAATTAGATGAGGAAGTCTCCTTAGAGGACGAGCGTGAGTGCCGTGACAGAAACACAAATGGATCTATATTCAAACAGAAAAATGGGTCCAGCTGATTATTTGTTAGAATGGTTATTTTTTTTAAAAAACACTGAACAGGTTTCTCACGTGCACCTGAGACTGTCAATGGACATACTACGCTGCACGTGGGCGCCAGACAGAACTGTGACGTCACCAACATGCTCCTTTTCAGTGAATAAAAAAAAAACCAAACAAACTTGACCTCATCCATCACCCTGTTTTTAATGACTTATTGTGTAAGTTGGTTTGTGCTTTATTGCAAAATTAGGATTTAATGGAAACAGCGTCATTTCGAAACTGTGTTTTTTCTAAATTCCTAGAATTTAGATTAAGTTTTGAGCAAATGTGTAATGGAAATGCAGCTACTGTCACAAATCAGCATATGGCTGGTTCCATGTGCAGCAGGTTTATTAGTTCAGACAATAAATAAGATTGTGAGGTCAGGGCAGGCAGCAAGCAATCAGAAAATAAGCAGGGTTAGAAAAAGAAGATCAGGTCCAGATAGAAACGTTCAGTAATGCAGGTGGGGTGGTACAAAACAATACTTTGCACAATGTGAGGCTCTGTGTGCTGCTTATGAAGCAGGTAGGTGACTGTGAGATAGTAGTCAGGTGAGTTAGAAGTCTGGAAACTGCTCCCGCCAGTGACTAGAGAAGGAGACAGAGCTCTGACTCCTGCTGACAAGCAGGTAACTTTGAAAGTATTTATGGGAAACTGAAGGAATCTTGTGATTAGGCCTAAGTAAGATACCTTTTTTTTTTTTCTTTTTTTCAGAACCTGGAAAAGTCGAGTATAACATAAAGTCTAAGACCCTGCCATCAGAAATCAGCATGTGTGCTGCTTCACCTCCTGCAAGGACAACAAGACATACATGAGCTCACAGAAGAACTTGTGGTGTGCCAAAATGCATTTCTTTCATTTACGATGACAATGAAAATGAGATTGTTGTGATCCAAGGATATAAAATGTATTAAAGTGCTAAAGATGTATTCAAACAGGAGAGTTGAATAAATGATAACATCACACTTCCTACTGCAATAACGTGTTAAAATAACATTATTCTTCAGTGATTAAGATTCATGATTACAGTAAGATGCTAACATACTCAAGATGAAAAAAGTTAACACAAAGAGGCAGAGGAATCTGTCAATCAAATGATCAAAATAACTGCCTGTTTCTCAATGGAAGAAGATCCCAACTCTCACAGAGCCCAAAACCAGCGCCAATACCCAGACCCGCACCAAAATCAAGACCCCCAACAAGACCCAGACCCGCACCAAGATCCAGACTCACCAAGACCCAGACTAAGTCCCAGACCGGCACCAATGCTGGAACCTGAGCCAAGACCTGGATCCAGACAAAGGTTCATGGAATGACCACAAGGGAATCTTTCCTCAACTCCACAGTTGTGGCATCTATCATACGGATATTCAACAAGAAAATCAGAGAGAAGATTCAGTTTTTCTTTTTGTTTTTTTAACAATGTCTATTTCTACAGAAGTCTGCCCATCAGACAGTGTTTCAACACAAATCACCAATTTGTAGTAGTTTTCCTTCAACCTTTTTCTCCATTCCTGAACTCAATTGAAGATACTTTTTCTGCTTGGCGTTGGGAGTTTTACACGAAACAACAACACACATGAGAAAACCAGTTGCAGGTCATGGAAATGGGTTGACATGACATTTCAGCTGAGTCCTGTAAAGATTGGATCGGACACACAAAATCATTTTTCTCTGTAGTCTGAAAGGGGAGGCCATTAGAATATTGCCTGTGATGTGGATGAAGTTCTCTAGCCAGATCCGGACAGAGACAAGATGGTGAAGTGTAACACAATGGAGGGAGTTGAGACAAAAGCATTAACAAAAACAAAACAGAAAAATCGTACAAATCATAAAATTGTCTTGAAAAACAATTCAATTTGACACCATCTTTGGGCCACCTCAGGCAGGTTGAGCTCCACATGAATCACTCAAACAATGAATACAAACAAACAACCACAGCAAAGTACATATAGAAAGTATCAAAGATTTGGGCACCACAGGTAAAATGTTCTATCATTGTGCATAAAGAAGCCAAAGAAGAGTTGAAAAATCATCAGATTACATATGAAATACAACATGTCGAAACAATATGCTTTACTTTCATCATTAACCCTTTCAAAATAACAGAAAACAAAATCATGGTGTGTGCAAAAGTTTGGGCACCATGTAGAATTTGGAAAAGCTGAGACCTGATATCGATTGTTCACAATCATTGCTTGCAAGAACAGATGATTTCAATCTCAAAGACCCCAAAAAAACCTGCAGACTCTGGAGTTGTGCTACACAGTTCTACTGTCAAGAGATACTTGTGTAAATATGGTCTTCATTGATGAGACTTTTCTACGTCCTCACCACAAAATTTAATGTTCGCACATGACTATAGAAACAAGTCTGAAGTTCTGCTGACTGACTCAGTTCACATGGAACCGCAATGAACCAAGGTACGTTTGGAAAAGAAAAGGTTCAGAGTTTAATGAACAGAACCTCTGTCCAACTGTTGAGCATGGGGGTGGATCAATCATGCTCTGGGCTTGTATTGCAGCCAGCAGCACAGGACACATTTCACCAGTAGAAGGAAATATAGATTTCACCAAATTTCAACAATTTTTTTGGACACTAACTTGATGCCATCTGTGAAAAGGTTGAAGAGAGGATAGCTTCTACAAATGAATAATGATCCTAAACACACCTCAGAATCCATGGTGACTTACCTTAAGAAGTAGAAACTGAAGGTTTTCTAGTGGCCTTTCAAATCACCTCAACATTATTGAAAATCTTTAATAGACCTGAAGCGAGCAGAGAGAAACAGACCCCCCAGAGTCTCAGAGAACTGGAAGACTTTAGTGAAGAAGATTGTAAAAGATTCCTCAAACAAGAATTGAGAGATTCTTGGCTGAATACAAAAAGCCTTTACAAGCTGTGATACTTGCCATGGGGGGCAGTACAAGGTCCTACCTCTGCCGGGTTCTCAAAATTTTGCACACACTATTATTTTGACAGGGTAAATGATGGAAATAAAGCCTATTTTTTGACACGTTGAAATAATGTCTAATTGGTAAAATGATGCCTCTACAAGATTTTTAAATCTTTCCCTGGGTTCTTAATTCACAATAATATAACTTTTTACCTGGGGTGAACAAATTTTCAGCTGTACGCTACTCCTTAAGGTAAATCCTGCAGTCATCACAACTTCTGCAGAAATATCAAAGAATTGGATCATCTTGTTGGGAAAAAAAAATAATGAAAAAGGGGGAATACTTTGTACTATTTTGTGTTTACTCTTCAGGACAGCTGTGGAGTGAGGAGTTTGTGTTTGTCCAACAGACAAATGGATAGCACAGTGTCTATATTTCAACTGAAGATGGAGGATGGGATCACTTTTTTCCTGCTGTCTTCAGTACTGCTCCTTACTTGTGGTTTATCAAGGGAAGATGACGGTATTGTTTTATCTTTTTTTATTTCCTGAAAGATTCCTCCACTAAATATTTGATTAGAAGATACCATTTATGTGTTTTGTTTTTTACATGGTTTAATCCCTTTTATTAGGAATTACAAAATAAAACACATTGAAAGCATTGAAAGGCCAGTTTATGTCTTTTGGTAAAAAGATTTATTCGAGTAAAACTTTCTCTACACGCAGAGTAAAGCGATCTACCCACATGTTCACGGTGTTGTGCTACAGAGCCCTGAGATTCAGGATTAAAAACCCAGATCTTTACTGGCTTTAAGTCTTTGTTTTTATGATGAATTGATGAGTTTCTGGATTTCAAAACTCGTTTGAGACTGAATAAATTTCTCTAAAAACATGTTTTTCTTCCAGCTGTGTGTGTTAGACCCATTCTGGATGGCAACATTGAGTTGGCCAGTAACCAGACGCACTTTAGCCCCGGTGAGGCAATAGTACTGTCCTGTAAACAAGGATACACCCCCGTGTCAGGACCCCGCAGGATCGTTTGTATTGTTGATGGAACGTGGACAAGAACCAGATACATGTGTAAATGTAGGTTTGTTAATGATACTGTCTTTTTCCCTGTAATTTTCCCTTTAGGACATTTATTACCTTAGAATTTTTTTCTTCTATATCATTATTGTCCTTGTTTTTATGTTTCTTCCATGTTTTCACCAGTTTGTTCCACCAATGCTCATTTTCTAAGTAAATGTGTGGCCTTTAATTTGTTGTCATTAGACACTTTAATTTTAGTTATTCTTGCTAGAAACGTTTTTTTTCTCCTTGAAATTTCCCTGCCACATTTTAAACTAATTATATTAGCCGTTTTTTTATGTCTACACACCTCCTTCAAAGTGTGTTTATGTGTACTTCTGGAGCTTTTATGGATATTTGATCATTTCTTTTTTTTTTTTTTTTTTTACAGTGTTTATTATTGTATTATATTTTTCCACCTATGACAGTTGTATGACACAGTTACTAAAAAATAGTTTTTTTTAACAATAACAATTGTGAAAAACTATCACAGATTTTCACCAATTTCACCAAAAAGTTCTCTATAGTTTAAGTACAACTTCTTTGAATTTTTTGCAGCAAAACTTTGTCCCTATCCTGACCCTCCAGCCAATGGAGAACAGTATTACGAAGACACCGTATACCTCAGCACCATCAACTACACTTGTCATGAAGGGTAACACCAGTTGTATATTTTGTTGCATTGACCTAAGCACTGAAAAAAACAAGAATTACACAAAGAAAACATTTAATTTACTAAAGATTAAGAGATTGAAAAAGGAAATAGATTTGAAACAAGCCTTGTGTCGTTTTAATAGATGACTGACTCGTGTGTCAGTTAAATGCCCTAAGTTAAATCAGATCAGATCACCCTGATCAGATCACCCTCAGCCCCCCACACCGGGATATCACACTGCAAACCCTGAATTCTAAGACAGTCAAAAGACCCTTGTTTCAAGAAAAAAATACTTATCAAGAAAGCTTTTTAAAAAAAACATGTCTTCAAGACTAGATTTGTTTCATTGAGGTAATAATTCTCGGATACATTTAGCAGATTTGTTTGCTAATTTCAAGAAAAATTTTCAAATGTTAAGAATTTTTACTTATTTCTAGGGAGCCATTGCCTCCAGAGGTCTAAATGTTTCCTTTTTTTGCAATTTATGCTTGTTTATCCATTTCCGCACACAATTCAGCTCATCACCTCTGCAGAGCTGTGGTGCTCTGGGATGTTTCTGTGACTGTTTCTTGTGCAGACTGACTCGGTAAACTGGCAATACACAGGTACACATTAAAAGGATCCAGGACTGCTGTGTGCCAAGCCAATGGGACATGGAGCACACCAACACCTGAGTGCAAGGGTAAGAAAATGATTCAATTCTATTTTTCAGATACATTTAATTTATGTAAATAAGCAAACATATGTCTGTCCTGTTGCAGCGGTGTCATGTGGTCTCGCTCCAATCCCAAAGTTCGGAATGATCATCTATGATAGAACGGTCAGAGGGGACAAAACGTATTTTGGCATTGGAGGAACATATAGATGCTTGCCTCCTTATGCGCTCTTTGGCAATCCAAGAGCTGAGTGCACTATCAGAGGGACTTGGACCAAGACGCCTGAATGTCGAGGTAGTTTATAAATGCTGGAACCGTCTTTGAAAATCTCTCCTGGAAAATGAAGAAGTTTGGCAGGTTAATTTGATGATTATCTTCTATATGACATGAACTTTAGCATGGGATATGAGTGTATAGACAGAGTTACTCAAATTTTTATATTTGTTTTTGGCACAGCAGGTCAGTCAACTGGCAGCCATCACATCAACAGTCAAAGTAAAGTCAACAGCTTTTTTGCAGCAGAGAGATCAGGTGTAACAAAGTCAAGTCAGTTTAAATTGGACAGGTGGCAGAGAGAAAGATCATTATAATTGAAAGACTCAAAAATACGTGTTTCAAATGTTTTGTTTATTTAACGCTTCTTTTATGCTTTTCTTTTTAATTAATTCTTTAGTAATTTAGAATGCTGGAAGAAGCTTTTATTGATGATTCCTTAATATTTGTCAATAATGATACGAGTATTGCCCAAACATTTGGGGGCAAGTATCAGATATAACTGTTTATATATACTTAAAAAGCAAAAAAAAAATAAAAAATAACGAACAAAGATGTGATCCCATTCCCATTTTGTAAAGTAAATGTGCTCGAATGTGTGTTAATGAGATAGTGAGAGTTCAATGAAAATAGTTTTTAAAATTGTAAGTAAACTAGTTTTCTAATTGATTTTAACAGAAAGGTAAAACTTGAGATCACTTGTATCAAAGTCAAGGGCCAGGGGCCGGATCCGGCCCTCTAGATCATTTTATTTTATTGTTATTAGTGGCCCGATGTTATCTTGCACTTATTTTTCACTTGTAAAATTTTGAAAAAGTTTATTTTTATTGAGGGTAAAATATTGAAAGTTATTCTGGAATAATATTCCTGCCTGTTTTTATTCATAGTAAGGTTATAAAGTTACATTTTTTAAGTTTTAAAAATTTAGTTTTATTGTGTTTATCCTGCTCAGCCCGCGACCTACATAAGGTGTGGTAAGGTCTGCACGATTGAGTTTGACTCTCCTGATTAAGAGAATTAATTAACATGTAGTTGACTCTTAACCAAAACGTTCACTGCATAACATAAAAAAGCGGGTTATTTATAAAGATATCTAACAAAAGACCTGAAAATATTCGAGAAAACTTTGATTTGCTCTTGTCAGGTCTTTAGGAAAACAGTAAACAAATATATATATATATATATATATATATATATATATATATATATAATATATATATATATATATATATATATATATATATATATATATATAACTTTTTTTTTCCTGAATATATAAAAGTTCACCCATTTTTACCTGAGTAAAGAGTAAAAACCATCACGTATAAGCATCTGACTCTTCAGTTTGCAATAAAGGGACATCATTGCTCCCCAACAGTGGTGACCTGCCCTCCCCCAGACAACATTGAAAAAGGCTACATGTCAAATGGAGACAGGAGAGATTTTGACTTCATGGAAACCGTGAAATATGGTTGCAATGACGACTATGTACTCGATGGAAATATGGAAATAGTTTGCCAGCAGAACGGGAATTGGTCAGAAAAGCCGTCCTGTAAGGGTAAGACACCAATTACTGTTAAATATTTACATTAGAAATTCTAATCTGTAACACAAACCTTTTTTTTCCAAGTTTGAAAGTTACCTTTTCTCATGTATCACTTCAAAATAATTCCATCTGTACTTCATCTTTTGACTTCTTTTGTGTTATTACGTCAGCCCTTAAGTGAAAATGACACCAACAAATCACTCAATGCAAAAACAAGTTAACGACCACAACCAGGCCTGGCTCTGGGCTGCAAAACAGAAAATTAGACCATGGTTGGGGATGTCATTTGGTTGACCCTGCTGGGTCTTTTTCAGGCTTTCTTTATTATGAGGAAGGCACACCAATCAACTGCCCTGCCACTCAGATTACACTTATCAGCAAAGTAGGGATAATTCAACTATGTTGATCTTTTTGACCAAAATGCAATTTTTAAACAATTTCATTTAAGTAAAACAGACAAACCTCTGCTTTGAACCCATTTTTCCTCCTCTTCCTTCCTTTTATTTCCTTTATGTTGTCCCTGAGGGTATATTTCTCCATCCCTAAAGTTTTAAAGAAGCAGCAACAGTGGCAACACAACAGCGGCGCGCCCCTTTCCTCCCCCCAACCCAGCTCAGACCTAGCTAGGGCAGGGGTGCAGTACTGCAGTTATTGATCTAATATAACCCTTGAGTTATTTTATTTATGCTACTTTTTTATTTTAAATTAAATGAGTGGTGTTCAACTGCAAAAAAAATAATATGTAATCATTGTGTTTTGGTGCCCTTTTCCAGCAGAGGGTGCACCAGGCGGCCGACTAGGTTGCCTATATGCAAGGCCAGTACTGACCACAACGACAATTAAAAATGTCACACAAGTAATAAAAAAAGATTGGATGTTAGAAATCAGTTCAAAATTGAAAAAATGAATGAAACTGAATTAAAAAAGAAACATTTCAAAATAAAAAAGTTATTACTAGAAATCAAAATAAATGAAAAAGTACTTAATATGGAAAATCGCTGATTGGACGACAATATTTGACCATCATCTTAACTCAAAGTTATTTGGTATGCAATGATGCTAGATTTGCACCGTACTTATCATTAAACTTTTTTTTTTTTTTTTTTACGTAGACATTAAAAATGCATTTTTAAAAAACCATCAAAACTCAACCACCATCATCCAATCAGTGATGTTGTGTTTCGTTATTTAACAGTTCGTGTTGGTTTCTGGAAATTATTACTTTTGTTTTCTGAAACGTGTCTTTCTTATTTCATTTTTATTTTTTCTGAATTGTGTTTTGATTTCAAAAATTTAACTTTTTTGTTGTTCTTTTATCATTTTTGTTGTGATCTTTGACATGTTTCTGCATTAAGTGATCTGTTGGTGGGATTTGCATTTCCGGGCCACCAGAGTTATAATCTTCAAACCCACACAACTAATTTCAAAGATATTTTTACATCAATGTCAGGTTTTGGAAACTTCATAAATCAGCACTAACTAATCAAAGCACATTTCACAGTTCGTTATAGACACAAAATTGCAAGAGACTTTCAAACTTGGAAATGTTTTCTTGTTTAAAATCATTCTGTTGAACTTCATGGGTTGGATTTTCTCACATTTTCTTTCTTTTTTTTTTTTTGGTGGTGGTTTCCAGCTTCTTGTCCAATTGAAAGCGAAAAAGCAAAAATAGAGTATAGAGGAAAGAAAACCTGGACCAGTGACCTACAAAACAAAGTTATCTTACACAAAGAAATTGTTTCATTCTACTGTAAGGACACGGTGAGGAACTGTACTTATACGGTTCCAACGCAGTGCTTAGACGGCGTGCTAAAACTCCCAGAATGCTTTGAAGGTAAGTCACATTGCTTGTATTATGACAAAAATAAAAAGATAAACACAATGGTTTTTTTTTCAAATAAATATTCTCATTAAGTAAAAAAAAATCCAGATTTGACACCTTTAAACTCTTGACCTCAGAACAGCAAAAATACCAGTCATGGGTCAAAAAAAAAAGTTCAATTTACTGATCAGATTTACAACTTCAAATTTGATTATAGGGTACTATTTTTACACTAAGTAAGATTTTAATATATTTCTGCAGACAGGATCTAAATGCAGACTTATTTTAGGTCAAATGCTCTACCAGTTTGGTGTCGTAACCTCTCGTTGTGCTTTTCCTTTTTCCGATTGCCTTGGTCTTTTTGGGGTTTGAAATGAGTCCTAATATCAACCATTGTAAGATGAAACTGTGGCGACAATGTGACTCACATTATTGGTTGAAAAATGTATCTCATTTTAAGATTACAAATAAACAACTCTGCAAAAAAAAACCAAAAAAATTAAGCTTGACCACTTCAGATTTTTAAAATTCATCTTTTCTCAAAGTTGCTATGGTTCTTTGACCTCCAAATCCACTTCAAAATAAAAATTTGGTATTTTTTGTTCGCCTTTCTCGTTACATTTGTTTCACTTGCTGAATTTATTAATTTAAATTTTGAATTAACCATTTTATGTATTACTTTTGTTACCTATAAACTGTTTTACTCATTTTTAAAACAAAAGCTTGATGTGTTTTCTGACATGTTTGTTCATGTCTGTTTCTTTCCATAGAACTCAGTAAGTTTGAGTACAACTTGAATTCTACAGAAATTCAACAGTGCTGAGCTGGACTCTACTTCTGATGAGAACGTTGCACTAAAGAATTAGAAGCATTTCATTTCATTTCAATTTTTGCACCTCAGTTGCTTAAACCTTTGTTTTTGTCTGCATGTTCAGTTTCTACTAAAGCCATTTCCTTTTTTGTGCTTAGAAGAAAATAAATCCATTATAATATTTGGAATTTTGTCAAGTGGTTCTAAATTGTTTACTTGTCCACCTTGTCCAAATTTAAAAGTCATTCAAAGCAAAAACTCATTTCAGTGTCATGAAGATTAATAAAATATGCTTAAAGGTAAAACTTTTGTGCATCAGAGATCACCCACATGAAGACATGCATTTCTCTTCCGCTCAGAACTGCCATGTGGATCATCCTACCGGCAGGGCCCTGCAGTCCCTAAGGGTCCTCCTTAAAAAAAACATTTCGGACACCACTACAGCTTCTAATGCCCCAACAATTGAAGCAACTGAGCCAGAGGGGTAGGGAAGCAATTCGGATTCTGTCACGGGGTTCCAATGTACACTTAAAAGCAACTTAGGCAGACCATCAGTGAAGCAATCTTGGGAATATGCATTTTTGTGGTCTTTACATCACACACTGACCCCACCAGGGTTGTTTAAACCCAGCTTGTGTGATGGTAATTATACATTTTCTCTTTGTTTTAATTCTTAACATTTAAAAGACAACCTTTGAACACAGTTAGAATAAACAAGATTCTGACTATGATTTTGATTTCGTGAGAACATCTTGTCCATTTTAAGAAATGAAACCTTACCTCATTATCTTAAGTTCCGGATTGGAGTTTGTTTGTGTTTCTGTGTAAAAGGTAATTGCCCCTCCCAACAAGCGGAGTGCTGCAGACCTCTCCATGCTTTCTAAGCGTGCATCTTTTTTCAAATCTGTTGAAAAAATACCCTGACAAACATTTCTTTATTTTCATCTGATCTAACAAGTTTTCACCACATGAGCTCCGCCGCTTTCAACTGTCATAATGTCACGTGGTGAGCTTCAAGTCACGGTGTCCAGCATACAAAGATGGACTGAGCTTTTATACTGGAGCTGCAGTGCATAATGACGTGGAACTTCTGGGACTTACAATTGACCATTCAGAAGATGTAACTGTAACAACTCATCTCAACCTGTAGGGGGCAGCACATAGACGATTTCAGACCACAATTTCAGAAATTAAAGAACTTTAGTATAAATTGCAAAAATATGGCAAGGACCAACAGACAGCACTTTTAAAGTCCCATTTATAGAGGTCAACAGCCCAAAAAAGTTGATTTAGTGTTTAGTTACCCTTTTTGTCATCTTTGGCAAGCAGGAATTGGCAGAGGCACATAAGGACGGTGTTGTTGCATCGAAAAACTATTAGGGAATTAGCAAACAGGGAAATGTTGCACAAGTAATAGCAACTGGAAATCCGCTGTTTGATCATATTGTGTGCATCTCTAGGGGGATAAGCCTCCCGTCTTATTAAAACATAGTAACGCCCCTGGTCGCCAACATATGACGATTACAAGCAGGCCTTGTGGCTGTCATTCCTTCATACTATTGAGATTTTCATTGTCTTTTGATAATGAATAATAATGATAGTGAATTACCAAGTTTACAATCTTGGAACAACAAACATACCAAAATTATACAAGTTACAGGAATGAATATGGCAATGTATTGTTAGAAAAAAATCTGCTTGAATATAATACTTTGTCTTGCTAATTTTAACATACACGAATATTTGGTTCTCAAGTTTCAAGTTTATTGATTTAATTCCAATTCGTACAGTTAACACAATATACAATAAAAACATAAAGATATAGATATATGAAGCTCCCCCCAAGAATTTAGAAAACATATAAACTAATTCAAGCTATATTTGGAATCATTCAAGGAACCCAAAATAAAAACAATATTTTATTAACTCAAAGTTTCTCTTGTGTTTCGGTAGTTATGTGATTTTTATTGTTTGTCCGACTTTTCTTCTTCTTTTCTTATTTTACTGATTTTGTTGTTTAATTCTGCAATTACCCCTTCTATTTGATAGTAATGTTGTAAAAACTGTGTTCCATAATTTCAAGCCATGTAGTGTGTAGTTAATCAATAAAAAAGCAGCGTGTCGATCTCACGCATGCGCATAGTGATCGAGTAGCAGCTAGAGCAGGTCCCGTTCTCGTTGTTTCTACTATCGCGAGATCGCTCTAACTCCACCTTCTTCTCGCCAATCATGGCAGCCCTGTATGAGGGGTACACGTTGTGCGGATTAATCCCCGATCAAAATAACTCCAGTTCAGGGATCGATGGCATCGAAGAGGAGCGAGACAGCGACCACGTGATTGTCACTGACTCCAACAGATCGGTGACTCTGTACAAGGTAGCGTATGGGGTTTCTCACCAGATCGGTGCAGCCTTTCAGGGTGCTAGCATCCATGACGTCGTAGACCTTTTCACAAAGAGAGGCATCATCAGCCAGTTCTAAAACTTGATTTACGTTTGTGTTTGGTACGTAAATGTACCAAGAAACAGGATGGAGCTTGAGACAAATGTAGCCCTCCCAATGAAAAGACGCCATGCTTTAGCACAAGCATGAGTGCTAAAGGGGGACACGAGGTCTACCAAATGTTGCTTTTCCCCATT
Source organism: Oryzias javanicus (assembly GCA_003999625.1). Lineage (NCBI taxonomy): Eukaryota > Metazoa > Chordata > Actinopteri > Beloniformes > Adrianichthyidae > Oryzias > Oryzias javanicus. Next base: position 6,436,294 of record CM012437.1, read on the forward strand.
TGAGAAGCTTTGCTAATGTTTTATTGTAATACTTTCTCTTGCTAATACAGTAAACTGTGATGCACTGATCCTCTTGTTCCCGCAGGTGTCAGACCAGAAGCCACTGGGCAGCTGGACAGTAAAACAAGGACAAACACTGACCTGCTCAGCAGTCTTTAACTCAATAACCAACGAATATGTGGCTGTTTCTGACCACAAGGTACTTTCTGTCAGTTTTACTGCCATCTCTGCTAAGTTTGTTTTGCCTCTTTCTCATTTTTCATATTGTTACACCTCTCACGTGTCTTTTTGATCAGGTAATTAGGATTTGGAAGGAAGGAGACCCTGTATTAGACAAGACCTTTAAAGCAACAGTAAGTCATATTGTTTGTCTGGTCATTTTGCTCAACAATGACTACACCTATGGGGTTTGACACCCTTCCCGTTGTTATCGCTATCCCCTTCAGGTGAAAGCAGACATCTGGAAGGTGCACTGTGCTGCTGGTGGACAGCCTGTGGTCCTGTTTCGGAGAGGAGCAGTCAGACACTTGGAGGATCTGCTCAGTGCTCCCCAGCAGCCAATAGAGGATGTCTTGGCTGAAGATGAAGCAATCAGGTTGGTATCACCAACATGCAGACTTTTCACTAGTGCAGTACACAAGAGGGACATTTCTATCCAGCTGACAAACAAGCAAAAAAAGCCTAATTTCGGTAGCAAATGATAATTATTAGGAAATAATTGAAGTTGCATGTTTTAGGCTTTCCAGATGTCTGATTTTACCTAAAGCAAACAAACCTTTACAGTTTTAATATTTTCCAATAAAAAATATGAATTACTAGATTTAAAACTCATCTCTTTGGGGAAACAAACGCAGTGCTAAAAGTTCTAGGAGCAGAGTGTACAAACTTTTGCTTTTCTTTGTGAATCTGGGTAACATTAACTGCAAGCCTCTAAAAGTTTCTTAAACATTTGTCACCAAACTATAGTTTTATCTTATGAAATATTCATGTTGTGTGCATAGGTGGAGCACTTCAATTGTAGTGGAAGCACAGCAGTTTGTCCTCTTCACAACTGAACTGGTAAGTTTTCCAACAGACACTAAAATCTGGTACCTGGTCGTATTTGAAATTTTGTTCCAAAAAAAAAAAAAATTTTTTTCATTTCCTCACAAAGGGGGGAGAAAATTTCTTCTACCTCCAGAGGCTAAACCCAAATTCTCTGCACAAGTACCACCTGGAGAGAGAGGAGCCCGGCCTTCTCCCGCTCAGTGTCTCTGCCTCCTACAAGGACGAACACATCAGTCTGCTTTGTTTATGTGAGCCTGCATTTGTCCTTGTAGTGTTTTGGGTTTGAGGATGTTTTGTGGGTGGTGCAATGAAAGTGTTGGGTAAGGCAAGTTTATTTACATCTGAAAATCATGCAGACATTGCGGCCCTCGAGGCCTGGAGTTGGTTATCCTTGATTTACGTAGTGTAAAAAAGGGAGTACATTAAAATAAAATTTAGACTGGTAGACTGATGTAGTGACTGCCTTAGCGTGTTGACCAGAAATTTAGATAATTGTCCATGACTGCACTCAAGTTTCTGGCCTGGTTGGTGGTTTTAGATGAATAGATTGAAACTCTACAGCGACCTCTGAAGACCCATAGACCTAAAAACTTGTCGGTTCAAAATTCAACCTCAATACCCCAAACCATCTTCTCTAGACCTGCATAGTACATCGCAAATTATATATATAATATAATATATAAATGGTTACATTGCAGCTTGATGTATTTAACAAATCAACCAATTGGATTTTTAATGTTAGATACTCTCTTCCTATGTGGACATGGATCATTTGGAGTACAATTTAAGTTTGTTAAATCTATTTAAATAAAACTGATGCAGTGAAATGAAAATTATGTATTAGTTATTTGCTACATTTTAATATATTGCAGGTCATATTGTCATTGAAATATTGATCGCTAATATCACACAGCGCAGGTTTTTCTAATATCGAGCAGCCCTAATCTCCACCATATTTCAGAGATTAGTCGTTGCTTTAGGGCTCATTAGATGTCATCAAAACATCATTTTGAATGTAGTTTGTTTACTTTTAACAAAAAAGTAGTAATTTCAAACTATGTCTGTTTTAACTCTAATCTTGTATTTTTATCTTTTGCGGTTTGGTTTCTGTCACAGACCCTAACGGCTTTGTGTACCGAAGCCTCATCTCGGTGCGGGGCCCGGTGCTCGATGAAGGGCCCCGGGCTCCTCTGCCGCTGCCACGGAACCGGGTGATGAGTCTTCCCGTCGGCGAGGGTCTGTTGAAAGCTGCGTCCGTCCTTTTCCTGGATGATTCCCACATTGCTGCCGTGGGGGCGCATCACCCTTCTGCTGGAGCCGGTAAAAATTTGGCTGTTTTCATTTCTAAACAAACGCAGGTTTATGTACAGCTGCCGTATCCTTATCGTGCAGGCTTTTGTTTTTTGGCATCAGGTTAACAATGATCTGTGTCTGACTTTTTTTTTGATTTTAGACTTTCTCTGCATCTGGAACGTCAATTTTCAGACCCTTCAAGCTGGAAAAGAAATGGGGGGTAAAATTTATGGCCAGGTGGGAGTCTCCATATTGAGTTATTATTCTTTTATTACTCTACAATTATGAGTCTAACCTATAGTAGGTGACATTTTTATCCTAAATCTCAGCTGAAATATGTGTTCTGTTCCTGTTGAGACCAACAGGCCAAGTTTCCCTGTCCTCACAGCTGCTCGGTGCTGGTGGAGGACTGTATGACTTTGGTAGATCATTGTGTCTGCTCTCCACTGTGAGAGGGATCCCTCTGTCTCCTCACAACTCAGAAGCAGTTTACACTATTCTCTGTTTTTTTTTTTCTCAATTGACTGACATTGGTGAACTTGTGCCGCTAATGTTCTTCTGTTGGATCCGTCCGACACAGCTGTGGAGCTATTCAAACAAGTTCTTCATCCCGCATGGAAAACGGCTCTCGGTCATTCCTTTCTCGTGCCACAAATCCTCTCTGGCCTCTGCTCTGGGAAAACTAAGGCAAACCAGGCCTGAAGGTCAGTTCATGGGAACAAATGTTGCTTTTTGTGATGTTATGTCCCTGATGCGGGTAGACGATAGGTAGCAAAAAGATTATGAAAGCGGGAGGGTTAAACTGGCAGTCATTTTCAGGGAGTCACAAAACAGAGACCGAGAAACCAGCCACCACTGGAGCAAGGGTTTCTGGGAGTTTTTAAAGACCCACTCCAATGTGAATGATGTTCTTGTAGCATTGTTCTCATAATGGAGGATATAGAGAAAAGAATTTCAGATTAAAACTGAATTTTTCGTTATTCAAATTGTGATGAATCAGAAGCAGGTTTGTAACGCAGCTACCAAAGTCTTCCTGCTCTGGCAGACAAATAGATCCATTGGCGTCTTTGTTTTCCTTGTCTGAGCTGGAATCTGGATTAAAACTGTGTGACTGGATAGCTCCGATATTGTTCGCTGTTTTTGTTGCAGTGGAAATGTTAGCTTGGAGTTATAAGGGGCTGTAAGGTAGTGGGAGGGAGTCTTAACAAAGGGATGATGGGAAATCAGTGGAGGGTTACTTCTGACACAACATTCCAGAACTCACTTGAATTTTCTAATGAGCTCCTGTTGTTCTGGAGAAACTTTGTCTCAAGAATGACACTTTTTTTTTTTTTTCCTAAAAATGGAATAATCATAATTATACGATAACTGGAAACATTTTTGAAGACTGCAGAATTCCAGTGCAAAGTCCATGTCTCCCTCCAAGCACTGTCAATGCAAGGCAGAGACACTTGAATGGATAGAATTAAGACCAGGGGTGGATAAACTACGGCCCAGGGGCCACATGCGGCCTTTTAAACGATTTTATCTGTCCCACCACACTGGAATAGATTATATTGATAATCCATATTAATGTTATATATCAACCTGTAATTTTGGTGTCTCTCCTTTGATGGTGCACCACAAATAAACCAACTTGTGTTTAAATGCAGAAAGTTATTTTGCATTCATGTTGTGTTGGAAGATTTGTTGTTTTTCTCGCATTCATGTGTTTTTCGAGTCAGTCATTTTTCTGATCATTCCAACACAACAGAACACAGCATTTTTCTAAGTGTGTCTTTGGCAGTAAAACAGGAAACAAAAACCACAGTTTTTTAAATAAAATTAAAAAAAAAGCATATTTTTGCCTAGATTCCATGTTGTTACTTTCTAATATGAGGTTGTTTACCCACTCACTTCCAGCATCAAGCATTCTGGTCCAAGTTTTAGAACCCATTGTGGCTCAGGAGTCGAAAAGTTTGCTCACCCCTGATCTAGACCAATCACCATCAAGCCTCTTGTCTGTGATAGGCTGTTTGGTGGCACATCAATTATGCCAAAGTAAAACTTATGGAAACAAAATCAAAGATAGGGCGAATGCGAGATGAGACACAACGTATCTAAAAACATTTGTGCTGCAAACACAAAAATGTATTTTTAGAGCAAATAATAATATTTTCATTTGCAAATTATGAAGTTTTATTCCTAACACTTGACATCTTGTTTGTAATTTAGGACATTTTGATCTCCAAACTGTGACTTTTGCTCGCAATATGGTGGCACAGTAATCACTCTATGCAAGTTACGCAAAGACGTCCGCACCAGAACCAGACTGGATCCAGTGTAAGCCTGGGTTTGCCAGAAAACCCACCAATTGAAGTGCACGTTGTGCACAACTTAACGTCTCTGGAGGAAGAAGTCAATCCAATCTGGACAGAGCATCAGTGTATGGATTCTGCTTTCCCCACAGAGCCCAGCACATAATGCAAAAACTCCTAGACAAAGACGTGGGGACTTTACAATGTGTGTCCGAACAATAATTCAGCTAGGCTTAATCTGAGGGACTCTTGTGCAGAGTCACAGGCAGCAAGAACCACAAACTGGTCTCCCTCGTCCCATTTATTTTTCCCAGTTTCTAAAGAATATTTGCAAATCATACATATCAGAGTCTAATGTTTTTGTGGACCATGAGATTCCAAATGATAAGGTGTTACATCGTTATGCCAGGGGTTCGGACAGCATGTTTAAACAAACTAGATCTGAAAGGTGTTCCTTGATCTGTCAAACAACACTCCCAGGACATTAAAGTACAATCGGAAAGAAAAAGTACTTGATAATTAACAACCATCATTATTACCTGTTGTCTCACTTCCACAGAGTCCAAATGTCCGACTTTTGTGCCGTCTTGGAATAATCCTCTCCACGAAGAGAAAGCTCCGCTCTCAAAAACAGGGGAGACCAGGAAGACGGTGTGTTGAATCATTGTTATGACCGACTGATTGAATTGATAGATCACCAGTTCTGCGACCCTGTGACCCTTTAGTATGGACTGACAGTATGGACTGTGTTCATTAGTAACATTCTATCTAATTTTTTCTTAAATATTTGATGTGAAATTTGGAAATACCTGGAAAACTTCACAGGGGATGTTGTTGATGTTTTCTATTATTTTTTTTTCTTTTTACAATCATATATATGGAACTTTATTGGAACCATGTACTCTCTAGAAAAAAATAAAACAGAGTATATTTAATGCTTTGTATTCCTGTGCTGAATGTCACTCATTTGTCGCTTTTTCCATGTAGAGATCAACTCGTAAAACGCAGCCATCAGTTAACCTAACAGCTGAGCAGGTGTTAGAACTCATTAAGGTAAAAAACATAAAAAATAGCTTCTGTCAAAAAATGAAATTTTGTAAAAGTTGGAAACAAGTCCTTGTTTTGTTCCAAATGCAGACGGCACCAGCGGAGGAGGTCCAAAAGGAGGTGGAGGAACTCCTGTCCAGACAAGACGTCCAGGATCTCCAGCTCCATCTGGGAAAGCTGGTATCCATCCTCGTCAGTCGGAGCCAGGCCGATCCAAAGTTCTACACTCACAGCACGTTTGTGCAGCTGGTGCAAAGCAAGTTCCTCTGCCACAGGTCAATGAAGACGATAAAAAATATTTTTCTTCAAATGATGATTTTTTTTTTCCTTAAAGCTAATTTCATTTCATTAGAAGCCTTTTCTTCTGGCGTCATCCATTACTTTTGGATACCAAGCCGTGTCAGTTTAGCTCTTTAACAGCTGATTTGAGTGCGTTTTTGTCACTGTTAATATTTGAAAAAGAGATTTTGAACTTTTTATGCATTGATGCTTTCGCAACGAACATTCTCCTGCAGAAGGTTACCCTTACCTGGAGCAATTATCGCCATATTAACCGGAATTTAGTGACTCAACTGAGTGACACGCTCCATCAAAACAGTTTGATTGTAGCTGCCATCATGTTTGATTCCCCCAACAGTGTGTGTCCTGACCTCCTGCCCTTGGCCCTGGAGAGGAAAGATTACTTCTTGTGTCAAACTTGCTTGCTGTTCTTCTCGGACATCCCAGAAGCGCTCACTTGCTGCTGCCTCAAAGCATTTATCTGGTAAAAAAAACTTGTAAACTGCAAGTCCTATTCTTAGTCTACATGTGTAAATTTTGCATGACAGACCTCTTTTTATGTTGATCAGTCATCATTCTTTTCTTGCAGTTTACCAGATGTAGATGCAGAGAAGATGAGTTTGGAGCCTGATAGTGTCTCTTTCATGGACACTTTAATAACACGAGAGCATTCCCGCGATGACCTGCAGAATGGTTTTAGCCCGTCCTCCAGGCTAGAGGACCATTCAAACACTGTCGAACAGCAACAGAGAAGAGAAGGCAGAGAGAAAACCACGGCTCTTCAAGGGCTTGTCTGCCCCATTGGGTCACACAAGGCAGCTCTATTGTATCCTATGACGGAATTTTACTGTTTCTATAGACCTTGTAGAAATTTCACTGACTTAAACTGATGTGATTTATAAAAAGGGATTTTGTTGTGAAGTGAAATATCTTAACTAAAACTGCATAGAAATGAAATCTTGCAGACGGCATACAGTGACACTTTCCTCCTCCCACACCTGAAAGATCTCTGCCCACAACATGTCCTTGTAAGCAACTGATTTTTGCACTTCTTCAAAGCACCCTGCGCTCCATTTTTGATGCAATATTCCCCTTTTTCTACCATCAGCTCTTCCTTAGGTACTTGCAGTTCCTCTACCTGCGCTATTCCCAAGATACGTTCCCACAGGCGCACAGCTTAAGAGCACCAAGTCTTCATCAGGTTTGCATCTCATTTCATTTGTAAATCACAGCACCTGTTTGAAGTTTTAACTCTTTCTGTTTGGCCACAGATAATGGACTGGATGTGCATGATGCTGGACGCACATTTTACAGTGCTGGTGATGACTCCAGAAGCTAAAGGCTTTCTGCTAAACCTCCACGGTTTTGTTCGGTCTCAGGTAACAGCCTGTCACTGGTTGGAACACATGGAAAAATACCATAAATTGTGTGCTTAAATTTGACAGCTCTCTCTTTTTCCACAGGTGAAGCTGTTCTCTGAACTTGGAAAGATAGAGGGCAGTCTTCAGGAACTACAGAAGATGAAGCAGAAGCAAGATGTCAGACAATACTCAATCGAAGTCATTGAGATATTTTAGAAAGCATGCAAAGAAATGTCTTAGTGAACTGTAAATTCCAGTGTTTCTCTTTCAATTGATTCAAGGCTGTCTGGATGGGCTTGTTGACACAACTGTTTGACAAACGTTGCAAATTTAAGTGTTTATGGAAGAGTTTGAAGCTGGTAAAAATGTGTTAAATATTGTTTGATTCACAGTTTACTCGCAGGCTGGATTTGTTTCTTGTGGAAAACATCTGCAAAGTGACAACATTTTACATGACAATGAATAGAGTTGTCCAATTCTGACCGCAAATCTGTTTTTAACTAAAACCACTTGTAAATCTGCTAGTTGAATTTTTTTATGGTAAATTATGTTTTAGATATAAACGTATTAAAGTTAAAAGTTTATTTGTGTGGTGTCATGTTTATTACAAGCTACAAGTCATCCATGAAGTTTGTATGCATTGAACTTTAGTATATTTATGTCTGAATTTTAGCCATTTGTAAATTTTTACTGTCAGTTGTCCCTTGCTGACAACAAGCTACATTTCTCTGACAAAACTAGAAAACTTAAAACACATACAGTGGCGCAAAAACATATCTAGTCAGCCACCAATTGTGCAAGTTCTCCCACTTAAAAGGATGAGAGAATCCTGTAATTTTCATTATAGATATACCTCAACTATGAGAGACAAAATGAGAAGGAAAAAGAACAGAAAATTTGTCTGATTTGTAAAGAATGAATTTGCAGATTATGGTGGGAACTAAGTTTTTGACCATTAACAAAACTTTAACTCAATACTTTATAAACCCTTTGTTGGTAACGACAGTAGTCAAACGTTTTCTGTAAGTTTTCACAAACTGTTGCTGATATTTTGGTCCATTTCTCCATGCAGATCTCCTCTAGAGGAGTAATGTTTAGGAGCTGTCGCTGGGCTTTTCGCTGAGATTTTCTATGAGGTTGAGATCTAGAGACTGGCTAGAACACCCCAGGACCTTGAAATGCTTCTTACGAAGCCACTTCTTCATTACCTGGGCAGTGTTTTTGGATTGATGTTATGCTGAATGACCCAGCCACGTTTCATCTTCAATGCCCTTGCTGATGGAAGGAAGCATTTACTCAAAATCTGACCGTACATGGCCCCATTCATTCTGGTCCGTTTGCAGAAAAACAGTCCCATACCATGATGTTTCCACCCCCATGCTTCACAATAGGTATGGTGTTCAGCAATCTTTCACCACCTTCTCTTTCTGAGAACTTTTATTCTGGTTTCCTCTGACCATAGAACATTCTCCTAATCCTCTTCTGGATCATCCAGATGTTCTCTGGCAAACTTTAGACGGGCCTGCACGTGTACTGGCTTTAGCAGGGGGACACGACTGGCACTGCTGGATTCGTAGGATGTGTTACTGATGGTAGATTTACTTACTGTGGTCCCTGCGCTGCAAGTTCTGTGTGGTTCTGGGATTTTTGCTCACCACTCTTGTAGTCATTTTGACCTTTTGGGTGAGATAGATTATCAGTAGTCTTGTATGTCTTCCATTTCCAAATAATTGCTCCCACAGTTGATATCTTCACACCAAGCTGCTTACCTATCGCGGGTTCAGTCTTCCCAACTTGGTGCAGGTCAGCAATTTTGTTTGTGGTGTCCTCAGACAGCTCTTTGGTCATGGCCATGGTGGAGTTTGGAATGGGACTGAGGTTGCTGAACAGGTGTCACTTATATATAAGTGTTTAAGTCATGTATTTACATTGCAAACAATGATAACCAATTAGGAAACAGAGAATTATTTGGAAATGACATTTCCAAGAAAAATTAAAGATGTTTGAATTGACATTGTTAACATATAATTCTCTCTACAACTTATTTTATAACCAATGAAACCATTTGTCCCAAATTTTAGCTATAAGTCTGGGAATGTGCTGAGAGTATATATATATGCCATCAGTTGTCGTGGCCGAGTGGTTAAGGCGATGGACTAGAAATCCATTGGGGTCTCCCCGCGCAGGTTCGAATCCTGCCGACAACGATCTTTATTTTTTCCTAGTAAACGTATTGTGCTAACTTCTAACGAACTTTTACTACTTATTTAACACAGTACGCATTTGTTTATTTTTGGAGCTAATTTTAATCAAACATTTTTACATAGCACCATCTTTCGAATCGCTTTCTTGCACGACAACTGAGGGTACGAGGTTTGAGTGACTACCGTCTTACCACATGGATAATCCATTATTGTGCATTATTTTACCTTTCACCAGTTGTGCTGTCAAATTCTTTGTTAATTGTATGCTATAAAGCGGATTTTAAAAGCAGGTTTACCCGATGCTATAGCCAGTGCGCATATCCCGGGAGAGCTTTAGAAAAGGGGATTTTGAGTTTTGACGATTGTTCAGACAAAATAAACATTAGTACTAATGGTAGTAGTAGTAGCAGCAGTGCATTTAACAATGTATTTTACTTATATGTAAAGACTGCATTGTTGGAGCCTTCTTGGTGGCTGCGTGTGCTACGATAGGAGCAAAGCAAGTAATTGATCAGAAAATCGGCCAGTGTTTATAAACACACACCCATACTTGAACACGCAAATAAAAATGATTAGCACAAAGCGTTTGTTTTGATAACTTATTTTATTAACCGAGAGGCGTTTTGCTTGTAGAACGGGGGGGTCACGTGACCAACATGGATCCAGGGCTCGATAGTGTCAAGCTAGTGATGAATAATATTTTTCCGGAAGTTCATGTAAATTAGTGAAAACTAAATATTTTTTGTATCATTATTTAAATAAATTATAATTAATCTTTAAATTTGTCCAAAATTGCACGATATAGCTTATATATCTGAGCAATTTGTTATTATTTTAATATTGTATGTGTTTTATTTTGAAGAGACAGAAACCGACTTCCGTTTGTGGCAGCGCTTCTCTAGTTGAACTTTACGTGCATCTGAGGCCTGCTGTGTTTTCAACGGAGGGAGAGTCGAGCAGAAAAATGGCGTCTGCTGGCGACCCGAAGCGGGACGCCGGCCATTCAGTTTGAGCTTTGCGCTTTAAAATTGAGGCCGGGGCTTGACAGGGAGCAGCTGGGAAGTGTCACCCGTTTCGCGGTCATCCTCTCCTTGCTTTAAAACGGCAAACGTGGCTCATTTGAGCAGCGAGATTACAGCGGAACATAAGAGCCTCGCTCTTGCTATGAGAGGGAGAAGAGGAAGGCCGCCCAAACAAGCTGCCGTGATGCGGGAAGGTTCACCAGGGCCGGTCCGGGGCGGCAGGACTAGAGGGATGCGTGGACGGGGAAGGGGCAGAGGAAGGGGACGGGGCCGGGGAGGAAGCGGCGGTATTTGCGGCATCGTCCCCGCGGAGATGGATACAGAATTCTGTGGCCGAGAAAACTTTCATTCGTCTCGGGGCCGAAGGAAAGTTGGAGCCTCCACGGTGGCTGCAGCGGCATCGCGGGGCAGAGGGAGCAGAGGCAGAGGGAGAGGGTCGAGAAGTGGCCGCGGCGGGAGAGGAGGAGTGAGGCAGCCTCAAACTAAGGTGGTCTACGATGACAACAGCGACGAGGAGGAGGACAACATAAGCTACCGCTCCGACGAGGATGAGCTAAACGACAATCCGTCGTCAGATCTGGAAGACGAGGAGGCCTTGGGAGACGACTCTGACTATCTGGAGGACCTCCCGGATAATGAGGATGCCAGCTACTGTACGGAGAGTAGTTTTAGGAGCCACAGCACGCTCGGGAGCACCCCAGGTACCACACGCACAGCCAAACCAACCACTTAAACACGGCATCATATATTTTTTCAGCTCAATGCATTAAGCAAGGCGCATTGTTCAAAATGGAGTTTGAATTCAGAAACGGGCCTTTGTTTACCGTGCGGTCCCCAGTCTTGCAGATGTTCCTCGGTTTTACCGGCTTTTTTTAAAGCGGTGGATCGGAGGCGAATCAGCAGGTTTTTGTTTTTGTTTATCATTTAGAGTAGGTCGCGCGCCTTTTTTCTCTCCATTTTACTTAACGTTGTTTCGCGTCCAACAGAGTAGTAAACTTTGTTGATTCATTCATTCAGGTTGATAAGTCACTTAATGCTTGCATTAAAACGCAATGTATTTTTAAATTAAACTATTTACTAAATAAATCGAAATAAACTTAAAAGTGTCTGAACGAAACAGTTTTTTTTTAGCATTTGTTTGTGCAGCATGATGTCTCCTAATAAACGTGACAGGCATGTGTTTCCACTCACTTGTTGCATACACCGTGGTCCTCCGTTACCACAATAACCACGTCACGTTCTCCAGGTGTGGAACTTTTATGCACTTTTCCATCCTTTGGTATTCAATTAGGATTTTATTAATAACATTTTATTATTAAGTTCTGCACATTTGTCTAAACTTTTTAAGTTCTTTTTTTTGCAAGAAGTCAACCTAAATGTCTTATTAATAGAAATTTAACTTTTGGAAACTTAAAGTTTTTAACATTTATTTTAATTCAATAAATAATAATTTAAAATGAAGATTGTGTCTTTAACATGATATTGTAGCATTTTCTCATGCTTGTAGTTATTACAAACTACAATTGCCAAGGTCTCCCTGCTCCGCTTCCTTCTGATGCCCTCGCTTACAGACAAATAGATCCATGAACGTCTTTGTTTTCCTCATTTGATCTGGATCAAAAGTATAGCCCCAGCATTGCTCAAAATTTTTGTTGCATCCCTAATGTAAGGTTAGGGTTGTGAGGTCGCGTGGTTAGAGTGTAAATAAAGGGATGATGGGAAATAAGTGCAGGGTTTCCCAGGGCTTCTACGGCAAGCATTACAGCTCAATTACGGCAGATGAATGCCAGTGGTTCTGCTGTGGATCTTGCGAAACTCAATAACCCGGCATTTATTGCGGTTTAGGTCGTTAATAGTCCCAACTTGTTGAAAAAGTGCTGCGACTCAGCTTCTGTGTCGAGCAAAAAATTTGAACCCAACAAAACGGATTTGGAGCACTGGAGAGGTCAGATCGCTGAGGTCGCGCGTGATTGTCTGCAGTGGAGGTTCCTCGACTCTGGCAGACGTAACATTTGCCGTGGGAGCCAGGAGTTACTCTCAATGCAGGTGAATTTCAGATGAACTCCTGCTGCTCTGCATAAACTATATCCTAGACCAGGGCTCGGCAACCTTTAACAGTAAAAGAGCCATTTGGGCTCATATTCTACTGATCAAAACCTAGAAGGAGCTGCATAGTCTTACTTTAGACTTTAAGAAATTTAGATTTGCCGTCATGAGCGTCTCTCAAAATGTGTGTGTGTTTTTTTTACGTTTGACAGAAGCTCAAGCAACTTCTTTTCAAAATAAAAGATGCTCTGTGTCAAACAGGATCATCTCGGTGCAGCTCTGGATAGCTAGTAACCAATACTGCGCAGCATAAGATAATGTGCTTTTAACTCATTAAAGATCAAACTTTTCACCAAACCTTTGCTTTGCATATAAAATCTGTGCACTCTGGAGGTAGCGTTGAAGAAACAAGTCCTCTTCATATCAACAGGGATGTTATAACCTACGAAGTTTATCATTTATGTGCACTTTAGCCATCAATTTATAAATTTACTAATCTAAATAAATGCTAATTAAATAATCCTTACTTTAAAAGACGACTATTTCATTTTTATTTTTTTTGTTATTTTTCCCTCTTTCTCCTCAGCAGTCTTACATGCTGGGTTTTGTTGTTTTAGTTTGGGGTTGGACCTTGGCAGTCTTAGTTTGTGGGCTTTGTTTATTTGTTTTCTTTAGGTTGTTTTGGTTAGGCAGCCATTAGCGGGTGTCTCCCTGACTTATTTTATGTTCGCCAACGAGCCACCACGGAGAGATAAAAGAGCCCTGACCCTTGTGTAACAAATCACAGATAATCCATGATGAGAACGGATCCCTAGCCACTGTTCGGCACACACGTGTATGCGGATCAACCTTCTCAAAAGTAGTGCCATTTAGCATTTTGTTAGTTTGAATATTTTTTGCTCATTGCTTATTAACAAGCTACTACATATTTTTCCTTTTGACTTTCTATAAGCCTTCTCTTCTTTTGCATGCCAGTGCTGTCTCTTATGACTCTTTACTTTTGTGCTGCAGGTCGTAAGCGGTCGAGGGCTCCACGACCCCGGTCTCCCATTCTTGAGGCAAAGGATATTCCTCCCCTTGAGCTTCCTAAGTCCTCGGAGGACCTCCTGATTCCTGCCTCACAGCTCCTCAACGTGTGCGCCGTCTACGAGGTCCTCCGCAACTTTGGGACGGTGTTGCGGCTGTCTCCGTTCCGCTTTGAGGACTTCTGTGCAGCGCTGGCCAGTCAGGAGCAGTGCACCCTGCTGGCAGAGACCCACATCTCCCTGCTCAAAGCTATTCTCCGAGAGGAGGACACTTCCAACACCACATTTGGTCCTGCCGATGTCAAAGACTCTGTTTACTCTACTTTGTACTTTGTGGATGGTATGACGTGGCCGGAGCTGGTGCGAGCGTACTGTGAGAGTGACCCAGAATACCGGCACGTTCTGCCGTTACAGGAGACTGAGGATTACCCGTACGAGCCCCTGGAGAACAAAATTAAAGTTCTGCAGTTTTTGATGGACCAGTTTTTGGCGACTAACATTGCCCGGGAGGAGCTCATGTCAGAAGGGGTGGTTGCCTACGACGACCACTGCAGGGTGTGCCATCGTCTGGGCGACCTGCTGTGCTGCGAAACCTGCTCGGCTGTTTATCATCTGGAGTGCGTGAAGCCGCCGTTGGAGGAGGTGCCAGAGGATGAATGGCAGTGCGAGGTGTGCGTGGCTCACAAGGTGCCCGGCGTGACGGACTGCATCCCTGAAGTGCAGAAGAGCAAACCCTTCATTCGCCAGCTCCCCGTCGGCTACGACAGACACCACCGGAAATACTGGTTTCTAGATCGCCGGATTGTTGTGTAAGTTCAGAGTTTGGATTTATGTCCAGAAGTTCTGCTTAAAATTCACTAATGTAGGTGATAAAAATCCACTTTGTTCTTTCATGCTCCAAGTTGTCAAAAGGACAGATTTTAATGCCACTTTTTTGGAAAGAAGCAATACTTTCTAGTTCTGTGTTCTATCATGTTTAATTGTTTTATGCTATGCAGGATTTTGTTTATTTACCTGCTGCACACAAACATCTACCCATCCCTTTAACATGTTAGGGCCTAGAGACAAATCAATATTTGATACCAAAACTTTTTTAGATAAACCATTATCTACAGTGGTGTAGTGGTCAGTCCCCTCAAAGTGAGAACGTTCTGGTTCAAATCTCGATTGCATGTTCTCCCGGTGTTTTTCTCCGAGCACGCCGGGTTCCTCCCACAGTTCAAAGGCTTCATAGCTTTATTTATCACCCTAAATTGTCTCTAGCAGAGGTGGGAATCTTGAGGCACCTAACGATTTGATTCTATCACGATTCTGGACATTCGATTACGAATAAGTTATCAATGCATCCCAGATCAAGTGTTGGACGATATGGAAAAAAATGCACATCTTAATATTAATGATTTTATATTGCAATAAGGATATATATCACAATTGAATACAGTATATTTTCATTTATTCTCTGAAAAACAAAATGAGAAAAATGTCATAATTTACTTTAATCTGAGTTTTTTTAAAAGTAACATTTAACTGAATCAAATCGTTACAAATGGGAAACATTTTTTTGAAGTGCACAGCAGTGTCAAGTTTCTTAGTAGGAGGAAAATACATTTTTTCAATAAAGTTGAGCAAAAAAATGAATAAACAAAAACAATAGAAGAGAAATGGCACGATAGACACTTTTCTATTGCCCACATGTATGCCTATATGTATCTTCATATTGCCCAGCATTACCTACATCTGCATTTATTTATTTATTAATTTATTTAAGAAACGTCTGTCTTTACTATAAGACACTAAAGCAGGGGTCTGCAACCTGAGGCTCTGGAGCCACGTGCAGCTCTAATCCCTCCATTGTGGCTCTTTGGCTTTAAACAGAAATGCTAAAAATCTGAATAAATAACAAGTTTATAGTTTGATTAGATTTGTATTAGTGTTTATGGTATTAACATGTCAGACAAAATGATGTCGATAGTTGATACTGATGATGATAGCTGCAGTACAGAGGTAAATTCCTAAAGTATATATTTGCCTTTATATGTACGGATAAAATAAAAAAAAAAAGATTTTACACCAATTGAGTCATGTTAACATTTGATAGAAAAAAATGTTAAAATGATAATGATAGAAAACATCACGTTTATCTTTCTTACATTTTTAATTCCAGAAGATATTATTTTATTTTGAAAGGAACTTGTAAGTTCTTATTTCAAAAACAAAAAAAGCTAGAATTGTATTATGGTTTATAGGCAAACATAAAATTGCCATAATGTAAAATTTGCTAAAATGTATGCTATACATTGTAAATTAATGGCCACAATGATAAATAATTAAATAAAATACTTTTAATTTATTTTGTTTTTTTTAGGGTTGCACAGTGGTAAACGTTTTTGCCTCACAGCAAGAAGGCCGCGCTTCAAATCCTGACTACGGATTTACCAACTGATCTTTCTGTGTGGAGTTTGCATGTTCTCCCCGTGCGTGCATGTGTTTGCACCGGGGACTTGGGCTTCCTCCCAAAAACATCCTTCATAGGTTAATTAGTGACTCTAAATTGCCCCTAGGTGTAAAAGTGAGAGTGAATGGGTGTGTGATTGAGCCCCTGTGACAGACCTGTCCAGGGTGTACCCTGCCTTCGCCGAGGGCACCCGCGACCCCGAAAGGGACAAAGCGGCCAAGAAGATGAAAGAATGCATATTTTTTCTTGGGACTTTATGGCTCTCGGTTGGTTTTGGTCAGGCAAAAACTGGCCAAAAACTTAGCTCTAAAGCTTGCAGACCCCAGCACTAGACCACTATGGCTTACTTAATATTTTGATGATCAAAAATCTTTCACAGCATCAAAAGGGATAAACGTTCCCTAAACTCAACAACTTTAAATAAGATAATGTTAGGTTTTATCGTTAGACCAGATTTAACCCTTGCGCTATCTTATGGAGTCCAGATGACCCCACCCTTATATTGAAGTGTGATTCCTCCCACGACAAAGGTGGACAGGATTTTATGTCGGCCATGTCAAAAATGTCAGTGTGAAAAACGCTTCACGTTCAGTTCAGCTTGTTACTTTCACTTTAAATCATGCACATTTTTTGATTATCAATAATTTAAAATTCACCAAATGATTTAGAATAGTTTATGGATAATTGATCTTATAACTTCATATAGATACGGAGCTTTGCAGGAATAGGAGGTAGTCTTGCACAAAAAGTCCAAAACTTCAACCTAAAACTTGATTAAAGGAAATTTAATTCTTCTATAATCCAAATCGTTCCAAACTGTTGACATTTATCTTAAGCCCATTTGGTCAGTATTATACATTTGAAGTCTAATAGTTTTATTAATTGTTTATGTAAATGATCGGCAGATTACTCTGAGTAATCTTCAGTGTAATCCTCACAGAGTGAATGTCAGGGCAGATGTGATTGTCACATTCGTTCTCCAGAGCTTTGCAGTCCTGAGTCGCTCCACATATAGACAGCTGCTTCTCGCAAACACGTGGAAATACAACATTAGCTTTTAAAATAGCAGAAACCAGTTCCTTTTTTTTTGCTGCTTGGCATTAGTTTGAATGTAGTTAACTTTGCGTTGGTGTTGAACGGACGGGCGCAGCTATACAAATGTGTGCATGCTGGCTCAGCTGCAGCAGGCGGGATTATAGGTCACCCTGACAGTAAAACTAGGCTACTCACCTTTAGAGGTTTTTTCATGTCTTCCTCATGTTTCCGTTTTGTTTTATCACGGTTGACACAAAAAGTTAGAAATGTCCTCAATAAGAAACAGAAGGATTGCATTGATATCAAATGTGTCTCTTTATTGAAATGGAATCAAATTCATTGTTTTTCTGAAAGCCGTGCACTCTGAATGACCGCATATGTGACCGTCCACACGGCTGTAGGTGAAGTTGCTGAACAGGCAGTTTTGGTTCACGGCCAACAGGCTTCACAATCCAAAAGAATGGATTAGGTTAGCAAAAGGAAAGCTTTAGCCGGGGAGTCCAGTGACTTACTGAAGCACAGGTGCAAAAACTTTCTGAAGTTTTCCCTCATTCTTCGTTTCAACTAGGGCAGGGAATCACTGGGTACCTCACGATACGATGCGATACCCAGTACATAGCTCACGATGTTGTGATACTGCGAAAGAAAAATCCCTAATAATAACTTACAATATATAAAGAACATATATATTTTTAAGATAATAAAAAACTTTTTGTGCAACAATTTTGTGCAACATTACTGAAATTTGTAAAACTAAGTATTTGACAAGCATTAACACCAACTTCATTTGAATTATCTGTAAAATTCAGCATTAACAACAGTAAACATGAACAGCAGTGCCACTACTTAGTGCAAAGTTGTTGTAAACAACAGAACAAAAATTAAATAATTCTAGTAACTGCCAGACCCAAAAGAACTTCTCGCCAAAGGATTACGAATGTAATACTTGGTGAGAACACATCGAGAATCAATAGCAGGACGAAATATCGCGGTATATTGCAATATCTATATTTTGGCACACCTCTGGTCTCAAGATCTTGAAATTGCGCTCACAAGAGTCCCAATATGGATTTTTTTCTTCTTTTTTTTATCTTATTTTCCCATGAAAGTTAGTTATTTTTATGCCAGATTAAAAAAGAAAACTCAGAAGTCTGGCATCTGTTTGGTTTAACCCTTCCGCTCTCCTTGGGGTCCAGATGGCTCCAACCACATTTTGTTATGCGATTTCTTCCATGACAAATGTGGACGAAGGGGGACAGGATTTTATGTCTGCCATGGACATTAGTGAAACTCCGAAATCAGTGAAAAAAAAAAGTTCAGCGAACTGTCCTGTGGTGTCCAGATGACCCCACTTTTAATGTAAACAAGCTAAGGAGAACGGAAGGGTTACAGGCCCACTCCAATGAAAATGATGTTTTAAAGAGTTTTTCTCATTGAGGTGGACATGTAGGAAGAAAAATAAGATTTACTAACATTTTTTGACTATTTTTGAGTTTAACTAACATTTCAACAACATGCTAGCTGTTTTGGCTAATTTAGTTTTTTTTTCCATTTTTTTGGGCTTTTTTTTTGTTTAGGTAATAATTCAGCTACATGCTTGCTGTTTTGGATCATTTAGGCTTTTTTTGTTTTTTAGGCTATTTTGAAGTTTAGCTATTTTTCACCTGTTTTTTTTAAAGATAATTTTGGCATTTAGCTAAACTTTTAGCTGACTATCATCTTCAGTGTTTTCAGCAATTGGCTTCAGTGATTGCTTTAGCATTTTTAGCTATCAATTTCAGCATTTTCAGCTATCAGCACTAGCATCTTCTGCTGCCAAATTCAGCTTACAGTACTCACATTAGCATAATTGTTGGTAATGCCAATATAGGTAGTTTGTACTCGCGTTAAAATGTTATGGATTTAAAGTTTTAAAAATGTCGTTTTAGAGTGTTTATCCTGTTCGTCCCATGACCTAAGATGGATTTTGGATTTTGGCCCCCTATATGATTGAGTTTGACACCCCTGGTCTAGAAGGTTATACAACATGTAGACCACGACAGGATACAGATTAAATACTTGTTATATATGTTCTGTAATTTAAGGAGAATCTACTGGACTTATCGTGTTATTGTTTGAAAAGTTACAGTATGTTAAGATTTTGTGTTTAAGTGTCACCGGTGACAAGGAATCAAATTTCTCTCTCTGCTTTTGTTTACTCTTTGCTTTATGGTTCATTAGTAGATCTCCTCTTTTATCAGAGTTTTTAGGGCTGGTGTCTGAGCTGTCACAGTTTAGGGTGCAGTATTCAGACAAATTAATGTTTAACTACTATACCGGATGCAAAAAGGCCTTTATGACCGATTCCTCCCTCTCAGTGTAAAACATCTAAACTATTTCAACTATAGGGTCCAGCTTTTAAAAAACAACTAAATTAATAAGATGTAATTTGGGAGAAAATGTGTTCTTTTCGGTTTGTTCCTGGTTATTAATTTCTTTCCTATGTTTTCTCCACAGTGAGGAGGATGATGAGCAGGAGGGAAAATCCATCTGGTACTACAGCACAAAGGTAAATGCATAACAAGCCTGTTTGTTTAAATAAACTTGGCTCAAGAAAGTAAGAACATATAATTTCTTCTGTTATTAAAAGGCTTTTTGTTTGCAGAAAGTGGGTTTCTAGCTGAAAACAACTCAAACTTCTACCTTTAAAAAGATCTCATGTTGAAGGCAGTATGTGTTTGTATAAATTATATAACATTTCTTCCTGAGTAAACGCATAATAGGTATTTACTTTTACCAGAGACAATAATATAAGGGTGTATTCAGAGTGGACACATTTGGTTCTCTTAAAGTGAACCAGAGTTTGTATCCTTCGTTAATCCGGAACAAATTTTCAGTCTGAATACACACAACCGGACCATAATGCAGCACCAAGAACCACTCTCTGACCCATCTTTTGAGGGGCTCTCTGTTTTCTTCTAATTGTAATGAGCTCTGGTTTTCTCAGTCTGAATAGACTCCATGCTCGGAGTGGAACAACTGGGCAAAAAACGGCCACCATACCCGGTCATTATGGGTTGTAAGCAGAGTAGTGGATAAACGATGAGGCGAAACAGCTCATTGAAATGTGGTTGGTTGAATGGAGGCTTCTTTAAGCTACTTTTATCGTGATACGAATTTGTTTTTTTGCTGTTGCCACCCGATGATTGGTAGAAAGTGATTATGACATTAGAAAACACCAATATAACACTAAGCTAGCGTTTCTGTTTTGCTTTTTACGGTGGTATTCTTCTTAGCCTCTTCTTTCAAACAACATTAAATTCCTGTTTTACACGATACAAAAAGTAAAGCAAGAAAGACACGAGCTGTTGGATGACCTCCATTGTTGTTGCTTTTCTAGTCATCGCATTACAAGAAAGCAATGACATGCTAGCGGTCTACACCGTGAAAACAAGCTTGTGCAAAAAAAACCTGCAGTGTTGACATGGATTTGTGTCGTTGCAGATCATTCTTTTGGTTTTTAATCAAAGTTACATTTCTTACCAGGATTTAATTAAAAAAAGAAGATCTCAAATCTTTTCTTTGGTGACAGTACTTGTTTTTCTGTGGCCATTTCTGGAGCTTCAAAGCTAAAAAAAAAAACAAATCATGGCAACAATGACTTAAGGCTGAAATTCAAACAGTTTGAAGAGCTTTCTGAAGCTATTTTTGTACTGCTTGAAGTGCCTATGGATTTACTTTCATAAAAGGAATTCAAATTTTCATGGTTTTTCAATTTTGAAATAGTCATGACACAGACACGATGAAGATTTGTACAGTAGTCACATCCCGTTCTGTAAACCATGTCCTTCTAGGTCCAGCTTGCTGAGCTGATTGACCGCTTGGATAAAGAATACTGGGAGGCTGACCTGTACGCAGCACTTGAGGAGATTCGGGATGAAGTGCACTCTCACATGGATGTCACTGAAGACTTGACCAACAAGGCTCGGGGCAACAACAAAAGCTTCCTCGCTGTCGCAAATGGTAATATCCGTTTTTGTTTTTCCA
Source organism: Oryzias javanicus (assembly GCA_003999625.1). Classification (NCBI taxonomy): domain Eukaryota; kingdom Metazoa; phylum Chordata; class Actinopteri; order Beloniformes; family Adrianichthyidae; genus Oryzias; species Oryzias javanicus. The sequence continues at coordinate 6,457,431 of CM012437.1, forward strand.
CTTAAGAAAACTCTGCAGTTCAAGTGGGATTTGCTGAATCTAACAGTCTATGTTGTGTTATTTGCTTGTTTTGTCCTCTACTTTTGAAAGCAGCGCCTGCATGCTTCTGTATAATTTCACATCCAGTCATAAGCTGCTTTGTCCTTTTATATGAAAAACATAAAATATATATATAAATAGTTATGTATGTTTTACCATTTATGTTTTTAACATGTCAGATAAACAGTGGTAAAACTTTTAACCTACTTTCCACCTATAGTGAAAGAAAATGTCATGTTTGACTTAACTTAAATTTTTGCATTTTTAATTCAAGTAAATTTTCTGCTGCAGGAGGATCTTATTTGGGGTAGATTTCATTTTGAAAGGAACTTGGGTGTGGTGCTGTCGATAGTAAAGGAAAATTGTTATCTGAAGAAAATATAATCCTGTTATAACTCAATTATTGAAAATATTTAGAAGCTTAATTGTTGAATAAATGGTTTAATGGCCACAAAAACATGGAGTGTTTTTTCTATATATATAACTTTATTGAGAAAAGGACAATGCATATTTATGAACATTAACAAATGTAAGTGTGCCTGATTATAGCTTCTGGCTAATTTCCACTTGGAGTCCCTTTACAGGAAATAAAACTGAGTTATATAAACACTACACACACAATTATAAAACACAGATAATACAGTATACAAAACAAAACAAATAAAATACAGAAAAGATTTGAACAGATATCTAAAAATGAATTGTGAGACTTTGTAGGTCATGCTGGGTTCTGGTCAATGTGAAACGGGACCAAACGGCTCTTTTAGTGATAGAGGTTGCAGATGTTGCACTCATCTATATTTTTATTGATTGTAAAATCGTTCCCGTTGGTCTCTAGGACATAGTTCCTGCAGACTTCATCAGAAATTTGCTTCTGAGTTTTGGGTGGGATCATTGGAAATAAGCCACCACTGATATCCCATCATCTCTTTTGTTTACACTCTCTTCCACTAGCTCATAGCCCTCCACAACTTATACCCCTACTGAGGTATCTTACCAGCAACTTTGTGCTTTTAACTCCACTCTACTTTAGTATTTGTCAAAATTAAATGTAACTTTTGAAACTTTATGAATTAGTAAGAATTTTAAATTAAAAAAAAAATATTTTCTTGTTTTTTGTGATTTATCATCATATTAAAGACATAAATAAAGTTATTGGATTCCAAAGTTTTTTTTATTTTTTTATGACATTTTTGCAAAATATTTTGTATAATTTGCTGCATATGCTTCAATATTTCTTTAAATAAATGTTATTTCCGTTGGGTAGGATGTTTTGTCTCCAATAACAATCTTTTGGACATAAAATAGATCTTCTTTTTAACACTTATTTTCTATAAATATCTGCAAATGTATTTTGTTCTTGCAGTTTTGTAATCTACTTCACACATGTCTTTCATCTTTATTTAGAGGAGATAGTGGAGCGATTACGGGCCAAGAAGGAGGAGGAGCTTGAGGAGGTGAAGAGACGAGCTGCTGAGGAGGCCCAAAGAGCATTCTTGGAGAAGGAGAAAAAGGAGGTAGAGGGTAAGAAGGAGGAGGACGAAGCCGGTGTGGACCAGGAGGAGCAGCAGGAGGGAAAGATGAACAGCGTGAAGAGGGAGGAGACGCAGATGAAGGAAGAGCCGTCACTGGAAGAAATATGTGATGTCAAAATGGAAGGTAGTTCTTTATATTTTATAAAATGATATAAAATAGAAAACATCCTTATGTTATTTATTATTTAGTTGTTTAGTTTTCAAAAAAGTGTAGGCTTCAAAAATACTTGAAGACAAATTTCTGATTTATAATGTCTCACTGAATTTTCGTGTTTCAGGTTTGAAATCTTTGAAACAGAACATAGAAAATGTGTGCTTTCAATATGTTTTTTAATGAATGTTTCCCTTTGATCTAATCTTTAGATCCTAGATTTCTCCTCTCTGTCCTGTGCATTTCACTCAACATTCACTCTCGTTTCTCTGCAGCTCCTGAAGGTTCTCCCACTGCCCAAGAGGCCAGCGTTGACAGTGGCATCTCAAATGAAGCTAAGCTTCCAGAAATGTCCTCTCCAACAAACAACTCCTGTCAGCCGGTTGTGCCCCCAAAGCTGCCGGCTTCCCCTCCAGAGGCTCAGTCTGATGGCTATTCCCAAATGGAGGTGTCTAACAACATCAAAGGTAAACAGCAGATTAGAGCAGATCTTCCTTTCAGCAGGGAAATTTGGGTAGAGGTTGCATGACTGTACAGAACACATTTAGCTGATAAGTTTTCTCTAATGTTAGCTTAGACAATGATCCCTCTGCAGCGTGATCAAACTCGGTCACAAAGTCCTTCCTCTTCAGGTGTTCATGCATCTCCGTAGTTCTGCCGTGGAACACACGTTCTGCTTTGCAGTTATTGCATTGGACACTTTTGTCTTTTATTTAATTATTTTGTTTTCCACTTTAAAGCTCAGTCTGTGTGTTGTTATGGGACCCTCATCCTTCCTATAACTTCCTGTGACATCATTATCGACTCTGATTAGCATCATTACTTTGCATGTGTCAAAGACAATGGCAGACACAGCATTAGAAAGCACGCACCATAGTTTTCGGATAAAAACCCAAAAAAAAAAAAAACTGATCAACTATTAAATTAGTCATTGACTGATTTAGCAGTCGACATAATTGTGACAGCCTTACCTGCCATATACCGGCAAAAAAAATCAGAAAAGGGATTGAGTTTTTTTTCTTCTTCTTTTATTAACTGCAGCTGGTAAGCTGCTCGTTAGCCTTCTTTAGCTCCAAGTTAGCTTACTTGTTTCTGCTGTTTTCCATCCATTTCCTTAACCTGGTGCTAACACTGTTGCTGGAGCCTGTTCTGGCTGCGGTGAAGGCGGGTTACACCCTGGACAGATCCAGGGGGGTGGAGCGAGTGTATCTGCCCCACCTGTCCCGGGAGGCTGGCGGGCAGGTGGCTAAGAAGTTCTATTCCATTTTAGTGTAATAAATGAGCCTCAGTAGGCATGCACTCTTTGTAGTATCAATGTTTCAGGACTCGATATATATGTCTGTAGCTCAGAGATGTATTTGTGACAGTGAGTCAACAAGGGGGCATTTCGTGTTTGGAGAGTTGTGTACAAAACAAAGAAATTCATGTTAAACGTAAAACTAAAGGTTTAATTTATAATTTTTTTTGCTTTTGCCATTAATGATTTGTTTTGTTAGTCATTTTGAATATTTATTTCCTCTGAACAGCTGTAAAGAAAAGTGCATTTGAGGTTGTGTATCATTGTCTTACATTTCTTCTTCAGGACTAAAGTTTTCTGTAAAGATCTAAGTTAACATTTAATAGGAGGATATTTGCTCCTTTAGAGATTTTTTTTTGTATGTTTTGCGAAATAAGTCAACTGTCTGAACATGCACTACATCAGACTAACCAGCAGAGGGAGCCACAACTTTACTTGAACTTTTTACTTTATGTGGCTTCACCCTCTCACATTTGTACTTCATTTTTGCAGAGACACTTCTAAAGTTTTTATATTTTGCTGAGAGATCTTGTTTTATTTATCGACAATCAAATGTTTCTTTGTACATGTCTCTGGAATCTAAATGTTTTTCTGTTTGAATGACAGAAAACTCTTCATCAGATCCCGTCCCTCCCTCTGAAGACAGTGTTCCCAGTCTGAGCCAGTCCTCCCAGCCTTCCCAACCTGCTGAGGAGAACAGCAACAGCAGCATTGGGGCTGGCGTGCCCCCCAGGGGTCCTGAACCCCCAGACTTGGCTGACAGGTCTTCCCAGTCATCTCTGGCAAGCTTTGATGATGCAGGTACTCTTATGTAGTCTCATCTCCTTTTCTAACTGATTACAGTCAGAATCGCACACTTATTTTCAAAAATATGTTTGTCTCAAAGTTTATCAGTAAACAAGGATTTAAAAGCCTTACACTGACTGATCTGAAGTAGTTGCGGTGTTTACAGGAGACGGTAAAGACTCGGTCAACAGTGAAACGTCCGGGATCAGCAGTAAGAAGTGTTCAGCAACCCGCATGGTGACCCGACTGAGAAACCCAGACAGCAAACTGAGCCAAATGAAGAACCAACAGGTTGCAGCTGCTGTTCATGAAGCTAACAGAGGTTTTAAGGAAGGGAAGGAGGTGAGAACCGGAAGAATACGTCATTGATCATTCATTAACAATATACTGTGAAAAAAATCCTCCTACTTATCAAGCATTTAACATTTGATATGTTACAAAAACAAGTAGTATATGGAGAAATGTTTTTGAGACAGTCATTGATAATAATGTTCTAGGGTGGAGTTTAATCTGTCAAAGCAAAAAAAAAAATGCCAGGAATATTTTTTGGGGTTATATGTGATTTCATAAAAAGGAAAGATGATTTCATATGATTTCATAAAAAGGAAAGATACATTTTATTTTGTACTTTTTATTTTTTATTTTGTACTTATGTTAAGCACTTTTTAAAATTTCATTAATTTTTATCCCTGAGTTTTTGTCACATCTTTTTTCTTATTTCCACTTTCTCTAAGCTTCTGACAGTCATTCCCCTCCATTCTTTTTAAATTTTGTTGTAACATATTTATTTACACTAGTTCTTTGTCGCAAACAAAACACACAACAAAATTTCATTAAAAAAAATCAAGTACAGCGCAGGAAGAATCAAAACCCCAAATAGTTTATTCTAGGCCTCCACCCAAAGAAATGACACATAAAAAAAAAAAATATAAAGATACAGAAAAAAGTGAGAATACAAATACCATTAGTTCACAATTAGCAGAAAATCAAATCAAGAGCAGAAAATATAAATATATGATCTATAAAATAACACTGTTGAGATAAAAGTACACAAGTATGTGAGTGACATTTTTAAGATTAAGAAAATAATTTGACCCAGTGTTCAATCACTCATCTACGAGGGAGTATTTGCAAAAAAAAAAAAAGAAAAAAAAACAATATTACAAGTTTTTTTCTTGCAAATTTAATCTATGAATTTTAAAGATAACAAATATACGACTTTACTCTGGTGATTTAAATTTATGAGATTTTACGACAGAGCATTAGGGCTACTTTACAAACAATTTTTTTTTTAAACTACGACTTTAAATATTGTAAATTTATGAGAAAAATGTTTTGACTGTTAAATTACAAGAATTAAGTATTATATTTATGATTTTAAAAGTCATAAGCTAAATTCATAACTTATTTTTTCCTCGTAAATTTACTACTTTTATTCTAATAAAGTTACAACTTTTAAAATCGTAAATTTACTGGATCAAATCTCGTAAATTTTCAAAATAAAACTTTTAAATTTACAAGATGACTGTAATCTCTACTAAACGACCACAACATTCAAACAACACTTTTTCCATCAACTCCTTATTCTCCACAATTTGAAATAAAAAACACTCAAAAATACAGTTTTAATCTTTATAAATATCCCCCATCAGAAATGCTACAAGAACATGTTAAAAACACCAAAAGCATTAATTTTTATTGGAATGGGTCTTAAATGCATGAATTCAAGACACATTTATACAATAAACGTTTTTTTTTTTTTTTTCAAGCTACAATATGTGTGTCATTTCACTTAATTCAATTTTTTCATTATTGAATGTACAAATGTACCTACATGTTTTGGAATCTTGTTTTTTTCCCTCATAATTTATTTCATTTTGTCCATGTCTGACTCTGATCACGTCTATAGGTTCTGGTAGTGAACGCTCAAGGGGACATCACCCGCGTCAGCATGCGCAAAGATGTGGTGATGAAGGGCAACCTCCCCCAGTACTTCAAGCTGGGTCAGGAGGGCAAGTACCGCGTGTATCACAACCAGTACAGCTCCAATGCTTTGGCCCTCAACAAGCACCAGCACAGAGAGGTGAGCAGGGTTAACGCTCAGACCAAATACATAGTGTATCAAGGACATCTTTAGTGAACAGCCAATATTGGATTCATGTCAAACTGACTTTCCCGTGTTTCTATTAGGACCACGATAAGAGACGACATCTTTCCCACAAGTTCTGCATGACTCCTGCAGGGGAGTTCAAGTGGAACGGGTCCATTCACGGCTCCAAAGTTCTGACCATCTCCACCTTAAGACTCACCATCATCCAGCTGGAGAACAACGTTCCAACACCTTTTATGCACCCCAACTGGACCTCACACAGGTATATTTCCTCGCTGTGGAGTGCTGTTTTTGGCTGCTGACACCAAACAAACGTTTGCAGCCTGCACCAGGTTTCTCCTTTTTACCGAAACATACGCTGTATCTGAGAGAATGACTTGCAAACATGTTGTAAAGCACGTGTCAAAGTCGAGGCCCGGGGGCCGGATCCGGCCCTCCGGGTAATTTTATAAAACCTACCAGATCATTTTAATTTATTGTTATTAATGGCCCGATGTTATCTTGCGCTTATTTTTAACTTTTACATTTTGACAAAATATATTTTCATGAAGAGTAAAATACTGAAAGTCATTTCAGGTTTAAATTGATTTATTCTGGAATAATATTCCAGCCTTTTTATTATTCATAATTATGTTAAAAGGTTTTAAAAATTGGCATTCTGCTAGCTTTTTCGACTTTTGGCATTTACTATGTTTTTTTAAGCTATTTTGCCAACTGTTTTGGTGAATTTACACTTTTAAAAAAGAGTTTTAGGCTGTTTTTGAGTTAGGCTAATATTTACACGCTAGCTGTTTTGGCTAATTTATTATTTGTTTCCGCTTTTCAGACTATTTTGAAGTTCAACTATTTTTGACTACATTCTAGCTGTATTGGCTAACCTTTTTTTTCAGGCATTTAGCTAATATTTTTGTTGGCTATTAGCGTTTTCAACTATTTCAGCTCTCAACATCAACTTTTTCAGCTATTACCTTCAGCACTAGCATCTTTAGTGACCAAATTCAGCTTACAACATTCAAACTAGTATTATCGCAGGTAATGCTTTATAACTAGTTCATAATTATGTTGAAATGTACTGGTTTTAAATTAAAAAAAAAATCAGTTTTAGAGTGTTCAATAAATGTTTATCCTGTTCAGCCGACGACCCAAGATGTGTTTTGGATTTTTGCCCCTATGCGATTGAGTTTAACACCCCAGTTATAAAGCATTTAAAAAATGTGACTTGTCCTAAAGGATCCTTAATTTAATTTACTCAACATAAAGGAAGATCCCTCTTATTAGTATTTCCACTCCAGTATACTGATGTTTTTGGCTGGAAATCATTAGGAAATACAGGAAGAAATGGTTTAGGAACAACGTTTCAGCCAGTCAACAACAAAGCTGGAAATGTTTGTGCAAAAGTCTAATTCTACATTCCCAAAATTCCCACAGTATTGTGTGTCCACACTCCCTCTTTGCCAGAACATTTTTTCTCTCTTTTTTTATGCTTTTATCCTTTGTGTATGTCATTTTCTGGGTGCTCTGCAACTTGTTTGTTCCTATCTTGTTGTCATCTTAATTTTTTAAGAGTAAAAAGCATCTGCAAAATACCACAGGGACCAAGCCACACTTTTACTGTGTTGTTTTGTAAATCATTATACATTAAAGCATAGTAAACAGGTTTTGTTGACGTGTGAAAATAAAGTGCAAAATAAAAACCAGATTATCTGGGAAATGCTGTTCTAACCTCGGTACCACTTTATAACTTTCTTGTACTAGGTTGGTGTTGGTATGGTATGGAGAGAAAATGGTATCACCTCCATTTGTGCGTTTAATAATTGGTGACTTGTGCGTAACTTTTGGATTTGAATTTGGGCATCAAGGATTTAGGTATGGTGTATCACCAAACCTTTGTCAATATTCACCCCTTTTAGATTTGATAGATGAGCACCAAAGAAGATTGACTCCATCGATTATAAACATTTCAACCTGTAGTCCCTCCCACTTAAGATGAAGCAATCAGTGTCAGTGTGTCGAGCTCAGCAAAAGAAAGGGAAGAAGGGTTAAAAACTCAACAGTTGTATTCTTTTCTGGAATAAAATCAAATCATAACAAGGCTAAATATTTTCTGAACAAATAAAATGGTGACATTAAGGAATAGAAATATGTGAAATTTCCTTTATTTGTGTTTCTTTTATTGCAGGACCAATTGGATCAAAGCGGTCCAGATGTGCAGTAAGGCCAGAGAGTTTGCCCTGGCTCTGGCCATCCTGGAGTGTGCCATCAAACCTGTGGCTATGCTGCCTGTCTGGAAAGACTCACTGGGCCACACCAGGTAGATTATCCAACAAGTCACGTATGTTCTCTCTGCGCTGAGGCTGAGATTTCATTTCAAAGCCAGTTTACACACTGAACATTCTTACTGGAGTGACCATAAGCAGGTTAGATCAAAAGAGCCACCAATCCTGTGAGCCATAATATTTGGACTGTGGTTCCATGAGCCGTACCACCCACGTCAGCCTCTACCTCTGCTTTAGGGCCAGAGCGTCGCCTTAAAGAAATAATTGTCCAAATTCCATCTGGGAAGTTAAGCTCAGAGTTTGAGGCTGACTGTGTATAGATGAGATTCAGAAAAAACCAACACGCCAGAAAACACTTCTAAATTAGTGTTTTAGTGAAGCTAGTTTGTAGCTAAATCTCTTTAAATAAGTTTAATTGTACTTTTGTGCTTAAAAAAGCATTTATTAAAATGTTTTTAATATCTCATTTGAAGCTTTGTCTTTTACAGAAAATAGACATCTTCACCAGCTGTCAAATCATTTTGTAATAAATTTGCCTTTTTGTCCTCCTTTAGGTTAAACCGCATGACTTCTATGGAGCGAGAAGAGAAAGAAAAGATTAAGAAGAGAGAAAAGAAGCTGGAGGATGAGGAGACCCTGCAACAAGCTACCTGGGTCAAGTACACCTTCCCAATTAAACACCAGGTTGGTCACATACATTCGGACCGCTGGGATTTTGTTACAAGCATACCCCAGATTTATCCTGATCCGTCTGTCAGCCATGACGGTGCATGGAAGTGTTCATGTACCTGTTCCTGATGATTGGCATTCCTGATACAAATTGACTGTACACTCTCAGTGTTGGATGAACTGCTTTTAAAGAGTAATTTATTAATTTACTTCAGTTACTGGATGTAGTAGTAATGAAATGACTTTACTCATTATCTATTGTAAAAAGTAATTCACTACTCGTTACTTTACTTATTTTCCCTCACATACAAATTCTCAAGGAAAAAAAAAAGCCTGTACAAACTAGATCTAGTTATCTTGATTTTTAACCTTATTCCGAAATAAATAACATTGTGCAGAGTATGGACATAGTTCAAAACAAAGGCAGACTTCATTGGAAACACACAGCCGTCTGTTCAGGAAATAAATTGCTCGGCTAAGCGAGGATCCCCCACGCTAACTGGCCGGTGTTGTGCTAAGATACGTTCCCCCTGCCAAAAACAAAACACCGGCACCGGAGAACAGAACAGCAGCAGAGAGACAGGGATCCCTCTACTGCCTTTTCGGGCATTTTTATTTTCTTTCATCATTCTCTGATAAACAGCTAGTTTTTTGTGCCACCACTTCTGGGTTCATTTAATTGTTTGTATCCTCCGTTGTTGTCGCCTGGCAGAAAAAAAATGAATAAAATATAAGCGGCAGGACTTGACTGTTAATATCTTTTTTTTTTTTTTCCCGGCAGAGCTACGGTGTCAATATAATTTTCCTGCTATCATAGTTTAATGAATGAGTCTCAATATGGATGCTCTCTCAGTTGAATCGACATTTCAGGACTCGATGTATAAGTCTGTGACCCTGTGATATATAACTGGAGAAATTCCTATTCAAGTCAAAGAAAAGTCGTATTCAAAAGAGACCTGATAAATGTTGTAGAGAGCAGCTTATCGCTGAGATAACTTACTCAAAACTGAAATGTTTTGTTCTCTCTTATCAAGTAATTGGAAACAAAGCAAATACCTCCAGTTACAAATTCGTCCACGTCTATATTTTTGCTTTTTTCCTGCGTTTTACTTTGATCCACCTCCATCTCTGCATTAGTGCGCTTGTGTCTGTAACACAATAACACAATTTGTGTCATTTTCCTGAGAGAAAAAGTCAGTGCCAACTGTTCACACAAGTGAATTTGCTTCATTATCCACGTATAACGGTTTCTCTACTGACTTATAAGGGTTTCTATAGTCTAGAAATTGTAGTTTCATTACTGAAATTTGAAATGTAATTCGTTACATTCCTCCGTTACTGGTGAAAGTAATAGTACAGTAATTAGTTACTTTGTGACACATTACCCCCAACACTCCAGCCTGTGTCTCAGGTCAGCTGATCGGCTTCTCCTTAAGATCTAACAGGACGCTGGATGCGTCTTTTTATCTGTACTCTGAAGCTTTTCCGCTAAACTTTCGAGTCTTAATTTTTAAAACTTGACTCAAGACTTATTTTTATAGCCAAGCATTTGCTCAGTTTTTTTCTTACTTTCACTGTGTTTTATGTTTTTACCTTCAAATTATATTTTTTTAAATTATTTTTCTTTTTTTTCACTTTTTGACTAAATTTGCTCAACAGTTTTTAGCTATTAATGTACAACACTTTGTTCAAGTTTTAATTGCGTTAAAGTGCTTTATAAATAAAGATGATGTGGATTTCCTTTTTCTATGATGTTAGTAATTCATGTTTACCCTCCTTTTCATGTTGTAAATGAAGGTGTGGAAGCAGAAAGGCGAGGAGTACCGTGTTACCGGTTATGGGGGCTGGAGTTGGATGAGCAAGACTTACGTGCCGCGGTTTGTCCCCAGGCTTCCTGGAAACACCAACCCAAACTACCGCAAAGAGATAGAAGGTTTGGACTAGAGTTTTTTATGTTCTCCATTTCAATGGTTTAGCTTAAATTAGTAATGGTCCTTACACTTTTAGTTGATTTCAGACACTTTTTGTTCATAAACGGATATAGATTAGTTCTACTTTTTTATTTAACTTTAAAAGTAAAGCCTTGTTTTTTCTCTCTTGTCTAAGATGCAAAGCTCGGCAAAAAATGTACCCTGTTGGACTTGAGCCGGCAGCCCAGTGTGGTTGAACCAGAAGTTTGCGATACCTTGAGCAGCGAAACAAAAGATCAAAACTTCAATCTTTCCGAACGGCTCGGAGAAGAGGTGGAGTCGGTTGATAAGATTATAGAGGGGAAAAAAGAGGAGGATGACAAACCGAGGAAGGAGGAGCAGTTCTCAGTAGAAGAATCTCCTGCAAAGATGGAAGTGGATCCCACCGACTCGCCTCCAGAGGAGCAAGGTACAACATTAGAGGAGGGTGGGTTCAGAATCACAGGCATATTTCATGTTCATGCAAAAAAGACTAAACATTGAAAGAAAGAGAAATTTGAACGTCATAGATTACACATTCTTTATTAACTCTAAAGTCTAATTAAACTACATAGCAGTTAATAGATTTTTTTTTAATTCCAACTGAGAAATTGATTGCTTTTGTTCTTTCTGGGAGCAGTATGGGGGAAGGTCTCTTATCCAAGGGCACAAACACTGAACCCTGTCCAACCAACTGATACATCTTAAAAAATTTTAAGTCTCCCTATGACCATTAAAAAAATGTTCCCAGTGGTGCTTTAATTATGATTATGAACATTTTAACCAAAATCTCACAACCTTAATGGCTTAAAAAGTCATATTTCATGTTGATCTGAACCATCTGTTTCCATAATCTCCTCTTGGTGGGCGTGGCTTTTGGAGCTGAGCTGAGTAGCTCTGCCCCTGTCTTATCAAGATAGCTCTGTGTCTCGCTAGCATAAATCTTCACCACTGCTACTTGGCAGCTTGGACGAGGAAAGTGAAGAGCTTCATGGTTTGAAAAAAATGATAAATTTATTTAAATTGATCTAAGCTTAAATGATCAATAATCGATCCCTAAAAATATAGATCGCCCTAGCACTTAAAGCTAAAGTTTGCTTGATGCTAATGTTTAATGGAATTTCCCATAGGATGGCTAATGCTAACTCTTGGTTGACCTAAACATACATTACTGACTAAATGCACATCTTTATAAACTTACAGACATGAATTTTCCAAACTCTCTTGAGGAAATATTTTTTTAAGTGACCATTTGTGGTCCAAAGCACAGTTTTTTGCTCATACTTTCTTCTTTTTCTGAATAAGGTGTAATACTATAGCGCGATCGCCACCTAGTGGCCAAACTGAAACACCCTGCAGGAGAAGCAGAACAATGTTTAATATATTAATGATCTGAACATTTTTGTTAGAACTTCTCCTTAAGAGAATCCATGTAACACTGTATTAACAATCTCCTAATTTCACTAATACATGTTACAGTATGTGAACTGCATCAGATTAATAAAAATATGTACAAAAAATATTGTAGGTTATTATTCTAAAGAAATATGTCTAAATGTGTAAAACGTGTAAGCTTAATATTTAATTGAATCAAATTGTGAATCGCATTCTATCTTCATTTTCTTTGCAGATGTCAATGAGTTATCTTTAAAAGAGGAACCTGAGGAGCCCGAGCGCCCCTTCAACTATGACGTGGTTGACGTTAGTAAGGGCTTCCTCAGTCGTGTTGCCTACAAAAAGAAGGTGAAGACTTCCAAACTGGACAGCCTGCTGGAACGCAGAGTGAGGCAGAGTGTGGTTGAGGAGCAACAAAGACAACAAGTATCAGCCTCTGTGCCGCAGAGTTCTACCCCACTTTCGTCCTGCTCCGCTGCAGGTTTGAGCACTCCAGTTCGACCGCGGTCGCCCCTCAGGCCGCACACTCTTGCACAGACACGGCCCGCGCCAGAGGAATCTGTGAAATCAAAGGAGAAAAGTCCCTCCACACCGAGTTCTGGAGAAGCAGCAGGACAGAAAGAAGAAGAGAGTCGAGATGAACTCTCAAACAGTCTGCCTGCTGCTTCTGAGGACACTCCCAAAGAATGCTGCATTACAGGTACAGGTGAGGGTTCAGATCCACCACAGAACAGAACTGCCTCCACTTCTGAAGATGTGGAGGAGGACTTGGTGGAAAGGACAGTGGGGCCAAAGGAAACCGCTTCAAACTGTTCAGAGAAACGTTCCGTTCTGCAGGAGACTGCTGCTGGATTAACGAACTGCTCTTCAGAGCAGCAAGCAGCTTGTGTTGCATCAGATGTAACCAAGGATGAACACATGGAAAGCTCAGAGTCTGACTCTGTAAGGACGCTCTCAGATACCGTTGACCAAAAAGACAGTCAGAACACTTTTTCGTTGAAGTCAGACGCAGAAATGTTAAGTTCTGTGCATTCAGGTACAGAGAAAAATGGCTTATCGTCACAGGAGACCCAAGAAACCAGGGAGAGCACCAAGTGCGACAGAACTATGGGTGACGACACGTCAAATGCACTTCCTGCTCCCCTTCAGGTAAATGGGAACGACGGCTTGCCTCGTGAAAATAATAACTCTTTGATGAGCTCAAATAACGGCGTGCTCTCCAGCACGGCTCACTTCAAGATGAACAGCATCGACAAGGTTGACGATCAAATACTAGTGGTCTCACTGAAGGGTAGCACAGAGCCAAAGCCTTTGGTGAATGGAGATTTGGCCTCACAGAATGACAGTGCTGAGGTCAAAGGAAAGGAGTCCAGTCTGGTTTCTGAAGCCGGGATAACGCTAGACCAGGATTACAAACCTTCACTGAAGATGACGAGGCTGGAAGACAACATGGATACGGATGGAGATGACTCTCTGCTGCAAAACAACACCTCAGCTTTTCATTCCAGACACAGTCCTGGGGTCATGGGGCTGAAGGTCATCAGAATGGCTCCATCTCCGGTTCTGTCAGCGGAGGAGTCCAGTTTGAGTGACGGCTTCGCTGAAGAGAACAGTAACAGCGAGTCGGCAGAGCCGTTCAAAGCCACCATCACCGAGGTAACCACTACCACCACCACCACAACCGTCGTCTCCACAGAAACCAGGGTGGCCAGGGTACAACTGAGAGCCTTTGGAGAATCTGCGCTTCCTGTTGCTGCAACTGAGAGAAGAGCGGTGTCAACGCTCTCCAGCGTGAGCAAAACGACTCTGACGGAAATCCGTTCCTCTGAACTCGACGGCCAGTCGGGACACAACCAGAGTGAAACCGTGACGCAGCAGAAAACGACCCTCTCCACATTTGTCAGTCAGACAGACTCTGGAAGAGGGAAAACCTCAGTGTCATCTGTAACCGTGAGCCTCGAGGACTCTTCGTCCACCAAGGGCCGAGTGCGCCTCCTCAAATTTTCCCGCACCAAGAAGATGCGCTCGGACACGGCGCTTCCTTCATATTGCAAGTTTGTCACCAAAAGCAAACGGATGAGTATTTTTGTGCTGCCGCACGACGACTTGAAGGTTTTGGCGAGGCGGGGAGGATTTCGGGAAGTTCCCATATTTAGCTACAATGCCAAGCCTGCGCCAGACATCTGGCCTTACCCCTCCCCCAGACCCACTTTTGGCATCACGTGGAGGCGAGTTCACTACCTTCTCTTTCTGTTGTCCATTTGTGATAGAAATGAGCTGATATCACTCTGTCACAGAGTTTTTATTAACATGTTTATGACGCCATGTTGAAGAGAGAAATAGTAAAAAAAAATTTATTCTTTTACCTGCTATCAACTATCAGGGATGTTCAGTCTTCCTTTACCAAAACCATCCTTGTTAATATTAACTGTTTATGTTTCTAACACCATCTTGTTATGTGTTAATTTAACGTTTTGGAGCAATTCCATCATAAATGGATCATTTAAATAGACTGAATTCCCTACAGTTGCACATATTGTGAAAACAAACTGCTCGTGCAAGTCTCCTGCCGCTGCAGCTGCAACAAGCATCAAAGCTCAATTCACAACTCATTAAACTCGGAAATAAGCATTTTTATTTACAGCAAATCCAACTTGTTTAAAGATGAACTCCATCCATGAAGGAAGTCCAGCGGGAAATTTCCCTGCAAAATGTTGTCTGTTTCAGCTGAATCTCTGGGGGTCGATAGGAGGGATACAAACGAGTTTTTCATAGTCTTGAAACCTGTTTTTTTTGTCTGGGAAATAATATTGTCCGAAATCCTGCAGTGAAGCTGCCGGTACAGTGATGAGTCGCTAAAGCTCAATGTGTGGAGCACACATGGCGGCGTGAAAGTTCTCATATTGGCCCCTTTGTAGCTCATCATTGTCACAAAAAAACTCTGTTACCTTTCCAGAGAGAACTGCTGGAAGGCTGAAAGTGGCGGACAAATCCTTTTCTCTGTTGAGAAAACTGGCTAGCCTTGGGGTTGGTTGGCCTTTTTTGACGATGTCCAATCTTGCGTAAAAGTCCATCTTAGAAAAGGTTTACGCAATAAATCAGCAACTAAATAAACTTCTCCACCTTCCTCTATTGTTAACTGCAAAACAGTGAGTAATTCAAACAAAAATCAAGCAGAAGAAGTTAGCTTTTGGTAGCCCAAGCTTTGACCATCCAATCAGAGCCGATTATGTCATCTTCTGTCCTCACAAAGCCACATAGACTCAAACTCAAATTCTGATTGGTTGAATCCTCGTCAGTGTATTTAATCAGCAGTGTTTTGTTTTTTTTGGAAAGTTGCTGGCAAAGCCAGTAGTCAAAGCATAAACACCAACTAAATTAGTGTAAGGCAGAGTTTCATGAACCTAACAACAAGTGAGGGCTAAAATCTGATTGGTTAGAAACTTTCACGTGACGTGGGAGTGTGAGAGAAGCTTACGGAACAGTTTGAACGATCTAAAATATACTTTAGGACATTTTTTTTTTTAAATGTCTGTGGAATTTAGGATACTCCTTTTAATATAATTTTAGTCCTTGACTGAAGGCTTTGCAGGCCCTGATCGTATGCTACTGCCAGGATTGTTCAGCATCAAGCCCACAATATTACAAAGTTTAACAGTCTGTGGTACGACCGTCTTTAATAGCATTTCTGTTGTGTAAAAAAAACTTCCCTGTTGCATCTGTAAGTTGATTGTAGTTCAGCGAACAGATTTTTAAAGAAACTGTAATTTTCCAAACGCAAAATTTAATAAGTATTAAGAAATAGTTTAAGCATAAAATATAGAAAAATTCTTTATAAACAATAAGTTGAAGGCCTATTTGTGTCATCTTCCACCTTTAAATCCTCTCATTGTTTTGTCATGTGACGTCACACATTGCACTGATTTCTTGTTGATGCGTTGCTATGCTATTGCCCCCCCTGTCATTTGTGGCTTTGGCCCGAGGTACGGCGATCAATCCCAGACCGGTGTCGCACAGAGACCTCAGAGCTCCTAAAGCCAAGTGTGAATCATCCGGTGGTCGGAGAGGTGTCATGACGTTCAAGCTGTGTACTGACCAAGCCCTGCAACCAGTGCATACTTTCCCGCCCGTGGTTACACATGGGAAGGGGAAAACATACCAAACCTTACACAGGCTCAAATGATTTTGTTTTTGTAAATACTCTAAATGTTTTAAGCGACCAGGTCAGAGCACAAGCATCCATCGTCAGACCACAAATCCTGGCTGGGAGGGATTTACATCTTTCTTGCCATAATTAGTCACTGGTGGACTGCTGCCAATCAATTCATTCGAAAATAACTTAACGAGATTTTGGAACAGTGTGAATGAAAGTTTTTGTTTGACATGTTTTGCAGCAAGCAGTAATATCGTTCCCACATCCAGATTATTGCATGAATTGATGTATTAAAACTTCTTATGGGTTTGTGGAAACAAGTACGAAGTAGAACCCACAAAAGCAGTATCTTTTTTTTTTTTTCCTCTCACTGGCCCACAATGTTTGTGTAATTATCACTCAGGTGACAGCTGAAATCTCTCAGTGAGTGGTTTTCATGTTTTTCCCTGTTTCTAACTAAAATGTGCTGCTCAGGTACCGGCTGCAGACAGTCAAGTCTCTGGCTGGGGTGAGCCTCATGCTGAGGCTGTTATGGGCCTGTCTGAGATGGGACGACATGGCCGTCAAGCCGTCCGCTGCTGTTGGTACCACGCGCACAGGTAGACTCTTCCCTTCCGAAATAGCAACAGTTTTGTCTTCATCCAAGGAGAAGAAAAATCTGTTGAAGGATTGTAATAATCAAATCAATTTTAATTTAGCTGGGCTGGCATCAAATTTGAATGCTTGATTTTATCGGTTTTACAGAACAATCAGAGACGGAAATCACCACCACTGAAATCATAAAGCGGCGTGACGTGGGACCCTACGGGATTCGCTCAGAGTACTGCATCCGCAAAATCATCTGCCCTTTGGGGGTGCCCGATACTCCGAAAGGTAAACCAGAGAAAATAAAACAAACTTAAAAAAAAAATGTTAAGTCAAAATGGTTTAAAACTGAGATGTCTAACATAGGGCCCGCGGGCCGCATCAGGCCCACCAGATGGTTTAATCCGGCCCAGTCATGAAGAGAAAAAGAAACTCTAAGGATGTTGAGTAAAAAAAAAGCAAGTTTTCTAGCCCATTTCTGTGGCGAGTTATGGTTATTTCAAGAAATGTCCACAATGCACAATCCTGCCACTAGGGGAAGCAAAGTAAAAGAGAAACTGGCATAACAAGAGATCAAGAAATTAGCTGCATTTCTTTGCTAGCGTGTGCCATGTCTGGGTAAGATGCTGTTAGCCTCACCGCTGTGAAGTCGCTATAAAAAATGATCAGGTGTTAGTGACAACACAATAACCTAAATGTCATCAAAAAGATAATATCTTAATAGTATAATAATAAATGATTAGGCTACTAGGTTGTTTGAGGCATTTTTTTACAACTGAGAAAAGAACAAAGCAAAAATGAAGCTACAGATAACAAACTGACCATAGGTTATTTTGCTATTAAGTTACTGGTCCCACTTGAGATCAGATGGGTTAAATGTTTCCCCTTGAACTAAAATGAGTTTGACACCCCTGGTATAAAACCAACTTTTGAAAATGTTTTTTTTTTTTTGTTCTCCTAAAACCCCATTTCAGAAACGCACACCCCTCAAAGGAAAGGTCTGCGCTCCAGTGCCTTACGGCCCAAAAAGCCAGAGTCCACCAAACAGACGGGACCAGTGGTGATTGAAACCTGGGTGCCTGAAGAGGAGCTGGATCTGTGGGAAATCCGAGCCTTCTCAGAAAGGTCAAAGGGAACATGTGTAACACATAGCTGTTTATCAGAACAGTCTATAACATGTCAAAGTGTTGATGAAGAGATTCATGTTGTGATGCACTGACTCCTGAGAGTATGGCAGCTTTGTACAGTATACAATGTGTGTTTTACATTTTCTGACGGAGTTAAGATTTAAGAAATTACCTCAGATCACACAAATCACCAGTTTTGTGTTTCTTACAGATTGCTGGGTGTTTTTGATGCCTGTTACTGTCTTGTTATCCGTGTTTTGATTAGCTTGTTATCACTTTTCAGGGTGGAACGAGAGAAAGCCCAAGCAGCAGAACAGGCCAAAGTGAGTGTGAATAAATAAAATGTCACAATTTAGATCCTAATCTGTAACTTTGAGTTTCCTGAAAACAAGAAGCAATAGTTGTAGCTAGCAACAAATAACATTAACTGTTAAAATATTCACCTTTACTGTGAACTCTCGCTCATTTCTGCGTTGAACGCGTGGTTTTCTGTTTCAGAAGCGCCTCGAACAGAAACCCGGTTTGGTTACGGCCACGCCAACAGGGACTCCTTCACTATCTGCGGCCACGCCCAAAGTCATCCTGGGTTCAATTTCAGGCCAAGGCACCCCCAGCGCCAAGGTGGTACTGTCGACCAAGATCGGCACTCCTGTGACATTCCAGCAGAACAAGAACTTCCAGCAGTCTTTTGCCACTTGGGTCAAGCAGGGCCAAAGCAGTACAGGTACTGCAGAGAACACAACAAAAAACAAATTCAGATGAAAGATGCATTTTCACTGTTTCAGAAACAGAATTCCTTTAAACCCACTATGATGAAAACTGTGTTTTTAACATGTTCCTGTGGCATTTTTCTCGTAATGGAGGACATAGATAAAGAAAATTAGCCTCAAATTAGAAAAGTTACATTATGCTACGCTAGTGTTTATGCCTTTTGCTCAAAGTAATCGCTGAAGATGCTGAAGCCTTTTGCTGAAAATGCAAAAACTATTTTCAAAATTTTAAATTTGCTGAAAGAGTGGAAATTTTGTTAAAGAAATATGAAAGAGCGCTGAAGTTGACCTAAATTTCTGAAATATTTTTTGTAAAATTACATAGAAAATCCCTAATACATGCCAATTTTGCAAAAATATTTAGTGTGTTGCTTAAATATGAGATTAACTCCAATTAGCCCAAAAAACCTTAGTATCTGCCAAAAATCTAGCACATTGCTTAAATATGAGCTAAACTCCAAATTAGCCTAAAATTCCCCACTAAACTAAATTAGTCAGAAACGTTAGCCTGTTGCTAAAATAGAAGCTAAACTCTTAATTAGCCTAAAAACCCCAGTCGATAATAAATTAGGCAAATGGACACAGACTAAAGTTATTAAGGATTTTTTAATAAAGGAATTATGGGAAATGATAATAATTGACCGAATATCCCCTTTACTCAGACTTTCCATTTTCCATCTCAGATGATTAAAAATATGTTTCATAATTTCCCTTAACAACAGTGTTCATGTAATAAAATGCTTTGATGTTTAATTTTCATGCGTCTCTGCTTGCTTGCTTTGGTAGGAGCGGGCACAGAGGCCGCCATGGCCACATCTGGTGGACACACTCTGCACATCACAGGAACCACGAGTAGTGGAAAGGTTTTAACCACCAAGCTGCCCCTACCTGCAAACAGCAAGATAGTCACCGTGAATGTACCAACCACACAAGGAGGTATGGCCACTATTATTAAGTCAGAAAATAAAAGTTACTGACCTTTTCTTCCTTTAACATGTATGCCATCACACATTTACATTTGATTAAGGATGAACTACTGACCCATACATAATAATGCCTCACAGATGACTTTAAGTGCTGACTTTATTAGCTAAAACACTGAATTAGTTTCATTCAAATTTTAAACATATTAATATAATTTTTAGATAAACCGTTGTGCATGCAGTTCATTCCTTTGAGTGATTAACTCATTACTGTCTGAAATTAATTAATTTGATTCATCTATTTTTAATCTAACCCAATCAATTCTTTGAAAAGCCTCATTTTGAAGTATTCTAAAGTAAAGAGGTGTTTAATATTTTTTGTTTTACTACATTATTTTTGATTACATTACACTAAAAGCAAACTGAAATGTTTTATCATTATTTGTTTTTTAGCAAATTAAAAAGAGATGATTTTTCTAAAAAAAAAATGTTGCTTTGTAATACACAAATCATATATCGAGCCAAAAAAAACAAACATAACAAAAATGGAGGTTTGATCTGAATCATATGTAAAGTGAATTGTTGTGTCCTCAGTGTTGACTGACATCTATTTAATATGTTTTTTCTTCTTGTTTTCTCTTTTTCTTATGGTTTGAAATCATACTGTGAAGCTGACATTTATATATACTCTACTAAAATAACCCGCTGCCATAAACAAAAACACTGGATTTGAAGAAAGGGATTTTTCTTTTGGAGCCTCTGTGAAGGAGAATCCAAGTTCAGGCAGAGTGTGACAATTTAATGGACATGTGTGTTTATGCAGCATGACTCAAGGAGCCCTGTTTGTTTTAGAAAAGCTAAAGGAAGTGAGGCAGGAAAACAAGTTTACCTTGAGGTCTGCTTCCCAGACAGGTAGTCCTCTATGGTAGCAATCCCTCTTTCTCTTTTTTTCCCTCTCTGACTTTTTCAGCAGAGGAGGGCTTCTCCAGCCTCCACTCACTTGAGTCCAAAATCCACGACCCGTTCAAACAGTCCCTCCATAGAAAATGGTGTTTGATGTGTGTGACCAGAGCAGCAACTCCCAGGCCTCACGACCTGGCCTAACATCTCTGTTTGAAGAGGGAAACCCTTGATGTATAGGTTTACCTACTCGGTTGTGGTGGCAGAACCGCGGTGCTCGTCGTTTCCAGTTCCTCCTTCACTTTCACATGAGCTCATGAGTGCAGACAGCAAATGCCCTCTTTGTCAGCCTAAAGCTCAGAAGGGAGACGTCAAACCATGCATAATTTATGAGGGATTTGGGTATGTTGGTGGAAGACCAGCTTAGCTTTCAGGGAGCCCCTGAAGGCTTTGATAACCAGCTGAGTTAGCATCAAAAGGTGGTGCTCTCAGATAATGGATTGAGTTGTGTTATTACAAGAAAGGTATACAACTATTCTATTGTGGATGAAAATGGTGTCTTTAACATGTTCTTGTAGCATTTTTTTTCATGATAGAGGACATATAAAACAGAATTTAAGATTAAAATTACTTTTCAGAGTATTTTTTTATTCAAATCTTGTTGGATCAGGATATAATTCCAATGCATACCGTTGTAGATAAATAGATGGACTGTACGACCGCATGGCTCTGATGTCGCTCATCATTTTTTTTCCTGCTACATCAATGTTAGCTTGGACTTGTGAGGTACTGTACTGTGGGTTGATGGGAAATTAGTGGAAGCTTACCTTCTGTGCCAACAGCCCAGCCCACAACTCAGAATTAAATTTCTGATGAGCTCCTGCTGATGGACTTAAAATATTTCTTAAAGTTGTTTTTTTTTTTAACTGCATAATTAAGACCACTGGGAATGAGTTTACAATTGAAAAAACTATATTTGTAGTGGGACTTTAAGTAAAGTAATGCTGTGAACTGTGAAAAGAAAACCATTTGAACATTTTTTTTATTGCTAATTCATCAACTTTTGGTGTGCTGATTACTGCTGCCACAAACAATTAATGTAATAGTCGACTAATCACCGATTATTTTTTCCGATTAGTGGACTACTTGGGTCGTGCAGCCTGGATGTAAGCACACATCTTAACCATCATGAACTGATTAAACCAACTAAAAATGAGATGTATAGCATTACCTGCGATAATGTTAGTATGAGTGCTGGAAGCTGAATTTGGCAGCTGAAAATGCATAGTGCTGATAGCTGAAGATGCCAACATTGATAGCTGAAAAGGCTGAAGCTGATAGCCAGCTGAAATATTAGCGAAATTCCAAAACAGTCTAAAAAACTTTTTAAAAAAGCCTAGGTTATCCAAAATAGCTAGCATGCATCTGAAATATTAGCTAAACCCCAATTTAGCCTGTAAAAATGAAAAACTCCTAAATTAGCCAAAACAGCTAATATGCAGCTAAAAGATTAGCCTAAACTCCCAATTAGCCAAAAAACCTGAAAAATACTAAACTAGACAAAACAGCTAAAATATAGCTGAAATATTAGCTAAACTCCAAATTACCTTGATGCCAAAATAGTCCAAAAATCTAGCAGAATGCCTCTATAACTTTCAACTTTACTAAACTCTGACTCCATATAATATGAAGTAGCAACTAATCGATGACTGATCCAGATCTTCAGTTTGGATTTGACGTGAGCATCTTTTTTTTCAATCAACACTTCTGCTGTGTTTCTGATCACTAACTCGTGTCTCTTTTTTTCTACATCTACAGGGGTAGTTCAGCAGAAAGTGTTGGGAATTATACCATCCAGTACAGCAGGCAGTGCCCAAACATACTCCACATTCCAGCCACGCACTTCCACGCTCAACATCAAGGCCAGCACCCCCGGCTCCCAGCAACAGGTACTTCTAGATTATTAAAATGGTGTTTGTGCAGTCTACATTCACACTTAAAGGGTGACACAACATAACTGTTGGAGGCTGACTCCACTCAGATTTGAAAAATGCAAAGAAACAGTGACAGGCTGAGCAGGGGAGGTGTGGTCTGGATCTGTGATTGACAGTGAGGTTATCTTGAGGTAACTTAGTCACTCTGCGTCTTCAATGTGGAGAGTGGTACCGAGCAAAGTGATGCCAGAACTTTCTGTGGAGGCTCATGGTCCTGACTGAAGGAGACCTGTGTCTGAGAGTGGTAAAATAATGCTAGCATCATAGCTAATGAAGGCTAACCTATTATGGAAATTAATTTTTTCCGTAATCCAATTTTTCCAGACAGAATTGTGTGTTTTTGCATGATTATATGTCTGCTGTGTGAACACAACAAGTAAAAATGACAAAATAAAGGTAGTGTCATATAGGATAAGTTGTACAGAGTAAAATGATACCAAATAAACGTGCATGCAGTCTTTCAAATTGAAAACACAGAAGTAATTTCAAAAGGAGACAAAAATTGAGCTTTATACTCTAGGTTCCAAAGTGTTAAAGCCCCATTTATAGAGGCCATTGGCCAAAAAAAGTTGATTTAGTGTCTGGTAACCCTTTAAGCACAAGGAAGAGCATTGCTTTTAGTTATAGATATGATTCTGTAGTTACTTAAATCATATTTTTAACAATATAAGACACGCTTAAAAGTCTAAACTTTTTTTAAAATTCGTCTGCGCTCATTATCAACCGGTGCACCTTATATGTTCCAAAATCTGTACAAATGTGTGAGCTGTTCAACCCAAGATGAAGACTTTGATGTATTAGTAGGAGAGTATTTGTTCAATAATAAACAGGGGAATTAAGAAAAGCTAAACTCCCTGCTTTCCTTCTTTTACCTTTTTTAATGTTTTAATAACCTGGCGCACCTTATGGTGCTGACAATATGATATTTATGCTCCCAAAGTTTAGTACCTTTGTTTTTTTTTTTGGTGAAACCATTCTTCAGGTTCTGGCAGGAGGGGCTCAGATCCGTCCAGGCATGACAATGATCCGAACTCCAATCCAGCAGTCGGGTCAAATGGGAAAGACCATAATCCGCACACCTATTGTGGTGCAGCAAGGTAACGGCTCTCGATCCGTCTGAGTGTTTTCGCTATCTGTGTTTACACAGGTCCTAACACCGCTCTACATTTTTCACATTTTTTCTCCTCTAGGTCAGGGTGGGCAGCAAGTGGTGACACAGATCATCCGTGGACAGGCGGTTTCCACCGGACTATCTGCTACAAATCCTGTCTCCACGGTAACGGGGCAGGGTGTAGCCAGCCCCAACACAGCAGGACAGGCAGCAGGCCAAACACCGCCCGGCACCCCACGAGCACAGAGCCAAGGCCAGGTTAAACTTAGCCTGGCCCAGTTCACACAGCTCACACAGGTTTGTGAGGGAGACTCCATGAAAATGTGTGTGTGTGTGTTTGTCTACGTTTGTGGCAGATGACTTTAAAAACATATCCCTCACCTGTAAAAACAAAGCTCAGGTTGCAGAAAGAAGATTGCTTTCTGTTGGAAACAAAATCTCAAAATAGGAATTTTTCTTTTACCGAAAATTATTTGTAAGAAGGAACTAAAAATAAAATAGTCTGATTTTTACATGTAAAAAAATGTTTTTGTTGTATATAAACAAAAAAAAACAATGGTGAAATCAGGCAAAAACAGTGTAAACAACATTTTCTTGTGAGGTTCTGTCTGTCACATTTCACATCAGCTGTTCATGAAACGAGCATAAATCTGCATCTGCGGTTCTGTGATGATGCATCACTGAGCAAACAGGAGTGGCAAGCACATGATTGAGGTCTCATCATGCAGAAGATGACACTGCAGGACATCTTCTAACGTTAAAGTCCCGCTTCAACTATATTTTAAATGTTGTAAAATCATTTCCAGTGGGCTTTTAATTATGATTATGTAGTTTTTAGCCAAAATCAATCAACTTTTGTCTTTTTTTTTTTTTTTTTTTTAAAGATACATTTTCTGTAGATTGTCAGGAGTTCATTCACCTTTGGGTTATGGTGCAGAAGTAACCCCTAGCTATCTTACAGCCCCCCCAAATCTAACTTAAAAAAAAAAAAAAACAGCAAGCAAGATTGCAGCTATCCAACTGTTCAGTTCTGGGCCAGATGCCTGCTCAGATGAGGAAAATTAAGACTTTAATGGATAGAAATGTCTGCAAGTGGAGGTATCTGAATGTAGCGGAGCATGAAAGGGAGTCGGAGGAAGCAATATGTGTGTGTCAGGCAATTTGTGTGTACTTTTTAAAGATTTGTTTGTGTTAGTTTTAAACTGCTGTAATATAAAGTTGTGTGTAAATTATATTTAGTCTTTTTTTGTATTTTGTAATTTTTTTGCACACAGTTACACACAAAAATGTATCATATGAGTTGTAAATCAGGAATTGCGCACACAAATCGGATGAAATTATTTTCTCTCCATACTTTTCTTTACCAGTTCAGTTTGAATGATCCATTTTTGTCATTCTCTTCTGTTTGCCTCAGAAGCAGCAGGGTGGTTCCAGTGTTGATCGACAGACTGGAGTTGGCGGTCAGCAGGCTCTGACGGTGATGGTTCAGGGCCAGGGTCAGACCACAGGCCAGCTGCAGGTCATACCTCACGGCGTCACCGTCATTCCTGGACCCGGCCAGCAACTCATGCAAGCATCACTGCCCAACGGCCAGGTCCAGCGCTTCCTCTTCACTCCGTCGTCTACAGGTATGGTCGAAAAAAAAGAGTTTTCTAATTCAAATTATTGTTTTATATGATGGAGATGATTTATTTTCTGGTGTTTTTTTGCCTTTAGCGTCGGGCCAGCCCAACTCCACTTCCAACAGAACCCCAGCCCAGCCGGCACAGAAGGCTGCGGCCCCAGTCCAAGCAGGGTCGACTACTCTCGCCACCACCAGCACTCCTCCCTCAGTCAACCCCCAGGGGCAGTTACCCCCTCCTACGCATGCTCACATGCCCATCCAGTCCCCCACGTCTATGCAGGTCAAAGGTCAGGAGGGCACCACCCAGCTGCAGCAGAGCCCGCAGCTCATCAGCGTGTCAGGGCTGCAGCAGCAAGTGCAGGTGAGAGTTTACCAAACGCACAGCCAACGGCCGTCCCGTTGCCCCGTTTGCTCAGTCTCACTTTTGCCTGAGCAGGTACTGGCCCAGCTGCAGACCCAGCAAAGTGGAGGCTCTCTGCCACAGCACATCAAACTGCAACTTCCTATTCAGATTCAGCAGAGTGGCTCCTCCTCAACTCCAGCAGGACAGGTACTGCATCTGTTTGTTAGCAGTCCTCCATCGAAGGACCGCTGTGAAGGAAGCATTTCAACTGTTAGGGCTCTATATCCGACTGAGAATGGAGACGGTTCTGAAAGAAGGCACTTTTCTGGTGCGGAGAAGAAAAAAGAGATGCATGTTGATCTTGAGAGAATCACAGCAGAGATGCACAAGCACACAAGTCTGGGGTAGATGTGAGGGTGCGTTTCACCCCAGTCAGTTTTCACAATTAATGCTTTAATTTAAAAAAAAAAAAAAATCTGTTTTATTTTAAAATCATTTATAAGACCTTTGTTCACAACTAAAATTGGCCTCAAGGATCACCATAAAAATTGAAAACTGAGCCAAGTTTGTCACAATTGTTGGAGTTCACTTCATTCCAAACATTCCAGGTTACTATCATTCAGTACAGATTATTCCAATAAACCCAGACCTTTATAGGTTTTTTTTCTTTTTCAAAGAAAGCTTGATAAATGCCTAACCACCCAAATGTTTTGTGCATTTCCTGCAGTTTACGTGCACTTTTCTGACACTCAGGGATTTTAAATGCAGAAAAACAACGCAAGTTCAATAACAATATGCAAAAACATGAAACCAATGAGACAAATTTATCATGAGTTGAGAGAAGTCTAAAACAAATGAGTTTGGGTTAGAAAGAAGTTGCAGAAGCTGCAGTTTTTGGATCAGTGGGAAGATCTAAAGCTTCGTTTGCACTGGACAGTCCGGATTGGTCCACTCCTGAGTGGTTTAGAATGTTTGAAAGAAAAAAAAAAACTTTACTCTGATCTTGAGTTTTCATTAGAGATAACTGGGACACACTTTCTGTTGTTTTTTGTTCCTGAATTATTCTTAGTTGACGTGAAACTTGGAAAAAAAAACACCAAACTATTTTGCATTAGATACTTTATTTGAAATGCTCTAACTCAGTAGGCTAGCTTTTTGACTCGTGGACCGCAAAAAAGTTCTAAAATTTGACAGAAGGGCCGGAACCAGAACAGATATGTGAAGCAGTTTGGTAATCCACCTCTTAAAATAAAGAAATAATGTAAAAAAAAAAAAACCTTGTCTTTTTTTTTATCAGAAATTAACATATTGTCTATATATCTGTAGCTTTTATTCTCATTTTAGTGCCAGTTGCACCAATGGGGTGAAGTTCCGCAGGAAAAATCGCAAACTTAGAGACTGTGTTCATGTGGGGTTGGAACAAGATCGGAGCCTTACTGGAAAAATGAAACATAAATAAGGATTTATAAATATAATTTATTCCAATTCCAGATCAAAATGTTTAACAGACTGTAGTTTGCTAACTCCTGCTTTAACTTATAGTTAAGATTTGATATGACGTATAAATTAAGATTTATGACACATGATGACATCTTCTCAGGTGGGAAATGTCGTAACCATCCAGGCAGCGTCGGTCCAGGAGCAGCTCCAGAGGATCCAGCAGCTCCGAGAGCAGCAGCAGCAGAAGAAGAGACAAGCGTCAGAAGCAAAGAAAGAACTTGCCCTCAGCGCGGCTAACCAGAGCGACATCATTCAGAAGCAGGTGTGGACAGGAGCGTCACACATTAAAGCCGGGTCACCGACTCGCTCATCATCTATTTTTCATCGGCTCATAAACAGTTCCAGTCCTCAACCTGTTCCCTCAGACTGTTGATTTCACAGCTTCGACCTCCTCTCAGTTAACTGGGCTAACTGTCTTTAGTTACATAAAAAAACACTATTATTGATGTGAGATTACAAATGATTCTTAAACTAATTAAAATGTTTCTTTATTCATCACAGTGATGAATTAAGAGTGCTTATTTTCATTTGTTTTGCTATAATTGTTGCATCAAAATCCGTTAAAGCGCGTCGTCTTGTTCCCATGTTTCAGGTGGTCATGAAGCAGAACGCAGTAATCGAGCACCTGAAACAGAAGAAGACCATGACGCCTGCAGAGAGGGAAGAAAACCAGAGGTTTGGCTTCACTCCTTCTTTACTCGTATCAACAGTGGGGTAAATTTGGATTTGTCAGCCACTGATCCTGCAGAATCTCCTTCTTGATAAGATGAGAGGTCTGTAATAGTCATCATAGGTACACTCTAAATTTAAGACATAGAATGTCAATTAAGAGAAAATATTTCATCTCTTCCTGATTTTGTTGGTTTGTCCACCTAAAAAAAAGGGCAGTCTGTCATCCTAACTGTTGATCTAAACCAGGGGTCTGCAACCTGCAGCTCCAGAGTCACATGCAACATTTAACCCCTCCATTGTGCCTCTCTGGTTAAAGAAAAATAGAATATTTTTAATTGTGTGAATGCTGTAAAATATTCACATGTAGCTATTTCATTTTTTAAGCTATTTTGGAGTTGAGCCAATATTTAAGATACTTGCTGGCTTTTTTGCCTAATTTATGCTTGTTTTGAGTTTTTTTACTCTATTTTTGAGTTTAGCTAATATTTCCTACATGCTGGCTGTTTGGCTATTTTAGGCATTTTTTCTGTTTTTTAGCCTAATTTGGAGTTTAGATAATAGTTTAGCTTTTCGCTAGCTGTTTTGGCTACATTAGACATTTTAACAGTTTTTTAGGCTAATTTTGCGTTTAGGTAATATTTTTAAGCTTGCTAAAGCTCGGCCTTTTCAACAATCAGCTTCTTCAGAATCTGCTCTTACCAGTTTAAAAGTTACAGCAAATCCAAGAACATAAACACTGGAGCTCCGGTGTTAAAGGGTTAAAGTCGATTTTATTGATTTTCTCTGTGATTTACTACCTCTCACTGTTCAAATGAACCTACCATTAGGTGGACAGACGGTCGGTTTTGGTGGATAAACCTACAAAATCAGCAAGGGATCAAAAACGTATTACCACCGCTATATTTTGTAGGCTACATTGCGACTAATGCAACTTTGAAATCTAAAATAAAAACACAACATAGTAAAGTTTATCCTTGTTGTATTACAATCTGTGGCTAGATTACACTCTGACCGATCTGTGACCCTAACAACCATATGGTTATGTCCACAGATGTTGTGTCAACATTACTGATTCACATAGACCTGAAATACTCTGCTGCATCTTTACAGTATCCCTGTCTGCTTTCTCATTTTAACCTTTCAGACTCTTTCTATTATTGTCTTGTTCTGTTCCTATAACCAAAATTCTTACATATTACTGTCATGAGTGAACAGTTTTCTGTCTTTTTTTTTTTTTTTGGGTGTGCACGCTCTCACACAGTTATGTTTTCCTGTGTGTTTGCCGTGCAAACCCTGGCCATGGTCTGACCTCAGCAGCTCTGTATGTGTTATTTGCAGAAATGCACTCTGAGCGAGACACCAACTTTAGATCTGAGTTGTGAATAGTAGCAAACACAAGTGAACGTACTGGGAATGGAGGGGTGTCAATTATGTGAATTTATTGTACCTGACTGACGTTTGCCCCTTAAAAAATGTTCACAGTGGGAAGTTTATTTGTGCGTCGTCTTTTCTTCTTTTCAATGGCCAACCGGGGTTTAGAATGCTGAAATATAAAGGATCCAGGACAAAAAGGGTATAACTTAGGGGTCTGCAACCTTTAACAGTCAAAGATCCATTTGGGTTTGTTTTCTACTGATCAAAACTTGATAGGAGCTGCAAACTCTTATTTTGATACTGCTATGCATTCATTACAATGTATTGTTTAATAATGAATATGAATTATGTGTCTTTTGTTGCATGAATGAAAACAGAAATATAAAAAGAAACTTGCATTTTCTCCAAATATTAAATTATTTGTTAAGTTTGACTAAAGCTCGTATGAATTCCTTTCAAAAAGAAAGACGCCTCGTTCCAAACCGGATTATCCAAGTGCAGCTCTGGACAGCACAAGATAATATGTGCTTTAAGCTCATAAAAGATCAGATTTTTGCTTAATATTTGAAATTGGTGAGTTCTGGAGGAAGCAAAGCGCAAACAAACCCCCCTTAAGTCAGCAGGGATGTAAAAACCTGTACATCACGTGTCGAAGTCAAGACCTGGGGGCCAGATCCAGCCTGCAATGCCCCGCCCCTCAAGATGACGTAACAATTTAATTTAATTTTTATATATAAAGGGTATATAGGGTAAAGGTCACTTCTCAAAATGACTTTGTTGGAAATATATTCCTCATCTTTCTAATGAGGTCATCATCTGAAACATGGAACTATTTTTCACAAGTTTTGGTCTCACTGAATAAATAAAAAAAAGTGCATTTTTTGGTGCTGAACACTCACAACTTTGTTTAAATTTACTACACTCTGACTCTATAGAAAGTAACGACTAATCAACTATTAAATTGGTCAATAAAGTCAATTAGTCGTTGACTAATCGTGGCAGCCCTATTTTTTAATATGTCATTTTAGCAGTTTATAGAGTAACCTTTTAATACTTTCAGGATGATCGCATGCAACCAGGTGATGAAGTACATCCTAGACCGCATAGACAAAAATGAAAGGCAGGCGGCCAAGAAGCGGAAGAAGGAAGAAGTGGTTGAAGCGAAAAGGAGGTTGGCCAACGCCAGCAAGCTGTCCTCGCTCCTTTACCGACACAAAGAGAGCCTCAAAATGGAGATCCTGAAGAAGCGAGCCCTTCTCGACAAAGAACTGCAGCTGGAGGCTCAGGTATAAATCATACAATTGCATACATTTGCAGTACGTTTGGACCTGACTTTATTTTTACATTAACAGGAGGAGCTAAAGAGAGATCTGTTGCGGATGCAGCGGGAGAAGGAAAGGGCTCAGGCCGCGGCCCAACAGGCCGCCCAGGCTGCAGCTGCCGCGGCCCACCGCCAGCAGCAGCAGCAGCAGCAGCAAACTCTGGCGGACTCCCATCGCATCGCCTCCCAACATCACCTCCCCACCACTGTCCCTACTGCTCACAAAAGGAAACGGGAAGAAGAGAGGGAGATGGCATCAACTGGCAAATCCAAGAAAAAGAAGATGATCTCCACAAAATGCACAAAGGAGAGCAAAAAGGACACAAAGCTGTACTGTATCTGCAAGACGCCCTACGACGAGACCAAGTACGCCAATGCCCTGATGAGCCATCTGCTGAGTCATTAGATTTTTGGTTAGATAATTAAAGCCACGAGCGGCGTTGAATGGGCTGAGCGGTTGCTGCTCGCCCTTCACTCCCCCCTCCTGGCCATTAAATGGCAGCTTTTCCGTTGATTTTATCTCCAAAACAAGAGAGAGAAACAAGAGCATTCCTGCTTTATAGATAACTACCAACAGGCGTAAAACAGAACTATTCAGAAAGTATTGCTGCCTGGAGTTTCTAACGGCATACTCGTATAAAAGGAAGTTTATACTTCTACATAAGGTTAAAATGTGTAATTTTAACATGACATTATCGAACTAGTACAAGACTGAATGCAACTATGTTACATTTCTGTTAAGTTATTCCTAATGAGTAAACTGCAGCTGTATCCAAACCCTCCATCAGCCTGGAAATAATCTGCTGTTTCATTTTTACAAGCTACTTCCAGCTGCCGATCTGCTAACGAGCCCCTCCCTCATTCTCTGCCAAGGTTCTACATCGGCTGTGACCTTTGTACCAACTGGTACCATGGAGACTGCGTGGGCATCACAGAGAAGGAGGCCAAGAAAATGGACGATTACATCTGTGTGGAGTGTAAACGGGGCCAGCAGACCAGCACGGAGGAGCTCTACTGTATCTGTCAGACGCCTTACGACGAGTCCCAGTAAGGAGCTGAGAGAGCCTATGTCTGGGTTCAGACTGCTGTTTTCAGCACTAAAATTAAAAAACTAGAAAAGTTGCTTTACCTGAGATAATTCTAGTGTGAATGTCTTTTGCAAAATTTAGTTGCTGCAAATGCTGAAACAATTGCTGAAAGGATTTGCTGAAAATGCAAAAGCTACAGTATTTGCACAATGTAAAATTTGCTAAAAGGCTTGAAATTTTCTTAAAGAATTATGAAAGACTGCTAAAGTTGGCATACATGTCTGAAATTATTAAAAAAGTTTGCTTAAATATTCCTTAATACATACCAATTTTGAAAAAACATGTAGTGTGTTGCTTAAATCTGAGCTCATCTCCAAATTAACCCCCCAAAAAAACTTATTTGATGCCAAATTAGCCTAAAAAGCTAGTTCATTTCTAAAAAGCTAGCACTTTGCTGAAATACTAGCTCAACAAAATAGCCTTAAAATTCTCAGTAAAATAAGTCCAAAACATTAAAATATTAGTTAAACACAAGAGTAGCCTAACTAACCTCATTAGATTACACATTAGCCAAAAAAACTTTAGCATGTTGCTAAAATATTAGATAAAATTAGCATAAAAAACATCAGTAGATGCCAAATTACCAAAATGAGCTAGCATAATGCTAATATAACAGCTCATTGCCAAATTATTTTAAAATTACTGTTAACACTGGTTTCAAAGTGCACAAAGTTTTTGAGGAATTTGAAAAATTTCTCATTGACTTCATTTTAAAGGGGCATATTTTGCTCAATATTTCAAAAACTATAAAGTTTATGGATACAAAAATTGAAAGCAGTAATGTCTTAAACAAGCTGAATGTTTTTATGCCAAGATTGTTGAAATAGCTGAAAGTGTAATTGAGTTTTTTCGTGCAGGAGAATCACTGTAGCGTGAATACTTTGAAGCAGTCTCAGTCTCAGTGTCATTGTTTCAGCATTTCTGTTTTATCTGTCAGGTTTTACATCGGCTGCGATCGATGTCAGAACTGGTACCACGGCCGCTGTGTGGGAATCCTGCAGAGCGAGGCCAACCACATCGATGAATACGTGTGTCCTCAGTGTCAGTCAACAGAAGACGCCATGACGGTCTTCACGCCACTCACCGAGAAGGACTTTGAAGGCCTGCGGAGGATCCTGCGTTCTCTACAGGTGAACAGAATGATGCAGCCACTAAATCTACCTTCCCATCAATCTATCATCTGTTGAACTAGATCAGTCCTCTGCGTTCATCGTATCTGATGGGTTCTATTTGGACATTTTTTTTAATCTTTCCTTGCTTTCATTTTCCCTTCCTCTCGCCCAGCTGTCTGTACGACTGAGCAAAACAGACAGAGATGGAAAGAAAAGTTTGGGAGAACATCTGTGTTGACCCACCTGCTTTCAGTATAATTTTGGCACTGCCGTTTGTTTTTCTTCTATGGTTTCAGCTTTCTCACTTGTCTCGCTCTGTGTCTTTTGTCTCTCTCCTTCCCGCAGGCGCATAAAATGGCCTGGCCATTTCTGGAGCCGGTGGATACCAACGACGCGCCCGACTATTACCGGGTGATCAAAGAACCAATGGGTGAGTCTGGGAGCTTCCTACATCTGGATGTTTTGGTTGGAGTTTTATGCCACCATTTCTTCTTTATTGAACATTTATTGATGTTTTTTTTTTTTTTTTTGTTATTTCCCTCATCAACCTAAATTCCATACCAGTTAGAAATGTTTTTAAAAAAATTTTATTAGCTTTTTAAGCAGGTTTTTATTTCATACTTTTACCTAAGTTTACTTTGGTTAAAGGAAAAAGTTTTTCAATAATGGTGATTGAACTCATTTAACCAGAAAATAGTCTCTGGAATCCTTGTGTGACTACAAATGTTTCTATTAATTACTAGAAGAAAAGTGTGACTTCCTAGAGCTAGATTAACTTCCTTGAAAGATGTGTTCAGAAACCTGGTCATCAACAAAAATCTGACCTCTGTGCTGTTAATAACGCATTTGCCACAAAATATTACAGCTTTTAAGCAAAATACCTATTACACTCGATTAAATGCATATAAATTCTTTAATGTGGATTTCTTGTTTCTTTTAGGATTTTTATCTCACTGTTCAAAAGAACCTACCATTAGAATGACACTGTTTATTTCTTTTTAGATGGAAAAAAACAAAAAAATTAGCAAAGCCATTAAATACTTGTTTTTTAAGACTGAGAATGCAGTGCATGACTTTTATCTAAATGTGTGTACGTTGACTAAGGATTTTATTAACAACGTTCTGCCTCTAATGACCTACTGTGCGGTCTTATTATCAAAAAAAGGTCAAATGTTTAGTTAGAAAATGTTAATTACTCCATTATTCCGAGTGGGATTGTGAACAAGTCGTGTTTGGGAGATAAAAAGGCACAAAGATTTGTTTCATAATGGCTTTTAGTGTTGGAAGTTACGCCCAGGGGTTTCATCTGAAGCCTAAAAAGTGCGGCCGCAGGGAGGAAGCCCTCCAACTCAGATCAAACCCACCGTGTAAATGTGGACCTGCGTCAACAGGGCCTTTTTGAACTTCCACACAAACAAGCCGTTAATGAGCTGCTCCGGGCCTGCTGGGCTCCCTTTTGGAAAGGGACCGGTCTTACACTTAGCGTCTGTTAGCCCGGTCCTGGAAACTCTGCCCCCCTCCCCGCCCTGTCCTTTCCACCACATGTAAAAGACCCTGTTGGTTTGTGAAAATATGAGGCTGCAGCCGTTGGTAGGCTATGAAGGGTTTTAAGATGAAATCTGATGCCAGAGAAGAAGGAGGTCTTTGATATTGACCATGAGGTCTGTGAGCCCACGGCCAGCTGGGGGGGGAGGGGGGAAAGAAGCTAGCAGTCGGATATGTATTTTTTCAAAGCCACCCTGGGGGGAGACCGTGCAGAGCGACCCACCGGCAGCAGATTAGATTTAGCCCTCAGCTGCTGCCAGTCGCTTTACTCCTTAATGCAGTCACAGTTTTAGTTCTTATTCCTCACCTTTACACTGAAATGTGCTTCACAAGGAAATATAATCCCAGGTTTTATATTTCCTCTTGAAACGATGCTCTTTCAGGTGTAACATAGGTTATGGTAGGAGTGTAGGGAAAAATCGATTTGGTGATATGTCGCGATATTCCGTTAGCTGATACTTGTATTGATTTAAAATGTTGACAAGACAATAATAAATGTATTATTTGTGAGCGTTCCTCAGCGCTTACTATTGTTTTCTGGTTAAACCACTAGTTGGCAGCATAGCACACTTTGAGCAGCTCTACACTGCACCAGAACAAGAAGATCTCCCAAGAACTCGCTTCGGTCAGCCTCGCAGTTTTGGTTGTTGAGACACGTACTATTTACTATTTAGGTACTCGTTTCCACTGAGCAGTTCGGTACGGGACGGACCAGTAAATTTTGGCGAGCGTTTCCACTCGGTTAAGCCTTGCTTCTACTGAGCGTCTTTTTTTTTTTCATGCGTGGTGTAGACTGCAAGTGTGTCATTGCATCATTGTCATGTGAGGTCTAGAAAAACTTCATCACTGAAGGTCATCCAGCAGCTCGTCTTTTTCTTGCTTTACTTTTTGTACATCCTGTTTAAAAGGAATTTAATGTTTGAAAGAAGATTGCGGGCGGCTAAGAAGAATACCGGCGTAAAGAGGAAAACTGAATCGTTAGCTTAGCGCTGTGGTGATGCTTTCTCATGTTGTCATCATTTTCTGCCAATCAGCTGGTGGAAACAAGGCGTTTGTCTTCTCCTTAGTCATACTCTTTAAGAAAAATTAAAAAAAGGAACAACATTTTTTGGTACAGTCGCGATGTACCATATCCCGAGACGTATATCGGGATACGTATCATATCACCAGATTCTTACCAATACACACCCCTTGGTAAAAGGGTTGGGTTTAAAAATATCTATAAAATGAATCAATCTTCTCCTAAATTGATTAATTTTTATCGAAAAATTCATTATATTAAGCATAATCTCTTGTATTTATAGCACAAAATACATTTCTGTTAGCATTAATATTGAAATTCCTGTATTTTATATACTTAAGAATTCAAATCAGTACTTTTGAAAAAATATATGTTTTTCCTAATCATTTGCCAAAATAATTTAGGAGTTAAATTTGAGTTGTTTCATCCCTGATAAGAAACCAACATAGATACAGGATTAGATTTCTTCTCTTATGTCACATACCAAACACTGCAAACACTTTCTGCTTTCATTTTGAAAGAATCTGCTGTTTTTACATTTATTGCATTATGTTTTTTCAGACACAAGTTGTGTATTATTCTCTGCTGTCCTAAAAAGTGTTCTTTAAATCTCTTTTTATCTGTTTATTCTTTAGACTTGTCCACCATGGAGGAGAGGTTACTGAAACGAGCCTACGTAAAGCTGACAGAGTTTGTAGCAGACATGACCAAAATCTTTGACAACTGCCGATACTACAACCCAAGCGACTCGCCCTTCTACCAGTGTGCCGAGGTTCTGGAGAACTTCTTTGTCCAGAAGCTCAAGATCTTCAAAGCCAGCAGGTAAAGTGATGGAGATTGAAGAAATTCAACAGTGAAAAGCAAAAATTCAGTCCCAAAGTCTGAAAAAGACAGTATGGGTATGAGATTTCTGCTTTAGCTTTCTGCTGCTCTAAAGCAACTGGGTACTACTGACAAACCCCATTTTATTATTAGTATTAGTTATATTTACCAGGATGAAGTGTTTATTTGTTTGTGGTGATGCAGAAAACGAGTTACAGTCGCAGTTTGCCTTCCTGTTAATGCATGTGAAACTGCAGGCAGGGACCGTCAATAAAGTACACCAAAACCATCCCAGACAAACATTATCAGTTTCTCAGTAATTGAGCGTAATTGATCCCAAAAACATCACACATACACATTCATTAATGCTAAAAAAACAAAAACATAAACTTTGCAGTAATCTCTTATATCATTAATCTTTCTCTTAGTGAAATAGCAGGTTTGAGGATTGCAAGATGGAGACCTGTCCTTACCTTCTTGTTTTACCACTACAACTATTGTAATCCTTAAAAAAATTACAGTGAAAAACAAAAAAAAAAAATACAGTGGAGAAAAATATTTTAAAACATTGAAAAACAAGATAATATTGAAAAAAACAATGTTTTAAATGTAAAAAAAACAAAAAAAAATTGAACAAAAAACACAATTTTTCTTTTCAATTGAATGTAACACACTTCCATACATAGACAATGAATATTTTTTTTCAAACTCTATTTTGGTTGTGAATTTAAGTCTTTACATAACTAGAGAAGGGGGTTCTAAGGGGAGGGATGCCCAGTTTAGCTTAGTCTGTTTAATTTATCAATGTTTATATTTTATGACTTATTTTATGTTTTTGGATAATTACTGTTGAGACAACCGTGTTGTGTAACTGGGTTATATAAATAAAATTTAATTTAATTTAAACAGAAAAACAGAAAAGTTCGGGACTTTCAAAGCAACTTTTCGCTGTAAAAATACAAAAAATGCCATCAATCAATATTGAATTTGGAATCTTGTATATCAAGATTGATACAAAATAAGAAAAACATATTTCTGAAACCCTACAGATCTTTATAGTTTTTAAGACTTGTCTTTATCATTACAGACATGTCATGAGGGTTTCAATCTCAACTTTGTAGTCTCCTTTTGTAGTCATCCTGTTGGTTTATTTCATCTTTATGTGTAAAATGTTGTAAAATGAATGAATGAATGAATGTGTAAAGTGCTTTTCTAAAATAAATCCTAAGTAAAATAAATCTTAGCACACAACTATTATGTCCATAAAAAAATAAAGATTAATTAGAGCAGTAAAATCTGTGACTTAATGTTTTTTTGATAGGAAGGTGGTTGTTGCATCCACAGCATAAGAGTGTAATCTTAAATATTACCTAAAGTATTGGCTCAAACTGAAACAAAAAATTACAAGACGACAGAATTCAGCAATCAGCTGCTCAAGAAATAAACTTAGTTTAAAAGTGCCCTCCTTATCCTGACCGGCTCGGTTCAACGAAGCGAGCTGTACGTCTCCAGCTGTACGTCCTGGAGACTGTGCCGAGCCCCGCCCCTCCATCCCTGCACGCATTGACTTGCGTCCGTTCTGTCTCTCTCTTGCAGATTGTGATGTCAAACTCCTGGGTGCCGGAGTAACTCTCACACAAACGTAATTTGCTCTCCGGGACGCTGCTGTTTTCCCTTGTTTAAAACAGCACTGAGAAAGTAAAAGTTGTAAGAAAGTAAATATTTTCACACGTTAGGTGTGACGACTTTTTTTTTTTATCTTAAATGTAAAAAAAAGCAAAAAACATTTCTACTGTATAATAATTGCAGCCATGTTGGTAACATAGAGGATTCAAGGGAAATGTATTTTCTTATTCTCATGACATGATTGTGAACAAGAGATGAAGCAAAGTTTAGCTAAGGTTGATGTTCTCTGTTTTTAAAATAAAGAAGGAAAAAAAAAAAAAAACACTGGCTTTGGTTGTAAAATCCCAGTTAAGCTCCACCTGTTCATAACAAGCTTCAAACGAACGTTTTTACCTCATTTCTTATCCAAAAAAGAAAGAAACCTGCATGTATTTGTTGTACCAATGTATAATGTTATTTTATGTTTACTTTTAGAGAAGGACTATTTTTATGTTTTGCAGGAAAAAATGATAGAAAATGTACAGATAAATAGAAAAAAAATAAACATTTAGTTTAGTTTCCCCTCTTTGAAGTATGGACAGCTGGGGATGTTCAGGTAAGACCAATGAAGACAAGCCGCCATCACACCACGCCGTTCAGTTACATTTAACCAACATGGCTGTGCTCACTGGCATCCAATATATTTTTTGTAACCTTTCCTAGTTATATTTCTACCATATAATGCAAATCTTTTAATAAAAAAGACAAAGAAAACAAGGTTTTCCAAAAGTTTTCTTCCTCCTCTCTGCCTGTCTCTTTAGGCCTCATGACAACACGCTATAATCAGCTCCTTTCCTAAAAACTGTCAAAAAAATGCAGATTCTGAATGATTCAGTGGTCAAAACTGTGGAGAGAAATTAGTATCATCCAGATTTATGTATGCGTAATTCATGATTTGTAACTCATACATACATTTTGTGCATAAGTGCAAAAATTATGAAATTAAAAAAATACAAAATACATTTTAAACATGTTCAAATTAAAATGACAACATGTTGAAACTAACTATACGCACAAATCACTTGTTATGCGCACACAGAATCGCATTTACGCACAAATCTGCTTTGAGACTCTTTTCATGGCTCGAAGATTCATTCGTTAGTGATGCGTTTAAATGCTTGCTAGAATGCTGGGTCATCAGAGTTTTCTTATTAACCGCTTGGAACTTAGATTGTGAATAATTATAAATCAAATCATATTCACAATCTAAGTTCAAAATGGCCGAT
Source organism: Oryzias javanicus (assembly GCA_003999625.1). Lineage (NCBI taxonomy): Eukaryota > Metazoa > Chordata > Actinopteri > Beloniformes > Adrianichthyidae > Oryzias > Oryzias javanicus. Next base: position 6,496,514 of record CM012437.1, read on the forward strand.
AAGAAAACTCTGATGACCCAGCATTTCAGCAGCATTTAAACGCATCACTCGCGCACGAATCTTTTCTTTCTCAATGACGTAAAAAGAGTTGCACATCAGATTTGTGCATAAATGTGGTTTTGTGTGTGCATAGCCAACCATTTTTGCATAATTTCTAAAAATTTGCACGTTAGTTTCAATCTGTTGTATTTTTAAGTTTTGCATGTTTAAATTGTGTTTTGTATTTTTTTTATTCTGTATTTTTTGTACTTATGAACAAAATATATTGTATGAATTACAATTCAAGAATTTTGCAAGCACAAATCCTAAGTTACGCACAAATCGGGATGATACTATTTTCTCTCCGTAAAAATTGGGCATCATGGGAACTAGACCTCTGTGGAGAGGAGCGCTCCACCACTGCAGTGTGACTTTACCAAGATGGAAGAGGATATTGAACTGATGCAGCGCCTTCTTCTTTAAATACTTCCTTATTATCACTTTAACGTTCTTGCACCAATGCAGAGAGGTGGTTTCTGCAGGTTTTTGTGCCTCGAGTCTGACAGCAGCCCTTGTAGCCGAGACTGTCGGTCATGCGTTTCACAGCACATCAAAGCGATCAGTTATGTCTGAAGATGCTTTCAAGCTAACATCTAAAAGGAAACATCCCAGACAGACCGTCCCACCCACCACGTCCGGCTCCTCTCCTGACCCCTCTGTGGGATGTTGTGAAACGGGAGTGAAGCTCGACTTTCTGCACAAGGAAAAGAGTCAATGTAGCTCCCCCTCGTTAACATTATATACTCGTCTTCTGCCAGAGGTTGGTTTTCTCTCAATCCTTGGCCACTTTCTTCTTCTTCTTCTTCTTCTTCTTCCACCACTGATGGTCTGACAAACTTCTGCTGATCAGATAACCTCAGTATCAGCCCAGTTCAGGTCTGTGACATCTGGGAGTTCTCAGTGACGTCTAGGCAGGCTTTGTATTGCCGAGTTTTAATGCTGCATTTTCTGAAGCATATCTTCAGGTTTTCAAAGAGTAAAGCACTAACCAGACCAGTATATGTTAAAAAACGTCTTCTTTTATACTTCATATTTTTTACGTTTATCAGAGTAGAATGAAAGTTGACATCCTTTTTGTCCTTAACAGGGGTGTTGTCTTATCTATGTTCATTATTTCTATACAAATATCTAGAGATTTTTTTGAAGCAGCATCTCCTGTTTATAAACTGTATATTTTTGTCGTAGATCGAAATTAACTTTACATTTAGGTAAAATGATTTATATATTGAAGTCTGCACATTGTGAGTAAATAATTTTGATGGACTGACTCAGCAACTTGTACATCATTTTAGTTATCTTTTTGAATAACCTGTTCAGCACAGCTTCTATGTTGCGTTTCTTATCTTATTTTTTCATTTCACCAAAACGTTCTGAGTTTTTGTTTCAAATAAAGTTAAGGAATATTACTGGGAAGTGTTTTTAATAAAACTGTGGTGGCTCAGACCAGAAGAGGTTCTCCTTTTGTACTTGATAGGACTTTTACTCCTGGGTAATAAAGTCACGTTTTGGATTTTGTTTTCGTTCTTTCTTTCAACAGTTTGTTACAGCTTTTATTTTGTAACCAACATGTGTCAAAGTCAAGGCCCAGGGGCCGGATCCGGCCCTCCAGGTAATTGTATCCGGCCCTCCAGGTAATTGTATCCGGCCCTCCACGTCATTTTTATTTTATTGATATTAATGCCCGATGTTATCTTGTGCTAATTTCTAACTTGTATAATTTTGACAAAATATATTTTTATGGAGAGTAAAATATTGTTGTTTTATTCTGGAGTAATATTCCTGCCTGTTTTTTCATAATTATGTTAAAAAGTTACAGTTTTAAAGTTTAAAAATGGGCATTCTGCTAGATTTTTGGACTATTTTGGCATTTACTAAGATTTTTTTAGGCTATTTTAGAGTTTAGTTAATATTTCAGCTTCATGTAAACTGTTTTGGCTAATTTAGGCTTTTTTTATTTTTTGGTTTTTAGGCTAATTTGAAATTTAGCTATTTTTTTTTAGCTACAAGTTAACTGTTTTGGCTAACCTACATATTTTTATGGCGAATTTGGCATTTAGCTAATATTTTAGCTGGCTGGAGTTTTCAGCGATCAGCCTCAGCGTTTTTAGCTATCAATTTCAGCATCTTCAACTATCAGCACTAGTATCTTCAGCGGCCAAATTCAGCTTACAGCATTCCTACTATAGCATTATCGCATGTAATACTATATATTCATTTCATAATTATGTTAAAAGGTTACGGTTTTAAAAATATTTTTTGTAGCTTGTTCAATAAATGTTTATCCTGTGTGATTTTGATTTTGGCCCCTTGTGCAATTGAGTTTGACACCCCTGATGTAACCTCTACATCAAACAGAAAGTTTGTGTTATGAAACACTTTAAGCTTTAGAATTATTAAACGGCAAAAAATTGATAAAAGAAAAGAAAGTATACATCCTAAAATAATGGCAAAATACTTTTATTAGCTTGATAAACTAGAAATAATACATTATAGGTCTATATGACAAAAAGGCCATTATTGACTCCCTTTCTATAACATCATGTTTTCCTTTTTGACTTATTGAATGTCTGCATGAAACGATTTTATGGTCAAATGAAAAAAAAAAAAAACACCAAAAATGCTGGTTATCAATGTGTTTATTGAAGAAATTGGCCTCCCATTAATAAACTTTGCAGAAATCCATAAACCCATTAAAATTCAGGGACATTATGGAGCTAAACATGTGACACATGCAAGTTTTGTTGAATGTATCTTATTAAAAAGGCTACAAAACAAAACTCCCATCATCACCAAATAAACGGATGTAACTATCACTCCATGGTCACGAAATGCATTAAATAGAGATGCTTTAGTTTTCCAAATGACGCTAGAAACGACTGATTGGAGGCAGCTGTGCAGAAATCTGAAAAGTTATTCAGGAAAGAATATCTTGATTATTTGCTTCGGTCCAAATCTCAAGAGGAGCAGTTTTTAGAGTTTTGTACAGAATAGGGGAATAATTACCTTTATCATCATAATCTAACATGAGTGACTTGGTTGTAGGACTGAAGAATGGGGGACAAGGAGCTGAATCTAGTGTTGGTTCTTGGGGATGACCCTTCACACTACTACTTGTCTGTGTAACAACAAGGGGACCTAAGTCTGATGTGTCTGAATTCCCACATCAACCTCTAACTACTAAAAAACTATATAGTGCGGGACTATCTAGTGCCCTGGATTTTAACTCTTTAACACCGGAGCTCCAGTGTTTATGTTCAGTGTTTATGTTCTTCGATTTACTGTAACTTTTCATCCGTTAACACGGCTCACCGAGGCGCTTTTTCTCCTTCAAAATCTGCTGAAATGACCATGTTAATGTTTAAAAAGTTACAGCATGTTAAAGATTTTGTGTTTAAGCGTCACTGACGACGCTTCAGGTGTTAAAGGGTTGAAAGAAATTCGGACACCGTGCTCACTACTTTACTCTTGTTTTGCTAAGATGTAAACAATTTCACAAAGTGAAAATCAAATCAACATTTAACAACTTCCATTTGTGACTCCGCTGTGTTGTGATAATGAAAATGTGAATGGTTTGTTTAAAAAAATTACACTTTTAACACTTTTTTTTTTTTGCAAAAATTGTTTGACTGCAATCCATTGTTGTCTATATTCACTAATGTAGTGAGCTTTGATGCATGCTAGTTTTTTGCAAAGACTTTTTAGAGTCCTGAGCTATGTCTGAATCCCCCCCACTCACTATATAGTGCGTTCACCAATTTCTAGTGTTGTCCGAATCTAATTCCAAAATCAAGCGCACTAGAAATTTCCCAGAAGTCTTTGCAAATATTTAGCGTGCATTGATGCTCACTAGATTAGCAAATACAGACCACAATGCATTGCAGTTGAACAATTTCTAACAAAAAAGCGTAAAAATATATATATTTTTTTACAAATCATCCACATTTTGACAATCGGAACACAATGGAGTCATGAATAAACGTGAAATGCTCATATTGATTCGATTTTGACTTTGTGAAATCAGAGACCTCATGCCTGGAGTTTGGAAAAATGAAAGAAAAAAAGTGAGCATTAAATCTGAATTGCTTTAAAATCCAGTGCATTAGATAGTCCTCCACTACATAGTTTTTTTAGTAGTTAGGGAGGGATATTCAACCCAACTGTAGATTCGGACAGCACTACAAAATGGCAAACGTACACTGGATTGAATGTGTATCTGGTCCCCAACCCAAATAAGAGGAAATACTGTATGTAAATAATTTATCGTTCTTTGCAAGAGGATTTCGGGGAGTGAAGAAGAATACAGATAAAAAGAAGACAAAACTTTCGGTTTAAATCTTGTGTCGGGGAAAAGCCGCAGGTCAGACGCTTCCTTTTGTCTTGAAACCTTTCCACCAATCAAAGGGTTAGACCGTGTGATGACAGAAGCTTCACCCTGATGGGTCCGTTTAATTTTTCTGTGGACCTACAACCAATAAATGGTACCAGTTGGTCCTGCTTAACGGATCCATTTGGTAATGGAAATGCTCAAAAGTCCAGTCCAGTCTGGACCGCTCGGTGGAAACGAGGCATATGTGTTCGGCCTGCAAGACCAGTCCCCATTCCAAATACAATACAAGGTTGTGTCAGGAAGAGCAAAACTCTCTGCCAAACCAAATGTGTGAATCACTGAAAACTGATTCACTGTGATGGGACATGCCAAAAGGTGAACAACAAACTCATAATCTGACGTGAGTAGCAGATATTTACTCTCAACTAAGTTTAAATAAGTGTCACAGAAAAAATTGAGGATCATCCTTAAAAATGTCTGCTGCACAGTGAGTCAGGAATTGAAGGTGATTCCCCCTACAGCGACCCATCAGTGCTGAGGGTCATGACCTTTCCCACACTCAAATTAACAAGAAAACACCAACCAAAACGACTCATCCAGGCACCTCAGGCTTTATCGGTTCCCCACACCCCCACCCTCACTGACCTCCAGATCTTTCTCTCAAACCGCCACGCTAAATGGATCCAGAGAGCGTCGTGGAAGCTAAGAGCTCCACAGATAACCACAAACCCCAAGTCATTCAGGAGCTTTCCCACAGGAAGCAACTCTCAAATACCCCCCTTCCCCCACGCTCATCTTCTTTTTTCCAATTTTGCATCCATTGCCTTGAGGAATGCCCCCCCACTGCGACGGCGACCGCAGTGCATGGCGGCCTCATGCTTCCTGCCCGCGTGCATCTGTTCCCCCCCAGCACTGATCCCAGATAGAAACCGTGTCAGGCCTGGGAACTGACCGGAGCTGGAAGACATGTGGAGGGGCAGAGGGGGGTGTGCATGGTTTGAAGTGGGCATCATGGCTAGTCCATGTTGGAAAATATAATTTAAAAAATGGCATACAGTGGCAATTTAACAAGTTCTGATACTAGTGAAGGCTTAAATATGAAGGATGAGATGTACGGGGTTCTCATCCCCCTTTACACAGCTTCCTTTTTCTATCCTCCTTTTTTTTTTTTTTCCTAAACCTGGCAACATAGTTCAAATATCTCTTCTGAGCGTTGGCCCACTCACACAGATTGTGAGTTGGCAAGAAATCCTGAAAAGAGAGCTGTGACGAAGGCTCTTCTGTTAAAGCCCAGGTGTGTGGAGGATCAGATTCCTGTACTCTGATCCATGGAAAACGCTGTAAGAAATCCTTTCTATTTCAGCAAATCCTCACATTATCTAGCATACACAATTAATGTGAAAAAGAAATGCTTATAGTAATGAGTTATGTTAAAGTTTGTTCTTCTTCTGCCCTATGAAGCAGATTTAACTCCAAGTTTTCATTAAAGTTGGATTATTTTGGAGAAATAATGGAAATGAGTCTCACTGTAAAAGAGGGATAAGCTCTGAACTCATGAACCAGCCATGATTGATTGAAGAGTTGATAAGTTCAGACAAGGTTTAAAAAAAAAAAAAAAAAAAAAAAAAACAGACCAATCCCGATCAAAGTTATTTCATAGTTCTTCTGGGACGTTATTTTATGATACATAGCCTCTGTCCGTGTGAGGGTACACCTTTGTCCTCTCTGCTGTGTCCTCGATTCCAGCTGCCGCGTCCCGTCTCTGACAGCAAGGGGTTTCATAGTTTCAGTTCACCTACACCTGGAGCGGGTCGCCTCCAGGACCTTCTGGTGTCTCCGTTTGTTGAACCTCTTGACGTAGTTATTGCTCCTCAGGAGGCCGTCCCCTGGCTTCAACTTCCCACCCAACAGGTTCAAAAGGTCACTGGGAAGGTGTCGCCTCCTGTGGTAGATCTGACCCATCACGATGTATCTGGTTCCTTGGAGACAAACAAAGATGTCAAAGAGATGAGTGGGAGGGGGGAGGGGGGTAGAGCAGTTTAGGGTTTGACAAAGTTGATGTCAAAGATCTGGAATTCCCACTTCCCACAAAGGAATCATTTGGTGGGAACAGCAGCTAGTCCTAATTTTGCTGCTCAGATTAAATCCAAATTGAGGCCCATAAATCTGGTTTAAGTGAGAGTTCTCATGTAACACCAGCAGCAGTTCAGTACACTTCCATATTCTTGTTTCTCTGAAACTCAAAGATAAAATTTTATTCATTTTATGCAGAGGTAGAGCGATTGACCTCTGATCTGAAGATCATCAGTTCAGCTCCTGCCTTGTATGGAAGTGTCCTTAGGCAGGACACAGAACCCACATTGCTCCAGGTGTATGAATGGTACTTTAAACCAGGGGTCTCCAAGCTTTTTCTAATGAGGGTACATAACTGTTCTCTTCTCTGATGGGGGGCCGCGGTTGGTTTGTAGGCTAACGGAAAAATTGCAACGATCACAAGGTGTGTCTAAACGTAAACATTTATGGTTTTCCAGAAAGCCATACAGGCAAACTTTAAATATTTAATTTATGTAATCTTCACAGAAAAAAAAAATATTAAAACATTTGAAAAACTAGATATATAGCATAACCTGGGATTAGATTAATAGTTGAATATGTTTAAATTGATAGCTAAAATCACTGAAGCTGATAGGTGAAAATGATGAAGCAGATAGCTAGTGAAAATATAAACGAAATGCCAAATTAGCTGAAAAAAACTCAAAAAATTTCAAAATTAGTCAAAAAGCTGAAAAATTAGCCAAACTTCAAAATAACCATAAAAAACAGAAAAAAGCCTAAATTTGCCAAAACAGCTAGAATGTAGCAAAAATAATAGCTAAATGCAAAATTAGTGAAACCCCTTCCGAAAATGTCTAATATAGCAGAAACAGCTAACATAAAGTCAAAATAGTAGCTAAACTCCAAATTAGCCTAGAAAACTGAAAAAAGCCTAAATTTGCCAAAACAGCTAGCATGTAACTGAAATGTTAGCTACATGCAAAATCAGCCTAAAAAAACAGGAAAATGTCTAATTTAGTCAAAACAGTTGAGGGGCTGGGCCAAATGTGAAGGAGGGCCACATTTGGCCCGGGGGCCGTAGGATGGGGACCCCTGCTTTAAAGTGCTTTGGGCCTTCATGGAAGGTAGAAAAACTCATTTACCATCACGGCAAATGTCATTTAATGTCTCACCGAGTTTGATATCCGGGCAGGGCTTGCTGCACTTGAAGCTATCCAAGACGAAGAGGCGAACTTTGAAGAAGAAGGTTTCTGGAGTCACGTAAAGATGGCCCATCTTGTAGAAACCATCGCTGCTGACCATCAGTGTGATGAGCCGAATGCCTTTGGGAAGAACGTCGATGTCATGGACGATCCCGTTGACAGCTGTCTCAGCAGATGAGAAAAACATTGGTCTGTGAATTACCCGTCAGAACCCAGAGGAACCATTAAACTACATTCACACAGGGCATGTAACTGGTGTCACTACCTGATGTGAGCGCATGAACTCTGAAAGTGGAATGGGGTGTAAAGATTCATGGATTAACCATGAATAGATTTATCCAACCAGATGAATCTGTCTGAGGCAAGTTGTTAGTCAAATCAAACTATACCATTAAAAAAACTAATTTCAAATAAATCAATAATCAATAATGGAAATAATATTCCCTTTGGATTATTTTGGTGTAGAAAAACAACAGTTGGCTGAACTTTATCATACTAAAATGTGAATCTATTTGACATTCATTCTTGATTACTTGTTTGTCCACATATTTAATTTATACTTAATAATCCTGAAGAAATATAAGCAAATCTGGACAACACTGTCGCACTGGTTGAAGTTTTGGATAAAGATGTTCTCGATCCATTTTCGATCAGTGAATCGGATTGTTCAAAAGGAATCAGATCATCAACCGCAAATGAACTGAATTGTTGTTAAAATGAATTGTTATACCCATAGTTTTGAAGGAGGAAGCCTGAAACGGGTATGAGCGAAAATATAGATTTTTTTATTTGAAGTGGTCCCTTCAATGTACGTTTTCCAGTCCGGTGTGAACAAAGTATTAGTTAAATAATAAAGGGAGCATTTTTTTTAATTTTTTTGCTAAACTCCATAACCACGAAAACTTTATTATTTGTTATTACCTTAAGACACTTAAGATAAAAGGTCTTCACTAAGACTCCAAGGTTTTTCAAAATTCCGTTGTATTCTAAATGTTTTACTCATCAGATGATAGAAAGCCTCTTTTGGACTTTGACAGGGTCTTTTTTACATACCGAACTCGCTGTGGCAGTAATATTCCCTCTCATCTTTCTCTTTGCGGCACTCGCTGATGCAAAAGGAATCATGCATGAAGTCCGACTCTGAGGACAGGAAGACACAATCAGGGAAGGACTCTCAGACAGAAGACATGCTAACTATGAATACAGAGGAGGGTTATGTTTTACTTTACAGATGCTGCCTTTTCAGTACACTCCAACTTCACCTTTGTTTTGTACCAAACAAAAACTTTGTGATATTTACTCATGAAATGATGAGAATCTCAGTCAAAACTGTGCAACTTGCAGTTTCAAAGATCAAATCTGTATATTTAGGCCATTTTTTAAGGCCAGCTCATGTAGAGGAATAATGTAACGCAGATACCTCGTCTCAGAATGTCAAACTGGTAAAGCAGGCTGGAGGAACGTCTGTTGAACAGGAGCGGTGAGCGGCTGTTGTTCCAGGTTGCAGATCCAATTCCAAACGGATAGAGGCTGGCTTTCCCAGGCCGGTTCTCTTCTGGGTCGGGTCGTCGGTTCAGGGGATCTCTGTGTGGAGAAGCACCCGTCTGTTGCAGCTGGACCTGAGGCTGGGTGCTGGATGGGGTTCGGGGTCTGGAGTTGGGGTGTCCCTCTGCTTCGCTGGAGTGAGCTGGGATGAATTGGGACTGGGGGTCTTGGTTGTTTTTCGTTGCTGTGCGGTTGACTCCTGCAGCTCCAGGCGGCTGGGTTTTTGGCAGCAGACTGACCACCACTCTGTTTTTCTCACTGTTGTGCTCAGTCAGACGGTTGGTCTTGGGACCCTTCTTGCTTTTGTTGTGTGGGCTGTGGTGGCGAAGAATGGGAGCAAGGTCACTGTGCTTTGGCCAGGCGAGTTTAGGCTCGGTGGACTTGCTGTTTTTCTCCAGGAGCTCGTTGATAGGCAGGGATGGCTCCTTCAGGATCAGGCGGCTCTGGTTGTTGGAACCGAGATCCATCAAGCTGTCATGATCCTTTTCTGTGAGGCCATATATCTCTGTGGTTGAGACAGACATCCTGCATCACACAGGTCCAGGAATAAACAACATACTACCATTACAACATTTCAGAAGACTGGGAACACTCCCGGTTCTGAAACAGGTTTGCAATGGAGGTCCAAAATCAATGAGAAAAACGTCCTAAAAGCGTTATTGTGAAATCTTGCTTACCATTCACAACGTGACCCTGTGAGAAGTAAAGAGGAAAGACCAGAAACAAGCGGATCCCATTAATCCCTGTCATCCTGGATGTCCAGTGTTGGGAGCGAGTACGGTGTGCTGGAGGACTGGGATTCCTAGGATTTTTATAGGACGGCTCCAAGAGGGGATGGGATGGAAAAGGAGACGGTGGGATGTGCCAAACACAAAACTTCAACCTTTCTCATATTTTATTTATGTAGTAGCTGTAAATGCACCAAAGTCACCTGATAGTTGGCACAAATATCTATAGAGTAGATTTTGTTTTACGCCCTTGTAGCACAGAATGTTGTTTAAATGTGAAGATAAATAGTTTGTCTGAATAAAGTTGGAGTGTTTGCTTACTTGGTGTTTACTGCCCCCTTATGGCCATATTAGGTAGTAGTCCTCTGTCACCCATTGGACCATAATTCACCAATAATAATTTTTATTAAAGCAATTAAAAAATACCATCAACAATGAAATAATACTATAACTCATAACCATTTATGAACTGTAAAAGTAATGGTGTCAAATATATCCTTTGTATTGGACTAATAATCTGGTTTGAGTTTTGACTTTTATGTCATTCTGGGGAAGAAGGCGATAACACAGTGGTGAATATCTTTTAAGTACCTGTAAAATATATCAGGTGTACCTGTAAAATATATCAGGTGTGCAAAGTACATCAAAATTCTTGTTTCTTATAATAGCAGAAATTATATTTGAATTCTTTGTCTCATTACAAGCTCACCCAATTGCGCATTTATAGTCTACTTCAATGCACAGTATGGTTTTTTTTTAACATCAAGGAAATTAATGGGTTCATCAGTAATTAAAAATTTTCCGAAACAATCGACCCAGATGGGACTCGAACCCACAATCCCCAGCTCCGGAGGCTGATGCCTTATCCATTAGGCCACTGGGTCATCGCATGCTTTACGGCAGAAATACAATATTATGATACTTATACTGGGAACAATGTGTCTATTTATGGTTCATGGAGGATTGTTTCTCGTGGTTTGCCATTTCATCTTTATACAGCAATAATCCTAAAAATGACTGCACAGGCGGGTGCGTTTTATACCTCATTATTGCGGTTTTTCTCAAGTTTACGGAAAAAGGCGGGACTTACGGGCCATCAGACCAGTCAGCAATAAGAAAAAGAAGGCTGTATCCTACACTAATGACGTCACATCTAACACTCGTTTTTCAAGAGATCCTTTCAAGGTAAGCGCTTTAAAATGTTTTTATCGGCTGAATGTTTTAACTTAATTTTTGAAAGTCGAGTTTTTTGTTTTCAATCTGGTGATTTATCATTACTTATATGAGTTTAAAGTGTTCTTACTCAAGCTGTAGAAGCAAGCATGCACGATAGTTTACATGGTATTAAAGCTAACCGGCTTGTCTTAAGCTAGGTTAGTTTACTAGCTAACCACATGATAAACATCTAAAAACACTTTTTAATCAAAGTTTCGTCAACAATATTAACACCAACCATTTATCGTTGCAGGTGTTCTGCATGATATGACTGAAATCGGTCGTCTTGCTCAACGCTGTGGAATGTCAGCTGGCACCGACATCGCTGCTCGAATCCACTTGTTCAAAAACAAGGGAAAATGTGTTCTTGTAGGTGTTTGTGCTTCGGTTTCTAACCTGTGCCACTAATATATATTCCGTATTGAACATTCAGGAGCATGCTTTGTCGCCTCGTTGTCCATAATGTGTGAACATGCTTTCAGGAGTCGAGGCGCAGGAGGGCGGAAGTTAACGTCGAACTGAGGAAAGCGAAGAAAGATGAGCAGATTTTAAAGAGAAGAAACGTTCAAAGTTCCCAGGAAAATCCAGCTTCCTTCCTTCAAGAGAACAGCAGAGGAAAGGTTGTCATCTTCTCTGTATCCTCTTTCTTTCTCATCCATCTTTCCTCTGTAGTGTGGTAGTATGACATTACATATGACTGGGATGTATCGATTAATTATTTTATCCAATCAGATCGATCTGTCTAAATTGACTTGAACCATTAAAAGTGTTTTAAAATTAGATAAATCAATATTGAATAAATCTAATTTGTATTTAGCAATGGTAGGTCTATTTTAATGTAAATATTATGTTTACCTGTTTGTTTACACTTCATTGGAGAAATACAAGGAATCTGGAAAACTTCACCTGCATTATTCAGTTCTAGGTATTTATCTCTGAGTCACACTGGTGGAGGTTTTGGCTCAAGATGTCCTGGATCTGTTTTTAGGTCCCTGAATTGGATCATTCAAAATGAACACCTATGATATCACTAATTGTGATATGAATTAAATGGTTGTTAAATCGTTACACCCCTACTTGAAAGGCTACTACATTTTTAAATTAAAGTTGTTTTAAATGTTGGCTAGATTTATTTACTAATTCTATACGTTTATAAACGTGTTTGTCACTGACACTAAAAAGCCTTTCATCCACTGTCTTTTATTTGTTGATTTCTTTTTAGATTTCAGTTAATTTGGGTTTTGTTTTTTACAGTGCTGGTCTGTGGAGGAGATCGTTGGAGGTGTGAACAGTCAGAATTCAGAACATCAGATACAGGCAGTGCAGGCTGCCAGGTAATTCTGTTTAAAAAAATTCAATGGTCCTTATTTTTTTTATTATTATTATTTTGCTATGAATCTCATGGATTGGAATTTCTCCTTTTGATAGATAACTCTTGCAAAGATGGTGCTCACATTTCAGGTTTTTAGAGGAATACTCAGAAATGAGTGAATGGGTCAAAATACAGCTTTGGGTTGTTTATAGTAAGGCAATGAACAGTATAATACACTTAAAAGCTCAAAAAGTTGATTTTGCATGATATAGGCTTTTTAAATCAGAAATATCTATTGGAAAAAGGAAGACAGTTCCAAATGAGGTTCTAGTTGGACATCTGCTGAGAGTTTGTCTTGTCCACTCATTTCCTTTGTTTTTGTTTATTCCTTGGTTCCTACTAGGAAGTTTCTGTCCAGAGAAACAAATCCACCTATCGACAGCATTATCGCTGCTGGACTCATTCCAAAGCTTGTAGGTTTTCTGGCTCACTTTGAAAACCCTCCGATCCAGTTCGAGGCAGCATGGGCCCTGACCAACATTGCTTCAGGTACCTCCCACCAGACGAATTCTGTCATAGACGGCGGTGCCGTTCCAGCCTTCATCTCACTGATGTCGTCGCCCCACCAGCACATCACTGAACAAGCCATTTGGGCCCTGGGAAATATTGCAGGTACTGTGGGCTGACTAAATCTCTTTACACCTGATTTTTCACAGAATCTCAAGAGATTAGGTTCTATCAAATTACAGAAAAATAGTTTCCTTGTTTTTTGGTTTTTTTTTTTCCTGAGCTTCCATATTGCTTCAAATGAATAAAAACAGAAAATTACTTTAGTTATAGATGTGCAATTTCCTTTTGTGGCTTCCTTCTTTAACCATATCACAGCTTTATGGGTTGCTTGAGTCTGTGTTAGACATTTTGTGATTTATCTTAGATTGACAACGGGAATCCCACCATGAAGAGAAAGCACTCTGAACACTTATACATTATAAAAGTTGCTTTTTCTTCTTGTAATTCCAATTTAAAAAAATAAATTAAATTTCTGTTATTATCCTATTGTGTCAAATTTGTGGAGTATTTTTTTTTGCCCCCATATTGAAGTCACAGTTTTGAGATAGAAATGCTCTAAATTGCAAACAAAATGCAAAGTGTTGAGAAAAAACATCATAATATTTGCTTTCAAACCCTTGCTTTTGCTTTCCCCAACGTTTTTGCTTTTTCTAACTTTTTCATCTTTTGCTTTCAAAAAATATTTTTGGAATTGCAGCAAAAATGTTTTAGTTGCGTTGTGGCTCATTTTACTTTGGACCTATCTTTGATTTTGCATTGCTAAGAGCTGCACTGAGTGATCCTGTTTGGCACAGAGCGTGTTTTTTAAAAATAAGTTATTCGAGCTTATGTCAAACATTTAAAAAAAAAACACATTTTGAGAGATGCTAGTTTTTTTTTTGTTTTTTTTTTGCTTTTGTTTGTGCCAAAAAAAAACCACAATTCATTTTCATTTAAAAGAAGAACAAAGGTAATGAATGCAAACCTAATCTTTTGTTTGCAATTTAGAAAATTTTAATCTAAAAACAGTGACTTTTGTTTGCAATGTGGTGGCACAAAAATCCCTCCATTAAAAAAAATTACTCTCTAGATCTCAAAAGCATTATTGACAGATGTCTAAAATGTTGATGTCTTTCCTGCTCATGTAGGAGATGGAGCCAATGGCAGAGATTTGGTCATCCAACATGGCGGGCTTCACCCCCTCCTGGCCTTGTTGGAAACTTCTGACATGACTGTGTTTTGTGTAAGTATTTCCTTTTTTTTTGTATCAAAAGGGATGTAAAAATAAGTAGTGTAAAGTTAGTATGGAATGGGGCAGTTCTTTATATGAGATACAGGACAGAGTGATCTCAAAGCTTTGATTTTAATGAAAATTTTTTGTTTTTAATGATTTCATTGTTTTCTTTTGAAACTTTTCTTTCTTTTTTGTAAATGATTTAACTCCTAACCTGATTTTCCAGTCTACCTACCTCAGCAATCTCACCTGGGCGCTCTCAAACCTGTGTCGACACAAGAATCCAGCTCCTCCCCTGGCAGCGGTGCATCAGATGCTTCCTGTCCTGGTGCGCCTCCTGCACCTCAATGACGGGGAGGTCCTGGCTGACACCTGTTGGGCTTTGTCTTACCTGACTGACGGGGCTAACGAGAGGATAGAAATGGTGGTGCAAACTGGTTGCGTGCCCCGTCTCATCCAGCTTCTCGCATGTCAGGACGTCTCTATCGTGGTATGTGGTTTTAGGTTAAGGAAAGCAGAATAATGGATGCAAACGTTTTCATTAGTTTTTATTGTCTCTAGTCTAATATGACTGTTAAATCCATAAAAGCATTATCTGTTACAGTGCTGTCTGTAGTGCTGAAGAAGTGAGTTGTTTTGCCCTTCTTCCGTTTCTTAGACTCCTGCTTTGAGAACTGTGGGCAACATCGTGACTGGAACTGATGAGCAGACCCAGTGTGTGCTGAATGCAGGTGCACTGGCAGTGTTCCCCATCCTGCTGGGCTACCCCAGCCCCAACATCCAGAAAGAAGCAGCATGGGCTGTTTCCAACATCACTGCTGGCAAGAGCAGCCAGATACAGGAAGTCATTAATGCCGGCCTGGTACCCATGCTGGTGGAGATTCTTCTCCAGGTCAGAACTCAACAGTACATAGAAACTTACAGCCTGTGTGTCAGATGGTCCACTAAACCGTTTCTGTTGAAATATTTTCATGCTTATGTTATTTTTAAATATATCTATATGTTATTGTCTTGTTTACAAACTGATGAATAAATTGTCTTGGACATTGATTTGAGAGTACTTTATGGCTTCTGTTGTTTCAGGGAGATTACAAGACCCAGAGAGAGGCGGTGTGGGCTGTCACCAATTATACCAGCGGGGGAACCGTGGATCAAGTATCATATTTAGTCCATTGCAACGTTCTCGAGCCTTTGATCAAACTGTTGAATATCAAAGATAGCAGGGTGATCTTGGTCATCCTGGATGCAATCAACAATGTTTTACAGGTATTTACCCACATACTGTTGACTCTGTCGAGTGACTTTAAGGGTGAATTCAGACACATTTAGTTTGCTCAAAGTGAACCAGAGTTCGTTTCCCCCAATAATCCAGAGCAAATTTTCAGTCTGAAAACACCCAAGAGGACCCTGGTCGGGGACCAGGAACCGTTCTCAGACTCGCGCTCTGAGTGAAACAACTGGACCAAATTGGCCACCGTAGCTGGGCATTAAAGGACAGTGAGCCGCTGAAAAAACATGGAGCAATGATGCAACAGCAACTCATTTAAATGTGGTGGCATGAATGCACTCTCATAAAAACAGCTTTTAATGTGATACACATTTCTTCTCTCACTATTTTCCTGGCAATCTGTATATCATAAACACTTATCAGCGTATCTCCTTAGCTGTCTTCTCCTCTATAACCTCCTTGCAGCGTTCCTCCACCGTACCAAAGCATGAGTAAAAAGTGTTGTACCTGACGTTGAGACAGACGTTCAACATTGTTCAGCAAAATATAAAGCTTGGATAAGTGCACTGTTCCGACAAGGATTGCTAAGTACAGGACTTCCATTATTCTTTCTCTTGTGCGATTCCTGGCCAATGACTTGAAGAGATCTTTATTCACATGCTTGATCTGAAGAATCTAAAGTCTAAAGGTGTATCTAAGGATCCAACGGCACGTACTTTAATCACGTTTTGTTCACAAGATTTGGTTCTAAACAGAAATGTCCAATTGAAAGGCAGTCTGAATACAGACCAAACACAAAATTCCGGTTTTTGATCCAGACCATATTAGACAAACTCGGTCCAGACCAACTGACTTTTCCAGTCTGAATACAACCTAATGTGTTTTGTAAAACAAGCAATGCATTTTCTGACATAGTGTAAGTGAGTGTGATGTTTTTGCACTCCTTGGATTTAATCTCTCTCAATAATAGTTTTCTTAACTTTCTTTCAAAATGTTTCATTTTAAAGACTATATATCTGGTTATTAAAGGAGGATGTTGCATGTCTAATTGTGATGCCAAAAAAATTCTGTGTGTAGTCTTGTTTCCAGAAATATTTACCTGTACAAATCACATTAAGAAGAAACACATACACATTTTATATGTAAATATGCAAATATTTTAAATGAAGCCCATTGGGTTTTCTTGCCCAAAGTCAAACCAGTGATCTGCCTTCTAATCACTGGGAGCTCAGGTTATTTTTGTTCTTCTCCTCTTGGACAGATGTCAAAAAATACCGGCGAGATTGAGAAAGTGCGCCTTTTGATTGAGGATCTGGGAGGTTTGGACGCTCTTGAGGCATTGCAGTCTCACGACAATGAAGCCGTTTACAAGTCCTCCCTCAACATAATAGACAAATACTTCTCTCACGAGGTGAGTTTTACTCTGGTATTCCAAGTGATTCAGTTGTCAACAATATAGAAAAAAAATTCAATTTACACATTCATTACTTCAGTAATTTGGTGGTAGTCAAACAATGTACCAGTATTTTATTGGTCAGAGATGTATCAGATGTTTCTATAAATTCGAATTTGGGGGATTTTGTGTATTTATTTAAAAAGTAATCCAACTTTTTGATATTTTCAGAGATTTTGTTTTTTTTCTCTCGCATTTTAAACTTTGACTGTCTGCCAATCCTGCAGCGTTTGAACATATTATACAAACTGCAAACAGTTTGTCTTTGTGTTCACCAGACAAATGTCTAAAAAACAAAAAACGTTTTCACAAGTGTCTTTTAATGTTTCTATCCTGACCCTCTGTTTTCCAGGACGATGATGAGGCTGTGGTTCCTGAATCTGAGGCAGATTGCATTGCGTTTCATATCCCAGAAGATCATGGATCTTTTCAGTTTTAAAACATTTTATTTTCTTTACGTTATATGATATAGACAAGGAATGGGCAAACTTTTTGACTTGTGGGCCACAAAGGGTTTTTAAATTTGACAGAAGGGCTGGACCAGGAGCAGACACGAGGTAATTCAGCTCATTAAAAAAAATAGTGGATGAAAACATGCTTTAATTTTGATTAAAAATAAATATATATATTTTTTAAACAGAGCATTTCTATGTTTCTATTTAAAAACGGTGCATTTTGTTTTCATTTTAAAACCAATTACACCAATTGGTTGATGTCCTCTAAAATGTTTCTCCAAAAAAGTAGAGAAATGCTGCGTTCATGTGGTGTTGGAGTGATTAGAAAAATGACTAACCATCTCAGAAAACAAACATGAACATCAGAAAAACAACAAATCTACCAACACCAGATGAATGCAGAATAACTTTCTGCACCTATTCAAAAGTCAATTTATTTGTTCTGCGCTATCTATGGGGAGACAGCAGAATCACAGGGAAAAGAAAACATTGAAAAGGGTAAATAAAATAATATTTTCCAGTTTGGCGGGCCAAATTAAGTAGTTTAACAGGGTGCATATGGCCCGGGTCTGTAGTTTCTCCTTTATATACTGTAGTTTCCTCTTTATATACTTTTTTGTATTTTTTAATAAACTTTGACTCTGTTTTTTGTGTGTGTTTTGTTTTACAAAAAAGTTATATCAACATTCTTAATAGGGTTTTGAATAAATTTTTTTCTCAATACATTATATTTAGACGGAAAACTAAATTGCTTAAAAAATGTTGAAATGCAATTCTATTTAACTACCACTAGATGGGGCTGATGTCTAGTTTTGAAAGCTGTCTTTTTAGGATGATTAGAATTTCACCCCACAAAGGCCAAAATATTATTTAGTGTAAATATTTTTAATAATTCTGTTAATCAATGTTTTGTTTTGTTTTTTCTAAATTATTTATATGAAGGGTTTTTATTCTAAATGACCGCAGTAACTGGTGTAAACTGTAAATATTGTGGATTTTACAGTAAAATAATAGAAGTTTGGGGATTTTACGCACTTAAACAACAATAATAATTATTGCCAATAAATTAATGTCATGTATATTTTATTTTTTTATAAGTAGTTGTAAATAGTCTAGTCATATAATGTAAACATCAAAATACGAAACTATAAACTTAAAAAAAAAAAAAATGGTAATGGAATACAGTAAGTCACAAATGTTTGTGATATTACATTTACTTACCTGTAGTTATTTCTATGAAGATTTGTTAGTAATTTGGTTCTGATCGCAGTTTTCGTGTGCCGGATGTGCCTCGTCCGCCTGCACAGGCTCAGCCTTTGCTTTACCATCGCTGCTGCGACCAACTTCAGGGAAGAGAGCGCCTGTCCGAATGGAGGAACGAGCGCTTATCTGATCCCCGTCGGCACGCGGGAGCACACTTCTGTATCTTTTATTTCCCCCAAATGTGGGTATACTGGCAAAATGCGTTCACCGCGTACTGATACCGTTCTGTTACGAGCACAGCCAGCGTGATTTGCTATGGTGATACAACAGGCTAACCCGAAGCTAGCCCAGGGATTGTTTTTGGGAGATATCGCTTTAGAACACTCCCGTTTTGACCCATGAATTAGAGACTTGTGGTGGATTTTCTTGCGGGTGGAATACAAAAGGGAATGTCGAACCAAGGAGTCCGGAGAAATGGCCCAGTAAAGGTGCGGTTGACAGGTAAGCACATTTAAACCTCCTTTCACGGCGTTCAGTTATGCTAGCAGGTTAGCCTGGATGCTAATCATTCTCAGGAGCGTTTGCGGGTTTTACTTTATTTGTCCATTTACACAAAGTTGCGTTGAATCGAAAAACTCACAGAGAAACATTAAAAAATAGGTCTTCCGTAAACCTTTCTTAGCCATTAGGGGTTTTCACAGGAGCAGACCTTAGCTGGTGCAACAACTTTGTTTTGTTGACGTAATACGATCTTTCTATGTCAAAGGCTGAACGATGGCCGATGATAGTCCTATTTACACATTCAAGTTCAATAGTTGCATGTTTGTGTTGCAGAAGTGCACAAGCTGAACCCATCTTTCAGTTATTAGAGAGATGTTGTGTAGTTTCATCTGTTTAAGCATCCCATTCACACTCTATTAAAGCATTTTCCATTTTATTCCATCAATATTATATATATATTGAACCTACTGAATGAATTCTTATTACTGTTGTTATTCAAAGAATAGTGCATGTCCTCTTTAACTACCAGAGGTCCCCCCTTATTTTAAAATGGGCCGCAGTAGTTTCTCTCTGGAATCCCAGGAATGTGAGACCTCTTCTTTTCTCGTTATAGACTTGTTGGAAATGGCATACAATATTTATTATGACCAACAGCTCTGTTCTTTAAGTAAATATAGTTAGTCCAAAGACAAAAATAAAAAAGTGTCTTAATTTGGACTTAATCATTTATTGCAGTTTGGAACTTGTTCTGAGTTATTTCAGAGTTTGATTAGTGCCCGAGAAGATCTTCATTTAAGCTTAAGAAAACCATTGCAGTTTTACTGTCTGCTCTGTGGCTTCCTAATTACCGTGTTTTGTTTTCTTGCATCAGAGTGAAAATCTGTTCAGCTCAGGAAAATAATTACGGGACAATTGGAGGATTTTGGCTTTATTGCAAAACTTTATTTTCACTTTAAAAGTACATTTTGCAGGGTTTTAAAAAGTTCTAAAATAATTGAATTATGAACTTGGAATAAAAGTACCTTAAAAGTCTTTAATGTTTTTCATATCTGAGTGAGCCTTAAAAATTGTGGTTTGAAACTTTGTCAATTCGCATTTCTTATCAAAAATGTAATGTTTTAACCATGATTATTTTTGATCTAATAATGGAAATAAACAGCAATAGAACCTACTAACCATTATGGACCAATACACGACCACCGGTTTAAAAAAAAGAAGCATGTTAAGTGATCACGGCACAGAATACAAACAACAAGAAGCGACAGTTTTGATCATGAAATGTGAAGAAATGAATACAGTGAGGAATAATTAATAAAATAGGGTGAGAAAATTGTCTTAAATTTTGACATGCATGGCCTCAGTGAGGTCATTTTAAATATAACTTGGAGAAACTTGTAGGAACCCTGATTTCGTCTGATGTTTGCCTGAGCGAATGCTAAAAAATTAATCTGTTTTATGTTGATCTTGCCACTGGCTATTTCCTGGATAGTCAAGTTTGATCTGTCGACTGAAATGTCTTCAATCTGCATTGAGGTTATTGCTGTATATTTTTGATTTTACCATGCGCTTGTTGCATTTTTAATTCTTTAAATAAGTTATTGGTCTTTCTATAATTTTTAACAATGATGAAGCAAACTCCATTTTTGTATTCATTGCCCCACATGCTGTTCCCTATTTAAGGCGTTTCAGGGGGAAATTAAACCAAGACTGCTCTTGATATTACAGAACAATGCACTTGTTTTTGTTAATTGTTTTTAGCTGAGTAATAGTCTACTTGATATTTCATGAAAAGGAAAAAGAAAATAAAGGGTTTCTACAGAGTTTGGAAACTTAAAACAAATCTGAGTGTTGGGAAATTGGATAACATGTAACAAACCTTTTTTTTTTTTTTTTAAATAAGAAGTTCACTTTTTTAATAAGCTCACTTAAGGTGGTGAGATTTTATTTTTGCAAACTAGTGAGGTGTTTTCTTTAGTTGTCACTCCTATGTGGAACTTGGAGCTCATCAAAGGTGAATGACATGAAATTCAAATTATTCTACTTCCTTAAAAGCTGTTAAATCTGGTATGATATGATAAACGTCCTAGTTCTAAACTTGTTTTAGAGCTGTAACTCTGAAGTTCATTGGTGAACGCGAATGTTGCAGTTCAGAACCACAATAATCTCTGTTAATCATTTGAGTCAAGTGCCATGCCAACTGACTTTAAATGGAGAGAAGAAGAAAGTGGTCAGTCATCAGTTTTATATCAATGTATGAAGTTTAACCTAAAGAGTTTTGTCATGAAAAGGCATAGATTCTTACGATTACATTTTTGTTGTTTACCACCTAAACATTTATTAAATCCTATTTAAGAGCGCTCTGGCCAAACCAATTCTGAAAACTCGCACATCTGAAATAATATACCAATCTTGAATCTAAACATATTCAAATGAACTTCAAATACATGGAGAGACCTGTTTTATATGATGCCGACGTGCTTGAATGCAGCAGCCTTTCTGGGATCCAACAAGAGAGAAGTCAGTTCCCCTTCTTTCATAAGAAGTCTATCAGCCACATTTTTTGATTTAGAGATTCTGCTAACTATCATTGCTGGATGCGTTGGTAAGTCATGATGCTTCAGCGGAATTTAGACATTCTAAACCAGTATGGAATCTTAGTGGAGAGAGTGATCTGGAGAAGGAAATGCAACCGTTGTGAGCGTAAACAAATTTTAAAAAGAGAGCTGGGATAGACAAAAGACTAATCCCGGAAGACCATCTGTGCCAACGCTTCTCGTCTTTAAGGTTTGAACCCTTGACAACAAGATAGACAAGCTTCAGTTGATGAGGACAGTACATTGGGAGTTGAGAGAGATTGTGTGCTGGTGTTCACGTGGATGAGGCTCCAGGACAACTTTCCAGACTGGAGGGGACAACGGTGTTCCAGGCAAACAGACATGGCAAGCTCCGGCAAAAGCCAAGGGGGGGTCTGTGCATTTATATCAACAGTAACTGGTGTATCAATGTCACATAAGCACCAACCATTGCTGTCAATTGGCAGAGTTTCTTATTGTAAAATGCAGCCTATTTTACCTGCAGAGGGAATTCACCAACATGATCAATATTTTCATCCTACAAGGGGTGTGCCAAAATATCGATATTGCGATATATCGCGATATTTAGTCCTGCGATTGATTCTTGATGGATTCTCACCAAGTATCGATCTTATATTTTCATTTGAAGAGGCTGTTGTGCTGAGCGTTTGAGTCGCGCCACATGGAACTGTCGAGCAGCTGGGCGCGCCGCGTCGGACATTTAATGGCGACGCACGCACTTCATTCAGGATAAAGCAGCGGCGAGATACAGGCTTGGTAGCGCATGTGTTAAAGCATGACTACCTGAGCGCAATTATCATGCATCTGTTGAAGAGGCAGCCGCTAAAAAGTGACTTTGTCTGCGCACTAGAATGACAGCGATCGCTTATTTCCTGTTCGGTGCGCTGTGGGAACGAGGCAGTTGTTTGTGTATACTTCAGGTACCGGTCGGAATTTTCGTTTTCATGCATTTCGATGTTTAACCTGCTGGTGTACGGTGTAACTTTGGTAAATTTATGGAGTGAAGTTTTCAAATGAATGCAATTACTTTTTGTTAATGTTCATTTAAAGTAATTCTTAAATAAAAAATGCAGGTTTTGATGTATGAACTTAAATAAACATGTAATTAAAATAAAGTACATTAATTCACTGTAAAATAGTGAGGTGTTGCTGTGTCTATTGTCTTGTCATTTATATACTGGAACTGTAGTCAGCTAAACTTTGAGGATGGAAAAACTGAGGAGAACATTTTCAGGATTAGTTCTAAAACGTTCCAAAGCAACAGAGATATTTCTGTATTGTTTACTGCTGAACTTAACTAGGAAGTTGACAGAAAAACTTTTTAGTGTGAAAACTATAACTTCTTTCTTCCAAAATCCCTGTTTTTATCTGTTATGTTTTGATTCTGATCTCCTGATCTAAATAAATACACACATGATGGTGATTAAATACACATTTTATACATTAATTAAAAAGACAAACATTAAAACACAAGATATTAAATAGTTAGAATTGTGGTTCGATCTAGGACTCAGTCTTAATTCATGATTTAAATCAGATCGCCGCCTAACAGTCCACATTTCGTGATGGCTTGGTCATATAACACCACAGTACAATCTTTTTTATTGGCCTAATCTTTTATGGACATATGGAGATATGTTTGTACTAAGTTAAAAATGAGGATGAGAAGTAGTTGGGGGTTAGGATAGTTAAGTATGGTAGCTACTTTTATTATCAGCATTATTCCCCTGTATTGGTTATGATTTCAGGAAATGCTATTTCACTCAGTCTGGATTGTAGTTATATGAAGGGCAAGTAACAAAGTGTTAATTAATTGATTGATTTAACAGCCAAAATACTCAATCAATGTGACTTTGATTCTTGAAGTTCACTTTTTAATTCCATTTTTAATCAAATAAAATTTGTCTTAAACTAATTTTAAATATGTTTTTTAAATAAAGGAATTCCTGCATTATTGTTTGCATACAAAAATGTATGCAATGCTAAAAGAACAATCAAGCATTGCATTTAATAATTTTATGCACCATTGACCCAAATAACAAATTCAAAACATTATTTTTTTCGGCCTTACGACATTTCAGTCTACAGTTAGTTAAGCTTATAAATTGTTATTGTTAGTGCTTTCTTTATCTATGGAAACTTTTGTTCTCTAAGCAAAACAATTAGTTCCATAGGTTAGTGTTGTACCAAGTGAAGCTTGTGCTGTTTCGTGTTGAAGTCCTTTGTCTATAGGTCTGCTTTATCTTGCCTTTGGCATCTTGGATCACTGTGTTGTGGTTAGATCTTGTCATGCAGCACAGAGCTCTTTACCCAAACTTCCTCCAGATCTGTTTAGTCTGCATCTTTGGCATGTAACTTAGACTGGACACACAAGCTGCACAGGTTTAGTACATTTGTTTAGCACTAAAATAGCTTTTTTCATCATGTGGAAGCATTTCTTTCCAATTTACAAGGCATCCTCTCCTGCTGTATTTAGTTGTTGCTGTTGTATCACTACATCTGAAAGCATGGATCTGAGACTCATTTTTGTATATTGTCACATTAGCTGTGGTACATTCTCACATCACAAAAACATATTTCTCTCATTTAAAGCCTAACCCTACACTCACATCAAACATGATTCACATGGCAGGTGCATCAACCAATCAGGGTCTGAACTTTGCACTGTGACGTCTTGATGACATGATCAGTGGGTGAAACCTAAAGCCAACATGAAGGAGAATTCAAACATTCTCCTCATGAACTTTATGATTTTGTTTTTATTTATATTGAGTCAAGAATATAAAGGTCCTCTAATTGTATTTCTTTCTTTTCTTGGACTAATCCGAGACAGCAAGTTGTCAAACTGGGCCACAGAGAGATGGAAGTAGCGCTGAAAGCAGCCGTCATTTAGACGCAGCTCTTGCTCTAGATCAGGGGTCTCAAACTCAATTCAGCCGGGGGCCGCTGGAGGCGGAGTCTGGGTGAGGCCGGGCCGCATCAGGATTTCCACAAGAAAATCGCTGATAAAACATTCCAATGTTCTCAAATATCTTTATTTTTAACACAAAATAGTGAATGAATTAAATTAATTAATTTTAAAAAATGAATTAGAAAATCAATCATTAATAATTAAAATAATAACAATGATCATACAGCAGACACAGACGACTGCAGAAACCACATATTGACTGACTACAGCAGTGTTTCTCAAATGGTGGGGCGCGCCCCCCTGGAGGGAATGCAAATAAAAACATGTTTACATTAGTGATGGATACTGTGCATAATCCTACATAGTAAATTAAATACAGCAAAAACAACCTAAAACTCAATTTACAGTGAATCAGTGCGAAAGAACTGAATCTCTGAGAAAAGACCATCACTACTGTGGAGGGAAACAAGGAAAGATTGTTTTTATTTTGTCTGGAAGTTTTGGAAGTATTCTAAAAAAGAAAGAGAAAAATTAATAAAACTGATTATTTAGAAGTTTTTATTATTATTATTATTATTCTTTAATGATGATAAAAGTATGATATTTTGAGGAGATATATGTTTAACTTGAGCAAATTAACTGATACGAATGTTTGCAGCTGAAGGGGGGGGGGGGTGTCTAAGAGAAAATACCTGAGAAACATTAGACAAGAGAAAACTATTTTTATTCAGTTTCAAACGTCTGTATTTACAGAACCTCCTTCATTTCTGAGCTGAGAGCAGCGCGCTCATTGAAAGCTCAATGCAAACGCCGCACACCAGAATTCCTGGCCTCCGCGTCGGGAGCGCGCGTTGCTACGCAAGTTTTTAAATCTGGTCTCAAGCTCTGCGCACAAATCGGGCACGCACGGAGTCTTCAACCCGGTTCAATATTTCACGCACAGTCGCAGCAGCGCTAATGATAAACACCATAGAAGACGAATCTCCTCTCTATTGCTGCGTGCGTGACCGCGCTGCTCCGGTGATTCTGCTCGCTCGCGGGCATCACTCACGCACGCGGAAGTAGTCAGTCTCTCTCGCGAGGACTTTTTCTTTTCGTGGAGGAGGAAAAAGCGATCGCGAGGGTCTGATTTGTCCGCGCGGAATGTTTGATGCGAGCGCGGATTGTCGCGCGGCGTCAGGAACACGCTTTTTGACAAGCGGCAGGCTGTGTATCACGTGAGGAAAGAGGAGAAGGGCCCGCGAATCACGTTCAATGAGAAAGCACTTCACAGCTTCATGGCTCCTCCTCCGCCCAGCTGACTGGAGGAATTAATTAAAGAGAGAGGAGGCTCTGGACAGCCCGCCGATGTCCCGCCCTCCAGAGCCATATACCTTACCGTGATTGGTTCGTTCAGCTCTGCACACAACAACTGTCATTCATATCAGCCTTGCGGGCCGCACTAACAGTGATCTTTCATATGAAGACGGGGGCCGCAAATTATCATCCCGCGGGCCGCAGATTGCCCGCGGGCCGCGAGTTTGAGACCCCTGCTCTAGATGGTGAATTTCACCTTTACTGGGAGAGTTTCTAAATGATCTCATGAACCCAGACTTGGAGACTACTTACTGATGCTTTTGTTGAGCTCTTCAACTTGATCTATCGACATAATTACGTATTGCAAATGAGATATACAGATATTCAGACAATGCTTCCATGTAGCAGTGAGGCTAAAAAGACGTATAACTTTTAGCTCCGCCCACACACAGCTTTATCGCTAAATTTGATGACACATTTTTGGACAAGTGTTGAGCCCCGAATTTGATGCATATTAAACGAGAGGCAGCGGAGGCAAATTTGGTCAGAAACCGTTCTTTACTTTTTTTTTCTTCCAATTTTTACACTGATTTGTGTTGAATCAATTTTTACCTGCAACTAAAACATGTTCTTTTCTCTTTCTGTAGTATTGTGTGCAAAGAACCTGGCAAAGAAAGACTTCTTTCGTAAGTAAAAACTATTTTGTTTTGCATTTAGATTTATTGTCACAATTCACTCTGTTCATCAATTACACATTTACAACCACAATTATCCCTGGGGACTTTGCAAAAAAAAGCAGGAAACCCAACTCAATATACTTATAATTGTGAAATCCCAATTAATTTTAAATGATATGAAATGTGTAATTCAGTTCAGTCCAGATTATTTTAAAAGTGGCCAAGATGTATTAAAAACCAAATGACACATAGTTTAAATTAAAGAATATTTTCTGTAATGCTTTTAGAAGCTTTTTAAAGCGGGGCTATGAATTAAGTTCTTTTGGGGGGGGTTCTATCTATTATGCACACCCTGATGATTGTAAAAAGTTTCACTAAATGGTAATATGCAATATCTTAGTGGCCATGTAGGAGGGCGGGGGGCTGGGGATTGGAAATTTGCATTAACAAGCTGTTAGACAGGGTGATACCTAAAAAGCGGACAATGAGGGTAGATCTTCCTAATTAAATACCATTTTTTTTTTAAGTGTTCCCTTGTTTGTCTCGGCGGATAAAAATAACTACAATAAGTGAAATTTGTGAGGTAAGATTACAGATGTTTTAAGGCTTTAAAACCCCTCACCAAACACTTTTCTTATGAATCTCAAAGTTCAAACCTTTACAAAGCAATAACTCCAGTATTACAGAAGGAAACCATAGATCTGCTTACAATCTCAGACTTGTGGATTTAGCGGAACAGTTTCTGTACAGCAGACGCGGCACGGAGGAGATGGATCGACAAGCGTAACTTGTAAAATAAATAAAAATTAAAAAATCATGCAAATTTACACAGAAAAGTAATTGACAAACAGCTCAAAAATGTGAACCATAAAATATATAACAAAGTCACACTAAAAATGCTAAAAATAGTTTTTGGAGTTTGGAATAAATATTTTTGTGGAAACTACAGATGACTCCACACAAACAGACCTGTATATTGCAAAAGCTTTTTAAATGCGACTGAACCAGTTTAACTTCTTTTGAAACCAATCTATTCAGAGTATGTCTACGTTTTAAAATGCTCTCACTCATACACACCCACACAATCAAACAATCAGACAGGAGCGAATACCAACTCTGAGAAGTTGCATTTCCAGATAAACTAGAAATCATACGGTGTAAAGCATTCTGAGAAATAAATTTGGCACAAAAGAACTTCCCATTCAACATATTTTGAATACATATAAATTAAACAATTTATATAATTATAATATATTAGTCTCTATTTGTCTCTTTAAAGACGTCTGTGTCAAAGTTAACCTTTTCTCTCCTTTTTATATCTGTTTCCACAGGGTTGCCAGATCCCTTTGCCAAAGTGGTTGTGGATGGCTCAGGACAATGCCACTCTACAGACACTGTGAGAAATACACTTGACCCAAAGTGGAATCAACATTATGATCTGTAAGTCTTCAAAAGAGCTCTAAGACATCTGACATGTTATTGCACAAGTGCTGTTTTCATCACAATATATGAGGATGTGGTTTGATCTACATTTTCCAGTCTATTTGTAGGCTGGTTGAACTTTAGGAAAATGTGGGCTTAAGGGAAATTCATTTAAAAACACAGGTAATAGTTTTCTTTTTTTGTCCTAAAATCAAATTTTAGTAAAACAAAGTAAAAACACAGACATAAAATCTGATTCCAGGTAAAAGATTGAGTAGTTGTGTACTGAGCTAAAAAGTAAAGTTTTTAGTCGGACTCTGAACCTAAAGATCATCTTACCTCATCAAGAAGACTGTTGCTGGTTTTATTTGCATAAAATAGAAATTTTGTGTTTAACCCTGTTGATATGTCCTAGAACTTCTCAGAGTCCAAAGTGTTTCCAAAAGGACTTAGATCTCTGATAGTCCTGCTTTCAGTGAAGATCCACACAGCATTGTTTTGGATGAACTGCATCTGCAATAAAAGCAAGTGTACTAAGTCCAATGAGTGGATCACAAATGATGTTTAAACTGCTCGTGATGTATATGTATCTTTAGGTCTGGTATAGATTTTTATTGAGAAAGTAAAATATTTCTGATATTATAGATTTAGTGTGACTGTTGAAGTTTATGTCAGAGTTCATAAGTTTATATTCCTGAACTGACTTGTTGGATTCAGAGAAAAAGTCTGAAGTTAATCGTTTACACCAAAGATGCTGACAATGAGGCTCATTGAGATACATTGGTCATTAAAAAAAATGTCAACAGGTTAGCAGTTTTTAGGGAAAACTTTTCATTTTCTTTCCAGCATTTGTCCCCGCTTTAAGTATTTAGACGTGAATCTCTAACCACTTTGGTTAATTCTCTTTCCTGTTTAAGCTTCCCAGATACTCTAAGAGGAGCCTTTTCCCAAACATTTGGCCTCTTCCTCTGGTTCAGGAAATGGCTAACATGCCACAGAAAGCATATGGGATAGTGGGCTTGGCAAATTTCCATCTCACCACACCTCCATTAGCAGCCTACAGCTTTTGGGGTGGTGGGATCTTCCCCCTGTAATCCTAATTCATGTGTCATAAACATCCTAATTTTATTTTTGTGATTTTAAACAGACTTTTGTAACAATGCGTTTATTAACAATGATTCTAATTTAAACACAACCACCATTTGATAACAAACCCATAGTGGTTTGCGTGTGTTGTGTCTGGCATGTTATGGAGCAGACAATGAAGTGGTTTTAGCCACACAGTCAAGTGGGAATGACAAAAACAATCCTTGAAACATAAAAAAAATGTGTTAAAGTCACCTCATTCATTGAAATCTGTTTAAAGTTTGGCAACATAAAAAAAATACAGAAATAAAAAGTTCACATCTGCAACAATGCATTTTAAAACAGTTTTTTAATTAAATAAAATTGGACCAATCAGTGCTTCAATAATGTCCTTTTCTGTCCTCATTCTTAAAGCTTAACATTTTTTTATTTTGGTCAACTAATGAAATGTGAGGAAACACATTTTATTTCTCTTCAAAAATACAGTTAAGTTTAATTCAGTTTTCTTGTTCTAGTTGCGTTTTAAAATATTTTTGGTTACAAGTCAGAAAAAGTACTTCTTTTCTTCTAAATGTCCTAATAAGAGCTAGTTTACAAGCTGGAGTCCTTAGTTTCATGAAAAACTAAAAACTTTGAGTTGACTTTAGTCCTTTTTAATTGTTTGTTAAATTTTACTGTTGTCTTCTGGTCAGCTTTCTGTGTCAAAAATGCATTCAACTTATTTAAACGTGAAAAAAAATAGAGCTGCTGTAGAAACAGAGACCAAGAAAGCAGAAATGGAAACGTCTACAACAGTCTTGTTGGAATGAAACCGCGGTGACTGGAGTGCCATCAATACGTGACCGTCGACTCCTAGAAGTTTCGTTTCAAGAAGAACACAAAAAAAATATTTTTAATGTAATTCTGATTTTTTTTTTTTTGTGAGTATGCCAGAAAAGAGTTTTATCAGCATTTGTAATTTTGTTGAATCAAACAAAGTGCTCAGTAAGAAAGCCCCACTTTGACTCATTTATTGTGTAATAGAATTGACATCAGGACAAGCTGCCAGACTATGATTACATTCATGTCAGCAAGTATGCGGTTGTGCACTGATGTGTGAACCGTGTTTACGACGAGATCTGTCTCGGCCTCAGACAGCGGTAGAGCACATCAAGGGGACTTCCTCTGTCTTCAACCGCGACTAGACTCGCTTTGGCTGTGCTGCTTCTATGAACATGCACACACACATTTCTTAGAAATTTGCAGCAGCAAATGCAGAACTGGTGTACAAACTTTGCTTTGTTAAAAATGTGCTGTTTGAATGTGTATTATGTTCAGTGATCGATTATCTGTTTAAAAGTCATTTTGGACTGTGGGAAAAAGCATGTACAGGAAAATTCATTTCCCCCTTTTTTTTGTTCTTTTCCTTCTTTAGTTACATCGGAAAGGCAGACTCCATCACCATCAGTGTATGGAACCATAAGAAGATTCACAAAAAGCAAGGCGCTGGTTTTCTCGGCTGTGTGCGCCTCCTGTCCAACACAATCAACAGACTTAAAGACACAGGCTGTAAGTAATTTCATCTGTGTGTATCACTGTGCAGGATGTGGTCCCTTCTGCTTGTCTGCTTCTGCTTTTTAAACCTCAAACTCAAATATTCCATATATTGGAGAACGCTGTGCAGCTTTCGTAAAAGTAGAAAATGAACACACTGGTCAGTGAATAGCAACCTGGTGGTTATGTAAGCGGTTCTAGCTGTTCTTCAAACATCACCAGCTTGGCTCATAGTCGGATTTGTGGTCCAGACCAAGTGTCTCAAACAAAAGAGACAAACATTGTGTCTCCCCTATGTCTGTTTTTCTAGTTGCAGCAGTTTGATAGCTTTTGAGCCTGCTGCTGCTTGTGTCCTCGCCAATAATTATTTCCTGCAGCAGACATCTGGAATCTGGGACTTAGTGAGTCGTCAAGGTTTATTTTAAAGAAGCACTATTTTAGATAAAGGAACAGAGGTTAAGAAACCAATTTGTAAAGATGTTTAACAAGAATATCTGCAAAAATGCTTTTAAATTAAATTCATTTCTCATTACAATGCAGAACTTCAAAAAATGCTCATCAATCATCCCATCAAGTCAACTGATGGGATACACAATTTTAAATATTTAGGTACCAGTATTGTTTTCCAGCTATAATTTTCCTTTTATCATTAAAGTTACCCTCTAAAAAAAACATTCAAAAGGGTATTTGTCCACAAGAGGTTATATGGTTTTTAAGTGATACATTCCATGTTATCAAACTCTCACAAAAATGTTTGATAAGTAAGAACACAATGACTGCAGTTGTTTTATTTTAAGCTTTGTTTGCTCTTCAACTGCATGCGTTTGTTAGAAGCTTGTGTATATACATACACACCCACTTTATTAGGTACACCTTGCTAGTACCGGGTTCGACCTCCAGAACTGCCTTAATCGTTCATGGCAGAGATTCAACAAAGTACTGGAAACATTCCTCAGAGAGTTTGGTCCATATTAACATGACAGCATCACACAGTTGCTGCAGATTTGTCGTCCATGATGAGAATCTCCCATTCCACCACATCCCAAAGATGATCTATTGGGTTGAGATCTGGTGACTGTGGAGGTTTATTAGAGTTCATTGAACTCATTGTCACATTCTAGAAACCAGTCTGAGATGATTCCAGCTTTATGACGTAGTGGAAGTAGCATACCCCCCACATCATTACACCACCAGCCTGAACCGTTGATGGAAAGCAAGATGGATCCATGCTTTCATGTTGTTGACACCAAATTCTGACTCTCTTTTGCAAACCTCAGTTGTAACCAGTGGTTATCTGAGTTACTGTTGCCTTGTTATTGGTACCAGTCTGGTCATTCTCCTCTGACCTCTGGCCTCAATAAGGCATTTCTGTCCACAGAACTGCTTCTCAATTAAAATCTTCTCTTTTTCAGGCCACTCTCTCTCTGTAAGCCCTAGAGATGGTTGTTGATGAAAGTCCCTGTAGATTAGCAGTTTCTGAAATACTCAGACCAGCCAGTCTGACACTACCAACAATGCAATGCTCAAAGTCACTTAAATCACCTTTCTACCTCATTCTGATTCTCGGTTTGAACTGTAGCAGATCGTCTTGACCACCAGATGAAGTTTCTGCCATGTGATCGACTGATTAGAAATATGAGTTAACAAGCAGTTAGACGGGGTGGGCCTAAAAAATGCATTTTAAGTTGTTCTTGCGCAACCTTTATTTTTTTTACATTTTATCTCAGGTCTTTTTTGTTTCAGTAAGTTACACGAACAGGAAACTATTGTAAGCTTCATTGTGTTTTTTTTCTCCTTATCTTAACGCCAGACACTCTCACCTACACACACAAAAATAACTTGCATACAGAAAAAATACTCATAACGACCAGAAACAAATATTTATACAAAATAGTTTCAATTTCTCTGCTTGGTGGGCCATTGTACCAGCATGTACTCAGCATGTTTGTGTAATTTACTTGGAGTTTCTCTGGTTTACCTCAAAAGTCTGTTTCCTGCTGCAAAGCAGACACAGGTTATCTTCCTTTTTACATTCCCGCTAACTCGCCAACACACACCACCATTGTTTTAAAATCACTGCAGTTGAGTTTTACTTTGTAGAAAGTTATTGTAAGAACGAGTTCTCTTCAGTAGGCGCTGTCTTGTGTGAAAGCTGTACCAACATACAGGCACAACCACACATTGAAAACAGACCGAATTAGTTAAACAGCAACAGTACAATTGAGAAGCTGTTGTGGGTCTGCATGTACATTTATGTAGCTGTTTTTTTTGTTTTTTTTCAGCACACTGTTCTTAGAGCTCTAAAGGGTCACTGTGGTGAATGCTTGTGGTTACGATCTATAAAAGTCCCGTCTCTCTCTTTTCCTTCTTTCTCATTTAAGAATGAAATCTACTCACTTCTCCTACCATATAAGGCTTCGGCCATCTCTATTTAGTCTGGACGAACCTCCTGAGCAGAACATGCAAAAACTGTTGCATTGTTTTTTATGCAATTACAAAAACCAATCTGAAGGCATGACCTGATGAGTTAGTTTTATTTTCATGTTGGTGTTTGGGGAAGCAAGACTCTCTTTTCATCTAATTTTTTTCCTGTCCTAGTTTACGTTCCATCCTCCCCTGTTTTTTTCTTTTTTTCAAGAGCCCAAACTCTGTTCTTTTGTCCCATTCAGCCTCTCACCCTGCAGTCAGACACATGCTTGGTGCTTTGAATAGTAAGTGGTCAGTGAGATTAGTCATGTTGTAGGATTGGTTTTCTGAGCACAGAGACTATGTCCAAATGTACAAAGAACACTCCACACAATAATTAGCTCTTATTCTATGCCTCCAGGTTTAAACTAATTTTTTTTTTCAGAGGTTCAGAGAAGAGTTTTTTCCGCAGTTTTATTTTCTCTTAAATTTCTTAAATTTAATTTGGGTGTACAAATATAATTCATGATATTGTGGCTTGTACACAAACACTGCAATCAGTGCTATGGTGATGCTTAAGGATACCTGCACAAATACAGAGACAAAGGATCTGTTTAAACACCCTGTACAGGACACAAATGGACACTGTCTTAACATGGGTTCAGTATTTAAAATATTCCAACATATTTAGACACTATAAGATGTAAATCAATTAGACTGACAGGAAAGGATGATTGTAATTTTGACCCAATCCCTAGGAAAACGCATGATAAAAGGCTTATTTAAATCTTGCTGGAAAGTTTAAGAGTCTTCTGTCATTTGACATTAATATGAATGTTCCTATTTAATTTCTGATGTTTGCAGATCAGAGACTTGATCTTAATAAGCTGGGCCCCAATGACAACGATACTGTGAGAGGACAGATAGTAGGTAAGGCACATGCTTTCAATTGAATGCGTTGTTTTATATGTATATGTTTGTATGCCCTATTCGCTCAGTAGGGGGAAATATTATTTGTCAGTCACTGATTCTGCAAGTTCTTCCCCTGCAAAAGAAAAAAAGAGTTTGGTCTGTAATGTTTATCATAGTGACACTTCAACTGTGAAACAAAATGTAAACAAAGAATCCAGAAAAACACATTTTCAAAATGTATTTATTTGTGTGATATTACTAATAATGGGTGAGAAAAAAAACACAATTTTCATAAGTTTGATGTTTATTGAAATTGATGCCACATTGAAACGTTTTTTCTTTTCGAATAATTTGGTTTTTGACCCGAATAAGTAAAGTATACTGTACACAGTAGGCTTGTGTGGTATTAAGGTAATACTGTACACGTCCGTATGTAAAAATAGACATGATATTATTTTTAAAATCATCATTTAAAAAAATTAACTTATTAAATAGATGATTAAGAAAAGTTGAATAAAATGAGTTTAGTATCTAAAGCTGTTTTTATGTTCAGTGGAACTTATTGTGCTTTAGATTTTCACCTCTAAAAAAATATGTTAATAAGAAATAATCCACTGGGGTGTAGCGTCATCACTTGACATTGGCACGTTACAACTGGAACGCGAGACAGCCGCACGAGGGAGTGACGGAAAGAAAGATGGCAAGTTGTGCACCAGGTGACTTGAAAAGAACAAAACTTCCACAGTTTTAGAATACTTCGGGGTCCCAACTAAATGAGGAAGGAGAGCCTATTAATCCTGATGAGGCCGTTTGTAAACTATGCATGAAAAATACAATCACGGAAAATGGAAACACCTCCAATTTAAGGATGCATCTCCATAGAAAAGTGAGCTGCTGAAATGATAACGTACAGTTTGAAGCCCGTCATTCAAGGGAACATGGACCCTCTTCTGTGGTGGAGCAATGCTGTATGTTGTCTTCCCTAAATGTCGCAGCTTGTCTGAAAGTACTTTTGTGTCTGCGCTAAAAGCTGTTCATCCAAGCGCATTTTCACCACCGCGGGAAAGTGGTCAGACCATGAAAGACAAAGTAAATATTCTTGTTTCTCCAGCGAAAAATCTTTAGATTTGTTGCTGTTTGAAAAACATTTCACATTCAAAGTTTTCGGGCCTCTATTTGCACTTTACATCGACATTTTGCTATTTCAAGTTAGTTTGTTTAATTTAATTGATTGGTATTGTAATTAAAAATGGATCAGATAGTGCCAGGAATTTGCAGTCAATGCTTTGTTAATTTGATACTATTTACTTTTCAAATATACTTGTTGCACTACTTAAGATAAAAATTGCAGCATGTTGTTATTCTTCTAATAATTATGTTTGTAATTCTGTTTTACATGGTGGAGGCAAACCCAGCAGTTTGGTAGTGCTACTTAAGTGGTTCTTTCGAGGTTCTTAATTAGTCATGGTAATACTGTATCCCGAGGTAAAATATGGATAAATAGTGATGGTATTAAAATTTCAATACCCCCCAAGCTTAGTACACAGAGTAATATCATGAGGTGTGTCTTATCACCCCAATGCAATTGCCTCCCTATACCAAAAATCAGTGAAGGGAAACATGCTGTCTATATGACATCCATAAAGTTTTTTTTTTTACAGTATCCATAATTTATTATAAGTAGTATGTTTCAGATTTATGTAAACATTTTATTTTTTAATAAAGTTTCATTTATATTTTCTATTCATTTTTCCGCTTCAGTAAGTCTACAGTCCAGAGATCGCATTGGGACTGGAGGACCTGTGGTGGACTGCAGTCGGCTGTTTGATAACGACTTACCTGATGGGTCAGTCTCTGGTCGATGTTCTTCAATAATTAGTTTTTTTTTAGCCTTTTTTTTTTAGTGTTGACCATTTATCAACACTAAATCTGAAAGCCTCTAACTTTTTTGTGGCTTGTCTGCAATAAAAGATGGAATGTGATAAGTGATGTTAGTATTTATCTTTTGACACCAGTGTACTCTCTGAAAGCAAAAGAACCTTTGACTGCTTTGATTTTTTTATGGATGTAGAATTTAGTTGGAATTGGATCACAATAATGTGAAATCATGAATATGCATTTTTTTTACAGCAAGTTTATTGTAAACTGTTTTACTGATGTAAATTTTTGAATGTAACAGTTGGGAGGAAAGAAGGACGACGTCTGGAAGGATACAGTACCTTAACCACATCACCCGCACCACCCAATGGGAGAGACCTACCAGGTACATGTCTGGAAGTTTCTAACTTGGAATCTTCCGAATACTGTTTAAAAAATCTGAAACTGTTCCTTGAAATAAATCACAAACTCTGAAATGGTTGCAATCTAGCAGTTTACAGAAGTACAGTAAGTCATTGGCTCTTTCCCCCATTTCCTCTCTGATGGAAAAAGAAATCACATGTTCACTTAAATCAAAACAATAATAGTCTGTTGGGCTCCCAACCCAACGTGTGGTTGGACACACAGAGGCACACATGCTTGCTCAACTAAACAAACTATGCACTTAGTCGAGCAGCCAACTGTTTCAGCAGGAACAACTGTCGCCTACTTAGCCTGTATCACTGGACCCATTAGTGGAATAGGCAAATACGCCCACCTTTTTTTTACTTTCTACTTTAAGGTGTCCCAAAGCAGTGAGGGACGGGGAAGAGGCAGGAAATGCTGACAAACTGGTCTTGCTGTGTTGCACAGAGGCAAGGGTAAATAGTGAAACTGAATGATGACCAGGTAGGGGAGACTTCAGAGATTTATGACAGGACTAAGGAGTTTATAATGTAAAACTTAAACATGGGAAAGTGGTAACTGATTGAAAAAGTTCTCACTTGTGTACAAAGAGGAAGGTGACGGGAAATGTAGTCTAAAAAAACAGAGCCAGAGGAAGTGGGTGGGAGAAGGAGTGAGTGGAGTGGTTATGAGTCCAGGCTGTAGATAGCCAAGGCGTCAGTAACTCTGCAAGCCAGACAGTGGTTAGACTGTGCAGCCCATACACACACACACGGTCAGACGTGGTGTGTGTACAGTAAGTCAGGCTGGATGTTTTTGTGTTTTCTTATCAGATACATTTGAGAGTCTTGTTTCTAAATAATCTCAGGTCAGGTTGTGGTTATGAAAAGGGATGTATTTGCTTATGCCCATAATGGAAGTCTAAACTATGTAATAGAACTATAGCAATACATGATAAAAGTCTGAAATAACCTTTCTGTTTGTTCTAGCTGCCTATATGTCAGACGTTATCTGAACAAGCTACAAGAAATGTAAAAACGTGTTCTAGATCTGTTTTTGAACTCATCTTGATGCCAAGTACTGTAGAAATTACCGAAATTTACAGGTATGGGTCTGACTACTAAAGCCCAGATATAACTTGTTCATCAAACAGAAATAGTATCCCAAGTAAATCAGTAAATGAAAAAACAGACTCAAGCTGAACTGAGATTCCTGCGAGAGTCTGTGTGTGATCTGTGTGATTTTCAGATAAAGCATGAATGAAAAGCCGGGTTAAAGAAGTGTCAGACAGTTGCATCAGTTTGGTGAACATGTCATAACAGGAGAGCAGTGGAGAAAAGAATGCCACATGCCCACATGACTGAGCAGACTGAATTCAACCTAATTTCAACGTTGAAAGCCGATCGTCGCACTTTCCTTCCTCCCAGACCTGCATCGGAGTACTCCAGCCCATCGGGGCGTCCCTCCAGCTGTGTGGTCGATGAGAACACTCCAGTCATGACACCTGTTAATGGGGCCGTGGCCAGCTGCCCTCTAGGCGAACAACGGGTCCAGGAGAGACGGGTTCGATCACAGCGGCATCGGAACTACATGAGTCGTACACATCTGCATACGCCACCTGACCTGCCTGAGGGCTATGGTGAGAGACACCTTTTTACCCTTCCACAGATGTGTCAGAAGTTACTTATAAAAATCATTCCGATGTTTATCCCTGCTTCATATCTATGTTATCAAACAACACTCTTGTTAAAATCTAATTTGTCAGACATGAACCATTTATGTGTTTATGCTGTTCAGGGCTTCAACAAACACAAATGGGAGTTGCCACATCTGCTGTTGAGCTACAAGGGTTCAGATACCCCAATAGTTACGACAGAGAACTGTGTCTGCTTATTAAAATTATGTTGTATTCACCTCAAGTCTAAAGCGTTACACAAAGTTCCTATAGAGCTCCGGGAGATGACGTCACACAGGGTCTTCCCCCTCAAGGTGCCGCCATGTTGGCAGGAATCAGGCCCGAGAAATTGAATCGACTGACTGCCGTGGTGAAGGAGGCTAACCAGGGTTGAGAACTGTTGCGCCCCAGATTGTACAAATAGACGCGGAAAAAAGAAAGGCACAATATCCCCCCTTATTTGTGGGGGTCAGGGACCGCAGGAATCCCCAAATACCCCCGCGGCCGTAGGATGTCTGTTACCGGTCCATCCATACTCATCAGAAACACTCTGATCATGCTTTGTAAAAGATTTAAGAAAATTGGATTATTGCTCATCATAAAGAGTTTTTTATTATTGACCCACCGACAGCGTAGTTTTTTGTGCAAAAGAGTGTCACTCTGTACATTAAAATCAGGAGCGCGTGCTCCCTCCTAAATCAAAATAATAAATACCTGCAGCGGATGACAATTATTTTTCCCGATTATCTTCTTCAACTTATCAGGGTTTTTTTGGGCGATTTAGTCAGATGATGGAGAGATGAGCGCCCCCCCTTTCCGCGTTAAGCTGCGCTCAACACCTCCATCTGACGCAAATATTTCACACAAGCATCTTGAGTTAGAAACTGGAATAAGTAGGGAAACACTGTTCATCGTGTTATCGCATTCCTAAAGATCCGGAGTGGCAAGCCAAGTGGATCGGCGCCATTAAAAAGAGCCAGGAGCAAAACAAGACTGAAAATGGGACCCTCCAGTGGTCGGATTCCATTTGTGCAGCGATTACGTCATATCGCATACGTTACCGTATACAAAGCGCAGTTACTTTCATTATATGCTATAATTGTGGTTTCAAATGGACGTTAGTGTAAAACCACCATTCATTGTAGACAATTTGTGGGGATAACAGTGTTGTGCTTAAGTTAGCAATGTAACAATCACAATGTGGATCCTGAGATGTTGATGTATTACGTCGGAAGAAAGAGTGATAGTCCATAGAGTCCAGGCTTCATTCCATCTATTTTCAACTACCTTCCATCTCCAGAGAAGAGAAAAAGAAAAAAAGACAACCAGACGCGTTAGCCAAACTAATGTCAACAAACAACACCCTGCTGCTAGCCGTGCTAATGTTAGTCTGACTGGAGTCTAACACTTACCCTTCCAGTGATGATGCAGCAATTTTTTGCTTATAGATTCCACAGCTGAATGTTTGCTACAAACCCAGATTGAGTCTATCTGGAACCCTCCAGGCTTTTGTAAACTTTTAGAGTCCCCCATATAGGACGATGAGAAGTTTATCAGATAGTTATATGTCTGGGTAGTATAGATCTGGGGCGTTTTCTTCAGATACCTGTAACCCTTCCGTTCTCCTTAGCTTGTTTACATTAAAAGTGGGGTCATCTGGACACCACAGGACAGTGCGCTGAACTTTTTTTTTTCACTGATTTCGGAGTTTCACTAATGTCCATGGCAGACATAAAATCCTGTCCACCTTCGTCCACATTTGTCATTGAAGAAATCGCATAACAATATGTGGTTGGAGCCATCTGGACCCCAAGGAGAGCGGAAGGGTTAAAAAGCACACCTGGAACATTATTTAACCTTTTTCAATTTCTTTTAAATAAAGCTCAATGTCATGCAAATTTAAAGTGAGATAAATACTTCGATGGCTTGAGAGTTTCAGCAGTGGCGCTCACGACGGCGCTGTTCATATTACTGCCAAAGTGGCAGACTGACCATAGAGAGTCACGTGAGGTCCGGAGCTCTATAGGGTCTTAACAAGTCTAGAAGCATTGCATTTAGGAATTTGAAAATAAATCCTTAAAAAGCCTCAAAGACCCATTCCAATGAAAATTGTGCTTTTAACTTGTTCTTGTAGCATTTTTCTCATGATGGAGAACATAAGCCACAACTGAGTCATGACTAATCATCACCTTACTGTCCTACTACAGAAACAATTTTGGGAGACAATGAATTCATAAAAAATCAAATATCATATTTACGTTCACAAAATTCCTTTAAAAAAAAATAAAGTGATTTCTGCCCCAAATCTTTGTTGTATTAGGACAGTAAGGAGATGATTAAGTATGACAGAAAGTTAGGCTGGACCTCACATTAAGCGGTCACCTCAAGGAGCTTTATTCTGAACTGTTGGACTTGTGCAAAAAACTACTAATCCTCTCCAACGGACAAGCTACAGAGAAGAGAAGATTCTCTATTAACAAAGAGGTAGAGTTTGGTATTCATGGGGACACAGAGGCTGGTGTGTAATGAACACAACATACAATATGGAGGTGTTACCCAGTTTAGACCTCTGGCTGGACTAGAAATATGCAGTTGACCAAGTTTGTTACTATTCCGGTTCTCTTGTTCCAACCCTGTTCCAAGGCGCTTACTGAACAGTTACTGGTAAGTGTAGCACAATCTGTAAGACCAGATTTTGGGTCCATTTGCACTTAGAAAGATTGAAGAAGAAGGCTATTACAAGAAATATTAAAGTCTTTTTTAAAAATGGATTATGAAGATTCAATGAGTCAAAGTTGTTGATATGTATAAGTTGTTTCTGTTTTGAGGACTCTTAAAGTCTCTAAACGGATGTTAGCCTTGCTGTTGGAAAATTCTCAAATGTCCCTTTTACAAGTTTCCACAAATCAGAAACTTTATTTGATTGAATCTTCGTCTCTGTAAAATGTTTGCGGCTGGTTCACTTTGTGATGAAGATTTTCCCTTTAACGTCAAAGTGGAGGCTAACAAACAGACGCTAGCTTCAGCTACATCTGACTTTAAGATGACATGGACAAATAAAGCTAAATTAAACAACGCAACTGTTGTAAAACTGGTATTTTTCTAGATATACTATAACATTAATTCACCTTGTCTTTTGAAGCGTTGCCATGTAAACTGCCCAGTGTTAGCTGAAGAAGACCAGAGTTTTCTAGTGTTTTATCACATGGTCAGCTGTCTGTAAAACCTTGCTGTAGTGACACTGCACTTGGCTTTCATCGCAACACAGTGTTATGAATAGTCAGTCCACGCCATTGACTTATGCATAAGTAATAAGGTGTAAAAAATGTATAAATGCCATTATTTTTTCAGAGGTTCATTGGGGAAAAAAGAATGTACCTCTGCAGGAGAAGCAGTGTCTTTGTCCACACCCGTCCCTACAAGAACAGCATAAATAAAGGTTAAACATATATTCAGGGACGCTGAATTCGGCTTTTTATCAATCTAAATGATTTTCAATGCCAAAATAAATAAACAGTTTTCAAACTATATTGGAAAGCCACAAATGAGTCCTACAAATGTATTAATTGCTGAAGCAGATGATGATTTATGACAGAATTGTTAGAAACAGAGCAGAAACAAAAATTATCATCATTTGTTTCAATCTGAAAAGGTGATCCTCCCATCCTGACATTTGCAGTTGTGCTGCAGTCAATAATATTCTGTGAATTGTTCATTGATTTAACATTAGAAGGCATTATTGGATTCTCTAATTATTCTTCTGTTTAATGTAGTGCACTTGCTTAAAGGATGGAAACTTATTCAACTTAAAGAAAAACTACAAAAATAAATACAGCTGTAATCTTATAATAAAGTAATTCTGCTCTTAGGAACACAGCAAACGATGCCTTCATGCAGGAGCTGTGAAGCAAGTTAATATATAGGTGTGGTGCTGAAGGCCACTGATGCAGCATGGCACTGTTGGACCTGTGCCTCGTTTGAAAGGTCCTGCTGCGTCCACTGAAGCTGGCTGAAGTGGGACAGAGTGAGTCACTGAAGCTCAGTGGCTTTTAGGAGCCGTCACCCTCAGCTGAACCCCCTGAATTAATGGCTGGGTGTGGTGGGTGACAATTGAGAGCAGGAATCTGTCAGGGAAAAAAAGTAAAATAGGGAAAAAAGTGGTGCCAGTAGGAAGCTGAAATGTGTGTGTAGTGATGGAGTAGCTCACCAATACGGTGGCAGCTAAGACTCTCCATGCAGGCCTCCTCAGTTTCTTTATGAATTAAAAATTATTTCTCAGTTATCACAAATTATCAACCACCCTGATTAATATTCTTTTACATATTTATTAGTTAGTGTCACGGGAATCCATGATGATAACTCCATGATGTTAACTCAAAAGTACATTAAGGGAGTATCTGCTGATTTAAGTTTTTCTCACACTGTTCTTAAATCGTTTGCCCGAGTCTGAAAATTAACTGAACTAGTTAAATTGCTTTCAAAAACAGTTAAGTCAACTATGTCCCAATGCTCTTGCTGTCACATAAATTATAAACAACCTTTTTCCAAGATATG
This sequence comes from Oryzias javanicus, assembly GCA_003999625.1. Lineage (NCBI taxonomy): Eukaryota > Metazoa > Chordata > Actinopteri > Beloniformes > Adrianichthyidae > Oryzias > Oryzias javanicus. The sequence continues at coordinate 6,538,888 of CM012437.1, forward strand.
CAAACCCACCATTGATGGTTTTCTCTTTGAAGTTTAAAACATTTTTCTTTCAATAGCAGCTTCAAGATTTCTCCATTTGTCTTTTCATTTTTTATGTTTTTTATCATTTCATCCTCATTTTTAGAGCAAAGAACAACTCAGCAAGGCCAGGTTTACTTCCTCCATACCCAAACCGGAGTCAGCACGTGGCATGATCCTCGGGTGCCCAGGTAACTACTTTATGAACATGTATTTCACCTTTGCAAACTTTTTCATTGAATAACAATAATCTATATATAGAAAAATTGTATATATAGTTGTATTTTTTACAGTATTCCCCCCTTAATCGCGGGGGTTATGGACCGGAGACATCTGAGAATACAGAGAACTTGCATTTTCCTTTATCGGTTGCTGGTTCTGTTGTTCATTCTTTTTTTCATTAAAATTTTCTATTTTGAGGTATTATTTATTATGAGTTTTCTGTCCTTATTGACTTTTAGGGTAGTCCTAAACTCCTCATTTATCTCAGATTTAGGTTCTAAAGGATTTTTTTTTCTTGAAGTCGATTTGTTGCAGAATGAAAAATGTATGTTTTTTCTCAGGGACTTGAGCAATGTGAACTGTGAGGAGCTGGGCCCGCTGCCACCAGGCTGGGAGATCCGAAACACAGCCACAGGCCGGGTCTACTTTGTTGATCATAACAATCGAACAACACAGTTCACAGACCCACGGCTGTCTGCAAACCTGCATCTGGTTCTCAAGTGAGTGAATCTGTCATTTCTCCACGTCAAACACATCTGTTCTTCAGGCTTGTGTTTTTAGTCTTGTCATGAGATTTCTTCTTTCAGATTATTTGTTTTTTCTTTAAAAAAAAAAAAGAAAAATATAACCATGCAGACAGGACTTTTTGTTTTTATATTTCATGACTTGATCTTCTAGAAATAGTCATTAAAGAGGATCAGTGCCGTCTTTGCCGCAAGCACTAATCTGACTGTATGTTTCTGTTTTCTTCCTCTTTCTTATTTTCATTACTTTTTGTTTGTTTCCATTTTCATCTTTTTTATTTACATTCTGTTTTCTTCTGCTGTCCTCACATTCTCTTCTTTTCTTGTACCCGATTCTAAATTGTTTTTGTAAATCATTTTTCTCTTTTCCTTGGTTTTTCTTTTGTCCTTGGGGAAATCTTCCTTTTACTGTCTTTCACATTTCTTTGTTTCTCCTTTTTTCATTTGCTGTTTTTCTTTATAATATCACCACTGTTTTCAATGCTCATCTATTCTTTTATTCACATTTCTTTTGAATTTTTGTCCTTCTTTTTGTGGTTTCTTCCACTCCCTCCTCCTTTTCTCTCCAGCAGCCCAAGTCCAAATGGTTCCCGTGTGGCCATAGACAGCCAAAACACTAACCTCAGGTACCCTTTCTAGCACACACATACTGCAGAAGAATACACATGTTCTCATGACATTTGTGGTTATGAAACCGTTGTGGATTCATGCTCTCATTTTTAAACTGTATTTGTAGCCTGAAAAATATTCAAAATTCAAGACTGAAAAGAGTTTTAACACAGAGACGCACACAAACAGTTACACCACACGCATATACACACACGGACATAAAAAGTGCTGATACTCAGTTTTTCCATGGAGAATATCTAGTTGGTGGCTGTTATTGCAGATATGCATGGTTGCGTTCCATGTGCATGATAACCTCTTTAGCACACAGACAGATATGGAGCGGTTCCAATTTTAAGTTTCATTTTTTTCTTTTTATTTCCATTAAGCAACAAAAACAAAGATCTTTCACGAGCCCTCACACATGGGGAATGACAGGGTGACATATATACATTTCTTTAATATAGCATATATGTGTGCTTGTGGTTTACTAAAAAGCATCCAGTGTAGAATAACCAACTGGTAATTGTTTATAATTGTTCATTTCAACAACTATTTCAGTAGAGGGAACCCTGATGAAATGTTAACTGTCCTCAGGAAAATGCTCAACTTCAACATTTGTTCTCTATTATTGGAAAAAGTGTCTGTTTGTTCAGATTTGGAGAAAACTTTAGGAAGCTTTTTTAAAGTTTGTTTTCTATTCCAGCATTTAGGATGAATAGGATTTTTTTTCTTCTTTTTTTTATGCTAAAATACTAATTAAAACTTCACAACAACAGTGCCTTGGGCGATAAACATATTTGGAAAATCCCCATCTGGTCCTTCAGTCAAATAGTATCCATGTGTGTCTGAACAGTCTGTGGTGAGTTGATGTTATCCTGTCAGCATCAACAAGTAGTTGTGGCTCCTTATTTGGAGAAACCCAGCAAGATTTTGGAACCTTCAAAAGGTCAAACTTAATAAGCTATAATTTGTAATGAAGCTTTTCATCAGGCGCACATATGTATGAAGGAAGCATGCCTTCCCTTGTAATTCTGGTCACAGCAAAAGTGGTGAGCTTGTCGAAAAGATTTTAATTCTTTTAGTTAAATATACATGTTTTTTCTCTCAAAGGAGCATATTTTAAGGTTTGTTTTCATATTGTGACAGAGCAGACAAAGGGGACTCGGAGTACCTTGTTAAACAGAATTCTTAATCCTTTTTGATGGTTTTTTTTTGTTGTTGGATGTATTAAGAAACATTAAAACTAGTTTTGCTTGGAGATCCATTCTTTCTAAATGACATGAAAGATATTTGTTATTGTGATTCGAGTTTACTTTCATATGTGCATACTGGATTTGCATAAATCCAATACTCTAGTTCGGTCATCCAAGAGTCTGCCCACAAGAACACTGAATGCAGTACTTTTTTTTTTCTTTTTCCAATTTAATAAATAAAAAAGTTGAAGAAATTAAGCCCTTCCTATTGCATTTTTCCCTCTATTTTTTTCCTGCTCCTCACAAAGAGTGTGACGCATAAATGAAGTCTGCAGATTGCATCTCGGTCTCCTGGTTTCCGAATGCACCTGATTTAAATATTAGTCAGACGTTCCTGGAGCCTTTGACCTCAGCTGATAAGGCACTCGGATGTCAGACGGTTAGGCACAGCTGCATTGCTGTGGTCTGCCTCAGTCTATCACATCCTTCCTCACCCACACCAACTCACACTGTATGTCTAAAAGATGACATCAGTGTATTTTTAATATTTCCAATATTTTCTTTTATCCTTTAAATGTAAATTCTGTGCATAAGTGGTTTATTTAACCAGTGTGAGATTTCAAAATGAAACGAAAAGAGAAAGTAAACACCGCCCATAAACATATGCAGTATGTTGTCTTTATTTAATAAATTAGCAGTGAGTAAAGACATTTTTGTACCACTGGGATTTCTGCCTATTTGTGTAACATGTTAGAAGTAAGAAAAAGAAAAACAAGCATCTTTTATCGCGACCTTGCTTAGAGTTTGAAAAGGCTAAATGTAGAAGCTTTAAAGAAATGACTAAATTCAATTTAAACGTTTCCCTACCATTTTCCCTGTTTTTTTTTAATGTTCCCTCCTAACATTTATATTGTGGGAAGTCTAACAAGTAGGTCTATTGGCAGTCTCCAAAGGCTGTTTCTGGATTTCCCTCTTCACTTGAGACGCGTTTATTTTTGCTGCCCTTGGATTGTCTTTACTGGTCACAAAAATATATGCAATAGTCATTTAGGAACTAAAAACCATAAACTGTTATATTGCATTTTTGTTTTTACTCTGCACTTAGAAAGAAACAGGAAATATGTTTATTATATGGTTTATGAGTCCTCTAGCTGACAGGAAATCGTTTCATTTTGTAAATCTTTTCTTGTCGTCTTCCTTACTATAGTGAATTTCAGAACTGCTTGCTGCCTTATTTCCTTTTTGTCAACATGTAAAAGGCTCTTCCTGCTCTAAACAAAAAATGGGTTTAATTATGTAGGAATTAACTGGTGAAACAGTGCACCTGTTTATCTTAGACAGCCCCTTTTTATACCTATAAAACCAGAGGAGTCAGGCTTAACGTGCACGGCTGTCCTTCACATCAGTCCAAAATTTTTGGTGTGCTTCTTTTGTCTGCACAATGACTGGCTGCAGTGGAGACTGAACTCTTGGGCTGGGTTGATAAAATCGGACAATCGATCTGGCTCGATCTAAGCTTAAAAGATCAATGATAGATCCATAACAGTAGAGATCAATCTATATATCATAATGCTAAAGTCTGCTAGCTTGATGCTTACATTATAGTGGGATTTCCCATTGGACAGCTAACGCTCTGTCAACCCAAACATAGATTGTTGACTCAATTAAAATTTTTATATACTTGCAGGCATGAATTTTGCTAAATCTTTTTAGTAAATATTTTTTAAAGTAACCACTTGTGGTCTAAAACAGTTTTTTGCTCATACTTTCTTCTTCTTGCAATGCATTTCACTAATGCATTTTACCGTATGTGAACTGTATCAGATTAAAATGAAAATCTTCAAAACATATATAAATCACAATGTATTTCTAAACAAATGTACCTTAATGTGTAAAATGTGTAAACTTCAAATTGAATTGAATCAAATTAAATTAAGTAGATCGAAAAAATAATTTAAAAAAAATCAGAATTGAATCGATCCAGGCTGTGGTGAATCGATTCTTGAAATTATTGGCGATATGCAGCCGTACGGAATGCCTTTAAAGAAGAGGTTCTCTGCTTGGTCAGCATCCTCTTTAGAGAAAATAAGGCTTGCTGTCCTGCTAAAGAGAGATTGTTTATTCAAGGCCCACCCAGGCCTTTCAACACCTGGGTGGACTGGAGCCGGTCAGAACTAGAAGGATCCCCTTTGATATTAACCAACACTTTCTTAGGAACCAGAAAACCCCAAAACTGCAGCCGTCCAAAACAGGATAAAGTTCTTTTTTCTGTTATGCATTTATTTTAAATCCCTTGGTTCGCTTGCAGTGTGTCAAGAATATGCTCACTCGGACATTTCTCATTAGCCCAATAATCCTAAATTACAACTGCAGTGAATTACAACCAGCAGCTAGGAGCACTCTCTGGATTAGGCAAAATAATTTATAATTTTCACTCATGCTCTGGCAGAAACGAGAGGAAATAATTAAATCCCAGAAGTTTTAATCCTCTTTTAATTTATTCTAAAAGTTTTCCAAAAAGAACTACTACTCCTGTGATTTATAGGAGGGATTGATGCCTCACAGCACGTATAAACGTTCACAAAAAAACAAAAATTCTGAAAAATCCTTTCTTTTTCTGAGTTGGCTCATATTAAGTGTTGTGTAATGTTATAAATAATAACCAATAAACCATTCTTAAATTCAGCACCACACACTTTCAATGTAAGGGCGTGCTGTAGGGAAGCAACCATTTCCCCACAATTTGGTTCAGTAGTGTAATATACGGTTTGATTTTTAAACAGAGAATTGTGGCATCATTAATATTGACCAAATGTTTGGTCAAAAGCCTTGTTGTATTAGATTTGCTGAGTGTGTTTAGTGAGGAGTTTAGGGGCTGAAAGGGAATTTATTTGTATAAATCTTAAATTTATTCACCATAGTCAAAGTTGAAAACGAGAGAATATAAAAGCCCACAAGATAGAAACGTCAGTTTGTATTGATTTCATAAAGAGACTGTAGAGTGAGGTCCGCAAAATTTCCCTTGACTGACTCTCCATCCCGACCGTCTTTCTCCAATACAGCAACCAGCCTCAGATGAAAGACCAGGGCGGACCCGTTGGCCCTCCCCAGGCTCTGTCCCCAGCCCAGCTGCCCGAGGAGGCAGAATGTCTGACGGTTCCCAAATACAAGAGAGACCTGGTGCAGAAGTTGAAGATCCTGAGACAGGAGCTGTCGCAGCATCAGCCGCAGGCCGGCCACTGCCGCATCGAGGTCAGCCGGGAAGAGATCTTTGAGGCAAGTCAGAACCAATCATGCATCTGTGCTCAAGTTTTTTTTCTTTTCCTCTGAGTCAATTAAGCCTGTTTCAGTTTCAGGAGGTGATGTGTGAGCAAGACTTTATCATAAATGTGTTGCTAGACTCTAACCTTTTACTAAAACCAGTGTTTTATTGTGATGATTCCGACTGTTACATTTCTCAGTTTTGTAACTCTTTGATCAGGTTGTATCAAGTGTTTTAGGAAAGTAGATGAATTAAAGACAGAGAGGTAAATTTATTCCTGAAGGCTTATTTCAAAAGCTTTTCGTCATGGTTTCAGGTCTTATCCGTTGAAGAACTATATCTGCTCTCCTTCTGTCACAAAAATCTTTTCATGTCGATGTGGAAACAAGTTAATCTTCACACCAGCCAAAGCTCTGCAATACTTCCTCCAACTGAAGAAGCTGTTTGGTTTCTGTCCTCCATCGTTTGTTGATACTCATAGTGTCTTTTGAATCTGTGTGTTATTTGGAAAAGTTTAGTTATCAAACACACTAACGCATGTGGACGAAAAGTTTCTGTTTTTCCCATTTAAATTTAGACAAAGAAAACATGTGTATCAGTTTTATTTCATTTATATTTTTCTGTTTTGGGGAATAATAGGAATCCTATCGACAAGTGATGAAGATGCGGCCAAAAGACCTTTGGAAAAGACTGATGATCAAGTTCAGAGGGGAAGAAGGTCTAGATTACGGAGGAGTTGCAAGGTAACATGATGTTTTCCCATCTGTCGGGTTTGATTTGTTTGCTTGTTTTGAGTTGTTTTTAACTTGGAATCTATTTGTTTTCAGGGAGTGGTTGTATTTGCTGTCACATGAGATGCTGAATCCATACTATGGTCTTTTCCAATACTCCAGAGATGACATCTACACCCTCCAGATCAACCCGGACTCTGCTGTCAATCCTGTAGGAATCATTTTGTTTGAAGTCATAATGTGTGATAGATCTGCTTTAAAGATGTTTGGATCCTTCTAGACTGGAATTTATGGACTTTCAAGTTTGTTTTAGATTCAAATATCCTAATGCTTTACTCCTTAACACCTAAATATGTTTCACCTATGAAAAAAAAAATGTTACTTGTGTTTGTTGTTTTTTAGTAGAAGCCACATGTGGGTAATTTTAGAGCCTAAGGGTTTTGTTGCATATTTGTGACAACGGGCATTAAGGGGATAAAGAAAATTGTGTTTTTAATATGTTCTTGTGGCATTTTTTTATGATGGAGGACATAAAACCTGCCATTTGAAAAAAAAAACTCTTAGTTCTTATGCAGGCAATGAAATGGGTGGGCCAAAGTCTCTCTACTCCACTCCAATTCAGATGCATCCACTTGCAGACAAATATATCCATTAACGTCTTCATTTTCCTCATCTGAGCTGGTATCTGACACAAAGCTGTGCAGCTGGATAGCTACAATATTTCTTGCCATTTTTGTTGCACCAGTAATGTTAGGTTCGGCTTGAGAAGGGCTGTAAGCTAGTGGGAGAGAATGTAAACCAAGGGATGATGGGATATCATCAGAAGTACTTCCATGCCATCAGTTCCTCCTCCAACTCGATGTCAAATTTTTGTCACTCTGTAGAAACTGTCTTTAAAAACAGCATATATTTTTTTATTTTGGCTAAAAACTGTATAATCATAATTAAAAGAGCATTGGGAACACTTTTACAAAAGATCAAAATATAGTTGCATTGGGACTTTATTTAAACTGTATGACAGGTTTGAGGAAAAAAAACTGATGTGAATCTTTGTCAAAGCTGCCTTCATTCTTGTGTTTAATCTGCAGGAGCACCTGTCCTACTTCCATTTCGTGGGTCGTATCATGGGCCTGGCTGTGTTTCACGGCCACTACATTGATGGGGGGTTCACACTGCCCTTCTACAAGCAGCTGCTGGGAAAACCCATCACGCTGGACGACATGGAGTCTGTGGACCCCGACCTTCACAACAGCCTCGTCTGGATTCTGTAAGACTGCTTTAAAGTCCCCCTCCAATGAAAATCATGTTTTTTGAGTTTTTCTGTATGTATGTGTGGCATTTTTCTTCGGAAAGAGGAAAAAATATAACAAGACATCATTTCGTGTTTGCCTTTCCGAGTATTTCTCCCTTTGAGTCGCTGTCACTGTCAAGTGCAATAGAAAAACTCTGTTCGAATTCCTGAAACTTTCATACGTCCCAGTAGCTAGCTAACCCGGATGCAGCTGTAGAGACTTCTGTGCTGTAAAGGTTTGTAATTCAGTGAAAGGCCATACTGATGTTAGCTTTCATTATTTTCCCAAGGAATCTGAGGAAAAATGGATTGGATTTTTTGGTCACAGCAACGTCAATGATATTATTTGCGGAAAAAGAGACATTTTTCAACTGGACAGAGCTGCGGGTGATTGCCCGCTTGTATTTTAATTCCATCCAAGACAGGACTTCTTTTTAAGTTGGCCTTGCGTATTTAAAATGAAACTGAAAGTAAAATCCCTTTAGCTGTCACAAATATGCTGTCCGCGTTTGATCCACCTCGGAGCGGCGAGCCGCAGCAGGAGCAGTAGCTCCTTTTTGGTTATAAACTTCCAGCTTTTTTGTATTAAACCCACCTGTTCAATAATAATACTTAAAAACTATTTTTTAAACTGAGATTTTAGAGAACATTTGGGTTTTTAAATTAAAACTTTTATTTAACAGTCCACAGTGATATACTTTTCATGTACAAGATTTTTAGAGCATAAAGTACACTTAAAATCCATTAATACTCTCAAAAATCAACACCGGCCCTTATAATTTGATGCAACTTGTGGTCTAAGAAAATCAGTAATTGTCACTTTTTTAAGGTTATATTCAAACTGGACACATTTGGTTCCCTTAAAGTGGACCAGAGTAAAATTTCCCCAATAATCTGGAACAAATTTTCAGTCTGAATACACACAAGAAAACCTGGAACTTTTGAATTGGTCTCTGTTTGTTTCCAATTGGACTGAGCTCGGGTTTCTCAGTTTCTTCAGTCTGAATAGACTCTGTCCTCAGAATGGAACAACTTGACAAAAATGGCCACAGTAGCTGCGTATTACTGAATGAATGAATGAATAAAACTATTTATTTCAACCAAACAGGAATAATACATGAAAAAAACATATCACATTGAATCACAAGTAGATCACTTGATATAATCCCACCCGGCTCGACCGTACCATTTTCTCTACATGAATTCTCAATATCCGGTTCAGGACTTAATATCACATTTTTATACTCCACAATCATAGTTTCAGGTTATAAAGGATAAGTAATATCAGTGATGTAATAAAATTTCAAAACATCCACAGATAAATTCTGTATATTAATAAGTAACAATAATCTAAATATTCTCATTTAATAAAAAAACAATTTGTGCAGATCGTATTCATTAACGAATGATTATAAAAATACAAAAAGTAATGATAAGTTGAGAAGAAAAAAGATCAGGAATTTGTGCTGGATGTAAACAATGAGCCTTGGACAAATGTGGAGCAACAGTAAAACATAGCAACTCACTGAAATGTTGTGGGATGAATGCAGACTCATTAAAACAACTTTGAACCTTAATCTGTTCGTCATTAACACTTATCAGCGTTCCTTCTCAGCCGTCGTCCTCTCAGAAACCATCTTGCAGTATGTCTCCACTGTACCAAAGTAGCAGTATAAAATCTTGTGCCTGACATTGATACAAACGTTCAAAATTGATCAGTGAAATATATTGTTTGAACGAGTGAAATATCCTGACGAGGACTGCAAAGCTCAGGGCTGCCATTATTTTTTACCTCATTGCTTTGCCCCGCCCTCGTAGTTCCCAGCCAATGACTGAAGAGATCTTTAGTCACTAGGGATGCCAAAATTATTCGACTAATAAACTATTAAAATAGTCGATGACTAATTTAATGGGCGATTAGTCGTTACTTTATATTATATGTAATCAGCGTGTAGTAAAGTTGAGAGTTCTAATGGCATTATGCTAACTTTTTTGGACTATTTTGGCATTTATTAAGGTTTTTTAGGTTATTTTGGAGTTGACCTAATATTTCAGTTACATGCTAGCAGTTTTGGCTAATTTAGGATTTTTTTTTTCTTATGCTAATTTGGAATTTATGTAATATTTCAGCTGCATGCTATCCATTTTGGCTAATTAAGGCTTTTTTTTTTTTTTATTAGGCTATTTTGAAGATTAGCTAACATTTCAGCCACATGCTACATGCACCATTAGTCTCGTGGTTCTTTTTACAAGCTTTGGTTTGAAACAGAAATGTCCAGTTGATGGCTGTCTGAATACAGACCAAACGCAAAGTTCAGGACTTGATCAGAAACAAATTAAGAACCAGTTTGAATACACCCTTAAAATGCAGCTCTATTTGAAAGTTTGAAACTATCAGGTTTAGATTAACCTTTTAGTTCTTGTGCCCAATTTTTGCATCTTTCATGCAACATTGTGAACAGATTATACATGTTTTTTTTAGTTCATTGAGACAGACTCAGATAGAGCTCCTCTTTGACCTCTTTTCTGGCAATGTGTTAAAAATCTTCTAGATCCCGTGTAACACTCTTAGAAGAAGGCACATGTCTGCTCTGCAGAGTGTAAATGCTTTCCAGACGGTTGTGTTCTGTGGTCTGGACGTATTTGTGAAAAAAACTGTTTTATATTTTTTTTTTTTATAGCCAAATCCTAAAACAAGTGTCACATCTAGTTCTCTTTCTCTGTTCTGTTCAGAGGAAACGACATCACTGGAGTCCTAGACCACACCTTCTGTGTGGAACACAACGCTTACGGGGAAATTATCCCGCATGAGCTCAAGCCAAACGGGAAGAGCATCTCTGTCACAGAGGAGACCAAGAAGGAGTATGTCAGGTACTGAAAAAGGGACACACTCTGCACGCTTCCACGGGGTGAAAGCCTCTAAGTAACTGTGGCGTCCCTTAGGTTGTACGTGAACTGGCGTTTTCTTCATGGCATCGAGGCTCAGTTTCTGGCTCTGCAGAAAGGTTTCAACGAGGTCATCCCGCAGCACCTGCTCAAAGCTTTCGACGAGAAGGAGCTGGAGGTATGCGCCTGTCAGAGACCTGAGAACAGCTCTGGTTGTTTTGGTGAAGCAGACCTTATATTTTTAAGTGTTTTTCTGTCTGCAGCTAATCGTGTGCGGCCTGGGAAAGATCGACATCGTCGACTGGAGGTCCAACACCCGTCTGAAACACTGCACCACAGAGAGCAACATCGTCAAGTGGTTTTGGAAAGCCGTGGAGTCCTTCGATGAAGAGAGGAGGGCTCGGCTGCTGCAGTTTGTAACGGGCTCCTCTAGAGTGCCCCTGCAAGGCTTCAAGGCTTTACAAGGTACATGATCCGAGTGTGTTCGCATATAGCACTGAGCTCCAGCAGCAGATCAGACTGAAGGATGTGTGAAGGTCTGCTGGTTGAGACTCTGCACCGATTTCTGTCCTTCCGGCAGGTGCTGCAGGACCCAGACTCTTCACAATTCATCAGATTGATGCCAACGCCAACAACCTGCCCAAAGCTCACACCTGGTTTGTATTGCAGAAAATCCTGAACCATTTCCAATCAACAATGAATCATTCTTTGTTTATTGCTAGTTGGGACGGGCCGATATCATTTTTTCCTGCTGATACCGATATTTCCTCTGCAACCGTGGCTGATAGCCGATATTTAAGTGTTTATAATGTTAATGATCTGAACATTTTTGTTTGAGATTCTCCTTTTGAGAATCCATGTATGATATTAACAATCTCAATACTTCACTGTAACATTTTACAGTATGTGAACTAAACCAGATTTATATGAATATCTTCAAAACATATAGTAAATTATTAATGTATTTCTAAACATATGTGTCTAAATGTTTAAACTGTGTAAATTTAAAATTGAATTGAATTGAGTGGATCAAAAGAATTTAAAAAAAATAGTTAATTGAATGGTTCCGGGCTCTTGTGAATCGATTCAGGTATTATTATCAATACCCAGCCCTAGCCGTAGACCAGGGGTCTGTAACCTGCGGCTCCAGATCCACATGAGTCTCTTTTATCTCTCCATGGTGGCTCTTTGGCCAAACATAAAATATACGGCTCCTTCTTGGTTTTGATCTCTAGAAAACGAGAACAAAAAGACGCTTTAACAGGCTGCCAACCCCTGCCATAGACCATGAGCTTCCCATTTCCAGGGATCTATGAGGAACAAGTATCCATGTCATAAATAAAGTTTATCTGAAAGCAGTCGGAACATTATCGGTGGATTTCTTTAGTATCGGTCTGATACCCATCCATAATTGCTAGTTCACTTTTTGGTTATGATTCTATTTTTTAAGTTCAGATTGCTCTTGAAAGCAGTAACTAATGGCTCTTGGCGTGGTAGCGACCTGTTATAGTTTGTCCCTGTGACTCCGTTTGTCTGTCATTCACGTGGCTTCCTCTTCTCCTCCGTCCCGCTCCAGTTTCAACCGGATCGACATTCCCCCCTACGAGAGCTATGAAAAACTCTACGACAAGCTACTGACGGCCATCGAGGAGACGTGTGGCTTTGCAGTAGAATGAGAGCTGACAGGTTCGTCCAGCCTCCAGTCTTCCTCCATGCTCCCTCTTCATCATTTTGATTTAAAGAGCTGCTATTAGATTATTATCTTGTTTTTTGAGTTGATGTTTTTTTTTTTTTCTTTTATTAGAAGATTTTAAAAAAAAGACATTGCTGGATCAGCATTGTACAAGAAACCGCTTGCTTTGAAGGTTCTTTTGGACGACCGCAGTTCACGCTATTGTTCAGCAAATATTTACTGACTGATCCATGTCATGCTACTGAATCTCTGTAACACTGCAAGTAGCCATGTCTTTCCTTTAGTAGCCACTCTAACACACCTTCCAGTCTTTGACTGCTGAGCAGCTGTTCTTCATCCTGTTAGAGGCACCATTCATCCATCCTACCTCAGTAAACTGCTTGTTTTGGGTTTTTTTTTTTCCAAAGGCTTTCATCCTAAAATACCACTTCAAACAAAAAAAAAGGGATTTATGTTCATTTGTTCACACCAGCAGTGATTTTTCTACTTGTGAAACATATCCTTAGAGAAGTGACCGGAGCGATCTGTGTGAAGGTAAGGCTGGTCCAGACCGCTCGGAGACTTTTGGACTCTGGTGATGATGAAGGTGTGCGTCACGCACCGCCACCACCTCTCATGTCCGCATGAGCTGTTATCTTCAGTCCCACCTTCAAATCTGCTACGTCTTCCTCTTATTTTCTCACAGTCCTCCTCCGCTGCATGCATGTCAGTGACTAGTAGGCCAACTTGGAGCAAGGATTGGATAGCTCTCTTCCTTCACATCCTTTCCAAGGAAAGAAGTATTACCCTGTAGACACTTAAGAGCACTTTACGAGCTGAGCAGTGGTGGCAGGAGTGCTTTCTTCATGTTACTCAAATATCTTTGTTTTTTTTTTCAACCACGATAGAAATACTCAAAAGCAAAAAATATCTAAACCTGTAATTTTTGAGTACATATGTATAAATGCATAGCTATTTTTTGTATATTATCTGTTCGGTTTAAATGCAAGCATGTTGGTGTCCTTCACAGACCTCTTTGCATTCTCAGGTGAGTCATTTTTTAAAAATCATAATCGAGGGGGGCAAAAAAAAAAGCCCTAGTCTACTAGAGATCCTGTCTTTGTCATGGTGCGAGGGTCAAGTTTTCATTTTAGTCAACGTCGTGCGGCAGGAAGACCAAACGACACCGATCACATTCCCGGTGTTGCGCACAGGAGAGTCATTTGCGCACCGACTTTAAGAGCAACAGATAAATCCTGCGAGCTGAAAAAGCTGGAAGTTGCTGCTGAACATCTGGTTGCTACACAGAAAAATTAAAATCAGAGAAACAGGTCACACGCCCCCGAATGAGTCAATAAAAAAATGCATGAATGGATGCTTGGGAGGGAATGTCTTATTTATTTGCATATTTGTTCAAAGACTTTTGTTAATGAGGAAAAAGAAAAAAATCTATTTACATTTTTTTGTGTGTAAACTGCCTGCATTAATCTGCAATCATGAAGTCTATTCAGAATAATTCACATCAACCTGTAGTTGCAAACATCCTGAGATATAAAGGAAATATTTCCAGGTGTTGCACACAGAAACCTTTGCTGCCGGTGACCCTGTCGTTTTCTGGTTGGAATGATCCCCCTTTATCATGGTTGAAATCCCAAACTAAGCTTAACACAATATGAAAAAGTATCATTTAAAGCATTGTTCAAACTGAAGACCATCTTTGTTGTATGAACATTCAACTTTGGTTTAACTGGTTAAACTGATCAAAAGCCCTCAGAACTGGTGGTATCATCCAGAGTGGCTGTTTTTATATGTGGACTGCAGGTCTGAAAGGGTTCATTACAAATTGACATGCAAATTCTTCAATTATTTGATGTGTAATTCCGTACCAAATAAAAATGTAATTACATTTTAAAAGCTTCACATCTTTGGTTTCTGTTTTTGTATTTATTACATCAGTACTTGTGTTCATAGTTTTCGTATCAGCTGCTCTGAGAGTTTGTAACTGACACCTGTATAAAAGAACAATAAAGATGCAACTTCTTCAACCCTTGCAGAACATCAAGCAATAAAGTGATGCTGTTTGAGCAGAACAGCTGTATGTTTTACAGAACCATCTGTAGTACTGTCTTTATTTTATGTACTGTTTTGTGTTTTCATAAAATGAATTCCAAGCACATCTGTTCAGTTTAGATAAATCAATGTACATACACCCGTGGAAAAAATTGTTGGTACCCCTCAGTTAAATTACAATTCTCACTAAATTCACTTGAAACTCACAAAAGTAACAAATTAAAATTAATTGAAAATTAAATAATCAAAATCAGCCATTACTTTTGAATTGTTGATTAACATAATTATTTTAAAAAACAAACTGTTTTAAGAATACATATCCTCTTCTGATCTGTTCCCTATGGTAGAGATTGGAAGAGGGTTCAGAAAAAAAGTGGTGGGGCATGGAAAATTGAGATTAAAGTAAAATTTCTCAGTTTAAATTCAGAATTTTGAGATTGAAATTAAACATTTTCATGAGCTACCCCTAGTTATGTTCAAATTATATTTAGCTGTTCTTTCAAATAATCCATCTTTTCCCAAAATTAACAGAATTGTTGCGTAAAAAGAACTTTTACCCGGCAGAAATAATTTAAACATTCATTTCTTAAGATTAAATTGCAACAAAACTCCATGTGTCCCTCCACCACTAGATGGCGCTGTTCTAGTCTTACCATCCTTGTCCACCAGGGGTCGCCCTCTGTCCGCTTTCTACATGCATCTTCACTGAACGAACGCTAGGTGGTGCTGTGATGGGAAATGGTTTCCTCCACCACTAGATGTCGCTGTTTCTCTGTTTGTTTTACCATCCTTGTCCACCAGGGGTCACCCTCTGTCCGCTTTCTACGTGCATCTTCACTGAACGACCGCTAGGTGGTGCTGTGATGGGAAATGGTTTCCTCCACCACCAGATGGCGCCATTTCTTCGTTTGTTTTACCATCGTCGTCCACCAAGGGTCGCTCTTTGTTTTTACCTCATGTACCTTTGCTGAAAGAACGCTAGATGGCGTTTTGGGGATGTTCTTGCTTAATACTTAATCCACATGAAGTAGAAGTTTATTCGCTTCTCTTGTTCACTTTTGCTGAACGAACACTAGATGTCACTGTGAAAGGTAGAAGGGGTGATGATTTTTTTTTTTTAATTGAACTTTATTAATATCCCAGGGAGATAAATTTATCTGTTATGGCACCCATATATCTAAAACATTTACAAACACACATATTCTTATGAACATAAATATACATATGAGTAATACACACCTATCTACAATAACTATATACTATACAATACTATAAAAACATATTTTGATACGTATATTTATCACTGACATCAACATATTATTTTATTTTATAATATTTATTTAATAATTTATTTAATAATATTTATGTATGTAACTGGTTTTGTCAGGTGGGGGATTGTAAATGCGTTCTCCCACTAGATGGCGCCATTTCCCCGTTTGTCTTCCACATTTGTCCAGCAGAGGTCGCCCTTTTCCCGGTAAAAAGCCTGTGTACCTTTTTCATGGAAAATTTAACATTGAGAAAATGTATAAGATTATGGATAAATATATTAGCATATTGTTGCTTATATATTTATCCATAATCTTATACATTGAGAAAATGTATAAGATTATGGATAAATATATAAGCAACAATATGCTAGAAAAAAAACAATGATTTATGTTTTCCACAAAGAATATAAATTATATTTTGGGGTTTAACAATTCATTTTAATAATTCAATTCATATTGGTTAATTTTGAACAATCTGATTTACTGACCTAAAATCAATCAAGCACATCTTTAGTTAAAATTCAACCAATGAGGGTCAGAAATAAATACCTGGTACTGATAAAAACTGCCTTGTGAAGATCTCCAGGTCGTTCCAAAAAAGCAGCAGACAGTGTTAAGTCTGTAATTTGCTGTTACATGGTCATGCTGGTTCTGTCAGAACCAACCTGCCAGATGAAGAGGAGGAGGAGTGACTTCCGGGTTGGAAAGCACCAGCTTCCAGAGACACTAAACGTTGGACTGGGGAGGTCTCGGACACATTTTTATCACCATGAAGGACCATTATTCATGATTTACACTAAATGAATGAGTATATTTTCAAAAAGATCTTGTGTCTGTGCAGGAAGTTGTCAGGGATGGAATGAGACGCATCTTCTTCTGCTTTAAAATCAGCGATCCAGAAGAGAAGTTGAGTTACCGTAAATAGATTGAAACTGCATTTCAGCAAGTAAAACTAGAACTGTCCAGTCCAATTTACCATATTCTGAGTCAAAAGTGGGAAGACTATAGTCTTTATGTTGAGCATTGATGTCAAAGGAAAAAAAATCCATAAAATCTGACATGAAAAAGTCGATTAGCTCCACGGAACAACAGGATTTTGATGTACTAACCCTTAATGATTTATACCAGTTAGAGCAAGAGCTTTTATTTTGAAAGGAGGATTTAATAACCACAACATGTAAATATGAAGATCCAGTTCAGATGTCATTATGAGGTAAGACCTGAACTTCTACAAATTTGCTTCTCTCTTCTGCAGTCTCACCATTCCCAGCTACCATCTTTAAAATAATAGCGTTCAGTTCGTAAATGTTCTCTATATAAGGTCTAAAACAGAAACCAAACCAGGATGGATTCCACTCATTTAATGTGTTGTGACAGGGCACACATGAAGACTTCACAGTGTCAGGAAGATAGTGTTAAGAGATTCAATTCCTGGTCAAAACTATTTTAAGGATTTGTCTGAGGTTAAAAAAACAAAACAATCACAGAAATGAAGACAGAATGATTATCGTAGCCTTTGATAAAATTCAAGTTAAAAATAAAGTTAAATAAATTATTCATTTTCTTGGTTAAAATATTAAAGGAAGACCAAATGTTTTCCTTTAGTAAAAAGGCTAAGTCTTGTCAGTGTGACATTTCATACTTTTACTTTGCCAAATCAGGACTTTTGGAGTCCATATTTGGCAAATGAACATGACAAGTACAGTAAAAAGTGCACAGAGACCGCACAGTGAGATCAGAACAGACTCATTGAACCCAAGGAGGCTGGGAGTTTGGTCTAAGGTGATTTAAGATCAGCTGAGGTAAGGACAACAAGTCACTATTAGCTACATTGTTGTGTTTTCAGTTCGTTCTACACAAATCCTGATTTGTTGATTTCAGTCTGAAGACTGTGCATCAGGTTCTTGTACTTTTCTCTCTGCTGTGAAAGTTGCTTTCCGTCTGGACAAAAAGTGTCCAGTTGTCGCGTCAGTGCAAATAGCTGGTGTTGTACTGGAAGGAAGCCATGTGGACTCGGTTGCGCAGCCTCTGGACTTCCAGATCCTGGATGTAGTCGTCCTCGTCGTTCTGGACAATGATCTTCTGCAGTTCGCCGATCTCACGCTCCATACGAGAACGCAGCTCTCTCTTCATCTTTAGCAGAGCCTGGGGGAGAAAACATGCAACACCAAGGCTACATTTTTGATTCAACCTAATTCTTGATTGAATTGAAAGAAAGGTGTTGCTTAAATAAAAAAATATTTGTTTTTAAGTCAATTATGTACCTTCTCTTGTGCTTTTTTCCTGACCTGGACCTCTTCTCGCTCCTGTGCAAGTTTTTCAGCCAGTAGTGAAAACTGACAGAGAGATGGGAGTCATTTCATCAGGCAGTGACTGGCGTGTGCTGACCTGAAGGATGCTGCGCCTCACCTGGTCTTTGTAGTAGTTCTCCATGGACTCTATCTGATCCTGTTGGTGTTGCCTCTGGCGCTCCGCCCACTGCTCCCTGGCGTGCGCTCTCTGCTCTCTGAGCCGCGCCTTCTGCACCTCCAAACCTTCCTGAAACAGCTGCCGGAAAACCTGTGTATTCACACACAAACACACAACCTGTGAGCCCTGGACTTGCAGGTTGGAGGTCAGAAAAGGCGTCTGCTGCCTCCTCCTCACCCGCTCCTCCTTAGTGCGGGCCCTCATCATCCGGGCGCGGTGCTGGACGTGGAAGTCGCTGTGGTACTTTTTGCCGCGGGCTACCTGCTGCCTCTGCTCCCTCAGTCGGTTCTGGGCGGACTTCTGCTGCTTGATGCGCTCCTTAAAGTCTCCCTGGAAGATACAACATATTCTTATGAGCGGTCACTTTAATCGAAGTTAATGCGGGGCGGGGCGGGGCGATAATTACCAGCCGTTTGCTGTGCTCTTGGTCTTTGCGGACCAGCTCCAGCAGCAGGTCATGCTTCCTCTGAGCCTCCTCCAGCTGCAAAGTCAAAAAGTGACATTATAAAGCAGACCATTGGCTGTGTGCTGCACTGATGTGCTCCACGTACCTGGTTGGAAACTTTACGACGACGGTGGCTGTTAGAGGACGTGGCGGCGTGGAGTCTGTCCACCTGCTGCATCTGCTGCTCCCACATGCCGCGCAGGGCGTGACGAGAGATGTGAAGGTGAGGCAGCTCGTCCCGTAACATGGGGAGAAGGTTGTTCTCTTTGATCGTCACTAATAAAAAAAAAGACGGTGAATCGCTTACATAAAGGGACAATTATCTACAAATCCATCAGGGTGAGCTGAAACAGCAGCAAAAATAACATCGACTTACTCTGTGGAGCTTTCCTCCTGGGTTCCGGACGCCTCGGTTTTCTCGTTGCAGCCGTGTAAGATTGGGTTCTGTGTTGAGCTTTAGCTTTGGGCGGCGACAGTCTGACCTCTTCAGAGTCACACCCGAGTATGGCCTCTCTGTACTCTCGCTCCTGCGCATGCGTTCAGCACAAACATCCTCACGATTACAGGTTTACGGAACAAAAAAACAAGATACAGACATCATTGCTGCCACAAATGGCAGACTAATCGACTATTAAAAAAGTCTGCAACTAGTTTAATAGTCAATTAGTTGTTTCTTTATATTATATAGAGTCAGAGTGGAGTAAAATTGAAAGTTATGATGGCATTCTGCTAGCTTTTTGGACTATTTTGGTATTAAGGGTTTTTTAGGCTAAGTTGGAGTTTTGCTAATATTTCAGCAACATGCTAGCTATTTTGGCTAATTTCTGGGGGTTTTCTACAGTTTAGGAACACCGTTGAGCAGTACCTGTGAGCATGAAACTTTTGGGATGCAGAAAAGCTGTCACACAAGTAAATACTGAGTGGTGAGTGAGGAAGCGTCAGCTGTTTAACCCTTTAACAACAAATTTTTTCATATCTGAATTATCGGTGTGACGTCATAATGTCCAATATTGGCCGATATTTATCGATAACTGATATTATCGTGCAACACTAATGATGGTTAAAATGTGTGCTGTACATCCAGTTTCCCCATGACTCAATTAGTCAACTATTTGGAAAAAAATTATAGGTGATTAGTCGAGTATTAAAATAATGGTTTGTGGCAGCACTAACAGACATCCACGCAACCAAAAGCAAGTAGTTCTCCAAATGTTTGAAATCGTCAAGTTAAATTACATTTGATCCTTGCAAAGATAAATGAAAACGAGTATTTACAATTTAGAAAAACTCAGATCTGCAATAAAAATATTAGGTTTGGTATGATAAACTGAGTCTTAAAGTGATTTTACAGAAAACTGTCGTAACTACTTACTGCCACTTGGTGACAGTCATACAATATGATGCTGTCACAGCTTTGGAGGAGCAGCTCCTGGTTTTTGAGAACCATTGACTGTATAAATTGACACCTCCCCGGTTATCTGATTGGCCACATGTGGAGATTGACCTACAACACTGACCAATGAGGAACAGCCATAAGCTGTTCTCTGAAAACGCGCTTTGCTTTTTTTAAAAATAGATTATCTCTTTCAGGATCAAACTGATCCCTGTTTTGCTCTGAAACAAAGATGCCCTCTGGCCAATCAACATCAAGGGTATTAAATCTGCTAAAATAACCCTTTAATACAGTCTGCCTGCAGTACAACAGTAAATGTCAGCTGAGTGGAAGAGCCTAATAAAAAAACAAGCATTCAGTTCTGAGCTGGTGAACTCCTGCAGGTTTTTGCCTGTGGCGAGGATGACTTGCATTTGTGCAACATTAGAGGGGGAGGCGCAGAGAAATCGCATCAGAGGAACATCAGTTTTTTTTCTACAAGTGGTTCCAATCTGAACAGAACCAGGAGCTGAAAACCAACAGCAGCAGCTTCCATGTTCAATTACTGAACTTTGCAGAAAGACGTTACTAACTTTGACCCAACAGAAGTTAGAAGCAGCTGTGTGTGTGAACAGCAGACACTGTGGAGCCACTGTAACTCACAGCTTTCTGAGCGTCGAGGCGAGCCTCCAGGAGCTCCGCTTGCTGCTTTGCTTCATATCTTTTCAGCTCCTCCTCGTAGGCATCACTGTCCAGATACTGAGAGAGAAGAAGTACAGCTGTGAGCGAGAGGACACAAAGAATGAAGCAGCCAAGAACTGATACTTTGGTGTTCCTGTTTAGGTCTTGATATAAAGGTTCCCTCATTTTTTTTTATAAAAATAATAAAAAATACACAATTTCCCCTAAAAAAAAGAAAAAAAAACAGTCAAAAGATACCAGAAAAATGAGTCAGCCAAAAAATTACTTTCAAAATAAATTGGCTGTTTTTTCCTTCTTTATCAGGAGTGTGGGGGCTCCTCCTTTGAGGAAAAACTAGGGCTTGGTTGATAAAATTGATCAAATGGATCTGAATCGATCTAATGCATAAAGCTAAAGTCTGCTAGCTTGATGCTAAAGTACAATGGGGTTTCCAATTGGACGACTAATGCTAACGCTAGGTTCACTTACACATACATTTTGGACTAAATGAACATCATTATAAACTCACAGGCATGAATTTTCCAAACTCTTTAAAGGAAATATTTTTTAAAATAACTATTTGCGGTCAAAAACGCTGTTTTGTGCTCATACTTTCTTCTTCTCTGGATTAAGATGTAATGCTATAGCGCTATCACCACCTAGTGGCCAAACTGAAACGTGACGCGCCCTCCAGGAGAGGCAGTTGTTGGAGCTTCTCCGCCTGAGAATCCTTGTAATATTGTATGCCATTATCAATATCTCTATAATTTCACCAATATATTTTACAGAACATGAACTGTATCAGATTAAAAGGAAAATCTTCCTAACATACATAGATGTATTTTTAAACAAATGTGTCTAAATCTGTAAATTAAATTGAATTGAATTGAGAAGATCGAAATAATTTTTAAAAAATTGAAATTTAATCGATCTACGCTCTGGTAAATTAAATCAATTCTGGAAATTATTGGTGATACTCTAGGAAAAACACACAAAAAAAAACAGGGAAAACATTTGTTAGATTTACGCCCCTGGTGTCAATACCTCACTAAACTGAGATGATCGGCACGGCCGTTTTCCTCTAGTTGAGCGATTTGCCGTCGCTGCGTTCATCCGACTGTCATCCTCCAGGCTCAAGGCTTCTTCCACAGCCTCCTTTAACTGTCTGTGTGCAGAACGCTGATCTCCAAGAGGAGAGGAGCTCGAGGAGTGAGAGTCTGGAGAAGATTCTTCTCCATGTGTTCCTGAAAACAAGAAAAGTTTAGCTTGTTATGGCTCCTCTCAGCTTTCATGTTTTCCTGTAGTGCAGATGTACCTCCATGCTGTCTGTGAGTCCTCTGAGGCTCCTGCTGCTCGTCCTCTCCGAACTCTCCGCTTTCACCTAAAACTCGCCTGAGCATCTACACAGGAAAAAAATGACACACTTAGAATCTGACTGTTGCTACACTCAGCTGATTGTGTATAAAGACACTCAGCATTCACACAGAGATCAACAAAAGCAGACAAACTTCGTCGAGTTCTTCCAGTCGATGGGACAGTTTCTCTGAAATGTGGTGCAGCTCTCGTTCTGCCCGCTTGTTCCTCTCTTTGCGGGAGGACAGAGGCTCTTCCAAACCGTCTGGAGTCATTCTGGATTTTCTTAAAGAGAGGAGATCACAGACAGAAGTAGTTAGAGATCGATGGCAATAATTAGGAGTCAACAGGGCCAGTAACCGATATTTGGAACCAATATTCATTTGAAGTATAAATGAAAATATCGGAATCAAGATTTAAAATGATATTAACTTTGATTATTTAAAAATAAGTACATAAAAAGGCAAATAGGAGAACAGATAGTATAATCACACAGCACACAGACAATTAATTTTACTTTAGTATTACCCAGAGCTTTTTCTGCTGCTGTGCCTCATCTCCCTGAGCATCCAGCTGTGATCTCCTTCTTCCTCTGTATCTGGTGGAGACGGGCTGCTGGCTGTCATCTCGTCCTGCAGGGTGAGGAAGAGCACGTCCGGCTGCGTCCGAAAAAGCACCTTCCTCTGGCCTCCGTTGGCCGGCTGTGGTTTGGTAGAAAGGAGTAGGAGATATAGTGAGTTTTATAGTCGGGAGCCGATGTACAGATCAAAACTTCATCACATGCTGCTTGAGAGGCCTGACAGAAAACTAGTACAACAACATTCCACATGTTCCATGTGCACTCATGCCTGCAGTGGAACTGGAAGAAGCCGCACCCTGCTGTCGTCGTACCTGCTCTGCCGCTCTGCTCCTGTGCTGGCTGGAGGACGACTGCTCACTGGCAGCTGGGGATCAAACAATACAATGAAATTAGGATCTTTTTAATAACAAAAATAACCATCAGATCACCTGAATTCAAAGGATCAATCCACTAACATCCATCCTGACTCACCTGGAGAGTGGCAGACAGCAGGAGAATGAGTTCCGTTGGTGAGCGGCTTCGAGGTCTGGAAACAGAAAGGACACATTTTTAGAACTCTCTGAGCTTGAACAGTTTCTAACAGAAAAGCCAAAAAGTAAATATATATATGAATCATAAATGTTTTTACTTTTTTGGAGTTTAAATTTATGCACAAGATGTTTTAAAGATTTGCCAGCTTGTAGTAGAACTGTGGTCAATTTGATGTCCAGCTCAACTTTTACTCATAATGACAGCAAAGTCTTATGTAATAATACAGTAAAGACACAATAGATAAATAAATATTCTTTCTTGAGTTAGGCAACAGAAACATTGTGTTGTTCCTTCTCCCCCTTGTCAAGCCAAAAACTTTTGGGTTGTGAGAAAGGCTTTTAGGAAGTTTGTAGACACTTGCTAAAACTAGCTTTTATTGTTTACAGAGCTTTCTGAAAGCAGCCAGTCAAGTGAGTGACTTCAGACACGCGTCTGAACTCATTTCTGTGGCTCATTCTAAAGAAATTCTTGTGTAAGAGCGGCACTTCCCACTGCAAGCAATTTCACGTTCAAAATGATGAGTCAGCAAGATGACTGAGAGAAAGTCATATGATGCCAAGATGAACACCAACAATAAAAGTAGTCTAATGAGAGCGACGGCTCTGCTTTGGAAGTAAAACACAAATATTGTCAGATGTTCGAACATGCAGGAACTCTGCATGTTTGAACTACTATAATGTTTGCATGTTTGAGTCAGGATGTGACTTTAGAGCACACAAAGAAAGGTTTAGTCCTCATGCTGTGTTTGTGAGGATACCTGAGTTTTGGCAGAAGCAGGACCCTCCTCCTCCTCCTCCCCCTCCTCCTCCTCCTCCTCCTCCTGCAACCGTCTGCTGCCGGCCGCTGCAGGAGGGTGACTCTGTGACCGGGTGCTGGATCCGCGGCTGTGCGGAGCGGAGCTCTGGTTTGGCGGCTGCAGAGCAACAGCTGAGGGGATCTCTGACTCCGGCTGCTCTCCGGGTGCAGCAGGAGAAACGGTGTCTGAGATTTGACGGAGAAAAAAAATTAAAAGAATTTAAAAAAACAGTTGCTACCCATTTTCCAACTCAGGTCCATTCAGATTGATGAAATCACAGAAGAATTTTATAAATTCTTTTAACTTATTCCAAAGTTAACTTTGACTAGTTATAGGATTGACTGGGCAGAGAATCGAACCCACTATCCTCCCATCATGAGACGACTGCCCTACCACTGCACCACGGCCGCAGCCTATCTCTCGATATATTAATACACAGATGCGTCAAATCCAAGGGATGTCAAAGGTTTGCAAAGCTGAATATAATTCTAAGTCAGCTGTAGCTTCAGCGGATGCAAAAAAGTTAAAAGCATATCAGAGTGGAAAAGTCCAATAATCCAAACCAAGTCTGCTTAATTTAGTCCGGATCGAGTACTAAATCTTGTATTTGGTCTGTATTTAGACTAGGCCTGCCACGATGAGTCGATTAGTCATGACTATTACAATAGTTGACGACTAATATAATAGTCGACAAGGCGTTTGTTTTTTTAACCTCAAAATAACAGTGTGCGCTTTCTAATGCCGCGTCTCCTTTTGTGTGTGACACACATGCGCAGTAGTGCTAATCTGGGTCAGTAGTGATGTCATAGGAAGTTATAGGAAGACTCTGGTACCATAACAACACACCAACGGAGCTTGGAAGTGGGGAACAAAGAATAAAAAGAAAAAAGTGTCTAATGCGATCTCAGCACTAGTGATGTGTGAGCAGTAGGCTAATGATGAAGATGGATCATTTTGAAAGATCATATTGTTTATATACATATGTATATCTGTTTATTTAAAATTTAAAATTCTAAAATTTTAATATTACCTACCTTAAAGCTTTTTTGCACACCCATAATGTAAATATCTGCACATAGTCTGAATACTATTATTGAGATTTGCTCTTAAATTGCACAATTCTTTGTATATATTTTTACATATTTTTATACTTTATATTACGTCTTGCTGCATTTCTTCTGACAAATTTATTTTTGCACTGTAATGGTTGCTGCAATTTCATTCTCCTTGTGAAAATGACAATAAAGGCTATCTATCTATGCTAACATTAGCACAAACGGACAGTATTTTAAGTGTAAAGATGGTTAAAATGTGTATTTTATATCCAGTTTACACATGACCCGATTAGTCAACTAACCAGAAAAAGCAATCGGTGATGAGTCGACTAATAAAATAACTGTTTCTGACCGCTGTCATCCAGACGTTTCTGTTTGAACCAAAGCTTGTAATAATGTGACTAAAGACTTCTTCAGAGTGAACTGGAGTTCAGTCTGATTAGAAATGAACCGAGACCACCTCTAAAGTTGGGTCTGAGAGCGGTCCCGGTCTAAAGTATAGTGGTCCCCAATCCCCAGTCCGTGGACTGGCACCAGTCTGTGGGTCACAAGTTATCGAGCCGCAGACAGAAAATAATAAATAAATGTGCTAACTTAGATTATGTCCTTTTTGCTTACTTTCTGATCCTGAAGAAAGTTTTATTTTAAAAGACTTCCTGATTCTGTTCACACGATCCGTCTGGGCCATGTCACTTAAAGCAGCTAACTGTATGGGTACCTGTATTGCTAAGCTAGTAGCTCAAAGCTACAAAAGTACCAAAAACCAAACAATAAAACATATTTGGAGAGTTTATTCGGTGAGAAAACAGACTCGAGTTTACTTTAAGAGAACCAAATCTGTCCAGTCTGAACACGTCCTCAGATTAGAGGACAGAATACGAGCACAAAAGGAGAACGAAAACTTAAAAGGGGCCCACCATGGCAGTGCGTGATGACAAAAGTATTTTGGTTTTTACCTTGTTTGCCAGTAAAGTTGCGCGCTGAGACTCCCAGTCCGATGAGCTCATTGGTGGATTCTACTCCATCAGCAGAGCAGGAATGGAGGGACGGTTTACTGGACTGAACAGCAGATCTAAACAGAAGAGAACGATGTGACAACATAGATTTAATCAATATACTAAATTACCAAAAAAAAAATAAAAACATCTACAGTGATCTTGCAGCTTATTGTGTGGGGGAAAAAAAAAATTTGGTGTTATCCAGCTCTATTTTTTATTTTCTTTCATTTTTTCTTTTAGTTTCTAATTATTTTCTATTGTAAAAGAATTCACTGTAGTCTTTTAATTATAATTTTTCAGTTTTTAGTAAAAATTTTAAAAACTATCATTTTTAAGACATATTTTCGGCAGAAACTTGTTAGAAATTTGAGTTGTGGGCAGAACTTTAGGCACAGAACTTAGCCTCGGCTAATTTCCCATCATCCCTTTGTTTACATTCTCTCCTGCTAACCGATAGGAGCTCAAAACCCCAAGCTAACATTACCGTAACAAAAAAAGGTGAGCAATATCAGAGCTATCCAGATTTCAGCTCAGACTTGGAAAATTAAGATGTTATTGGATCTATTTGTCTGCAGGATTCAGATTTGTAGCCGATATTTGTGTGCGGGCCCCCCCATCGCAGTTGCTGTGTCACAGCTAAAAGCTTTGTCAAACCCCAGGTTTTCATCTGCTCCTGATTAATCATGATGATTCTAAAATATTCCTTATTTAGAATATTTTATGAATTTATTTAATTAACCATTAAAATTGACACTGTGGCCAAATCATTACTCAGTCCAAATGTTGTGTAAATACGTGCATTTAAGATGAATGATATAATCAAAGATTCAGCAGTTTTGCAATAGTCTTACTGTTTCCTAACTCATAACTGATGTTTTTTGTGGAATGGAGATAAATTTAAGATGAACTGAAGACAGTCAGTTATTATTGATCTAAAAAAGAGATTCAAAGGTTGCGCAGGAGACAAGAGCTGCCTTAAACAGCTTAACCTGCTGACTTTCCTAAAGTGTGGTGTAAAGCCAACGCCAACAATCTTTCATAAATTAAGACATTTCTCTGTAAATAAAAAAATGCTTTGTGTTCCGGTTTTTGTGGTGGGACTCACTCTCCACCAGATGACAGGGAGACTCCCTCCAGCTGTGTCTCCGTCTGCTTTGTGGCACAAGCACTCCCCTGTTCTGTGTTTTCACTGTGTTCATCCTCCTGGAGAACGTCCTTCAGCTCCTCTGCACAGAAAAGCAAAACCAATCACTCAAGGAAAAACAGAAATCGGAAAGAGTTTTGGATTCCTCTACCCTAGAAAAATGTAAAATCTTCACAAAAAAGTTTTATCACAAAAAAATGTAGTATTTTACTGGTTTATATCAAAAATGACAAAAATGTGAAACATACAAAAATTCCCTTTGACATTGAAATACAACACTGGTATCTCTATATCTAAAAGTTTGGGGGAAAAAAGAAGTGCGTAAAAAGGCTTTATATATTAAAATAAATAAATAAAAAACTGAAGGAAAAAAAACTCAGGATAAAGTAAAATTCTGAATAATAAAGGTGGCAACAATAGCAATCTGCTGGATGGTTCCACAGACGACCAAAGCCTCGATAAAAACTACACTAGACCATATTTTAATTTTTACAAATGAATTCCAACCACAAACTCAATGAAAGCATATTTTGAGTTATTCTGTAGGTTGTCAGCTCTCCATCCGTGTCCAGATGAATCAGCATCAAAGTCACATGAGGATTTCTCTATGACTTTAGCAACGTGAGGAGGAGAGTAGTTTAGCAGAAAATACACCAAGAACTCCACAATCTACAATGTGAGCTTATTTGCTTTATAAGGATGTAAAATCCTGAGCTGCCTGTACACCGATTCACAGACATGTTACCACATAAAAACGTGAGGAGAAAGAGATCAAAGGGAAGAAAACAATCTTTGTTTACCTGAATTCTGTGATTCTGCATTGATCTCCTCATTAAGATATTCTAAAAGACCATCAAAGATTTCCAGGAGATTCTGGATGGACTCTCTGTCTCCTCGGACAATATTCTCACCTAAAATATAGTCCAAAAAAGAAAGTATCTTTTCATGATATAGTAAGTGTGCACTTTTATTGTAACGGTATAGTTGGAAGAAAAGAAAATCCCATCTACTATTCAGTGTTCGTTGTAGCAAAGAGTTGTGTTGTACCTGTGATGTGTGAGAGGCTGATCTGCAGATAATCCAAAGACAGAGAATCAATCACTGACTGGACGTTGTGGATGTCGTCCTCTTGGCTGCACGGAACTGCAATATAATCTAAATGGAGGACAGATCAAATATGAACTGTTGAAAACCCAAATACTAATAAAGTCAGATAGTAGCCTGTGCAAAATGACTAATGGCGGCTAATTTACGCTTTTTTTTTGTTTGTTTTGCCTGATTTAGGATTATCTTTCAGTTTTTTGGGCCAATTTCAAGTTCACACGATGGTGTTAATGGTTGAAAAGATTACAGTAATTTAAAGATCATAAACACTGGAGCTCCGATATTAAAGGGTTAAGCAATGCAAACGGTCAGATGACTAAAGCTTTATTTTGAAGTTCCACTCCAATCATTTAATAATCGATTGTAAAAGCATTCCCAGAGGTCTTTTAATCATGATTATGTCGACTTCAGCTAAAAATCATTTAAAAAAAAAATTAAGTTGCTTTCTAGAACAGAATTTCTTCAGATTCCCAGGAGTTAATCGCCTCTGCTGGGAGCCAGATAGCAGGTCAGACGAGGAAAATGAAGACGTTAATGGATCTGCTTGTCTAAAGGTGGATCTATCAGAAAAGAACAGAGCAGGGAGACTTTGGCCCGCCTATCTTGGATGCTGCATCACAACTGAGAGTTTTTTTTGCTGTTGTTTTTCTGCTCCTGATCCATCATGATTTGAATAAAGAAACAATCAGAAATTCAGTTTTAATCTTAAATTATTTTCTATATTTCCTCCATCATAAAACAAAAAGCTACAAGAACATGTTACTAGCACATCTTTCTCCTTGGAGTGGGTCTATACATCATTTACAAACAGTTGCAGCACAGTACAAATCACTCCATGAGGTATATGACTACAGTACCCATAATGCAATGACAATCCATGCACAGATTATGAAGTGGACTGTCTAATTTTCTTTAATTTAAAGATTTTAAGGACAATTTATGGCCAAAAAACATGCTATGGTTGATTTAGTTCTGATTTTATTGTGGTTAGTAAGGCTTACAAATGTAGTGCTGCTGACATTACACTACCAACTATGTTTGCTCCAGAATGATAATCCAATGCACCACCAATCCAAAAAGTATAAACTATTTTATATTTAGGGGGAAACACGCTATTTTTTTATTTATGTCTATGATTTATTCATGAAAACAAACTATAGTTCATTATTATTTATTATAATAGTAACAATAACACAACATAGATACAAATAAGGGCTGTAATTTCCTACAGGGTGAAGTGAGACTCATATTTGGTTATCCAATGAGAATTTGACCCAGATGGGTCTTTTTGGTTGCACACTCGCTTGGTCTGGATAGATTTATAGCATTCAAGATAAAAGCAAACTCTAAAGAAAGGATTAAACTATAAAGTATTCAGCTTAATCCAGCACACATTATGTCTTCTAACCTGGAACCTTCTCCCCGAGGATGTTCTCGTACAGAGAGACAAAAACATCTGCATTACAGTCCATCATTTTCCTCAGCCTCAAGCTCAGGTCACACTTGCGGAGTAGATCGTTTGCCACATCGACCCAGTCTGTGGGCAAAACGCAAAGTCATGAAAAGTCCTCCAGGGAACAGAGCAAGAATGAACAGACAATTATTACAAAGGTAGTAAAGGTCAAACAACCAGACAGTGGGGATTCAGGCAGAGTGTTTGCTGTAAAGTCACAATAACTATATTTATCTATTGTGAAATTCCTCTGTGGTATTTTAATCGTTATTATGCAAGTTTTTAGCACAGAAAACTAGCATTTTAAGACATATTTTGCTGCGCAGCAATAGAAGAAATTTTCCTCTGCATTGTGGGTGGGATTGCCAGAAGTAACCCTCCGCTGATATCCCAGCATCTCTTTGTTTACACTCTGTCCCGCTAGCTTACAGACCCTCACAACCCAAAGCTAACATTACCGGTTCAGTAAAAATGACGAGCAGAATGGAGCAGAGCAAGTAGACTTTACCCCGCGAATTTCCTTTTTTTAATGTCATAAATATAAACTTTATCAAACGGAGCGTTTTATCTGCTCCGATTTAAATACAGAAACACTCAGAAATGCACTTTATATAATTAATTGGAGTACGTCTTGAACACATTCCAATAGTTTGAGTCATTGCATAAACATTGCCCGGTTGCTCTGTCACAGCTTTGCTTTTAAGTGATTTTTTTTTCTTTTCAAACTGTCCATTATTGCATTTTCTATTATTGGGTTATTATGACTCGTTTAAAGATTACTAAGCGAGTAATGTTTACAAGAACCTGTTAACTTTTTGACTTGGCACAAAATGTTTGAAACAACTGAAAAGTAGCTAGCTGATTACGACAATGTCGTCAAACAGTCACACCGCGGGAGAAACGAGAATGGCTGAACTACACCTTTAAAACATCAACTTCTTCCTCGACAAAAGGCAGAAGTGGTGTCAGGTTCGGGGGAAACAGGGAAGAAGCCAAAGACAACCAGCAGCTAACGTTAGCTGACACTTAGCGTTTGGTCGCTAGCTTTCAGAAGACAGAAGCGCACTCACTTGTTTCTCCATCCTGGGTTCCCATCAAACAACTACCAGAAAGAGGTACTGCGGGGCTTCAAAACAAGTTATTATTGGAGAAACCGTGTTAGAGAATCCAGACCAGAGCCGCAATGGTCGGTGTTGTTATGAGTTTCAACCTGAGAGGAAGTTCCAAGTCCTTGTTCAAACCGGAGCTTTCGTTTGATTGGCTACAAGCTCTCCCTTTGTTTGCGGAAATCAGATCACGTGAACCTACATTGCCCTCTACTGGTCACCACGGATATTACAAGCTTTCAGTCAGAGCTGAGAGCTTTCTGAAGAATTAAAACTTTGCATTGCTCTAAATTCACTCTTATTCATCAAATAATATATAGAAGTTTTTTAAACATCAATTATTTAAGGTAATGTGACATTCTTAATTGGCAATTTAGTTTGCAATTTGAAATTAAGTTAAGTAAACAGCAGCTGGATGACTGCGCATGGGAAACCAGGGTTTATTTCCCAGGGAGTGTGATGAGCTTCATCCAGTGTAGGTCTCTTCACACTACTGCTTAACTATGTAGCCACAAGGTAACCCACCTGTGTGGGTCAATACAAGGTTGTTTCAAGAAGGGTATCCTGCTTAAAACTCTCTCCCAAACCAAAAGTGTGAATCGATGGAAGCTGATTTGCTGTGGTGACCCGTGAGAGGACATGCTGAAAGGTGAACAACAACAACATACAATATTACTTTACCCTCGGGAAACTGGAGGCAGGAAATAGAGTCCTGCTTGATTAATTATTGAAAGAATTAAAATCTAACCAACATTTTCAAAAAGTTGATTTTTATCTACTGTTGATCACAAAAAGGGAGTGAAAAGGATCTTTTGAAACTCACACATTTAACTCAGTTATTTGTTTGCCAAGCTGACTCTCTTTTTCTTTCATTAATGCAGCAGAACTGTTTTTTTCTAATGAAAATGGGCTTGAATCCTTCATAAGTCAGCATTAAAACCTTCAACTCTGTGAAGTACGCTGCTCTTCTCTCCTTTAGCTTCCATTGATCACAAAATCATGAATTCAGTGATCAGTTGAAAGGGTCTTAATGCTTTCAGTGTGATAGACCACAACGCATTGCACTTTAATGATTTTTCTTGTAGGGAAAACAATGTATTTTTTTATTTTATAAACCTTATAATTTTTCATTATCAGAGCACATTGGATTCATAAGCAATTTTTGTTTTTTCATATTTAGTAGATTTTGTGAAATCAGTGACATTATTATTTGCCGTTAAAAAAAACATGAAAGTAGTGAGCATGGTGTTCAAACTGCTTTTAAAACCTCAAGCACTAAGATTGTCTCATACAATATATTTCTTTAGTAGTTGGAGAGTAGGAAGGGAGTTTGGACATAGCCGAAGTCTAATGAAGGAGGATCTCTGTCGTGACCTCAGCAGGATGCACCTTTGACTGCTGAGTTACAGGGGGAGGTTCTGAAATGATGGAGCCTGCAGGCGCAGACCGCTGGGAGCAGATCGCCATCTGTTGAGACAACTTAAAAATGACCACCAGTACCTGAATGAGTCCAGTCTGCCAAAGGCTTTCATAGCGTGACCTTTATTACAAAGAAAACAATACTTGAAAGCTTTAAAAATGCAACACCACGTACAATTATAAAGAGCCTGCAATTAAAAGGTCAATAAATATGCAGGAAGACAAATGACTCAAACATAGTCACAGTTTTAAAATGGGTTAAAGAGAAACTGCAAACATGAATGTACTGCCTTAAGTTAAAATTACGCGACAAATAATTAAGATTTAAAAAGTACATTTTAGTCTTAATGTGGAGTCTAAAGAGACGCATAGATATCAGATCCTGTCGGCAGTGACGCGTTGGGAGAGCCAATATTCATCCTTGTTTACTTTCTCTACAGATCTGTTAGTGTTGAGCTGCCCACAGTGTGTACAGTGATGGTCAAAGGAACTCTGATACTTCAGGAAAAATCCTGTCACGTTACGAGCTTCACTTCACATTTACTGCTGGCCAAGAAACCACACAGTCCTTGTTTTTTTTCTTTTGTTGGGTCAGGCATGCAGGGTGAATGCAAACAGGGAGGTGGTTACACCTGTCCAGGTCCTCAGAGTAGGAACACGTGTGACACCAAATTATAATCTTTTCAGTTATCTATAGAGGAGTAGGGATTCACTGAACAGGAAAGAAGTGGTTTCTGAAGGCGTAGATATCAAACATATCTTTTTAAAGGCTGGTGATGGTCCTGATCGATCCTGCTGCAATGGAGCTTCATGTGTGTCTCTTCATGTGCAGAGCCAGGTGGTCAGAGCGGGAGAAGGCCCTCTGACACAGCAGACACTCGTAGGGTTTTTGGCCTGTGTGCTTGCGGAAGTGACGCGTCAGTTCATCTGAGCGAGCAAACTTCCAGCTGCAGCCTTCCCAGGAGCAGTGGTACGGCTTCTCTCCTGTGGAACAGAGAATGGAGAGAATGACAGATTGGAAATGGCTTTAGATCAGGGGGTGTCAAACCACAAGGCCCGTGGGCCGCATCCGGCCCCCAGATGGTTTAATCCGGTCCAGTCATAAAGAGAAAAAATATAAGGATGCTGAAAAAGCAAGTTTCTAGCTCATTCCTGTGGCGAGTTATGATTATTTAAAGAAATTGCTGCTATGTGCAAGTCTGCCAATAGGGGAAAAGAAATACCGGCAAAACAAGAGATCAAGAAATAAACTGTAAAGGCGTGCCACGTCTGGATAAGATACAGTTCAGTTCCCTGCCAGACTCAGTGCTGTTAAGTTGCTATCACAATTACCAAATTGTCACAAAATATTAATAATAATAGCCCTAATAATAATAATAATAATAAAATAATAATAATAATAATAATAATAATAATAATAATAATAATAATAATAATAATAATAAATAACAACAAGTAATTAAGCTACTCGGTTGTTTGAGGGATTTCTTTCGAACTGAGTAAAAAAATAAAACCAAAGCTACAGATGATAAGTTGATTAGAGGTTATTTTGCTATTTTGTTACTGGTTCAGCCCATTTGAGATCAAACGTGTTGAACCAAAATGAGATTGATAACCCTCCTTTAAATGATTTTATGTGCGTTTGTGTGCTTGTTGTGGTCACCTGTGTGAGTGCGGAGGTGAGCCTTCAGATGAGAGCTCTTGGTGTAGGTTTTAGTGCAGCCTGGGTAATCACAGCTGTGAATGGCGGGCCTCTTTTTCCCCGTCGACCTTCTGCCGCGCCTCCCCTCCATACCAGCGGGGGGCAGTGGTGGTCGGATGAGCAATGGCTGCTGCTGATGGGGCAAATGAAGTGAGGCCTGGCTGTGGGTATAGTCGCGGAAAAGGGCTGCATTTTGACTGAAGTGGGCTGCGTAGCCATAGTGTCGAAGGTCAGGGTTCACGGCTTGTTGCGGAACGAATCTGTTGTCTGGGATGGTTACCATGGAGACGGGCTGCTGAGAATAGTATGAGCTGAAGTCCCATGATGCGACCTTGCTGAAGCTTTCTCTGCTGGGTCTTTGCAAGCCTCCTCCTTGAGGAAAGTCAAACAGATTCACATTGTGCATAACTGGAAATGTCTGTCCTGCTTGGTCCTCGTAGCCATGCGGGTACAGCTCTGGATGGACAGCTGGGGGTCCAGAGGTACTCAGGAGCTCAGCCCGGAGTCCCTCGCTGTTCACCTGCAAGCTCTCCGCAATGGGTTGCTCCTTAAACGGGCTCACACCCGCAAAGGTCATGTCTGCTTCAGCCTGTGTGAGCTGCAGAGAGTTCAGAGGGGCGTTGAGCTCGGGTGAAGAGGTGTTCCATTCAGACAGTAAGAACTCAATGTCCCAGGATGCTTGGCTCTCATCTTCCAGCAGCTCCTCTGTTACTTCCTGGCAGAGCTGAGCCTGACCAGAGCTACCAGCTGAGCGTTTTCCCAAGTCCAGAGTTTGGGAGTCATCCGACTTCCACACCTGGTTTGAGGGTCAAGAAAAGACAAAAAGGACAAGTTCACATAGATCCAGATCAGAAACACTTGTTTTCTTTGAAAAACAAGAAAATATCCCTGACTTATAAACAAGTAGCCACTTAACAACCTCCTGCTAATTCCTGGAGTTTGGATTTCTAAAACCTTTTCCTTCCAACTTTTTGACATGTTCTCCAAACATGGAGAACCCCATCAGGTCTAATGATGTTTGGCACTGATAAGAAACATTGCAGCTTTATTTAAGAAACACGCTTTCTAACAAAACAATAATAATCTGTAAATTGCTTTACATAAACAACTGAAATCCATTTTTAGGAGTGGTTCTTCACGTTAACTAAAACTGTTGACTTTTTTTCTTACTTTTGTTCTTGAACAATCTTGAGAAACCTTAAACTCCATCCATGACTAATTAGTGGATTAAAAAAAGTATTTTATTAGAAGTTTTTAAAGGCAAAACAGTGTGCACTTCAAAGATCCTCAGCTTTGAGGAGGACATTGATAACGAATTTTGAAAAGCAGCAAAGACCAACTGAAAACCTGGACTGTCCCCTTGTAAATTATTAACAAAGTATCAGGAGGAGTTGTGTTTATCAAGTAAAAATGAAGTGAAATTATAAATCTATTGAATGCTCCAGCCTTTGTGTCAGATCTGCTCCAGATGATCGGCAGAAGTCTGATACTCACCTCCATCTCCTCTCTAGAGAAACTGAGGCTGGAGAAGGAGCTGAAGGACGGGAGGCCAGCCTGGGTCGCAGCCATGAAGAACCTCGACGGAGCCGCAGGTAGATCAGCAGTCCGGTCTCTCCCTTTTTACATCCCCAGTGTGCTGCTGTGACAGAAAGCCGCTGGTTCCTGGTCAGACTCGGATCTGCTCAAAGCTCCAGGCCAGAGAGTGGCGCTTCTTTCAGCTCACCGCTATCTCTCTCTCTTCTTTCTTGTCTATCGCTGTCAGCTGTTAGTCTGACTTCAAATCTCTCTTTTTCATGTAGGTTTTGACCGTTAGAAGGAGGAGCATGAGCGTGAATAAGTTTGTTGTCTCCTTTTTTTTTTTCTAAAGTGTATAATCTCCACTCTCTGCCTAACATTTTATCATGTGCTTTTTGGGAAACTCTTGTTCATCTCACACTTACTATGAGGAATCTACAAGATCAAAACTGCAGATGTGTTTTAATCAATAATTAAATTATACTTGGGAGTCCTGGACCCAGAAGCTGATTGATCACACATGAATGTTGTTCTGAAGGAAATAAATAATATTCCAAAAAAAGAATGTTTTTATAAATTGAAAAATTAAATTGAAAACACAATTACATTTCATAAATATATAAAGCTACAAATATTTCAAATGGATATCATAAATGAAACTTTTTTTTGGCTTAGTTTTCATCTTTATGCCAGAATTAACCTGGTTGAAAACACACCGTTTTAGAATGGCCTTTAATGCTCAGTAATTGGTGGAATTTTATTTTTATTTGTTTTATTGTATTCTTTTTTTAATCTTTTATGTATTTTACTGCAGACTGCTTTAGTAATTTTATGCTGTTTTTATATTTTTTTCTTAATTTGTCTATTTTTTAAACTTTCTTCTGTCTTTTATTGTGAAGCACATTGATATGCTTAAGGAGTTGTAAAGTGCTATATAAAGTTTATTCGTTCATTTTTTAACACCAGAACTCCAGTGTTTATATTCTTTGATTTACTGTAACTTTTCAACCGTTAACACAATCAATGTAATTCCAGTAGATTTTGAAGAAGAAAAGCGCTGCGAGTCTTCAGAGTCTTCTCCACAGACAAACTTTTTTTAACATTTGATTGTAATTTGAATAACGAGGATCTTATAGATTTTTTTTTTGTTTTTTAGCTTTAAGGTCTCTCTCCATTTCTGGTGAGGAACGAGCAGCTTCTGAGAAGACCTGCGTGTAGAAGGTGATTAAGCCTGCCTTTCTGATTATCTGCCCTCACCGCGTAAAGACTGACTGCTGTCTCCTCAGAGATAAAGCTGCTCTGACTCCTGCTGATGCTCGACGACCTACTGCCACTGATAAAGACCCCCACCGTGCACTGGTGACCGCACAGCTTCTGCAGCAGGAGGGAAGGAGCGTGATGACCACAGCATGTGTGATTCCTAAAAAACACATTCATGGACTTCATTTGGAGGAGCAGGAGGAAGCTGACTCCAACGAGATGCATTCTGTCATGTTTGATGCTTCCGTTTCTAATGAGCTCTGAATGTTTGATAGTGTAAATATTCTGCACATTCACTTTATTACATTTGTGTCTTTATAATTTCAACAATAAATGGAGAAATGTCAAAGAAATCTCTGCAGAGAAGGATAAAAATGACAGTGGATTTTAGCTTCGTAAAATAAATAAATAAATCTTAAAATTTTAACACAAAAAATTCTGTCCTTCTTCAGTGGCGGTAATCTGTCCCTATACTCTTCATGTTTGTTATATTTGGAGGATAATACATTTTTTTTTTAAATCAATAATAAGTGGAGAAAGCTGATCATTTTTAAGAAAAGTATTAGGTAGTAAATCTTTTCATCTTTTTGCGGTGGGGATCCTCTCTAGTGGGTTCCTATCAGCACATTTCTTCTACTGGGTGCTATTTATAAATCTGCAAAGTAAAAGTTTGGTTATTTGGCATATTTTTAAGGATAAATAAAACGGGTCACAGTTTTCATATGCATGTTTTTACCTTTTAAATTAATGCATAATTTATGTAACATTTAATAACTAAATATTTTGTTATCAAGCAAAAATATTTAATTTTAAGCTAAATATGTATTTCGAAATTATATATTTAGCTTACATACGATATATTTCTTATTATGAAAATTAAATATTTAGTTTGGAAAATAAATGTTAAGTCTTGAAACTAAATATTTATTTTGGAGCTAAATGTATAGTTTGGAGCTTAACGATTAAATCTTAACTAATGTTTAGTTGTTTTTTTTTTTGTTTGTTTGTTTTTTTTTTTACCTAACATTTAATTTTAAACTAAATATTAAGGTCTCGTAACTAAATATTTAGTCTGGAACAAAACATTCAATTATATTACTTAATATTTTGTTTCAAACTAAATATTTAGTTTTAAGAGGCAAGCTAAATATTTATTTGAAAATTAAACATTTAACCTTGACTTAAATTTTTACTACGGAGTTCGGAAATTTTCATTTTTTATTTAAATATTTAGTT
Source organism: Oryzias javanicus (assembly GCA_003999625.1). NCBI lineage: Eukaryota > Metazoa > Chordata > Actinopteri > Beloniformes > Adrianichthyidae > Oryzias > Oryzias javanicus. Next base: position 6,576,856 of record CM012437.1, read on the forward strand.
GGGATCTAAGTATTTAATTTTTAATTCAATCTTTAGTTTTTAACTAAACATTTATTGGGATAATTAAACATGTAATTACAAACTAAATATTTAGTTACAAGACTTAAATATTTAGTGTCAGATCTAAATATTTAATATGCAAAATTATTGTTTATTTTCATAAAAATAAAAGCTCAGTTTATAAACTTAATATTTAATTCTAAAATGAATATTTAGTTTATAATTAAATATACTGTTTGCTAACTAAATATTTAATATTTTATTAATGTTACATTTATAAATACATTAATTTAAAAGGAGAAGAGAAGAATTTGAGAAATGAGACCTGTGATTTCCTTAAAAACATGCTAAATAACCAAAAATATTGATGTTAAAAATTTTAAATGGTTCCCCAAACTTTTTTACTCTTTAAGTTTTTTGTTGTTTTTTTCTAACTGGTCTCCTGACATCCCCCTTTTTTAATTAAAAAATATTAAATTATGTGGTAAAGATGTTTATTTTAGATTACATAATGTTTTGGGTTATGGATCGAGTTTGGAAAAAGTCGATCAGCAGTGTTGTTACGCAGTTGACATAGCAACACGTTGTGTCGTTCAATTGATGAAAACTATGTGATCGAGTTTTACTATTTGGAATTGAAAAGAAAAAAAAAACAACCTTCAATTGGACCTCATCGACCACTCGTACAGGTAAAAACGAACACCTAGAGCTGTGTAGACAGTCAAACAAATTTATTTTTTGTGTGAACTTTACTCACATTTCCTGTATTTCTGTTTGCGTTATGTCAGATTTTCTTTTTGGATTAAAAATAAGTTTTAATTTTTTTGGTTTTTTTTTAGTCGCTGACCTTTATCAGCAGGCGCTGCAACCACGAACCCGTCAAAAGTGAAGATCAGAAGTCACTTTCTTTCTCGGCTTTGCTTCCAGACCTTGGATCTTGTTTGTTTGATTTTGTTCGTCCGCAGATGGAGCCCTCCCTCCCTTGGAGCAGCAGGGGCCTCTGGAACAACCCCCGAGCAGCCGGGAGCCGAGACGACCAGGACTCGATGAGATGTGAGCAGATCGTGACTCAAGAACACTCTAAGATCCCAATTCATTCCTGTTCACACGTGCAGCTCATTCCCCGTTGTGTGAAACATCTAAATCAGGAGTCAGGCTCTTTTACCCCTCTCCATTGTGGCTTCATAGTTGAAGAAAAATAAGACAGTAGCCCTAATTTTTCAAATTTACTGGCATTAATTTAATGTGGATTAGTGATGTATGGCTTATGTTTTTACACAACTGCTGACATTTCCATGTGACTTGGTGTTTAAAAATTCAATTCACTAACTATTCAATTCATATCACAATTTGCGATAGCTAATAAGATATTCTATACATGATATTGCCAAAAGTAAAGATGCAGCCATCCAAATGATCAGAATCAGATGTACTAATCACTGAGCATAGTGCTCATAGTGCAAAGAGGTCACCAGTACAGGCTAACGGAAAAGGTGTAATGATTAAAAAGGTTCATCTAAACATGAACATAAGGTTTTCCAGGCAGCCACACATAGGCGAATGTTAAATAATTCCTGTCATTTTCACAGAAAAAAAACTACTAAAACATTTTTAAAAAAATTAAACCAATATATAGTCTATCCTCTCCTGTCAGAGTGCAGAAGGGTGGAATAAAAAGTCTTGTTCAGTGTGGGGCTCAATTGGCCAGATTGAGGAATCATTTTAAAAATATATCTATCTAATAGTATTTGGGGGGCCCTGCCAAATGTGGAGGATGGCCGGATCCGGCCCGTGGCCGTAGTGTAGTTTGCTTGCGAAATAATTCTCTAGAGAATCCATTTTTCCATCTGGAATATGATGGACCAGTCTCATCTTAAATCAATATACCAGTACAAGTCTCAATTGAAATTTGCTGGTGAAATTTGGTGGAGGAAGGATGGTGTGGGCTTGTTTTCCAGGAGTTGGGCTTGGCTCCTTAGTTCCAGTGAAATTAACTTTGATACCAACACATTTTGGACAATTCCATGCTGCCAACCTTGTGGGAACAGTTTGAGGCGGGCCCTTCCACTTCCAACATGACTGTGCACCAGTGCACCAGTGCACAAAGAAAGGTCCATAAAGACATGGAGGACAGAGTCTGGTGTGGAGAAACTTGACAGAGTCCTGACCTGAACCCCATAAAACACCTTTGGGATGGATTAGAGTGCAGATTGAGAACCAGGCTTTCTTGCAAGAAAAATTAACCTAAATATGGGTGTAAACAAGAATTAATGGCAAATTCTTTCACATTTTAGCTTCATAAACTGTGCATTCAGATTATTCCCATTGCATTTGTGGAGCACCTGTTGTTCTATCATAATACAGGCTGGTATTCTGTAATATTTTCCTTTTTGCTTAGTAATTAAAGAGGAGTGGAGGCTTACCGCCCTTCAAAATAAAAACAAGAGATTCTCAAACGGTAAGTCTGTTTTAGAGGCAAAGATACAATGATTTGTCTCTTCTTTCTTCTTCTCAGCTTATTGCATCCCTTTTTTTTTGTTCAGAAGGACTTGCTGTTCCTCAGAAGTCTGGTTCCAAAGCTTCTTTTTCTCCAGCTAAACAAGCAGTGAAACAACAGACCTTCAGGCCTCAAAGACGCACTGCCGAGGCATGTCGATCTGCAAACAGCTACGTGAGGGAGAAGTTTTGCCCTGGTCCCACACGTATGTTCCTCAAACTGTCAGTCTTAGGTTCTTTCACTGTAGGTTTGTCAGAGGTCAAATGAAGTGTTTTTGTTCTTTAAAGTTACTCTCTTTCTTTTTTTCCATCTCTTGCCCTGCAGTTCACGAATTGCTTCAGTGTGTCTTCAAAAATCCAGATTAAATTAAATTTGAAAGACTAAATTCTGCATTTCCACCAATATTGAACCTCTTGTTTCTCTTCAAGGGGACATGGAGGAGGAAAAGAGAAGGCTTCAAAACATTTTAGCAACAGGAAAGGTGGAGACGCCCGTTTCTCCTCCAGAAACTCCTGCAGCTAAAGACCCAGAGGTGTCAGAGGAGCGCTTCGAGGAAGGTGGGGTTCGTCCTCGGGGGCTAAAACAAGAATTCTGCATGTTCCAGATGGATCAGACCTAAATTCTGCTTTAAATGCGATTCTTCTCTGCAGTGCTGCGCGAAATAGAAGAAAGAAGACAATTTCTAACAGACATGGAAGCTCTGGGTCAAGAGAGGGAGTATGTGGGGATCATCAACGTTCAGATCTCACAGGTAAAATGCATTTTAACCACACTTGAATCATCTTCTGTGGAGAACGTCAGACTTACACCTGTTATAAATCCGTTAAAGAAACTTCAGGAGCTAAAGATGCTGCAGGAGGAGACCAAGAGCCCCAGCTTTTTAGACTCAACCGTAGATGGAGACGTTCAACACAAGAGCACGTCCATCAGCTTCCAATAAATCACTGAATACTGCAACAGGATCAGATGGTGTGAAGCTCTTTATTTGTCTTCCAGTATGAAATCATCCTGCTGTCCTTTGAGAAACCTTCAAAACAGACGAACTTATGACCACAAACACAGTTAAATAACAGACATCCAGGATTTCTTTCCATTTTAAGGCAAAAATATAAATTAATGATTGCATAAAATATCCACAGTCCTGTTCACAAACTCTTCATAAACGTTTTTCAGTTCAGTGGAATGGATCTCCTCATTTCATGAACACTGTTGGACCTGCATCCTCGTCTTCCTGCTGTTACATAAACATGAAACTACAAAGCAGCTAAGGCACTAATGCTGAGCTAGTACTACAAACAAAAGCTTCTATCTGTACAGGGTACCTCACCTTTAAAAGTTTAGTCAGTTCATTCCAAACTCACAGCCTCCAACACCAAGAGACAAACTATAGAAGCAACAGTTTGACACCGAACTCCTTCGAGTTCTGCTCCACTTAGAACTTTAGTTTTTTGGATTTTATTCATCTGAAAAATTAAGATTGCAGCAGTTAAATAAGAGCTCTAAAGCGTGTGCTGTTTGCCTGCAAAGCGTAAAGGCAGCTAGCAGAAGCTTCTCTACAGGCGTTCTGGGAGTCCAGGGTGCAAATAATAAAACGTCAGTTAAAGAGAGGTCGTCCTCTTCCGGGCCTTAAGTTAGTCTTGATAAAAGTCTAAAATCTGTCCGCTTGTTCCTCAGCTTTTCTCCTTCTTGTGGCTCAGCAGCTTAAGAGCTTTGATGGGTTTGAACTTGGCCCCTTTTCTCTTGTGCTGGTCGCTGGTGTCCGGGTCCCTGTGGAAGTCTGACGGGCACAAAGACTTGTTTTCACAGCAGGAAATGAAAAGCAGGAAACACATTTTACTTAAAATTATAATAAGTAAGAAAAAAAAACCTAGGGATGTCCTGATCAGGGTTTTTTGGGCCCATTCAGCCATTTGATTCTGAGTATCAGTAAATATTAGTCCTGATCCGATTTATTTTTTACTTATTTTATACTTGAACAGTTGCAGTTAACACTTCTCTCTGAGGCAGTTAAAGACCCACTCCAATGAAAATTGTGTTTTAACCATTTTCTTGTAGTGTTTTATACATTTTTTAAAGCAATTAAAGTGGGCGGGCCAAAGTCTCCCTGCTCCACTGCATTCTGATGCATCCACTTGTAGACAAATAGATCCATGAATGTCTTTGTTTTCCTTGTCTGAACCTGAATCTGGATCAAAACTGTACAGATTTCTCGCTGTTTTTGTTGCTATGCTAATGTTAGGTCTGGGTTTTGAGGGGCTGTAAGCAGAGGGATGATGGGATATCAGAGGAGGTTTACTTTTCCACAGCTCAGTGGTGAGTTTCTGATTAACTTCTCCCTCTCTACAGAAACTACCTCCTAAAAAAAACGATGGTTATGGTTTAACTTAAAGATGACAACCATAAAACGAAAGGACCACTAGGAAAAACTTTATATCAGATCAAAATATAATTAGAGTGTGACTTTAATTTGGGAATGACAACAGACAGCACTTTTAAAGCCCCATTTATAGAGGTCAACCGCCAAAAAAAGATGGATTTAGGGTTTGGTTACCCTTTAAGCACTAACTGGCAAAAATAGCACAAATATAACTATAAAAATGACTCCCATAAAAAGTTAAAATGCTCTGCAGATATGTAAACAAATAAGTAACTAAAGGTGAAGCAGTGTCATAAAGTAAGTCCAGTAATGTACTTTTTTGAAACTATGCTTACTGTACTTGAAAAATGAGCTAAAAGGTCTGTAATTAATTAATTGTGATTAAACAATAATTTGACAGTCCTAAAAATAAACACACTGATTGGGATGCAACATCTGATTTTGACTAAATGAGAAACTATGAGATCAGGCCCGACTTCCTATCATGTGATCAGATCAGGACATCCCCAATAAAAGCTAAATTCATCCCACCTTTTTTCTTCAGCATGGCCTGCATGAGTTTGTCCTCCTCTTCATCCCTGTTGATGAGAACCAGCAGATGCTTGGCAGCAGAACCCTTACAAAGCTATGGGATTTTCAGGGCGTGGGCTTTACCTCTGTCGATCCTGGTCCATGCTGTTGACGATTTGGTTGCGCTGCTCAATGATGGTCACTAGATCCGCCATCAGCTCCAGCTCCCGACTCTTGTCCTCCTCAGTCCAATCTTTCTCTGACCAAACAGAAGAAAGGATGTGAGAGCTTTCATCTGCTGTCCCTCAGCGGCACCACAGCTTGGGACCAAAAGTTACAGCAGTGGGTTTGATCATTGAGGAGGATCATTAAGTATCGGCTCAACTGAAATATGTTGGAATGATTTAAGAAAACCGGATCAGAATGTATGAAGGAGCCCAATGAAAAAACCTGATTGGTTGAAAAAAAATGCCTTTACTTTCATCAGCTCATTCGATACCTTATCAATCTTTTCAAATCCACCTCTTGCTCATAGACTGTAATTGCCGTTTCCAGCTCAGTGGCCTTGTGGTAGAGTGCCCTGAGTTTGGAAGGTTGAGGGTTCAATTCCCGGCCGAGTCATGCCAAAGACTCTAAAAAAAAAAATGGGTACCAGTGCCTCCCTGCTTGACACTCAGCACTAAGGAGTTGGACTGGGGGGTTTAAACCACCAGATGGTTCCCGAGAGCGGCTGTGTCTGCAGCTCACTGCTCCCCCAGGGGACGGGTCAAATGTGGAGAACAAATTTCACACACCCAGGTGCGTGACAAATAGTGGGACTTTAACTTTAACTTTCTGTGCTGTTCATCCTGACAGGTGAAAGGAGGAAAGCAGAGCAGGATTACACACCTGGTTTGTTGAGGAGACACCTGAGCTCGTACTCCACATCGGCCTGCGGCTCCTCCAGGTTCTGCTGCTTCGCTCTGAAACAAACAAACAGTACTCTGGAAATCTGGGTCTGTTTGACTGACATGCTTTTGCTTTAGTTCAAACATTTATAGCATTATAAATAGACTTAAGTAGTTATCTGAGTCTTTAGCTGCGTCTCCATTACACATATGCATAAAAACTCTATTGAAATTCTAGAAATGTTGAAAAAACACAATTTCGCAATTTAAGTGTTTCCATTAAATTATAATTATGCTAATAAACACAAACCAAACCAACAATTAATCATTAAAAACACAGCAATCGATGAGAACAATTTTTGTTTTAATTTGATTCACTAAAGGGGAGCATTTGGGTGACATCACAGCAGGCGCGTGCAGCACAGCTAGTCCATTAACAGTCACAGATGCATGAGGAAAGCGTGTAAAAAAAAAAGCAAGTAAAGGCCTGGATACTTTTTCTCTGTTTGATAACACGGCAAAATCTATTCATGTTTCTGTCACAGCACTAGCGCTCATCCATCAAAGGAGACGTCTGCATCTTATTCAGGCTGCAAGATGAAAAAATGCTGGGATTATGAGGAAATCTTAGCTGGTGATTTTACAGAGGAATTCCGTATGACACGCAACTCAAAATGAGCTGTAACACTGTGGGATCTCTCATGGCGCCCGCCGTGCAGCCGTCACGGCAGACACTTCTTACCAAGAAGTGCATTTAATTGTAAAAAAGTGTTTCCATTGCAGTTTTGCAAAAAATGTCAATTTCAATACGCCTAAAAAACACTTCCTTTTTAACATTTTTCGATAGTTTTTCCAAAATTGTGATGTTTCCATTAAGCAAATTTCTTATCAAAATCCAATTTGAGCAATTTCATTGTGAAAGGAAATGTACTTAATGTCATACTTCAACTGATTTTCAAAAAAAATTTTAGACAAGTTTCGAACGTTCAGTTTAACACTTTTACTGCAGTTTAGGGGGAAAAAAATATTTTTTCAACTTCTCCATATAATTAATTATTTTTCAGTAAGAAGATTCTTTTTTGTTACTTTCTTTTTATTTTTCCTTTTTAAACACATTTAAGACAAACATACAAAGAAAGACAAACCTTGTAAACAGATTATTGTGGCAATAAATAAATCAAATACAATAAAAATACATAACACCAACCAATAACTTAACAACTGAAGAAGCAAAAACAAAAAAAAAAAAAAAAAAAAAAAAAAAAAAAAAACCTTATACCCACACATCAGATTGCCTTGACTCTACAGGTTTTTTACATGTTCTGTATATATTATATTCTTGTCGTTATATATGTAATCCATTTCTTCCATCTTTTCATAAAAAGTTCTTCTTCTGTTTTAATCTTATGGTTCAACATTTCCATCTTATATATTTCCTTTATCATTTCCTCCCATTCCTGTTTTGTTGGTGGGTCTGTCTTATACCATTTTTTTGTAATTGTTTTTTTACAGGCAGCTAGGAGGATTTTAATTAAATACTTGTCATTTTTAAAAACATTACTTGACAAATTACTTAAATATAAGACGCACTGGTATTTGGTACATTGTAACCCAAATTCCACTGATGACCTGATGAATATCTTTCCAAAAAAGAACTAATTACAGGGCAGAGCCAAAAATATGAGAGTGATCCGGATTAATTATTCCACATTTTCTCCAACATAATTGTGGTGTTGAGGAGTATTTGCTTTTGATTTTAGGTGTTACAAAAAATCTGATTATGTTTTTCCAACAGTGCAATCTCCAGTATTGTGAGGAAGTGGAGCTGTGCTGTGTTTGCCAGATCTGAACCCATTCCTCTTCTGATATATTTACACCAAGTTCCCTTCCCATTTCTGTTTGATATACATGGTGTTTTTGCCTTTATTTCCATTAGTTTTTTTATACAGGGTTGATATAATTCTATGTTTCTTTGATTTATAGGTGTCAGAAATAACCTGGACAATACCATGATTGAAAAATTAGATTTAGCTCTTATTTCTTTATCAAAATAATCTCTTATTTGCAGAAACCTAAAATGATCATTATTACTCAGATTGTATTTTTTTTTCATATTTCAAAACTCAAAAACTCTCTCCATTACTTATTAATGTACATATTATTTGCAGTTATACCTTTTTTGACTCCATTCTTTAAACTTTTTATCATAAAGACCTGGTTTAAAGTCTTTATCAAACAACAACCCACCCCACCGCAGTATTTTTTTCATTTTCTCATTTTATAATTTTTTTTTTTCACAATTTTAAACCACAATTGCATTGTAAATTGTGAAACCGTTCTCATTTCGTTAAGAATGTTTGAAGCATTCCGTCTATCTCCCATAAAACTATGAATTTCCTTCCCTGTATAAATTGTTCTATGTTTTTCCATTTGGATATAAAATTGTCATCACACCAAAAAATTATAGGTCTAAACTGTGCTGCATGAAAATATTCTCTTAATTTTGGTAATGCCATCCCTCCTTTTGTTTACTTATTTGTAAAGTCTCTAAATTTAATTCTGGGTCTGCGTCCGTTCCAAATGTATCTAGAAATGATGTTATCCACACAATATTATATTGTTTCTCTGGTATTTCAACCGGAAGTGATTGAAATAAATACAGGAGTCGAGGTAGAATATTCATCTTTATCGTTTCTATCCTTGAGGCCATATCCAACGAGAAGATGTTCCACCTGACCAAATCAGTCCTGATTTCTTTGTTTATTTTAGTATAGTTGGCCTCGTATAGATCTCCAAAAGTCTTTGTTAATGTTACACCGAGATATTTCATACTGTTACTTTTCCAGTTCAGATTGTAAGTTAGTTGTACTTCTCTAGATGGTGAAAAATTAAATGCCAGAATTTGTGTTTTGGTCAAGTTAAGTTTGTAACCAGAACAGAAGCCAAAAACTTCCAGTTGTTTAATTAAAGTAGGGATTCCTGTTTCTGGTTCTTCTAAAAAACATATCACATCATCGGCAAAAAGCCCGATAATGTGGTCTTCTTCCCCAATCCTGACTCCTTTAAGGTCTTGGTTTTCCCTGATTGCTTGAGCCAAAGGTTCAATAAATAATGCAAAAAGGGTTGGAGACAGGCTGCAGCCTTGCCTTGTAGATCGTTCTAATGTTATTGTTTTAGTAAGACTGCCATTTATTTTAATTCTTGCAACTGGGTTTTTGGTAAAGTGTTTTAATACAATTTACAGCCTTTTGATTGAAGCCAAATTTTTGAAGTGTTAGATATAAAAAAGCGACAATTGGAACACAGTTTCTCAAATTAGATGCTTTTTTCTGCATCAAAGACTATGAGAACTGCGCTTATATTGTTTCTCTTTGAATATGGTCAATGATGTGTAGAGTTCTTCTTATGTTATCTTGGGTTTGACGTCCTTTGATGAAGCCTGTCTGGTCTTCATCAATTATGTCACTAGTGAAGTATTCGTATCTTTTAGAGATAATAGAGGTGTAAAGTTTATAATCCACATTGAGCAAAGATATAGGGCGGTAGTCCGAACAGGTTTGACTCTCATTTTTTTTGGGAATCACTGTTATCACTGCTTCTTTCCATGATGGAGGTATCTCTCCATACTGCAGAGTGTAATTAAATGACTTTTCAAGAAATGGTATAAGGAGTTCACTAAAAGTTTTATACCATTCTGATGGTAGACCATCACTGCCGGGAGATTTGTTAGATTTAAGTCTCCCCAGTGCTCTCTCTATTTCCAGTTTTGTAATTGGTGAGGTTAGAGTGTCATTTTGCATTCTCCCAATTGTTGGTAGATCTAGTTTTTCAAGAAAAGCTTTCATTTGATTTCTATCGGCGCAGTTTGGTTGATTATACAGTTTTCTATAATAATTTACAAATGTATTTTCAATTTCCTCAGGATCTTTAATGAACTGATTAGTATCTAGGTCTTTAATCTTATGAATTGTTCTATCAACTTGCTGTTTTTTTAATTTCTTTGCCAGTAATTTACTTGCTCGCGGGCCCACTTCATTATAAGAATGCTTTAAAAATCTAGTCTTTTTTTCCACATCTTCTATTAGTTTTTTATCTAAATTATCCCGTATTTCCTTAATTTTTGGAAGAAGCGAGTGATCTCGTGTAGCTTTATGTTGTTGTTCAATTTCGAATAACTCTTTTTTACTCTGTTCATATGCCATTTCTTTTGCTTTCTTATGAGCCGCTGTCTTTGCTATGAGTTTTCCCCTCATAACTGCCTTAAGTGCATCCCAAAGAATAACAGGTGTGACTTCTCCATTATCATTATCTTCCTTATAAAGAATGATATCCTTTTTCAATTCTTCAACTATTGTTCCATTGTTCAATAGTCCTGTATTTAATCTCCATAATGTTTCCTTCATTCGTCCACTCAGCCCAACTTCAAGATAAACTGCTCCATGATCTGAAATATCTGCTCCTTGGATTTCACATTTCTTAATCCGGTACACTTCCTCCTTGTTTATAAAAAAATAATCAATTCTTGAATAACTATTATGCGGTGCCGAGTAATGTGTATAATCTCTTTTAAGTGGATGGAATGACCTCCATACATCTATGAAGCCAAATTCTTTAAGTGTTGTTTTAATTATTTTGGTAAGCTGATTTGTATTTTTTTTCCTGTTTGTTGTATCCAACTCACTATTCAAAACAAAATTAAAATCACCCCCACATATTAATATACCTTCCATTTCCAAGAGTATAGTATCAAACAAAGTTTTAAAAAACTGTTTTTTGCTGTCAGGTGGGGCATAAACATTAACCATTGTAACCATTTCGTTTTCCAACCTTCCTTTCACCAGTACAAATCTCCCTTCTTTATCTGAAATGTGCTTATCATATTCAAATTTTACTGTAGTAGGGATAAGTATAACTACACCTCTTTTGCACCCAGTTTGAAATGAGCTGCAGAAAAGTTTAGAATACCCAAATTTTTTTAGGTTCTCACTCTTTTGTCTGGACAAGTGAGAAGATTCAAGGTTTATTTCTGCACTTTTTCTTTGAGGACTTTGGCTCTTTTTTAGTTATCCTTTATTTGTATAACTCTTTAAATTTAAACATTTGAATCATCCACTATTAATAAATAAAATACAAAATGGGAGGTATTTTCCTTTAATTTATCCTATGATTTATCAGCAAGATGGAGCTTTGGAGTTGTAACGTCTCTGATTTGTCTGGGAATAAAAACAAAACTAACTTCAATGCATCAGTCTTTTTCAGCCTTCAGGACAAAAACAACCCTTCTGACATCCAATGAAACCCTATTTTTAATCCAGTTGTATAGAATCTTGTGCTCTGGAATGTTATAGTTTCCCTTTAAAGAAAAGAAGGGATTTTTTTTCATTTCAAATCTAAAATGAAAGAATTCTGGAATCCTACAAACTCACTTTCTTAACTTGAAATGTCTTAATGGAAACTTTCCAGTTGGACGGCTGCAGAGCTGCTTTTGTTAACGGTGTTTTTTGGAACATCGTGTCTCCATGCAGCCTCACACACTTACGTGTAGACGAGCTCAGCTTCACGGCGAACCAAGAGGTGTTTGTCATGAATGAGAGTGAACCAGTCCACCAACAGGTGCTCCTCATCCTCATCTGTGTGCCACAAGACAGACATGGTCAGAAATGTTCGAACAGGGAAACACAAATCCACACAAGCTGTACCGTTCGGGTTGCTCCTCAGCTTCTTCTCCAGCTCCACTCCGCGCTGCTCCAGCTCATCCAGCTGCTTCTCCAGCTGAGCCATCTCCCCATGGATGTCCTCCACTGGGATGTAGTCGTCTGACTGCACCTACATGGGCGACAGAGTGCTGTCAGGGTTGTTTTCAGAACGCTTATTGATGTCCCGTTAGCCCGCTCTTCGTACTTTGCGTTTGATGAGCGGGAAGCCGTATCCAGGAGCAGGCGGTCTGGCAGGGCGGGGCCCTCTTGGAGGTCTCGCTGGAGTTTTGGCAGGAGAAGGAGACGCTTTCCTGTTGAAGGGGTTCTCCTTACATATCTGCTTAAAACAAAAACGTGTTAGCGTGCTGCAATTGACTGGATGGACCCTACCTCTGCACAACAGTAGCTGGTGTTTTTTTTCGTTTGAGTTTGTACCTTTTTAGGCGAGTGGGTGACCAGCGGGCTGGGTGTCGTCGGGGGTCGTGGGGGTGGAGCTTTAGGTCTTTGACTGTCAGAGCTGCGTTTGGACTGAGGGGTGGTTGGAGCCGAGCTGGCGTTGACTGGCACAGCGGTGGAGCGAGCGCCTGTGTTAGCAGCATGCTGACTGTCAGCTGAGGAGGAGGAGGAGAAGGAGGCGTCGCCGGACGAAACGATGGAGGGCTCTGACACACTTTTGGTGAAGCTCTGCTCCTGGCTGCTGGTGGCACTGCCACCCAGGGGTAGCAGGGAGGAGTTGTGGTCTGAGCAGGAGGACAAGCTCTCTGTGCTGAGGGCCGGAGACGGAGAACAGGAGGAGGCCTGAGAGTGAGGACAGGCTGAAGAACAAAGACGGATTGAAGCAAGAGAAGACGAGGAAAGAAAAAAGGCAGGATTAAAATCTATGGGAGTTTAGATGCCGTCTGGATAGGGAAAAAAAACTATTTATTTTACCGGTACTCTGATCTAAAGCTAAACCTTTATCTACGGTTTCATAGCTGATCTGATTTAACATGAGGTTAATTGAAACGGCAAGAAAAAAATGCCTGATTCCATCCTGAGCTGTCAACAATGGACAGCTTTATTTAATGAGCTGCTAGATAGAAAATACATCAATTTATGTGTATAAACAGTTTCACTGTAGTTGTTTTTAGGACAAACTGAATAATTTAAAGAACTGATGTTGGTCAAACCACCTCTGTAATATAGTTGGCATACTGATTAAAATAACTGAACAGTAACACCTCTTTTAGAGTTTACTGAAGGATGCAGCCACAACATAAAACATTAGAACTTACATTAAAAAGTCAGTTATGTTTCTACTGAAAGTGAACAAAATGGTTAAAAGAGTGATCCTTCAACACATTTAAGAAGTCCAACGCCATAAACTGTTTATAATTGTGGCTGTTCAAAGACACAACACTATATAAAAAAACCCACACTTAAAAAAGTTGATGGTTAATTCTACTTGGAAATGTAATTTAATATAAACTAGTAATTTTGAATGTAACAAATTACAGACCTTTTGTCAATTAATCCAATGTTTCCCTTTTTTCAGTGCATTTGATTGGAATAAATCATTTTGACATGCACTGAAAAAATCTAAAATACTGCATGTCCATGTAAATGTAGTTAATGATTTCTGCACTTTAATGTGCAATTTTATCCTGTGGGGATGTCCAAATCAATAATCTCAAAATCTACCAGCAAATTTCCCAAAAGTCTCAGGGACAGATTGGTGTGCATCAGTGTTATTGAGATTGGTGATTATAAGCAAAGGACAGCTGAGGAATTGGAAACCTCTAGAAGACGTTCGTGTGAACGAATACAGCATTTTGATAAAAACTCTGAAACCACTTCACACCATGAGGAGCAGCAGTTTTGATGCTGCCCTTTTGGGAGAAGCATGAAGGTCAGTTTGCATGTTCTGGGAGAACCTACCTTGGGTTCTAGCAGGCACCTTTGGAGCCCGAGGAGCTGGCCTCTTCTTGCTTTTGGCACTCCCGGGACTGGCAGAACGGGAGGGGCTGGTCTCTCCTTCTCCCAGGTCGGCTGCTTGGCTTATCCGGTACCACGGGTGATTCGCCGACACAGAAGGAGGAACCGCTCCTCCTCCTTCACCTTCCTCTTCTTCGTTTTCTTTGTTTTCATCGTCGTCGTCCTCCTCCTCAAAAGGGTTGGAGGGCTGAGAAGGTGAGCTGGGTCTGGAGGAGCCCTCCTCCCCCAAGGAGGTGTTGGAGGGGGCTGCCGCTCCAGGTGGGGGCGGAGGAGGGGGTTTCTTCCTCTTTTGCTCTGACTGAACCAGGACAAGCCAGGGTGGGTCTTTAGGTTTATGGGAGCCACTGAACACACAAACAGTGATGGGGGGGTCACAAAAACACAGGAAAACAGAAACCTCCAACTGGAGGCGGAGGTTTGGCACAGACGACAACAGTGTTTCAGAATTTGAGGAGTGAACACGGATGACATGATTGGGATTTGTGTGATGAAGAAGACAACAGTCGCGCAGCAGAAATGCATCACCTTGCTGGAGACTCGGATCTCTCTCGAGGTTTGGGAGGAGTTGGAGGCTTCTGATGTTCTCCTGTGAGGTACAGAGCATCGGCGTAAACAACAGGAACATCTCTGAATGTGTTCTCTGACATAAACGTACCGACAGTTGCTGCTCTTTGGGAGAGTCGAGCTCGCGGGGCCGGGCGAGGGGGAGGTGCGGCCTCAGAAAGCCTTCGCGGGGCAGGGACCGGTCGGCTGGATCTTTCTAGAGGATTTTCCGGTGTGGAAGGATCGTCACCGTTCGTCATGCTGTGGACTGGTGTGTGTGGTTCTTCCTCTGTGGCACTTTGGGTCTCCTCTTCATCACTCTCATCAAAGGGATTGGGAGGAGAGGAAGGTCGAGACTTCTCCTCTTCTGGCTCCCTGTGACTGTGCGCCTCCGTTGGTTTTTCTTCAGCTTCAGCCAGCGCCGCCCTGACAGGTTTTTGGCTCTGCTCCTCTGAGGGCCGAGTCTCGTCCTGCTCCTTCTCGGTATTGGGTGCAGTTGTTGTTAGCGGACGTTGTCACGAGGTGGTGGCTGGCAGAATGCAACTGCCTTTCTTGACCGAACTAGTGCCGTTCTGGGAAGGGGTGGTTTGCTTTGAGAGGTGATGGCTGCAGACTAAAGCCCCTAAGTCCGTCCCAAACTTGTAGGACCCAGGAAGCAGAGTGCTGTGGCACTTTGTGCACCTGGGATGGAAATAAGAAGTGTATTAATAATAAATGGAAATTATATGAATGAAAAACCTGGAGCAAAGTTCTCAAGATTTGCACTGCTTTGACGTCGCCTCTTCCAACTGTAAGTGCATGCAATAGTCCAGTGTGAACTAGAAAATATTAATATTGCCATATATTGCGACAATTAGTCCTGCGATTGATTCTGGATGGGTTCTCACCAAGTATCGATTTTTTATATTTGCTTGAAAGACGTCTGACAAAAGAGTCTATTATTTGTTGCACAAAATAAGACACAAGTTGTTTACTATGATTGTGTTCAAGCTGAAAAAATAAATGGGGGCATATTTTAATTATAATAAATTGGATCCTTTTGGTTTTTGTTGGTTTTCAGGGTTTTGTTTTAGTTTATTTTAGATTTATTAAAATCTATGGATTATAACATCTAGAATAATACTCCCATCTCCCTTAGCTTTGGGTTCACTTATATATAAATTAACAACTGCACCTTCAGCCGACGGGAGCTGGGATAGGCTCTAGCAACCCTGTGACCCATAAAGGTCTTCAGCAGATTTTGAGAATGAAAGGATTTACAGTACTAATCGAGATGTGATGCAGCAACTTTACATTTTCTGAGCATGTCAAGAAACGTGCTTAGGCAGGGACATTCAAACAGAGACCTGAGAATCATGACAAAGTGTTATTGTAATGTAATGGGATACAGTTATGATCTATGGAGAGATCATAACCATTGTCATTGATTTGTTAAGTATGTATTGTGTTGCTTTAAATTACTCCTTCACTTATGATCATGGCTGAACTGGTCACACACAGTACAGTGATTTTACAGTCAACTTTAGGTTCCCTTCTGGTTGGTTCATATTTTGTTTAAAAACAATCCGTGAGAGCAAATACACTGTCATTCTGTGAATCAGAAACTGGATACAGAAACGTATTTGATCAGATAGTCTTAGAAAACGCAGTAAAACGTGTATTTCCTGACTAACCTGCTGGAACACTGAGAAACTATTCCATCCTTATGATCGTCTGTTTAACTTGACCTTGTAACCAGTGTTATTAAATCACTTTAACTGTTTTTTTTAACATATATTCATCAAAAATAAATGTTGTAGTAATTATTAGGGTATTGGCAAGAGAGTGGCGATATGATACATATCACGATACATGTCTCGATACAATATATATCATGGTACATCCCAAGACAGCACCAGAAATTATATTTTACTGCCTTTTAAAGAGTATAACTTAGCAAAAAAATTGTCAGAGTTTTGGTACCCATCCCAAGTTAAAAGTAAGTTGTAATTGTCTCATCAAGATCTGTAACAATAGCAACGAGGTTAATGATGAGTGAACATTGAACACATGGTGGTTCTTGAGAGATCTTCTTGTTATTTCAGTGTGGTGCAGAACTGTTGAAGAGGTTCGGTGAGCTGTGCTGCCAACTAGCGGTCGAGGCTTTAGTGACTAAAGTAAGAGGCTAAAAAACATGTTTGCTTATAAGTGAGTATCATCTTTACAGCATTTTAACCCTTGTGCTCTCTTATGGGGTCCAGATGACCCCACCCTTACACTGATGTGTGATCCCTCCCTTGACAAAGGTGGATAGAATTTTACGTCTGCCACGGACAATGAAGAAAAAAATCATTTTAAAAAAGTTCAGCACAGTGTCTTGTGGGGTCCAGACAACCCCACTTTTAATGCAAACATGCCTAGGATAGCATAAGAGTTACACTGATACAGGTATCATGATATTTCATCGAATCAAAATTTTCCTACACCCCTAGTAATTATACATCTTCTGAATTGATTGGAGGGTTTTTCCTCAGCATATCTGTTTCTTCATGTCAGAAGTTGGTTTGTCCTGCTGATATTTTGCGTTAAGGAAAATATTAAAGAGATCGACTTTCGCTGTTTTTGGACTGATATGCTTTCAGACACAAAAGCAGTTTTTAACCACTTCTGTTTTTTACCAGCTTAATTTTTTTTAAAAGAACATGTAAATGTGACACTCCAACGACCTGTCGGCGTGATACCATTGTTGGTCATGTCAGCGGGCGCTCACCTGAAACAGTTCCGGTGGTACAGCTTGCCGTCCACCAGGAACCGCTGCACTAGGTGGACGTGTTTGTGGCAGGCGGAGCAGGTGCTGCTCAGGGTACTGCGTTTGGTAGCCGTCTCCACACCCGTCTGTGCAGGCTGGACTGACTGAAGGCGGCCGCCCCGGATTCGTCGGCAGGAACGCGAACAAGGAAAAGACATCAGGGGAAGGGCGTGATGAAGAGTAATGGGGGAGATCATACATGGAGTCAAGATTTGGAGGCGAGGAACATTCCCTCTACTGAGTTCACTCACACCACATGAATCCTCAAAATCCTTCCCTTGTAAATGGACTCACACTAAAATGTGAGTCAAATTAGGTATTTTGGTATGAAAACCAAACATTTCAGGTTAGTGACTCTGGTAAATAGTTGCTTCATTCATAACTGAAGTTTTAATTTAATAATTTTGTTTACAAAAAAGATTTTAAAAGACGCAACACTGAGATAAAAAATTACTGACTTCTTGTTTTCCTTCACTGCAAACCCTCCCAAACTCTACCCTACTGCCTAGATTCAGGAGTGGAGAACAGATGTGAGGATGAAGAACAGGAAGATGAGGGAGAACAATGAGTTTCCATCTAAAGAGGGAAGTGTGGGAGAAGGGGCGATGGGAAGGATGCCGGTACAGGGTTTGGAGGAAACGGGTGGAAGGCATGCAAGACAAAAGAGAGACACGATACAGAGGCTATCTTTATAGAAGTATTCTGCCCATTTCCATGCTGCGCTGCACTCTCCACACAAGGAAGACCGTGTATAAAAAGACAGAGGTGGCCATTGTTGTACAGTGACACGTGTTTTTGCAGTTCATGCACACTGACAAACATATGATGCAACATCAAATACATTTACTCATCCTAAACAAGAAAAAAGTGAGATTTTGGTGAGTTTTTTGAAAAATTAAATCTAAACGTACTACTACAGACTGCTGTCATGCAGCTGTAGCACGCTCTGGAATCCAGTCTGCCTCCTCCCTCCTCTGACTTACCTCAGTCTCTGCCGCTTTGCCGTCTGCAGGGGCGACAGGCTTCTTCATGGCCGGCTCATTCTGGCCGGCAGGAGCCAGCCTCTTCATTGAAGGTGGGTTTGCTGTGGACACAGAGACAAAGACCATGATTGTCCCTGTGGCATGATCCGCTGGTGGCGACAGCAGAAGCAGGAAAACACACCTGTAGACCTATTATTGAAAAAGTTGTAGTACTGCGACACGTATGTGATGATGCTGAGCCGGTCGGGCACTTTCATGGACACCATGTCTTCGGGGTCCAACAGGGCAGGGATCCCCAGCTGAGACTCGGCCACTTCAAAAGCCTGTGAGGGAATAAACCGATATTTTATGTGAACTTCAAAGTACCACAACTTTCATATTTTATGTTTCTTTAACTGACGCAGTCGGTCAAATTCTATTTGTTTTGCTCTTGTGTCATTGTTTTCTGAGCTGATTGGCTGTGGCTTCTTCTGGAGGGTTACACCCACTCGCCTGGGATCCTCCATGGAGCAGTGTACAGCTGCCTGTACTCCAAGTTCATTTGTTTGAACTCAATGTAAATACCTCTGTTTCAGTGCTCAGCGTCTTTTTATTTCTCTGCACTGTGGTCAGTGTTTTGCTACACTGGTTGTTTTGAATTTTTGTTTGCATTCTTCCCATCTAGAGTGGCTTCACTAGACCTTTACTCAACCTTGCTTGTTCTGTCTTGCATCTGGGTTGTCCTGAGACTCTGTAACATGACACTCTCACCATGTCAGGAAAGAACAGTGGGGTTTTGTCTCCAGCTGAGGAGGAATACTCCACCTGGATCAGGGATGGAACTTCATGTGCGCCTCTTTTCCTCGACAATATCTGACTCTGTCTTCCAGTACTTATTGACGGTACCGTTGAGGATTGTCGCCCATTAGTCTCCTCCTGTGAGTTATTTTAACCCTTCCAACTTCCCCTCTGAGCAGAGTAATGCAGTGTACGCCCTAAGTGTTTTGATGGGCAGGGTTAAGCGGTGGGGTTTGGCTGAGAGGGACAGAGGAGCAGACGTGTTTCCACGTCTTCGTCCTAACTACGCCTCACTGCACAGCCGCATCCCAGCTTTTTCAGCTCAAGTAAAGAAGTGTTGAGGATTATTTGTTGGCCGTTCATGGACTAATGAGGCGTTGGTGGATGTTTTTCCATCCCAAGTATAAACTTGCATCATGCGAGACACCAGACAATCTGGAGGAGCTGGGCCAGCCAGAAAGACTGAAGGATGATAGAGAGGTTGCAAAACTTGTGGCAGGTTTCTGGTCCGGCACTGAACTCCGTGGCTCCCCCTCCGACTCATCTCGATTCGGCCCTCAACTTCCACATCTTCTCCTGAGCCTGTGTGCCGGGGCTTCTGATGAACTTTATAAACGGGTCAACGATTCACAAAGTGTCAGCTAAAACAGCACCAGTTAAAGTAACTGAATCCGACAACCATACTGACCTTGTATGATCCTTCCTTGTTTGAGGGTATTTCGTAGCTTTCTAAACACTCCCCCCAAACATTGACTGGGTTTCAGGAAGAGTGCTGTCCTGGAGCACTTTTATCTTAATAAACTGTTTAAATGTTACTGTTTCTTGTTCTCTGAACCCACCTCTGGACCCTTGTGACCCAGTTTGAGGACTTGCTGTTCGCCATTAGTCCAAGGAGGGGAAAAAAACAGTAATAATAATAAAATTAAGGGGATTGTTGTCTTAATAAAATAAGAAAAATCCCATAAAGGTCAAGAGGATAACGATCAAATTCTCCTCCATGTTCAATTTGGACTCCAACCACTGATCACATTTACACATAATGGGCCAAAGCTGATTCCCTGATTGGTTGATGCAATAAATCTTCTTTGCCATAGTTCAGATATTTGAACTCTCCATGTGCCGCCCAAAATGCACCACACTGCTTGAAGTGCACTGCTGCCAGAACGCCCGGCGCTCGCCCGACACTCAAATTCCATTTCTGGACCTCTGATTGTGTGTCTCTCCCTTTCATTACTTTTGCTCATCAGACTTTAGAATCACAACATGTTTTTAATGACAGCATCATGAGAGCAGAATACTAAGTCAATGATTGGACTCACCAGCCGGTTGTTCTCGTAGACGTTCTCTCCAGAAAGTGAGTCAAAGTCTCTGAAACCACAAACAACATTTAAATAGTTTAGCACGAGAAAACGTCTGCAGGCATTATCACAAAGAATAGATTTTCTTGCATGTGTTACAGGAGACTGTGAGGGTGAAATGTGAAATGACAGGACTGTATTTAGCCGACTGACTGTATACTTATGGTATGATCATCTTCTGCTATTACTGGCTGCATGCTAGACAGCAAAGGTGAGCAGCTGTGCCCCCTGCATACCGGAGGTGATGATTCACGAGCCACGCATTTATGAGGTGCCACGTGGAAAAGGGGAACCAAAGGAAAAGCCAGCAGGACCAACCAGGAAATGAAGTGCCAGCAGCTGAAGTTGGAAAACTTCCTACACTAAAACATCTCTGTGTGCGTCAGTGCATATGTGCAGTAGTGTGGGCATATTGTGGAACACTAAATCCCTTGAATCAGCTGAGCGTTGGAGACGCACAGAGTGACCTCTGTTCTCTTGGGCCACAAACTCAGAGCAGCAAGCATTGGATCCAGGTGTCGTTACACAAAGTCAACCATGCCAAGTTCACCTTAAACGCAAACTCCAACTGCAGCTTCTGAAAATACTACCAGCTTGGCAGGAGTTCAAATCCCCAGAGCCAGCTGACAGCAAAAACATGATGGGGTGTGTGAAGGGAGAGGCAAACCTAATCCACTCTGAGCCCAACAACAGATTTATTTTGGGAGAAAAGCTGCAGAAAAGTGTGATCAAACCAGACTTTGACAGCAAGAATAAAAGGTAGGGTAAATGACTAACCATGAATCAGCATCTGTGAGCATGATGAGCAAAAACGATGTGAACTAAACATAGTTCGGATCTGGTGTCTACAGCCGTGCTTTGGCTTACTGTCATCAAAGCAGTAAGTTATCCAGACAGGCCGAGGAAACGCTGATGAAATGACTACCAACACTCTGCAGCCCAGGTCGCAGTCCTGCAGAGGCGAGCCTCTGCATTAGAGCCAAATCCAGTCTGACAGGCGGAGCTTTCTGCGCATTCTTAGTCGGATAAACTGTCCGCCTCAATCCCCAGCTTTCACTAAACGAAGAGCTAAACTCAATCATGGGATGCATTCAAAGCCCAACTGTGAATACGATTTCATCATTCTTGTGCTTTAAGATGCCCTCTTTAAGGTTCCACTTCATTTAATCCAGACTAAACTCCTGAATTCACTCAATGTATCTAGAAAGTCTAAGGTCATCCTGGTGTTTCTCATGACACAGAGGAATAAAGTCCAACATGATAAATGGATGCATGTTCCTGTATCTGTGCAGCATTGCAGGTATGCAACTGTAATGATATACTCCATTACACAAACACGTTTTGCTGCTCCGCTGCATGTCTACTGATCTGTTTCCCATGTAAACAGGACTTCCTGTCAATCTGCAAGAAGAACCTCTTACACTTGTGTTGGATACAAAATCTTTCCAGTACTATAAAAAATACTAATGATACGAAAACAATCAACTACAGATGCATTAAAACAATCCAACCTTAAAAAAAAAAGGAAACCATTACAGCTGAGGAGCCTCAAGAGTCCTAACATGCTTTTTCAAGAAGGAGCCGCTCGACACGAGCATTCGCTCACTGTAATTTTACAAATAGGTAACAACAAGAGTATGCAAAAGACTAGGAATCGTAGCGTAGGAAGCATAGTTTTAGGCCAGCTCACGTTTGTGTCTGGTTTTGCATGATTTGCACAAATGATTTTGCACTGTGAGGTGGGACTTTGGAGCAATCTGAGCTATATGCTGTATGAAAGCCTCATGATGTAAAGCTAATTGACTGACTGATAAAGCAAGGGCCAGACTGACAAAAAAAAAAGTTTTACTACTTTCTATTACTAAATGTATTCAGTTAATAAAAATAAATAAATGAAAGGAACTGATTCAAGACAGAAACGTTGATGCTACTATGATGTTGTGCTGCAAGACTTCCAAACTGAACTGTTCTCATGATGAACTGAGTAAAATGGAAGTGGATTTTCACTTTTAAAAGCAGAGCAAACTGGGAGAGCTTACAGCAATTCGATTCACATCATAATTTGTGCTTGACAAAACGGTACACAGTCCATATTGGTTCATTTTGAACGATCTAATCCGATTTGATCCACTAGTCTAAAATCGATACAGAATATCTTTATCCAAAACTTCAACCAGTGTGTTTCAGAGATAAATACCTGGTAATGAACAGGTGATGTTTTCCAGATTACTTGTATTTCTTGCAAGTGTAAATTAAAGTCAAAATAGTCTAAAGGGAACATTATTAGAATATTTTACCACACTGTATGGTCACGTGTCTTTAATTCAAAGTGTTTCCACACATTGGACTGAAATGATGCTTGATCATGTTTTATAGTTTATGGTAAAATAAACCCACCATGTCTCAGTGCAAAACGTATCTTCTAATCTGGTCGTAGTTACCTTTAGCATATCCCGTTAGGGGTCACCACAATGAATCAGTGTCCACTGACTCGCACAGATGGTTTTACACCAAATGCCCTTACTGACACAATCCTGTAATTTATCTGTCAGACATAGGCCCCTTGTAACGACATAGCTTTTCAGTATCGATTTGTTTCATTTTGAATTGATTTCTTAACTGTCCAGGTTGATTCAATTAACAATTTTCCACGCACAGATTGATCTGGTTGGATAAACCAATTTATCAATTAATCGTTACACCCCGAGTCGTGGACCATATGAAGTTTAGTTTAAGTGAAGGTGAGCAGAGCCGCAAACAAATCACATCTGGTCAGTTCCAGTTCCTCACACAACACTGACCTCTCTCCTGTTCGCGCTTTGCTAAAAACACATCAAGAACAGACGCTTTGTTAAAGGGAGCAGCCATAACAAACCAGAAGGGACTTGGCTCAGCAATAACAAAAGATGAAGAGTTCATACCAGGTTAAACACAACTCTGTATTTCATCTTTGTCATTTGATGCTTATAAATTTTGTATCGGAAAGAATTTGTGTTGTTAAATGATCAGACGTTAAGAACCGGATAATTTATACAAAGAAAATAAAAAGCTAAGTAAAACAAAACAAAGTGAGCGTTTATACTCTAACTTCCTCCCACTCCCTTTCAAGCAATTAATTAAGCTCCTTTTGACTAATTTAATATTTAAAAGTCTCATGTGTAATATTCTGTATGCATGAGAGTGATTAACAATCACAGCTGAATCATTTATGTGGATGTTCCCATATATATTTGTATTTTCCAATCACTTATGGTCCTTTATACAGACAGATATCTGAATATATGCATGCTTCTGTTGTTTTGGTTCCTTGAAATAAACCAAATCCAACTCTGACAACAAAATACTATGATTGAGGATCAATAATAATACTCTAAACCAGGTAAATGAGCAACAGTGGAGTTGTCTGATAGCATTTACTGTCGTCCCAGGCTGAGATTACTTACATAAGGTCTGGTCTGTGCCGGTGAATGATGGCACAGAACGCCAAACCGTCCCGAAAGGACGCAGACATGTCTCTCACGTCCACCCGGCTGTAGCCCTCACACTGGACCCGACACCACTCCTGAAGAGCCTTTAGCGACCCCATCACGCCCCCAGTCGTGGAGCTGCTCCCCGTGGAGGAGGTCAGAACGAACGCGTCCTCTTCGGCCCCGAACCCGTCAGGCCGATACCTGGGTTCTCCGGGTCAACGCTAGCTCACACAAACCCGCGCGAGCTTCATGTCTTGCGCGGAATCTAGTCTGTTGATGTCCGCGGCTCTCGAAGGTGAAGGAAGCAAAGTTCTCCGCGGAGCCGCGCGAGTTTCGTCACCATTGCCGTCTCAAGTGAGCTCCGATTTCGCAGATGTTCCTGCTTCAGCTCGTTTTCGTTCAAGTGATGCAGATATTTCACGCGGAGGTGACAGTTTCCTCCTTAGCGGGTCTCAGCGAGGTGTGACCGCCTGTTACAAGACCCGCAGCGGCTGGATTAAGACAGAAAAGTACGGAACAAGTCGACGGCCTCCACTCAATAAAAGGGGATTAAAGCATTTCCTGGACCGATAGCGCCCAGATACTCCCCTGAAACTGGAGCATCCCGTGAAAAACGTCCCGACTGTTCCTGTACGTACACAAGTCTGTGAACGAGCATTTGCGCTTGCCAAGGGGATGGGAGGCTACAGCTCACGCGGGATGTTGCTTAGGTCACGCGATATTTTCAAACAGGAAGCATTTCCGACAAAAGGAACAGAAACGAAGTTCGTGCATGGTTTGTAGTGTCTTTTTCTTTTATTGACAATATTGAAAATTATTAAATATACTTTATAATACATAAACATATAACGCAAAACTAAAGTAGCAATAATTTATTAAAATAAAATAAAATATCCAGATAAACCGATAGGCAGTTCAAGAGTTTTTGTTGTTTTTTTTATTTACATAAAAAAGCATGATATTATTTAAAAAAACCAAAAACAAAAAAAACGTGGCTTCTCTAAAAAATTACTTAAAATAACAAGTGTTAAAAATAAACGGAATATATTTTTCGCCTGTGTGATAGAACCAGATTGAACGTTAAGCTAAATAAATGTTGGGGTTGTGGTTTTTTGTTCAAAGACACCTACATAAATAATTCCAGAAACATTTTACCTAAATACTATCATGAAATGGGTGCTGTTGAGTTTTAATATCCCTTGTGGGATATAAGTTCTCTTGTATTTTAAATATTTTGCTACAAAGGGACTGCTAAATGAAATAATAATAATAATAATAATAATAATAATAATAATAATAATAATAATAATAATAATAATAATAACAATAATAATATTAATAATAATAATTCATATTCAATATGAATTATTATTATAATTATTATTATTATTATTATTATTATTATTATTATTATTATTATTATTATTATTATTATTGTATATCGTTGACGTAGTTCTGATTGGCTCTTCATTGATGTTGTGTCTAACGCTAAATCGGAAGCTCACTTCAGGGTGGCAAAGATGGCGGCGGCGCCTTCAGATGAGGCCAGCCTGCAGTCTCACATCAGTAAGTTCTCAAACATTGTAGGAGCGGCTGGTTACGTTTTCTGTCTCATCGACACAGCGGAGAGTTTCGCCTTTATGACCCCAAGGCGCCTGCTCGGTGTCACGCTGACTCCATTCCGCAGACTGCGGCGTCTGAAGTCGGAAATGTCCTCCGTCAAAAAACACTGCACCTGGTTGAGACAAACGTCACTGATCTCTACTGTTTCTTGCTTTGACATCCAAGTCAAAGACTGTAGGAGATCCGCGACCACCTCAGTCATTCCGGTGCCGAATGTTAACCGAACCCGCGAGCTTCCGGAGGGGCGTCCTTCCTCTCCTCAGCCACGCAGACGTGTTTCTGTCGGCTGTCATGAAGTGTCAAACTTCACGCAGCTGTTTCGATCAAAGCCCCCCACCCACAAACCGTGTTGTCTTCTGCAGATAAAGCCACCAACCCCCTGAACAAGGAGACGGACTGGAGCAGCATCAAGGCGTTCTGCGAGGAGCTCGACCATCACCAGGATGGGTGAGATGCTGATGGACCACATGGTTATATGTCAAGGAGGAAAACTATCTTTATATGCGTTTTATCAAAGTAAACAAACCACCTCCTCAGCTGAAATGACATTATCCTCCTCCAAAATGATGACATGTATCCAGTGTGGACTTAACACTTTGGGGAGCCAAGCAAACAAAAGCCAGGGGGTCATCTGCAACAGTTGTTTATTCAATTAAAAGAAAAAAATTATCTAGGGTAAAATGTTTAACAACTTCTTCACTGGTCCACTTTCAGGCAGCATCAATGTCAAGAATCCAAATGTTTTGATGCATATCTAAAAAGAAAAATCTAATTTATTCTGATTATTTATTTTATTTTATTGATTTGTTACCCAACCACTTTCTAGAATGAACAAGTTTGACTCTTGTGTCTTTTCTTAAATACAAACATTTACTCCAATGATGAAAACCGTGTTTTTAACACATTCTTGTAGCTATTTTCATATGATGGAAAACATATTAGGAAAATTTAGTTTTAAATTGATTTAAATGATTGTGAATCAGGAGGAGACCAAAACAAATAATGCTTGTAAATGTGATGTAGAAGCTACAATCAGAGGGCCTTTCTGACACATCCACTGGTATATAAAAAGATCCATGAATGTTAGAGGTGTCAAACTCAGGTCGAATATCAGGAACAAATCCAAACACACCTTAGTCAGGGGACAAAATCCAAAAAACACAGTGATGCCGAAGAACGAAATCATTTAGTGAGCACACTAAAACAATATTTTTAAAACTTTAAAAACCTAACATTTTAACATAAATATGAATAATAAAAGGGCAAGAATATTATTCCAGAATAAATCAACTTAAACCTTTAATAACTTTCAATATTTTACTCTCTATAAAAAGACATTTTGTCAAAATTATACAAGTTAGACATAAGCACAAGATAACATTGGGCCATTAATAACAATAAATTAAAATGATCTGGTGGGCCGGATGTATTTATCCAGGGGACGGCATCTGATTCATGTCTTCATTTTTCACGTCTTGGCTAGTATCTGGACCAAAATTGTACATCCCGAGAGCTCCAATTTTGCTTTCCATTTTTATTGCACTGCTAAGGTTAGAGGGGCTGTAAGCTAGCAGGACAGCGTAAACAAAAGGGGTTACGGGATATCAATGTAAGATTACTTCTGGGCCAACAGTTCCACCCAAAACTCAGAGGCAAATTTTTGATTTTTCTCTATTTTCCGGAGTACAAGTCGCTTTTTCATAGTCTAGCCAGGGGTGGGACCTATACTCAAGTGCTACTTATTTGTGTGTGTGTTTTTTTTTAAAACATATATAGGCTCATTTATTCATTATTTTTCCACTAGCAACCAATTGCCCTTTTGCGGTTGTTGCTATAATTTCTTCTGACAGTGCCAGAAGGAGAAGTGTCGTCCAAAACAAAAATGGAGCAGAATCTGATTTTTGTCCTATTAAATTTGGATATTTTTCTCATTTTCACCAAATTATTATTATTGTTTTCTTTTTTTTTTGCCATGGGAAATATAAAAGTGCGACTTATACTCCTGTGCGACTTATAATCCAGAAAATATGGCAATCATTATTGTGGCAACGAAATGGAGTTTAAATATAACACAGATACATAATAATAAATTGGATGACTTTAATAATAATGCACATTGAAATTACATACATAAGTGTTCATGGATGGATGGATGGATGGTAAGTCTGCCCCTGCTTATACCAATTTAAAAAGAAACTCACTCACTCATTTATTCATTGACTGAATGAAAAGCCATCTTGGTTTCAGTCATGTGATGAATCAGGTTTTTTAGTCTTTACAGCTCATCTCATAACCAGATGCTTCTGTTTGTCCCCATCAGCCCCCAGCTTGCCTCCAGACTCCTGGCCCATAAGATCCAGTCTCCTCAGGAGTGGGAGGCCATGCAGGCACTGACCGTAAGAGCTTCCCTTTTGTGCAGATGCAGACAACTTGTCCTGTGTTTTTACCACTTTTCAAACGTAAAACAAAGTGTGCTGATTGCACAGGCTCTGGAAACGTGTGTGAAGAACTGCGGGAAGAGATTTCACACAGAAGTGGGAAAGTTTCGATTCCTGAATGAGCTCATCAAGGTGGTCTCACCAAAGGTACAACTGTCTTTTTTTTCTGTCTTTTTTGGATTAAACTCATGAATGATACTTTGATCAAACCTGAAAGACCCAGTCCAATAAAAAATGTGTTTTTTAATATGTTCTTTTTGCATTTTCTCACGACGGAAAACATATATATCTTAGGAATTTAACATTAATTTAACATTAAAACTGTGTGTCTGAGTATTTATTGATGAATCAGGAGCAGATTTAAACCTGCCGTTTGAAAAAGCTCAGGTGTGTGACACAGCAACTCCTAAAGTCTCCTCGCTCTCCTCCAATTCTGAAGCATCCACTTTCAGACAAATAGATCCAATAATATCTTCTTTTTACATCCTCTGAGCTGGAATCTGGCTCAAACGGCTGTATAGCTCCAATATTGAGTTTTTTTGCTACGCTAATGTTGACTTGTGGTTGTGAGGGGGCTGTAAGCTAGCAGGAGAGAGTGTAAACAAAGGGATGATGGGATATGGACGTGGGGTTACTCTACCAACAGTACACAGAGTATTCCTCAGCCTTGTGCTTGGATCAAGTTTTCTTCTGGAGATAATGGTATTGCTCATTTAAAAAAAGCATGTGTTCTGCTCCCTCGTGTAGTATTTAGGATGCCGGGCTCCAGAGCCAGTGAAGAAGAAGATCCTGGAAATGATGTACAGCTGGACTGTGAGGCTGCCTGAAGAGACCAAGATTGCTGAAGCTTATCAGATGCTGAAAAAGCAAGGCAAGTCCCTCTGAGATAAATATTCCCTCATGAACTTTATAGTTCATTTCTGCATCTTTTGTGTTAGAGTGTAACACTTCACGGGCCTTGTCTACAGTTTTACTTCCTTTTATATTTATAGTTCTCTCTCAGTTTGCCTGAAATGTCAGCAGTCAGATGCTCTGATACTGGATACCATGGTGTTTTTTCAGTGCAGAGTTATTTTGTTGCTTTCACACTGGGCTGTGAGGGACCCACAGGTCCTCTGTCAAATGATTATGAAAAAGCTAAAGTCTATGAAAATTGGATCTTCATCACTGGAGGTGAAGGGCTTTCCATCCTCGTAATGAGATGAACGAATCAGGGATGTTGTCAGAAATTGTTGGATGTCTTCAGAGGGTTTCATCCTGGTCACATCTGAATCAGGAAACTAAAAATTATCAATGAGCATCTAAAATCTGACCTTGAACAACAAACATTATATATAGCACAGCGGTGGATGTGTAATGTTTTTTTTTTTTTTTTATTAAGTTTATTCAAACATGTAGTTAATACAATTTAGTTATAAGTTACAGTCACATGTATATAAGCTTATTTTTACAAAATAGGTATGCAAGTCCTGAATTCATGTTTGAAAGGAGGCAGGCAGAAGCATTGCTTATAGACGCCTGCCCCTGAGGTCATTCTGATATACAGTTACATGGATCAGATGATTTAACAATGAGCAAGAATTACATTCATTACTATATCTTTTATCAAATGAATGTACAGTATACTTATAATAGAAACCCTTGTATTTAATCTACTCATATATATTCAATACATACTGTTGTTGTGTATAAATCAAGACATTCTGTATTTTGTCAATGTTATACATTTATAATCTTTTTTAAACAGGTATAAATTATTACATTGTTTTTGTTCCAGACTCAGATTATTCCACAGTTTTACTCCACATACAGACACACAGAATTCTCTCCTTTTGTGCGGATGGTAGGTTGTTTGAATTTTCCTGTACCTCGTAACTTATGGAAAGTGTCTCTCAGCAAAAATAGTTTTTGGATATTATAAGGTAATATTTTATTATATGCTTTGTATAATATTTGAGCTGTTTAATAATTTATGAGGTCTTCTAATTTGAGCAGTTTTGACTGTATGAAGAGTTGGTTTGTGTGCTCCAGGTATCCTACTTTATGAATAATCCTGAGTGCCCGTTTTTGTAACATGTATAATGGGTGTACTGTGGATTGATAATTATTTCCCCATACTTCATTACAGTATGTGAGATAAGGGAGGATTAATGAACAGTACAGTGTACGAAGAGTGTTTTGATCAAGATTATACTTACATTTATTTATTATTGAGAGGTTTTTTGAAATTTTCATTTTAGGTGTCCTATGTGCGATTTCCAAGATAATTTGGAGTCAATTACTAATCCTAAAAATTTGTTTTCCTGAACTACTTCGATTGGTATTCCATTTATATTAATTTGTTGATTGGAATTTTCATTATGATTTCCAAACATTATAACTTTTGTTTTGTTCAAGTTTAATGATAATTTGTTACTGTCAAGCCATTTTTTAATCATTTGCAGTTCCTCATTGATGGTACTAATTAGCATATCATAATTATCATTACTATAAAATATATTTGTGTCATCTGCATATAATACAAGCTGTTGTGGAAATGTTTAGCACTCACTGAACTTTTTGAGGTCTGTTGAGTGAGAAAAAGAGGTTATGCTTTTAACATTAGTGTCACAACAGCTTTTGTCATGTCTATAAAGCTTCAGCTTTGCTAAGTTGGATGGATTTGGCTTATGTCCTGCGCTGAAACACCTCTGTTTTGGTGATTTGAATCAATTTTCCACTGAAAATAGGATGGAAATCCAAGCAGCTGCTGTTTTCTCAGTGGCATATTTGTGTTACAGTCCAGTTTTGGTTCATTTTGAACAATCCAATTCACTGACGTAAAATGGATTCAGAACATATTTATACAAACTTCAATCTGTGACTCAAGAGATCCATACCCGGTACTGAACAGTGCAAGTGAAGTTTTCCAGATTCCTTATATTTCTTGCAAGATAATCAAGTGTAAATTAAATATGTGTACAAACAAGTTAACAAGAATGTCAAACCCATTCTCATTTTAGTTTGATAAAGCACCGCAAGCTGTTGTTTTCCCACATCAGAATAATTTTTAGAACATTCTGCAACACTGCATGGTCACATGTCTTTGCTGAATTCAAAGTCTTTCCACACATTGGACTGTAAGTGTTGAAATAATCAATTTATTTCATGTTGAAACTATTTTATAATGCTATAGTTTGATTGTTGTCTATTAACAACATGCCTCAGACAGATCAATTTGACTGGATTGTAGGAATATAGATAAATTAATCGATTAAGTCGATGACCTGTTACACCTCTATTATCTACAGTAAAGAGAGGCACATGAAGCTGCAGCTATGCAGTTTTCTTCCTGTGCATTAAGTGTTTTGTTGTTTCCAGGTATTGTTAAGCAAGACCCTGTGCTTCCCGATGACAAGCCCCTCCCACCACCTCCACCCAGAGCCAAAAGTGCCATCTTTGATGACGAGGAGAAATCTAAGGTAAGGAGTTGAGCATTTTTTTTTTTTTTTTTAATCTGTTGAAAACCTGTTTTTGTGTCCAGTTAATTCTCCTCATATGTCCCTCATAAGTCTATGAAATGATGGGATGCTGGAACATTGTGGAGGAACTGGTGGTTTACAGAGTTCTCCTCCTCTTTCCTTCCTCCTCGTCCTCTTTTTATAGACGCTGTCGTGCTTGTTGAAGAGCACCCATCCTGATGATTTGAGAGCAGCGAACAAGCTCATCAAGGAAATGGTCCAAGAGGTGACAGAGGTTTTCTTCACTAGAAGTGCAGTTTGGAACCAATATACTGAAAAAGAACTGGTTCTAGGAGTAATTATGATCTCATCTCCAAGTATTTGAAGGACGTTTAGTGTCAAATAGTTTGACTTCATGGTATTTGAGAGTCAAAACTGCACATTTTTTTCATGTTTACTGTTAAGAAGCTGTTAGTGTTGTAGGCTAACGAGGAACTTGTGCTTCCAGGATGAAAAACGAGTGGAGAAAGTATCAAAGCGAGTCAACGCCATTCAGGAAGTGAAGGAGAGCGTGAGCCTGCTGAGCCAGCTGCTGGAGGGATACGGCACGGAGAGCTGCTCCCAGAGCAACCGGGAACTCATTAAGGTCGGGAGAGCTCAGCACCTTTGAGAAACCACGTTCTGTCGTTTTACAGGCTTGTGATTCTGTTGCAAATGCTTCAGAACGTGCTGACATATTTGGAAAAGCTCACAGCTGCTCTGGTCTTTTTTCACTCCAATCCCTTTAAACATTAAAGAGAGATTGTAAAAAGAAAAAAGAGTTTTTTTTTTATTCTTTTCAAATGTTTCCATGTGTAGGATCTCTACCATCGATGTGAAAAGATGAGGCCGACACTCTTCAGGCTTGCCAGCGACACGGAGGACAACGATGAAGCTTTAGGTAATCCTGCGTGGATTGGACAGGCCTGAATCCCTCTGAGATGCTAATAACTGCTCTGTCACTTTCAGCGGACATCCTGCAGGCCAACGATAGTTTGACTCAAGTCATCAATCTGTACAGACAGCTGATAAATGGCGAGGAGATCACAAAAGACGGTATCCCCACAATCCCACACCAAGGTGAGTCGACCCAGGTTCCTGAACTTCATCTAAACTTTGACGTGTTTTTGGCAGACTCAAAACCAAGCAGCAGCTCAGCCCTTTTAGATTTAACTGGACTTAACCTCTTGGGGAAGACGGAAACCTCCAATGCAGAGCTCTGCAGCCGAACTCTTAGTAATAATGCAGGCTTGAGCCTGTTAGATGATGAACTCATGTCTTTGGGTAAGAAAACACAATCAAATATGCTGCACTTCAAATCAAGTGGGAGTTGATTCTTCTTTTTCTTATTTCTGATGTCTTAGGACTGAATGTGACAGAAAACTGTGACTCAAGCAAAGCCTCTCAGGTGCGTTACATCATTTCTGCATCGCTGCATGCACAAAGTACACCTTTGGACCAACTACCGCTGACACAGACTCTGTTTGAAATGTTGAACCTCAGTCATCAAATGCTGCAGAGCTGTCCTCTCAGAGTGTGCCAGCAGCCGTGCTGGTTCCAGATGCAGCTCAGCTGGCTCCACCAGCTGGAGGGTCCTCTGCCAAAGCCATGGATGAGCTGGACTTGCTGGGAAAGACCTTGTTACAGCAGTCTCTACCTCCAGAAAGCCAGCAGGTCAAATGGTAAAAGAGGAAACGGGTAACGATGATGAGACGGGCTCTTTCAGCTTCCACGTCACATGGTTTTGGTTCTTCTTGCAGGAACAAGCTCCAGCCTCAGTCTAGAGTCCCTTTAAGAGACATGGAGATAAAGTCCAGCCTCAGCACCGGACCCGCTGCTCCCATGTCCAGCCCAGCCATCCACTCAGAGAGGCCTTACACCTTCCTCGTCTCTAATCCTGCAGAGGAAGGATCGTCTTCAGCCGCTGACCTCTATGACAACATCTCACTCACTGAGGTCACTGTTCCGCTGGAGTCCATCCACCCAAGTAAGAACCAGAAGCAAAATGCGCTGCAGGATTTGTCTCGATTCAAGGACCTCAATATGGTGGGACTGGAGGACCCTCTTCAGAGTGGACTTTTAGTATTAGAGGCTGTGTTAAATTTCTTGGCTTTCTTTGCTAGAGAGTTTGTTGGAGTTTGCTCATTAAGTCCATATATATTTTGTGGAAGCTCGGAGTTGAGCCACTGCTCCTCCACATCCAGAAGAGCCAGTTGAGGCGGCTTGGGCATCTGGTCCAGATGCCTCCTGCCTGGAGAGGTGAGAGCTGCCAAATGAGCTGGAGGAGGTTTCTGGGGAGAGGGAGGTCTGGTCTTCCTGCCCCTCATAACCCAGTCCTGGATGAACAGAAGAAAATGGATGGATGGCTTTTTGAATTCATTTTTGACTTGAAAAGTCCTAAATTGTTGATTTCTTGTGTGTTCCTTCTAAAAGTCACATTTTGATTAACAAAAGTGAGAGGAAGAACATTTTTGAAAGCATTTATAATCTGTGGAAACTTGCATTTTTTTCTGTTTCAGGCAGTCTGTTGCCAGTAACTGTACTTGACAAGAACAGTCTGCGGGTTTTGTTCACCTTTGCACGCGACTGTCCTCCTTTGAGACCTGACGTGCTGGTAGTGATCATCTCCATGCTGTCCTCAGCCCCTGTACCTGTCACCAACATCCGTTTCCAGGCTGCCGTACCCAAAGTAGGTCTGCTCTTCATCCATTAAACCTGAACCTGCAGCGTTTTGAGACTCGCACTGTTGTTGATCCATGTTGACAAAACTGGAATTGAATGAAAGCGCACCATCAGCAGCTCACTTTATAATCCAGACTTCTTCATAACACTAAGCTGCTAACTTGTGTTTGTCAGGTGATGAAGGTCAAGCTGCAGCCCCCCTCCAGCTCTGAACTCCCAGCCTTCAACCCCCTCCTGCCTCCGGCCGCCGTCACACAGATTCTGCTTCTGGCCAATCCTCACAAGGTACTCCTCCTCCATCTCTTCCGCACCTTCTTCCACGTTGTCATGGAGATGAGATCCAGCGTTTCTCGTTTCAGGAAAAAGTCAGACTGCGGTACAAAATAACTTTCAACCTGGGGGGAAAGTCTCATGATGAATCTGGAGATGTGGACCAGTTTCCTCCCCCTGACACGTGGGGGAACCTCTAGTGAGGAGCGTCCTGCAGCTGCTCTCGTCATGACTCTGTTCTGGGAGTTTTGAAACAAGTTACCTGTGCCTTCTTTGCTTTTGTTCCTCCTCCTCCTCCAGAATAAAAAAAAAGGGATCAGAGGGATTGTCCAGCTCATAAACATGAGTGAAGGACGTGTAACCGCTGGTGTCTCAGCTGGATCTTTGAACAGCTTTCCATGTATTTTCACTTTTGTTTCACTAGCTTACTCAAGAGGAACTGAAACTACAGGAAGCAGTTAGGTTCCTCAGTATCACCTTGATGGTTTTCTCAGTCAAATCTCTTCAGTCTGGGGGAGATAGCACAGTGGTCGTTCATGTTGAAAGGCTCCACAGGTCTGTTGACTTTGTCTCTCGGTTTGTTTCAAACTTGATCAGAGCTAGTTCATTTTCTCTCATCCGTGTCTTCAGACATTCTTCATTTCTGCACTTTGTTTTCAACAGATGGGAAACCACAAATTGTCCTCATGTTTTACACTAAAATGCACTTTTGTTTTGAAATCGTTTTTTTTCACGTCGATTTTCTTTTTGTATTATTTTCCATTGATTTACCCAAAGAGGGCATGTGAAGTCCTGCACAGGCGTTGCAGTACCTGGTTTGATTCTGCCACTTGTGCCTGAAATGTCCTGTTCTTCTGCCTTTTATTTATGTTTGCATTTATTGTTTTCATTTCTTTTTCCTTCTGTATGACATATCAAATTGTGTTGTTTACCTGGAAATGCTGGCTTGACTGGGGAAGGGGTTACATGTAAACCTCTTGGGTTTATATATAAAATAAAATTAAATCAGATGCAGTTTTTTTTTTTTTTTTGCTGCCAAAAGGGAAAAGAATGTTGTCTTTAAGTTAACCTTAAGGTGCACAGTCACTTATTTAACTATATTGAAAACAGAAGATAAAAAAAGCTTCAAGATCCATTCGTCAATCATCTGAAATAAATCCAGACTTGAATTAAAAACCAATTCTTCTGTAAAAGGCAAATAAACAATAGAAACTAAAATACTGGAGCTGATATTCAGAACATGTATAATAGGATTCAGGATGTAAAGACTTCTACTCACATATGATCAGGTCAGAACAGCTGGATTGAGTTATTGCTACCATAGCACAGAAGCATCCTAGTTTTGTTCTTGTTATTCAGACTTCCCTTGTTCTCGATCTGAAAACCCAGAGAGCATGCTGGGAAATCTTCCTCCTTTATCTCAGAAGATAGATGAATTCTGGACTTGCTTGAACACAGAATACGGCCCCACTTAAAGATAGTAAATGAGTTCTGAACCAGAGGACCATCCATACAGCTTCAGTTCTGCATGGAGGAGCTTCCTTTCATCTGCTGAAAGGTTCTGGGACTGTTCTCAGGTGATTCAGTGATGTCTTTAAATCATGCAGAAGAGACCCCCAAAGTGCAGTTTGAAGAATTTACAAATGTAATAACAAAAGCAAGCTCACACAGACTGAAACATCAAAATGTCTTTGAAGCAAATAAGAATGCACAAATGGAATGTTTTTCATTTATTAAGAAAAAAACACCAAATGACAAAACAAATAGCTAATACTTCAGTTGTTACTTGCTACGCTATATAAATAGCAAGAAGCATGCATAAGAAAATGGCACTACAATTATCTTCTACATTTAAAAACTGGACCAAAAAGCCCTAAAACACTGAAAGAACTGGAGAAACGACTCAAAACTAAAACGCTGATGAAGAGAAGTGTCTGGAATGTGAGCTTAAAATCTTTCCTCGGAACTGAACTTCTTTAATAAGGATATAAAACACTCCCCCCTCCATGATTTCCGTTTTAGAC
Organism: Oryzias javanicus; assembly: GCA_003999625.1. Lineage (NCBI taxonomy): Eukaryota > Metazoa > Chordata > Actinopteri > Beloniformes > Adrianichthyidae > Oryzias > Oryzias javanicus. The sequence goes on from CM012437.1 coordinate 6,613,232, forward strand.
CAAATCAAACTAAGAGTCCCTCAGAAAAAAAACTTCTGGAGTTTAGGACGGTAAAAACTCAAAGTTGAGAACATGAACTCTGTGTGCTGCCATCATTACTGTGGGGGTAAGGGGACCGGAGCGCCTGGGGGAGGTGGTGGGGAGGAAAACGGGTACTGCGGCTGCCCCATGAAGCCCATGAGTGGGGGCTGTTGGGGTTGGACAAACGGCTGAGCCATCAAAGGCTGAGGGGGGAGGGCCGGAGAAGGGCCCTGGCCAAACTGCCCCGGCGGCTGACTGGGTTGTTGCTGACCGCCCCCTCCACCCCCTGTGGCGCCTCCAGGCCTGGAGTTATAGCCCCCATTGTTGTTGTAACTCTGGTACTGATCGGGAGCCCCCGAATTGAAGCTGTTCCGGTTATCCCGGTCTCGGTCCCTGTAGGACGAGGAGCGGTCAGCATCCCGGTTGTTGCGGTTATCCCGACCGAAGCCGCCGCGGCCGTCCTTGCCCCCGCCGCCGGAGCGCATGCGGCGGTCACATTCATCCTGATACATCAGGTTTGGGTTGTTGGAGCTGCTGCCACGGTAACGCATCCTACCACCTGCAAGAACACACACTGATGTTAGCTCTGCTGCTGAACTCCTCTGACCAATGACATCAGAAGAAAACAGCCCCGCCTACCGCCCCCTCCTCCTCCGCGGCCCGAGTCCACCAGCTGAAGAAGTTTAGGATTGATGGCTTGACGGGCCTCTTCCAGAACTCGGACAAGGTCCCGGGCCTGGCGCAGGTTTCCCGGGGTGAAGAAGGTGTAGGCCGTGCCCTTATTGGTGCTGCGGGCTGTTCGGCCGATACGATGGACGTAGTCCTCGGAGGAGTTGGGATAGTCGTAGTTGATGACAAACTTGACGTCTTCCACATCTTTAGGATGAAACAGATTTATTCCAGTACCAGAGAAGAAGAAAAGACAGGAGTGAGTTTCAGTAGGGGAAATGACTTCTGAAGAGAATGTTTTTGAATAAATATAAAAAGGTTAAAAGGTTTTGTTTTTACTAGGGGGTCGACTTACCTGTTTAAATAAATCAACGTGCAAATTCCACACATCAAAAGATATGTTTTGTTGAAACTATATTGATTTATCTCAAATCGTCTTTTTTCTTCACAGAAACGACATTTCAGGTCAAATGGTGTGGAGAGTCTGTTTCTCATTACAGAAGAGGTGGGGCTCTGACAGCAGTCTCCCGTCTCCCCTCCATCACGGCAGAGCGACTTTAACCATGATGGCTTAGGACGCGTCGCGCTTTGACCGGATCAAACACAGTCGTGTGGAGAAGTCAGAAGCCTCTTTCACTTCCTGATCACTTCAGTGACAAAAATCGTAGGTTTAAGGACCAAGATGGTTTCTGACTGAAATACTGGAGGAACACAGAACTTGTAGACAACTGCACATCTTTTAGCTCCAGCTTCAGCATGAACTTCACAAATCCACATTTCTGGTTTGATCCAATCATTTCCTGTTTGGAAAGGTCCCGCAAAAACTGAAGCAGTGAAGCTTCACAGGAGTTCTCAAGCTAAACGTCAAGTAAACTAAATTTTTTTCGTGTTCTCCACAAAGAGGCGCCGCCCTCTTCACACGAATGTATCTTTATCTGATACTGCATTCACACCGAACGTGATTTGCGCAACAGATTTGCGTGGCCCGTCTCTCTTTCGCCCAATTGGCCGCTCGCTGCTTGCCTGCGCTTGACAAAGGAGCTACCAGCTAATGTTTTTAGCATGATTGCTATATGGAATGGTGCCTATGCATATCTCCCTTATAATTTATGAAAGAGACGGATGATTTTGAGAAATCAGGTTTATTTATTGTGAATAGTTCTAAAAAACATCAGTTAAACGTCTACATGTCTGCGTGCATGAGATCATTCTCAGAATCCGGCAACTAGTTCACTTTTACTCCGGGGGCTGTGTTTTTTCCATGACAGCCTATTCCGCTCTGTTTCTGTGTCTCTGTGGCTGAGTTTGAAGGCTCATTTTTTTCGCATTAACCCGAGAGGGGAAAAAATAAAAAAGTTACACAGAGGGGTCCTTAAGCAAATGTCAATATGTGACTTGGGGATGAGAATATGTCTGTTCAGAGTGTATCCCGCCTTTGCCTAACAGTAGTCAGGACGAGCTCTGGTAACCCTATGGCCCCAGTAGATTAAAGACATAGATGGAAGTTCAGGAGAAAATTGGATGAGTATTTTACCCCCTGATTGGGTCACTGGAAGCATCACATGCCCAAATCTGAGTTCCTGCTTGGGAGATGCGATGCGGCAACCAGACAAAATTTAGATATCTGAACTCTGTTCAAACTTTGTTCAAATTGTGCCATGGGACTTCAGATTTCCTCAGTTCACGTCTGCACCATTGACCAAACATTGAAACTGACCGCCTTAAATCACCTTCGGTGTGAACACAGCATGAGACTTGAGCAGCAGCAAAATGTATGGTGAGTTTGTGGAGCAGTTATGGCAGAGGGGTGCTGAGGTACTTACCCCCTTCATGTTGTTTTTACAAAGGCAGTCCCCCCTGATCAGTCCTGGTTCAAAGGGAGGGGGTGAGGAAGACAGGAGTCCTCCTCTGCTCAGCAACGCCCGGCAGGAGCAGAACCATCAAACAACACACAGACAGACAGACGGACAACGGCTGGTTCTGTTGCTCTCTCGCCGCGTTGCAGGACCCTCCTCAGACTCTGGCCAGGACTGGATCCAGACGAGCCCGTCTAACTGTCTCCCGTTTGTCTGCTTTTTGGGGGCGCACCGATGAGCAGACATACAGGAACCTCAGGCTGCTCCCAAGGAAGGCTCGCTGGATTTACTAAAAAAACTGGGCAGGGGGGATGTCATTTAGAATCAGAGGGCTTTTAGCTCCTCGTAAACTAAAAAAAGCCTCTACTTTAACGTGGCTGGGGGTGGCGGGGAAATGACAGCAGCACAGACTGTTACAGCTGCCGTGTGCTGCCAAACCCTGAGAGGAGAAGAGGGGAAAAGAAAATGAGGACAAAGTCACAGAAATTTTACTGAGTTAAGACACTTTAACTTCTCCCCCTTCTCAACACAAGCTAGTCATCCCAGCCTTCAGACACTCCTCCTGCTTTGAGCATCCTCTTTTTCAGCAAAAACAAGCATCTGTGAATGTGTTCTGACACCGGAGAGACGAGGAGATAAGGAGGTTTTGCCCCACACATCGCTCCTTTCGGGCAGCATGCCAGAGAGCCCCGCTCACAGGAGTTTTGTCATTGCAGTAACAAGAAACAGACAGTACAAAGGGAGAATCAGAGGGCCTGCAGCCTCCCAAGAGTTACAACTGAAGCTGACGACAAGGGGAACGTCCTTCAGCGTGGGAGGGGGGGGGTCGCTGCCACCATACACTTCATGTTTTTTAGTTAGTATGACACAAGCTGACAAAACTGCTTCTGATTGGAGAACGGATCTCCACAGGTCCGTCATGCTTTCTGGGTTACACACTTACCGACGGTTTGGCACAACAGCAAAGAAAACCTCATGTTAAGCAGTTTTCCAGGACAAAAACAGACAGAATCTTAATGGAGATGATGCTGCGTGTGTATGTGCAGAAACATACCCAGCCCCCGAGAGGCCACGTCTGTCGCGATCAGAATGGGGGCTTTGCCGCTCCGAAACTCTGAGGGTTTAAAGGAAAAACACTTTGAAGCAGCTGATTCCTAAAAATGAACAAAAAGCACTGTTCCTCCTCTCACCTGTCAGCACCCAGTCTCTTTCTGGTTGGCTTTTATCTCCATGAATACACATGGCTGGCCATCTAAAGATAATAACACACTTTAAATACAGAGATCAGTTCATAAGTATCTGACGGTTTTTAAGTCCGACTCCAATCATATTTTGATCTACTGTAAAAACATTCATAGTGGTCTTTTAATTATGATTAAGCAGTTTTAGCCAAAAATTAAAAAAACTGTGTCATTTTTTCAAGACATATTTTATGCAGAGCATCAGAAATTTACCTAAGTTGTAGGCTGAACTGTTGGCATGGAAGTAAGCCTCTGCTGATAACCCATCATGCCTCTGTTTACACTCCCTCATGGTAGCTGGCTTATAACCCCTCACAACCATAGACTAGAAAGTACTTGCAGAAAGCCAAAATCCCATAGACTTCTATTGAAAAATAAACATCTACTACTCATTCTGTTTGTCAGAATAACCATTTTTGCTCTGGTATTTCTTTTCAGCATGTTCTTGCAAAACCTACTTTTTTAATAATATATTTTCTTTGTTGCATGCTAATCAAGTTATAAGCTGTCCAATCAGAGGCCTCAGAAAAAGAAAGGGATGCCGTCACCTTGAATGTTCACAGTGTTTGATTGGCAGATTCCCCCCGAGCCAATTTATAGTGGAAGGGGAGAGATTTTTCAACAACTCACTCCTCATTACCGGCAGTAGTTGTCATAGAAATGATGAGACCGATCACTGCCTACCAATGTCGTCTTGTCCCAAATTGGTTACATCCGTACTGTGGAAAAACAAGAGAACCTGGCTACAAAGAAAAAACGTGGCGCCCGAAAATTAACAGCCGGAAGTCCCTCCCCCCGCCGGAGCCGGCCGCCATTAAAAAAACATTGTTCGACCTTTTTTCCCGTTTCTCCTCTCTTTTATCAACCCTTTTTTGCAATATCAGAGCTGTATCCAGCAGTGCAGTTCTGAGCCAGGATGCATTAGAATGAAGCGAAGCAGGGAGACTTTGGCCCACCCATGGTAGTTGTTGCATCACAAAAGACAGTTTTTTCAAACTGCAGGTTTTAATCTGCTCCTGATCCATCACATTTTGAGTTAAAAAAAAAACTCAGAAATGCAGTTTTAATCTCAAATTTCCCAATACATGCCCTTCAACATGAGAACATGTTAAAAACACAATTATCATTGGAGTGGATCTTTAATCCACATAGCGACTTGTACAGTCCTGCGGTGACAAATTCAACACACTCCACAAGGAGCAGCTGTTCAGCTGATCCGCCTTAACGAAACACACTCTGACTTATTGTTTTCATGTCCCGAAAATACCGGGACAAGTCAATCTATGAAACGTAACCAAAGCTTTGTGATCACATCAAGTATAATAAACTGAGCAATTCTTCTAACTGGAACAAGGAGCCTTCACTGAGTGTGGTGTGGACTGCAGGTGATGTGTGCTCCAAGCTTAAATATTTATGTTGAGGTCTTCCTCACCCATCACGCCTCATTTTCCGTGTGAGATCGTCACACCGTTTCTTCGTCTCCACAAAGATGATGGTTTTGTTCTCCTTCTCAGCCATGATCTCCTCCATCAGCTGAATGAGTCTGTCCACACAGAAGAACAGCTTTCACGACAGAAACCACCGACTCAATCCTGCTCTGAGTGACCACGCTCCAGATTCACTGGTGACCGTCATCCATCTGGCTTTACTTACTTGTTGTCCTTTTCATTCTCCATGCAAACATCGACAATCTGTAGGATGTTGTGGTTGGCGCTGAGCTCCAGAGCGCCAATGTTGATCTGAATATATTCCCTCAAGAAGTCCTCTGCAAGCTGCCGGACCTCCTTAGGCCACGTTGCGCTCCACATCAGAGTCTGTCTATCCGGCTGAAAGAGGAAAAAAGAAACGTGATTCCTCCTCTGCTCCTTAAGTGTCACAATTCTGAATTTGCAACATTTTTTTGACTTAATTAAGCAGAAAAGATTAAGAGCAAAAGAGTGCAAAAAGAGTACTTCAAAAGAGAGACTTCACAAAAACTCGACCAACTTTCCAAAAATACTACAACACATCAACAAAAAGATGAAAAAAAAGCAAGAAAAATACACAAAAAAGCAACAAAATTTAAACGGTTCAAAAGCAAATATTTTCTTTAGAAAAAAAAAAGCAATAGTGTTTTCAAATCCTACCCTGATTTGATCGACTATCTTGCGAATCTGTGGCTCAAAGCCCATATCCAGCATGCGATCAGCCTCATCGAGCACCAAGTAGGTGCAGCGGCGCAGGTTGGTTTTCCCCGCCTCCAGGAAGTCGATGAGACGCCCCGGTGTGGCAATGCAGATTTCAACACCTAGAAACGTTGTGTCATTAGTTCATCAACAACCCTGAGGGGTACACGCGTCGAGACAGGGACAGGAGCATGCACCCACCTCTTTCCAGGTCTCGAATCTGAGGTCCTTTCGGCGCACCACCGTAGACACAGGTGCTTTTGATGCGGGACGACTTGCCGTAGTCATACGCCACCTGCTGGACCTGCTGGGCCAATTCTCTGGTTGGAGCCAGCACCAGACACTGAGGAGAGAGAAACACAGATCAATGACACATGCAGGAAAACGGTCAAAATGAAAGACCCCGCCCCCTCGTCTGAAGTCACTCACTATAGGCCCATCCCCTCTTTCCAGATAGGGCTGGTGGTTGATATGGACAATAGCAGGAAGGAGGTACTGTGAGAAGCAGACGCAGAGTAAACAATCCACCATAATGCTCTTCCAGAGACCACACACACAAACATACACAGTGTGTGGGAGCTTCCTGATTTGGTTTCTTTCTTGTTGTGTGTAGCAACACATAAAGCCTATAAGAGTGTAAGAAGTGATGGTGATGTGGGTCCTTCTTACAGCCAGAGTCTTCCCAGAGCCGGTCTGTGCGATTCCCACCATGTCTTTGCCACTCAGCGCCACAGGGAAACCCTGGGACTGGATTGCTGTGGGCTCCTTGAAGTTCTGCTGCATCAGAACATCCATCACATACTCTGCAGGTACAGCAGGAGAGAAGAGAGTCTTTATCAACATGTTTGAACAAATTAAGTCAAAATTAGAAATATTTAATGTTTGAAAACATGTGGAGACATTAAAGTGAGATTTCGGGAAGAACTTCTGCAAACTCAGAAATACTGAGCTGTGTTTAGGCGGTGCAAACAGGAATATCTGTGTATCTTTGTTTGCATCAAAATTCTTTTAAGCAGACCACTAATCCTAGGATGGAATTAAATTAATTTGTTTTACTGCTGGAAGATGGAGAGATGAAGTGTTTATCCCCTTATGAAAACTGTGTGGATTTCTTTAGAGTAAGTGTGGAGGACTGACGAGGAAAATGGGCATGATGAAAAGCTGTGACGGGTTTGGGACAGCCTGAGCCTCTGATAGTGATCTCCTTCTTCCTGCGGAACTCCTCCACGTCAAACTGCATACAGAAAAAGAAAGGAGGAGGTGTCAAACTTTTGATTAACTCAAGCAGGCGTGAACGCAGATCTCTGCTCCCTCAGGGGAGGGGGGTCAAAGTGGAGAGACAGCAAGCTCTACAAACAGTTCCAACCTACTTCCCGTGGCTCACCAAACTTATGTTTCGTGGGTTAGTGGGTTGTGAATCAAGTCCAGTGGGCCCCGACTCAAATCTCATGGGTCGTGACTCAAGTCTTGTGGGTCGTGATTCAAGTCTAGTGGGCTGCAACTTAAATCACATTGGTTGAGACTGGAATCTTTGCGACTGAAGTCTTGTGGGCAAGAACTTGACTCTCGTGGGTCATGACTCAAGTCTAGTGGGTCACAGCTCAGATCTTGTGGGTCGCAACTGAAGTCTCGTGGGTTGAAACTTGAACCGTGTGGGCCGTGACTCAAGTCTGGTGAATCAAGACTCAAATCTTTTGGGTCTTTTGGGCTGTAACTTAAGTCCTGTGGGACGCAACTTAAGTCCTGTGGGCTGCATCTTATTTTTCGTGGATCGTGTCTCAAGTCTCGTAGGCTGCAAAGTTTCGTTGGCTGCGACTCAAATCTCGTGGATCGCGACTCAAGTCTCGTTGGCTTAAACTCAAATCTCGTTGATCGTGACTCAATTCTCGTGGGTCGTCCAATCTCAAGGGTTGTGATTCACGAGACGTAAGTCAGGTGAGCCACTGAAAGGAAGTCAGACCTGTTTGCAGCACCATCCTCTGCAGTCAAAATGAGAGGAACAGATTTCCCACGTTCAGGTGTGTAACTGTAAATCTACCTGACTGACGTGCTGCACCTCTGGATGTTCGGTGTAGAAGTTTTTCTCAAATTTGGGCAGCTCATCCAGGTTCCATCTTTTTTTGCGCAGGCGTTCTCCTGGATTGCCAAACTTCATAGGTGGGGGTCCATTGCGGTTGCCCATGCCCCCACCAAACCGCGGCCTATCAGACAAATCAGACTGCTTATGAAGACTCTATAGAAACAAAATATGATGCTAAACTTGTATCGATGGGTGACTGTCCCAATAAAAAAAACATCTGGAATACAAAAGTTTGCAAATGTCTCAACAGATGTCAGTGAAATGTGAGATGAAAGATTATTTAAGATCCCCAGCCAGGATTCAGAACAGGGTCCTCTTGATGAGGCAAGAGCGCTAACCACTACACAACCGTGCAGCCATTAGGTTTATTGAAAAACAGTTATTTGAATTATTCATACATTTGGATATAAGAAGCATACATGCATTACTTATTAAGTTGGGTTTGTTCCAATTTAAAGATTTAGTAGACAAGAACACTTTATTATGCATTTTAAAAACAGATAGCTTATAAAGTTGTTTGTTTTTTCTTCAGAAGATGAAAATCACAGGTGGACAAATAATTTTAAGCTTCCAGTTGCTTGCTTACTTTAAAGATGATGTGTTTTTCTTTTGTCCCAACAAAATATGAAAAGTTGTACTAATTAACACATTTTAAAAAATATGTAAATAAGAAACTTAATAACTATGTTATGTCTGGTGGTAGGCTGTAAAGGTAATCTAGAGTTATCTCTATTTTTTCCAATTTTTCTTTAAGAGGTCATGCTGGGGCAGAAATAACATCAGAAGTTTTTTCTTCTCAGTGCTCCTTTCCAGTCATGAAGATCTGTGGACTTATGTTGTGTAGTAGTGAATATATTAATGTAATTTGGTACTCTTCATCAAAGGAAGACATAAACAGACACTAATGGTTACTTTAATTAAAAAATGATGAAAATTTATCAACAAAACTGATTTTTTACAGTAACACTAAATTTAAAATTATTATTAATAATTCAAGGCTTAATTTTGCATTTTCTAAATGAGGTTCAATTGAAATAGTTAATATATATATATATATTTAATACTCAGCCTTAATAATTATGTGGAAATATAAGGCAGGAAAACACTGAACTCGTGAGTGTAAAACAGAAGCTCATCAAATCAAACTAATTTTTTTTTGTATGGGGAATAAATAAAAAAAAAAAAAATTAAACAAGAAGATGACTATTGCAGAAAATCTCAGTAAGATGATTTTGTATAAATGGCCGTGGCGAACTTTTATAATAACAGGTTAAAAAAAATGTGAGTATCACAAAAAAATGTCACAGAAAACTAAGTCATAAACACAACAAACCATTTTTTATACAGATTTGAAATAAATCTAAAAATAAACACCAGAGTTATCATTGTGACCAGATTCTTGAAGTGGGTTGAATAGACTATTGCAGTAATTTAACTAGTAGTCAGACGTTTCAGATCGCTTGGGCGCCCCCTTCAGGTCTACACCGGGAATTGTAATTGTTATTGTTTGGATCGACCTCGGCCTGCAACACTTTCATGAGCCTCTTCAGAGGCACTTTAACGCAAGCACCTGTGCAAAATTTCATTTATTTCAACCCCACCTCGGCTAAAGACGGCAGAAAAGTGCAGAAACAGTTCCCCGTGACATGTGTGAACTAAACTCGCCTGTCTCGACCGCGATCTCTGTCCCTGTCTCCATAAGAGGACCCTCCTCTCATGATGGCGGTGAAATGTTTCTCCTCCGCACTTTTTCCAAGCCTACCACAGCAAAGCAGTGGTTACTCAAAAAAATTCTGCAGTTTAAAGATCGAAAAAGTGGACGAGCACAACAACAACAACAAAGGCGGTCACTTGGTAAAAGATAGTACGTCAGTCACGTAGCTGCTGCTTCTTCTTCTGTGGTGTTATTGGTAGTTGGCAAACAGCATTGTTGTGGTGCTATACCGCCACCACCCGGTCTGGATCAGGAGTTTTTTTTTTTTTTTTTTTTTTTTTTTTTTTACTTCAACCGTAGGGGCAAATGGCACATGGCTTGGTTGGTTGGAAAAAACATTTTATTGTGTTGTAAATGACCTCTAACGCAGCTGTTCTTCTGTTACTGTATGTAGAAATAATTTGTGCTGGATTTGGACACCCCTGGTATATGAGTTCAGCGGAAACTGGACAAAAAAAAAAAAAAAAAATCACAGGAGGGCGTCGTGCTCACGACGTTCCCGCAGAGGGCGCTCGCGTTCCGTTTGGTTCAATTTAACGAGTAAGAAATCTCTACTGATACAGGAAGTGCAGGTCTGCGGTAGCCTCGGCGATATGAAGTAACGCAAGTGAAGACATGTCAGCTGTTTGACTTTAAAGTGATAGAGAGAGAAGAAATGCCTTTGTTAATCAAAAATAGAGAACTTGGCTGCATACACTCCACTGCAGAGCTGTTCGAGAAATTTCCACATCTGCAGGTTTGTTTCCGGAAAGTTTCAGATTTCAAACAAACAGTCCCCAGGCTCATGAATATCATTTCACGTTTATCAGAGGATGGGCGTGAATTGCAGCTTTAGGGGTAATGATGCAACTGCAGTAAATCCAGGCACCAAAAATATTTGAAGTCATTATTTAAATGGCGAAAATATCAAGAGCTTATTTCAATTGTAAATGCTTTATATGGAAATGCTAGATAATTCCACTTCCGGTTGACGCTACAGAATTTTTTTTTTTAACCTTTTTAGCTCCTTTTTTATTTCAGCTGTTTTGCTTGGTGGTTTTATTTGCACTTTGCATATTTTACAGTTTATGAAATATTTATTACAATGTCATGTTTTGTTGACATGGAATTAGCAGTCTTACTTTGAAAAACTTGTTGAAAGCTGTAAAAACTTTAAATACATATTTAAATTATTCTGTGTGGATACACCTTCCTCACATTTGTTCACCTTTACACACTTTCACAGTTTCAGTTTGAGATAATTTTTTGATTTTTAAAAGGATCTCAATGGATCAAAAAGTTAATTGACCCATGATGGCTTCAGAGTGGAAAAAAGTGTTTTTTTTATATTTATTTTTTATTTTAAAAAATGTAATCCTTAAAAAATTATCATAGCTCATAAAGCATCTGTCAAAGTTCTTATATTTTGTTCTTCATTTAAGAAAAAGGAAAAACAATACTTTAAAATCCGACTCCAATCAAATCGTTCCCTCCCTGTGGTTTTAATTTATGAATATACAGTTGTAGCGAAAATGTAAAGAAAAAACAGTCGTTTTCTTGGACATAGTTTGTACAGAGAGGCAGGAGTTAATCAGATTTGCCACAGAGTTGTGGGTAGTACTGTTTGGCGTAAAGTAAGCGCAGGGCTCATTTCCCATCAGCCCTTTGTTTACACTCTCTCCTGCTACCTTATGGCCCCTCACAAGCCCAACCTAAAATTAGTGGTTCAACACAGAGGACGAGCAATATCAGAGCTATCCAGTCATACAGTTTTGAGCCAGACTCCAGCTCAGATGAGAAAAACAAAGATGTAGATAGATTTGTCTGCAAGTGGATGCATCTGAATGGAGTGGAGCAGGAAACATGTGACCCGCCGTTTGTAGATTTTGCATAACAACTGCAAGCGGTTTAAAACTGTATTTTCTTCATCTGCTCCTGATTCAAAATGATTTGAATGAAGAAATACTCAGAAACACAGTTTTAATCTTAATTTTCTTAATATATTCTCCAACAAGTAAAAAACACAATTTCCATAGGATTTTTTCAGTCTTTAACTCTAGTCAATAGGACTGTAGTTCCCATTCAACATCAGGAACCCAGACCAGATGCTCAACTTCTGTTTGTGGCCATTTGCAGCTTCAGTTTGGTGCATTCACACTTGCATTATTGCAAGTTTTTCCACTGATGTCTGTGCTTTTGAGCCTTGTGTTAACATCAAGTGTGTGCTCTGCCCATTATTTTAAGACACCAGATTGATTCCTGGATGCCTTGGCTTGACTTTTTGGTAATTAAATATTTTTTTTTCCAGGAAAGTGCAAAAACCTTTCGCTCCAGGCCTCTTGTTGATGTGGATCCAAAGTGCCTGTTGTATGTCCACCAGAGAGAGTTTGCTGCAACAACCCCTGCTGACAGTGAGTCCACATTACATTCACAGCTTTAGACAAGACACTTTGATGATTTGTTGATGTGTTTGAGATAGTTCAAATGATAGTCTTACTTGAGCTTTAGTTGTTACTCATTTCAGTCTCAAACTCTCTGGTGAGAACAGAGAGAGGTCCGTGATCACGCTTAGCACTCATTTCTTCACTATTTGTTAAACTTATTTTCAGGAACTTGAGGCTGAAACGTCAATGTTCATTGGGAAAATACCGATCTCTGATTGTGTTTCATCTCTAAATGCTGATGTTCCTGTTCAGCTTGTTGACTTTAAACATTAAACAGAACTCTAAATCCAACTTGGTTACATTCTTTTCTGATCTGATCTATTAAGATCACCTGTGTGACCCATGTCGGTTTCTTCTTTCACAGAGTTTGTTTCAATCATTGGATCAGATGACGCCACCACCTGTCACCTGGTAGTACTGCAACACACTGGTAAAACTAAGTGAAAATAAAGGTTTTCATGTGGTTGACCCCAAACTGTGACCTGTCCTCCCCCTTTGCAAAGGTTTGTCAGTTGTGTTTTTTCAACCATTGGGTGTTGTGTTTTGGTAGGAAGCGGAGCCACCTCCCTGGCTCACTGCGACGGCTCCAGCACCTGGTCGGAGGTCCCTCTCTTTGTGAAAGCAGTAGCATCGCTGAGCACCTTCTGTAAGGAGGGCAGGTACGGCGCAGGTGGAAAAGGTGCTGCCTCCTCACTGCTCCCTCATCACTCCAGGATTTCTTTCCTTCATTCCTATTTGCAGGTTTGAGCTCCACATCGTCGGAGGATTTAATGACGACTCCAGAAGGTCTCATGAACTCAGTCTAGAAATTCTTGGTACGACCCAGCAAAGTTCCCTCCAGTCACTATTGAACCGTTTCCAAGGAGAAACTGAGCATTAAATTATTTTAAATATCTGTATTTTACAGCAGCGTTTCAGAAGCAGAAAGAGGAAATTCACCTGGAAACATGTTGCATTACAGGTAACTTTATTGTCTGTTTGGAACATTTTTTGTTGTGTTCTTCCTATGACGGAGCATTTTTCTGTGTTAGAGGTGAACGACGTGGTTTGTGATCGCACTCACAGACCTGCAGTGTACGGCATAGGTAAGACACACACAGAAAAGCTTTTCGTCCGGCCGTTCTCTCTGTTCAACTGACATCCTCTGTGCTTGGGTTCAGGCGTAAATGTGAAAACAGGAGAGGTGTTTCCTGCCTCCTTTACGGACAAAGGCCCTGCAGAGGAGCTGCGGTCCGCACGCACCTTCATGGGAGGGCAGGTAAACTGGTATATTTGGGTGTCAGCATTCTGGTTTATACCGTATAAGTATAGTATATAACCACTTTAGTATTTTATGACTATCACCAGACAGAGATTATGAATCAAAGAGTCTCTCTAGTTGTTAATTTGAAATTTTTACCAAACCGGACATAACTGAAGACCAAAAAAATGTCCAGTTTGTTTTATGCTGGAATTTATGTAATCTTGTCATCAATGTATATTATTTAAAATATGTACAAAACAAGAGGTTTGAGTATCAGCTGCAGTTTAGCATGTTTTTTAGAATATTAGTTTAACAGTAATATGGTTTTGATCTGGAAGAAAGTATTCACGCAACCACAGGAAGTGTTAAAACATGTTTGTATAAAACTGTTTATTTAGCTTTAATTATTGATTCTACTTCATGTTTACTTGTGTATTGGTGGTTAAATTCTACAGTTTTCCAAACCTCTATATCTTTCATTCATAGACGAGGGTTGTGATGACTAAAATACCAAACTAAAAGGGCCTATATCATGCAAAAATCCACTTTTTTGAGCCTCTAAGTGAATTGAAATGTTAATTCATCATGGAAAACAGCCCCAAAGCTGTATTTTGATCCATTCACACATGTCTGAGCACTCCTCTTAAACTCTGCTCTCTGAGAACCAGCCCCTCCCAATCCACAGAATGACTGGGTCCTCACATCTATACGTATGAACGTGGGGGAACAGCCCCTTCCAGGAAGAGTCTGCCCTGCCAGCTCCGCCCCCAGACTAATGCTTTAATTTTAGCATCAACTCTGAGAAGAAGTGGCTCCTCTTAGTTGTGTCTAATCTGCAGAGACTCATTTTTTCTCATGAGAGAATGACATCTGTGGTGAAAATGTGTTTTGGGCGGCACTCACAAGGAGTGAAAGGCAGAGCCTCAGAAATTAAGTTATCTTACTTCTGGGTAGGAAAGAGTTCACAAAAATAACTCAGATTTCATTTGAAAAATGCTCTTTAGTGTGCCCAAGGTAATATATTATGATATATATGGATATAGTTTACTCTGAAAGGCTTAATAGCATGGTATAGGCCCTTTAAAGAAGAATCTCTTTGATTAGTGAGGCAGCAGAAGTGTGTTTTTGTTGTCAGTCAGCGCTGCCTGTTCCTTGCAGATGGCCGACATCTACGACTGCAGCCGGGGGCTCGTTAAAGTTGGTCCCTGCAAATGGTCACCTAACCTGGATATTGCCTTCTGGTTGTCACAGGATGATGACACAATTTTAAAGGTACAAAAAAACCGAATTCATCTTTAAAAATCTTACATTAGAAATCTGGCAAATTCAGCGAGATAATTTATTTGGGTTAGGAAATGGAAATACAGGTAAACTGGAAGCCTTTGAGGTAAAGAAAAGACATCTCGGCACGCTTACCTTAAGTTTTAGTCACATACGGCCACACAGGTAAGGGTGTATAAACCTGTGATTCTCACACGTGTGATAAGTGTATCGTGAAGTATTGGTAAGACTAATGCAAGTTGCACTCACTTATGTTATTCGGTGGATGCTGTTGGTTTTGACAAGGTGTTGGGGGTCGTGTTTGTCAATGGGACTGTTTGGCTTGAGTTCTGTAACTCGGCCAACTCAAACGGATAAGAGGGCTGGGCTTCATCGATGTTAGTTAGGGATTAGGGTGGGAATTCAGACATAGCCATTGTGTATGAACTATTTCTTCTCTACGAGCTCACTGAGCAGTCTTCAGACTTGATATTTTCCTCAAGTCACCTGCATGCTAAATACAGTTTTGCCCATTCTTTGCCCATAGGCATGCTGTGATCACCTATAAGGGCAGTTGTGACTAAGGCTTAAGATGTGTTTTGGGAGCTGAACATATTTTTTTAGTTAAGTTCTTTGATGGACAGGTCCAGAAACCTGTGATAAAAAAGTGAATTTACCATGTAAAGTGTATTTTACAGCATCAAATGACATGTTTATTGTAGTTGTAAATATAATTATATTAGAAAGACTAAAGAAGTGAAATAAATGATGATATTTTTGTTCTAAATGTGTCTGAACATTTAATAATCTGTTCTTTTTTCTTCAGTACCTCTCCACTTCTCCAAAAGCTGAGCCTCCTCACTTTGTGCGGCACATCAAGTCCACCATCCAGTTTGTCTTGGAGCATCCAGACCCTGACGACCTGTTCCCGAGCGCTGAGCCTCAGCTCTTCCACAGGACAGAGGGTGGGGACTGGGAGAGGCTGCTCCACCCATGACGCAGCTGAACTCGAGCTCCGCCTGTCTTTGCCTCACTGTGACTGCCTCGCCCACTTTATGCTTCCCTACTTCCCAAACATTGTGTCTTAAAACAGGACCAACCTTCATCAGAACCCGTGTCGGGTCTCCTGAGCGGTCCAGAAGGAAAAGAGCCTCCAACTGTGTTTAAAGTTTCAAAACCCTTTCAGTTTAGCTGTGGACATTTCTGTGCAGTTTGGCTTTTTTCCATAAACGATAACTCCTTCAATTAGTGCAATTAATGTAAATACATTTGAAGCCTTTTGCCTTTGATTCAGTGACTCTATTAAAGGCAAGTTAGTGTCATAACCAAACTTGATCCTGCACCATAAATTAAAAATGTGAGATTTCCCCAAATCAGCAGCAGGAAAGCTTTTTTCAAGCAAAGAATATTAATGAAAAGCAGTCTTGGACTGAAGCAACGGGTGTGAACAGCAGCCGCATTTTCTGTTTAAAAAAAAATGGAGTATGCTTGTATGGCACTTTACTACATTTGAGAATGGCTAAAAAAAGCTTTATAGTCTCAGTCCCATTCACACACTGATGACAGCCCCACTGCCGAACATTATCAGGGACAATGTGGGGTTCAGTGTTTTGCTCAAGGACACTTTGATAAATTTGTTTCTGAAGAGAGTAGCATACATTTAATTTGTTTTTGCACAGTTCTGTTTGTCTTGGTCTCTATTCATGGGTAATGCCGTCTTTAAAAAAGGCAAGGTGTTGTTGATTACAGTCTAGTTTTATTTTGAAAGTGCATTACTTTTTCCATCAGTCTCATTTAAATGGATGTAAGATGCTGAAGTGGCTGGGCGAGAAGCTCGGCCATCCGGAGAGAGCTGCTTCTCCTCCACATCCAAAGGAGCCAGTTTAGGTGGCTCAAGCGTCCCTGGGGAGGTGTTCTGGGCATGTCCCACTGGGCAGAGGCCCCAGGGAAGACCCAGGGGCCACTGGGAACGCCTGGGGAGTTGGAGGAAGTGGCGAGGGAAGTCTGGAGGAGGGAGTGTAAAAAAATGGATGATGGGATATCAGTGGAGGTTTACTTCTGCTCCAACAGTCCCACCCACAACTTGGATGTTCATTTCTAATGAATTACTTCCGTTCTGCAGAAACTATGTCCTAGAAAATGACCCAGGTTTTGTGATTTTTGTCTAAAAACCTCATAATCAATTTAAAGACCAATGGGAACACTTACAGTAGATGTAAAGGTGATTGGAGTGGGACTTTAAACTTTAGGGAACAGAGACGTTGATAGTTTGTTCTGAGTAGCTATGTGCCTCGTACATGCATGTTGAACATTTAAATAAAATTTCCTCCCAAAAAACACGTAACTTTGTGCTTCGGGGGTTTTACAAAATACATTTTTCAAAAGGTTATAGAAAGTTTCTGCATCTCCAGAGGGATTCAAACCAAACAAGCTTTCATGCCTGACAGGTCATTCATGAAAAAGTCGCAGGGGGTTTTCAGTAATACAAGATGTAGAGGAAATTCATCAATTCAAGATCTGATTTTACCTCGAAGTGAAGTCTGAACTAATAGCATGGGGAGTTAAATGTAGCAGTAGGAAAGCAGTTGAAAGGAACATAGGGCCTGCTGGGTGGTGTGGATGGAGAAAGCTGTCACACGTGACACCATGAGATCACAGCGTTTATAGAACACAGCAAAAGATATTCTCTCTGACATGATGATGGACAGCATCAGGAGTGAGAACATCAGAGCTCGTATAAACATCCTGAAGACAAAGCTCAGAAACCCAGATCTGGAGGATTTGTTTGGAAGAAGACCAGAAGAAATCGGAGGAAGATGAAAGGAAACATAATGAAGTCATGAAGATCATCTCTACAGAGGTGGTTGAAAATAAAATAGAGGTCAAAAAAGGTCAAACGCTATGGATCTGATGAGGACTTGTTAAACCAGTCTAGAGCTATACGGTGGTGCAGCGGTTCTCGCCTCACAGCGAGAAGGCCCCAATTTAAATCCCAGGATTCCCTTTATTGGGCTCTCCAACTTCCTCCCAAAGTCCTAACGCATGCTTCAAAGGTTATTTGGTTATACTCTTAAAGCGCCCTAGGTGTGATTGTCCTTGTGACAGACTGGCAACCTGTTCAGGGTGTACTCTTTGGAGAGAAAATAGTATCTCCTTGATTTGTGCACAGCATTGGATTTTTGTCTATGTAATTCTTGATTTGTCACCCAGAGCAGTTTTTGCAAAAATGATGAAATTCAGAAAAAGAAAAAAATGCACAACTTAAAATTACAACAGTTTCAAATGAATCACATGAACAAATCTTTAAAAATGATGGACGCACTCACAAAACTGCAGAAATCTGATGTGAAGGTGCACACAGCCGCTTGTGGTGCACTAAAGAACGCTCTCTGTTTCATGAATGAACATCCAGCTGGTGCTGTAAACACCTGAACCAGTGCCACATACGCAGGTGGCAGCAGGGAAGAGATTCTTCTTTGAAAGTGTCTATTTGCACATAATTTTGGAAAACCCTGGGGCAAGTGCTAAACTTTTTCTTAGTCGCACAGACCCAGGAGAAAGGTGTTAAGGTTGGGATTATGGTTACGGTTGAACAAGCAAATAATTTTGAAGATGAAATGCTCCTGTCTGTCTGTAGATGTTATGAAAGAGCAGAAAAGAGATTTATTGTCGTGTGTGAAGGTGGGGGCTGATGGACACACACACACCAGAAGGCCAAACACGCATCTCTTCTGTTCATCTTTAAATACCAGGAATATTTACAAGCTCCGCCCATTCCGCCTGCTCTTGTGAGAGGGCGTCAGTGACGTACGCTGGCGTAGAGGACGCAGGCTGGGGGCAGAAGTCCCGCAGTTTGACAGCGGTCCTCTCCTGCGTGAAATCCCGTCCGTCCCGCGGGGATCTGCGTGGAATCGTCCGCCCGTCATGTCGGACAGTCACGCGGGGTGAGACTCCGCCCACCGCTGGACGCGCAGCTGGAATTTCACGACGTTTCGGCGGAGAGGGGAGGAGGTTGGCGGTAATGGGAGAGGCGTTTCTGAGGCACGTCCGCCGGTTCCCCTGGGTCACCAACGTGTCTCTGTACGGCTGTCTGTTCGCCGGGGGGGACTTCGTCCACCAGTGGTTCTCCCGCAGGGAGAACGTGGACTGGAAGCAGACGCGCAACGTGGCCGTGGTGGCCTTCACCTTCCACGGCAACTTCAACTTCTTCTGGATGCGCTTCCTGGAGCGGAGGTTTCCCGGGACATCCGCCGGGATGCTGCTGAGGAAGGTGCTACTGGACCAGACGGCGGCGGCGCCGCTGGCCACCAGCGTCTTCTACACAGGTCTGTCCCGCCAGCGCGCGCGCCCGCGTCAGGTGGACTGAGTCAGCTGTCTGTGTGTGTGTGCGCGAGGGGGGTGTGGGTGTGTGTGTGTGTGTGTGTTTCAAGTTGACCTAGAACAACCTTGCCTTGACTTTCAAATTTGAAAAGGAGAAGCAAACGGGACTCAAACCCTACGTGTCAGCCCACTGCACCACAGCCAGGCTGCAGCATCTGCTAAGCAGTGAGGAACTCAAAATCAAAGTAAAGGAACTCTATGGGCCTATTTAAACGCACAGCCATCCAGTTTACATATTTGACTGCTGTTTTTAGTGTCTATGGTAACAGTTTAACCATTTATCCATGGTCCGTTTCGGGGGTCACAGGGTTGCCAGTTGTCCCAGCTACTGTTGAACCCTGTACAGGTCACCTGTTTGAGACTGGACCAAACTCACTCTCATACACCTAAAGGAACCAATTACCCCATGAAGAATGTTTTTGGACTTGAGATAGCCAGAGAAAACCCAGGAATGCACAGAGAGGACATGCAAACTCCACACAGAATCGTCCCAACCAGAATTTGGACCACGATCCTCTCGCTGTGAGGCTATAAAACCAACTACTGCACCACCATGCAGCTTCAAATATTAGAACATATTAAAACATATTTTTGGTATAAATGGAACCGCATACGGACCAGCCTCAGACAGACTCTGCCTTCAGTGGCCTAAGGTGAATTGAGTTTGAGAACCCTGGTCCAGAGGAACCACAAGGTTTGTAAAATAGAATAATGGATTCCTCCTCGACCTGGCTGCTGTAAGGAGGAGTTGTCCCAGATGCAGAACCAGAAACAGTCTCAGCAGCTCTTATTTGATGTTTTAAAGCTACAGTCCGCTTCTTGTCTAACGTGTGAAGTTACAAAGCTTTCTAGATTTAAAAAATTGAGAACATTCAATTTGTTGTTGTTTTTTTTTTTTTGCAACAAACTCAGTTTTAAGTTATGCATTCATTTTTATCCTTCCTTCAACCTAAGACAGGATGTGTCCTGTATTTACCAGTAACATCCTTCAGTGAGTTTATCCTTCAGACGCTGTCTTTTTTATGTTTATTTTTTACAGATACATCTGTAGGACAGCTCTTGTTCTAAAAGTTCAGTCTGTTCATTAAATATGTGAGATAAAAATAGCATTTTGTTTTGTTTCAAACCAGAGAAAAGTTTGGACATTTCTATATCAAAGCTTTTGGAAAAGCAAAGTGAAACTTCACATTTGTTTTTTAGCTGATGTTGATACTTAAAGCACTAAATGCTAAAAGGAAACCATATAACCATGAATGTCATTTAGAACAGAACTTGTTTTTGCTGGTAAAGGTGTGGTTTCTGTGTCAATGCTTCATCAGGTGTCAGCTTCTTGGAGGGGAAAGACGACATCCTGGCGGACTGGAGAGAAAAGTTCCTGAACACCTATAAGGTGAGTCAGAGCTGCAGCCGAATCTCCCAGCACGGTCATGTGGTCTAACAGGACAGTGTTGTCAGGTCTGACCAGGAGTTGCTCTGAGTTCAGTCGTAACTTCTTTTATAAAGCCATGGATCCATCTAAGGAAAAATCAACCAAACATGGCCGATGCTGAGGACACTCTTCTACCGCATCATTTCTGACCTTTTGAATGTAATGATGGTGTTTTCTGTCTCTTCAGACGGGGCTGACATTCTGGCCGTTCATGCAGGTAAATATTAACCTGTGCAGGTCTGAGCCTCGAAGTCCACTCTTTATCTTAGGGTGTATTCAAAATGGACTCATTTGGTTTGCTTAAAGTTAGCAAGAGTTGTTTTCCTCCAATAACCTGGAACAAATCTTCCATCTGGATCCTGGGACCCCTCTTGAACCCATCTATTGAAGTGGTCTCAGTTCGTGTCCAATCAGACTGAGCTTCGGTTTGAGTTTCTTCAGTCTGAATAGACTCAGAGAGGAACAACTGGACCAAAACAGCCACTGTAACCGGGCATTATGGGATGTAAACAGAGTAGGGACCATAAGCCACAGACAAACGTGAAGCAACGATGAACTCATTGAAATGTAGCTGGATAAATGCAGACTCAATAAATCCACTTTTACCGTGGTACACATCGCTTTTCACTGTTTTCCCAACAATCTATATGGCATAAACACTTATCAGCGTCATCTCCTTAGTAAGCGTCTTGCAGCGTGCTACCAGTGTACCAAAGTAGTAGTAAAAAGTGTTGAACCTGATGTTGATACAGATGTTCAAAATTGTTTAGTGTAATATAAAGTTTGAATAACTGAACAATCCCAACATCAATTGGAAAGTTTCCATCATTTTTTTGTTGCCCCGCCCTCATAATTCCTGTTCAAAGACTGAGGAGATCTTTAGTCACATGGTTTTGTTCACAACCTTTGGTTCAAAACAGAAATGTTCGGTTGACGGCAGTCTGCATACAGATCAAGGACAAAGTTTAGGACTCGATCCGGACCAAATGAAACTGACCAGTTGACTTTTCCAGTCTGAATACACCCTTAGAGTCTTGCTTCACTTATTTGCGCTGTGGGAAAACTTACCTCAGAAACTGTGTGTTTCAGCTTCTGAACTTTGCTCTGGTGCCTCTGTACATGCGGACCACCTTCACCGGCTGCTGCGCCTTCGTTTGGGCCACCTTCCTCTGCTTCTCCCGTCAGACCGGCGACGGGACAGCCGGCGCCGCTCTGGCATGGCTGTTCCAGCCTGCAGAAAACAAAGCGGAACTCGACAAAGGCAAAACCGAGGCAGCTGCTGCATCCAAACCCACACCGTAGCACAACCGGTGATTCCCCTGAACGTTGAAACTGTACGCGGCTGGCTGAGAGGGAGCTTGGTCCGGTCCTGCCGGGCCAAGAAGTTTATCCGATGAAATGTCCAACAGAAGTCTGATTGTAAACCTGCATCTGCATTCTGCTGCTGAACAAACATTTTCAAACTTAACTGTTTTGGAAAAAGATCAAACAGCTGCTGAGTGGAACATCCTGATTGATGGACTTGATTGTTGTTTGTGATCAGCTGAAGATGACTGGAAATCCTGGAATGATATGTGGAGAAAGGAAAGCTAACCTTTGACTTTTAGGTTCAGAAAGCTTGCGTTCATCTTGGCTTCAGAGTCTGAACCAAATTCTAGATTTGACTGGTTTTCATGAGCATCATGATGTCCTGAGCACACGCTGACTTTGCACTATTGGTCGTCAGTTTGTTTGCTGATCGGGTTTTTGTTTCAGGCAGCTCTTCTGCCTAAAGTCCCACTCCAACTATATATTTTTGTATCTTGAAAGCCTTCCCAGTGGTCTTTTGATTAAGATTTTGCCTTTTTTAGGCAAAAAAAAGAAAATCTTTATTCTGCAGAGCAGCAGTAGTTTATTAGAAATTTACCTCTGAGATGTGATTGTTGGCATGGAAGTAAACCATCACTTATATCCCATCATCCCTTTGTTAACACTAGCTAGCTCACAGCCCCTCACACCTAACATTAGCGGTGAAACAAAAATGGCGAGCGAACTATGCAGCTATTTTTACCTGTTCCTAATCGTCACAATTTGAGGAAAGAAATACTCAGACACTTTAAAATTAATTTATATTTTCCTCTATCATGAGAAACGTGCTACAAGAACATGTTAAAAACATAAATTTTATTGGAGTGGGTCTTTAAATGAAATGTAGTCTTCTGGATAAGAGGTGCTCAAGCTGTTTATAATATTTAAGATTTCTCAAAAGTTTAAATTTGTTTTATATTTATGGATCAGTTGAGATTGTGTTTGTGTTCTAAAAACAGTATAAACTCTAACCTTTTCATTCCTAACCTGCATCAGAAGTTTTTTTGATGTGAGACTGAGAGTCTGCCTATGAAAGCTGGTGACTTTACACTGGAACTGAAGGATCTGTGAACACATCCATGGATCGTTTTGTGTCACTGATGAGAAAACTCTTCGTGTTTTTAACTCTCATTATGTCTAACAAATGTTTGGGTGTCACAAAGAGTATGTATCGCTGCTTTTGACTTTTCCTAAGATTTTTTTTTCAAATCTTGCTGATGGAATTTAGAATAAAATAAACTTATCTGTTGACATTCTTGCTGAACTCAACACAAATGTCATGTCTTACGATTGTGTGGTTTGATGCAGGAATTAGTGATGTTGTTGACCTTTCAGCACATCCCATCAGGGGTTGCTGCGACTCAATCGACTCCAGCCCCCCGTGGCTTTAAAGGTCTTACCTAAGGAACCACACTGGATTAAGCTCACTTCATTGGGCCTCTGGGAAACAAACCCTGGTGTCACACTCATCAGTCCTACACCCAGCTAACTGAAGCATTGCAGGAATCAGTGCTAAACTGTGAAAATCATCAGGCACAGTGAATCAGCTGTCAAACCAGAGGAACAGAGCTCACTGAGTGCAAGCAGGCAGACATCTCAAGATGGAGAGATGAGCGCAAAACAATAGAATCTGACTAGACAACAGAATCTGAAGCAGAACTTTTGATCTTTGACCTTTAGGAGGAAACTAGACATGAATTACCCAGAAGATTCACACAGTCAGCTCCACATGAATCTACATTGGGGTTTTAAAATGACATCAGTCCAACACAAGGAAAGCAGGTTTGAATGATCATAGTCAAAATTACAGAATATCCTTACATTTATTTAGGAAAAGCATCTTGATGGTGATCATTAAAAGATAAAAGAAAAAAAAAAAAAGAATCTCGCAGGAATATTAAAGAGCAAATGAGGTTAGAAAAGTCCTGGTGAGGATGGTAAAATAAAGAAACCTTTTGAATGAGTCATGTCCAAACTTTTGGCCTGTACTGTTTTTTTTTAACTAGTTTTTATTTCTATTTGTGTCTTTATTCTGGGGACGAGCAATGAAATCACTTCTATCTTATCTACCTGATTCTGCACATCATCGAGTAATAAATTCATTTGAAACATGTTTAAATGCCTGGAGATTCCAGATTATGCATCTTTGGACTTCTTTGCCTGATTCCATTAGTTTAAAAATATAAATCAGACAAGTTCATACGGTGTTAGAACAGGGTTTTTGTTTTTAATCTTGAATTTTTCATTCTTACTCTCGAACTATTTTTTTTTAAATAAAAATCCTTTTTTACTTCTGCCTGAATAACATTTTGTAGCAAAGCTCTTTGAGCTGCAGAACAGCTTTGGATACTTTTCTGTCTTTGTTTTCTGATGTCTTACATTTCTATAAATAGAACAGTTCCGTTTTTGATTCTGTAACAAATATTTAGAATCAATTATTTATAAGATTCAAAAATATTTTCTCAAAAACTTTCACAGTAAATCCATCCTCTGCAGTGCATTTACTGCGTGGCTTCTCCTTTACTTTTCATCTCTGGACGTCTCCAGGTCCTCCCATGGATGTGCGCTCTGCGCATGCTCCGTGCATCCTCTCCATCCTTCAGGTCTGGAAGCTCGTGCAAAGATGCTCAGCGGCTCCACGCGCGCACCTCGCCTCTCTCAGGGTGAAACCGCGTAAAAATCCAGAGGGAGCGGACGCAGGAAACGGTTCGGGTTCGTGCAGGTTCGACTCCCGGTTTGTGCGCGCGAAACATGGAGCTGAAGAAATCCATCTCGGACACGGAGAGCGCGCTCAGGAGCTACGGTGCCGTGTCGGAAACCGCGTGGACGACAGACAAAGGTGAGCATCTGGCAGCGTGGGGCATTTCGGATCCAGCCGGGACCGGGCCGGTCAGGTCAACCCGGTGCAGTTCAGACGGAACCGAGTCAGATGTCGGCGCTGAAACGGTTAAAGTGTGACTCAGAAATGCTTCAGTGACGCTGCCTGCTGCTAAGAGGCCCATCAACCCCACCTCCCCCCAAATCTGTGCACCCTGGATCAATGTGGGGCCAGAAGAAAATATGTTTGTTTAATATTTTTCAACAAAATAGTTAAAAAAAAAAAAAAACTCCAATTGTCATGGATTAAAAAACAATATGAGGTAAATACTTAAAAACCATTAATGCAGCTGAACTCTAGCCTGAACTTAAACTCTGCAAAAACAAACCTGCATATCTGCTTGTTCTGTCAAAAAATTTACAATCCAATGACAACACAGAGAATGCATCTTTCTGTTGTCACCTTTCAACCATGGTTTGACATTAGTTTGACATGTCATTAGTGTTCAGGCTGAAGTTTAGTGAAAGAAAACCAGTTCCTGGACAAAGGGTGGACTTACCATCAGGCAAAGGTGGGCGAATGCCTGGGCCCCTGACACTGGGCTCCTCAAGATGAACACGTTATAAAAAAGTTCCACTCAAACCAGATTTTGATTTATTGTCATAGTGTTCTCACTGGGATGTTCAGTAGGGTTCTGCCAGTTTTAGCTAAAATAATAATAATAATAATAAAAAAAAAAAAACAAAACAGTGTGTTTTTAAGACATCGTATCTGCAGCAGTAGGAACTCATTAGAAAGTTATGGGCGGGACTGCTGGCGCCAAGGAATCTTGCCCAAATTTCCCAGCATCCCTTAGTTTACACTTAGCTTACACCTCTTCATAAGTCCAAACTCTGTGGCGGACTTACCATGAGGCAAAGGTAGACATTTTCCTCAACACTCTGTGGCCCCAAGCTGAACACTTAATTCAAGTGTTTAAAATACTTTTTACACTCTTTACTATTTAACTCTTTGACAAAAAACACTCCAAATCACTGAAATGGCATAATACTGATCATGTGAAAGTATTTTGATTCCTCGCCCCTCTGAATGAATGGAATATTCCAGTCAATAGCAAGTTAGCCATCAGAGAATTATATTTTCCCAGATTACCACTGATGATGAAGTTCCGTTAATGAAATGTATGCGTTTCACCCTAATAATTTCCTTTTTTAAACCTCAAAATCGTAGTATTTTGGGTAAATTACATCCGTTTTAAAAAGCTTATCAAAACATTTGGATTCTTGACATTGATTCTGTCTAGTGGTGGACAACTGAAGAAGTTATTTGATGTCTCAACCTGGATAACGATTAAAAAGTAACACAATTGAAGCATATAGTGCCCTGTTTTGTTTTTTCACGTGGGGCCTCCAAGCTGCTAAGTCTACCACTACCCAAATTAAAATTAGCGCATGAATAAG
Source organism: Oryzias javanicus (assembly GCA_003999625.1). Lineage (NCBI taxonomy): Eukaryota > Metazoa > Chordata > Actinopteri > Beloniformes > Adrianichthyidae > Oryzias > Oryzias javanicus. The sequence goes on from CM012437.1 coordinate 6,639,338, forward strand.
TCTTTAAGTGTTTTCTTTCTTTGTTTTCTTTCTTAAAACTCGACAAATTTGGGGGAAAACGAGATTGTCATTTATTCCTACAAGAAAGTGTTTGGGTAACAAATTAGCACTTTCAATAAATTTAACACATTTTCAAGAAAAAAGAATGTACATAAAATAGATTTATTTAATAATTAAATGTGATTTGACTCTTTAGTTGTTTATAAAAACAGTTGAATTGTTCAGCAAGCATTTTACCTGAGGTTATGATGAATAAAAAAAAGACAAATACAACCGCTGGAGAATGCCACATGCTATTGTTCACCTGGGGCCCCCAAACTGCTAAGTTCGCCACTGCTTGGACCACAAACTGCTCAAATCTACATGAAGAAAATCACAGTATTACATCTTCAGCTCTGATCCATTTTCAAGTGACTGCAGTTGTTCTATCAAAGTATAGCCTCAGAAAAAACAGATAGATGCAGGATCAGTGTTTTCTGTCCTCATTAGTTGTCTTCTCAGCAGAGAGTTAAAGACGTAACCCAGAGATGAAAAAAAGGGAGGGTTCATTTCAGATCCAGGTTTTTGTTTTCTTGTTTCAGCACAAATGTACGCTCAGGAAAGAGAAAGATCCACTACTGTTCAGACATACTGAAGGACTGCATGCAGATCTCTTTCTGAGTGAGTGTGTGTGTGTGTGTGTGTGTGTGTGTGGGGGGGGGGGGGGGGGGTCGACTTTGTGACTGCAGGGGTGTCTGCACAGACGCTGACATTTCCCTGCTGTTCAGCTCCATCAGAAACGGTCCAGCCTGCAGCATCCGGATTAAATCAAGGAACTGATGGTTCTATTAGGGCGGGTTGGTCATCAACAACCGGTCAGATCTCACAGTCACCTGGAACCACTTCAAGCACACTTTGACAAAAAAAAACAAAAAAAAACGCTCAGCTCTGTATCCTTTGGATGCTTTTGGAGGGTGCTCACTGATGTGAGGAGGAGGGGACGTTACCGAGCTTGTATTTTACCATTTTAATAGTCAGTCGAGGATTTATTGCTATTTACTGTGTTTGAGTCAGTGAACATCATAGAAAAATACGTTTCATAAATCATAGTTTTTCTTTGCGTTGATAGTCATCACATTCTCTCAATTATTCAACACAATCAGCAATCAATTAAGTTGAGTCCAGCTGTGCCAACTTCTGCCCGTGCCGGTGGGGTCAGCACCTTCGACAGTAAACAGAGCCAGGGTTAGCATAACCTGTTGAATACTCAGAACCAAAAGACTGCCAGTTCTGCTGCAGGATGGGGATCTTAGCAAAAACTACCCAAAAAAAAAAAAAAAAAATGGATAACACTTTTTGACCCTGGATTAGATATGGAAATGGTTTGTTTACAACTGTAGAATGTTTGTGGAATTTTGCTTCAGAGCTTAAGCTTGAACCAGAACAAGTCTCTGATTTTCTGTATGTTTGAATCTTCCTTTTACGACAGAGCAGTACGGCTGCAAACGCTCACAAGAATGAAACTGTCCCTTCTCTAAAGTTATTCAATCAGAAAGTAATCTCAAAATGAAAATGAGGCCTAATGAGCAGAGGCATCAAATCCTGCTTATATTGAGTCTGGAAACTATTTTTAGCTAACTTTCTCACAAATAATTATCTTTGATTAGGTTTTTCCTCATCCATGAAGTCGTAGTTTATGTTCTGGTATGTGGTTTGCAAAAGAAGTTTAAATTGAAGCAGCAGAATCTGTCATTTGAAAAGGAGAGATCTTGATAGATTTAAAACTGAAACAGGAATTGTGCCTGAAATAGCCTTTAGCGGTTGGATCGGGAACATCTTGCATGCTTGGGATGACCTCGGACCAAGTAAAGAGAGCCCAGATGCTGATGGTGGTTAAGGTCAGACCGCGCTGAAGCGTAGAGCCAGGAGAACGGGGTGGTGGTGGGCCGGTGACATGTCTGGACAAAACGCTAGGAATTCAAAGGCAGGAATTAGGTTGGGATTGGCTGTGAAGAAATGGAGCACTTTAGCTATTGGTTTAAAAAGAGGACCAATTGATGAGGGACATTTGGAGTGAAGAATCAGTAATCAGATAAGGTACAGTAGATCTTCCTTATTAAAATTGCACTAAAGCTTCACTAAAAACATTTTTCCTGCACTTCTCCACAGAGAAATTGCTCTGTTCTGAGGAAAACAAATAACTTTAAGAGACTCATGAAACACCATGCCACAGGCTGTTCTTCTTAACCTGTGCTGCCCCACACTCCAGCTTCCTCAGTGGTCAGAGCATTGATCAGAGCTTAAAGTTAAGCGCTCAGTTGATGTTGTGGTCAGTGGCTGCTGTGTTGTAGTAGATAGACTGTGAAGTCAGTGTTTGCATAAAGGAGTTTTTTTCTTTGGAGTGTCTACTTCAGGGACGACCCAGAACACGCTGGAGAGACTATGTCTCTCGGCTGGTATGGATGGTCTCAGGGTCGGCCCAGAGAAGCTGGAGGAAGTGGACAGGGAGAGGGAAGTCTGGGAATCTTTGATTAGACTGCTGCCCCCACGAAGGATGAGCCGAAGATGGATGGATGGATGGATGGATGGATGGACAACAGGATGAATGAATGGATGGATGGATGGATTGATGGATGGATGGATGGATGGATGGATGGATGGATTGGATGGATGGATTCATGGATGGATGGATGGATGGATGGATGGATGGATTCGATGTATGGATGGATTCATGGATGGATGGATGGATGGATGGATGAATGGATGAATGGATGAATGGATGGATGGATGGTTGCATGGATGGATTGTATGCATGGATTGCGATGGATGGATTGAATGGATGGATGGATGGATGATGGATGGATGGATGGATTCATGTATGGATGGATGCATGGATGGATGGATGGTTGCATGAATGGATGGATGGATGGATGGATGGATGGATGGATGAATGGATGGATGGATGGATTCATGGATGGATGGAATGGATGGATGGATGCATGGATGGATGAATGGATGGATGGATGGATTCATGGATGGATGGATGGTTGCATGGATGGATGGATGAATGCATGAATGGATGGATGGATGAATGGATGGATGGATGGATGGATGGTTGCATGGATGGATGGATGCATGGATGGATGGATGGATGAATGGATGGATGGATGATGGATTCATGTGGATGGATTGATGGATGCATGGATGGATGGATGGATGCATGGATGGATGGAATGGATGGATGGATGGATTCTGGATGGATGGAATCCTCATTAACAACACCAACAATGACCGCCACCTCCTGGCACCTCCTGTGAGGCTTCTGAATTAGGAGTTAGTTCTTCAACATGGCGATTTCTCCTGAAATCTTTAAATGTCACGTTTGCACTTCTCCCTCATGTTTCACTAACTCCTGTCACTAATGGTATCAGAATCAGTCATCTAAAGGACAGATGTACTTATTTTTTCTGACCTCCATGTCGCCGTCTGCCTCTCAGGTCACTCGGACGTGTCCATGGCAGAGAGCACCATGTCTCCAGAGGAGATCGAGGTGGAGATGGCCCGCATCCAGCGCCTGCGGGAGGTCCTGGTGCGCAGAGAGTCCGAGCTCCGCTTCATGTAAGTGACACGGTGTTGTTTAACCAATGGCAGCAAGGGTATCTGTCTGTGCTGTGGTTTGTCATGTTGCCACGGTCACACTGTTTTGACGCACAGAGAAGACACCCTTCGCTCTTTCCTTTGGGCTGCCTTGCTTTAGGCACGGAGCCACTCAGATGTATGAGAGCAAGCGTTGAATATTCCCAGGCTGGGGGAATGAGTCACCACGATGAGCTGCCTGGCTTCTTACCAGCCACCGCCTCGGGGATTACAGATCACGTTCTGTCTTTGTGCTCTATCTACGCTTGACACACTGCCTGTGTTTCCACAAAGTAACACATAGATTTCCATCCATTCAATGGATGAACATTACAACCTTTTACACTAAATCCCTGACAGCCTGTTGATAGGGTCACTCTGTCCCGGGCTGACGGAGCCCCTTTTAGGGGATGGAGGGTGGATACATTCAAAGACAGACACTCACTGAGGCCTAACTGAGGCATAAAAGTTGATTTTTGGATTGCGACTAAAGAGTTCACAAAGGTTCAGAAGAAGTAGAAAAACAAAACAAGGGGAGGGAAAGGTTTGTGAAGTGAGAAGAAGGAGCAGCAGGAGCAGGAGGAGGAGGAGGCTGAGGATGAGTCATTGGCGTGATCCATCACACGCAGAATTAAGTGTGCAGTCGATGCCACTGCTCCACCGTCACACAGGGAGATGGGAGGATGGGGTGGGTGGGGTTTCTGAGGTCGAGACATTAAAGCCGCAGGAGCCTTAGAGAGGAAGCAAAAGATGGATTTTATGTTATTCTCCTAAACCAATTAAGATCTAACGAGCAAAAGAGGGATAAGAGTCTTCCCCAACAATGTATTGATAGAATTAAAGATCACTAGATTATAAAACAGGTTTTCTATTTTGGAAATAAACGTAAGCATTTTAAAGTGGCCAAATGTTCCGAAATATCTGGAAAGGGTAACCTATAATTTGCTCTGATTCAATTGCAGCTAGTTAAATTTACGGGTTTCTGGGTGGGATGCATCAAAAACAGCATAATAAACTTTTTATAGTTTTCTTTTTAAATATCACAACTGGCATTACACTCCCATTGCATTGAGATTATCCTGCATGGGACAAGGTGTCATTTATTTTGAAAGGAAGTCATGTGAACCTCTGTCATGTTATAAACTATTTCACATTTAGAAAAAAAAGGCTATTGTTTGAGTTTTATTTATGAAAATAAATAATGAACTATAATAGTAACACCAATACAAATCAGTGTCTTATTTTTCTAAAGGGTGAAATCCGACTTTATGGCTCCTATTGGGTTGTAGTTGGTTAGAAATGGACCTGAATGGCTCTTTAAGTGTTAAAGGTTGGGGACCCCTGATCTAGAGGAATCAGAGTCGTGTTCATCAGTCATGTTTGCGTTTGTCTCAGGACTCCGTGCAGGCGGTCAGGTGTCATTTCAAACCCTGAAAGGTTCCTAACATCCGGCTCATATCTCTCTGTCCCTGTTTCTTTCAGGATGGACGACATTCAGCTCTGCAAAGACATCATGAGTCTGAAGAAGGAGCTGAGACAGATTGTTGCAGTACCAGGTACAGCCACTGCGGCCTCAGCCACAAACATTGAGGAGCAGAGCTCTGAGCTGCGCAGACTTTACCCAAAGGAAACTCGTTAAAATCACTCTCAAGGATCCTAGTGTAGGAAAATGCATCATCAGCAAACCAACAAAAGAAAACAAACATTTATTTTAGCACAAATATAGTCACTTATCAAACTTCTCATTTAAAAAATGTTTATTTCTTAAAAGTTATTTAAATAAAAGTATTTTTATAGAGAAATTAGACTCACTGGATTCATGTATGTCTAAACTTTATTTCTAACTCGTACAAAACCTTTTTTGCGTAACTGTGTTCTTGCAATTGTGTACTCACATATACACTAAAACATCAAAACCTTACAAATGCAAAATATAATTTACACACCCACAACTTCAAACTGCAGCAGCTTAAAACTAATGAATTAGAAATGGCTCCTACACATACAAATCTTTAAATAGTGTGTAGAATTGCTTGACGCAAACACACAGTACACACAAACTGTATAACAGGAGTTACACATCAAGAATTTTACACACACGCACACAATCTATTTTCTCTCCATATATTTTTGGTTTCCCAGAAGAACTGTTCTAAAATAAGAACCACAGAGGAAGGACATTTGTTTTAGCTTTCTGGCAGTTTTTGTCCTAATTAGATTGTTTTTATGGGTTCTTCTCTGTAGTGCACATTGCATTTAGAAGACAAGAAACAAACACACAAACATCTGTTCATCTCCAGCTCCAGCACATTCGCTGCTGTTCCTCGCCGGATGCGTTCCCGTTGCAGACGTATGAGAGCAGCAGCACAATGCTGATGGCGTTCGAGGTCCCCCGACCCCCCCCCCCCCCCCGGCCCCCCCTCCCCCCCCCCCCCCCCCCCCCGGTGTTTGTGCATCACATGTCAGCGTGTGCAGGAGGGGCCGGTGTCGTGTTCAAGGACACGCTGACACGTCACTAACGTCCAAAACACAGATTTTACAACCCGACAGTGTGGAGGAAATAACTAAACCCTCTGACAGCCCGACTGGAGCTGCAGCACTGGAGCGTTTGTTCTCCTCAGCAGAAAAGACCCTTCTGTAAGGTCTAAATAAGGAGGATGATTAGCTAAACCTGAAGGATAATTAAAAATAAATAATAGGCACCGTTTTATAGTCGTAAATTACTTTGGTGTGAGATGTTTACACTACAGAAGACACATCTATTGTTCCATTCTCTATAGATGTCTTTTACCGTGTTTCTGCTAACACAACCTCTGTCTTCAGTGAGATTTATTACATTACATTTTCTATCTTCAGTAAACAAACCTAAACCTATTCTTTTGTAAATAAAGATTCCTTTAGAGATCTTTCTGCTGGAGCTTTGTGACCGTGGAGAGGAAAAGTTCTAGTTTTATTTCCAGACTTGTCCTTAACTGTCAAAGATCACCTCCTCTGAACCTCGAAACACAAAAATGACAGAGGTTTGACATTAATGCAGGTATACATACCTCAGAGAAACTGGACACTAAATGAGCGCGTTTCAAACGTGATGCTCTTGCAGTTCTCAGAATAGTTGGGCAGAGCATGGTTACTATGGTTACCACAGTGCAGCAGCATCTCTTCTTTTAAAACAGCTGGCAGCTGTCTGAACGAACATCGAGTTTCCGGCTCTCTGTGCTCGTTGGTTTTCAATTTGATCCCGTTCTTGCTGGAGTTAAGTTCTGGTCGTCCTAAAGGTGGGATTCTTTCAGAGAAGCTTCAAATGTTCTCTCTTGGTGAAAGATGTGCTGTGGCTCAGAGGAGCCTGGAATAGATGTCGTCTAGCAGCAGATGTTGCTCTGAGATCATAGTGTATTGTGGTTGGTGTGGTGTTCTGCATTGGTCATTTAGAAATGTTGACACAAACATGATACAAAAACTGGTACAGGCCAGGGGTCTGCAACCTGAGGCTCTGGCCCAAATGGCTCTTCTCATATTAAAAGTTGCAGACTCCAAGCATAGATCGATTAGATTAAAAAAAAAACACAGATAAATCAATCTGGTTGGATCGTAGGAATAGAAATCGATTCATCAATTAATTCTTACACCTCAAAAAAAATACGGTTTCTCTCAATCTTAGTGTTTTTTTATATTGAGGATGATGTGATCTGCAGAAACGTTGCAGTAAGATGTTATGCTCTTTCGGATAAGACCATCTTTATTTCTGATTTAATGTTTTTTTTCTTTTGCATCAGTTCAAACTGTTGTGGTAAACTGTGCTCATGCTGTTCGACATCATGAAAAAAATTCCAACTTTACTTTAGTGGAGGAAGTTCCATGTAGATGTGAGGAAAAGTATTCCACGTATGAAGTCCTGCTTAACAACCTGGGGGGGGGGGGGTCTTCTGACATGTAACGTCTTCAATGTGGGACAAAGTGTCCAGCCCCCCCACTGAGCAGGCTGCCCTCCGCTCGTCCTGCAGTCATTTTGGGCTCTGCAGCTGCTGCAAAAGCGCATCCATCCGAGGATATTTTTAGAACAGGCTGAAGGTGAAGTGAAGCAAATGTATTTTTCTGTTTCCCTACAAAAGAAATCAGTGACTTAATGAAATCAGAGGCTCATGAGTTTTAAATAATTCAACGCAGGAGGCTGAAGGTTCAAGTCTGAGTCAGCAGGCCTCACAAAGAAGTTTAGTCAGCTTCTAATGCATCACTATGTGTGGAGAAAAAACTCCAGGAGGTCTGTGCATATTTTCTAACTTAGTTTCTTCTTTTCTTCCAGAGAAAGAGAAAACCAAAAAGCAGCGTCAGCGAGAAGAGGAGCTGATCCTGAAGATCCACAAGCTGGTGCAGAAGAGGGACTTCCTGGTGGATGATGCAGAGGTGGAGAGACTGAGGTACGGGTCTGGCATGAAGAGCAGATGACGGCCGGAAGGCTGGTGGTCACAGTCTGGATGAGGAAACGCAGTAGAAGAAACCATAGAAACACAGGGCTGAGTTGGAATAAATTTCATTATTCTATTGGCTAAAACTGCTGTAGTTTGATATGGAAGTCGTGGTCAACTAAGCACCAGATTTTAAACAATTTCAAGAGGAAATCTAGGAGATATACTTTTCAGCAGTTCCTGTCTGTGTCCAGGCCTGAACTGATGGAGATGAATTTCTCCTCTGATGCTTTCTACTTCTACTTATGAACTCGGACAACAAAAAATTTCTCTTCAAGATGTCATTTGCAGACCAGAAAACTGTCTGCTCAAAGTGAGATCTTAATTGAATCAAAAGAAAACACCTGCATTTCATTTCACTGTAGGCTTTACAAATCTTCCAACCCCAAATTAGAAGATGTTCAGAAGAAAAACAGTGCAGCAGACAGAATTCATCTCCAACTTTCTTCATTTCTGGGTTCAGCAGCCGCACTCAGTGCTGGAGATCTTTTCAGAGCCAGAAGAGTTACCATTTTGTAGGGATGTCAAATGATCATCAGACATTTCGTGAAGCTCAAAGCTTTCTGGGAAATCTGCAAACTTGTCCCAAAATTCAGGTTTAGGTGATGATTATCTTCTCCCATAGCTGTCATCCACCATTCTGGTCTAAAAGATTCTTTTTCCATTGTTTTTACTAACAAAGCTGAGGGGGGGCAGCATGTCCTGGTGCATGATGGGTATGAGTGATGGGTCAGAGTGCATCACACAAACACTGCTTTCAAAGCTATAAAGCTAAGATGAACATCATGATGATGCAGAAGCTGAACAGAAGGGCGTGGGTTGGATTTTCTTTTCCAGGGAGCAGGAGGAGGACAAGGAGATGGCCGAGTTCCTCCGGCTGAAGCTCAGGCCTCTGGAGCAGAAGCTCAAAGTCGCACAGAGTAAGTGTCGCCTTCATGGTCTGAGCCAGGAGGAGGTTTCACAGACATCCTCTCCTGAAAATGTTCTCCTCTTAACACCAGATCCTCCAAAGGTCAAGAGACAGATCCCAGAGCCTCCTCCCAACAAACCCTCCATCACCAAGTCAGTGGCCGTCATCAAGGACTGCTGCGGCGCCACCCAGTGTGCTGTGATGTAACCAGTGCCCTGACACTCACGTGACATGACCCGCTCCCCCCCCTTCAATCAACCTCTTCAGAAGTTCAGCACAGGCGGAGTCAGTAATACTTTACTGCACCACAAAGATGAAGCAGTTTTGCTTCAGGAGAATGCATCTTCAGATATTTTACCCTGAAAGCATCTTTTTATTCGTATCAATTAGAAATGTAGACGGAAGATGCTGGTTTCACTTTATATTTTAACAGGAACACAGAGTTGATATGCTAACCACCATCAAGAAAGTGGTTCACAAACTATGGCAAGAATGTTGCTCCTTCCAGTCTGAGCAGGTTCAGACAAACTGAGGAGGCTATAAAAGAGGAACAGCAAACAACTTCAACATGATAAAGAAAAAAATGTAAGAGGATCAGCTAAATATAAATAACAAAACATAGAAAAAAACAAAAGACTCAAGGAGAAATGAGTCTGAATTTTCAGCTAATCATCTGTGGAGGAGGAAAGAGCTTCATGTGGCAGAAAACAAGGGTTAAAATCTACATAAAAAGTCACTTTTGATGCAATTGAACAAAAATACTAATTTTTTACTTTATATTTTTCCTTCCTTACAGTTGAATCTGAACATCAGACTTCAAAAAGTTAGCATAGTCTGTAAACAAATAGGAAAATGATCCAAATTGAGAGAGAAATAAAAAAATCAGCTAAATCTTCATTCTTCATAAGTTTTACTGCTGAAGAATCCATTCATGGATGGAGAGCTGAGGTTTAGTAGGACTTGATGTTGGTACAGATATTCTGCTTTCCTCAAGTTGAACTCATTCCAGATGTTTCTGAAGAACAAGCGAGCCAAAAGTCCACAAGGTGAAGTCTAAGAGAGGAATCCTGGGGGAAAAAGACACTTAAAGGGTTACTAAACTCCAAATCAACTTTGTATGTTGACCTCTATAAATGGCTTTGAAATGGCTGTCCTTTGGTCATTGCCAAATTTTTGACAAATTAAAATAAACTTGTTAAGTTCTTGAAAATAGTTAAAAGCCACCCGTGTGCTGCCCTCTACTGGTTGAAACAAGGTATTACAGTTGAATTTCATACCATTGAAGTTCCACATAATTTCAGAAGTTCCAGTCATGATCTGCAGCTCCAGTAATGATAACAGTCCTGTTCCCCAGCCAGCCCCACCACTTTGACTGGATTTTCAAATTTCAGCTGTGGGTGGAGTCAGCCTCCAACTTCCCTGTTTGTTTACCCTTTATATTGCAGAGGAAGTTATTCTCAAAATTAATTCCATCAAAAGGACTTCCATAAAGTAACTGATGCAAATGTTTATGTTGTTGAGCTCAATTTATGCACTACAGAGAAATCCGTCAGCCTAGACTAAACATCGGGTTTAAAATCCAGATGTACAAAAAGTGAATCGGATTACATATAACACATCGGGAAAATGTTGATCATTCCTGTTTAAATGTTTGCATGCTCTTATTTTGAAGGGCTGCATTCTGCCTCCACAATATTACAGTCACAACTCTTCTGGTCGAAGTTAGATATTCTTTGGATCCATAAGTGATGCCAGTCAATCTGCAGGTGGGAAATTAAGTCCAAGAGACACTCTGGTTAAAAAATATATATATATATTTGTTTACTCTTTTACTTTGAATCAGGCTGGTTTTGACCCTAATGTAAAAAAAAATAAATAAATAAAAAAAATGTATTGAGCAGATCTTTCCAGGGTGTGTAAACTTCTGAGTGCTGCTGCTACATAACACGTTTTGTTCAGTGTCAAACTGCTGCAAACCTGATCAGCTTTTTAAAAAAAAGAGGGGCGGGGGATCATTGACGGTGTCAGAGTCCCGTTTTCATTCCGTAAACATTTCATTGCCTGTAAATACCAACACAGCAGCTGTTTGTCATCCAGAGGCTCCTCCCCTTTCAGCACGCTGCAGATAAAGAGTGGCGGTTTGATGTCATCCATCAGTATATATGAGCATATGAATATTCTCTGAATTAAGCCTGTTTTTATGACTAAGCCTGCATGGACGCCGTGTGTTTGCGTCGCGGCCCAACAGGCCGTCGCTCTTCGTCCCGTTTCCTTCAAGTACTGTAGTAGTAGTGAATTTTTAGAGGTCTTGATGACGAGTGTTGAACAAGTATGCATAAGCTGACACTATTGTACATAAAGTGTATGTTTAAGTAAATAAAGGAGCATTTTTCTGGACTGTGTTTTGCATTCTCAAACGATGAGGCAGAGGACGCAGACATGATGCTTGTGAGATTTATTCATGGAAATCTTTTGGTCCCTTTAACAACATTGAACTGTTACAACCCTGTTTGGTGCAGCAAAGCAATAAAAGTGCAAATCAGAGGCAGGTCAGCGCAGACAGAGCCGTCAAGCACGAGAACATCCTTAATGACGCGAGTCTTAAAGCTGGCCTTCAGATGCACTTTTCATCAACAAAAAGACATGTAAGTGCATATGTTCACCAGGCACAGCAGCATCTCACTGATGAAACTAAACCAAAGACACTCTCCCTCCTGAGTTAGCCGTCACTGCAGCATCCAGAGGCTGGCAAGCTGCGCTAAAACTTTATGCCAAATTAAATCCAGTTTTTCATTTCAATCATCATTTGATCAAGTCGATGGTGAGTTCTGACGGATATTAAAAACTGCAGCAAAGACGAAATCAGAACATTAGGCCGACTTAAAAGCAAAATACTTTTTTTTTTTAAACAAAGATGACAGGTGGAGTCAAGACAACTTCAGATCAAAGTCATCAGAAAAAGCCAACAAACTGATGAGATGGGCCGCTGCCCATCCTAAACGAGAGACGGCAACCTTCGACGGCGGACACTCTGCTTTCGCTCAACACCACAGGCAGCCGAAGTCTACCGGCCCAGGAAACAAACACCTCCGTAAGCTAAAAAAATGTGAGGTGACACTTTCTTTCGGCACCGAGGCCAATACAAGCCATTGTAAAAGCCCGGTTTGCTCCAGAGAGGTCCAGCAGGTCTGTGCTCAGGTTGGTCCTCAAAACCAATCACCTCCCATCCCACAACCAAACCGACGTTCCGTCTGCGCAATTAAAAAACAGACGAGAGTACGTGCTGCCCTCCTGTGACGCAGCAGCAAAGGTTACCTGAACAAACCTTATGCGTCTGCGAGGACGACCCAGAGCCAACCACGACCAACCTTAAACTCCTGCTGGCTGCTCCTCCTGGATAGAAAGTGTTGCATAAAGTCACTTATGCAACCTGTGTGCATTTACACCGCCTCCAAAACCGCTAAAACAACACAAACAAGTTTGGCTACTGGCTCCAAGCAAACGTAGATTCTAGCTTCTGCTGTCAAATGCTCAACGACCCTGAAGAAACAAGGCCGTCTCTGCCAAACAAAAAACCACTAGACCAGAATCAAAATCTCAGGTAGCAGCAATATCAGTCAAAAAGGTTTTGATCTGAAGCGACTCAGACCATTCAGTGTTTTCCTCAGAAAAAACTATTCCAAACTCTGTGCAGCACACAACTGAAATCCTCACCATCTTACTTATGTGGAACAGAAACAGCAGGAGGGTGAACCTCAGCAAACCAAACATTTAACAGCTGGATTTCACTTATATGTTTTTTCTCCAACACTTTAACAGAGAAAAATGTCTCTACACCAATTCATCAATTGAAAACAGAGGTAGCTAAATGTCTTTAACCTCTCCACCTCACACTGGATACAGTGACGACTAACTTGTTTTCATCCCTCAGAGTTTGTGGGCTGAACACCAAACCCAACCGCTCCCGGGACGAAACCACGAAGAGTTTGACAAACGAAAGAACTGCAGGAACTCTGCAGTAAGACGATCTTAGTTTGATGAAGATCACAGGCAAGATTTGGGAGCTCAGAGGGACAAAGAAAAGACTAAACAGGAGAAGAGGAAACAGTCGGTTAGAACAGGGCCGATCACTTTCAGAGGTGACGTGCTGCACATCAGCTGATGCTGTTCTGTGCAGTTACTCTGCAGGTTGGGGTGGGGGCATCAGACCGGATTTGCAGGAGAAGTGTGAGAAGATCTGGATGTGAGTGAGAAGTTAGCAGCCAGGCGGATCCTGCTCCGTGAGCCTCTTCTGCTGGGACTGCCCGGGGACTGATGGGGAGGAAGAGGTCTGGCAGCAGGAAAGTCTCCCTCTCTGCTGAGGCTGGGGGCCTCGGCTGGATTAAAACCTCCATCCATGGCGCCATGACATCCACCACTCTCTAACAAGACCCACACAAATAAAAAAAGGGGGTAAAATGTGAGACTTTAACTCTTTAAAACACATGTATCAAAGTCAAGACCACAGGGGCCGGTGTTCTATAAATCTATCCTACACGTGATTCTGTCCTACCTAAACTAGCTGTGCATGCGCAAAAGGAAAATACGTCATCTTTTCGGTTTCAGTGGACCGCCCATAAATCTGTGCTACCCTTTGATCTTGTGATCAGGATACGCTGCCTCCTGGTTAAGATGTCCGAGGCCCCATGAGGCCGCGCTGCTTCTCCGTGAGCCTGTTCAAAGCCCTCGCCCCTCTGAGGCTGCAGTGCTCCCCGTAATTCTGTCCTACTCCGCCCATAATTCTCTCCTACCCTGCTGTGTTTACGACCAAACAGCAAAACCGAATATTTGTTCATTTACAGTAGGTAGGATTCTCTGATGATAAGGTACGACATTTGGAAAATCTCACGAGGTAGGACAGATCATAAGAACACCGGGTAATTATATCTGGCCCTCCAAATCGTTTTGTTTTATCGCTATTAATGGCTCAATGTCATCCTGTGATTTAGTTTTAACTTGTATAATTTTTTACAAAAAATGTTTTTATGGAGAGTAAAATATTTAAAGTTATTTAAGGTTTAAGTTGTTTCATTCTAGAATAATATTCCTGCCTTTTTATTATTCATACTTAGGTTAAAAAGTTACAGTTTTAAAATAAAAGAAATTGGCATTCTGTGAGCTTATTGGACAATTTTGGCATTTACTATGAATTTTTAAGGATATTTAAGACAATTTAAGACATTTTGAAGTTTAGCTATTTTTTTCAGCTACATGCTAGCTGTTTTGGCTAATTTAGGCTTTTCCGTTTTTTAGGATCCTTTGAAGTTTAGCATTTTTTCAGCTACATGCTAGCGGTTTTGACTAACCTAGGATTTTTAGCTAATATTTCAGCTGACTATCAGCTTCAGCGTTTTCAGCTATTAGCTTCAGTGATTTCAGCTATTCGCTTCAACATTTTTAGCCATCAGCTTCAGCGATTTCAGCTTCTGCATTTTTTAGCTATCAGTTTCAGCATTTTTCAGCACTATCATCTTCAGCGGTCATATTCAGCTTATAGCCTTCACATTTGCATTATCGCAGGTGATGCTATACATTTAGTAATTTAATTATGTTGAAGTTTTAAAAATATAGTTTAAGTGTTGAATAAATGTTTATCCTGTTTGGTCTGCGACCTACGGTGTGTTTTGGATTTTGGCCCCCTGTACGATCGAGTTTGACCAACATGCTACAAACCCTAAAACACAAAATCTTTAAAACACACCAACTCTTCAACTGTTAACACGATCCACGTAATTCCAACAAGCCGCTTTTCTCCTTCAGAATCTGCTGGAATTATGTTGATCGTGTTAACAATTTAAGAGTTAAAGTAAATCAAAGAACATAAACACTGGAAGCTCCGGTGTTAAGGGGTAAACGTATTCTGGAGCCATTTTCAAATCCAGAAACGGACCTGCTGGTTGCCCTGAAGCTGAATGTCCTTCAAAGTGGATCAGGTCTGCAGGGTGGGGAGCGATGGGGTTGGGGTGGAGCTGCGGTGACGGCAGGCAGGACGGTACAGGTCCACACAACAGGTCCACTGGTGTGAGACACAGCAGCTCCGACTCTGCAGCACCATCTCCATCTGCACCTATGGGCAAATGCAGCAGGGTTCCTCAGCCTTGGGAACATACACAAATCTTTTGACATTTTTAAGATGAGTTTTTGGTTTTTACTGCTGAACAATCAAAGTCTGTTTACAATATTTTTGGATCTTAAACATTTGAAAGACTCTGCCCCTTCTAAACCTACAGATCAGCCCTCAGAAGCATCATGAAGATCAGACCTGTTTCTCATTTCACTCAACTCCCTGGTCAGAAACTTGAATGTTGGCCAGCCTACACAAGAGAATCTCTGCTGCAGGTTTTTCTGCCTCTCTGTGGCCCAGTTAGATGACTTAGGCCGCATCCAAATGGTTTCCCAACAGCATCTCCCTGTTCCTACATTTAGCCTTTCAAATGGCAAGTTATCAGAGCAAGAATGTGTATTCTGCCAAATATAATGTTCATTTCTCTACAGAAGTGTATGGGATTTTGGCTTCTTGGAGCCACCAGGTACTTCCTGTTTGGAACATGAGTGGGGAGGGGTCACTCAGTCAAGTTCTATCTACAGTCTACTGCTGGACTGATGTGGCTGCACCTGGCGCTCAAATTCCATTGCGGGATTTCTCATTGCGTCTGTACACCAACTTAACATTAAAACTGGACGCCTCTTGTGAATCGCGTTCGTTGTGAATGCGGCTTTAATGAAACCTTAACATCCGGAATTACCAGAACTCTGAGTACCAGATGTTGCCGCGCTGACAGGACTGTCTCTTGGGCTCTCTGCAGGCTGGGGGCTGCTGGGTACTGAAGAGCTTGCTTTGGCTGAAAAACAAAAGCAAAGTTGTTACAGCACACCAACATTGGGCAGTTTCATCTTATGTCAGAATATTGTTGGTTCTGGATAGTGCTGCCACAAACAGTTATTTTAATAGTCGACTAATCACCGATTATTTTTCGCGATTAGTCGACTAATCGAGTCGTGCTCAAAGTGAATGTTAAACACACATCGTAACCATCGTTAGCTTTAAACCAACTAAAAACTAGATTTATTCACACTGCGAATAATGCTAGTGTGAATGCTGTATGCAGAATTTGTCAGCTGAAGATGCTGAAATTGATAGCTGAAAACCCTGAAGCTAATAGCCTGCTAAAATTTAGTTAAAAACTAAATTAGCCTAAAAAAAAAGCTTAAGTTAGCTAAAACAGCTAGCATATTATAAACTCCAAATTAGATCAAAAAATTGAAAAAATCTGAATTTGCTAAAACAGCTAGCATGTAGCTGAAATAAACCCAAACTCCAAGACGGGCTAAAAACTAAAAAAGCTAACATTAGCCAAAATAGCTACATGCAGCTGAAATATTAGCTAAACTCCAAAACAGCCCTAAAAACCTTATAAATGCCAAAATAGTCCAAAAGCTAACATAATGCCATAATAACTTTCAACTTTACTACACTTTGACTCCATATAAAAAAAGTAACAACTAATCGACTATTAAAATAGTCGACGACTATTTTAATAGTCGATTAGTCGTCGATTAGTCGACTAATCGTGGCAGCCCTAGTTCTGGACACAATGGAGAAAACTAAACGTACAAAAAAAAACCCCATACAAGTCAAGCTGCTTGGATATTATTTAAAAATGCAAAGAAAAAAGAAACACCCCACAATGTTCAGATTGAATTTTTACTGATGAGATCTACTATTCAAAGTAAAAATATAGAGCATGCACTGGAATCTTTGCTCTTCATTCTGACCCAAATCTCTCATAGACTAAACTTTCTGCAACAAGAGGAGCAAAATGAAACAAAAATACACATCTCATATAAACATTATTATGGAAATCGCATTTTGAATATGTTCTTGTAGCATTTTTCTTGTGATGGAAGACATTTGTAAAAGAATTTAAAAAGGAAAAATGCATTTCTGAGTATATCTTTGTTCAAAAATTGATAGATCCGGAGAGAAAGCTTGGGTTTGTGAGGTGCTTTAAGTTAGTGGGAGAAAGTGTAAACAAAGTAATCCTGGGAAATTAGTGAGGCTATTTTCTGTACCAACAGAGTTAAATCTCTAATGAGCTCCTGCTGCTCTGCAGAAAATAGTACTTAGAAAATTCAATTTTTTAAAATTTTTACCATAAACAGCATAATCATAACCAAAAGACCACTGAGAATGCTTTTACATTGGATAAAATAAAGTTGGAGTGGAACTTTAAATATATTTCTCAGATCTGTGAACAACCACACAGTGAGTTCTTACAGCTGATGTTACAATCTGCCCCTGTTCATAGAATTTCAGAATATTTATTGAACAGAAGTTGAAGGTATTCTTCCTATTCAGGGCAGATGTCCAACATTAAAAAAGACCCATGAGAGTCAAAATGTGTAAAAGTATTAGAAACAATAAACATGCACAGAAGGAAAGAATGGTCAGCCAATAGCTTTTTCAGTTTGGTTTCTTCAGACGACTTTAGTTGGCATCATAAGAAAACAGAAAAAATAGCTTTTCAGTGAAAATTGTTGAATTATGCAAATCTTCTTAAATTACTTTTTTGATAGGTGTGTCTGACTGACAACATTAGCACAATTTGCGCTCGAGTTTGACCATGACTAAAATAATCAATGATGGAGTGTGATGCCTGTCACCATAGATTATCTTTGCATTGTTTTTGTGTGCGTTTCCGGTAAAAATAAAGAGCAGTGCCATTTTTACAGTTGTGTGAATCAAGCTCACATCTACTGACATCCTAATTAGGTAAATTTTGTTCCGTTAATGGAATACAATTTTTTTCCCACTAGATTAAAAGCGGAAGAAAACAAACATTAGCTGACATGGCATTCTGGTCTTCTATAAACACGATAAAAGTATGCCATATTATTAAAAAAAAATAAAAAATAAATAATAATTTAAAAAAAAGTAACAAATGGTTCCTCTTGCCTTTCATATCGTTCTTTAAAACGATAATCCTCTTGTGACCGTGTCCCTTGATCCAGACCACCTGCTCAATGAACACAGAAGTAGAAAATCATCTTAAGCTGGAGACATTTCTGAGTTCAAATTAGTTTGTTCACCTGTTTAAGGTAATCTGGACAATGGGACGTGTGTACCTGTGGAATGGCATTGAGCAGATCGTCGATGCTGACACACTCGTATGAGCGTGGTTCCAGGCTGCTGCCCATGAACTTGCTGTAAGCTCCTTGGAACTCTGTCAGGAAGATCTGGTTGTAGTGGTAGGTGTGCAGCAGCGCGCGCACATTACGAGCAAACTGAAAAAGCCTGGTTAGCCTCACGTATTCATCTCCAGCTTCGATGTTTTCTTCATTTTCTTCATGATATAACTGAGAGGAGAAAAATAGTCAGTCACTTCTAAAGGAGGACAATGTTTTAGCAGAAATTGTGTTTTTTTTTTTTACCTGCATAAGATTTGGGAGGCTTTTGAGCAGCTCGCTTAGGGACAGGAAGCCGTATTCACAGGGGTTTAGCGGTGTGCTGTGAACAGCCTGGTACAAGTGGCTCAGCTCCTCCACCTTCATACCTTTGGGCACCTGACTGGTTTCTTGGGACATGAGCAGAGCCAGCAGCTGGTAAGTCAGCGTCCGCAGAGACTTCCTGTTGATCAGCTGCACTTCCCGGCCTTCTGCACCATCCACCACCTGAGGCAGGAAAACCAACTTTAATGACTAAATATAAGGTAGCAGTGATCTCATCAGCTGCTGCTCACACAAAGGGGTCTCCTTAAGCTTTTTTGAAAAGATGCTCTCTGCATCCTTCATGAAGATTTAACAGTAGGGGGTCCAGGAATAACTACAATCGAGTATCCTTGGATAGAGGAAACATCTCTACGGTCATCTTCTTGACATGAGATCAGTGTTTGAAGTAGACACCCCAAGAGGAGATGATTCAGAATCAGAATCAGAAAAACTTTATTGGTCCCAGAGGGCAATTCATTAGTAGAACTTCCAGTGCAGTTACACACACGCACCACACAATCATATCAATGTGTCAGCCCATCACAGTCCAAAATGAGTGCTCCATAGCTCCGCAACATCAGCATACAGTAGTACGTCACCTCATCAATAACCTTAAAGAAAAACACTATTATCTAAATTCAGCAACGTAATTGCTGAGGGCACAAAGGACTGCGAAAAACGATTCGTTTTTCGTGCCGGAGCATAAAATCGGCGCCCTGAAGGCATCAAAACAAAGACAGGAGTCAGAGGATGCTGGGGCTGTCCCAGGATGTTTTTGGCTTTCTTCAGCACCTGTTCCTTCCACAGGAGGGAAGGTCCCTCAGACTAACACAATATTTTGGAGCAGGTCTTGACAATGCTCTGCAGTTTGTTTTTGTCTTTCAGAGACAGACCATAATAACACAAAAAATAAATGAAAATGTTAAAATACTCTCAATAAAAGAACAATAAAATTATTAAGAATGGTTTGTTTCACGTTAAAAGAGTTCAGCTTCCTCAGCAGGTAAATTCCTGCTGCACACTCACAAGCGTCTGTGTCATCGTGGAATTTCAGTTTGTTGTCGAACACAGTACCTAAATATTTGTAGCTCTCGAAATCTCCACCTTCTCCCCATGGATCACACTGACACCATGTGCTGTAGCCCGTCTAAATCAATCTCCATGTCTTTGTTTTCTCCCCCACATTTAAATCCAGGTAATTTCATCACACCAAACAACAAACTGCGATAAAGCAGGCCCGTGGTCAATTTCAGATGCAGATAACAGAGACACTAGAACAGTGTCATCTGAGAATTTGATTAAAAATCTGTTCTCCTCTGAAGATCTGCAACTGTCTGTATACAAGATAAAAAGGAGAGGGGAAAGGACACACCCCTGAGGAGACCCAGTGTTACAAATGGAAGGTGGGGATAGTTCACCATTAACAAGAACACGCTGAACCCGATCAGTAAGAAAACTTAAAATCAATAAAAGAAGCTGATCAGGAAGGTTAAAATCTGAAGCCAGTCTTTGGATCAGAATGTGGGGCTGCATTCTATTAAAAGCAGAGGAAAAATCTGCAAATAAAAGTCTAACATGAGCCCCGGAGTTCTCAAGGTGCTTAAAAACAGTGTTCAATAAAAAAAGTTTAGCATCCTCGACTCCCTTTTTAGACTGGTATGCAAATTGCAGGGGATCCAGTTTCCCTTCAGTTAAGAACAAGATAAAGGACTTTAAAATATGTTCAAAACTTTTCATAACAAGTGATGTCAGTGCCACCGGTCTAAAATCACCCAGGGTTTTTGAGTTCCTCGATTTTGGAAGAGGTATCACAGTTGATGTCTTCCACAAGACAGGAATTTTCCCGATGTCAACGCACAGTTGAAACAGTTTACCAAAAACAACACTGAGCTGAGTGGCACAGTGGTGTAAGGTACGGCCACAGATACCATCACTCATCTAATCAAGGATTTCTGGACTTTTGAGGTTAAAATGTTTATTT
Organism: Oryzias javanicus; assembly: GCA_003999625.1. Classification (NCBI taxonomy): domain Eukaryota; kingdom Metazoa; phylum Chordata; class Actinopteri; order Beloniformes; family Adrianichthyidae; genus Oryzias; species Oryzias javanicus. Next base: position 6,659,835 of record CM012437.1, read on the forward strand.
AACTAAATACAAAGATAAATGTCTCATCTGCAGTTAAACTGAAGAATAAAACACATTCTAGATCAGGAGTTTACAACCTTCAACATTTAAATTTATTTATTGTTTATTAATCTATTTTATTATCACAAACACCTTTTACCCTTCAGAAAAATAAAGACTATGATTAGCATTTGTTTTTTTGTTTCTAATGTGATAAATATAAACTATTGTTTTTGGGCATGAAGAAAATAACATTTTTTTCTAAATATGAAATACTTTATAACTTTTAACAGAAGTTCACATGATTTCCTTTCAAAAATAAAAGATACCCAGAACCATGGGCTCATCACAATGCTGCAAATGTAGTCTAGGTGGTGTGATGTTGACACTGTCAAAAAAAATAATTAATTAAAACCAATGAAATTTACCACTTACAAAAAGTTGTAAATCAGAAGCAACTCAGTGACCCTTAATGTATTTTTGGACCAGATGGAATACTTGAAGTCCTTGAATTTTGTTCAGTAATAGACAGTTCGCCTTATTATCTGGTACGTTTTTAAGTCTGAATTGTGACTGTGTTTACAGACTGCAAACTAATTTTCTGTGGTGCATGGCGCTAAAAATATCAGTCAAAATGTTCGACTTTGGTAAACTGAAAATCTGAATGGAGTACTGGAGCATTATGGGTGCTGTAGTCAGAAGCCTGGAGGAGTGATGCGTACTTCGCTTCAACTGTTTGTGAGTGAGTTGAATAAAGTTTGACATATCTGATGAGCCTTGTAGTCTGAAAAAGGCTTAACCTTTTTACAAGTAACAACATTTTTATTTTTCTTCAACAAGAAAGCCTAAATGGGGGGGGTTAAAAGAGTTTCTTACCTTTACAACATGAGAGAGCTTAGCCAGTAGGGTGGACAGGGAGGGGGCGTCAAAGTCCTGCAGGCGCAGACTGTACCCGAAAGTTTTGCTGTACTCTGTGAGCAGCTGGCTGACTGGAAGGCTGTAGTTCTTCTGCGCCCGAAGCACTTTGACCAGCTGCGCCGCCAAAGCTTTGATTCGCTCCACCTCTGTCAAAGCAAGAACTTTCTCTTCACCGCACTCCAACACCTGAGGATGGGGGCAGACAAAAGGGGTTGAAAATGTTTCCTGCAAAAGAAGGGAGTTTAAAGCATTTTTAAAAAGGAAGAATTGTATTTTTCATTTTTCAGTTTTCTATTCTGATACTTACCCACTATCCATGATTGCATGACAATATTTTAAAATGCTTTTTTGATTGGATAATTTGGTAAATATGCATGAACTTGATGCTTTTTGCTCCCCTTTTAAACTTGTAAGAGTCAAAGTGTTTAAGGCCAAATGAACTGAGCTGCTTTTCAAACGTCTTTGCACTCCTGAATACAATAACATAGAAAGCAAAAGTAAAAAGGTAGAAATAAAGAAGTCACAGCTTCATCCTCAAAGCAATATTTAATAATACACTCATATGAGGGTAACTAACTGAACTGGAAAAATGCACAGATGAGGCTCTCAAAGGAATAAACCGTTCTTTACCTTCAAAATATCAGGGATCGCCTCAAAGAGCTCCACAAGTTTTGTGAACCCATAGTAGCTCAGCTTGCACTGACGGCCAAAGTGATGGTGGTAGGTAGGAATGAATTTGCTGAAAGGCATTCGGCAGTGAGGCTGGTGACGGAGCAGGTCCACCACTTCTTTCCCAAACTGCTTGGTGCGCTCCATCTCCTCCGCAGTGCGCTCTGTTTGAAAAGAGGAGTCACTCTGATGACAAACTGTTATAGGACGGACCAAACTCCGGTAATCTGGAATGTAAACAATAAAATTAAAAGGTTTTAAAAAAAATAAAATAACTCCTTGAACAATACATTCTAAAGTGTTTGTAAAATTGAGCATTAACATTTTTTAAACACTATTACTGATAAATACACAAGTTAATATAAAGTAAGTGGCTGAAAAGAAATAAAGTTAGATAGACCCATCAGTCAACCTCAGACAAATCACTTTATTTTCCCGTATTCAAGCTATGATGACTTTAGTGGTTCCTGATGCAGAAAATCATAACAATTTTCCTTTGTCACCAAGTTCTTTTATGTTTAGGAAAGCTTTTCATGAAAATCAAAAAACATACAAGTATTCTCTATTGTTTCTAATTTGTATTCTGTTTGAAAGGTTTGCATATTGAAATGTGTGCACTGTAAACTTTTATTTAAGGGAGGGGTTAATACTGAGAGCCTGTGTATTTGCATGCGAGTGTGAATGTCTGCCAAGTCAAACTGTAAATTATATTGTTTCTTTTTTTGTTTGTTTTCTTTCTCTCCTTTGCCAGCTGTGCTTGTAAGTAATTGGAATAGAGGAAATCGATATCCAAGAGACATCCAAGCTAACTTTTATGCTTTGCTCTCCAAAATGACGCACAACCATTTTTCGACTTTCAACCAGTCATAATTTCCTGAAGGCATGATGCTGAACTGACCCCTCTTGGGAACAGAGATGACCGTGTCCGAGCTCTGGTGGGAGATGGTAATAGTAGTGTCAGGAATCTCTGTCAGGAGGTCCATCAGGTCACATGTGCCGTAGTCAGTTACCCTCCAGTCTCTGGAGAAGCACCTGACAAAACAAGGAGTGGTAGCACGTCACAAATGATTCAACCCATGAACAGGATGAGGCCGTCTACAGATCTACTGACCAATGATAAGCCTGCAAGAAGTCTTTGACTGCCACTTGTTTGCTGGCTTGAAACTTCAGCAGTTTAAGCAGGTCTTGGGTGAAGCGCTTCACCTGAGCTCGATGGGTCAGGGTCAGCAGACGCTTGGTTCCCATACCAAGGATCTGTTTGGGTCGAGAAGCATAGTGAGCAATCTGTGATCTAAAGCCTTTATGGAGCACGATCTGCACTAGACACCTGCAGCACGTGAGGCACCGCCTCCAGAAGCTCCAGCAGCTTGGAGAAGCCATAGTCAGAGACACGGCACTGCTTGGCAAAGTGATGGTGGTATGCAGGGATGAATTTGCTGATGGGCATTATGCAGGACGGCTGGCATTTCAGCAGGTCGATGATCTCTCTGCTGAACTGGATGAGTTGAGGGTTTCCTACTGGACTTTTGCAGCGCTGAATCCATGGCTCTGCAAGACACAAGCACACACTTACAAAACTGATGCAAAGGAACACTTCGATGGTCTGTGAGAGTGATATCCTACCAGATATCTGTCCAGGCGGTTTGCTGTGCAGCCACTTGATTACTTTAAAACCATTCTGAGCAATGACAATGGTGATGGTGGGAACGCAGGTAATGAGATGCTCCAGGGGAACAGCACCCTTCATCGTCTCAGTGCCAATAACCAGTGGACTGAACTCGGCAGCATAGCAGTCTGGAAAACTAAATATGAAAAGAAACCATTTATTAAATGATGGATTACTACAGGGATCTCTTAAATCATCTGGGAGTCAGGTTGTACCTGAGGAGAGGAAGCGTCCCACCGTGCGATTCCAGCAGATGATTGAGCTTAGAAGCCAAAGTGCTCAGCGGCATCACAACAAATGGGATTTTGTAGGTGTCTGGGTCAAAATCTGCCTCGCTGGAGGAAGAAAGGTCCCAGTCAGTGATGAAACTGAAGCTGACCAACCCAGACTTCAACCACGGAGCGCCGGTCTGTTTACCTGAAGTTCCGCTTTGCATAATGCTGTTCACAAACAGGTTTGTGATACTCCAGCTCCTCAAACACAACGGGGCTTCCGTTTACAGAGGTGGAGCCTTCTTGAGACGGAGAGGATCCCAGTGGACTCTGACGTAATTGGCTGTGAGGCAACAGGCAAACGAGCCTGGTGCCCCCCTGTTCCCGCACGGAAACCAAATCGGGTAGCTTGTACAGATCGCTGACAGCAATCTTACGGGAATATCTAAGCAGAGCATGAGAAGAGAGAGGAGCATTAAAACCTGTTCACATTGCACAATGAGCTGAAAAAGCTACTGACTTTTTCTCATAAATCTCTAGAAACTTGAAGACAGGAAGGCAGTTGGCAGGCGAATCTTGAAGAATGCTGATGATCTCTGTGCTATAAGGAAAGCAATGTAAAGTCAAAAGTATGCCTTTATGTTTCCTAAATGTTCCAGGTTAGCTCAAACTGAACCTTAGAGATTTGTTGTTGCCACCCGTGACCAGAGACACCTGAACACGCTTGCTTCCGATCTTATGGCGGTGCAGGCCGCTGACGGCACTGATGGCCTGCTGCAGGGACGCCATCTGAACTGCAGCCTTCAGCTGGTAGTCTGTGTGGGGGCTCAGGTCCACAGAATTCACCTGATAATAGTGCATACATTTCAGAAGAGCATCCAAGTTCCTTTTATAGAAGAGGATTCCTAAAAACTAATGATTTTAGTAGAAGGAACAGAAACCCTGACCTGTCCAAACCGGGAGAAGGCGTCCCGCAGCGTCTGCTGCAGATCCTTGCGAGACATTCTGTAGTCCAGATTAGCCACCTGCACCTCGGCACCTTCTGAAAAAGGTTGAGCGCGACCGTCAGGGCTGCGTGGAGCAGGAAGCAGAGGCGAGGAGCGGCTGGACAAGCTGGGGGAGGTGCTCCTTCATTAAGAAAATGGTTTGGTAAGTTCTAGACTAGAAGCATGACATGGACTGAATACTGGGAATGAAGCTTTAATACCTTGAAGACCAGGAGCCCTGAGAAACAACGACAGGACTGAAGCTCCTGTGGAGGTTTAACTTGCTGAAGGCTAGCGGCGTGCTGATCTGAAAGTTCCTGTCTCCTTTATCCGCAGGGGGGCCAGTCCCATTATGAGGATGGGAAATTTCTCTTCAGCATAATATAGAGGGGAAAAAAATGTTTGCTTTTTTGTTGCAACAGCAAAAATTTTGACACAGGACAGGAATAACATTCACTTAAAATTAGGTATTTTTTCCCTGTGCGTACCTTCTCCTATTGACTGATTCTTTGCCGAAGCCAGGTTTTGACAGATGTTCTAACGTTTCACCGTTACTCTGATGGGATGAGTTCATCATGGGGACTTTTTCCACCTGCTGCTGGCCCATCCTAGGTTTGGCTTCCACATTTGTGAGGTCCTAAATGACGCAGAGAGCACATGTTCATTCTGTTTGTAAGAAAATGCAGTCATAAACAAATGATGGGATAAGTTTTTCTAGGGATGTAACGATTCAGTCAAGCTACGATTCGATTCACAGTTTCAAAGTCAAGATTTTGATTTTTTTTCTCAACACAATTAAAGGTATTTTAAGGCCAAGTATGTTTTCATCAAACTGTTTTCCTATACATAATATAAAAATGATCACACATCCTTTCATACTCTGTTCATGCTGTGCTCTATGTGTGACGGACTGCTCCGCAACCGCACACGTACTCAGCGCAAATGACTGTTCACGTGCAGAAAAAAAAGACAAAGGGCTAAAGAGGGTTAATAAAGAGAAAAAAAAAAAAAAAAGAGCGCAGCTCCCAGGAAATATAAGGGAAACCATTATGAAGCTGTGTCATCACCCATGACTGTTGTCACAGTAGATTGGTCAAAGTTCCAGGTAAATGTAAAGTTGCTGGGTGAGCAACGATATCGGCTTTGCTTGAATTTGCGTTAATAGTTACGATTGCAACATTGAGAAATCCTGGAGGGACTGACTCGTGAAACTTTTAAATCTGAGGGAACTGCGGGAATTTCCAGGTGGGGAGCGCAATTGAACATCACACAACCCCTCTGCTGCGAACACACTCGCAGCGAGCCTGCATAGTGAAATGTCATCAGCTCTGCATTTCTAAATTTAGGCACAGGCAGAGACGAACCGATTTTTAAATTTTCTGCAACAAAGGACATGTTGACGAGTTTGAGTGTTTTTTTTTTGTTTTTTTTAACCGATTGACAAAGAATCGTTAAATCCTTAGTTTTTACTGCAACTTTTCAACCGTTAACCCGATTGAAATTATACAATACGATATCCTCAGAGAGAAAATGAAAACTCACGAGCATAATGATGAAACAGACGCAAGTCAAAACAAAACTCACAAAGCAGAAATGTGTCAGCACAGACATATAAGGCGAAAAACACAAAAGCTACGCAACAACTCATGCATGCATGTTGTTGACCCCTTTCGGGACGTCCCGTTAGGAGTCACTACTGCGATCCAGCAACAACTCATGAATGATGATGAAAAATTAAACATGCAAAGCAGAATGGGATGAATGAAGCATGTTAGCACAGGCATCTGACTGAAGGCCAGCAAGCAGCTTCATACTGATTGAGAAGCAGTGAGAACATTGGAGGGAGGAGAACCTGCTGCAGAACACAGCCCAGACAAGGACACGGGGCAATGCAGGCGTGGAGGAGTCTGCTGACCTGATGGAGCTTGGCTGCAGAGCCACCGGCAGGCCCACTGGACCCCCTCCTGGGGCTGTAGGGCCTTTCGGGCACTGGGCCAAGAGTGGGGCACGGGCGGGTTGCTCGCCGTGGCCTCCTGGGTGACCTGGGCTTCTCCAGGGGCAGAAAAGAAAAGGAAGGGGTGGACGGGAGATGGGCAAACCCAGAGACCTGGATTTGATTGGTTTGGGCCTGAGACAAGTGATGGAGCTGAGTCTGAGGCTCAGCCTCAGCACATGCGCCTTCTGTGGACCTCGGTGAGAAGGAGAGGGTGATTCGACGGCCAAACACGTCCTCGTTTTCCATTCGCTTGCAGGCGCGGGCCGCGGCCTCGGGGCTGCCGAAACGGAGGACTGCTATGCCCTGGGACATGCCCAGCACCTTGCCACCACAGTTGTCTGATAAGCGGCGGAGCCTGAACTTCACAGCATTCCGCAGGCTCTTGTCACAGTCGACAGGGAGGTTGTGCACATACAGAAGGTTGAAACTGGGCTAAAGGAGGGGAGGAAAAGACACTGTGCCTGTCTGGTTTGCAGAATGTTCACGTTACGGAAAAACATGAATCATAAATTTGTCGAACTTCAAGAAAAAAATTAATAAATGCAACCAAGTCCATGTTACCGTCCACTGTGCAAAAGAACTGCAGCAGGGAAGCATCACACAATTCAGTCAGAGACAAAAAAAAAAAAAAAAGACCAGACAGGTATGTTCTTTTTCTATATTTCAATTTAAAAAAAAAAACAAACAAACAATCAGCTTAGTCAGTAATCTTGGATGCCAAGAACTGACAATCACTTAAAATTTAAATATTTTAAGGAACCTTAGCTCTAGTCAGAGAAACACATTGTCCAGCATGTCTTCCAGTTATCTCAGTACTACCCACTGCCGATTCCCTGAATCAATGAAGAGCTGCAGGGAATGGGATGGCTGAAAAAGTGGGACAGTGACCTTACGGGCCTGGAGTTATGGAGCTAAATTGGGGACAATATTATTTGAAACCCAAATAAAACAGCTTGAGTAAATTATTGTTGTTTGGCCAAAAAAAAAAGGAAAATGCCCAAACATTTTTTAAAATGTTCTTTTTTAGGTTTCAAAACTCAAAATTTTCAGTTTCAAAACTTCTATATTCCACCTTAAACTTTTCAGTTTCGAATATGAAAATTTGAGTTTCAAAACTTTTTTATCCCTGTCAAAAATCAATGAGGGTGGTAATTTCAGTCCCTGTACATTCACAGACTCTAAGACTTGGATAATTACGATCAGAAAATGGCTGTATTGTCTGGCTTGCTCTGAAACTAAAAGGATATTTTATTTAACACTTTTTTATCCAGGTAAGGGAAAGAAAAAAATTCAGCTGATAGAGAAGAATATAAAATTTACTTCAAGGGAAAACAGTCTGCTTGAGTTCTCCTTTGATACTCAGAAAAAGGACCAAAGAAACATCATCTCAGCACCTAGAGCTGTACTCATGGGCTCACCTCTGTTAAGTCGAGCGGTCGCAGTGGTAGATCAGCTGTAATTTCCTGAAAGGCCACATGGTGGTGGGCGTGCTGAAGCAGAGCAGATGAAGTGTGGCTGCCGTGGATGAGCACCACCCGGAAGCCATGCCGGTGCCGCAGGTCGCTCAGCTCACTTGCAAAATTCACGTCAGCTACAACAGTGCCAAGAAATGAATTTTGAGCACAAAGGTCTTAGAGAAAAGCAGAGAAGAATGACAAACTCACAAGACACCAGGACTACAGTTGCAGGTGCAGTGTGGGTCTCAGCAAAGCGCCGCAGGCTCTGTCGCAGCTTGTCGTCTGCAGCATTCTTGGCTGTGGCATTAATATGTGCAACGGTAACCTGGTGTGGGGGAAAACATTTTAGAACTACTAAAAGCTGTTAAAAAAAAATTACATTTTGATCTTAATTAACACATAAGCAGAAAACCTTCAAACTCATCAGATAAAACCATTTCTGCAGTTTATTTATACAACCAGCAGACAAGCCATTCTATTACTTTAACGCTTTCAACCAGTTAGATTCATATCATAAACAGACCGTCTTAAAAAAAAACAAAAACCAAAAACATGCTGCCTGTTGAGAAGCTCAAAGTATGGAAATACCACAGATGAACCGTTTTCCTCATTCGTTTCCTGGTCTCTGACCCAATGTAATAACCAACTTATTTCTCCTGGCCTGTAACAGACTTTTGAAGGACTTTCTGCTCATTCCACCGCTTCCTGATTGCAGTAATTATGAATCTACTTTGTTCATTTTACTGCAGAATGATGCTCCAGTATTTTTCCCGTTTGTCTCCTCCCTGTTCTGTTCTGGACATAGACTGTGAAAACACTGGACAAAACAAGCAATGAGGTCTCCCATTGGAAATGCATTGCCTCCTCTCCTCGCGAAAGTAGGCCGCCGCTTTCCCCGTCACTTCCTGAAATGGCTATCGCCATTTTGCAAACCATCATCAGCGATTGGTCCGAGTCTGTGTGAGTCATGGAATCTATAGGAAGTACCTTCGCCCAATCTGAAGAGAGTTTATTGCGAGTCTCCGCCTCTTTCCACGCCTCTACCACGAGACAACGGAATGTAAACAGCTTCCACTTTAATAACGGCGGCTCGAGAGAATCGTACAAGTCATTGTTCAAGTCTTTGAGGGAGAACCATTCCAACATTTGATTCTGCTGTTAACCTTTCCTGCTTCCTCGTCCTGACCGTGGTCGGGGGGACAGAGAAGCTGCTGCAGCTCCTCGGACGAACGTCCTCGTGGTTAAACCCGCGGGTGTTTGGTTCTGCCGGCAGATACTCTCTCTGTCTGGTTGGAGGCTGGAATCCACCATTTATTTTCACTTTTGTTTTACAGCACATTGCTTTACTCCAACTTTCCCTGAACCCCCGCTCCTTTTCTTTCCGCTCTCATCCTCTCTCTCTCACACACATGCGCGCGTGCACGTACAATCACACTCACCCCGTCCCTTTCTCTCTCCGTAGCTTTCCCGCAACGCTGCAAACGTTGTATTGACTTACATATTTTCATTTTTGTCGAGCCAAATGATGTGTCGCCACACATATTCCGGAAACATAAACATTCTCAGTTATAATCATCTAGTGACTGTATACGCTGGCCTTTCTGAACGCACGTCCGCGTTAACTTTCAACTTCTTCTGTTTGCAAAGCGAGCGTGTTTTTTACACCCGGTTTAACCGTGTTGAGCCTCTAAATCTATTTCTACAGAGTAAAAGATGGCGACAGCATGTCCTCTTGTTTTAAACTGCAGCATTCCATTGAGGAAAACAATAGAAGGACAATGATTGGAACATTGTTGAATTGTAAAGTAGGTGTTAAAAGGTCTTCACGGACCGCATTGATGAAGTCTGCTCCCATTGGCTACCCGTCATCTGTCACTCAAACCCCCCAGACGTTCGACGTCAGACCCACAAACGCTTATTGAGCCATCTGATTGGTCAATTTATAACTCAAATAACTTGTGATAATGGAAAAAAATCTTTAAAAAAAAATTAGGATTAGAAAAAAGAAGTTAAGCAGAAAGCACCAGAGGAAGAATGATTATTCTGACATTTAAAATGACTGAGAAATAACTGTCTGTTTCTCAATGTAAATCAATGGGACTTTGGCCTTTTTGCAACCCAGTGGTACTTCCTATATGGAACACGGAAGTAGGGGGGCATGCTCAGTCCAGTTCTCCTATATACAGTCAATGGTTCTGGACCTGCTGTAGGTTTTGTCAAATCTTCCATCAACAAGGAGTTTTCCTCTCCACTGTACCTTTTGGTTGCTTATAAAATCCATAAGTAAAGGCAATGTGGCCTTATTGGAATTTTTTGGACAAAGTTAGACTGCAGTGATCCAGGATAAATTAGATCACGACAATTGTAAAAGCTCAGTTTGCACTTTGAAACACCCTCGCTTGTGAACTTCTGCTTTTTATATAAACTGATTTTACTTATGGATTACTACTTCATGAGTCTACAAGTGTTTTGGCTCAGAAAAAAAAAGAAAATCTGTGTTGGTATAAAAGTTCTAGAAGATACCTGGCAGTTATTCAGCTCCTGGATGACAGCCTTGCTCTCCTTGCTGATGTCACAAACGCAAATAAATTCTGCCTCTCTGTGACCCTTGAAGAATCGGCTGCGAATACGCTGGACCACGGCTCCAGCAGACCGTCCACTGGGAACATTGCAGTTCTCGATGTCCCAAAAGACGCCAACCGGAGGAATGTTCTCAGAACCACCACTCTCTGGAGAACCTAAAATGACAAATGCAATAAATCATTTTAAAGTTGGTTGTTCTTAAAGTCCCGCTGTGAAAATCTTTTTTATTTAAAAAAACCCAAACATTACAAATAGCGTTTTAATTATAAAGTTTTTAACCAAAATCCCATAACCTAAATGTCTTTAAAAGCCATTTTTCATGTTGATCTGAAGCCTCTGTTTCAAAAATATCCTCTGAGGGGGCGTGGCTTTTGGAGCTGAGCTGACTCTAACCAGCTCCATCCCAGACCTCCCACCAGACAGGCTGTGATAGCTCTGTGTCTCGCAAGTGTAAATCTTCACTGCTGCTACATCAGAAACGTCAATCAATAATGGTAATGTCCAGATGTATCATTTTGAGCCGGATGTCAGCTCGGACGAGATTCATGAATGAAGAGATTCATGGTCCGAACTTTCATTGCTTTACAATCCTTTAAAATGAGCTCCCGTTCACATTTCCATGGTCACATTGAGAAGGTCCATGGAGTCTCGTGGAGATTGCTACCATAAGTACTGCATGAAACTAACAAAAAATCCAGTCACAGCTGATTTGACCACAGAAATGTGAACGGCGGCTCATTTGACTGCAATCAAGGGGAAGATGCCATCTTCTCTTCTCCAGCACCAACGCTAGACACGCTAGCCGGGCCAGCTCAGGGGTTTAGTACATGTGGAGCACAGCAACTGTGACGTAAAGAAGACTCATTAATTCAACAGAGTCTGTCTGTTACAGTTTGACAGCAATTGAAAAAGGAAAAATACTTGAAAATGCAAAAACAAAATGATTTCTCATTACATTTGTTCTCTTTCAGAAGTAAAATGCCACATATGCATGTTAAAAACTCAAAAAACTTCATTTTCATTGGAGGGGAACTTTGAAAAGAGTTTTAAAAAACTAACCGTATTTAAACGAAGTCCCATAGCTGGTGTTTGACAGAAGAGCCATGGCATCAGAAGACGTTCCACAACCGTTGCAAACAGGGACGGGATGGGAAGCCGTCTGTGGGACACAAAGCTTGGGCCACACCTCATTGGTCTCTGACGTCTCACCATTCACAGGCTGAACGAAGGGAACATTTCAACAATGGTTAGCAGAGCAGTGTTAGCTAGCGCTATATGAAGCACAAGTCAGGAGAAATGCTTTCAGTGACAAATACAAAAAACTGTTTCACTTGTGAATAATTCTGTCACACTGTCAGCCTCACATAAACAAAGAGAAGCAAACCCCACCAACCTTCAGCAAACTCCACCAACCTTCATCAAGTAGTCCTGACAGCAGTGAACCCCCTGCACACAAGCTGTGCCCTCTACGTTTAAGTGAATTGGATTGGAGCAGAACTGTGCTGTAGAGGTTGCAGTAGTGACAGCGGTGCCGGTTGTTTGATTCCCGTGTGCACTTCTCTGAGATCTTCTGGCTGAGGAGTCGCAGCTGACATCGTAGGTGTAAAAGCCAGAAGATACCAGGCAAGAGTCATGGACAGAAGCAGGTAAAGAGGGAACCGAAGGAGGAAATGAGGAGGGCTGACTACATGGAGAAGGTACGGCGGAACAGGTTTGAAGAAGCCCAGAGCAGCAGGGGAGGCAGTGGTGAGAAGAAAGGGGTTGAGAGATGGCTACTGGACTGTGCAACTGAGGTTTGCACCCAAGCCTGAGCACAGACTCAGGAACTTGGCCTCCGCTGCTGCAGCTCAGGGGGTATTGACATGGACGAACAGAGGAAACCACTGAACAGGTCCCAGACCTGATGCTCCCACTGCTGCTGCAAATGGGATCTCCCATGGAGCAGAGAGCCCTGCAAAGTGAAACCACCCCAGTGATGGTGGAGCTGCTGTTACCAGCACTGCCACCCAGCAGCCCACGCCCATCTGTACTGCAATAGACACAGTGGCTTACTTTGGGGCTAGACCCTTCAAGTGGTCGCTGCTGCTGGGAGTCTTGTGATGAATGAGGAGGAGCAAGAAAACAAGGAGGAGGAGGAGGCGGCAAGGGGAGGGGAGGAACAGGCAAAGGCTTGGATAAATGGAGAGGGGGTGGGTGTTGTGGTGGAGGAGGGACATCTTTCAATTCCAGCAGAGGTTTTTGGGTGTCCATGTAGTGATTCTGAAAGAGGAAAACATGTACACACGTGGAACTATCAAATCATTGATTTTCTGGGAACCTTTCCAACCATTAAAAGACTCAAATCAGTCAACTGAGTTTACCAACACCGAGCGGGTAACGCATCTAACCGAAACTAAACAGAACTATGCAGACATGTTCTGGAAAAGGAAGGTGGTTTGGGGTACCAAGAGAGAGACCCCTATCTGGAGTCACATATTACAAAAACAATTTTTAGATGCATCGAATATGATCCACAAACAATTCTGAATCGTTTTAAGAGTTTTAAATAATCAGTAATGTATGGAAGCTAAAAATGGCATGCCCTGCATTTTTTCATGGTTTTCCCGTTTTAACGACATCCACTTTCTCGTTATAAAGAGAAAATGAAGAACAAAGAATGAAATGTCCCACTCCCTTTCCTGCATGGAGACGACGAGACTTTACCTTTTTTAAGACTCTTTAGTTTGTAGTTAACGACAAAAACGAACAGAAGAAAAACTCAAAAAAGTTGTATTTTAGTTTAGTTTTTTATTTATTTCATCCATGCACCAGGCCCCTCCCTTTATTAGTCAATTTCACCTCACTGTGTGGTCATATGTCTTTCCAAATCCAAAGTGTTTCCACACATTAGATTATAATGATGGTTGATCAGTTTTTGCTGCATTACGTGTGTGTTGTCCATTGTGATGGTACTTGGTTGTTTTCATGTTAAAGTAAAATAAACATCCCAATATTTTATTTTTCAGCATGGATCATAATTGATTTATCTAATATTGAAACAATTTTATAATGGGGAATATGTCTATTTGATTCTGCCTCAGAGAGATCAATCTGATTGGAAATCGATTTATCGATTAATTGGTACAGCCGTAACAGGTACATACAGTCTATTCTCTATGCTGATTTTGTCCACACAGTTCACAAATATATACTCACGATTTTATTGGTCTGGTGCAGGGGGGTCGTTTCATTTGAGCCAAAGCAGTCTTTGAGTTTCCATTGCCGCGTGGATGCGTCTGCTCTGGAGGTTTCGGGACACGGTGGGGCTCTAGAGCTGCCCTCGGACTTCTCCTTCCCCAGTCCTTCCATCATAGCAACCACCCCGGCGTTTCACCACACACCCATCTCTCCTCTTTCTCATGCTTTCCTGTGCACAATTCAGCCCACGATTCGATGAAACTGCCATTCCCGATGACTCACTGACGCTTTATGGTGGTTAAAGGATGTTTGCCATAACACAACACACATAATCGCAAGCTAATGATTTTGTTACGTCAGCGTTTGGCAACAATAACAAGTGCTAGGTTAACAACAAGCTAGTAAACCTCAAAGTGGGCTATCGTGAAAGATTGAATAAATAAAAACAGATAATAGAGCAACCAAGCCAAGCTGCTTTGTTTAATTATTATCTCAATAATTTTGTTACGTGAACAGTTATTAGCTAGTCAGGCTAACAATAAACACGGTCCGTTTGAACTTTTCACACGGAACGAACTTCCCGGAAGTCATAGCGTACATTTGCCGTTCATTTTAAAGTATTGTTCGTAGGAAATAAACTTACTAATGTCGGTATGTTTAGCGCTACCTGCTCAAGTACCCATCTCACATCTTCATCAGACAATCACTTCCTCCTCTCGATCTGTTACCCTGGACATGCGCACTTTTTGTAATCATATTCTGCCAGAAAGGAGAACAAACTGTCGTAAATCGCGTTTTTACGTTATAGCACTCAGATTGACTTATTTTGTTGTTTTTGTTATGATTTTACAAGGTATGCATTAATATTGATAAAGGAAAAAAGAAAAATAACATCAAGTTTTACAAAATGTGACCATGTGTCTATTTACATGTAGTCGTAAAATGTGTCAATGTCTTTTTTATTGACAAAAGTCATAATAAAATGCAATACATGGAGTGCAGTGTACATATATACATACATCTTCAGAATTTTTCTTCAAACAAATGAAATTATGTAAAAGTAGTAGCAATGTAAAATGCAAACATTAGAATGTCTCTAATAATTCGTTTAAACAATGTAAATATTTCCCTTAAAACACCTCAATTTGTCTTTCATGAACAGATTTTTTAACCTACATGTATTCATCTATTTATTTGTTTGTTTGTGTGTGTGTGTGTGGGTGGGGGTGCGTGTGTGTGTGTGTGTGTGTGTGTGTGTGTGTTTTTATTGAGACATGCATTGAGTAAATCTGTGTCTTTGGCTTGCTGATTCTCAGGGCTCTAAATTGAGTAAAATATGTTTCTTTTTTATAGGAAGGTTAGACCTTCCTATACAACGTTTAATTTCTAAAGTGAAACTTTAGTGAAAGTGAAACTTGAAATTATTTAGTCCTCCATACCAGCCCAGACTAAACCATGAAATAATTATGTCATGAAATTTTTAAATGTGGTTTTTGAAGGCTTTTTTATTTTAATGCCACATAGATTTAAAAATATTTATTAATGCCAATTTTAAAAAAAAAACTAATAACACACTTATTTAACAATTTAATGGTGTACATATATATATTTATTTCATATTGTCTCATTTAGTCCTCCACTGTGGCCTAATAAAAACTTTTTGTCCACAGAAACATTATGGGTCAACAGCTCCCTCTAGCGGTAATAATTCGCACTTTGGGTTTCAGCACCGGGATAGTAGGTTCGTTCTGGGGGCGAGTAAACAAAGGCCATTGAGTCCGTATTTTTATAATTACTCCTCTGAATAGCCTCCCCCCTTGAGCTGCTCCGCTCCCCTTCCATTGGTGAGGCGGCTCCGGGCTTTGTTCCGCCATGGCGATCGCCACCGTAGCCACAGAATACGTGTTCTCAGACTTTTTGCTGAAGGATGCGGCGGAGCCGAAATACAAGGGGGTGCGCCTGGAGCTGGCGCTGGACAAGATCGTGTCGTTCCTGGCGGTGGGGCTGCCGTTGTTTCTAATTTCTCTGGCTTTCGCACAGGAGGTTTCCGTGGGTGAGTTTCTCTCCACGCTTTACCTTTTGTTGGCGGGGAGGTGCGGGTTGTCTGGATAGAGAGCCCCGCTACAACTGCACCCACCTCCATAAATTCAAGGTGGGGTGGGGGAGTGGAGAGGTGGGGCTTCATACCACGCCCGTGCCAGTGCAGAAGATGAAGCGCCCGAGCTCCTGCCGCTGGTCAAACGCACGTGCCACTCCAAACTAGTGTTGGTGTTTGCGGAGTATGGATGCAGGTGTCAAGTACGGAAGTTTTTTTCCACCCATAATTAAAAGAAATATGCAAGTCTCAATTAACATTTCAGTTTGCGATTTGAAAATACATACTGCAATTAACATTTTAATATGACATTATATTTTGCAATTTAGATTTCAATATGAAAAGTTACTAATCAATATGAGAAAAAAATGTAGAAAACAAATGAATAAAAGCAAAATCAGTTGCATTTTAAATAGTAATGGGTTTTTGGTCCCATGCATTTTACCATTTACAATTCAACGTTGAACTTTAGAAAAGCAGTTTGCAATTCAACTACCCTTAAAAAAAAAAAAAAAAAAGGCATTTCAATTCATTCTTTTATTTGAATTCATTTCAAAGTAACTTAAAATCTATTGTCTTTTTCAGTCAACGTGTGTGTGTAAACATGGATGTGATGGAAAAAAAACAAAGCTCTTTTAATTACTACCAATGAACATTACACTGTGTAATGGGCAATATGATTCTTACTTAAAAACTTTTCCTTTATAGTCTTTAATTAATGCTCGAAATAAACCTAATCAATCAATCAATCAATCAATCAATCAATCAATCAATCAATCAATCAATCAGATCATTGTGTCTGAAGGAAGATAAATGCTACCATTAGGAATACCATCCCCACTGTCAATCTTGGAGGTGGACACAGAATGCTTTGGAGGTGTTTTTAAGGCTACTTCACCGTTTCGATAGGAGGATGGATGTAGCTATGTAACTTTAAGTTCTAAATGAGATCCTCCTTAAAATGGGTCATGGATGGGTCTTCCAAAATAATCCCAAATATAAAGCCACAGCAACCAAAGATTGACTGAGGAAGAACCATATCAAGGTCATGGATTGGCCCAGTTGGTCTCTGCACCCCTATCCTATAAAAAACTTCTGGAGAGAGCTTGCTAATACTGAATGAAAAAAATTAAATATTCTTTGCAGGAATATTGCGGGAGGGGAAGAAAAATCCAGCTGAAAAGAGAAAAAAACTTTCGGCTTGGATCTTGAGTCGGGAAAAGCACTGGTTGGAGGCTGTTAAGCTAAAAAAAAAAAAAAAAAGAAAGAAAAGAAAGAAAACGCCCTTAAAGAAGGTCTTCTTATATCTTATTTAAAAAAAATAGAGAAGAAAAATAAGGCTTCATGTGCAACAGTGATAGAAATGACATAGCCTGTATTTTTATTGTTTATTTCAAATTGTATGAATATGAATTGTGAGACTGTGCTTTTTTGGTTACTATCTAATATAATTTTGGACTTTTAGTCTGCTCCTTGGGAACACTACATCTCTATCCTCTGGAAAAGACCCATTCCTACAGGACCGTTGGTTACATAGATACTGTATTACAAGTTTGTAAAGTTTTTGGTAGTCCGCGATCAGTATTGCTCAATATTTAAGTGACTCAGGAAAAATCACGCTGGACCTCCACCATGACATCTGCTGCATCTGCTACAAAAACAGAGTTAGGTGATTCAATCAGGGAAATTTTGAAAATGTTGCTGTAATTTCCCTCATTCAGGAACCCAGATCAGCTGCTTTGCTCCCACTAACTTCTCCTGGCGACAGGCGGCATATGTGGACTCCTTCTGTTGGGCTGCAGTGCAACAGCAATCGAACAGCTCGCCCCTGTGGCTGCACAAGGTACAGGTCTAAATGAGCTTATGAGTGCAATGTTCAGACATCCTGCAGATAAGTGAGGGACCACTCAATATACCCACACACCTTTCAGCCAAAACAGTTTCAACTGTGATGGAAGTGCTTACACGTGACTCCTGTTGTGGTCCGACCTCCTCAGTTCTTTCCGTACGTCCTGCTCCTGCTGGCCATCCTCATGTACATCCCTGCCTTGATGTGGCGCTTCACAGCTGCTCCACACCTGTCCTCTGACCTGAGCTTCATCATGGAGGAACTAGACCGCTTTTATAACCGCGCTATCCGACTGGCCAGGAATCTGGCATCTTTGGATGGCAAGGATGCTAGCGAGGACTCGCAGAGGTAAACTCTGGTAAACTTGTTGGGTATTTGTTTATTTGAACTCTTTTCCGTCTCTCCTGGCTTTTGTCTGTAAAAACAATAGATTCTCTGTTTCAAACCTCCTGTGGATCCCACTTTGACTTTCTCTGTCTTTGCTGCCTCCTTGTGGCTCAGCAAAAGTGTGTGCTTCTGCTCAGTGTTGCCTAGAGTCACTGTTAGGGGTGTAACGATTCATTTCAACTATTCGATTCATATCATAATTTGTGTTTGCCGATCCTATTCATATTGGTTTATTTTGAATGCAATTTTTGAAAATGTTTGCAATCTTCGAAGAAATGTTTGAAATTCTTGTGCACTTTCTGCAAATGATGCATCAAAATGTTCAGTAAGTTCACAACGTTATACAACAATTTAAGTTGCAATATATTTAGCGACCACATTCAGCAAAAAACATTCAAACTAGTATTATTGCAGATAATCCAGTTCTTCTAGTTTATAATAGTATAGGTTGATTTGATAAGATTAAAAACCTGCCTCAGACAGATGGATCTGGTTGGATTTTAGGAATTGTAATCGATTCATCGATTGATCATTACACCCCTAGTTAACTGTCCATGTTTTGCATGCATGTCCCCTCCTAACCCTCAGTGCTCTGGATTTGGCTGAAGGCTGCTTTAAATACCCTCTGGTGGAGCAGTACCTGAAGACCAAACGCTTCTCTCGCAGCCTTGTGGTTAAGTACGTGGCCTGCCGGGGTCTGACCCTTCTCATTCTGCTGTTGGCGTGCATCTTCCTGGCCTACTACATCCTGCTGGCTTCTCTCACTGATGAGTTTCCTTGTGACCTGCGGACAGGCGTGCTGCAGAACAACAGCATGGTGCCATCTGCTGTGCAGTGCAAGCTCGTAGCAGTGGGTGTCTTTCGGCTGCTGAGCTACATAAACTTGGCGGTGTACGTGCTTCTGGCTCCGTTGGTGGTGTATGCTGCCCTGGGACCTGCTCGACAAAGCTCCAGCTTCCTCCGGCCTTATGAGATGCTGCCTGGATTTGGGGCTTTGGGTGTAATCACACCGGTTTACAACGACCTCAGCATTTATCTGCTGTTCCTGCAGGAGAACCTGAGTGAGCTGAAGTCCTTCAAGTGCTTGAAAGTGAGTCTTGAGACAGACATGGTGACTCTAGCGTGATACTGGCTTAGTGCTCCTTTGTGGCTGACAAATCTAATCCCCAGGTCCTGGAGTTGCTGCAGCAAGCTGGTGATGAGGGCTTCGACGCCATGTGCCTGCTGCAAACTCTGGGTCAGGTGAAGACTGACGTGTTAGACAGTAAGAAGTCAAGTTTACGTAAAGAAACAGATAAAGACGTGGACTGACCGAACCGACCGGCTTTAGGTTTCCGGCTGCAATCTTTGTGCTTGTCGGTGGGTGAGTTAATGAGATATTCCTGAAACCTGAACTCTGAATGATATCCAGAGAGAAAATAAGCTGGTTCATGCTCTGCAAGAAACAAAAAATTGTCCTTGTGTGCAGGAATACAATGACGTTATTCTTTTTCAACAGCTATTGTCTATAGAATATTGTTGCTGAAGTTTTATGTCATCTGTTATTAAATTCGGCCGAGCATTTAATGTACTGTTTGTGTGGATCTGACAGACGTTTTACAGTTTTTTTTCATTTCCTAATCAATCAGTTATAATATAAGATCCTCCTTCGTTTGCATTGAATGTGGTTCTCCCACTTATTGGGAGAAATTGGTACAAAACTAATAATAATGAAAAGTTATAAGCAGAAAGAACTTTGCAGTCCTGCACGAAGAAGAAAGTTAATTTCTGTAGCAATGCTGTGAAGGAAAAGAACAAACAGAGGCAGAACTTTTGCACTTACTTGTATCTCAAATGCTGGATATATGATCAGTTCTAATACCGTCCTACTTTGAGTTTACTTTTTACAGTGTATTTTGATCTTTTTAAAGTTTACATTTGAAAACTCAGCTGATGTGTGGGGTCTAAAAACTGCTAAAGGCTGAAAATGCACACCTTGTATTTGAACTTTTTTGATCTGCAAGAACACAAGTCAAAAAAGTTCAAATTTTATGGTTGGCACCAAAATTACATTTCAGACTCATTTTTGGACCGAAAGATCTTAACTTTTTTCAGATACCCTGGAATGGAAAGCATCTCAGATTAAGTTGTTTCTATCTAAAGTGAGTTTAGAATAAACAAGTATTAAGTTACAAGTGGCATCACTGGCATAAATGTTAAAAAAACAAAAAACTTGTACCTGTACCTTTTGTCTTTTTTAGAATTTGTGTGTTTTACTTTTGTTACTTTTTCAGATTTTCTTAAATCACATTTTGCTACTACCATAATGTTGAGTTGGATGCAAACTTCTTAAATAAAATGCAAGGATTATGTGTAGAGTCATACATCCAGTGTTGTGTTTTTGTGTAATTACTGTGAAAGAACCACCCAGCGTTTTTATTATGTGATACTATGAGACTGCATACGTTCACTGGTGATGTTACTGCCTTGGCCAAACAGGAATAGTAAGCATGAAGATATCTTAATTTTGGTAAGAGTGGATTCACTTGCACACATGCCATTTCTTAAAGTCCCACTCCCATCATCGTTTGATCTACTGTAATAGAATTACCAGTTTAATATTTTCATGATTGTGCCATTTTTAGCCAAAATTTTTAAAAACTTCTGTTGTTTTCTATGTCATAGTTTTAACTGGCACTAGTTCATCAGCAATTCACCTGTGAGTTGTGGTCGGGTCCATTGGTGCAGTGTAAGCCTCCCACCACTTCCCATCTGTCATTTGTTTACACTCTCTCCTGCTAGCTTACAGTCCCTCACAACCCTAAGCAAACATTACTGGAGCAACAAAATTGACAAGCAATACTGGAGCCATCCAGCTGTACAGTTTTGAGCCAGATTCTAGCTCAGTTGAGGAAAACCATGATGGATCTATTTGTTTACAAGTGGATGCACCAGAACACAGTGGAGCAGGAAGCTTATGGCCCACTGAAAATAGCACTTACTTTGCTACTACAAGCATTTTCCAACTGGGTTTTTTCATCAGGTCTTTATTCACAACCATTTGAATAAATAAACAATCAGAAATGAAAATTTAAGAATTCTCTATTTTATCCTCCATCATGAAAAAATGCCATAAGAACATGTTAAAAACAACATTTTAATTGGAGTGGGTCTTTAAGTGAGTTGCTGCTAGCTTTGAAATTAAAAACTCTACATTTAAAATCTTGCAACCCCATAATCAAAATAAAAATAACATTTTTTATGTTATTGTTTGTTACTCTCCCCTGCATCTTAACAGAAGATGTTTTTTTGTTGTTATAAAATGTTGAGATCTCTCATCATATTCGATAAGTGCTTAATTAGTTTACTATTGCATGTGTCTTTGTTGTTTACTCCTCTTAAAATTATTTTCTTGCGTCATAAAAAGGAGAGCACATTAAAAAAAATAAATTCATTTCTAATTATTATTAATATCTAAATTAAAATATTAAAATACTTAGATATGGTGCATAACCTGTTAATACAGATAAACAATAGTTTAAATATAATAGTTTTTTTTTTTATTCTGACAATGAAAATACAGATTAGACCCATTCCGGAAATAAAAGTCATCCACTGAAGGTCAATCGGACAACGTGATTGGTCAAATTTCGTAAAACGTCATCTATGCTGTCCAATGACCGCCAAAAGAGGAAGCTTCCTTTGTCTCTGATTGGCTAATCGCGTTCCCGTGACGGCAGATTAGTTTGTAGAGTCACTTGTCGTTGATTCGTGACCTGCAGCTTTACATCGCGCACAGTTTAGCCATTACGTACCCAAGTTTGTATTTTTTCGTAATTGAATGCAGGTAAGTCTGCTTTGTTCGGCTCCAACGAAGGTACTTCCTGTTTCTTGTTCTGTTAGCTTTGTGTTTATTAGCGCCAACTAGCTTCCGCGGCGTATTCTTCAGTGGGTGCCTCACTAACCGTCGCTTCTCTGGACGAGTTTATTCAACAAAACAACAACAACAAACACGCATGTTAGGACTTAAACGTGTTCTTATAGCTCGGCCTAACTTCATCCAGGAGACCTGCATCCACGAACGGCTGTGAGTGCTGACCTGCGCGTGGGAGCCTCGAAGCCGGAGAGCAAGAGGAGTGAAAATAATCTGTTATATTCAGCGGATGGTTTTTCCCCGAGGACGTCGTTGTTTTTGGTAGCAGCAAACATGGTGGAGCCCGCGGCGCATTCCTTTGCATCTGTGGAGGAGGAGATGGTGTTCTGGAAAGAGCAGGCGCAGAGGCAACAGCAGAGGTAACCGGCAACAGCACCATGAGGAGGCATTAAACCAGGGGCCTGCAACCTTCAGCCCTTAAGACTGACTCCAACCAAGAAGTAGGAGCAACAAAGTCTTATTTCACTAAAAATAGGAAAATGAAACAAACAAACAAAAAATGTAATTATATTTATATAATTGCTACGATTATAACAAACAACTACACAGCTATTTTTGTTTATGCCATGAAGAGAAAATAGCCTTATCTGACTCTTTGACAGAGGCTCATGTGACTCCCTTTCAAAATAAGACATCCTGTGTCACATTGGATCATCTATATACACCAAATGTAGCTGCTGGTAGTGTTATGTTATCAACACCAGTTTGGTTTACTATCTGTGGTGCATCTCAGATGGAAAATAATAAATCTCACTAACAAATTTTAAATCAGACCCAATTAAGTGACCTTTGCTTTATTTTCTAACCATAAGGCACATTTAAAAATCCTCAAATTTGTTCAAGAATAGAAAATTCACCCTATGATTAAGTGCATCTTAGGTATAAATTCTAATTTTGCTGTCTGACCTCAAATTGATTTGCTGTAGTACATGGAGCTAAAAAAAACTCTGTCAGTGTTTTGGTACAATTTTAGTAAACTACAAAGGATTGATGGAAAATGATGGCTACAATAGTTTGGGACCTCATGAAGTGATGCACACTTTCCTTCAAATGTTTGTGAATTAGTTCAATGAAGTTGGAATTAGTTTACTTACTTTTTAAAAAAATAAACTCTTTATTGTTCTTCAGCCAAAGAGACACAGGTTGCTGACCCCTGCACTAATGCAACATTTTTTCACAACTAACATCACAGCTGGGCTTTTTTTTTCTCTCATTTTTTCCCCCAGGGCTGACGAGACTCAAGAGGAGCTGCAGGAGTTCCAGCAGATGAGCCGGGACTACGAAGCAGAGCTGGAGACGGAGCTGAAGCAGTGTGAGGGCAGAAACAAGGAGCTGCTGCTGGAGAACAATCGACTTCACATGGACCTGGAAGCCATCAAGGTTCAGTATTTGCAGAATTTAAAGCCAAGATCAACAGCTCTGCCTCAAGCAAACTCTGAGAAGGAATGATGATCACAACAGAAAATTAATATTTTTGTTTTTCTTAAGAATACATTTGATGGTAACTGAATGAATCTGTTGGTGGATCTGATTCTGTGCAGGAGAAGTGTGAAGCCCAGATTTCTGATGCTTTGAGGCACATCACAGCCCTGGAGGAGGATCTGACCCAGACCCGGGCAGTGAGAGACCACCTCCAAAAGTACATCCGGGAGCTGGAGCAGGCCAACGACGATCTAGAGAGGACCAAGAGGTCATGATTCATTCTTTTTATATCTTTTTTTGTTCACCTTCTTATTTTGATTTGTTAAGATGGTTTTCATAATAGCTTTTTTTTTTTAAAACATTATTTTATTTAATTCTTAAGTCATTTTACTATCTTTAAAAGAGGTTACAATTGAGAGTTTGGATTCTGTAAGACGGAGATTTCATGTCAAGCCAGCAAGCAGGTGCAAATTCTGCAAAAAATAAAAGTTCTGCAGAGAAGAGGTGCAACCTATTTTGTTTACTTTTAGATACCCATCTTCTTTTAAAGGAAAATGAATTTAAGAGGAAAGTGCAGAAATGTTGGGAAAATTATTCAGAATCTTACTGTAGAGGTTAAAGGTCAGAAGATGAGTTTAAAGGGGCACTACCATGATTTTCTTAAGCCTTTCAGAGTGAACTATATCTATATATAAGATCATATATTACCTTTGGACCACTAAAAAATGAATTATTTATGAAACAGTAGTTGTATTTCGTGTGTTTGTTTCTATCCGGAAGTAAAACGTCTCGATTCCTGAAGCTCCGCCTGCTGCTGTGTGTGGCTGCAGTCCACTTCCTGATGTCATCCTAGAGTCTCTAGAACCATGTTTGTTTTTCTCCCACAAAAATAATCCAAAATTCTCCAAAGATGGATGCATATACGATATATCTTCCTCTAGTAGCCTGGCCATTGCTTCACTGCTTCACAACACACACGCAGCTCCTTCACGCCTATGCCGGACCAGGAGTGGTGGTGTCTTAAAGGAGCACCGTGTGTAAAGTAACAAACACCTATTTTTGAAAATTGATGGTTGTGTTAGTCTGGAGGCAGAGCTGTCAGAGTAGACTCTTCCTGGGGGGGAGCAGCTGGCGGCGATCTTACGTCAGCACGTTTCCAACTGCCCTTTTTAATGGGTATGGGAGGGGCTGCTGCAGACAACGCAGGTTTTTAAAGGATTACTCTTAAATGCATGAACAGATCAAAATGCCGAGCCGATTTGGGGTTCTTTACAGTGAGGAATGAATAGTAAAATTCATTTAAACCTCAAAGAGTAGAATTTTCATGGTAGGGCTCCTTTAAATGTTCTGCAATGATTTGCTTTAACTTTGTATTGCTGAGTGTTTGTAAAATCAAGTTTAAACTCCTGGTTATCTTTCAATTTTTTTTTTAATGATTGACTATATTTACAACAAAATTATTTTTTCAGAACTTATTTCAGTGAACTGAATTCCATTCTCATTATTTTCGTCTATGAAAAACCCTCAGCAGTTTAAAAAAAGCAGCTTTACTGACATTTTACTTTGAAGATTTTACTTCTGATGACAGTGATGCGAACTGTTTGTTTAGATTATATATTAGAATCCAACTTTACTAAATCTTATTGCCTGAAGTGATCTTTTTTTAATGATTATGTTCTGCTATATTTTTAAATAAATAAATTTTGAATGTCATAGATACTCGTATTTATTTTTTCTGAAACAGATTGCAGATACCCGAGTATTCGGGTATTTTTGCAGCTTAACTTTGCCACAGGTTTTTGAGGTACAGGCTTTTGTGATCTAATGACAGTAACACTTTTGTGGTTCGTGGTTCAGCAGAGAGATTCGTAACCTATTTTGAGACCTGCAAATGACTTTGAAGAAGAACCAGCTTTGCTGTGCATTTGGATCAAACCACTCCTCTTCACTTTACAGGGCGACCATCATGTCTCTCGAGGACTTTGAGCAGCGGATGAACCAGGTCATTGAGAGAAACGCCTTTCTAGAAAGTGAGCTGGACGAGAAGGAGAACCTGCTGGAGTCTGTGCAGAGGCTTAAGGATGAAGCCAGAGGTGTGGTCACGTTTGCAAAACTTGCAAAGTTGTCATTTGTAAATCAGCAGAACTCTTGGTTCTTTATGATTTTGCCTATGTTATTTGGGATGTGATGTTTGGTTCCGTCTAAATATTCACTTTGAGCCTTTATCTAGGAGCTTCATGCACATGCTTGAACGCCTTGCATACCGCCGCCATAGCCATGATTTTTGTGGCAGTACATGAAAAAACATTTACAGAAACCCTGAAAGGCTGCATCATCATCATCAGTTGGAGTTTTGAAGTCTATTGTGTGGTGTTTGGGGGGGTTTCAGATGAAATCTGGTCAGAAATAATTGTTTTTTTCTCTCATCAATCTTGCTCTGCGTGGAAATGGTCCGACTGTGTTTTTAAAAGAAAATCACAAGCTGCTTTTTGCGTTGCAGACCTTCGACATGAACTGGCCGTGAGACAGAAGGAGAGACGACCGTCCAGCAGTCTGGGCAGAGACGCAGACCGTCCAGATCTGTCCCAGATGAACCCGTCTGCCCCCGTCACTCCAAACAAACCCATCAGCTCGTACTCCACCCCACTTCCCTCCAGTATCCGCCGAGGTATTCCCAACTGTGTCAGATTTCTTTTATGTTCATGTAGGAACCCGCTTTAATCTATATTTTTTTTCTTTTAGGCGACGGTCTAACGGGGACACCCCTCACCACGTCAGCCAGAATATCTGCTCTTAACATCGTTGGAGAGCTGCTGAGAAAAGTTGGAGTAAGAGATGCGATCCCCCTGATATAACCGCTGCTCTGTCTTTGCTTTTCTGAGAAAACCACGTTTCCTCTGTCAGAATCTGGAGTCGAAGCTAGCGTCCTGCCGAGACTTCGTGTGTGACCCGGCCATGAACAGAGCGGCGCTGCCAGATGGTCGTGGGAGTCCTGCAGGTGTAGAGGGGGGTCCTGATCTCCACAGTAGCAGTCTGAGTCCTCCTCCTCAGTATGACAGGTGAGGAGCAGCAGCAGCACTGAGTGTCCATTTGAGTGTTTGTTCTTATCGATACATCTTTTCTTTGCCAGTTTGGTAAAGCGGCTAGAGTTCGGACCGGCTCCACCAAGAAGCATCTCCCAGGGTCCCCATTCTCCACAGGGGGGTGTCAAGATCCTTTTATGAGAAGGCATTGGAAGGGAAGCACCCTCCTCCAACTGAAACTAAGGGACTTTGAGATGAAGGTTCTTCCGTTCTTGCCTTACACTTGCTTGTTAAACAGAAACGCCTCTGGATTTTTGCACCAAACTCTTCAGGGCCTTGATCAGCATTTGGGTTTCTGCTTCTGCAGAACACAGCACAAGGAATGCAGAAACTGCCACCCTTCACTGTCTTTCCCCTTTATCCTGTGTGTTTCTGATGGATTAAGAACCAGGGAGAACATCTGAGGTAACTTAGTAAATCATTGATTACCACCCGTGAGACCAGCTGAGCTAGAATAAGGATTCGGAGGCTGATTTAGGGACCAAGGAAACAAAGGGGAACCTGACAAAAATACAAGCAAATACTTACAAAAAAAAATCTTTTACTGCACTCCTTTATCAGCTGTGGTCAGATGAAATAGTTTTATAACTAATAAGCTGTGAAAACAGGAGTTATGTGCTCTTAGTTGAGATTTTAGTCTAGAACAAGGTTGAAGGTTTCATTCCAGTGCAATCTTTTCACATGAGAGTGATTGGTTCAGAAACACAATTGGATTCAAAGTTGCATCCAATAATAAAAGAAAAAAAGTCAACTTGAGCTTTACTTTCAAAATGAAATATAATTACGTCCCATAATTGATTTTATTTAACTCAGTGACTCATTTTTAAGAATTCCTATTTTTATGGCGCACATTAAAAGTTTCACGTTCAGTTTTTCAAAACTAAACCCCACCGGTTTGAAATCGAAAATTCAACAGATACAGTGACGTGAAAGTATTTGGCCTCTTCCTGATTTCTGTTTATGTTGTATATGAATATCACACAAATGCCTAGGTCATCAAACCAATTTTAATAACACTCAGGGATAACCCAAGGAATACAAAATGCAGTGTCAAAATGATTATTTTTTTTACCAAGAGGGTAAAAATTAGCAATCCTATTTGACTCTGTGTGAAGAAATAGTTACCCCCCCAAAAGAAAATCACAAAATAACTGTGACTGATCCCAAAGTTGAGACAGATGAGGTCAATTTCACAAGCCAAACCTACTCGTACACTTGTTCAGTCAAGAAATCCCTCCCTAGAATTTGTCAAAGAAAGTGAAGTAGGCAACAAGATCCCAAGAACCAACACATCATGCCACGATCCAAAGAAACTCCAGAAGAAATGAGAAAGAAGGTGATTGAAGTGCATCAGTCTGGAGAAGGTTACAAAGCAATTTCCAAGGCTTTAGGGCTTCAGCAAACCTCTGTCAGAGCTATTATTCACAAACTTTCCTAGAGCGCAATGGCGACTCAACCAGGAGAACCACAGACAACATCAAAAGACCTCCAGGCCTCACTGGCCTCAGTTAAGGTCATGGTTCATGACTGCCATAAGAAAGAGACGGGCCATAAATGGCATCCATGGGAGAGTTTCCAGGCTAAAACCCCCGCTGTCAGTAAAAAACTGAGTGACTCGTCTCACTTTTGCCCAAAAACCATCTTGATGATTTTCCAGACTTTTGGAGGAACATTCTTGTGGATTCAAAAATTGAAATTAAACCTGTTACATCTCCCATAAAAATGGCACTGCGTTTGATATGAAGAACACTATGCCGATGGTGAAACATGGTGGTGGCAGTGTGATGATCTGGGGCTGCTTTGCTGCCTCAGGACCTGGACAACGTATTGTGATTAATGGAAGAATGAATTTTGCTGTCTGCCAGTAGATCCTGAAGGAGAACGTCCGGCCATCAGTTCGTGTTCTCAAACTCGAGCGCTCTTGGATCATGCAGCAAGACAATGACCTGAAGAACACCAGCAAGTCCACCTCTGAATGGCAAAAAAAATACGTTTTTGATTGGTCAAGTCAAAGTCCAGATTTAAATCCCCTTGAAATTCTTTGCTGTGACCTTAAATGGGCAGTTCATGCAAGAAAACCCTCCAGTATGGTAGAGTGCAAAGGCTCAACCTGTTGTTGGGTTCAAGGGGCAATTACATTTTCACACAAGGTCAGATAGGTTTGAATTTTTTGTGCCTTTAATAAATAAAATCATTTTGAAACTGCATTTTGCATTTCCTTAGGTTACCTCTGAGGGATATTAATGTTGGTCTGATGATTTGAGACATTTGTGTGTGATTCATATGAAGAAAAAAAAAAACTGAAATCAGGAAGGAGGCAAATACTTTTTTGCGGCACTGTCAAAGCATGAGCTTTTGAATAGTAGGTTGGCGCTGAAGCCCACCTCCGAACAAGTTTCCATCTGCCGCTGCACAGACAGGATTTAATCAGATTTTGTATGAATAGTAATATGAAAACATATCTGGAATTTCTGCTTAGGGGACTGGCTTTCAAGTTTGCTAATAGATTCTAGCACATAGCATATTTGAGTATTTTCAGTTCTCAATGTCCAGGAATCATTCTCCAAAAGTTGAAAAATGTTGGAGAAAAGATAGTGAGCAATAATACAATTTAAAGCACAGTTCATAGCTTTTACAGGTAGGTACCTCTATCAAACACTGTGTTTGGGCATGAGGTTGTATCATGATCTAAAGCTCCTGCTGATCGCTCGTCATCGTGTGTGCCGTCTCAGACGATGCTTTCAATACTCGGAAAATGGAGGAGCGGCTGCTGCTAACAGGACACAATCCTGGACCGGTGAATGTCCAAATACTTATCCGTGTTCCCGCTGAGCTTTGTTACTGAACTAAACTGTTGTGACTCAGTTAATAGAATTAAAGAGACAAATCTTTGACGTTTTTATTTCTTGTGCATGTGGTTCGACATTAGATAGAAAGGGTGTCATGTAAACATTCATGGATTAAATGCAATATTAAATAAGACTGAGCTGGATGACCTTTTAGGACGCCACAGGACACCTGAACAAAGTCTGACTCGTGGTTTCATGGTTGGATCGAGCTTCCATGATGGTTTTTAAAAAAAAAACAGCACAGAAATGTGCAAATCATGTGAAATAGTGACTATAAAAAGATCTTTAGGTGCTGAATAGTAGTTGGGATACAGAGTCAGCAGTGACTGGAAGCAGATGACATGGAGCGGTGACCCACATCGGTTCTGCTGCCACTTCAGTGCTGCTGGGGAACATCAACAGCAGTAACAGGCAGCGGGACGACAGTCGCTGACAGTAGTTGAACATCTGCAGTCTACCTGTCTCTCAGAGGTTGAAGTTTGTAGTTCTCTGAGAGCCTTTTGTGTGCACAAAACAAGAATCGGTCAGGCGGTGAAGTACAAAAAAGTGCAAGTTTAAAACCAAAGGAAGATCTCACATCAACTGAGCTTTCTAAAGGGCTCCTGCTGTGGGTGTGAAGCCCTTCTGATTGTTTTGTGACAAGAACATGTGCTCCAAAACAACATAAGCAACTACTGGAAATGAGAGGAAATGCATAACTTGAAGTGATTTGGAAGACAGCATAGCAGGACTTCAAAGTTACTCTATGAAGTTGGAGTAATTTGGATCTGCGGTTGGTTTTCAAATTGGTGTTTATTCTGCGGACTTTGTTCCGTTGTAGTCATTTTGGGAGTCTCCTTCCTCCTCTGAGGCATCGTCCACCACTCTTCGACCTCCACCCACACGCCGTGGCGTGCTGCCGAAGGAGGGCTCGTTTCCACGCCTGCAACACCACAGAGACATGCAAACACGGTCATGATGAGAGGAAGGCCTGGTGCACCTGAGAGCACCATCAAAAACCAATCAAGTGGTGCACGCCGGGTACAGCTCAAGCACGTGTCGTCTCTGGAACTCATTTCGCACTTTGCGCGAAAATGAGTTAGGTTTACGGTCGCTTAAACCAAGCACTGAGAGAAACATGGCCATCTCTAAGAGGGAAGCATGATGGATGAGTCATGGTTGGATGACGAGCCATATTTCTCTGAGTTATGCTCAATGAAAGAAACAAGAGCATGAAGAGTGAACAGAATGAGACAGGGACCGGAGTGGAACCAACTTTCAGCTCGGGAGTATCATGTCATAACACTTCTTTAGACAATCAAAGCTACACTTCACAAATTACAGTTCTTTAGCTTCTCACTGCAAAAACAATTTCAAAAAAAGTAAAAACTACTTAAATTAAAAAGGTAACCAAACCCTAAATCAACTTTTTTTTTGGCTGTTGACCTCTATAAATGGGGCTTTAAAAGTACTGTCTGTTTGTCATTGCCAAATTTTTGACAAATTAAAATAAACTTGTTTAATTCTTGAAAATATAGACAATTACCATCTGTCTGCTGCTGCCTACAGGTTAAAACGAGGTATTACATTTTAATTTTGGGATTGGTTGAACTATTTAAGTCCCACGTCATGATCTGCAGCTCCAGTAATGATAACAGTCCTGTTCTCAGGCCAGCCCCACCCCCTCCGACTAGATCTTCAAATTTTTGGCTGTGCATGGAGTCAGCCTCCAACTGTCTTGTTTGGTTACCCTTTAAAGAGTTGTGTGGTGGCAGTCATTACCTTCCCTTGCACCTTCTAATTCCAACATTTTTTTTTACTAAATAGCTTACCAATGATGCTCGAGGAGTTAGAAGTCAATACATCAAAATCCCTAGGAGGAGTTTAAATATGTAGCTGCTACTAAAGATGTTTTATTTTTAGAAAATTTAAGACAGCAGCCTCTAAAGGTCAATTAAACTTCCATGGTGATGAAAGCGTTAACCTCATAGCATGTGTGAAATTTTGTGAAGAATGCTCAAATAAAAGTTTTATTTTCCCATATTGTGGGAAAACGCAAAAATCACCAAATTTCACACTTTGCCATGAAATGATAGATAATCCGTATGTCGGGTGGCCATCCCATAATAATTTCAAAACTTTCTTAGGCCATCCCAGACATGCGTTTTGGTTTCATTAATGGATTTTGAAATATTTTTTTGAGCCCCATAACAGATTTTAGTCCAATTTTTTTCAGTTTTTTACAGTTTCACCTGCCCTAGTTGTCATCTTTTTTATATGGAAGCTTTTGCAGCAATGTTAAGTGTGTATTTACTTGGTGCTACACACTGTTCATGTCCATTTGTGTTCTTCACTTTGAGGACTTTTCGGAGGTTTTTTTTTTCCAGTCGTTGTAACAACAATATGGTTGTTACAATCATTGACTGCTGCGAGCCACAATAAAGCTAAATTCATCATGAAGTAACTCCACTTTTAACCATTTAACAGCTGAGGCATCGCTGGTGACGCTTAAACACAAAATGTTTAACATACAGTAACTTTTCAGCCATCAGCACAATAGCTCCAGTAAATTCTAAACCACTTTTATCTTTCAAATTCTGCTGGAATTATCGTGTTAACAAATGACAAGTTACAGTAAATTAAAGCACATAAAACACTGGAGATCTGGTGTTAAAGGTAAATGAGACAACCACAGAATCAACAGAACCCCTTCTTCTTTTGAAAAATGTTTGGGCTGTTTAGCTTTAAATACATGTCCAAATAGCAGAAGGACATCTGATCCATCTAGACTGAAATTAACAAAAACTTTTATGAAAATAAAATAGTCATTTTCCCTTTTATTTACACATTTTCTGAAGCAATAATGAACCAATTTCATGAGCTTTTTTATGATCAGGTTATCAATTTTCTGCTTTCACACCGTTCCCTACGATTTCTGGATGACACGTGAAAGGTAAGTTCATGTTTCTGTGAAATAAAACCACTTCCTGACCACAGGGAGACGTCGCTGGTGACCGCCTTAGTACACCGGCCTACCAGGGATACTCCCAAGTTCCAGATGAGCCACTCCGGTGCAGGAATGTAAACGAATGAGCAGTGAGAACTTTTAGGCTCAGATGTACCTACTGTGTTACTCCTTAGGCTCAGGGTTGCCTCTGTAATAAGAAACGGACAGGATGTTGTTTTGCTTTGTAGTTATAGATGTAAAAAAGTCTGTTTTGGGAATATTTTGATTTTCAAAAAAAAAAAAAAATTTAATGTGATTTTTTTTTTTTTTTCTTAAACCCGCCAGAGAACACGTCTTTTTGTGAATGTGAGACAGACATACTTGTAGGTGGCGGCAGACTCCCTCCTCGCCCTACCTGAGCTTGCTCTTCAGTGAGGTGACCTCGCGGCTCATGGCATCGTTGGCTTCGGTGGCCTCATCCAGCTCACGCTGCAGCTTCCGGCGTGCGGCGGTGGCGCGCTGGGACTCTTCCTCCGACTCCTCGAGCTGCCGCTTCAGCTGCTTCATGCGGGAGGTAGCCTTCTCCGCCTGTCGTTTTGGCAGAGGGAACATCCATGCTTGGTCCGATCCTCATTTTTTGACACAGACACCGCAGCATAGATGTCTTACCTGGTCCTTGTACTGCTCTGCCTGTTTTCTCTCGTCCTCCGCCTGCATCATCAGGTCTTTGAGCTTCTTGTCCTTTTGGCGCAAACTCTTTGCGGTGGCCTGCTTGTCCCTGAGGAGACGGACAGAAGCATTAGGTGACTAATAGAGGATCTTCCTGTCAGACGTTTGCCGCCCTCACCTGTTCTCCTGCTCCAGCTGCTCCTCCAGCTGGGCTACTTTGGCTTCCAGGGCAGTGATGGAGGACTTGAACTTGGACTTAACCTGGTTCTCCATCTCCAGCAGTTTGGCCTTCAGCTCCTTATTCTGCCTCTCCATCTGCTGCCGCGCACTCTCGTTCTTCTGAGCCGTGCTGCGCTCCGTCTGCAGCTCGTTGCTCAGCTGATCCACCTGGAACAGATGCAGAAACTCTTTAAGAGCCCATTTTGCTCTGCAGCATTAGAAGCACCTCTCCACTTTTGCTACCTGCTGTGCGCTCTTCCTCAGCCTGTCGTTAAGGATCTCCATGTTGCTCTGCTCTTCTTCCAGCTCTTCCTCCAGCTGGGAGATCTTCGCTTCAAGGCGCCGCTTCTCATCTGCCAAGGCTGACCTGAAGACAGCAAGCAACAGTTTTTGTTGTCCCAGTTTATGCTAAAGTTAAATCCGTAGAGTTAATGTTTCCCTCACTTTCCAGAGGCGTTGCTTGCCAGCTCATCAGACAGTTCATCTCTCTCAGCTTCAGCCTGCTTCTTGGCCCGCTCAGCTGCAGCCAGTTCCTAGAAGCAGAGTGCTAAATCATCACTTCATTGGAAGCCTCCGTCTGCAGAGAAGCTGTGAAGATCTGGAGCGTTACCTCCTGTAGCTGGATGAGCTCGGCTTCCAGACTCTTGGCTTTCTTCTCGCTCTCCTTCGCAGTGATCAGCACCTCCTCCCGAGCGGCACGAGCATCCTCCAGCTCCCTCTGGTAGTCCTTCATCTGGGCCTGAAGACAGCAGGAGGGACAGGCAGAAAAACAGACGTTACACCCAAAAACTACTCCTTAAAATATGGACAGATATGGGACTACTGTTTCAAGAGCAAGAGCAGCTTGAAAAGCAAAAATCTTATTTTTGTGAGTTACAAAGCTTTAAATGAATTCAATTCGACATACCAGCTCACATTCACAATTTGGTTCAGCGTGAATTTATCTTTCAAAATTCTAGTTTGAACCCATTTTATTTGGTTCAAATAAACAAAACATTGACATAAAATTATCAAAGGTTGAAGTTTTGTTATCAAAACTGAATTTCTACTTTAAAAACTAAAACAGAAAAACTAGAATTGACTTTAATTGACTTTTTTCAGATCCCACCCTCCAAATGGAGGCATACAGAGCCCCCTGTTGCCAGAGTACACCGTGTCACACTTTTCTTCATGTGGGTGCACTCTGAAGCACAGAGGTTTACACTTAAATCAAAGTAATGATGTTTTATTTTAGCATGACCTTTTTAAAGTTATAAAAGCGCTGCTGTTATGTATATTCAAGCGTTGAAAGCTCTGCGCCAACACTAGCGAACCGGCAACTATTGGTGATGTCATCGAGTGAAAGTGAGGTCCAATTTATGAAACACTATTTTTCCATAACTCTCTGTTTGGAGGGCTAAAGGGGTAGGGGGAAGGGGAGAATTATGATAGGGTCAAACTGGTTTGTGTGACTAGAGGATCAAATACTTATTTAATTCAATGAAAAGCAAATTAAGTTAAGTTGATTTCTTGATTTTTTTTAACTCTCACTGTTCAAATGAACCTACCATTAAGATGACAAACTGTTGATTTCTTTCTAGGTGGACAAACTTACAAAACCAACAGCATCCTATCATGTCATGTCAAGCATGTTTTGCGTATCTAAACCACCTCCTCTGCTGGGTTCCTCTGCTCTCACCTGGAGTTTGCGAAGCTGCTTGATGGCTTCATCTCGACCCTTATTGACCGTCTCGATCTGTCCCTCCAGGTCTTTCATGTCCGTCTCCAGCTTCTTCTTGGCCGCCGCTGCCTGAGCCCTCTGTTTACGTTCGTCTTCCAACTCTGTCTCCAGCTCACGGACCTGCAGTCAGCCAGTCGCCTCAGGTCTCCGTTTCAGTTGCTCTACTGAAGGTGAAGGCTCGAACTGCTCTTTACCTGCTTGATAAGCTGCCTCTTCTTCTCCTCTCCCATCTCATCCCGTCCTTGGAGGTCTCTTTCAAACTGGGCTTTCAGGGCCTGCATGTTAACCTCCAGACGCAGCTTGGCGTCCTCTGCTGCCTGCAGCTCGTCCTCCAGCTCCTCCAGCTGAGTCTTCATCTCTTCCACTTGGGCCTCCAGGCCTCGTTTGGACTTTTCCAGCTCGTGAACCTGCCGAGAACTGATTAGTATCGACAGCCAGAAACCTTTGCTATAAAACCTTGTGGACTAATTAGCATTTTGACACTAACATTTTTTCCCACGTCGTCCTTGGAGCTGATCAGGTCCTCCATCTCCATTCTGAGGGCCTTGTTGGCTCTCTCCAGCTCTTCCCTGCCATCCTGGGCCTCCTCCAGAGCCCTCGCCAGGGACAGCGCCTTGGTCTCCTTCTCCCTGGCCTCAGCTTCCGCTCTGTCTCTTTCTTCTGCATATTTGCTGGAGATGCTTTTCTCCTCAGCCAGCATCTGATAGGTGGCAGAGAAAAAAGATGATATCATTCACTTATTGCTGTGTGTATACATATATAGTTTTGCCTCTGCACAGACCTGGTCAAATTTCTTTTGCTTTTTCTCCAAGTTTGACACAATCTGTCTCTGGTTGTCCAAATCCATCAGCGTGTCCTCCAGCTCCTGCTGCAGGCGATTCTTGGTCTTCTCCAGCTTGTCGAAGGCTGAAGCCTTTTCTTCAAACTGAGTGTTGGCCGCCTCCAAATCTCTCTGCAAGCGTTTCTTCCCCTCCTCCAGGAGCTCAATGTTTCCAGACATCTCCTCAAGCTTCTTCTTTGAATCTGACAGCTGTGCAAAAAGCAGAACTGTTCAGAACCTGCATCTGTCTCCAGCCAACACAGAGAGATTCAGGAGATTTTTTACGATAACATGGAAAACTTGAGCTTCCCAGTCTGTTTCCTGACCTGGACATTGAGGGTGGACACGTGTCTCTCCACGTTCCTCTTGGCCTCCATCTCCTCCTCAAGCTGCTCCGTCAGGCTGTTTTTGTCATCTTCTGCTTGTCGCAGTTTTGTAGATAACTGCAGTTTCTGACGAGTTTCCTCAGCCAGCAGCTCCTGTGGAAAGGGTCAACAGTTTTATAACTCTTGTCACAGAACTCTTGTGTTCCCTGAAGTTTCGAGTTTTACCTGCGAGTCCTGGAGTTGGGAGGAAAGGCTGGAAACATCTTTGCTCAGTTTGATGTTCTTGCTTTCAGCCTCGTTCAGAAGGTTTGTCACGCTCTCCAGCTCCACCTGTGCAGAGTCGACATTTGTGAGTCTAAAAATCCTTTTTGCGCCCAAGGCTGACACGAGAACCAAAAGAGACTTACCGTCATCTTGGAACAGCGCTCGTTCAGCTCCGCCTTCTGCTTCTCGCTGTCGCTGAAGCGTGACTGCAGGTCTGCCACTTGACCCTCCAGCTTCTTCCTCTTGTGTTCCCCTTCTTGTCTGGCCTGAGTCAGCGAGCGAACCTCTATGGTCAACTCGGACGTCTCCTTTTCCAGAGCTTGTTTGGCTTTCTCCAGGTTTGTTTTTACCTAAGCACAGGAGAGCAGAGAGGATGTCAATGCATTACTAGGGTTATGAGGACAGATTCGCGGTGGACCTCGGCCTACTCGTTTGGACTGCTCCAGCTGTTCGGTCAGCTCCTCCACAGCCTGGGTGTGTTTCTGCCTCATCTCCTGTATCTGAGACTCGTGTGTGCGGTTCTCCTCTTCGATGGCTCTCTTCAGCAGCGTCACCTCCTGCTCACGTTTGGCTCTTAAAGATTGATAGAAAAACTTTTCAAACTAAAGAAAAGTTAAAGAAATACTCTGTTTAAATTTGAAAGTCTATTCTATATGTCCCCCATCATGAGAAAAATGCAACAAGAACATGCTAAAAACAGAAAAGGATGATTTTAACAGGAGGGGATTTATAACACTGTACTGAAGTTAAATTTTAAAGAATTAGTGTGACCCAAAAAGTTGCACTTTGCGATAGGATTTTAACAAAGTTTTGCAGCCATTTCGACTTGTATACTTGAGCTCATGATGCAGACCTGAGCTCCTGCTGTGTGGCAGTGGTATCCAGGGTATCCTCCAGCTCAGACTTGAGGGCCTCTAGCTCTTCACCAAGGTCCCGTTTGATCTTCTCAGCCTTGTTCCGGGCCGCCCGCTCAGAGTCCAGATCCTCTTGTAGGTCGGAGATGTGTCCTTCCAACTCCCTGATCTTCTTCAGGGCATTGTTCTTTTGAGCAGTCTCATCCTCCAATCTGTAATGTTAGGAAAACAGTAAAAGTGTTTGTTAGATAGATACTTTATTAATCCCAAGGGAAATTATATGGCAGTCTGTAGCTCCAGGTCACTCATACAGATTAAAACAGACATTAAAAACAAATAAATTATAAATAAACAAGTAATAAATATGTTAAAAAATGTTAAACTTAAACAATTAGCCCAATAAAAACACAAAAAAAAGCAGCTGGAGAATCAGGGTGACATGTCTCCCCCTTCTCGCCCTCCCCTTAGCTTGAGATAAACAGTGAGCGCATTACTTTGTAGCATAGATGGGATTTAATGAGAACAATTTAACAGTAAACAAGACTCATGGCTGATCACCACCTGGCCAAGGCGTTCTGCAACTCCTCCTCCTTCTTAGCAAGCTGAGCTTTGAGATCGGCGATCTGAGCCTGCAAGTCTGCCAATTGCTCCTGAAGGTCATTGGACTCTGCCTCCAGTTTGCGTTTAGCTTTATCAAGCTCCTGACGACTCTTTTCTTCCTTCTTCAAACGAACTGGAGGAGAAAATGACAAACAAGGTTTTTGCTTGTTTTCTGAGCATTGATTCAACGAAGACGTCCAGGAAACATAACAGAAGATTACCCTCAAGTTCAGAGATCATGGACTCGTGTTTATTCTTGAGTTTGGTGAGATTCTTGGATTTCTCCTCTTCCTCTGCCAGGCTGGCACTGAAGTCAGCGATTCTTTCCTCCATCAGTTTACGTTCCTGAAAGCATCAAACAGGTCATCTTGATGTTAACTCTT
Organism: Oryzias javanicus; assembly: GCA_003999625.1. Classification (NCBI taxonomy): domain Eukaryota; kingdom Metazoa; phylum Chordata; class Actinopteri; order Beloniformes; family Adrianichthyidae; genus Oryzias; species Oryzias javanicus. The sequence continues at coordinate 6,697,857 of CM012437.1, forward strand.
CTGACCAAAGCTCACAAAGCTGAAAAACGCTCCTTTCTAAGACTCACTTTCACAAGCTTGTTGTTTTGGTCTTCCATAACTAGAATATCATCCTCCAGCTTTTTAATCTTTCCTTCACAGGCAACCTTCTCCAGCTGAAGCTTTTGGCGAGCGTCCTCCTCCTCTTCCAAATGTTCCTCGAGTTCCTAGAATTTATATCTCTATTCAATTCTCTGGCAAAGAAGCAAAAACAAATGAAAGAAAATGGGAGTCAAGGCTTTGCTGTGTGGACCTGCATCTGCTGTTGCATCTTCTTCTTATCCAGCAGCAGCGTTTGGGCGCGTTCCTCCTCTTCATCCAGCCTCGCCTCCATCTCATGGAGGATTTCCTCCAGCTCCTGCTTCTTGGCGCCCAGACGGACCCTCATCTCCTCAGCTTCGGCATAAAGTTCCGTCTCTGCCTGAAGCTGCTCCTGCAGAGCGTTCCTCTCCTCCACGATCTATGAGGAAGAAAAGTACGAATACTTACAAAGAAAAAGACTAAGTAAAAACTAAATCTGGACGAAAATTTTGTGTTCTGTTAACAAACTTTTTTTAATGAACTGTATTTAGTAAAAATTTTTAAAGCAATTCAATTCTATTTACATAGCCCAATATCACAAAGTAAATTTGCCTCATCGGGCTTCATGCTGGTAGTTTATACAAATGCACAAAACACAAGTTGCTCCATCCCCATGTTAAGTAGCATTAGCAAATTTAGACATTTTTTCCAGTTTTTTTAAGCTAATTTGGAGTTATATTTTAGTTTTATGCTAGCTTTTTAGCAAAATTTGACTTTTTCAACTTTCATTTTCAGCACTTTCAGCTATCAGCTTGAGCATTTTTAGATATTAGTTTTAATTTTCAGCTATGGCATCTTCAGTGCCCGTTTCAACTCGCCAGCATTCTTACTTGCATTATCACAGGTAATGCTACATATCTAGTTATCTCAGCAACTCTAATCATTTGTTGATTGATGTGGCATGAATGATAAATGATTGCAAAAAAAAAGAATGTATTTCATATTTACCTGTGTATGTTTCAAAGTGATTTCTTTCAGCTCCGACTCAAATTTGGTGGCCACATCTTTGGCTTTTTGCAGCTCCTCCTCCTTCAGAGTCATCTCCTCCTCCTGCCGTGTCACTTGCAGCAGAGGCTTGACCTTTGGTTCAGAAGAGTTGTCTCATTGAGAAAGCAGGTGAAGGAAGCATTTATGCTAAATGCATTTATCACTAACGAGGCCACCAAAACTGAAAATGAAAGGCAACCTTGGTGAAGAGTCTCCACCACTGCCAGTTCCTGAGTTTGAGGTAAGCTGCACAGTTCCTCTGGATCACCTTCATGGCTGTCAGCTGCTGCTGCCTCTTTGCAAATGCCCTTGAAGTTACAAGCATGTCATTTCACAATCAATGCAGGAAAACTAAATGTATAGCAAGTTAAAAAAAGCAGCCAAAATGCGGACTGTGTGCACAGAATTATGTTTTCATACTTTCTGGCCAGGAAACCTCTGGCCTGAGCCTGGAAAGCAATGATGATCACAGTGATCTTCAAGTCTCTCTCCTCCTCCAGCTGAGCCAGAACTCCTGTGCGGAAGAAGATTTTACTCTGGCCGATCCGGTACAGGTTGGGATCCAGGTCCAGATGTTTGATCTACACAGACAGAAGAGCAGTGACATCACATCTGCAGAAAGAGCATCTATGGCTTTTCAAGGGACCTGGATGGCATGGATCCCTTGTTCTTGGTTTACAATGCTGACTCTGTGTATTGCAGAATTAACTGATTTATCACTGATGAGATATTATGAAACAAAATCAAGACAGAAAAACTCATTGAGGTGTATTTTCTAGATCTGTTTGACAACTGTTCATCCAGAAGTAATGGCTGAATCCACGCTGCTTCTCTACCCCTATGGGTCCGCCCTATTGCTGTAGTGTAGGGTCATATCCAGTGTTTAGCAAACAAAAAAAAAAAGTACCGGTAGTGAGCATGGTGTCCAAATTGCTTTTAAAATCCAGGGCACTATATAGTTCCGTATTATAAAGTTTTTGAATACTTATGGATTAGAAATTTGGACATAGCCACTATTTTTGTGCATATTTCTCTGCTTGGAGGGATAAATGTAGGAGTAAAAAGAAGCCGTAGGGGTTGGGAAGCAATTTGGATTTGGCCAAAGACACGCAAGTAAGAGCACAAATAAGGAACAGAAAGCTAAATAGATCAGATTAATTTTCTCCTGAGATCATGGAGCCTTAAAGGGATACTCCTTTAGGAAATGCTATGACCCTCTACAAAACCTGTTTCATGCTTAAAATGTACCAAACCCAAACTCCGCCTGAGGAAGAAACAAAACACCCTCTTGTTACTATCAAGTAGCTGCTCAAAAGGCTCAATTGTTTTGTGAAAGTCACATCTCTGAAGTGTACAGGGATGAGAAGGAGGAGGAAACCATAAAGAGAGTTGCTCACCATGATACAGCAGGCCTGTTTGCCATCCATAAAGCCTTTGGGGATTGCACTTGCAGCAAGGATCTCATATCTGGGGAGGGAAATCAGGGATTTTTCAAAGTTAATACAAAACTAAAAGGATGTACTTCTAAAACTCAATGCACTTCATGCTTCTTTTACCGTTGGCGGAACTCCTGGAAGACAATTCTGTTGGGAAAGCCTTGTCTGCAGATTCGAATTCCCTCCAGAACACCATTACACCTGAGCTGCTCCAGGACCAGGTGTGCATCCAGCTTCCCTGCCTGAGAAGATCAGATTTCATGAAAGGTTAATTTGGTTTTGTTCTGGGATTATCACCGAAAGAATTGCTTACATTTTTCATTATAAAATTCTTAAAATTTCCTTAATATAAAAGTATCCCAAACTATAATTTTGAAAATCGAAACCAGCATCTTTACCCTTTTCTCGTGATTAGGAATGATGCATCTGACGAAGTTGGGCTGTGTGTTGTGCAGCGTGGTCATAAGCTTTGCCAGAGACTCCTTGTACAACTGTCCCACTGTGCGGAACATCCCCTTCTTGGTCTTTGAGGCACTTGGCATGGAGGTGTCTGTCATTTTGGCTATCGTGTCCAGACCGACCACTCTGTCCGCTGGAACACAAAAGGGAAAAATGCGTGAAGACAAATGTGCATAATTTCCAGTGCTTCAGCGATGTAGCAAATGTGTCTCACCATCTTTCCAGAGATCTTGCACAAACTGGTTGGAGGAATTGTTGAGAAGTGCTGTGACGTTGTCATTGAGAGGGTCCATGTTCTTCGTGAGCCACGCTGTTGCATTGTAATCCACCTAAAACGCCATCAGCATCACGTCAATTTTACTCAAGAAGAGAGAATTCCAGCACTTAATGAATGAAAACGGTTACCTTTCCAGCATAATGCAAAATAGAGAATTCTGTCTTGTCCTTTAGCTGTTTGGATTTGGCAAATTTCACATGGTTCCCTTGTGTGTTCAGGAGTTTTTCTACAAAAGAGACATCTGTGGCTTTGGGGAACCAGCACTCCTCGTCCAGCAGGGCCAGTATGCCTGGAGGGTTGTTCTGTAGGAGACTCGCAGTCAACACATGTTCTAAACCCAAATTAATCTGCAAGAAAGGATTGTGCCAGGAACACTCACTGGTCTCTCAATGAGCTCAATGCAGGGCTGCAGGTCCAGGCCGAAGTCAATAAAGTTCCATTCGATGCCCTCCCTCTGGTACTCCTCCTGCTCCAGGATGAACATGGTGTGGTTGAAAAGCTGCTGCAGCTTTTCGTTGGTGTAGTTGATGCACAGCTGCTCAAAGGAGTTGTCCTACAACAACCAGAACATACCATGCATTACCTTTTTTTTAGTTATTGTTCACCACCTCTGATTTCAAGAGTATGCTTACTTCAAAGATCTCAAATCCAGCAATATCAAGGATCCCCAGGAATGAGGCTCCTTGACGCTTGGTCTTGTCCAGGGCTTTGTTGACTCTTCCCAGGATCCAGCGGAACAGTCGCTCGAAGACAGCCTTAGCCAAAGCTTCAATAGCAAAGTCAGCCTTGGTGGAAAGGAGAGTAGAAAAGAAGTGAGAGGATTCCAGATCAGCGGTAGTTACAGACAGGCCAGCGTCTGCAGTACCTGTTCTTTGGTTTGAGCCTTCTGCACCACCTCCCTGCCCACTTTTATGCGAGGGGTGAGGATGGCTCGAGTGAAGTCCGTCACATTGATGCCCTGCAGATGACACACCTTTTGGGCCGCTGCGAACAATGAAAAACAAAGATAGAAAATTCTAAAGAAAACTGCTAAAAACCATGATTGGGTTTGTTGTAGAAGAGAAGTGAAGGTGTCAGACCAGTGTTGTCAGGCATGGTGGCCTGCTCCTGGTTCCTCTCTTTCTTGAACTCAATATTTCCCAACTGCATGACTGTGGAGCAAACCTTCAGTATGTCTGCAACAGAAGGACCAGATGGAGGAAAGTGTTACCTTAAAGGTTACATATAAGCATCATAAGAGATGCAGGAAAACACAGCAGCTACTATATTTCTCTCTCCTTTCTTGCAATCCATTCAAAAATGAATGAAACATGGGTACCTATTCTATCCTCTTCTGTCAGGCCCATGATCTGCATGGCCTCCATGGTCTCCTCAAACATCTCATCGTCCTGCTGGCCAGGGATCTGAACGTGGCCTGCGCTTAGGAAACGGTAGTTGCTGAAGGGCTCCAGAAGTAGCTCCTCTGAGGAGAAACATGAAAGCAAAGAGGGACCATCTCAGCTTTGTTTTAGCTCGTTTGTCTTCACTCGTGTAAATAAACAAAATAATGGGTGAACTTGTATTCAGTACAGACCAACCAAACTGTCTATGACTGTAAGAATTGTGGAGATAAACCATCAAGTTTCATCTGTATTATAAGAAAAAAACATTAAATGGTTAACTATAAAAATGTATTGTTTTTTTTTAGTCTTGAGTTTGATCTTTAAATGTTATAAGGGCTCCTGTGAAAAGTCCACGTCATTGGCAGTAAAAAAAAATCCTATCTTTTCACAAACAGTTTTCTGTAAAGAAGTCAGATCTGCTGAGCTTTCCTGTTTCTGGAGGAAGAAATAATATTCAGATATATACTTTTAATAGCATCAGTAAGTGTTTAAGTTTATATGCAAACCTGTGTGTGTTTTAATCTTGTACTGTTTGTTTTCCACATTTTTGAATTCTGCTTTGTATTAAACCTGGCTTGGATGCTGCTGCTCAGCCATAGAAACCACTCCATTAAGATCTCTTGATGTGTTGAAGGTGGCATGAAGTTTGAAAGTCTGTTGTGACTGACCCCCTTTGGGATTTCATACACTGATTTCATACACCTGTGGTCAGACGGGATCGAAACATCTTCATTTGGTTGTTTGAGTGAGTGAATATTTTCAGCAGCAACAGCAATAACTGTGTCCATCACTGTCAAACAAACCATAAATTCAAAGCAGTGAGATTTGTCTTCTACTCACCACGCAGTTTGTCTTTGGCCCCAGCTATCATGTAGTAGAAGATGTGGAAAGCTCTTTCGGTCTTTGCCTGTCTGATGCAACGAGACTTCTCCAGCAGGTCTGAGAGTCTCAGTTAAAGAACCAAACTGTGCATTTTGCTCAAGCAAGGGGAACACTTTGGCTGCTTTTCAGGTTTTGTATTGACACCATCTGTATGAAGTGGTATTAAATAATTGAGATTCATGAACTATTAGGGTGTATTCAGACTGCTGTCAACTGGACCTTTCTGTATCAAATCAAAGCTTGTAGACAAAACCATGTGACAAAAGATCTCCTCACTCATTGGCCAGGAGTTACGATGGTGGGGCAAAACAACAAGAGAAAGAACAATGGAAGTCTTATGTTTTGCAATCCTTATCGAGAAAGTTTACTTATCAAAACTTTATACTTCGCTGAACAATTTTTAACATCTGTATCAACATCAGGTTCAACACTTTTTACAGCTGCTTTGGTACAATGGAGGCATTGCTGCAAAAACTGAGAGGACAGCACTGATAAGTGTTTACATGACATAGACTGTTGAGAAAATGGTGAGAAGCAACTTGGAATCTGGTAAAAGTTTTTTTTAATGAGTCTGCATTAATTTGAACACTTTTCGAGGACTTGCTATGTCGCATATTGCTCCATATTTGTCCATGGCTTATGGTTGCTTCCTTCCTACTCTGTTTACATCCCACAATAACCCAGCTACGGTGGCTGTTTTGGTTCAGTAGTTCCGCGTCAAGCACTGAGCAAACCAGAGCTCAACGACAAACTGTTTCCTCAGATCGGGATACAAGTCTCAATGTTGGCTCCAACGATGTAGCCGGTCACGTCAAAGTTGATACGGATGAATTTTCCCTGACAGACGCACAGAGAGAACAGATGTTACAGGAGGGAGCTTCATAACCTTCTAAACAAACTGCCAGTTTGCATTTTTTTTTTTTTTTTTTTTTTACAAGAAGTTCTTCTCACTCACAAATCTGGAGGAGTTGTCGTTTTTGATGGTCTTTGCATTTCCAAAGGCCTCCAGGATGGGGTTGGCTTGCAGCAGCTGCTTCTCCAGCTCCCCCTGGAGGTGAGATCAATGCAGAGTGAGGAAAGGGAACGGAACATTCAGCTCTGCTTGTGCTGAATGTTTGTTTACATGAATTCTATGAAAGATTCAGCAAATGAGGGAACAAACTGCAGAAGGACATATCCTGTGACTGAAACAATTGAGGGGAATAAATCTCCACATTCAATGTAATAAGATTTAAGTCGGATTTCTAAAAATCCTTCAGGAGATGTGGTTAACCCCTCTGACAGCACAGCCGGCAGACCTGTAAGAAGAGCTGGGTCAGCTAACGAGGCAAGCCCCAGTCTGATGAATCGAGTGAATCCAAAGTTTTTTAAAAACAGCTAAAGAAGCTTCATATGAGCTTAAATGTTCTCATCTTTCATAAAAATATGGCCAAAACATGAGCTTTAATTATCTAAATAACTGACACCTTTCTTCAAGACTGTTCCTTTTTTTTAGTTTTACTCGAAGTTTCAGGATACCGGCTGGTGTTTTTTTTTTTTTTTTTTTTTGGATAACGTTTAAGTCAAAAAAAGGAGATACAGACCCACTGATGAGGTGCAGTTCAGGGGTGGCAAAGCAGAGAGGAGCCTCCTGCTCAGTACTGGAGGAAAAGGAGAAACAAGAAAAGGAAGACGAAGGGTACAGCAAGATGGAAGGAAAGGGAAAGATGCAGTTGAAGCGTTGCTCCTCAAGACGTTGCCTGCACACAGAATCTGAAGATGACAGATGAGCTGCGGGATTCAGAGAAAGAAAGCGCCTGTCGAGAATGGGTTTGAGGAGAAATGTTCACTGGTGTTTTATGAAATCTTTGCGTTCACAGAGGAAAGTGTACTGAGGAGATATTTCCTCCTGAGGACATCAGGGTGCATTGATCGGTTGCAAAAGTATGGAGAGAAAATAGACTCACCCCAATTTGTGTGTAACTTTAGATTTGTCTGTGCATAATTCGTGATTTGTAAGTACAAAGAAAAATACAATTTACACATGCACAAATTAAAATTACAACAGCTTGAAACTAACAACACATGAAATTCTTTAAAACTCACACACAAATCGCTTGTTATGCACACAAAACTGCAGTTATGCAGAATTCTGATTAAAGACTCTTTTCACGTCTTCAAGATTCGTCCATAAGGGATGCGTTTAAATGCTGCTAGAAGGCTGGGTCATCAGAGTTTTGTTTTCAGCATGTAGAATTATGCACACACAAATCAAGAACACAAATGCACAGATCCTAAATTGTTCAAACATTCATAAATTCAAGAAAATGTAAAAAAATAAACTAATTTCACAAAATGAAGACAATAGGAGTTAAAGATCAACTTGTTTTTGAAAATTCTAAATTTTTAAGTGTTTTAACTTGAATGTGGTGAAATAATCAAAGCTATTTAAAATGCAACCAATGAGTTTTACACTCTAATATGCAGGAGTAATTACTGAAATGTTTACAATCAGTAAGGTATTGATTTTCTTTACTTGATCTGAAATATGTAGCAATGATTACTGGATTAATGCAATCAAGTGTTCTAATGATAATCAATGGTTATTGCATATTATGTGAATCAATGTTTACTGAAAACATGTAATAATTCTTTCAGAGAATAATCAATAAGCACTCTATTGTTAGTTGAAAACCTGACTTTTAAAGTGAGACAATTATTTTCCTGCATTAATATGAAATTAGTAAATTATATGAGATTAATCAATAATCAACAAGCACTTCACTTTGCTATTAGTAATTTTAAAAAAAGAAGAAAACTTGCACGTGATCTGCTCAGAACTGGATTACATAACTATGCAAAACTGTAAAATGAGGTAACTAAGTAGGGGTGGGATTATGTACATTTGCTTCTTCTCACTCATTTTCAAGCAATTATTCAAACTCTACTTGACTTTAGATAATAATTAGGGAAATTAATTAACCAAATGTGAAATAAGTTTTATTTGTTTGTTTTCTATTTTCTAATCAATGCATTTAGTCCTGTATTTTTCACAATCTATGCTTGAAATAAACCAATCTCTCAATCAATCAAGTTACGCACAGATTAAAAATTATACAGGCACAAATCAAGAGTACACATGCACAGATCTAGAATTATGTACACAAAAATCAAGAATTGCGTTCGCACAAATTAAGAATATGCATACAAAAATCCAAAGTTACGCATAAATCAAGAATTATGCATGAGTCTATTTTCTCTCCACAGTAAAAATCTCCTCATTTTAACAAACTAATCTCACTCCCATTTAACACATTAATTGACCTGAAACATCATCAAAGAAATGCTTGTTTTTGGATGGATAACTTAGACCGGCTGACAGTTCAAAGGACTTTTCTGAGAAATGCCACACGATATAAACCAATGGTTCAGTAAAGACTTCATTGACAGGAGAGCCAATGCCCACATGTGTGCAACAGACGGGAAGATGAGGAGAGGAAGGAGGCTGGCATCAAGCAGGAAGAGGAAAAGAGCATGCTCACACTGTGCTTGTTGGCCTGTGAGAGACCCTTTCACCGTCAGGAGGCTAGCACCTCAATGGCAGTGAAAGGGTGTCTGGGAAAAAAAAAATTAAAAGACGAGCCAGTTCAGGAGGTAAAACTGACACCAACGACTAAAGTTTACTCAAGTGACTGTGAGGAAAATGGATTTCGTCATCATGCAGGTTGAACAACCCAGTCTCCAGAGTAAAGAGGAGCCACTGAACGATTACTGCATCATCTGTGGTTGGTTTATTCTGGTGAGGGGGTCAGCTCAGGTCCACGACAAATGCAACACCACCCAACTGAAAAACACTACAGTTCGACCGCCGTCAATGAGACGTTGAGGTAAATCAGTGACGCCTTCTTCATGCACTTTTCTACATTGAGGAGAAACACACCAACACAAACACACTCCAAGCATTTCCCCGTACTCACGTATGCCAACTGTGATCCTGATTGTTGCTATTTGGAGGAAACGGCAATATATGACATTAATTGGGACAGTTTCCTGCACATGCTGCAAAAACTGAATCTTCAGAGAGTAAGAAGAGCTAAGGATTTTAACAAGTTTTTCAATAGCAAAACAGTCCTAGTTTTTTGCTTGATAAAACCATTTTTTGCTTCTTTAATCCTTTGACACCGGAGCTCCAGTGTTTATGTTCTTTGATTTGTTGCAACTTTATAACCGTGAACATGGAAGTAACGGTTGAAACGTTACAGTAAATTAAAGATTTTCTGTTTAAGCGTCACTGACGACGCCTCAGGTGTTAAAGGGTTAAAAAAATCTACCAATGGGATTGGATTTATTCCTAAGGAGCTTGTTTTTGCAGTACAGAGCGAGGGAAGTGGCTGACACATCCTGATTCAAAACCACCTCTCCACACGGATACCTACAGCGCTGCTGTCTTTCTTGCCTTTGTGGGAGGAGGCCACCACTGCCAGATACTGGATGACCTTCTTGGTGTTCTCCGTTTTTCCAGCACCAGACTCTCCACTATAGGGAAGCAAACGAAAGGAGAAGAAAGAAAACATCAGGATTAGCAGGTTTCTTTTCACAGTTCAGCAAGAAGAATGTGTCTGCAGCTCACTGCTCCACCAGTGGAGGGGTCAAATGTGGAGAAAAAAATTTTACACACCGAGGTTTTGTGACAACTAATGGGACTTTTACTTTATCAAACATCCACATTTTGAACGAAGACTGAATGATTCATGTTACTGCTAAAACTTTTGGCAGATGTTTTTGATCATTAAAAAAAAAAGAAATTCTGCCAGTGGTGCAGGGGTGGAACTAGAGCCTTTCATCTGAGGGGTGGGACTTTGGTAAGGCCGGTAAATGAAAACAGCAGAGTGGAAGGCCGGAAGCTAGGATGCTTTCAATGCTTAACCCTTTAACACTCCGGTGTTTATGTTCTTTGATTTACTATAACTTTTCTACTATTAACACGATCAATGCAATTCCAGTAGATTCTGAATAAATGGTTGAAAAGTTACAGAGATTTTGTTTTCAAGTGTCACGGGTGACACCTCAAGTGTTAAAGGGTTACAGAAGCTTGTTTTCCTCATCTTTGTCAATAATGATCCTAATATTGACACAAAGATTAGAGGGCAAAGTTTTTTGCTGTTTTTGCAGTGTAAACATGTCTGCCCTTTGACTATTTTTATTTCTATAAATGTCTGAGCAGCAGCAGCCATGAAGACTGCCTGAACTAACCTGGGGGCAAAAGAAAAAGTTCTGATCTTTTAGTATTAGCGGGCGGTTCATTAACCCACTAAAAGAACACTCATTTATTAATGCCAGTACACTTATCAACTGCAATCCATAATTAAAAATAGCTACAATGAATGTTTGTACTAATAATCCATCTGCCAAGCGTGCATCTTTTGGTCCAGCTTGGACAGATTGACCACAAACAGTTCACTCACAAAAAAATCCCTATAAGAGTGTGGGGGTTTAGATCCTCTAACTGCAGATACATTCCTCTGCTGTCCTCTCAGTCCAATGACGTTTCTCAATGACGTCCAAGGAGGGAACACAGGAAAAGAGCAGATTGGGGGGGGTTCAATGCTTGTCCTGCACTGTCACTCTAATCCTCACTGACAAACATCAAAACCGTCAGTTTGCACAGAAGCGGAGTGGACCCTCAGAGGGCACGGGGCTAACAACAGAAGCTGTCCTACCAATCAAATCCATAACTCATCCAGAAGCAAAGACGCATTCCTCCTTCAAAGAATGCAATCTTGGACACAAGGGATGAAACTGACAAATACCAGAGCTCAGACATACGCTCGGCCGTGGCTCCATAAAAGGCACGAGATGCTCCGTGCTCTGAGCTGGAAAGCCATCATAGGGAATCCAATTACTCTTTCATGTTCCAGCTTGGTGAAGATGTAAAACATTCATGCTCCTGTTGCTGAGAAAGCTTATGGAATTATGGTGAGGAGAGAAAAGAAAAATCCCCCAATGGTTTGAACATTTCCCACTGGCAAAAAAAAGAGTGAGACTGAAGAAAAGAAAAACAAAAACAAACCCCCAAAAAGTTCTTTAAATAGTTTAAAGTCCGTTTGAATTTCATGGAAAACACCGTTCTTGTTGATTCTTTTGGGTCTCTGTCTCTCTGAAACACCCATCTTCAGCAGAAAAACAGCCCACATCATCATACTTTCTCCTCCATGTTTGTCAGTGGGGTAGACGTTCATGAGCTCCACTCTTCCTCCAAACATGGAATCTTCCAGCTAGTTTAAGACCCTTGATTCCTCATCGCTCTGATACTCATTTAAAATAAGGAAACTTTCTGAAGATCTACAGTCTTTTCCTCTTTTGCAGCTTTTTAAAATCGGGTCTTTTCAAAACAGATTGGAGCCCGCTTCATTTATTTAGTTCTCTCACTGAAATGCAAATCAATTCATAACTTTTTCTGCTGAATTTCTTTTTGTTCAATAGAAAGTTAAGATTAAAGACCGATCTTCATTCTCTTTGAGCAGACACAATATCAGCAGGATAATCAAGTTCTTCAACCTCTATTCATCTTCTTTACTGCTTTTCCACTCTACTAGATGTATGACATAATATTCATGTTGTCAAAAGTCTTCCTTGTGTAACCCCCGCACCATTTCACTTTAAAAAGCCTTTTTAGTTAAAATCAAACTACTCCAGCCAACATGATGAAATTAATCTCTAGAGTTCAGAACAGAAGACAGAACTTTTTCTCTTTTGAAAGTTTGGTACAAAACTATTTTACAGAAAAGATAAAAAATATTTGGGATTTTAGCATTTTCTCTGCTTTTGCTTGTCTTCATCCAAGTTTAGGGACACATCTGAAACCAGCACACCCTGAGCTGGGGGGGGGGGTCCCACACACTTCAAACAGTTCACTCACAGGCTTCAACAGGAGCAGAATCAAACCAACAGCACCTATAGACCCATCTGGTCATTTTTCCACACCAGAACTGAAGAAGCTGCTGACTTTAAGACAAAATGTCAACATTTAAAAAGTGAATTCACCACATTTCTCAAAAAGTCAGGCACAAAATGACTTGTGGTCGCCAGGAAAAATTCACACATCAGGAAACAAATGTATTTGTTTCCACTCTTCTGAATCAGTTAATCAAAGCTTTTTCATAATACAATTTTGTAAAAAAAAAAAAGAAGTGTAACTGTGCTCATTTCTTTTTATTCATTTGTATGGAAAATTCTTTGGACCAGAAATCATCAGAAAAAAGTGAAAAGTGAAGTAAATAAACTTAGCAATTATTAAAGAAACTGCTAACATCTGAGCAGACTGCAGAGCTGTTAAATGCATTTTAAGAGAGAAATTGAAAAAGTATTATAATAATAGACAAAAATGTTATCAAGATTCTCAGGAAGGTTTTTGATCTAAAATAAAGTTATATGTATTTCTTCATTGGATGTTGGAAAATCAAATGTCACTAAAAACGTTATTAAATTTATTTGTAAAACCATTTCAAACTAATCATTTTGTTTCTATTGTTGTAGATGCAAAAGAGCAGACTTTTGCTCTTTATGAGATCTTGTGCTCCAAACAGACATCTAAAAATTTCTGTTGAGGAAAAAAGTTTATTTGCACAAATGCAGTGAAATGAAAGCATTAATATTGAATTAAAGGCAACAATACATCATGCTAATAAAAATGAAGGATTTTTCTGTTACGCTGTTGTCATCGACTGTATTTGAGATCTGAATTATTAGAGCACAACAAGAAATCCCTCGCCAAACCACAAGGCCAGTTTTGGCCAATCCACAGATCAGAGTTAACACAGGGAATGGGCGTGTCATGGGACACCCCATCACCCAGTCAATGTTCTTAGCAATTGGTTAAGATCAAACAAACAGAAAACCCAAACATTTGGAGGACTAATCTGGTTCTTTAATCAGGAACTTGCTTCCTGACCCAGAGTCTGAGGAGCGACGCCACAAATCTCTCTGAGGGCTGCAGAAACACCAACACACACACAACACACACACAATGAGACACAGTGAAAGAATCCCACACTTTAAAGACTGCTCTGTCCCATGGCATTTTTTTTAACCATTCCTAGTTTTATTCTTCTTCTTTTAAGTGACATTTTTAATTGTTTTTTGAACTAAAATAATCATGTTCATTCTCTGGCACTCAGACCATTTTCTTCTTTTTTAATCCATGTGAAAAAAGAAAAATCAACAAAAGGTTACTTACGTACAAAGGATGGACTGGTCCTCACGATCTGCAGGAAGAAGGAAGGTTTCAGTTAAAGATCATTATTTTGTTTAAAAAAAAATACTAAATTCAACTTTAATTCACAGACTAAAGCCACAGAAATGTGCAAAAATGCAATCACGTCAAACACATCAAATTAGTCTATTGTTTTTGTAGATGTTTATGGCAATCAATTTGCTGCAAAATTTGATCAATTTCTGTTGCACATTTTCTTGGAGGGAAAAAGCTGAGGAAGAAATGAACCAAGCTAGACCTTTTTTTTTATTTCTTTCATAGCATCCTTTCAAATGAAGGAGACCACAAGCACAGATGTTCAATAAGTCCCTCTAAAGCAAAGCCAGTCCTGTCCGATGGAGCAGAGAGCACAATAGCACCGAAATTCCTAAACCACTGAAAGGAGCAGAAGAGGCAAATTCAGGGGCAGACTTACCATTTGGCAAAATTGGGCAATGCCTGGGGGCCCCAAAACACTTTGGAGCCCCCAGGCTGAACACTTAAAAATGTCCAAAAGAATTTCCATGCCTATTATTATTTAAAGTCCCACTACACTTTTGATCTATGGTAAAGGATGCTCGGTGGATTTTTGGATATGATTATATAGTTTTTGAATGCATATTTTCTGAAGAAGCATCAGGAGTTCATAAGAAATTTGCTTCCAAGTTGTGGGCAGGACTGTTGGTGTGGAAATAAGCCTCGGCACCTTTCCCATCATCCCTTCGTTTACGCTCTCTCTGGCTGGCTTGCAGCCCCTCACAACTCCAACCTGGCATTAGAAGAGCGATCCAGTCGTACAGTTTAGATTCAGATACCAGCTCAGATGGGGAAAACAAAGACGTTCATGGATCTATTTGTCGGCAAGTGGATGCATCAGAATGAAGTGGGGTAGGAACCTGCCAATATAAGTCCTGCATTACAGCTACAAGTTTTTTCAAACAGCATTTCCGTCTGCTCCCATTACATAAAAATTAAATTAAAAAATACCTAGAAATGAAGTTTTGAGCTAGATTTAAATGTTTTCTGTTAATTTGTTTTATCTTCTTCGGTAAACTTGATAAGTAAAAACAAAAGATCGTAATTTGTTCCTATAAGGAAGTGGTAAAAAATTAGTACCTTCAATAAAAATCAAAGTTATTTTGACCAAAATGTACATAAAATACATTTCTTTGATAACTAAATGTGATTTCACTCTTTAGATGTTATTCAAAACATTTGTATTCTTGACATTGATGCTGTCTGAAAAAGGTATTCAACGGATGTTTTAACTTATAGGTAAGAGTATATATATTACTACAACTGCTGCAGAGGTTGGGACCCCCAAACTGCTATGTCTGCCCCTGCCTGACCCGCAAGGAAAAAGGTGGTGCTTTTGCTCAACTCATTATCAGCTGGACATCAAAGACTGGGCTCGGATTCTTGCCAAATGGAAAGCAGAATGGCTCGAAAGCAGCAGTGCGTTATCTGGATTTAATTAAAATATGCGCCGCTGCCTCTCCAAAACATTGTTCCAACAATATGTGGAACATCCTGCATCATTAGTTCATGGGAAATCCACCTGCAAATTGAACTCTCTGCTAACACGAGTGGTGTTAAATGTGGTTAAAAGCAATGCAAACAACGACTCAAGCTGATCTACCTGCTGGTTTGAGCTGAGGATGTGAAGAGGCTTCACAGGCAGAACATTCAGTTCATCTGATGACAGCTTCAGGGTCTCACAGAAGCAGCTCGAGCAAAGTGATTGATAATATAGAGAACCGTCAGCCAGAATTTAAATGTAAACACTCAAATGTTCCACATCACTTCTTTTATTTCTTGTGAATGCAAGGAGTGACGTGAAATTCTTCTCCAAGCTGCAGAGAAGATTAATCCATCGCCCACACAAACACAAATCTCTCCGCTTTTTGACGAGCTAAACAATATTTACACAATGGAGCAGTAATGGTAAACACCTATTTCCTGTGTACAATCTGAAGTCAGAAAAGCCGTACCATTGAGACCATGATCCAAAGAGAAACAATGTTTTTATCTTTTTATAAGCCTTGTATAGACGAACTTCAAGAGACAGGATTCAAATTTGTTAATGTGGCCTCTGTTACAGACAATTGAAATGGATGAAATACACTAACCTGCTCATAAAACCCTCATTTATCTATAAATACTATGAAAGATAAACATGACACACAATTCGCATTTCTACAGATTCACAAACACATTTTTAGTGGCTCTGAAAGTGTGAGCTAAGGATATTTAGAGATTCAAATCACAGATAATGCTCTCTCTTCCCTGAATTTTAACTCTTGGAATCAGTTCTCTGATGGATCTATGACACAAGTTACACATTTAGCTCACTAAATACTTCAGAATAAAAACATAGATTATCAGAAACAATTTGGAATCTTTTCAGAGCCTTTTATAGAATATTTGTACATATATGTACTGTGTCAATGTGGGAGCTGGGTCTGGGTACTAAAACATGATTTCGTTGCTGTTTACTGTCTCCAAACATCCCATCTGAACTACACAGCAAGCAAAGTACTTCAGACCTACACAGAACCAAAAAAGGGCAACAAGAGGGGTCATTTGAATAAAGAAGGAGAACTTTCTGTAACAGGAAATGCTTTACTGCCCTCCGCCCATCTCTCAATCATCTCTCAGTCCAGATGTCAACTCCGCTGAGAGAACATCCTCATGTCAACACCGAATCCAGCAAGCAAAACTCCCTGAAAACTCAAGAGACAGAGTCTATGGGAAATGAGCTGCGGGGAGATTACAGCGTTTCCGTTTCAGTTTTAAACTGTGAGCACAAGTGTCACACTCTTTGACTGCCCGTGAAATACAATGGGCCTCCGCAATATTGCAGTTCAAATTTTTTTTTATGCAATTGTGCATGTTTTTTTTTTGTTTTGTTTGACTGACGGCTGTAGACAATCGTCAATATATCTCCATGCCGTGTCTACCAAGCAGAATGTGTTCATCTAGCTACTTTCACAATAACCTTTGATCCGAAGCAGATCTATGTTGTCATTCTATAATACCGGACTTACTTTTCTATGAAGGTTTAACTTTGAGAGTTCACGACATGTTCATGTCTGAGAAAAGTGCATGAAATTATATAGTGAAGAGTTTTACAAATTTGTAATTATATTAAAACTAAAAAAAAAATGACTAGATTGTGGATTTTGTCCATTGCAATGTATTTTCAGAAAGTAACTTTACTATAATTGCATGGCCTTCTGACAGACTGGGGATCTGTCCAAGGTGTACCCTGCCTTTGCTCAACAGTAGCTGGGATGGGATCCAGCAACCCCATGACCCTGAAGGGGATTTAGTGGGTTCAGAAGATGAATGAGGGCCCAGTGTACTCTGCTTGCTCCAACAAAAATACGAAGGCTATGTTCAAATTCCCATTCTAAATCCCTAACTCAGGGGCGGGCAAACATAGACCCGGGGGGTATATGAGGCCCCTGGGTCATAGAGACCATTTAATATGACCTGCCAAATTGAAATTAAGGATATTGATAATCCATATTGATGTTTTAAATATCCCTTTAAATTTGGTGTCTCTTCTTAGAATAGAGGCGTCCTCTAGGGCCGGTATCCTGCATGTTTTCCAACCAACCAGTCATTAAAGCTCCTTATTGGCCAAACACCCCTGATCCAGGAAAACAGCAGCAGATAAGGCAGGGTTTCTGGAGAACCAGCAGGAGGCCGGCCCTCACCCTTGCCTTAGATAGTGTACCACAAAAAAACTGACCCATGTTTAGGTGCAGAAAGTTATTTTGCATTCATGTTTGTGTTGAAAGATTTTTTGTTTTTCTCAAATTCCTGTGTGTGTTTCGGAGTCAGTCAGTCATTTTTCTGATCATTCCAACACAGCAAACGCAGCATTTTTCCATAATGTGTGTTTTTTCCCTGAAAGGAATCAACCAATCGACCCCAAAAAATAGGAAAGGTCTCTTACCAAAACACTTCAAGAATCTGATCTGTTTTAGAGACCTTTGTGGCCCACAAATCAAAAAGTTTGCCCACCCCCGTTCTAACTACCAAAAAAAAAATGATATAGTGTGGGACTATCTAGTGCCCGGATTTTAAAATCAAGTCAGACTCCATGCTTACTACTTTTTTTTTTAAACCCCAGAAATGACGTCACAAATTTCACAAAGTGAAAATTGAATCATTACAAACATTTCAGAATGTCTATTTATGAATCCACCAAGTTCTGATGGTGAAAATGTGGATTTTTTTTTAAAGTTACATTTAAACACATTTTTTTTTGTGCAAAAATTGACCGCAATGCATTGTGGTCTATCCCATATAATAAGCATTGATGCACTCTAGTTTTTTGCAAAGATTTCTGGGAAATTTCTAGGGCACTCAATGTTGGATCTGTAGATTTGGACAGCACTACAAAATGGTGAACGCACTATAATACACTATAGTGAGTAGTGAAGGAATTCAGACATACAGTAGCCAGAGACTCAACCCTTCATTTGGGACAGAACAGCAACTGTGTGATAAAACACAAGAGCTTGACATCAGTAGTCAATTTCTGGTGTTTATTAACCACTTTGTCAACACAAAAGAGCTAAAAGGTGCATTCATCACAGAGACAAAGAACTGCTGACCACCCTGATCTCAAGTCTCTCAGCAAACAGTTAAGATTGACTTGAACCAGCAGAAAAACAGCATTTGGAGTGTTGCCTCACATGTCAAAAATGATAAAAAGTTTCTCTCGGGAGGGAAGGCTCTACCTTGCATCATGTTTCTGTAGGCATTGTCAGTGATGGAGTAGATGTGAGGAGGAACTTCATGCCGTTTCTTCCCCTTGTACATTTCAATGATCTTCTCTGAGTAGATGGGCAGCATTTTGTAAGGGTTCACCACCACGCAGAAGAGGCCAGAGTACGTCTTTGAAAAGAGAATTCACAGAATCAGTTGAATCATTTAGAGAAAAAGACAATGTTGCTTTTGTGGCCCTCTCACATAAATAAGCCCAGAGAAGTATCTCTCGCGGAGGTTGTGAAGCACGGAGGCCTCGTTCAAGCAGGTGAGCTCCGCCATGTCCTCCACTTTGCTAAACTTGGGCGGGTTCATCTTCTGGATGTCATCCTTGTTGACTGTGATCTTCTTGCCGTTGTCGGCCAGCTCCACCAGCACTTCTTCACCGTGCTCCTCTTTGACGCTGGCTGCCTCAAAGCCGTGCTTCTCCGACGGGACCCACACCAGCTTCTTAGCCGCCCAGTCGGCCTGAGCCATGGGACTGTTCAGGAAGTCTTTGTCAACGAAGAGGAACTTCTCGTCCTCACTCGGGGCCTTCTTGGACATCTTGGCTTGAGGGGGGAAGCCAGCTGTTGATGAGAACAAAAGAATGTGATGTTACAGAACCCAAGTGGCAGAAACTAAAAAGTTTAAGGCAAAGTTGAGGATATTTGTGTAGATCAGGGGTCTGAAACCTGAGGCCCTGGAGTCACATGCGGCACTTTTACACCTCCACTGTGGCTCTCTGGCTAAAGATAAGTAAAATAATAGTAATTTTTTAAAGTAAAGGTTGCTAACTTTTAATTTATTTTAGTTAAGTTTATGGTTTCCTCCAGATGATTACAAATACTAGACAAAACTTTGGTAAAAAAAGATCTTTTTTGATTGTCAAATTTATTTTATGACTTTAAACTACATTTTATCTTATGCTGTGTAATATTACTTAGTAGCTTAGTAGCTGTTATTTGGCTAAAATATATTGATTTGTGTATTCTTTAAATATTTTTTCTAATTTATCATTAACCGATCAAGTTTATGCTCCAGTTAACAGCAGTAGTAAGTAGGAAAAACGATATAACGGTATAACAAGAAAATATTATTTTGGTCTTGTGTCGGAAAGTCTTTTATTTTAAAAATAAAGTCATATGAGATTCTGTCAAAAGTAAAAAAAAATGTTGAGAAAATACGAAGCTATCTTAATATTTATGTATTTATTCGCACCCAAAAATAAATATAATATAATTCATATTTATTATAAAAAATGACAATGTAATGATACAAAGTTGTATAAGATTTTGCTAAAAAAAAAAAAAAAAGGCTTTGCAGGTCCAATTAGGTTTTATCAGTACCTAACAAGCCCATATGGCTCTTTTACTGGCAAGGTTATAGACCCCTGATGTAGAACTTGGTGACAGAGAACCAGCTCAGTGGCCTTGTGGTACAGTGTCCACCCTGAGACTGGAAGTTCAAATCCAAACTGAGTCATACCAAAGACTAAAAATGGGACCCAGTGCCTCCCTGCTTGACACTCAGCATTAAGAGGTTGGATCGGGAGTTAAACCACCAAATGGTTCCTGAGCGCAGCTGTGTCTGCAGCTCACCACTCCCACGGGAGATGGGTCAAATGCGGAAAACAATTTCACACACCTAGCTGCGTGACAACTAATGATTTTAACTTAATCCAATGGATCCCACAAGTGTCCTGATCTCTACACTGACAATCTGTTTGGGTTAGAGGAAGACACTGGCGACAACGACAACGCGAGGAAGTCGTCTCTGGTGTGGTGCTTCAGCTTAAAGAGTTAACATGTTTCTTCCATCAAGAGGCTCCAGAGGGCAGCCATTCTCACAGACCTTCAGCCCCCTCTCGACCTTACACTTTCACACAAGCCACAAGGGAAGTGCTCAAGCAGCAGCACCCCCTCCCCGGAGCAGAAATGAAGACCGATGCTGGGAAATGGATTCCAGTGAGTTATTCTGTCAGCAGCTATTTTTCTGAAATAACCCCAAACCATTCATACTCTGTTTACTCATAATCAATTACTGAGCTTAATTGACTCCAGTTTATTATTTTTTTTTGCATCTCCCTGCCTCCATCTCCCCCCTCTTCAAGTCTCCTGCTGGAGGCTTTGGTCTCGTGCTGCGATGACCATATATGGGCTCCTTCTTTGGAGCGCAACTCTTTTTCTGCAGACCTAAACAGCAAGGCAAGAGCAGTCCCAAACAAAGCCCATATAGGGAATAGTATGTCTCCTGCCTGCTCTGTCGTTTACTCCAAAATGATAACAGCAAGGCCGAAGCCATGAGGGGGCTTGGGCTTTAACTGGCCCCTGGCTGTGTTCATTTTTAAAAATGCAACAGTGCACCAGGTCCAAACCATGTCTGGGAAGAGGGGCATACAGTCAGAAGACATGTAAATAAGTGCAAAAACTTTGTTTACACTTGACTCTTTAGGAGTGCAGGAACCTACAGGCAAACATTTCCAAGATGCAAAAAAGGAAAAACCAAAACAAAGTTTTTTTTTTCTTTTAACACCGGAGCTCCAGTGTTTATGTTCACGGATCTTCTGTAACTTTTCAACCGTTAACACGATAAATGTAATTCCAGCAGATTTTGAAGGACAAAAGCGGCGAATTACATGGATCGTGTTCATGGTTGAAAAGTTACAGTATGTTAAAGATTCACCAGCGACGCCACAGGTGTTAAAGAGTTAAATAAGGAAAAAAGTATTTTTTACTCCTTTAAATTGGTTAAAACTACACAGTTATCTGTAGTTAGATGGACCCTCAATGACTACTCAAAAATGTATAAGAATCAAACCTCTCCACTTTTTCCATATTCAGAGAATCAAGAAAACTTGAGATTTTTCGAAGTTTAAAAAACAATTAAATACGAAAGTCAAGACCCTCCCAGAGAAAACTGAGTTTTTGTCAAATCCAGTACAGATCAAAGCTCCTTTTCCCTGCCCCTCCCTCCATGCTGGACTGAGATCACACCGGCCCTCCTCATCATCACCCTTTAGGAGTGATGATGGAGAAGCTCGCTGCCCCACTGTCTGCTGTGACAACATGTTTCAGCTCCATCACTGCGACCCGACACGGACCGAATGAAACATGAAGGCAAACTCCCAAACAAATGAGAAGCAGGGCAGATCACCCCCCTCATGAAAAAAACTCTCATTATCACCTAAAGAAAAACACTGGAGCCTCAACTTCTGCATGACCCAGAACAAAGTCAATGATACATCCTGTTTCGTGGATTTTTGCGCTGTTTAGAAAGAAAACAAACAAAACAAAAAAAATGAATAACTGTTCATGTGTCAAAAACAATAAAGTTGGGGATTTTTCTCCTCACTATCTATAGTTGAGTGAATTTGACCAAACAAACATTCATTTCCTCTCTGAGATTATTTTGCTTTTCTTCTCACAGAAAGGCTTCTTCGTCTTCGTTTACGTGCGTCAATCATTTAAGAAGAATCAAAAATAAGAATAATAACTGCAAAAAGAAAAAAAAAGTTAGAGAAAATTTTGAGAAACCAGCTCAACATAGAAACATTTTTGGGGCCTTGCAGTCTCCTGATGGTTTTTTTTTTACCATACATCACAGTCATGCAGCCTTATGCAACCATATTTGGAAAACAGGAAACCCCACAGTCAGAAGTTCACTTTAAATTAAACTGAACTACTTTCTCACATTATTCTGTCTACTTTACAGTAGATCAATTAACCACAATCTGACACAAACTTTACATTTTACTGTGACAAGATCTTCAAGAAGAGCAGAGAATTTTTTCACACAATGAATTGTAGTAACTTAAATAGATATATTTTTAGGAACTTTATAGATGACAAAATAAAGTATTTGTACTTTCTAAACTATAGCTTAATGACAACATTTCACGAGCGCCTTTAGGCCCGCACAGGTGAGCGGACAGGTGCAGCTGACAGGTGAGCGACTGCAGTTCAAAGTCAGGTGTACTCACATAACCTGCAGGAATCAGGAGCCGGAGGAGTTTGGAGGACAGCTGGAGTTTGGAGGCGGCTTTAAAGAGGATACTCCACAAGAAAACAGTCCGAATGACCCCAGTGCATTTAAAGGCTGCACCATTTAAGACACGAGCTGTGCCGCGAGGGTGGAGCCACGAGCCCCCCCCGGTGCCGCCCACCCCCTGGAAGCGACGTGGAGAGGAGGCAGAGGGGCCCAAAGGGGACCCAAGGGGAGCCCTGACGAGCTTCTTATAAAACTGTACAAGACAAACACCAGACTGAAGATCCAAACTTTTAACAATAAATCCTGAAAGTGATAAAAGTATTTTTTAATAAATGCTTTGAGGACTGGACTGAATGATTCTTCCCCCTCATGTAACAAACAGGAAGTTCCTGCTTCCAACAAGCTGGAATCTCAAAAATAAATAATATTTTAATAAATGAATAATATTTTTGAATATTGAATAATATTTTTTCAATAATAATTGAAAAAATAAACAGCTATTACTGAGTCATTTTATTTGTAAGAATAACCGTTTGAGCTCTGGGGCCTTTTTTTTTTTAAATAAAACATGTTCTTGATCATCCTGGTTTTAAATGATTTTTTTTGGGGCAGTACAAAAGTTAATTACTGGCTAATTAGATGCATTAAAAGGGTCATACCATGAAAAACAAACTATATGAGCTTTTAAGTGTGTTATAAGTTAATTGGCTACTCAAAATTGTCCCTAGGTGTGAACGGGTGTATGATGAGGCCCTGCAACAGACTGGTGGCCTGTCCAGGCTAAACCCTACCTTCGCCCATCAGCGGTCAGGTTAGGCTCCAGCACCCCCTTGACCCTGAAAGGGACAAATGCCAAAGAAGATTAATGAAATTGTATTATACTGTTCCTTCCTGATTATAAAGAACCAAAGTGGTATTTTGATCCGTTTTTTTTTTTTTTTTAGGTTTTTAAAGTTAATTTGGCATTTATTGTTTGTTAAATTTTGGTAGAAATCATAAACAGCAGCCAATAAATATATAAACAAATAAAGAGAGAAAACTGAGGCAAAATTTATTCATGTGCGTTGTCCAGGACTTTTAAAGCAACTTTTCATTAAAGGTACTAATTTTTTTAAATTTTGTAATAAATAATTTGTCATTTTCAGAATTTAGCGCAGAAAAAAAGGGTAAAAGGTGCAGGCCTGCCTCAGTCGAGGATTCAAATCTAGCTTAACTGCTGACTCCACTTGGCTTTTTAGAAAAAGGTCTCATCACTGCTAAATACTCAAATGGTCAGGTGCTGTGTATCAGACCCCCAATAACACAAAGAAGATACTCATGTTTTTGACTCAAGCACAGTTCATACTCAGCATCTTCCATCTTGTCCGCCTGCTCTTTTAACATTCTTCATGATGATGGTCCAAAATGTCTTAAATGTCTGTGTACTAATACAAGTTTCATGATTAGTCTAGAGCATATCCAGTATCACTTTATTACGTCATCATCTAATCAGCCATGTCTCATGGTACCTACTTTTTCGAGTTTCTTCTGTTGTTTTTTAACTTTAATTTTGATTCTGGAAATTACTTTTGTTTTCTGAAATGATTCATTTTTTATTTAATTTCAGTTTTTTTTTGTTATTGTGTTTTTATTTCTAACATATAAATCTTTTAATTGTCAATGTGATCTTTATGTTTTTGCTTTGAGTGATTTGTTGTGATAGGCACTTGAGGGAGTCTGAGCTTAAAGAGTATCTGACTGAAATATTTGGTCTGATGTAAGTAGAATATTTGGTAAGTAAAAATTATCCTGGGCTTGTTGAAAGATTTGTCCTCCCCGTATCTGCACCTAAACTGAAAGTGAGTCCTGGTAAAAAAAAATCAAGAACAGGTTTGAAATCAACAATCTTTATTACACTGTCCAGTCTTTAAACCCATCAATGGTTTGTTCATGCATCCCATAGTATATCTAGATGATATCATGTGTTCCCTCTCCTCATAAGGCGAACCAGCTGAGCACAGAGCAGGACTTCCCTTTTACTGTAAACTGTCTGGAGAGTTTCCCTCAAAAACAAATCCCATCATTCACATCAGGAATCATGCAGATCCCACTCATGTGTCCTTTCCTTGCTCACATCACATTTCACTGTCCAAACAGTCATCCCCCCCCCCTCCGTCGCTTTCCCGCTGCATCCCTTCTGTTTCCATTGGAACTTCCTATATAAGGACACTGTTCTATTAGCTGCAGTAAATCATGGCTCTGGGTGAAAGTTGCAGTCTGCGCTGTGCCAGAAGCAGAACCCTGCATTAGTGTGTGGATGTGTGAAGCTTAATGGACTTGGAGGAGCATCGTGGAGTGCCTTTAGAGTCCTGTGCCAACACCATTGGGGATGTGAGAGAGAGAGAGACAGACAAACAGACAGCCTGGAAACCTCAGCAGAGACAGGATGGGAGACGGACAGAGGGAGGGATGAGGAGAACAGGGAGGCTGCAGTGCGTGCCATATAAGGAGAGTGGCTTCTGTATGGAATCCCAGCAGCTTTCTGTGTAACTTTAGTGCATCAACGCCAGGCCCCAGTGACTAAATATGGTGCAACAGCAATGTTTAAACATAGTTGCTTCCCTGGGGACAGTCCTGACCATTACGCTACAGCGAGTTGTGGAGGATCAGTAGATTACCTGAGTTAGATGGGGAAAGATTCACCTTTTAGGACCATTCTGTAATTGAAAAGGGGCAATATTTCTTAAATTTCTCTTTATATTGGGGGGAATAGTGATCAGTAAGATTAGGAACCAAGAGGACTTCTGGCAAACTGAGCATTTCCTCAGCTCACTGGAGATTTCTTTATGCAACCTTTAATAGGTAAATTTCTCAATGACAACAACCCAGTACGAGCCTCAAAGTCTCACTTTACTTTAAAAAAAATGATACACTGATTTTTATATTATGCTGTCGTTACTACAGAGATAAATATAAATAAACAATTTTTTTTGTCATAGACAAAATGTAAACATGAAGATAAAACTGTTTTTTTTTAAATAGTTCATAACTTTTTACTTCAGTTCACATGAATTCCTAAGGTAGTGTGATGTCAGCAGAGAAAAAAAAAATATTAAAAATAAAAACAGTTTGTGGTCAAACTCAGCCAGAAATGTATAAATCTAACTAAATAAAAATCAAATCAGAGCTAATTGAGCGACCCTTTTTGAAACACAGGGCACACTTAAAATCTTACCCTTTTCGAGCTGGAAATATAAATGTACAGGTAAAAAAAAAAAAAAAAAAAGTGCATTATTGACATACAAGTGTTGAAATGTACAGTATCTCAAAAATTGAGTACACCCCTCACTTTTGTTGCCAGGAGTTTGGCTTTTGAAAATTCATTTTGGCAGTGTCGTCCTATAAAAAGATACAAATAAATATCTGCTAAAATTTAAGGGGGGGTACTCAATTTTGTAAGATACTCTATATGTTTGTATTAACAAATAGAATACAGTGGTTAAATGGGTGTCTTGTATGGTTGTAAGTAAGTATATTTTTGTGCCCAAAAAAAAAGAAATATCCTTGATTTTGTTCAAACATAGAAAATAGGCCTGATGATCCGGTGTTCCTCTGTATCAGTTGTGCTGAGTGACATCTAACGGATTTTCAGTGGTAAACGCCACACAAAAATCTGTCAAAACGATTTAGTTTGACTTGTTATATGAGATGAATAAAGCTTGAGCTTAAAGCTTAAAGAGAATAAAGCTTACTTCACTACTTCTTTTACAGTTAGGTTTTAAAATAAAATAGAAAACATGTTTCTTTTCTTGAACTACACTGTAAAAGTGAAACATTGGATTAATCAACAAAACTACAATTTGTTGCATTTATTCATTTTTTGTTTTTACCTAATTACTTTCTGAATTAAGTAAGCCATTAACTGAACATTTTATTTTAATCAAAACTAAAACACTTAAATAAAGCAAACTACAGAACTTTTGTAAACTGATCCAATGTTTCACTTTTTACAGTGTAGAGAGCCACAATGGAGTGGTAAAAAAGAGCCATATTCGATTCTAGCTTGAGATGGAAAAAAAAGTGTCTCCTCAGGGAGATTTAAAGTAAAAATGAAGCTCGGAGTCCATGTTCAGTAGGAAATATCAGGACTATTTATAGGTAGGCCAAGTTTACTTGTTACTTTGGACGTACAGTACACCCTCCTGCTACACCAGTCGCAGCAAAAATACAAACTAAGATTCTATTGTTGTTTAGAAGGTTCCGTGTGTGTGAATGTATGGGTTAAATTAGATTAGATCAGAAAGGGTTTATTTCAAGCAATCAAGAAAAAAATAATTAGTGCGTAATACAATCAATCAACAGAAGTTTACATCCACAAAAACATGTCAAACACAGGATAACTAGACATTAAAAGATAGATTGGCTGCAAGGTAGTTTAAGAGAGAAGATTAAGACAATATTTAAAAAAGAAATTGCAAAATTCCTATTTTTACATATCCAAAGATGGTCATTAATTAGAAAGAAGAAATGTTCATGTTTGACTCTTATGGACGGATTTGAAGCCAGAAGAACACATCAATAATCCCAGCCGCAGAGGTTGATGTTTATCCAGCTGCTTCTTCTTCTGCATTAAATGTACAAACTGGTCTTCAGTTATCAGAAAACTAAGCAATTATTTTAGTTGAATAAAACCTTAAGAAATTTAAATAATCAGTCACACGTCCCTTTCATTTACTATCTATGGACAAGTTCCAAAACAATATGTCAACTGAGGTGGACAGTTCTTATTTGTGTGCTAATAAAATGTATAAGTTTTCAGGAATTGAGAACAATAAAGTAAACATAAGAGGGAAGAAACTTTGGAATCTCTTCTAAAATGTTTAATGTTCAAGCTAAAGAACACGAAAGCAGAAATTTTCTGTTTTAAAGTACATAACTGATGTTTTGTGTGAAATAGGATCAGATAATTGCAGGACATTTTGGTAAAAAAAATTGTTGTGATAAATCTGCTTCATAATCAAAATAAATCTATTATAAAAACTGTAAATACATAGAAAGATATAGATGAGTAAAATTGACATTTTTAATTAAGTAAGAGACTTACCAGATTTTATACAGATATTGAAGTCTGAATTAGTCTAAATGTGGTAACACCGCCACCAAGAGGCGAAGAAAGAAAACAGCAATAAAACTGGCTCAGCGTTTGGCACCAAAGTTTATTCTCAACATCTCAAAGGTAAGGATAAAATCTATAAAAAAAATGTTTAAAAGTCTAAGAGCAACAGAGATTAAAACCAGCAACATAAGATTTACCCGTAAGATAAAACAATAAATGACAACATTCAATATTTTACACAAGGACTTTTAAAACCCTTGAATGCATCAGCTGCAATGTCTCTGGGATGTGAACATGAACTTAAAGCCAGAGCTTCCTATAACCAGTATTCACTGAGGCGGTCCTGGAGGTGGTTTTACAGAAGCTCCTCCCTGGAGAAACACCCTTCCTCTGTCATCACCGCTGTTCATGAAGTGAGACACCAGGCCATACAGAAGAGGTCTGCACACAAAGAAGAGCAAATGAAACATTTGATTAAACATCTTTTCACATGTTCTTACATTCATAGATGGGCGGGGAGTGAGTTGATAGGATGAGTTCTGCTTTAAGAAACAGAAAATGTTAAAAATCATGAATGAGTTCAAGCTCAAATGATGGAAATTCAGCCAAAAAGATTTTCAGGTTTGAGTTTGTAGGAGCGGTAACGTCCGTCTGAGAAGCCACTGGCAGGTTTACCTGAAGAAACTCTACTTTATTTAAAAAAAAAAAAAGTTATATATTTTTTCACGAGGTAAGATGATTATAAAGAAGGGGAAAATTCATGCAGATCCACCTTAGAAAGATATTTTTAATCTTAATTTTAACCTTAAATTCTTCCAAAAACACAAATTTCACAGTAGTAAGTCTTTAAGAAACTAGTCAGATAAAATGACCCACAGGATTAAAGGTTAGATCGAATGGCGAAAGGTTCCTGAGCTCGGCTTCCTCAGGAAGGTACCTGACTCAGAGGGCACATTTCACACACTGCAACCTTAAAAAGGTTATGCAGACTGTTTTTGAAAAGCACAAACACAGATTTACAGACTTACACAGACTTGGAGCTCGCATCCTGTGACACCTTCAGCTCGTCTGCCAGAAACTGTCTGTCCAATTGAGCTTCAGGTAGCCCAGACTCTAATGAGACAGACGTGGTTAGAAAACAATTCTCTCAGGACAGGGCTAGAACATTTTATGTGAGGGGGAAGAAGACTTTGGAAGGGTGGCAGCAGAAGGGAAGG
Source organism: Oryzias javanicus (assembly GCA_003999625.1). Classification (NCBI taxonomy): domain Eukaryota; kingdom Metazoa; phylum Chordata; class Actinopteri; order Beloniformes; family Adrianichthyidae; genus Oryzias; species Oryzias javanicus. The sequence goes on from CM012437.1 coordinate 6,726,672, forward strand.
GCATTACAAATGAAAAGATCAAAAACAGTGTTATTATTGACGAGTTGTGAGTGGGTGTTCGAAAAAAATAAGGACTTCCTCTTGACATAGAAAAAGGACAAAGCCTTGATTTTGGCTAAGTTCAGGGTGCTGATGGCTAAGCTCAAGCACATTTCACAGTACATGGGTGTAGCAATTCATTTGAGGAGCTCAAAATTTCATTTCAGTGTTCCTTTTGTTATTTTTGTACAGTTTAAAAAAGTTATATTGATGTTTCTTAACCTTTGTCTATAATTATACTAGTATTTAATCAAAAATTGGGGTTTGTGGGGGAGGATATTTGCTTGCTCCGCCCCTGAGTTCACTTTAAGACACTGGAACACAAATCAGTCCCCCTTAAACAAAACTCTGCCTCCTGATGTTAGCTAAGTGACCATGACAGCGTTTCAGCTCACCTGCTGTGAGAACGGAGGCGGTGTGCCTGTACCTGTTGAACACCAGGTACTCCCGGATGAGCTCGTTGATGATCAGGTTTTCATGGGACAGCGCCGGTTGAGATTCGCGCTGCTCATCCAGGGCACTGAACACTTCCGCTCGCATGCGCGCCCTTAGTTCGGGCAGAACGCCGCGAGCCTCTAGAGTCTCCCTGACGGCTGAAACAATCATTCCGTCAGGCTGGTCTGACCAATGACTGCATAAGAGAACTGGACTGGGTGAGTCTGCCATCACCCTTACTTCAGGTTCCAGCAAAATGAAGTCAATTCATTCGCCATTTTTTGGAATATGGACGCCACCATTTGGAGCCAAAAGTGAGCAGTGATTGATTCAAACAGATCTGAGTTTCTATGACGCCAATCAGAAGTGAGCTTGTTGGGAGTCAAAAACCCTCCCACTTTGAAGCAATACATATTTGAAACATTCAAGGTGCATTGAGACATCTGATTGGCCAGTTTATAACTTGATTGAAAAGCCATTAAAAAAAAAAGGATGAAAAAGAAAAAAACGGTTATTAAGGAAATTCTTTAAAGAAAAGTTATCAAATGCAAGAATGGTTATTCTGACAAAATAATGTAATAGCTGTTTATTTATTGCTTGGAACATCAAAGGGGAGGAGTCACTCAGTCCAATTCTCTTATACAGTCAATGGGTCTGACCCATATATATCCATATAACTTTTACATAACAAAGATTCAAGCTTGCTTTCAAAAATAAAAGCTACACAAACGGTCAGACAACAACAGCTAAGCTAAAGAAGAGGAGGCTCGAGCAGAACCTCCTTCGGTTATTCCTGCATTTAACATTCATCTCTACGTGTACTCGCTCCACTGGACTTCCTCAAAGCCTCGAGGTAAACGACCAAACACGACTTCTAGGTGGCAATAAAAACTTTATTTAAACTGCTAAGTATAAGTGCAGCTCACTGTCAACACCAATAAAGAGAAAAAAACACGCAAGCAATAAAAACAGAAAAACTAATTGTATTCTTATTAATGAACTTTAATGAATCTCCAAAAAGAAAGTCAAATGATTTTAATTAACTTGAGGAGCAAACACCCATGTTACACCGCTTCTTATGTTACTTCTTAATAAGACATGAAAAGACAAAGTTTTCTTGATTACATTCATGGTTTTAGAAAAGTTGTATTGTTGCTACGAACTTTGTGTTTTCACTTTGGTAAAAACTAAAAGATAAAATTGGATTAAAGTTTGAAACTCACCGCTTTTCAGCTCCGTGATCGTCGCCATTGTTCCGGATGTAAACAAACCAAACCTGTTCAGGCCTGCTGACTTCCGCCATCTACTGGTGGAGTGTAGTCACTGCAACTGAGGACCGTCACAGCCTTTATTTATTTATTTTTTTAACTGTACGATTGAAGATAATAGAAAATGGCTTCATTACATAAAAAAAAAGAAATTCAATAAAATGTAATTGCACCCAGTATGAACAAATACAGATTAAAAGATAATGGTAAAACAGATAATGGTAAAACAAAACCATCTCGATTTCATTCACTTAAGACTTGCTTTTTAATAGATAATTTGATGGTTAATTGAACTCGCAATATAGTTTGTCAGGAAAGACAAACAGGTTTAATCCACATATTTTGCTAAAAATGTAGTTTGGAACACAATACCAGAACAGTTGGGAATAATATTGAAATCTCTCATATTTTCCTTAGTTCTTTAAAGTTCTCCTTCCATCGTTCCACTACACTTGCGAAACCTGTCATCACTATTCCATCCCTGTACTTGATCATCCTAACCTGCTGCTCATCCTTCTATGTCTGCTTTTCCTGTACAGATCCACCCTTTTTGTCCAACCTGTCATATAAATCGTCCTACACCCTTCAACCACTGTAGTTTTCCACATCATAATAATAAAAAGGGAACATTATTAGAACTTTCTACCACGCTGTGTGGTCACGTCTTTGCTAAATTCAAACTGTTTCCTCACATTGGACTGTAATGATGGTTGATGGTTTTTGCTGCATCATGTGTATTGTCCGCTTTGATTGACCTTCCTTGGTTGTTTTTAAGATACAGTAAAATAAACCATGTTTAATCCAAATGGTATTTTCCAAGTTCAATTGTAAATTTATTTAATTTTCATACGATTATTTAAATGGTATTAGTTCATTTGATTTTGATAACAACTTGCTGCAGACATATCAATCTGGTTGGATTGTAGGATTCAAAATTGATTAATCAATTAATTAATTAATCACCCCCCACTGACAACATCATACCTTTAATTTCCAGCTTCAGACTCATCACCCTATCTGACTCTCTTTTTCACCTTCAGAACAATTTTAGGAAACACCTTTGGGATCTCTTCTCCTTTGTTCCCCATTCCATCCAAGTCATGATAAAACAGCTTGAATATGCTCTTAATCCGTAGTCATATTTCAGTAATTATCCTTTTTTTTTTAAAAGCAATTTTCTTCTTTTAACACTCTGTTTTGTTTCATGTCACTTTTTATTCTGAGTACTTTCCATTGACTGTATATAGAGAACTGAACTGAGTAACCAATCCCCCCTCGCAGTCTAAACAGGAAGTCTCCACTGGCTCCAGGGAGCCAAAATCCCATAAACTTGTACAGAGAAATGAACAGCTATCAGTCAATATTTGTCAGAACAATTCTTGTTCTGATCGCAAGTTATTCAAGTTATAAACTGACCAATCAGATGCCTCAGTAAAAGCATATGTTGCCCGCTGGCCCCACTTCAAATGTTTGATTGACAGATTCTCCTGAGTTGCTTTTAGTAGAAGGGGAAGGGTCTTCTAACAAGTTTACCCAGAATTCACCTTAAAAAAGGGACTCGGGAATTTCTCTCTTAGAATGCAGATGGACACATTCTATAGGACATGGTCCAAGTAGACGGAGAATGTTAAGCCAACCGTTACAGATATTATTTAGAATGAAAACATATGAGAGTTGATCTAGAAGTCTATGTGAATAACAAGACTGATGGAGGTAATTGATCTACCCCGCAAGCCGCAGAGTTATAATGTTTTTCTAAAAATGTTAAAGACAGAAAAGCAACTCTTTGTATTCAACTTGTTGAACAGTTATACAGTTTCTAAATGTTTCCCCAATAAAACTTTAATAAAAAATAAAATAAACATGACTTGGACCAATCACTTTCGTCTGGCTCCAACATTGCAACGTCAGTATCGTAGAAAAATGGCTTCATTTCGCTGGAGCCGGAAGTGACGCATTTTCTATGGGGGACGTCACACTTAATCAGTCCAGTTCTCTATTCACAGTTAATTGTACCTTCTCGTGATTGGTATTCCTTTTTTTAAGTTCGGAGACCAGATTAATATGTTAAAAGCCACAAACTAAGATGCACATTTGTTTAAATACATTATCATTGATTGAAATAAATAAAAATCTGTAATCTGAGTCTGCATTTTGATACATAAATCTTTTATTATCCAGCATAATGTATGACACTTACAGTACACAATACTAAAAGATCAATGAAAATGATCAAGCCTGTTACAAAAGTATAAATACAATGTAGTCCTCTTTATTTTAAGGACACATAATGCATTTTGTCATTTGACATAAATAAACACTTCGGTTTTCTTACAATATATTGTCTAAACCAGTAAGACAAAAACACGAAAGGCCTCCTCTCTCTGGGCTGTTTTTTGACTCAAGAGCAAAGCTTCATGTGAACTATCTACAGACTGTCATGTCAGCACCATAAGAACAATACTGATTTCCTCCTCTCTGGGTATGGCCTGAGTTCGAGCGCCGCATGCACAGAGACAGTCCCATGGAGCATAATCACCATTGTTTCAAGAGGCATTCTCTTCATTCAAGGCGGTTTTTACAACCGGTGTCAGGTTAAAGCTAACCAGCGAGTTCTCCGTTGGCTTTTTTTTAATGTGTTTACTTAGACAGAAATAAACAACAGCCACAGCATAGTTGGACGATTGCTTATGCCTTGGCTCACTTCAGTGTTTTCCTCTCTCTCTACCTGACTTTTAAAAATGGCCTCAAGCTCAGATTTGGAAGGTTGTAAAACCTCAACTCTGCCTGCTTTCGCCAGCATAAACCTTCTGAAGGTTACTGTGTCAGAACATTTCCTGTCCCAATTTTTGGGAAAGGAACATAAAATAGATATAAACTTCTGTCAGTTTGCAAAAAAAAGAAAAAACAAAAGAAAGTGCCCCGTCTTTTGGTATTGGTTACAAAATGAGAGTAAACATCAAAAGTCCAAGCCTGAGAAAACATCAAAAACACATCATGTGCTTTATAAACACTTAAAAAACTAAAAAAATAATATAGCTTTCATTCTTAAGAGGGAAATCATCAAGATTTATGGTACCTTCTCATTCCAGACTTTGGCTTTAAGGCTAACTTGTTCCATCACTCTATGTGTAATATTTATAGCTGAGAGTTCCTCATTGGAGATTATCACAAGTCTCTCCCCAGCTTTGGACAAGACTGCCTTGTGTTTTACAAACCAACAAATACCGGGTAGACTGCTGCAGCAGCTGCTTTTGAGATTAAACGACAATAACCCCACAGAGAGGGGTTTGAGCTGCCACAAAGCTTGGAAAGGCCCAGTTCAACTTCTGTCTAGGAGGCACACAAATAATTGGCTACAAATGTAAACCAGATCATTAGTTCTTTTGGAATAAGGGCCGGAAGGGGGAGCGCTAGACCAGCCCAGCTTCCCGGCACATCCTGTAGAACTGCCCCCGCTGCGTGATGAGGTTGCCCGGAGAGTCCATCTCAGAAATGTGGCCTCTGTCCATAACAATCACCCTGTAAATACGACAAAAAGGAGGGGGTTAATAGGCTTCCATGTCTTACTGTGCTCACCATGTGATAAATGTTTGCAATCAACTTGATGATGTCATCAAGTTGGAGTATTTGGAGACAAATTTTTCCTATAATTCTCCATTTGGAGGGCTAAATGTAGGGGGGGAGAGAGAAGTCATATGGGGAGGAGAATTCAGATTCTGCCATCTGGACCTTAAACTTGAAACCCTTTATAAACTCTTGATCTGTTCCAGGGATGACAGCAGGTGAAGATGTTTTCTTATTTCTTCTAAAGGTACATATAGCAGAAAAAATGTAATTTAATTTTTGTGACTTTTGAAACAATAATAGTTTGTTCATAACATTACTTTATATATAAGGATTTGGTCATTGAAATACAAATGAGTCTTGATTGTTAGAAATAAATATAACATAAAAGATATATTTGTGAGGACGTTTTACTCCTCATGATGAGAATAATCTCAGTTAGTGCTGATACATGCTTGGAAATATGGAAAAGTTGTTTGGAGGATTTGTCAGTCTTTGTTTTCTCTCTGTTTGCTTTGTCACTGTAATTATTGTGTGATTTTGTATTTATTGTCCTCTGAAGGTGCAGTTTAGGGCGGACTTTTGCTTACCTTCCAAAAAACAACTCCAAATGGTCTAAATTGTGCTCAGATTAACTAAATTACAAACCTTAACAGTGCTCTCTGTCATATGTTTGTCTTAAAATGCTAAAAATAAATAGATGTGAAGATGCATGGTTTTAATTTTAACCATTTTATAGAGACTCATTCAGAAATGAATTGACAGCAGACCTTAACCCTTTAACACCTGAGGCGTTACAGGTGACATCTATAATAACACAAATATAACTCATCAATCGTTCATGTGCTGATTCTGACAGAGACAACAGCAGCTTTTCACATCCACGTTGCACCAATATGTAGCACATTACACATGGAAAGTCTTGCATAAAGGTGCAAAGCCAGTTTTCTCAGCAACAGAAGCAATTTATCTCTCTGCTTCAGAATCCACTGAAGTTGCATTAATTATGTGCATGGTTAAAGGTGAAATGACATTTCAGGATTAAATTTCTTTGAATAGACACGGTTTGGCACTTTACCTTGTGTAGTCCATGATGGTGTTAAGCCGATGAGCGATTGTCAGGACGGTGCAGTCCTCAAACTGTGTGCGGATCGTTGACTGGATGAGAGTGTCTGTTTCCAGATCCACAGCTGCTGTTGCTTCATCCAGAACCAGAATCTTGGTTTTCCTGAGCAAAGCCCTCGCTAGGCACACCAGCTGGCGTTGACCCAGACTTTAAAGTATAAGAAAGAAAAGAACTCAACACATGACCTAACACATGGTGGGAGGTCAACAAGAGGGGTAAATCCCTACCTGAGGTTCTCTCCTCCCTCAGAGCACTCGTGGTTGAGTTTGTCAGGCAGGTTTGACACAAAGTCTTTGAGGTGAGCGAGCTCTAATGAACTCCAAATTTCTTCATCTGTATATGTATCAAAGGGGTCGAGGTTCATCCTGAGGGAACCCGAGAACAGCACAGGGTCCTAGAACAGAAGAAACTGGATTTCTAATAACAGTTTTAGGACTACCAAAGTTTCGCTTACGTTTGATCCTAGGATCGGTACCTGAGGAATAATTGTGATGCGAGATCTGAGATCGTGGAGTCCAATCTCAGCAATGTCAACTCCATCTATGAAGATCTTTCCCTTTGCTGCCTCAAGGATTCTGAAGATTCCCAAAGCAAGTGAAGACTTCCCAGCTCCAGTTCTGCCAACAATTCCAATCTAAAAAGGAAAGTTTCAATTTTGAGATAACCAACAATTTCAGGGATTTAGACGGAGAGGGGCAGCTTTCACATTTAACTAGGTGAGTCACCTTCTCTCTTTTCTGAATCTGCAGAGTAATCCCTTTCAGAGCCAGCTCCAGGCCTTTTCGGTACTGCAGCCCGTAGTCCTGGAACTCTATGGTGCCGGTCTGGGGCCAGGCCAGAGGCAGGGCGCTCCCCTCGGTATTCCAGCTGGCCTGTGTTGGTCAGTGAGACAGAGTGAGCGGAGAACGAGGAAAGCCTCTTTTGAACAATCCATTTCGTGTTTTGTTCCAACCTCTTTCGGAGTATCAGAGTACTCATTCACCCTCTCCACAGACACAATATTGTTTTCCACATCAGTCCAGGACCGTACAATCCAGCTCAGGATCCCAGTCACCTGCAAAAAGAGGAATAGTCAGTGTTACCAAAGAGATGTGGAAATAATCACACAAACCAGTGGATCTTCATTAAGACCCAGCGGATTGCATTGCTTTCACTTGAGTTTTTTTCTCACCTGGAGGGAGTGCGACACAGCCAATCCCACGATGCCTGGGCTCAAGGTGCTTTTCCCCATCACAGAGAGAATGGCAGCAGCCAAGACCACACCGTTACCAACAAACTCCAGATTGACTGCCAGCCACCTGCAGAGTTACGAGGGTTTAGCAAACTGTCCACTATCATTGCAAAATATCTGAGCATAAAGACTACACAAACATCTCATCAGGAGATAAATGGAGACAACTAAAACTCCTCAAAAGCAACGCATATCTCACCGTGTGGCGACAAAGCGGGGAAAGTAGGATGTCTGATTGAAGTCGACCCTTTCGTTAGCCTGCGTGATGAACCGAGACTGCTCGGCGAAGGCCCGGATCACACTGGCCCCTTGCACCGTCTCATTGAAGTGGGTGTAGATGGGCGAGCGGCTCACGGCCTCCAGCCTGCGCAGCTGACAGGATGTGGCTACGTAGAAGCTCTGTGGGCCACAGTGGAAAAGGGAAAGACCAGTTTTAGCACGCCACACTAAAACAGAGAAGGTCGGGATTTCCCATAATTAAAACGGAGTGTGTGTGTCAGCACAAGGCAAAATCCACAGTTGGTCTTGGAGCTCAGAGCTTTCTAATAATACTCAGTAATAGAAACCAGCTTTTACTGAACCACGTTTGACTGAAAATGTTTCAAAAGAAAGAGAAAAAACTATGCAAGAGATCAATGTTTTATCTTGATATCATTCAAAAAGCACAAACCTGAACAAAGGCGTAGAGGAAAGCCAAAGGGAGGATGATCACAGCTGCAATGGGCGTTGCTATCAGCACAATGATGCACACCTCCACAAGTTTGAAGACATAGCTCAGCATCATCTTCAAGCCTTCAGGTATCATACAGTCAATGGCATCAATCTCCTTGACGAAGCGGTTCAAGAGGTTGCCGCTGGGTGTGGACTCAAAAAAAGCCATCGGGGAGCGCAGGACGTTGATAAGCAGGTCCATATGCAGCTGGCGAGAGGCGATGATGCCGCAGATGGAAATCGCTACAGTTGTGCCGAAAATAGCAATACCTGAGGGAAAGGAGATGCAAATGAGGAAGTCTGTGGTCAAGCGTGTGTCTCTTCAAAGAACTCAGCAACAAACCTTGAACAAAACCCAGAGCCCCAAAAACTGCTAGTTTCAGATCGGTGTCCGTCTGGGTGCCGTTAACAACTGGATCATCGGCCCACATGCTGAGCCAGTAGCTGTAGGCCAGAGAGGCCCCCTGCTGGAAGGCATACAGGAAGACGATGGGAATGATGATAGCCAAGCCAATGGTCTTGAAATACTTCTTGTACATATCCAGTCTCACCTGCAGTGGGGAACAATAGAAGTTCAGTCATTTTATCTTAGTTGAGTGTGTAAAACAATTAAAACCACAGGAAGTGAAGCACAACTTACTCGTCCGGTGTGAGCTTTGTCAGCCTCAGTCAGTTTCCCCAAGTCCTCGGGTACTTGTTCCTGGTCGGTTTCGGACACAGGCTCCATGTTCTGCAGGTTTGTGTTTGTGGTGTCTCCTCTGAAAAACAAGGGTTGGTCAATTGCGAGTTTTAACAAAAGAAGATGCCTTATGCCTCAGTCACATGCAGAGGTTGACCCATACGGGTGCTGCGGGTCCTTGTCTGGGCCTATAGAGGGTTATAGAGAGGAGCGGCTGAATCTTAAAGAGTGACCAAACCCCAAATCAACTGTTTTTGTCTGGTGATCTCTATAAATGGGGCTTTAAAAGTGCTGTCTATTAGTCATTGCCAATTTTTGACAAATTAAAATAAACTCAATTCTTGAAAATATAGTCAAAAACCGCCTGTGGGCTGCCCCTACAGGTTGAAATGAGGTACTGCATTTGAATTTTGTGATTGGTCAATCCATGTAAGTCCTTTCAGATATCCCATGTCATGATCTGCAGCTCTAGTAATGATAAGTCTTGTTCTCCAGTCCCACCACTCTGACTGGATTTCAATTTTCAGCTGTGGGTGGACTCCGCCCCCAACTGTCCTGTTTGGTCACCCTTCAAAGGGAGCACAGCTGTGCAGTTTTCTATGGGCTCGGTAAGTGTAAGAGGTAAGTGAAGTATCTGTAAGAATAATGTATGTCCCCCTTTATGCAGCACTCCAGATTTTAGTAAAATGCATGAACTGGCTCCTTACTGACCTTGTGCCAATGCAGCACCCACAGGGGTGTAGGTGATACATAAGAGCTGTAAGATAGCCGTAGGTTGCCGACACAAGTTATTCTCTAATTGTCGAATTTTTTAATTTTAGCAATCTTAAAATTTTGTGCGGCCCACCTGTGTTCCCTGTAAAAATTTGTCAAGTTTTTAACCGCAGACAGCCCGTATCCATCCGTTTGGGTGGTTGTGACTGAGGCATTAGTTTCTAGTTCACTTCTACTGTTAATGTACCCAATGAGCTGCTCTTGTGACAGGTCTCTGGAGAACGGCATGAAGTCGACCATGCTCAGTCGAGCATTGGACCTCCTGGAACCAGCTGCACACAAAAAAAAACCCAAAAAACAAAGAAGACGTCTTTAGTGGGTGCACAGTTTCTGGGTTATTACAAAAGTTGTAAAATCTCGTGGATGTTTCAGCACCTCTCTGTATGGCGCTTTCTTTTTTCTCTGTGCTTGCAAACGTGTGGATGAAGTCAGCAAAAGCCCCGTGGTGGCTGAGAAGCTCTTGGTAGGAGCCGCTCTCCGTGATTTCTCCGTCCACCAGAACGAGGATGAGGTCAGCCTGCGGCAGGAAGCTCATCCCATGGGTCACCAGGATCCGGGTCTTTAAATCCAACCACAAGAGAAAGAAAAATAAAATTTCCAGCAGACACTTTCTTTTACACACTTTCAGCAAAACATTGGTTTCTGTGTAATTGTCACAATAGCAGAGCTTTTGGGTTGTAAATGGTTGTGTCTGAACCGATGTAAGCGGTGTGTTTTGCATGTCTTTACCCTGTCTTTAAGGACTCCTTTTGGTCCAATGACTTTGTCGAAGATGTGTTGGCCAACATGTGCATCGACAGCAGACAGCGGGTCGTCCAAGAGGTACACGTCAGCTTTTCTGTAGACCGCCCTGGCCAGACTCACTCTTTGTTTCTGTCCACCTGAAAGGTTCAGTCCCTGCAAAAAATAAAAAAAATAAGGAGGGGGCCTATGGACAGTCTGGATCCACTGAGGGGAAGTAAAACAAACTGGAAAGTGTTTTCCATACTTTCTCTCCAATTTCTGTAGCATCTCCTGCAGGTAGAATGTTGAGGTCTGGCAGCAGGGCGCAGGCCTCCAGCACGCGTTGGTACCATGTTTTCAACTTCTCACGACCAAACAGTATATTGTCTTGGACTGTTGCATTCTGGATCCAGGCCTGCTGGGGCACGTAGGCCACAGAACCCTGCACAGACACATTCAGAGAGACACGGGGCATCAATATTTGTCAAATGTAACCCAGGAGCACACATGGAACATTAGCTTTGTACCTTGACGGTGACTTGGCCGCTTCTTTTTTCTGTTTCGCCGAGCATGGCGGACAACAAAGAGGACTTTCCACTGCCCACATGCCCGACCACAGCAACAAGGGAACCTCGTGGGACACGGACACTGATCCTGTCAACACAGACATGAGTCACACACACAGGCCTTCTTTGTTACGGTAGATGTTTTGAAATCCTCGTTGATAGAACGCACACCTTTTGAGACATGGAGGACCCTCTTTGGACCAACTGAAAGTCCCGTTGTCTATGACCACATCTTCTCCATCTGAAAAAGACAGGAAACCACAATGAACGCAACCTGCAATGAGCTTTCAGAGAGGATGTGTTCTTTCAAACTGAGGCACAAACTTTCAAAACAAAGTTTCTCCCTGCAGTTACTCATCAAAAAGCTGTCTGGGTGTAATTACACGTGAATCTGCTTAATCATGCTAATTACAGAGTTGCTGCCTTTTCCACAAGCTGTCTCAGGAAGTGTTGACAGATCATAGACAGAAAAATGTAGTATACTTTATTCTTTATTTCTCTACGAATCATATGTCTACATTCATGCCACCATTTTAGTTTAACCGCTAAATCGGAAGACCCTATAATTATGCCGTCTACAGTCAGCCTCGGCCCAAGGAAGTGACAGTGCATATGATCCAAGCAAGGCTGTGGTTCCTCAATATCATAAACAACATCATCTCACAGGCTGGCTATATTGATTATGGAAACCTGGAATTTCAGGCTGTATATAATCAAAATAAGTCTGAAACTGAACAGCATGAAAAATCACATTGAAATATTGTTTTACCAGAGCTGGATAAAGTCTTTGAGACGCTGTCCACCTTCAGTTCCTCTGAGCACAGGTACTTCGCCAGACGCCTCAATGAGACCAGCGCCTGAAAGGTGATCATTGAAAATTGTTTCTCAGTTGATACTAATTTAAAGAGGAATCTGTGAGAAAACTCACTCACCTGCATGGTGGTACTTATTGCAAATGGAAGCTGACTTAGTGGCGTCTTCAAGATGTTGATCAGAGCCATGGAGACAAAAACCTTCTGTGCATCCAGAACATTCCTTTCATCCAGCATCACATAGACGCCAAACATGGCGAAGGCAATCTTGGGAAGAGAGAAGAACGGCACGGCATTGGGTCAGGCTGAAACTTGTACAGATGATGGTGTTTAAACAGTTTCAGTTCCACGTTGTCTGACTGCTAAATGTCTTCTTCATCTGCAGCTTAAATACAAACACTAGAATTGCAAAAATTTCAACATTCTTGCAATTACAGCTTTCGAATAATGAATTCTAATGATGTCATTTTCCTCAAATAATGGGTTCATTGTGCGTTCCAATGAAGTAAGATCCTTAGAAATCACCAAATGTATTATAAGGAATCTTCAAATGTCTTCTCAGTCCTCCTAAAAAACTGAAATGACTTTGGTAAGCTCAAAGACTTTTCTTAAAGACTATGCAAACATGAAGAGATTTGTTAAATGTTTTGGCTTAGCGATAATGATGACATAGTCAAAGGTCTGTTTGCCAAAGTAAGCTGCAGCATCTTATCTCAAATAGTAAAACAAATGTTGCAATGCAGAAGCGTCCTTCATTGTTTTTGTTCGTTTTTCTCAGTCGTTTGTGTAAAATAATGATAAACCATGCAGTATTAGACAGTAAAACTGGAGGGATATGTTGTAAGGATTGTTTGTCTCGCTCAATTCTTTGTTATTTTTTAAAATAATTTAGCCAAAAGGTTGTCAAAAACCAGAATGAATAGGACGTTCATCTGTGCAGCTGATCACAAGGACTGCTCACAATCTAGCTACTGTTTTTATAATTGACAGATTGTTTTTAACAGCTGCATTTATAAATATGTAATCTTTTGAAACTTTTTAAAATAAAAAAGAGACCTATGTACAGCATTTGGTTACAAGTAATGGGTTTAAACTTTGAGGCTGAATTTAAAGGGAAGCAAGAAGTTCAAATGAAGAGTCGTTGTTTACCAAGGACACAATCAGAGCAGGATTACAGTATGATATCTCCAGATGTCACATAATGATAATAATTATAAATCTGATTACCAGAGAAACCAGTTTACAGGTGTACATGCATCCACATGCAGGTTCATTATCAACAAGCTGCATTCTTTCAGACAGATCTTGTACTAGTTTTTGTCCTCAACACACCGTTTACTTCGCCCTTTACTTCAAAATTCTTACCAGGAAGGAGGAGGAGTTAAAGGATGCAATGGAGATGGAATAAAGGACCTGGGACTTCTTTAAGGCCTTGAGCTCCTTTTCTCTGTAGCCCAAAACCTGGTCCAGGAAGGCCTTCTCCCAGGCATAAAATTTCAAGATCTTTATTCCATTCAGGATCTCGTTCATCAGTCGGACACGGCCGTCCATGAACTTCATCTGAATCTCCTGTTGACCAGACAGAGAGGATATTTTATGCGGTTTGGAAAACACACATTTGACTTAAAACTAGGACACTGTGAGCTCACAACAAACCACAGCAAAGAAAATACATGGAGTTGTGAACATTTTCCTGATGACAACAACAGCTATTTTCCTCAAGCACAGAATATGTTTAATTCGGTAAGAATTTACATTGTAGTGGGTTTTATTGCAAGTAAACAACAAAGAGCCAGGAATGTGGTCAGTTCATTGAAGACTAAATGTGATTAAACTGGCAGCCAAATTTGCAGAAACCTCTGTACTTTTTCCAAAGAAATGAAAAATGACGCTCTCCCTGTGCCAACCCTTTTCCTGTCATTGTCTTTTGAACAGATTATATGGGTCAGACATCAAAAGGACGAGAGAGAATGCAGCATCCATGCCAAACACCCACACAGCGTTTCAGCCACTATCTAAACCAGCTGTGGTGTTCCTTGACCTGCCATGCCAGATGTTTTGGCTACTGTGCGCTGCACACATGAGGACTTTTACCTGCAGCTTGCTTCTTTTCTTTGCAATGAATCCGTTGAGCGGAAAAATCAGAATGACAGTGGCAATCCCTGCCAGAGCGGACGGGCCAAGATGCTGCACAGAGAGCAAACCGTGTGAAGGGAGACTCAGTTTATTTGCATGCGAGTGACAGGTAAAAGAGCATTTCAATATACCTGCCAGAGAAAGAAGAGACAAAGAGCGATCTCAATGGGAGCCAGCCAGACGGCGTTGAAATACACCACAAAGTCCATGAGCTTCTGCGTGTCCGCTGAGACCAGATTGACAATCTCGCCCACGGTGCAAGTCCGCCTGGCAGCGCTGTTTATCACCAGAGACTGCGTTGACACAAAGAAAGGCATGGTTGGAAGCATGTGTTTATTTCAAATCCAGACAAATATTACACAAGCAAGTGAGAAATATTCATCTTTTTACGAGAAATGTTTTTTACGAGTTTCCCATACCTTTCTGTAAACCAGGCCCATCACAGCTGTCTTTACCCTCATACCGACGGTGAAGCAAGTGTACATGTACTGATGATTGAAAAGTGACTGGAGGCAGGAAAGCAGGAACATCAGAGTGGCATAGAAGTAGCCCTTCCACTGTGGAGCTTCGGGATCCCTAATGAAACCCAGAAGAAGGCTGTGGAGGTTGGAGGAAAGATGTGAGTGTCTCAGCAGGTTTCGCTTGCCATCAATACCCATCAAAGCTCAGGATTTTCAGGAAAGACACTTGTTCCTACTTTGTCTAATAAAGTGTAACTCTCTTTGGCCTTGAGTGTTTCAGATCCACTTTGAGCGGTTAAAGTTGCACAACAGAGCTCAACTTGTGGCCAGGCTGCACTCACACTTGGCCTGCGGCACCCTTATTGTGGTCCAACAGCATTTCTGGAGCCTTCTCTCTCTTTTCTGCCTGTCCCCCAAGCTGCAGGGTCTGTGGTCTCGTCTGCTTTTCTTGCTCCACGGCCGTAATTAACACTTCCAGCGACTGTGCACTGTGCATGAACAACAACATTCCAGTCTGACTGGCCGGGTGGCGAGCGAGTGGGCAGTGGGTCAGCCGTGACCCGGGCTCGCCGCTGCCAGCCGCTGGTTTTGTCGTGTTGATTGAGTCATAAATCCTGCTGTTTATCCGTCTGTCCTATATAGTGGTATTTCTGTTCCTTCAGTTTAACAGAACAAGAAATAGAACGTCTTTTTATTCAACTCTCGCAACTGAATTTTACAGATAAAGCCCCAAATGGAGAAAAAAAATCAAAGCTATTTTTACTGCAGCCTGGATTCCAATGTATTAGAGTATTTTCACTTTGAGCTGAGGTTTGGAAAGTTTTACTTAAGTTTACCTAATACAGCACATTCAATGCCATTTGGTTTGTGGGAAGCCAAGTGCTGCCAGAGATATATTTGACAGACTCAACAACATAATCTTCCTCCACACAATCTTCCTATGACACAGTTTATGTGCACCCAACAACCTTCCTTTGAGATCTTTTACTGATGCTTTCAACTGGGAGACAAGATGTTTTGATGCTCTATCATCGAGTTTCTGGATCTTACCTCAGCACCTGAGGGATGGCGAACATGAAGGCATCGTGGAATATGATGCACAAGGTGCCAGTCAGGAAGTATGGACCAAACTTTCGTGCAAGGGTCCTGAGAAGGAAGAAACCGGAGCTCTGCTCCTTCTGCAGCTTTCTGAGCAGCTGGGCTTGATCTGGTAGTCTACTTCCCAGCACATGGGCAGATTCCAGGGATTTCTCCTGCCTGGAAAAGAAGGAAAACTCAATGCAGCAAATACAGACAAAATAGGTTTCAACATTGACATAGAATATGGAAAAATGAATCAAAGCATTCGCAGCAGCTGAGAAAGAGGATCATCTTGGGACAATGATCAGACTCAAATACAGCTTTTCTAACACCAGACCATAACAACTGTTAAACACGTGTGTGTGTTCCTTTATTTTGACATTATTTTACGCCGTTATCCTCTGGAGACTTCTTTGTGTTTATTTTTTTACTGTCGAGTGGTCATTGTTGTGGTGCTGGATGGAGACTTTCAGTTTCCAGTGTTAGGCCTTGTAGGGCTCAGTTTGTGCCAATATTGCAGGTTTAACCCAACGCAGTAAAAATGAGTTTCTTTAGAGGTCACTGTGACAGAGAAGGAAAGGCTCTCAGGTGAGACGACACTTGAGATCAGACCCTAAGGGCTGTTTCCTAGTAACAGATGTGTTTCAGATCTAGTAGAAGACATGTTTCAGAAACTGTAGAAGATATGATTAAGACCTAGCAGAATACATGTTTCGGATCTTGCAGAAAACATGTTTGAGACATAAAAGAAAACGTGTTTAAAACCTAGTAGAAGATGTGTTTCAGCCCTTTTTGAAGATGTGTTTCAGACTAATAGAAGATACGATAAAGATCTTGGAGAAGACATGTTTCAGATCTGCAAAGACGCATTTCAGAAATGGTAGAAGACGTTTCAGACCTAGCAGAGGATGTGCATTGTGGGGCTCCTGTGAGTGCCCCAATAGTGTGCTCCTCCCCTCTTTGCTCTTAGAAGATGGTAATTAAAGGTGGATTTGAAAGTTCATCCAGTTCAGGGTCATTGAAAAGGGACGAGCTGGGATGCAGCATGGAGAAGCTACCAGTTTTCTAAGCCCACACAGAGAAAACAACTCACTCCAACAGACAGCTTAGAGCCATAGAATGACCAATCAACCAAAAATGTATGTTTTTAGACTGTGGGAAGAATCTGGATTGCCCAGAGAAAACCCCCACTTGAATGGGGTGAACATGAAAACACAGAAGAGCCGTGACCAAGTTTCCAACCAAGACCTTTTTAGTTGCAAGATGACTGAGCTAACCACTACACCACTGTGCAGCAGATGATGTCACGAGGATGTGTGTCATCACGATTATGTGAGCTTAAAACGACTCAGGAAAAATCCAAAGCATCACAGTCCAACAATATAACAGTTCTACACCGCAATCCGCCGGGCGCTGTGGCGCTGAAAGATCCTGCTGTCAGTTTCCTGTCTCAACAAATACTCACTTCTGGAGTTTGGCACATTCAGCTCTCCACTCCTGCTGCAGCTCGGAGATGATTTTGTGAGACGTGTCTTCTTCCCTCAGAGTCCACAGGTCCTTCGCTTCCAGTGGGGTGCGATATCCTTTCACAACAAGCCTGAAGAGGAACCATGGAGATGATTCACAGATCATCAGGAAAACTCACGTGTTATTGTAAACAAGCACAAATCGTTGCCGCAGTGAGTCAACCTGTGGCTGAAAATGAGGGCTTTTCAAAGAACCATCTTACCCGGTGAACCACCAGAAGAGGATCTTTGACAGGAAAGAGGCATCTTTCACGGGACAAGGATTCTGCAACAAATTAAAGACTTGGTTCAGATTTTTTCTCGGTAAACAATTCACCACCTAAACCCTCTCAGAGCGGTGTCTGAATGCTGGTAGGAGGAGCAGATTTGAAAATACTACTGTGTGTAAACAACAGGGTACATTCAGGGGGTCCACTGTTGGGAGCAGACACCGTGAGCTCCCACCAGTCAGTGTCAACAAGTGCTAAGGAAAGGGGAAAGGGACATTTGAGGTACAGACAGAGCAAATACATGTCATCACAAACAAGTTTGCTCTTTCACAAAAACTAAATAGCATCTCCTCCGCCCTACCACCCCCTCACCGGGGTGTTTGCGCTCCTCATTACAGCCCCATGCCTTTTACCTCCCACTTCCCTTCTTCCTGTGACTAACTAACCAGAGTATGAGGAACAGAGGAGGAGGAGGAGGTGGAGGAGGAAGAGGAGACGCCACCGGGTGTGTCCACAATGTCAGACTGCGGCTTCTGCAGCCCAAGCCTCCTCCCTCGCAGTCAACAGTTTGTTAGGGACTTTTTCTAGCTCCTTCGATAGTTTATCATCAGACGGATGTGACCTCACGTGTCACCATGATGTATTAGAAGTTCATTTTCATTCAACTGTCAGATGTCCAGCCTCAACGTGTTGTGAGCTTAAGGCTGATTTCAGTCCGTTGGTCCTGAACCTTGCGTTTGGTCTGTATTCAGACTGCCTTCGGCCAGACGTTTTTATTTTGGACCAAAGCCTGTATGCAGAACCCCGTTATTAAAGATCTCTTCAGTCATTGGCCAGGGTTAATTATGAGGGTGGGGAAAAGCAACAAGAGAAAGAAAATGGAAGTCTTAAGTTTTGCAATCCTTTTCGGGATAGTTCACTTATTCAGACTTTATATTTCACTGACCAATTTTGAATGTCTGTAAGCAATATATATCACGTTAAAAGTAGCTTTAATGAGCTTTCATTCATCCAACCACGTTTCAATGAGTGACTGTGTGACTGTGTCTCATTTTTGCTCTGCTACTCTGTTTACATCCCATAATGTCCGACTTTGGTGGCCGTTTTGTTCCACTCTGAGCACGGAGTCTATTCAGACTGAAAATTTGTTCTACTTTATCGGGGTAAACAAACTCTGGTTAACTTGAAGAGAACCAATTGTGTCCAGTCTGAATACAAAAATATTAAATTCTGTTTAGAGGAATATTGGATCTGGATCAAAAACCTTTACTGCATGTGGTTAAACCCCCCCACAGTGAGTTGTTTATGTGAGCTCAGCATCAAGCACACACACTGCTTCACACACCTGTTACAGGTCAAGGGGGGGGGGGGGGGGGAGTGTGAGAGGACAGGGCATCACATCATTTCCTCCAAATGGCAAACACTTTTTGAGCATTAGTGTAAAAAAAAAAAAAAAAAACAGCCTTCCTTGCACTTTTCTTGTCTGTTGTTTTGGAACACAGAGGACATTTTTTATGGACGCTTTCTCCTCTGCATACCTTTTCCAAGTTGGGTTTTCCTTGTGGGGGCTCGTCAGCAAAGCAGCAAAGGAACAGCTGTGCCATTTGGATTGTGAAGTAGGAGAAGAAGGCGAGGTATCGAACAATGTCTGAGGCGATGCCCTGTGGAATAAAACGCACATCATTAGGGTTTGCAGCCTCGTAGGCGTGTGAAGGAGAACAAAGAAAGTCCTTACAGGAATTCAAACCATTTTAAGGAGTTTCAGTGTGCCTCTTCTAACATGACTTCCTGTATTATACTGCATCATTTATTGTAACTGTGGCTTTCTTTCACAACGGGACTCTGACGATTATATTGCCTTTCTTCTTTTGTGTAGCACCGCCTGGTTTATGCACAAAGATCACAAACACTATAAAGAATAATTTTGACCAGTGAACTAAATCCAAGTGAGAAGCCAGAGGCTTTAATGGTGTGCTCCACAAATAT
The DNA here is from genome assembly GCA_003999625.1 of Oryzias javanicus. NCBI lineage: Eukaryota > Metazoa > Chordata > Actinopteri > Beloniformes > Adrianichthyidae > Oryzias > Oryzias javanicus. Next base: position 6,746,001 of record CM012437.1, read on the forward strand.
GAAGCAATAGTTGACGCTCCTCAGTCACGCTATGAGCCTGTATCTGAAAATAGAAAGATTGTGGTTTTACGAACCAGCACTCTTACTTTTAATCAAGAGTGCAGCTGCAGTATTATCCTCAGAGAGTTTTGCGAAAGAACGGATTTATATGTTATTCTTGACATGCAGACATTTTGGTTTCTGGCAGAGAAAACTGTTTACCACTGAGCAAGGCCTGTTGTGCGGCAGTGTGTGAGGCAAAGTGGCAGCTCTAGTAAACAATGGCAGTCAATGGAGTCCACAAAACCTATATACAGAACTCAAACAGATCCGGCCACAAAAACAGGCGAGATGATGGGAGAGTGGGCAGGAAAATGTGGGTCAAGCAGCTGAGGCTGGAACGCACACAGACCGTAATTTCAATTAGATATTGAAAGTCTGCAGAAACTGGCTAGTAGAAGTTTTAGCTAATGTTTAGCTTTGTTAATGCAACTATGGTCTGGTGGTTTGTTGTCAGTTCATGTTTCAAATTCTAACTTCTTTACTTACAAGGTGAATAAAGAATTAATATTCATGTCATTGTCCAGATGAATACTCAATTCTGACTGGCTTCAGGAGGTGGATTAAAAATGATATACTAAATTGATAATGCACACATAAAAAAGAAGTTGAGGTCATTGCAGTCGAGATTGGCGTGGGTTCTGTTACAATGACGAGTTGCATCTCATTTTTGCAAAAAAACAATTTAAACCTTAAAGAAAAAAAAACAAGATTTAAGCACTGAAATTGATTAAATACTTATTTCTTAAGTAAGTGACCATGGTAAAAGCGGGATAATGCCCTTGGAAGTGTGAATTATCAGGAATTAATGGACTTCACAGAAGCTGGAACCGTCCCCTGCTTTGAACGGTTCATGCTTCCACGTCGTTTGTTAATTTATCATAATTAGTAATTAATTAATTATTAATGAATCTATTTATTTCTGAAAATACACATCTCATCAGCCATTATCCCTGAGTGAAGATTGAAGTGAAGGTTCAGTAAAGGCTGAGTGAAGGTATAGATTTGTGTAGAAGAATTTAAAAACTCCAAAGAAAGTGTTTTCCTTTCTACAAAAAATTCCCTCTACTTCACCTATAAAAAAATGAGAATAATTTTTTCTATGTTGCTCCTTTTTAAATGCAAAACTCTTTTCTTAGTCATACTTTTCCATTTTTACTCGAATTTGGTATGAAATTCCAATCAAAATTTTGTATGAATAATATTTTTTGAGTATGTGTCTTCATATTCTGAGTGGACATCTGAAAATTGAGCAAATGATTGTTCAGCAGCAGCAGATGAAGGTTTATCTTCTAAAATCATTTATTGGCACCAAAGACGCCGTCTCCTTCGGTGTCCAGACCTTAAACTCTTTCGTCTTATCCATTTTGCAGAAGGTCATCTTGCAAGTACCAAACACAAATTTTATTATTTAGATCTATTTATTTATATATTGAAACCCATTCTTGCTGTGAAGATCTTTCTCTTTTTTTTTTTTTTTTTTTTTTTTTTTTACATATTTTTAGTCTGACTTTGGTTGTTAAAAGAAGAAGAATACTTATTGTGTTCTTTATTTTTCTCATTTTAATGTTTCTAATTAAAAAAATAGATTGTGACCTAATAGAACTTGATTTCAAATATCTGCAACAAAATGAGAGCTAAATTGGCTTACAATTGGCTGATGGGTCCATAAGTAGGTTAAAACAGGGGGATCATAGAAAAGTTGTGTGCTTCTTGTGTCTGCCCACAAGTAATTGTTTGCTTCTGAAGCGCACAGGCCTTTGCATTATATGCGGATGCATGGATTATGATCTGGCAGTGTTTGCAGCAATGTAGGGCCATAAACACTGCTCTGACGTTCCTCTGGTCTGACCCCGGGCTGCCATGTCTCACCAGCATTTATCTCAAGCCCATCATTACTCCCCCCAAGCAGTGTGGGAATGTCATACTGAGGGTGATAAAATAGAAATATGGATGTGTGGATGTGTTTTTATAGAAATGCAAATGGAACTGCCCCATGGCTGCGTTCACTGACCTACCCCATTCAACAATGATTGCAATGTCTGACAGGAGACTCAGGAAGAAAGGGAGCCCTTAAACACACACAGACTTGACCAGAATTGGCAGTGTCATCCTCCAAAACTTTGTGTTAACTTTAGGTTACCTTGGCTAAAACTGGCGATGAAAAAAACCTTTTTGCTGACACAGGATATATCTCAAGCTGTGCTTCTGGAGGCTGTCTAGACTTTGGGCAGGAGCAGGACTGATTAAATATTCCTACTCTATGTTTTGACACTGGAAGTTCACCAAGTTCAAAACAAATACACAAACAGATTTCCTTCCTCCGTTCTGAGAGCTAATTCAGTGCTTTCAATGCAAAAAGGATCATTAAAAGAGTGTATTTCAGATGGCGTGGCGTTGTGTTAATGTGAGGCGCGTGTCGTACCTCATCCACGGCGAGTTGGATCTTTGCTCTGAGAGGCACCAGAGAACAAACAACGGACAAGACCCAGAATAAGAAAAGAAACACGGAGGAACGGCAGCCCCTTATTCTTTCTAACTGGATGATGCACAAGGCCAGGATCTGCAGAGAAAAAACAAAAGAAAAACACAAATCTGCTTCAAAATCTGTACAACACCATGCAGAAAACAGAAAATACTTTCTGTATATGGCTCTTTCTTAGAAGGCTCAAAGAGCTTTACAGTCACAGTCTCATTCACCCGTGCACACACACATTCACACTCACACACAACATTACTGAGGCTTTCCCATTTGAAAATAACAATTTCAAACAGGTTTCCATCAATCGGGTTTGATCCCAGAATTCAGTAGGAGAACTGGAATGTTTTTACAATTCCTGAAGTTGTGTTGTAGTCTAACGACACCATGACACTGAAAGACAAAAACTTACAGCAGGTACCACACCGGACAAAAGAAAATAAACATACTGCCGTTTCAGCATAGTTGACTAAAAAAGGGTAAACTTCCAGGTTAACTTTGTTTGCTGAAATTCATTAGGGACAATTGTAAGCCCCTCTAAATTTATAGTATCACTTTTTTCTGCTGTGATAAATAACTTACTTACAAATATACACCACAGTCTCCCCAGAAAATGAAACATAAAATCATGTTGATTATAGTATCTCATTTTACACACTGACTAAAACCCAACGATGTAGCCTATGTTAAAGACGGCGCCTCAAGTGTCAAAGGGTTAGTGACTTTTAAACCATTCATTTATAAAATAGAGCTTTTAAAAATTCACAAATATTATATTAAAGTGATAAATAACCATTGTGGCATTTTTTTCTTGACTTCTTTTACTTTTGACAGCAACAAAATAAGTCCCTTTCAAAATAAAATACACCTTGTGTCACTTTGACTCACGGGCGGGAATCAAACCCCCCCCGCTGCACCACAGCTCCCCCCATTTACTTTTCTTTACTATAGTACTGTAGGATGAGAGTATTGAAACATAACGAAGAATGTAAATTTAACTTGCACTTTCCTGAGAATAGAACTTTGTACCGTGAAACAGATTTGTTGGGTGTTTGGACATTGTTGTGTGTGGTTAGTCAAGTGCCAACTCATCAGGAATTGTGGGTAAGTCACCTCTAGTTTTTATAATGACTGGCACTTTGTTAATATTTAACTTTAGGATAAGACTACGTGGCATCCTTCCATGACTGTTATGTCTGTATGTTTCTATTGTGGTCAAGAAGGTCATATCAAGCCAAAATGTAGGGTTTTGCTGGTTTATGGTCATACTCTGTAAAAAAAAAAGAAAAAAAAGGACAATATTAAAACAACAGAATTCTGGCTATTTTTGAATATGCCTTGTCGTTTTTAGACCACAGCTTCTCTCACATGCTGACACGTTGAGACCCAGCTTGGAAAGCAGACCTCCATGACCGAAATCCCCACAATGACATTGTAGTCTCTAATGATTCCCTCACATAAGTAACTAAAGTTAAATTGTTTTAACCAGCAATCAAGTCAGCAAGCTGATTTTATAAGCTGCAAGGATATTCCTTCATTTAGTATGTTCACCTTTTGACATATCCCATCAGGAGTCGCCACAGCAAACCAGCTTTCAGGCAGATGTCCTTCATCACACAATCCTGTATTTAATCCGGGCTAGGGACCAGCACAGGGAGACCCCGACTCATTCTGCATATGCCTTCATTCAGTCCTTTTCATTCTTCTCCTCCACACACAAACATTTGTTACAAAAAGAGAGGAACCTGCAGTTAGTCACACCTATGGGGAATTTGCAGGGTCCGGCCCACCTGGCTGAGGATCCTCAAGCAAAAGGCAAATTTGCTCTTTGAAAGCAGCATGAAGTGCCGGGACTGGAGCCCAAAGCAAAAATAACAAACACGCAAGTCTGATTAACAAACTTTACGTCTCGCCTCAGCCCAGAGCTTAAGTCACGAGCTGGCCTGGGGTCAAAGGGGGAAGGAAAGTGGCTTCAACATGTTCCAACAGAACTTCAGTCCATCTGATTACATAACTCAGAGGGTGGGGTTATCTGCATCACTAAGGGCTGAATCAAAGCCCTACCTTGTAATTAGTCGGAGGTTGAAATGAAATCACGGTATCACCGCTGGAGGGCTGTGCGTGACAACCGCGATTGGGTCACGGCCTGCCTGTTTTTTGGTTAAAGCCAAACCCTTCTTCAGTTCGATTCGATAGTCAACAAGGCAAAGTGGCAGCAAGAGAGCGACATATCAGCCCTGCATCCAGCAAAACGAGTGGAGACGTGTAGTTACAATCATCCTCCCGACAATTATATCCTTTAATAAAGACAAGCCTGACAGGAAGATTAAAAGACTTGTGACAAGCTCTTTGCGTGATTTAATGCATCTGGATCCCTGAAATTTAAAAGAAAAAAGTTTTTAAGATGCTTCTGTCAATTTAACAAAGAAGCCAGTGTGTTTTAACCCAAACACACGCCGTTGTTTACTCAAACGTCTGAGAAGACCACAGGTGGGCATGACCGTCTGGCTTAAGGAGCCCGACGGACCACAACCTGTTCCCAGCTGTGAGAGAGGTTCTGTTTAGTCCTGCGGGGAAGAGTTTGGGGTTCAGGGAGCAACCATGCTCTGCATCATCGTTCTTAGGTTGCTCCCACTGTTAGGTAAACAGCTGCGAACCACCCATGCGAGGCCGCACTCCTCCTCTATTTTGTTTATTCATACGAGTTGGGTATAATTTCTAATCTTCTGAAAATGAGTGGGATTCAAAATTTTCCTCCACTTGTGGCTTTGAAAAACACGATTGCATGTTTTATATAATGTAATGAGCCGCCCCCCACCCACATGCCAGCCTGGTTGAGGCAAAACCCGTCAAATCTGACAAAGTTGCATTTCTTGTAAAAAAATTTTAAGAATCAAAACAATGATGGTTTATTCACAACAAATGACTTTGTTTTTAGTTATCTTCCATTTGCAGATTCATCACTTTATTGCAATTATTTTGATTTTTTTTTTTTGCTGGTTTTTTTTTGTTTTATTTGAGATGTATTTTCTAATAACACATAATTCTGTTTAATTGAAATGCTCCCAGTTAAGTTTAATGTCGAGTTAGTTAAAAATGTGACGCATTTACAGTTTCTGTAGAGCTGAGGAAATTAGGGTTTAATTAACACCTGAGGCGACGCTTAAACACAAACTCTTTAACATACTTTAACTTTTTAACTGTTTACACAATAATTCCAGTAGATTTGTACATTATTGTGTTAATGGTTGAAAAGTTACAGTAAATCAAAAAACATAAACACCAGAGCTCCGGTGTTAAAGGTTTAAGGAGTGAGGAGGATTTCACCAGATTTGGAAGAGAAAAAACACTGATTGGATAAAAACATTGAATTATTTCATCTATTTAGTCTGATGTTAGGACAAAGTAACTTTTAGGCCTTTTTGTAAGGGAAATGGTGGCTAAATGTTTTAGGTTTCTTATTAAATTTAAGAAAAAACAAACAAAAACACCCTTCTCTTGTATATCTCTTTAGATGAGACCCTAAAAATGTATTGGACTTTTTTTTGCACAAATACTAACTGACGTTTCTACATATGTACTCTACATGACTGATGGTCAGACCCATATGGGGTTTACAGAGCTCTGTAATATTTACATTGCTTGCGATGCAAAAAAAAAAAAAAAAAAAAGTATACCAAGTTAAACATCTCTGCACCTCCACATCAGGCAAACCTACAACACACACTCACATATGCATGTACACACAGAGTATGCTTTTGTGCTGATGCCAAAATATCTCTAAGACTTCTCGGTAATTGAAGGAGGATGTGAAAAGCTCTGCGCCAGCTCAACAGGATGCGTCCTCCTGTTGCTCTGAGCAGCCTCTGTGTTCATGTCTTGATTGCTGTTATCCAGTTTCATGCAGTTTTTCAGAATAAAACCAAACATCTTTTTGAAATTTGGAACAGTTGTGTCTTTACGGAACACAACCAAGCCTTGAAGTATTAAGTGTCATGCCAACTCAAAGCAGACATCGGATGTTTTAATCAGCCTTAGCCACTGTATTTACCACAGTCATGCTGCGTATGATGGGGCTGAGAAGGAAAACCATGTGATGGTCGATATCCTGGCTCCGCTCCAGCAGGATGTAGAAAAATTCGACAAAACCGAAGGAAGCCAGAAGGAATCCCAACACCTGAAAGGCACAGCAGGTTCTGGAATGAGCATGTGTCCATGTGCAGATGGAAGTACCCCAAACAGATTGATGAGTTGACTTACCATTTTTGCCATGCAGAGGCAGGACATGCGGATCCGTCCGGAGTCGTGACAGTACAGGTGAAGACAATAGAAAGGCACCAACAACCACAGGTAGATGCATGGTACCCACACCAGCACTGTGTTCTGGAAACACTGGGTCAAGTCAGGGTTGGCTGTGTACCAGGTCCGATTCCAGTCCTGCCAGAATAAAAAAAAAAGGTTTTCCGGTTATGACTATGAAGTTAAGCGGTCAGAGGCTGGAATAAAAGAAAAAATCCCCATTTGGAGCAGAAGCAAATTGGTTGAACAAAACAAACACTGATTGAAAACTGTTGCACATTTTTTGCAACAGTTATACTACAGGTGAGGCTGATCTAAGAAATCTGCAGAGAAAGTTATTATGTGAATAAAATGCTGTGTTTTTAGAGGCTGGTTGTTGTCTTGCTGCTCTTGTTTATTACCTCTCTTGCCAAATCAGGGTCAGGGTGTCTGCCTGGCTGTGCTAACGAGACTAACCGCCTCAGGAAGTGGTTGAAAACTCCCAACATGGCAACAGAGTCTGGTGGACTCCCAACCGGGATAAGGTGGTGTGGCCACAATTGGTGGCAGCTGCAAGATCATTATGTAACTTGCCTCATCCCCCACAGGCCTGCAAGTCAGTCATGGCAGGTGAAACAAACGTCCCAAATGCATCTTGCAGCTGCGTATCTGAGCACCACCGGTTTGAGCCGTCTGGTGCCTCTGGAGCTAAACTGAATGAATCTCGAATCAGAATCTAATTTCCTCGTTAAAACCAAATCGAATACCTTCATAAATCGTGAGAATTTTTAGTAGATTTAGTGACCCCAACCAATTTGCAGGCAGGAGGTGTGGGAGGTGACTCTCACACCCACTTCTGAATCCTACGGTCAATGCCGGGCATAGGTTCAGAGTGCTTCATGAAAAGAAACAGCCTGCCAAGCCCTCTCCAAATTCTTTCTTCTAGGTTTTACTCAGTTTCATCCTGTATCCCACCCTGGACTGAAGTGGTTGTGCAGGCTGGCAGCTGCTGCATGGGGTCTATTTTTACTGGGCAAACACAGAGTTGTGAAAGTGGAGAGCAGAGACTTTTTTGCACCAATGCCAATTTGCTGAGTTTCACTTTTTTGAGCTTTCTATTTGCCAGACATGTCACTGCTTGAAAAAACACCCATGAATAAACCATGAGCTGAAGAAACACGTGACTCCTTAGGAGAAGTGAATTGAGTACTGTGCAAATTCACTCTAGTACACCTGTGTCAGGATGGGTCAAGTCAATGACAGCAATCTAAAGGACACAGGCAGTACCTCAGATGTACACGGTACTGAGTGATACCTGTCCTTCGTTAGAGTGTTTGCTTATCGACTTACAACTTCAGCTTTGTTCACTTCACATATTTATGCAGCACTTTCAATTGGATTAAAAAACATCACTTCGTCTTGTTAGTTTTAATCACTATTTTTGCTTACTTTGGAAAGCACCTTGTCGATCAGTTGCCATGATTTGTGCACTGCCCTCACATATATTTAGTGTTTCAGTTTGTGCGTGTGCACTAATGCATGAATGAAAATGTGTAGTCTATGTATCTACTTCTAAACTCTGTCCAGAGGGATTAAGCATAGGAACTCCCAGTGTGCAGCTTGCAGAGTTATGCGACCTCAGCACTGACCTTTGCTACTGACCTGTAGAGTGTGAAAAGATGAACTTATCTGTGACGCAGGTTTACGTAACAAACTGTGTAACATTTATAACTGGACTAAGTGACCCTTCCCCCCTTAAGTTCCAAACAGGAAGTACCCACTGGTACCAAGACGACAAAACACAATAGACTTCTATTGAAAATAAACAGCTATTACTCAGTCTCTATATTTGTCAGAATAACCATCTGATACCTTTTTAAACATGTTCTCGCTAATCCTTATTATTTTTTATCATTTTTTTTGTAGTGCAGGTTTGTCTAGTTATAATTTGTCCAACTAAAGCATGTTGTGTCTAAAGGCCCCAATGTGAAACAGTCAAAACGTTGGATTGTCTGATTCTCCTGAGCCCACTTTCAGAGAGTAGGGGCGTGGACTTCTGACAAGCTCACTTCTGATTGGTGAAAGTGGTGCGTCATGGAGTCTGTTTTTGCTGGGCAAACACAGAGTAGTGCAGGTAGAGAGCAGTGGGCATTTTTGCACCAATACCAATTTGCTGAGTTTCACTTATTTTTGAAATTCTCTATTTGCCAGACACTGCTTGAAAATCACTCATGAATCAACCATGAGCTGAAGAAACTCTGCAATGAATTCTAAGGTGAAAAGAATTGAGTTTTGTGCAATTTCACTCCTGTGGACCTGTGCCAGATGGTTCAACTCAGTGGTTAACAGCTAAAGGACCAACACATGCTCACTCCCAAGTCGTCACATGGTGACGTTTGGTTAAGGGGGGGTCACTTTTTTAAGTTTTGAGTGTCCCCAAGTCATCACTTTTCAACGTACTGGCTGTTCCCATTGCATCACGGGTCCCCAACCTTCGGGCCACAAAACAAAAGCGGGTTTTGGACCCTTGACTGTCAAAAGATGATGAGTTGGGAACACCCAAAATGTCAAAAAGTGACATGGAAGGGGCATTAACTAAACGTCAATATGTGATGACTTAGGGATGAGAATGTGTTGAAAGGATAGAGGCAGTATCTCTGATGTAAACAGTACTGTGTACATGTTCTTAATGTTTGTGAAGTAATTGCTCCCATAGAAACGTTGTCGGACCTCTCACTGCTGATGATGTCTGGCTATATATATATGCTATATATTATGTCTATGGTCTGGCTCCAACATCTTGCTGTCCATATTGTAAAAAAATAGAGACTGAATTGACTTCATTTCCTTGGAGCCGTAAATAAACCATTTCCTAGGTGGCACTACACTCACTCAGTCCAATTCTCATATACAGTCAATGCTAACAAGTGAACTGGAGGGAAGGAGCTGCACAATCAGCACACAAATGTTACAACATCGTGTAGCATGCTGTAGATTAAGCAGCTGCACGTGAGGCGGACAGACTTTCACTTGCATGACACTCTATGCTGCTTGTTTAGGGGTTTTTCTAAAACGTTTGAGCTGTAATGAGATCCAGAACCTGAGGGATAGAGGGAGGAAGAGAGACCTGCTGGGAATCGCTGTGTTCGCTTCCAGCTGGATTTCTGCCCTTTTTTTTTTTTTTTTTTTTTTTTTTTTTTGAGCTCAGATCTAGAATGTGGAGGTTTACTTGTTCACAAAACTAAAAAAGTCTTTGGAACCACACAGGTTCACTCAGGAAGACGCATTCCCACCAGTCAGGATCTCACGGGACTGAGTCACAGATATGAAACACACCTTTGACTGAGCCCCTCTCAGGCCACCGCAGGATTTACCTCCTGTGTGACAGAGTGCTGCCGAATAATGTTTTTCACCACACACACATTATTTATTTTGTCTGTCAGTAGTGGGGGAGAAACTTTCCCAAGGTGCAATTCTAAATGGAGTTGATTAACAGAACTAACTCATTATCTTAAAGTTCAAGAAGTTTCAACATTTCAAAAAAAGTCCACATTGAAAGGTTTAGAAAGTGTCACACCTTCAATCTCTTCTTTTTTGACAATTTCAACACCTTTTCAATGTAGATTTTTTGTAAAATCATTACTCTATTTGCTATAATTTTAATCTTTGATAAATATTTATAGTAAACAAAGGAAAACTTACTTTGAAACAATCGTCATGGTAATGAGGTGAATGCAAGATCTGCTGGATAGCAAAACTAGACAAAGACCTCATTGAGCAGAAGGTCACTCAGGACAAACATTCATAGAAAACAATGATAGAAAACACTCACGAGAGGCTCAGTGAACACATCACACACTCACCCACAGGGGGTCCAGGCCGCTGAGTCTGCAGAAGGCATCCATCCACTTGCTTGCTTCTTCCTCCCTGCTGCACAGCTGCTTCAGGTCAGTCAGTCCTGCTCCTCAGACTGGGCTCTGCTTTCTGCACCAGAACGGCTTCAGTGATGTGTGTGTTAAAGGAATGGAAACTCTTGCAACTCTAATATTTACGGGTTTAGCCTGCTCTTGCTTGAGTTGTTGGAAGGTTTCTCTTTATTTGTTTAACTTTGAAACTTTCCCTCCGTTTTAGTAAAACATCTTATGTCAAAGAGGCTCTAACTCTGCCTGCCAGCTCTCTGTTTGAGCTGCTGCTGCTCTCGAGTTCTGTGTCTTTCTGACTCCACCGCAGTCTGCTGGCTGTTTAAGAGCGCGTCTCCTCTCTGGGTGGGTGGAAATATGTCTCTCTCTCTTCCTCACTCACACCCCTCTCTCCTCTCCCACGTCTACTGGATCGGGATCAAAACACCACAACTACACCGCTGAATGGGATGACAGTCCCACACCCAGACACACTCCTCCCATTTTCACTTTCTGCCCCCTCACCTCCTTTCTTTTCCCCACATCCCACACAGCCAGTTGTCTGGCCACAAAGTGTCTGGTTGTACACAGATATACTTTTTAAAGCGAGGCTTGCCAGACTCTGATGAATACAAGTATTTCACAGGGTTTACTTTTAACACTGCAAAAACAGACTTCATAGAAATAACTCAAAAATTCTAACTCCCATTGGCAGAATTTCTTTAAATAAGCAAAGAATGGGATAAGAAAAATAGTCTTACCAAGAATTCTTATTCTAAGAAAAAAATTCTACAAGAAATGTTTTCTCAAGCTAGGATTATTTTTAATTGTTGACAAACTTTCTTGAAAAGATCTTTTTTTTTTTTTCTTAAGATTTAGTTTTGAACCCAAATTCAGGACAACCACAGTCAGACCAGCTGTTGTTTACCATTTTCTGTGAAAGCTTTGGGCCCCCATAACCCCGAGCAGAACCGCGGAGCTGAGCTCCTCTGCAAGTGGACACCTCCAACATACCGTCTTATAATTAGCAGAGGTGAAACGTGACTGAGTGGAAGTATGCGGAAGTTTTCTTCTCACTTTTCATTAACATTTTCGACATTATGATGTGTTGTGGAGTGGTGGTTACAGTGGAGGTTGTTAGCTCGTTCCTCAGTGGAACTTTACAAGTGTTTTGGGTTTCTCCCACACCTCCACGGTACCAGGTTTTTAGATGACATTGGGGTGGACAAGCAGGGGTCTGCAGTCTGCAACACCTACAGAGCCTTTCGGGTCAATTTTTGACAGACAAAAACACAGAAGGAGCCACAAAGGCTCATCCTTTAGAAAAACAGGGCAAGCCATTGTATTTGCTACCTTTATGATAAATACAATTATTTTGTATCAATAAAATAAATATATATGCTCTTTATTCAAAAATATGAAACAGTTTCTTACTTTTGACAGAGATTAACATAATTTCCTTTCAAAATGAAAACATACCTTGTGTCACATAGAATCAGCTCAATGCTGCCAATGTAGTTGCAGGTAGTCAGCAGTGATTTAAAAAATATGTTTATTTTACCATTTGTGATAGATCAATGCCAAAAATACATTAATACAATTGAAAATAAATAAATCTGAGCCAATTTATGACTCTTATTGTACTTCTCAATCCATAAGGCGCACTTAAAAATTGTTCAAAAGCAGAAAACCCGTCCTATAATCCAGCTCGCCTTAATTCTGGTTGTGCTTTCTGACTTCTAATTGATTTTCCATGATACACGGCCGACTGAAATCTGATGTTGACAATGTTTTAGCTCATTACTCTTAGTTTTAAAAAACTAAAAACTTTATTTTTCTTTGACCAGAGAGCCACAATGGAAGGGTAAAAGAGCAAGGTGGTTTTGGAGCCAAAGGTTGCAGACCCCTGGTCTATAGGGAGCACGGATTGCCCCCACATAGTGCTAGACAACATGGAGCAATTATAACATCTCATAGTTCCTCTCTAGCTATATTCTAATCAATTGTAAAATCATTTCCAGAAGTTATTTTATAATAATTACGCAGTTTTTAGCCAAAATGTAAAAAATCTGTGTTGTTTTTAGTCATATTTACCACAGTGCAGCAGCAATTCATCAGAAATTCTCTTTTGGGTTGACATGGAAGCTAGCTCTGCTAATTTCCCTTCAGCTCTTTTGTTTACACTCTCTCCCGCTAGCCTCAAAAGCCCAAACTAATGTTAACATTAGCTAATGTTAATATTAGTAGCTAACAAAAACGTGGCAAGTAAAAAAAAAAAAAAAACAAGCAATATTGGAGCAATCCAGTGGTAAAGTTTTGAGCTGGATACCAGCTCATACAAAGAAATTGAAAACATTTTTGGATCTGTTTGTGGATTCATCAGAATAGGGGAGAGAAGGGAGGCTTTGGCCCGCCCATTTCACTTTCTGCCTTACAAATTTGATCATTTCCAAAACAGTGCATTTTTATCTGATCCGATTTGAATAAAGAAAAACTCAAAAATGCAGTTTAAATCCTCATTTTCTTAATACATGTCCTCCTTCATTGGAAAATTCAACAAAACCATGTTGAAAACACCAAAAGCAGAATTTTAATTGGGGTGGGTCTTTAAACAAAAATATTGGTGCTAAAAAGCTTCAGGGCAGTCATGAGGAAACCTGTTTAGGCTTACAACTGAAAATGACCAAGTAAACTAGAATCTCAAAGCACTCACCACAGCTGAAAAGGGGAGAAAGTGACAGTGTCTCCAACTCAGTCAGTTGCAGAAAATAAAGTCCTAATTTATCTTGAATCATTCAGCTCTGGACAGTGAGTAATTCCACAATCCAGCACCGTCCAAAGTCAGGCCCCCGCATTTCTGTTGTTATGTTTCCATGTACTCAGACAAATTGTCTGGAGCCCTTTGAAGTCCTTTTCCTTTCACAAATGTTTTCTTTGCTTGGTCACCTTTTTGATCTAAGGATTCCATCATAAAAATGCAATGAAGAACTAGAGTTGTGTTGATATAAGATGGAAAATCAAGCAAAGGATGAGTTTTAAAAGCTTTTAGGAACAGGGGCTTGACTTAAAAGTGGTTAAAATGCAGCTACTGGCTATTCAGAAAACCAGGAAAAATACAGTTTAAGCTAATTTTGGGACAATAAAGTCTCTTTTTTGATGCATGAAGCAAAAAAATGTGGGTTGCTTGGATTGCATTTATAATGATTTTATTTAATTCCATTTTTATTCCAAGAATTGTATTTCAAATGTTCAATTGGAATTGTTTCCAACTTGAAACTGTGAACTTTTGTAAAGAAATACTGCAGACATATCTTTTTTACATGCCTTCAAATTTCAGCTGAGTGGAAAATGTTGAGCCATTTTCTTCATCACATGCAACTCCAGATATTGCAAAACCTGCTCATATGGAAAGATCAAGAAGCTAGCTGGTTAATTGGTCATCTTACTGCAGAGAGACTTGCACTGTCAGTGGAAAAAGTTCCATTCAAGTGTCATGTTCAAGAAAGTTCGCTTTGTGACATCAACTGTGTGTCACTGGTTGATCTTGTCTTGTGACCCAGGAGACGATTTTTCCTGAGAAACAAAAAAACCACACAATAAATAAAAGACGTGGAACTAGATTCCTACAAGATTCTAAAATTGTACGAGCTCTTTGAAGTCTGCAAAAATGAAAAATGGCATGACGTTGGACAACAGAAAGAAAGACTTTAGCTGTGGGAAAGTATGACACCATCTGGGCGAACAGCATCATCAGTACAGAGGAGAAACATGGAAAGTTCAGCAGAGTGGCAGACCACCACCGTCCGTGTCTCGCCATGAGTAAAAATGGCAATATTTGCTTTAAAAAATGAGTCATCACTTTATGGTTTCAATTTCGGGCAACTATGTCAGAAAGTGTTTTTCATAGAAGGACAGATGTTAAGAAACGTGGCAGATGTTAGCTCAGTTCATTAATTGAAAATTCTCAGTTCAGAGGACAAAAAGAATCTTTTTTTTTTTGGGCTCACATGCCAGATATGATTCTTCTACTGCTTTAAAAGTTAATAAAATTTAAAAAATGGTTTCTAGTTTCCCTGATGTTAAAAACTTAAATTGATAAGTATAAATAATGCAATGCTGCTGTCAGACATATCCAAATAAAAAAAGGCATTCATGGTCTGCCCAACTGTTATGTCTCAGCCCTACAGTCTTAGTATTGCTGCTACTGAGAAATTGTCTGAAACACTTTATGCAATGCGCCACAGCCAAAGAGGTGGGTGTCTGGTGTGTACCAGGTGTCCAAACGTTGGCAGGGAACGGCACTTTTCCTTTTTTAAACCTTTGCAGTTGAAGGTGTTTTCTAATCAGCAGTAGACAAATGACAACATCTGGAGGTTGGCAACAAAAGGATATTTGTAAAGACCTGTCTTAGAATGGTCCTTTTCACTGAGGATTGTGTTTTTTTCTTTCCCAAGCTGTCTCATTCTGGTGCTTGCCAAAAATGTATAGCCATGTTCACTAGTATGAAAGGAGCCAAATATCTTTTACTTTACGTCCAACATAAACTTTGTCGAGGCCTCTGGGCCAAGCGTGCTCAGCTGATCATTCCCAGACTGGAACCAGAGGCTAAGAAAAGTGAGCAAGAAAAATATGAAAAAAAAAAAAAAAATAGTATAGGAGACACAAAGAGCCTGCAGAGTCCATATGAAGGGTGTGCATACAGGTCAAAACACAAACATACACACGGCTGGCCAGTAAAACCGACCCAAATGAGCTCTGTTACAGCCGAAGCCCAGACAGCAGACTGTTTACAGCAGTAAAGAGAGGGAAAGCACGGAGCATGCACCCAATAGGAGGCTGGTGCTGGAACAGAACCGCTTGTGGTCATGGTATGTAGTAGTAGTAATGCGGCCCTGGCAGGCGGTGGATGCAGGGGTGGCTTGGAGGGGGATGCATGCTTCAGCTAGCCCGTGGCTGTGCGGCGGTTAACCAGTCTGGGTCACCTACACTTCCTCTGGCCTCTCTCTCCCTCTGGGAGGAAAAACAGTCTAGTCAAAGTAATGCTGTCATTTTGGCTTATTACGTTTGAGCGCAGAGAGACAAATTTAGCAGCAGCAAAGCAAAGGGAGGGACCTAAGAAAGCTAAAGAAACAAGCAAAAAAAATCTCTGCAGCACTTCTTTTTTCTCACAGCTCTCAAGTAAGCAGCCGTAAATGAGTGCTGCCGCTCCAGCAGACCGTAGATTCAAATGTGCCTGCGTATGCCAGCAATTAGACCCCCCCACCCGTCATGGCCGCTGTGGAATCTCTCCTCCTCGCTTCATTAAGCTTTGTCTCTGACCTGCTTCCTGTGTGTCACAATGACTGCGCTTCAGTGAGACCTGATATTATGGCAAAGGTGGAGATTCAATCAACCTGTGCATCCCTTTGTCACAACTGGGCCTCTTCCATCTGCAGACTCCAGACCTTTCTCACATGCCTACGTGAGTGAGTCGAGCCCAGAAGTATTTAACACCCTGCCGACATGGCACCTACGCATTCACAAGAGGTCCAGATTCTGCCTGATTAATCCCTTACGCACTGCCGCATAAATACCGAAACCTCAACACATTCAAAAAAATGATCTCTTTGTCACTGAAGGTAGAGATCAATGACTCCAGATCAGGGAGGGACCGGAGACTGGATATGACAAAAGCAGAACTTTTTGGAAGCTGTGAGCTAAGATACACGTCTGTACAATGATGCAGTCAAGAATGTTTATGTCCTGATTTCATTTCAATCACATGAATCTATGATCATTTTTAAATACAAAGCAATAGAAATGACTCATTTTTGAGTGATATTGAACCAATCTGGGCCAAACCCATATTAAATGTAATGCTTGGTCAAATGTGACTAATCAACTACATCTTTTTTCTTTTTAAGAAACCAGATGATGCTAAACCAACAGTTATTTTACAGATCACTTTTTGAAGGAGTGTCTAAAAAGACATTTTAAATGAGGCAGCTTGATAAATGACTTATTTCATCTGTGATGTTTATTTATTTTTAGTATCTGGCTCTTTAATGTTATAATGTCACATATTTTCATTAACATTTTGTAATTGCAGTATCTTTTTGGTAAATATTCTTTGAACACTTCTACACATGGGTGCCCAGGACAGGAGTCTAACTGTTATCTTCCAATCAGAGGTCAACCGCTCTACCCCAGCACCATTGTGGCTGTACAGGGGCTCATTTTTTGCAACTAATTTATTTGAATCAAGTTTTACTTTGAAACTGTGCATTAATGGGCATTTAGTCTTTGGAAGAGATTTCATTTCCAGCAATAGTCTTCTCAAAATCGGTTTGGCTTCTTTGTTTAACCACTTTAATTTGTCAGTCCAAGCTTGGTTAACATTTAGCTTCTGTAGCCCTACTTGCTGGCATTTTAATGTGAGAAGGTTTCCCTTGGGCCATGCCGTCTATTTGCTCAGACAGGGGAAAGTATTTACTTGTATAGCACTTTTATACTTTGCTTTAAAGTCCAACTAAATTTTGTATCCATTTTAAAATCGTTCCCAGCAGTCTTTTAATTATGCTTGAGTAATTTTTAGCCAGAACAAACAAAAAAAGTCTAGTTTTTTTTAATACATATGTAGAAGAAGCTCAATAGAAATACGCCTCTGGGTTGTAGTGGGACAACTGGCACGGAAGTAACTCTACAATTATATCCCATCACTCTTTTGTTTAAACTCTCCCTCAAGCTTACAGCCACTCACAACCCCAAGCTAACATTAGCATAGCAATCACACGCCAACCAATATCGGAGCTATCCAGCTGCACAGTTCTGATCCAGATTCCAGCTCAGACGAGGAAAATGAAAACATTAATGAATAAATTTGTCTGCAAGTGGATGTTTCAGAATTTTAGTGGAACACGAAAGCTTCTCAGTTGTGGCGTCACAAACCACCAAAAGCTTTTTCACTGACGAGTTTTCATCTGCTCCTGATAAATCACAATTTGAATACGGAAATACGCAGAAAGACAGTTTTATTCTTAAAATATTTAATAAATATCTTCCCATCATGAGAATGATGTTACCAGAACATGTTACAAATATCATAAGCACAACTTTCATTGGAGTGGGACTTTAAGGCCCAAAGCGCTTCACAGTCACACATTCACACACCGATGGTGCAGGACAGCATCCCACTCACCTGAAACATGAGGCTTTTCATCCCTGAAGGTAGTCTCAATGCAGAGAGATATGTAGACCAGATTCTGTAACCGGCAGAAATCCCACACTTCCACAGTTTGGGAGTGAAGTCCATCCTAATACTTGTTTCCAGAGAGGAATAGTTTTAGACGACCTTCAGATTTGGAGAGAAGAATAAATGGAGCTCTGGTCAGAAGGACCGACCTGAGCTCTATTGAACTATTGTAAGAAGCTCAGGTGTGCCGTTCATGACCAACACAACCCCAGTGGTTGATGATGACAAATGTTGAATGGGTATCCCATCCCACAGCGGTGTATGAGCAGGCGTGTGACCAGCATGAGGAGGAGCTGGTCTGGACGTGCATTGTTCTTCTACATCCTATTAAGGCTCATGGTTGTCCAACAATAAACTATTGCTTCTTAAGACTTCAATAGTGTGATCCACCGAACAATGCAGATGGATCAGTTATTTTGGATTGGTACAATCCAAAATAACTTCCAACTTGAGAAACTTGGCATCTATTTTCCCTGTAATGTGATAATCAGATAAAAATCTAAACTTGAAGGCACTCCGTAACCTTATGTTAGCCTTCAGAAAGGGTTCACAGATTAGGTAACAAGTGAGAAAAGGATGACGTCTTCCTGGTCAGTTTGGTGCAGCCACACAAACAGACTGTGAAACCAATCTGTTTTTTTTTTCCTGACAAAATTTGACCAAATTTGCATGCAAAAGCTGGTGGTGTGCATTCATGAGATGGTTTTTGGTGATCATTATATAACTTTGCAGGAAACCAAACAAAAAGAAGAAAAAAAAATCTAACCAGGTTTTGTGAAATGTCTATTTATACTGATGAGAAAAGCTTGGTTGCAGCAGATACAACCACACGCAAGCGATAGTTACTCTTACTTGGACTTGTATGACATTAGGAGACAGTTTGGTCCCACAACCAAACTACAATTAGTAAGATAATTGTTAGGCTCCATTTTTTGTTTTTCCCCCCTCTGGTGACTCTGATCACAACCTGACATCTTCAAACCACAGACACACTAAAGATGCTCTTTTCCCTTTTAGACAGCAGATGGTTGCCATCATTTTCTCAACTGCTCTGAAACCAGAAGGTGTCTGAATGAGACTACGCTGTGATTACTCTTTAGAGGGAAACCACACTGGAACACAGCGAGTCCAAGGAATGGCACACATGCCACAGAACGGTCTGAGAGCATGGTATTCCAAACAAACAATGGCAGTTTAGGTATTTTGTTTACATTTGTAGATGTGCTTATGTTCTGTTTTGTATAAAAAAAAATAATCCCCTGGCCTTTTCAAAGTAAAGACAAGTGGATTTCATTCAAATAGCTGTTGATTTGTTTCTCATCCACCCGTCCGTCCATTCATTCATCCATCCATCCGTTCTATTCTAGGCTCAGCTACTTGAACAGGTCACATGATGTCGAGGATTTTTTCCTAACACAAAACAGACCTGCTTTTCTGCAAAGATATACGATGTATAGCCCGTCTGTACTTTGCCTAATAACCTGGGGCAGTGGCGCCCCCCCTTAATAGACTCCGGAGCCTCACGCCCACTTGCGCATCACTCCTATGGAGTACAGTCATAATTACTGCATTGAAGTGGTTAGAGAGGCATCAACAAAACAATTCCTATGCTTTGCTATTATGGAGGGTTGTGGACAAATCTCCTCTAAAAATATCAACCCTTAAAGAAAACAGGAAAAAAAAAAAAAAGCGGAGGGAGAGGTCTGAACTGTGGTTGTGACATTTATTAGGGTATCATCCCCTCCCTGCTTGCTGTAAAAACACAATGGTTTTCAGGCTGAAAAACAAATAGAATGAGTGCTGCTTTGTGGTAAAATGATGAAGTGATGACCAACACTTTTTTCCTCTTAACCACTGGCAGTTATATAATATTCCACCACAGAACTGGAGTGTAATCGCCTCTGTCTCTAATTTTTATGCTTTTGGGAGAGCGTCCAGCTGTGAAGCGTCTTTAGAATAACTTTTCAGGAGCACTCTGTCTGGTGAAATGTGGTTCCTGTTCATAATAATATCACCTGAGTCATATACTGTAAGTGACTTCAGGAATACATAAAACGTTCTGATGTTTTCTTGTGTTTGTTCGTCAATAAACCGCTAAATTGGGTCAAATCAAAGCAGATAGAAGCAAAAGACCCAATTTCCTTGTTTCCACGTCTAACTTTTACTTCTTTTCAAGCTATTTTTAGTTAGGAGTATAATCTGGAAAAGTGGGCTACAAACACTAAATCATGTCTATGTGTGAAGACAACTAAACTCTCCAGAGGCCCTCATTACTTGGCTTCCTTTCGCAGCAGCATTTGTTTAAAGACTCACGGTGGAAACCTACACTTTGCACTTTGTAAATCAGAGAGTCGAAACATAACAGACTTCCGGAAATCCATATAGGACAGCAAAGGCTGGGATGCCACGGAGAAACGAGCCACATCCTGTGGGTAACAGGAAATGCTGATTAAATGACAGGTTTCAACGTAAAGGGCGGCTGGCCTTTCCATCACACCCTTTCTTAAATTTATAACTTCCTATGCATTTTAAAAAAAGGATATTCCTCAAAGCAGGATTGCTGTAGAAACAAATCATTTAGCAAACTCTCGTGTGTATTATGTCGCATGGCAGATCATTTTGGGCGTATTGTACCCACAATTATATTTTTATTGGTTATGACAAATATGTGAAACCCGTAAAATGCTGAAGGAGCTCCTTTCCTATACGTTGCGGTTGCAGGGCGCCACGTCTGTCACTGCAAACACAACTTATTACCATTATGAGTGTGATCTCTCCAGACAACACCCACTGTGGTTGTAAGAGAGATCAGCACTAATTGGTCCTAAAGATCAACATGGACAGAGTAGACAGTCCAGCGCTTATGTTCATGGTAAAAACCCTGCCCACCACATGAGGGCACCGTTTTCATTTTTGCTGCTTTTGGGTTGAATGTTTTGGGTGTATTCAGACTGGAAAAGTCTGTTATTGTGACAACTTTGGTCTAGATTGAGTCCTGAACCTTGCGTTTGGTCTGTATTCAGACTGCCATCAACCGTACGTTTCTATTTTGAACCAAAGCTTGTAAACAAAACCATGTGACTAAAGATCTCTTCAGTCATTGGCCAGGATTTATGAGGGTGTGGCAAAGCAACAATAGAACAAAAATTTAAAAGTCCTACAGTTTGCAATCCTTGTTGGGATAGTTTACTGATTCAAACTTTATATTTCACTGACCAACATCTATATCAGCATCAGGCACAACACCTTTTACTGCTGCTTTAGTACGGTGGAGGCATGCTGCAAGATAGTTACTGAGACAGTTAAAAAGGTACGCTGGTAAGTGTTTATGACATGTTGATTGTCCTAAAACAGCGTGAGAAGCAATAGCTGTGTTCAAATTCCGTCACCACTCACTATATTCATTATATAGTGTGTTTACCATTTCGCAGTGCTGTCTAAATTTACAACTCCCAAATCAAATTCCCTTGAAGTTTCCAGGAAGTCTTTGCAAAACACCAGTGTGCATCAATGCTCACTACACTGACAAAAAGACCACAATGCATAGCGTTTGAAAAGTCTGTCAGAATCAGAATCAGAAGCATCTATTGTCATTGTAACAGTGCAAATACAGTACAACAAAATTCCATGTTTTGGAGATGGGGAGAAAGGGGAGAGGCAAATTACATAACAAAAAAAAAAAAAAGAACATACATCTTTACTCTGGAAGGGGCAGAATATAGGTGTGGGAAAAAGGCCCTGCTATATGAGAAAAAGCACAAAACAAGAACAGTACACATGATATGAGCTGTCAGGACGGTGCACTAGAGGGGGATGAGAAATTATGTTAAAAAAATATATTGTACCATGTAATGTACAATACATGTATGTAATGTAATGTAAAAAATAATGTAATTTTTTTTATTTCATCATCAGAACATAGTGGAGTTGTAAATAGATGTCAAAAAATGCAATATTGATTAGATTTTCACTTCATGATACTTTCCGTTTAAAAAAAAATATTTAGCAGTGAGTGTGGTGTCCGAATAGCTTTTAAAATCCAGGGCCCCATAAAGTCCTGCACTATATTAGTTTTTTAGCACCTACGGCTTATTAGGGTGAGAATTCGGACATAGCCTTTGAGTATCAGGTTAAAAGTTGTTGTAATGAGTCTGTATTCATCCAACCACATTTCAACAAGTTGCCTCTCATCTTTGCTCCACATTTGTCTTCCCACCTACGGTGGCCATTTTGGTCCAGTTGTTCTGCTACGGGCATGAAACCTATTCAAACTGAGAAAACTAAGAACGAACCGGGATTCAGTCCGAATGGAAATGAACCGAGACCACCTCGAAAGATGGGTCAGAGAGTGGTCATATTCAGACTGAAACCTTTTTCTGGATTATCAGGGAGAACAAACTCTGATTCAACAAAATTATTTCATGGTTCAGTTTCTGCCCTTCAAACCCCGATAAGGTCAGAGTCAGAATAACGCTCTTAAAAATAATGTTACTAAGCGCAGTTTGGTAGATTGTGTAAAAACACCCAAAAATTGGTCTTAATAATTTTTAGACCTAAATAAATTCAAAACATATTATATATCTTTCTAAGAATTTCTTAGCTAAGGTAGATATACAAGATAGATATACTAGGTATTTTTCATTCAAATAAAAACTAATGAAATATACCCACAAATGTTTAGGTAACTTTAGTGGATTTTTTTTTTTTTTTTTACTTTACAGTCCTGTCTTTTGTCTACGGTTGTAGGAAGGAAATTTGGGTTGGCTCGACTATAACTCGGAATAAATATAAAAGATTTTCTGACTGATTAACTCATTCTTAACATAACTTCTTACAGAATCAACACAAATACTTTATTCTGAAAAGCTTTGACTTACTCGAAGTTTTTCTTTTTTTTTTTATTTTGTTCCATTGAACACAATAGGAAGTGCCAGACGGACAATGTGCATTTGACTTGAATTAAATGCACCCTCTGAAATAACATACATAGAGACTTTGACGTAAAAGGCAGTTTATAAATAGCAGAGAATGACTTTGCATCGGTTTCAATCTTATATAAACTCTATAAAGAGGAGCTTGGCTGGATTTTAGCAGACTTGGTAAATTTAAATCACAAAATAAATGCCTTTTTGGTGCCACTTTATGAGACATTTCACATTTCCGGAGGGAGACCACCAAACCATAAAATGGTTGGACTTTTCAAACATTGTTACATAATTTTAATTTCTTTGTCAACCTGGTTTTGTAACAGTTTATGGTGACTAACTGTTGTTTTCAGGAGGAATATCATGCCTTTAAAGAGTATAAATAGTGTAGGCAAGTCAAAATGTGTTTGTGAAAACATTTTAGCCTCAAAGGTTATGACTAAACCCAAAGTGGTGTGTGGCTGTGACCGTGCCCTACTTGCTTCTTTTGGATCTTGAACTTTCACTTTAAAAAAGTAAAGTAAAAAGGATTCATCCTTTTTGACATGTTTTCCACATTTTTGCACCTAGCAAAGAGCTCCAGCAATCCAGAAAATGACCATTTCTATTGAAAATTAACTGTGTAAACAAAATAATAATTACAAAAAACATGCACAAGATTAACATGTCCACTCGAGATTAAAATAAAGGTTTTTAGTGTAAGTTCTTTTCTTTGAATGTGGATAGGTTTTTGCTGGATATTGGATATTAGCAAGCTGCAAGTGTAAAGTTGGAAATTTAAAAATAGTATATCAAAGTCCTAGAAAAAACCCCTTTTTGTTCTTTTGGCAAATGGTATTAACATGAGTTATGTGCACATGAAATTTAAAAAAAAAGTTCTAGGTCTATAGGGGGTTCCCTACTTACATTATTTATTACCCATATAAAATCACACTCTCTCCAAGTAAAACAAGCACAGAAATCACAATATGATTTGACAAGCTGAAACTGGGTAGAGGGCTTTGTTTATGTCTAACTAAGAGACAAGAACCACCTGACTTAATCTTAAGAACAAATAGCCGCAGTCGTCTTTGGAAGGAGTAACAAAGAGTGCAAACCTTTCTGCTCAGTCCTTTTGGAATACCAAACGTAGAGGTCACTAAAACATGGAATCTGTCCAGTGTTTCAATCTAAATTTCAAACTAGTTTTCAACTTTTCTGTTTCCCCCCTTTTTCCAATGTTATGTTTCTACTTTGGCTTAACAAGGGCCAGTTTTAAGAAGCAGGTTTAACAAATCTAAACCAGAACTCCGATTTGGCTGACTCAGACTTTGATAACTCAGAGTTTTGGTTTCACAGCAGCTGAAAAAAGTTAATTCAATCAACTAGTTGTTGGACTCAGAACAAATGCCAATAGGGCTTCATACTTTACGCCAACAGAAATTGATGTGCTCCTTCAAGCATATGCCGACTATGACCACATTCTCTGCAAATAGAGCAACACAGCTCCACCGGCAAAACAGAGAGAGGAGAAAAAAGCTGCCAGAGTGAATGCGTACATCTACATTTGAATCATTTCAATTCATAAATACTACATAATGTCAGGAGTGTTCTTTTGTCACTTGTAGAGTAAGGAATGGTTTTTGATCTGTAAATAATTTAACAAGTAATCTATGTAGTTGCAGGAAAGACTGTTTTCCATTCCCCCACCCTCCCACACATGAATATCACTGCATGCAAAAAATAACACTGTATCTGCCTGGAATATGTTAAAATTGGTATTTATTTAATTTGAATCCATAAGAATTAAATAATATTCACTGAAAAGTTTTTTTCTAAGTTTCTGAAACCAGAAACTTAGAGTTTTCCTTAACTCAGGGTTCATGAACTCAGAGTTTCAACAAAACCTGCTTCTTGAAACAGGGCCATGACCTACCTCTCCTCCATGTTTCCTTTACTCCGATTTTTTTCTTAAGATTTGTTTTCATAGCCATTGTACATTGTGGATCATGTCAGTGTAAGTGTTTGTTCTTAAGTCATTTGCTTTTGGGAATTCAAATGTGACTGATTAAAGCCTCGGTCACAATCGCCCGCACTGGCGGTCTGCAAGTGAAAAAACTGAAAATCTGTACGGCACATGGAGGTTGCCTGCAGGAAAACTGAGGACAAACTGGTGAGCGCATTTTTTTTTCCTATGGGCATGCTGCGGGCATCAGGTTGTATTGAACACCTAAGACACACGTAATGACAAATAAGAGGGAAGTGGGCGAGACAAAAGTGTGTCCTACAGATTTTCGACCCCCTGAACACTGCGCACTAAGTAGGAAGTATCTTAGTGCTGTTTGCTGGAAATGTGCATGCTTCTCGCACGTCCCTTGCACGCCACCGGGGTGTTTAGAAATATAGAAAATAGACAACCAGAGTGAAGTTTGTGTGGACATCTTACAGGCATCGTTCAGGAACTTAGGTACCGTGTGTACAGTATTGCATGCTGTCAGTACAGAGCCAGTGTGTGCCCCACTAATGACTACAGTGCTCACATTATCCTTGCAAATACAATGAGACACTTACCACATGTAGGACAATCCTGCATTTCCCTTTCAGCAGTTGGCCATACGAGTCTTAAGGAAACTGCTAGACACATTTGCACTCCTCTAAAGATGCAGCTATTCCTCTCTACAACTCTTTAGAGCCAAGAAAACCTAAAACCCCGTATGGGTTAATGTGATGAAGGCTTTATTGTAAGTGCGGGAAGTGTGAGCAGTTTGTCGTGTGTAAGCAAAGCCAATAAAAAACTCAGTGGTTAATCTTTTTGTTATTACTTCCTTTTCCTCAATCTTTTATGTCTGCTTGTAGGCAGACATTTTTGTCTATAAAACTGAGTTTCTCAATCAGTTCAGTTTGTTTTTGAAGAACAAATGTTGGCACAGAAGACTCCCCTGAAACCACCGAACGGTTCCCAAGCGGGGCTCACCGCTCCTCCCAGGGGAAGGGTCAAATGTGGAGGACAAAATTGACACACCTAGGTGCGTGACAGCTAATAGGACTTTAACATCAGCTTATCAGTTCATTTTATGTCACTAAACTGTCTTTTGGATGGTGGCTGGAGCCTATCCCTGTTGTTATTGAAGCAAAACCAGAAACGATTTGTGGGAAATAGTGCTTTTAATAGCACTGTAGTGTCATTTTGCCACATTGAGAAAAGTCTTTCTCATATATAGACCGACACAATCTGATGTTGATGATGAAATTGGACTCAGGAAAAGCTGAAGAAGATGGGCTGAAGTTGGAAAAGTTAGATTCTGGTTGTGACAGCCAACAGTTTTGAGAAACTCATCACAAAAATACTATTATTTTATGAGCTGTACCTGGTGTTACCCCTTTATTACATGGGACAGCAGGTTTTTAAGGGGTTGTTGTATTGAAAAATATTATGCAAGTGTGCCAGTGCATTGACTCAAGCTTTTCTACATCTGTTTAAACAGATCCGCACACAAGCTTGTAGAGCCCCACCACACAAGTCAAGGACCAAACGAGACGAGACCTATCATGTCTTCTCAAAGTGAGAACAGACTCTGTTGACTCAGTGAAGTCTAGAGGCGCTTTGGCTGCGTCCCACCGCAGTTATGCAGTGTCTCACCAGAGCTCCAGAGCAGACTCACACACACTTCCATGGACGCATGCAAACAAAAACACTGATGGAGTCACATGCATTCAGGTACGTTTGAAAGAGAGAGGTGCCGCCTTAAAAGCTTTAAAAACCTTTGATCCTTTTTCAATTGCAGCAAAAACAATAAAAACATGCAATTTTATGCCCGAGACTTGTTTTTGACTTTTTAGGAACTGTTTCCCCAAGAGAAGAAAGTCATATTTCTGTTGTGGGAATTTTACTTATACCTGATAAGAAATTTCCGTTTTCATTTGTGTAACAAAATATGCTTTCATGTTTTATCCTTTAATTTCTTTCACTGACGTGAATCAATGTGTCAAGTTTGGGGCCCTAGAGGCCTCCCACACCCCTTTATTTATCCAGTTTCTATTAACTCTTCCATCACAATGCACAAAACATGCCAAGAATCTCCTTTAAACAGAACAACCTATTCCTAAATTTTTACTGCTTGCTGGATTTTTATTTTTTTGCAAACTAAGAACTTTCTTTATTGTATTTTATGTACTGTGTATACTTCATTTATTTCAAGACTTTAAAGGAGAAACTACCACACACACTAACATTTAAGGACAGTTTAGTCTCAAAAGTATTTTATTGTAAATTCAAGTTGTTGTCAACTTTTAAGAAAAAGTCATCACCTTCAAAATATACATCCAACACCAATCCTTTACTTTTCCAGAACCGATACTCCTCCACCCACTGTTCAGCCCAATCCCAATTCTTCCCTTCTGCCGTATATTTAGCCATGACAAGCCCTCCGAACTGAGTTTTTTGTTTTAGTTTTATTTATAAACAACAAATACAGCAATGTGTACAGCAAAAGTGTGAATACCAGGAGAAGATTAAAGAAAAAAAAACATAAATGTACACAGACTTTAATGTGTATTACACAAGCATTGCATAAAAAAGTAATGAACCATAGTTGATTTTTTTAAAAAGTTACTTTATCAAAAACCAAAAATGTCAGAGTGTACAAAAAAGAAAAGAACAAAGACAGAAAAAAAGGTAAGAACAAGGCAAGATGCAATTTAAAATAACAGTTTTAGAATTTTTTGATGAATTACTTAAGTTTTCTTATGTTTGTTTGAAATGCGTTTAAAATAGTCGGAGAATTAAATCGAAAAGATATTTAACAAAGAGGAAGTGTTTTACCATCTACATAAATGAATCAAACATTTTCACAAAACAATAACAAGATTAATTACATTAGAAACTTCCAGATCTTCCATAAAGTAGAGAACAGCAGGTAAAGAAAAAGAGGGGATATTAAAAACTTGGAGTGACAGCCAATTTTGAACATCTTTCCAGAATATCTGTATGTGTTTGCAGCCATGAAAAGAGATTTTCTAATGTTTCAGTTTCAAATGAACAGAAGATATAGTTCAGCTTGAAATTTGAATCTTTTTTGAAAAAAAATTCTAACAGGGTAAATTTTAGATATTATTTTTAAATTCTTTCATTTTAGGTGAAAGTGGGTATTTTCTGTATAAAGAAAATAATGTATCAATCAGGTTTCTAGGTCACATCTATTATTTGTATCAAAGTTGCAGGAGGGAACGGACTTAAAAACCTGCGTAGTGACATGAATACGATGGTTTTGAACGCAGAAGTCCGAAACACAGGTTTTCATTGGGTGTGAATGTAACTTAAGACCTTCTTGGTTTGCAGGATTTTTCAAATAAATGTAATGTTCTTGTAGAAGCACACATCTGCATGGTTCTCCTTTTCTACTTAGAGCAGGACTGGGTCAAGAGGCCAGTTGTTTAAACAGATTCACAAAGACCAATGAGTCAGAGATTCAAGGATACCATCTCTGCAAAGAGCAAGGAGTCTACCCCGGGGCACCTCGGTGGTGACACATGTCCAAACTACCTCACCTAAAAGGTGCTTACATTTTTCTCTTCTAATGCAGAAGAACTGCATCTCTATGACAAGTTTCTCCAGATAAACGGGCTGTTTTTTTTTCTTGAATTTTCTCTCTAATTGCAATCTGTCTGTGAAAGCTGGAGTCATCTGCATATCATCCAGATCTTATGCTGTCAGACATTACCCAGAAGGCCCTTGGTCGATAGGTGAAGGATGGAATGTAGATCAGTTAGATATCCATGCTTCTTACTCACATTTCTTCCCACCCTGATGGATGACTGGACACTTTCCTGTGCTCTCAATTCTACTTTGGGCAGTCCAAATACTTGCAGGAGGTACTTCTTAACTCAAATGGAAAAATCCAAACTCTTCTCAATAAGAGATCTGGCCTCTGACGTGTTCCTTCTTATGAGGTCTTCTTCTCACTCAAATAAAATACTCGACAAAAATCACAGACTGGCGACCTGTCCAGGGTAAACCCTGCCTTCGCCCATCAGCAGCCGGGTTGGGCTCCGGCACTTCTGCGACCCCGAAAGGGACAAAGCGGCTAAGGAAAATGAATAGTTGATAGCTCATGATATGGAAATTCTTCACACCGGGGTGAAGACATTTTACTCATGAAATATATGAACAGGCAAGTTTTGCTTGAAGACTTACCAGACATTAAACTGAGAAGTGACCCTCTCTGGAAGCATCACGGTTCTTCTCATCAAAGCACAATGACTTATATTAAGGCATAAAAACCTGGTTAAAGACTGGTTAAAACATGCAAAATCAAGTTAAGGAACAAGTGAATTCCTTAATCTGAACACATCATGGGTATTGGTTCACAACTTTCTGTTGTTTTCTGCTTCTCTTAGTTTTGAGTCAACCAAAACACCATTAACAACATACAGACTCACTCCAATAAAAATTGTGTTTTAACATGTTCTTGTACCATCTTTCTCACAGTTTTAGGGTTAACAAAGAAAATTAAGCCTAAAACTGCATTTCTGAGAATTTCTGATGAAAAAATTGTTGTTTGAAAAGCTAGCAACTGAAATGGGCGGGCCAAAGACTCCCTGCTCTGCTCCATTCTGATGCATTCACTTAGAGACAAATAGATCCTCATTTTCCTCGTCAAAGCTGGTATCTGGCTCCAAACTGTACGACTGGATGCCTCTGTTACGATCCCAACCAAGGGGAAGGGAGAATAAGGTGTAACATAAAAAATAAAGAATCTGCTTTTTAACAGCCAATGAACACAAACAGAATGCAACACAAGAAAAAAGTTATACAAGAGGGTTAATATCTACAGTACATTAAATAGAAACATCTCCACATGGGAGCCACAAACTCAGACTAAGACCCACCAGGTCTGTTAATTAAACACAATCTGTCAAGGTTTCTGACACAGGCTCTCAACAATAAGCTACACCACCAAAGTCCACAATAAAGAAGACTGGAATTTAAAGCTGGAGTTTCACACCATGGACAGCTGACCACCAGAAAGGGTGTTACAAAAGCTGCCACTCTGCTTGGGGATGTCAGCTCTTTTATGCAGGTGTGGATCCTCAGTCACTGGTCCACAGCTGATGGCATGACGAGGATCAAGTGTATGGGCGGGTCCAGACTCTGCAGAACTGCAGCTCTCAGCTCAGACACCTACAGAATTCACATCATCTCATTCATCCCAAACTCAAGCACACAAACAGACGAGCCATACACAAAGAGTGCCGGATACACCAGGGCCGTAACAGCCTCCAAATTGCTCGCCATTTTTGTTGCACTGGTAATGTTAGCTTGAGGTCGTGAGGGGCTGTAAGCTAGCAAGTCAGCTGTGCTGTCAAGTCAGAGGTGAACTTCTAATGAGCTTCTGCCGCTCTACAGAAACTATGTCCTAGAAACAATAGTTTTTTGTTTATACATTGTAACTATGATTTACCCTTTGGTAAAAGGCTGAAAAGTTATAGCAAATCAAAGAACATAAATACTGGAGGGTTAATATTAGATGGATAACTTGATGATAAACAGGTTGAATGGTAACACTGAATAGACTGCACTGCCTGACCTTTTATAAAAATCCCACACCAACTATATCTTTTTATCTATTGTAGAATCAGTCCCAGTGGTCTTTTGGTTATGTTCATCCCATTTTTGACAACAGTTTTTTAAAGCATTTGACATTTTTGTAAAGAATAGCAAAGCTTTGTATTCTGACGACTTTTGTTGTTAAAAGTTCTGATAGTTGATTGAACATTTAAACCCTTGGTTGTTCACCTTTCGGCATGTCAGGGGTAGCCATAGCGAATCAGTTTCACTGATTCACACAGATGGTTTGGATGCCATTCCTCTCACAACCTTGTATTTTATCCATGCTGGGGACTAGCACAGGGACACCCTGTGGCTACATAGTTAGGCAGTAGCGATGGGTATTGCCGAGGAGCCTCACTGGATGAAACTCCTTGCCGCCCCCCTTGAACATCTTAACATCGTTGTTATTAATAAAGCCTGCAGACACCTGTGACTGACACGCACTCAGAGCAGCAGAGAAAGCCAACCGATTAAATGTCATACAAACATAGTATCCCACAGTCAGACAGACAGATAGGGAAACACATAACCAGTGTCTCACCACAGGCACACACACAGACAAAGCCGACACACCCCGCCATTCACAGTCTTTGGCTTGTTTACTTGTGACTATCACAGATATGCAGCAGCCAACCTCACCATTCCTGACATTCCAGTCCACAAGCTATTTAATGCAAGCTCGAGACGTAAAAGCAGGTGAAACTTATCATGTAGAGTTGAAAAAGTTGCAGTGTTGTGTGCATTGTAAGGCACAAAGCTTTGACTTAAGTTCGATGGTGTCTTTAGTGATATCTTAAAACAACAACAAAGGAGGGAGCATTTCTCAGTGTGACTGAAAGGGAAAAAATGTGGGATAAACTAGAACCAGCTGGAGCTCACAGGACGTCCACTGTAACTGCCTTTACCTGTGCAGCACTGCCATCTGCGGACTAACAACAAGAGTGAAGGTGCCGTACAGAAACCATAGCTTCTGCTGCAATCACATTAACCAAAGAAACAAACATGGCCAATTTGAGAAACAAAGTTTCCTACCAAAAAAATATTTTTGTTTTTATAAAACTGGATTTTCTCTCCCTCAGCCATGCAGAACTCCTGAGAGACCGGGACTTCTTTGCATTGAGATTTAACACTAAAACAAAGTAACTTTTCAGAATGCTACCACAAACTGACATTCATGTTACACTACAACAATTCATAATGCACATTTAAAACTATCGCTGTGTCAATGCAGAACAAGTTTAACCCTTTTACACCTGAGGCATCGCCGGTGACGCTTAAACACAAAATCTTAAACATTCTGTAACTTTTCAACCGAACCGTTAACATAACCAACGTAATTCCAGAGGATTTTGAAAGAGAAAAGCGGCACAGATTTTGATTGAGACATACTTTCCTAAACCATAGCTTTTTAAAAAGGGAAAACGTGCAAGTTGGCATTATGAATTATATGGTGATGCCGAGACTATTGAACACAGGTGAGAAGTGACAAGTATTAAATCGTAGGAGTAGTAGTAAGTAGATAAATAAATAATATAAAGTAAAGCAAAATTAAACAAACAAACAAATTAATAAATACATACATTAATAAATACATAAATAAATAAATACATGCATAAATAAAATAAAATAAAATAAAATAAAATAAAATAAAATAAAATAAAATAAAATAAAATAAAATAAAATAAAATAAAATAAAATAAAATAAAATAGAATAAAATAGTTGTGGAACAAAGATATCTAGACTCCAGACGGGGTGGTGGCGGTAATGCACCAAAAAGCTTTTTGCCAACCACTAATAGACCACAGAAGAAGAACAAACGTTTAACTCGGTGCGCCTTGACGTCAGTCATGCGTCCGTGCTGCTACGCTCAAAGTCACCTGACACGCTTTCCTTTCATAAGTTTTTCTTTTTGATAGCGCTGGTAGTTTAAACCTTTAGAATCTACCATGCAGCGGATAACGCAGAGAACATTCGGTTGCTCCCGGGTTCTCTGTCCCGCAGCGTTTCAGCAGAAATGCAGAGGTAATGGCTCCTGATGCTAACATGCTAAAAACACGTAACGTGCTAATGATGTAACTGTCGTATTGATAAATGAAGGTCCGTGTTATTGTTTTCTATACCACGTTTTAGACCACAAACAGTCCTGATAGTTAATACGATCCTGGCTCCTGTCTGGACATGAGTCTCCCCTCAACTAGTTTCTTTCCTACTGCATCTATGGATTCAAACAGGTGAACATGACTTTGTTTTATCAGCTTCTCTGCAGTTTGGCGCGAGCGCTTATAGCGTGGTCCCAACGCCTCGCGACCAGGAGGAGCAGGAGATGGTTCACCGCATCCTGCGCGTGGACCATGCTGGGGAATTCGGTGCGAACCGCATCTACGCGGGCCAGATGGCGGTGTTGGGCCGTTCAAAGACCGGACCTCTCATCCAGGTATGGAAGACTCACGGGAGGGGGCGGGCACATCAGAGATGAACACATTAGTTTAATCACATGTCAATCTAACTGAAATACACAGTGCATTTGATTTGATATTTCTCACTGCAACAGCAGACCTGTAGAAATGCCCAATGTTGTCTCTGATGTTCTCCGTCTCCCAAAGCAATCTTCATCAGAACTTCAGACCTGGAAGTCATCAGATTATTTCACATTTGCAGTTAAAGAGTACTTCTAAAGCAAATTAGGGATGTCCCAATCAGAATATTTTGTCCCTGATCCAATTCTGAGTCATTTATGTTTTTGGAATCTGCCGATACTGAAATCTTTTTTAAATAGGAAGTAATTGATGTTGGTTGGTCCCTATCTTTTACTTTATTTACAATATTTCATCATTTAGCACTCAAACAGTGCTCTTTTGTGAAGTAGCTTCAACAATTAAGTATAAAAAAATACAATTATTAACTTTAAATATTAGTTTTAGCTATTAACTAGTAAAATTACCTAGTCATGTAAGTT
The DNA here is from genome assembly GCA_003999625.1 of Oryzias javanicus. Taxonomy (NCBI): domain Eukaryota; kingdom Metazoa; phylum Chordata; class Actinopteri; order Beloniformes; family Adrianichthyidae; genus Oryzias; species Oryzias javanicus. The sequence goes on from CM012437.1 coordinate 6,779,397, forward strand.
TGATGACTAGTTTGAGTATCTTCAGAACTGTTGAACATTTTTGATCATATGTAATCATATCACCATTGGGGGAAAAAAAAAACTATCTTGATTCCAAAATTATTTTTGTTGCATCAACATGATAATGTGTTTTCGTTGCAACAGTCTTACTGCTATTTTTCTGTTGGTAGCAGGAAAGCTCCGTTCTAAAAAATATATATATATATATATATATATATATAATTTTTTTTTTCTGTTGTAATGCCTCTGTAGCCTGTTGTTTGCATTAAGACAAAAAATAAGACACTTGATGTCAGCTTAAAACATTTATTAAAATAGTTTTTTATCCCTTAAGTCGGAGTCTATATATCTTGCCCTAAGTAAATGTTTTTGTTAGCCTCTTGCTCAAACTGCTTTTAAAATTTTTTTTATTCATTTTTTTAAATTAGAACAATTCATATTAATCGATGTCTTAGCAAGGCTACAACATAAATTTGCCAGAATTAGCACAGGAGCTAATTTAGATCTGTAGTCCTGCAGAGTACACGCTACAGACATAAAGCTGTTGTATTCTGCTGCGCTTTACGACAGTAAAATGTCTTGATCCATTCATGATATGCCGGTTTCTATGAATTTATGTTAACAAGCTTTTGAAATGCACAGCACTGATCAAATTGATAAAAAAAAAATCTGATCTCTGATTGAGACACAACTGATTCTGATATCAATCAAATATGAAGCTGACTGTTATTGGCCCGATTTCCAATCAAGTGATTGGATCTGAGTCCTAGTTCAAATGAACTCTTAATGTCATCAGGGCACCTCCTTAGACTGCTCACACAGATTCTGTCTGGTTTGCTCAGCGCAAAGGACACTCATCTTTTTCTCAAATTTTAATATCAACACTTTGTGTTTTATTTTTATTTATTCTTGTCCGTGTGATTTATGTCAACCAGCTTAGGCACAACAATGAAGGGAACCAGCAATGTTTCACCTTGTTGAAGTGGATGACAGAGCTGAATTTGTAATTTAAGTCTTTTCATAAAGAGGCCAAAGCTGGCTTGGTCTTTCTGACTTTTCAAAAATGTCAAAACAAAAACATGTGCTCACACATTCTTTCTGCTGCATCATTTTTTCTGTCTGTTTTTCTTTAGCAAATGTGGGATCAAGAAAAGAAGCACTTGGCAAAATTCAATGAAATTCTTGCAGAGAACAGAGTTCGTCCCACTGCTCTGCTGCCTTTCTGGAACATTGCGGGGTTTGTACTAGGTTGGTAGAACTGCTAAGTACGCATGTCTTAGATGATAGAATAATTGTCCTTTTGTAAAAATCAAATTTATAATGTTTACAGTGATGCTTTGGACATTTTTGTGACTCATTTGTTATCTTAAAGGGGCCTCTACTGCCCTGTTGGGAAAGGAAGGCGCTATGGCCTGCACTGTGGCTGTGGAGGAGAGTATTTCTGAACACTACAACAGCCAGATAAGAGTTCTCATGGAGAGGGACCCAGAGCGCTACAGTGAGCTGCTGCAGGTAAGGCCTCATATTCGGTGATCTACACACTATATTATAGTAAAACAAAACCTACTGTGCCTCAATCCAAATGGTATTTTCAAAATTGTAATTGTATAATCTTTGCACCCCCTATCAGTTAAGTTAGCAGGATCAGCAAAAATGGGAGGAAAGTACATTTAAAACTCTAGAGTCTCTAAATATCTCTTCAATAAATAAATGTAGTATTTCTAGTAGAAAAATCTGGAGTTGAATAAGTAAGGAACAAAGAAATGTTATCTGTCCAATCAAAGATGGATGCAATTATGTGGACAAACCATCTTGGTACCAACTGTTGGCCTCCAGTTTAATTAGGATATTTATACAGTTTTATTTTACTGAGGATTTGACTCACTCTCTGAACATGTCTTGTTTTGACAGGTTATAAAGGAATTTCGAGACGATGAGATGGACCACCATGATACAGGACTGGAGCACAATGCTGAATCAGTGAGTCTCATTTTATTAAAAAGCATCTGTTTGATTGTGCAGCAATGGGAAACAGGAAGTACGCAGACTTTCATTTTTTCTTTCAATTTTGCACACTGGAGCATTATATTCACAATTACTGTCTACATTATTACTTATAGTCATTAAATCATTTTTTACCTATCACACAAAGTAAAATTTAGAGTGACCTCCTGAGTTTCCCCATGTGGGCTCATGAGGGGTTGGATGGTTATTATTGAAGAGACCTGGACTGAGCAAATGTCACCTCACCTATAGAAAATGTCTTACTTCCATCTCCAACAAAATAACGTTAATTCAGTCGCCATTTTTTCCACAATTTTAGCCAAGTGCGTGTTGATATCATGAGCGATAATTAGGATTATTTGGAACATGTTAAAAACGGATAGTAGAGCAAGAATGACCGAGCTATAGCTGTTTGTTTTCTGTAGAAGTCTATGGAATTTTGGCTTCTTGGAGCCAGCGGGTACTTCCTGTTTCGAACATGAAGGAGAGCGGTCACTCAGTCCAGTTTTCTTATATTAGTCATGTCCAAAGTCCAGCCCTTGGTCCAAATGTTAGAAACTTAATAAAATGTGGCCCCCAGTACTTTCTAAGAACTGTGTGTGCTATTTAACCCTCAATGCTATCTTATGGGGTTTAGATGAGCACAGCCTTACATTGACGTGTTATCCATCCCATGATAAATGTGGATGAGGGTGGACAGGATTTCATGTCTACCATGGACACTAGTGAAAATCCAAAATCAAAGTTCAGCACACTGTCTTGTGGGGTCCAGATGACCCTACTCCCACCGTCAACATACCAAGGATGGCAGAAGGGTTAAAGATTTGTACGCGTAGGAGCCGTTTTGAATTCTTAGTTTTAAGATGATGTAATTTCAAGTTGAATGCACGTAAATTGTCTTTTGTTTTTAATATTCAAGTGTACATGTGAATTCACAATTGCAAGGACACACAATTACGCACAAAATATATTATACGAGTTACAAAATGTATAAAGTGTTCTTTTTTTTTCCTGCTAAGCATGAGTCTATATCTGTGACTCTCCCACCGCTGCTCAGGGCTGGCCACACTAGTGCAACATCAGAACATACAATGCTTTTATAAGACACTGTTTTTGTTAGTTTATATATACCTTTGTCATTTTTAATCTAAGGTTAGCAGTGATTCTATATTTCTCTGTGGTGCATGTTACCGTGTCCTTAAATGTTTTTTTTTTTCTGTTTTCCAGGTGCCTGGGTTCTGGATTCTAAAAAATGTTATACAGCTGGGTTGTAAAGTAGCAATAAGTATTTCTGAGCGTGTCTAACTATTTTAAAATAATCAATTATTTTTTAGAACTGTTGTTTTTTTTTCCTAAAGGTCCAGTGTCAAATGTACAAACGTACTTTTCTCCCAGTGCTTCAGTTATTTAAACATCTTTTCATTTGACTTCATTCAAATCTGTATCTGTGAGGTTGACTTGAAACTATTTCATTGCAGATTTCTGAACATAAATGTGTCATTTGTGTGTGGGATTGTTGAGATTAGGTGTCATTAACTCATGTTTGCAAGAAATCGACTTAATAAACCCACCAAATTCAAACGACTGCTACAAAGGTTTTTTTTTTTTTTCCAAACTCACTGTGTTTAATGATTCACACACTTTTCTTTTTCTGTAATAGTTACTTTCTTGATCTGACCTGAAATACACACAGATGTGTGCAGAAAGTCGGAGTGTAGTCGCAGTGTTGTACCCTTCAAGTAACTCCTGTTTCACATGTAATGGTTCATGAATCAAGCTGAGCAATGGCTTGTCATCCTGGCGCGCTCGTGAGCGTGCTTGCACAGCTGTTCTGGGTACATTAGGTCATGAAGCGCCAAGAAATACACACAGTTGTTAATGTGGCTCCTGTTCACGTTTAGTACGTTAATACTTTGTCAGAGAGCAGATTTGTTCTCAACTCCGTTGTGGTGAAGAATAAGCTGTTCTCAAATTTTGAGTGGGGGTTCTCACTGTTTAAAAATTATGTTTTTTAAAAAAAAAAAACTTTCTTGGTTTGATTATCTGCAGATCATTAAGAACTAGTTTTGTAAGGACACTTTGTAAAAACAGGTTTTCAACCTTTGACCATTTTATGAGCTTTCAGTGATGAGCATTGCTTTAATTCTTTCCACTTTAAATGACTCATTAATTCTTTTCTTAATATTTAAATTTATATTTGCAAAGTACTCCAGGTACAGTCAACCCTTTTGGAGTCAACATGCAGACATTTGTACATTTCACTCGATTGTGTCTCGAATGTCCTATTGGATAGTCAAGACATGAATCCCTTTTGGGGGGATGTAGCCACACACTCACATTCATAGCTAGGGCCCATTTAGAATAATCAATCAATGTTCAAAGGATATTCTTAGACTGTGGGATGAGGTTGCTAGCAAAAACCCCGATCTGAACCAGGCCTTCACACAAGAGTGCTAACTACTACACCACCCTGCCCAAGTAGAAAATCATGAATACACACACAGTTAATAAACTTTAAAGTTGAGTTTAGTTGCACAGTGCCAACTTATGATCAAAGTTTCTACAAAGAGTGGCCTCGAGTGCTGCAGTATCTGCACGATTTCCTACTCTAGACTGATTACCTGGTTCAGGTGTGTCCAGCCAATTAAAACACACCAGATCATAGTATGTGGAAAACATGCAGGAGTGTGGCACTCAAGGCCTGGAGTTGCCTATCCCTGATACACAAGATTGTCAGGAAGAGAATGTGGTGTAAAAATCTCTGCCAAACTTCCTGTGTGAAGCAGTGAAAGCTACTTTGTTGTGGTGACCTCTAAAGGGAGGTGAACAGCAACCATGCTGGTGTAGAATTCAATTATTTTTTTAATCCATAAGGTAAATTATATATAAACTAAAAACCCATTATTTTATGTAAATGGTTGCATTTTTCTTCAATTGCCACACTGGATGGATGAAAGGCTCTGGGGCCTTGGGTTGCAGACTCCTGGCCTGGACTATCTTCTCTACACTTCCACCAAACTTGCTAGGGCACAGGTCTGCAACCTGCAACACTTAAGGAGCACTTGAGTCAATTTCTTACTGAATAGAACCCATCGAGGAGCCACAAAGTCTAACTTCACCCTTTAGATTGAAGTATTGTTTTTCTTTAGGAAAAATAAAAAACAAAATATAGAGAAAATGATTTTTTTGTCAAAATATTACAGCTTTTAGCAGAAGTTCACATAAGATCCTTACAAAATAAAATATATCCTGGGTTACAATGGACAATCTCACAGCAAATGTAGTGTATACTGTAATTTCCAAAATGAATGGAAAAAAAACTGTTTTACTATTTGTGGTGCAGTTCAGTCAGAAATTTGAAAATCTCACTAGCTAAAATGAAATCAGAAATAACTGAAAAATCTTGCATTTTTCAGAAAATAGATAATCTAAATTATCTGGTTATCTGGGGTGCTGTATGCATGAATTCTGGATTTGCTTGTTCGGGTTCAATTGATTTTTTTTTTGGTGAAACTTTATGCAAAATATATGTCAAAACATTTTATTGGAGCATTGTTAAACTACAAAGTAGCAGCTCAATGGATTGTTGGAGCACTGTGGGTACTGTAGTCAAATGCCTCTCAGAGTGAGATTTTCTTTAATTTTGTGTTACTACTAACTGACTTACTTTTCATTTTAAATGGAAAAAAAAAAAACAAAAAAACATTTTTATTTACCCAGAGAGTCACAATGAAGAGGTAAAAGAGCCACATGTGGCTCCGGAGCCTCAGGTTGTAGACCTCTGGGCTAGGGGAACCTAAGGCGGATTCTCCCATCTCTTCCTGCTCCCATCCAGGCATCATCTCCTGAACTTCCCAAAGTCATGGACAAGGTGCCCAGGGTATATCCCTTCCTGCCCTGATGCCTTGATAACAAAAAGCTCTTAATCCACATCTGTGTCTTCAATTTAAAATCCAGTCCAAAGAAAATAGTGTTTTTTGCATTTTAACATGTCCTTGTTTCTCATTTTTTTCATGATTGCGTGACATATAAAGAAAATTAAGATTAAACTTGCGTTTTGAATCCGGACCAGATGAAACCAGCTGTCTCCGCTGCTCCATTCTAATGCATCCACTTGCAGACAAATAGATCCACGAACGTCTTTTGTTTTCTTTGTCTGAGCTGGAATGTAGATCAAAATTGTACTGCTGGATAGTTCCAATATTACGTGGCATTTTTGTTGCACTGCCAATGTTAGCTTGGGGTTGTGAGGGTCTGTAAGTTAGCGGGAGTGTAAACTCTGAACGTTCGTCTGATCGGTCCCATCCACAACTACAAGGTGAATTTCTGAAGAACTACAGTGTCTCTGCAGAATCGATGTCATTGAAATCAACACTTTTTTTTTTTTTTGACTTAACAATGGCATAATCATAACAAAAAACATTGGGAACTATTTTACAATAGATCACAAGATGACTAGAGTGAAACACAAAGTAGTATAGTGACTCCACTGAGTCCATTTTGGGAAGTAGTGTTTACTTTTCTGGTATTAAGGAAAAGCAGGGGTGTCCAAATCCAGGCCTCAAGGGCCAGTGTCCTACATATTTTCCAACCAACCTGCCATTGAAGCTTCTAATTGGCTAAACACACCTGATTCAGGTAATCAGCAGCAGATGATGAAGAGTTTCTCAAAAAACTACCCCTCTAGGACACCCTTGATCAAAATCAAAGAATAATCATGGTTTATGGCTGTTTGAAGCAACACTACTCTTGTCAGTCCATTGTAACCTGATTCATTAAGACCATGTGAACACACTATGATGAACGTAAAATCAGTAGTCCCTCCCACTGCAGTGCTGGACAACACTTCCAAAGTTCAGAAGTCTTACGGCACATTGAAATGTCCTAAATTTATCATTCTTTCCTTATATACAGTTCCTTTTTAGGCTAGATGTATTTTTTTTCACTACATTTTAGAACAGGGATAGGTAACTCGAGAACCACAACCCTGCATGTTTTCCAACATACCGTCCTGCTCTGGCATGTTCTAATCGGCTTGACACACCTGAACCAGGTAATCAGTCATGAGTATGGCTTAAACTGCCTGTTGGTGGTGATTGTACCAATCTAGCACGTTTTGCAGAGTTGATATACCTGCCTGTCATGCCATCCCTGTCAATCATCATGCTTCTCTCTGCTTAAGACAGCCAGGAGTTCGTCTGCACTGTTTGGGTTCTTTTTTCTTAGAATAACTTCCAGAGGAATCTGCTGAATCACTGGCTTAGGAATTGGCAACAAAAAGTATGTAGACAGCAATAAAACTTAGCTAAACTGTGACTGTCTTGCTATCCGTGAAAAATTGCTGCTGTAAATTCTGAACAGCACGGACAATAGAAACCTCTTCACATCCTTTAATCTTTCGGATGCAGATTGTATTGCTTCTTGGCTTTGACATTGTCAGACCTGCCAGAAGTTTGTTGCTGATGCAACACAATATAAAGACAGAAATATTCATAATAACTGAGTTCCATATGTGTCCTCCATCATCAGAAAAATTCCACAAGAATAGGGATGTGACGATTCAATTCACAATTTTAAAGTTACGATTTTGATTTTTTTTCCCAATTTCTTTTCTGAACACAATGAATTAAAGGTATATTAAGGCCAAGTATGTTTTGTTTTTGCCCCTTACATCTAACTGTCTGTTTTCCCACTAACAGATAAGATTCAATACATATAACAAGTATACATAATAGTGAAATGATTACAAATCCTTTCATACTCTGTTCATGTTGTGCTTTGCACCGTTCCGCACCCCCTCAGCGCAACTCCCCGAACCGCTGGGCATGAATGACCATTTATGCGCAGCTTGCGGAGATAAAAAAGACAGAAGAATAAAGAGAGTCAATAAAAAAAAGCACGGCTCTCGGGAAGGAGTCAGTTGAAAAAAGTCACGAAGCTGCATTGACACTCATGACTGTTGTCACAGTCGATTGGTTATAGTTGTGATAAAAATGTAAAGTTGCAGGGTGAGCAACAAATTGCGGATTTTGCTTGATTTTGTATTAGTAGGTCTGATCCCAACACCCTAACATTCTGGAGGAACTGACTTATATGAAACTTTAGATTCAGCTGTGGGAATCTCCTAGGAGAGCGCAGTTGAAGAGCTAACATCCAGTCTGCTACACACAAACACACTCACAGCGAGCCTGCATGGAGAAATATCATCTGCTCTATATTTCTAAATTTAGTCAAAAGCCATGGCAATTTGTTTTTTAATTTTCTGCAATGATGAACACGTTGATGAGTTTGAATAGTTTTTTTTTAACCGATTCACGAAGACTTGTTGCATCCTTACACAAGAACATGTTGAAAAAAAACAAAAACACCAATGTCATATTGTGGGTCTTTAACTGATTTTTTTGCTAGCTAAACTGGTAGCCAACAGTTAAAGCAGATTTATGTGGTTTGTGTGTAATATTCTAATAATAAAATACATTTAACATTTAAACTGAACATTTGGACTTACTTTTATTTACATGAACATTACTTTACTATTTAACATTTACTTATAATCTAAATATACCTTTTAATTTTATACTTAGGTTTTATATTTATCTTAATATTTAGATTTATATTTAGCATCCTAAACAGATAAAACTATTTTTAGGAATAAATCCTGACAAAATGGAATGTGAATAAAGTACATAAATAAAGAAATAATGAAATGTGGTCAAAATAGTCTCATAGAATTTATAAACTGAATAAACCATAAACCAGTTTTTTTGGTGCCCCATAGACATAAATAACGAGCAATTTGCTGTCAGCTGGCTTTTTATGTTACAGTGTCACTCACACTGCAAGAACTTAATCTCTTTCAGATTTTATTTATTTTGTAGTAACAGGCCATTAAACTACAGTTGAAATATTTTCACAACATGCATGCTCAAATGCAACTGAGCAGTTAATCCAATGATAAATCTTTCAGTGAATGTAGCCGAGGGACGAGGGTCTGCATATCCACATGTCTTCATAGCATGAGGTGACAACTCATGATGTAAAGGGCTGACATCACTTCATCTGGAATCTCTGAGTTATAGTCTGTCATGCACTGATATCTACCAACTGCTGTGGACAGAGAAGAAAAACAAACCAAGGTCAGTCTTCCAAGAAGGTTAACATGTATTAGACGTGTTATGAAGATTATTTTTTCAACCTGTTTCAAACAATGATGATCTTAAATTTAATTTGTCCAAAAATCATCAATTGAAAGTCATTTAAAAGAAATTACAGTAAGAAGTAAACCACAAAAAAAGGAATAGGACAATTAAATAACACAATTTTGTAATAAAGTGAATACAAGTTGAAACCTATAGTAACAAGTGTAAGTTGAATATAATCATCTGGTCCCAGTTAAACAAGGTAATAAATATACCCAATTAATCTAACTCAAAGATGGCAACTCATTGGTGGCTATAGATTCAATTAAATATGTTATATCCCTTACTGATTTTGTACTTTCGGTCAGTGACAAAATGTATTAATAATCTGCTTACTTCGAGTGGGTACTTTCTTCCGGCTGTTTAGAAAACCAACTAGAAAGCAATAAAATAATTTTAATTTTAGTGATTGAAAAGACTCACTGGCCCCTTTATTAGGGAACACCTGTCCAACTACTAATCAACACAAATTTCCAAACTGCCAATCATGTGACAGCAATTTAATGCATTTAGGCATGTGTGGTCAAGATGATCTACTGCAGTTCAAGCTGAACATCAGAATGGGGATGAAAAGAGAATAATGTGGCTTTGAACGTGGTATGGTTGTGGTGCCAGACTGGCTGATCTGAGGATTTCAGAAACTGCTGAATCTCCTGGGATTTTCACCCACAACCATCTCTAGGGTTTACAGAGAATGGTCAGAAAAAGAGAAAATATCCAGTGAGTATGCAGAAATGTCTTGTGGATGTCAGCGATCAGAGGAGAATGACCAGACTGGTTTCAGCTGAGAGAAAGATTACAGTAACTCAAATAACCACTGGTTACAACCGAGGTCTGCAGAAGAGCATCTAAACGCACAACACGTCCGTCCAACTTTAAGGCAGATGGACTACAACAGCAGAAGACCACACCGGGTGCCATTCCAGTCAGCTAAGAACAGGAAAGTGAGGCTACAATTCACAAAGACTCACTAAAAGGGGACAGCAGAAAATTGGAAACACGTTGCTTTCTCTGATGAGCCTTCATTTCTGCTGCAACATTCAGATGGAAGGCTCAAAATTTGGCATCAACAACATGAAAACATGGATCCTCCTGCCTTGTATTAACAGTTCAGACTGGTGGTGGTGTAATGGTGTGGGGGATTTTTACTTAGTATTGTTGCTGACGATGTCTATCCCTTTACGACCAGAGTGTACAATCGTCTGATGCTACTTCCATCAGGATAAAGCTCCATGTCATAAAGCTGGAATCATCTCAGACTGGTTTCTAGAATATGACAATGAGTTCACGGACCTCCACAGTCACCAGATCTCAACCCAAAAGATCACCTTTGGGATGTGGTGGAACGGGAGATTTGGATCATGAACGACAAATCTGCAGTAACTGTGTGATGCTGTCATGTCAAGATGGACCAAACTCTCTGAGGAATGTTTCCAGTACCTTGTCGGATCTACGTAACCAAGTATTAAGACGTTCTGAAGATAAAAGAGGCAATTACAGGGTCCTTTGGACGGTGAGAGTAGTTTATCAAACCCTGTAGCGAAACAGTAATTTGTGAGTAAGGGTAAAAGACTAGTTGAATATCACATTCTGCTCGTCTTGGTCCAGGTTGCAGGAGCAGGAATCCGACATTCAAAAACCTGAACTTTGGCGGAGACACGTGGCATCAACCAATTAGGGACTAATTGGTTGGAATCCAAATCTCCATATTTGCAGATTCGCCGTGTCAACTGTCCATAACCCTTGGGAATAAGGAAAACTGAATCCAAAGAACTGAATATTCTTAGCAAGAAGATTGCAAAGATGAAGAAGAATCCAGACAAAAAGAGAACAAAGCTTGGATCTTGAAAAGCACTGGTCAGACTCTTGCTGATGTGATAATACCTTTCCACCAATCAATGAATTTCATCGTTTGAAGGTAGTAACTACGCCCGAACTGGTCTCTTCTATTTTTCTATGGCCCGGCAACCAACTGAGACCAAAAATAGTGGGAATTAGTCCGGCCCAATGAGTCAATTTTTTCAATGGAAACACTTAAAATATTGTGCCATTCTGGTCCAGTCTGGTCTGGACTGCTCAGTGGTAAGGAAGCATTAGAAAGCTTTTCCTTGGTAAAGTCTTGCACTGACTTGATTGAGCCATAAACCATGACCCAAATGCTCTTCCTACAAATACATGGAATTCATTTATTTGTCTATTAATTTATTACTCTTTTAATAAAATAAAAAAGAAAATATACTTAAAAAATGCTGTCGTGCACAAGTCCTGTTGTCTTGTAAATGAACTTCACCATCTGCATGTTTCCAGTCAGTATCTGGTTGCCAGTCAGTATCTGGTATCTTTTTAAGATGAGTCCAGAAAATAATTAAAGACTATTATTTTCAAGTCTAGTGGCTTGCAGCAACCCACTGGTTTTGTAAACTAGATATTCTTTGTGATTTGATTGTTGAAAAGTATCAGCAAATACTAAATGCTTACAACATTTTGGATAAAAGGGGTAGCCGTGGTTCAGTGGTAGGGCAGTCGTCTCATGATCGGAAGATAGTGGGCTTGATTCCCTGCCTTCCCACTTGTCGAAGTGCCCCTGGGCAAGACACTGAACCCCAAATTGCCTCTGGTGGGAGGTTGGCGCCAGTGTTTAGCAGCGGAGCCACCACCAGTGTATGGTTGAATGGGTCTGTGACTGTGAAGCGCCTTGGGCCCTCAAAGGAAGGTAGAAAGCGCTATACAATGAATGGATATTTTATGTAAGTGTCATGCACTTAGGTGCCCAGCCCACATGGGCTTATATGACACTAATGAACAAAAATCAGGTAAGATGGCCATAACAAATAGTCATCAATGACTTGCCATCAACATAAATAAACACGTTATCACAAATCAATTACAATCTTTCTGAATACAGGGTCTCTTGTCATAAATTCCACGCTTTCTCAATAAAGTTCACCAAACAAAAAATTTCTCCTTCACGCAACCAAAACAGATCTGTGTTTTTCTGCTGTATCACATTATACAAATCAATTCTCACATCAATATACAATGGACAGTAAAACATAAAATGAAATTCATCTTCCACTAAACACAACTCTTCCGCTATACAAGTATACAACATTTTAATTGTATTACAGTTTACTTCAGCAGAAGTACAGTTAAAAAAGATAATCATCAGAACAAGCTGTTGATAGTTGATCATTTCAAACGTTCACCAAAACCTAAAAGGGTTGGATGTTCATTTTGGGAAAAAAACAAAACAAAAAACATTCAGTTCTTCCATCAGGTGCTGATCTTGTTGAGTGCTGGAGCTGAGCAATGCATGACCCCCTGCACTGGTATCAACAAACCGTCAGGCTTGTTGATTGCTCCTGCATGACTCAAGGTCACATTACAGCTCCAAAGTGTCAGAAGACCCGAAGAGACTTGAGGACATTGATAAAATGAGGTCTCTGTCAACTTCTGTGGGTTGTTACCACCAAGAAAGACTGCCCGAAATCGCATTCTCAATAGATGATCATTGGTTGTCTGATCATTCAGCATTCGGGGTGCAGCCTCTTAGAACCACCAAATCCTTTTCATTTGTCATCTGTATGTTTCTATATGTAACATTATCCTTCTAACGCTGCTGTCAACCCCCTCCGACGTCCATCACTGCTGCATTGGCAGCCTGCAGGAGCGAGGCCTCTGAGAGACAGGTTTTCTGAATAGTTCAGTTCTCCCCAGCTGCTCGCCTCCTGCCGTGGCTCAGCACCGTACATCTGTCCGGCTAAGGCTCCCTGCTCAGCTCACTGATTGAATGGAAAGCTCTCTTATTTTAGTTTTGATGCGACAGTCTTGATTGATCGTTAGCTTGTGTCCACAGCTTTGCATTGAGCTGCTGGTCATCACTGCTGAAGGCTGATCCACCATATCTTGGTCCAACACGACAAGGTACAATAGGAGGGGAACACGTTGTTGCTTAATTCTTTCTTCAGTATTGGTTGACTGAAGCAAATAAGTTTGGATTAAATCGCTTGCTTGTTCCCGTTCGGTGTTGAAGTGCCGGTGCTGGAATGCAGCTATGGCCACCGTTCCCGGCTTGTTGATCTTTGAAGTCATTGGACAGGCAAATATTCCCCCTCATGGTTGCACCCTCAGCTCCTTAAGCTGGTGATGACACACATGCTCAGCAGACAAAGTGCCTAGACCACCCGGGCTTTGGGTGCCCTGACCTTGTAGGTTAGCTGTGAAAAATAACTCAGAGCAAGAAAGAATGCCTCTTATGTTGCACAACAGGTCAAGCTGCTGCCCCATCAGGGTGAAGTTCAATATATCTTATAAGCCTTTTATGCAAAGTGTTTGTAATATCCACATATAACCGAATCCAGAAGGGTTTCAAATTCTTTTGTTGTGAATTTTTATTTTTTTGTCTGTGTGTGTATTTTGGAAGGTCAGAAGCTTGACTGAATCTCTGCAGCACTAGAAAACAAATCCACTTTCATCCACTGATCTGAAGGCCGGCTTCACAAAACTTATCATTCTGTCCAATCTCATATCAAAGAAATACAAAATAGCAGCAATGCCATCTCTTGGTCCGTGACATTCTGGCAAAATGGTGATAGATTTACAGCAACTTCTTTTGCTTTTCAGCTCTTTGAGGTATCTGTTAAACAGATTGCAGCATCGATTTCTGGGAAGACAGATGGTGCTGTGCATGCACGAAACCTGAAGGAATGAAGAACTCTTCAGCTCAGCTGATCAAATCTTCTATATATATGTGGCTGTGTTCTTGTTGTGCGTACTGTAGGTGAGAGCAACATTCCTGGCTTTTCGGCACCTTTATAGTTTTTCTGGAAGCAGCTCAAAGCAGTAAGTGCTTGACATGAACTTCAAACCTTTATTAAATAAGAACGAGGCAGAATCTATGTTGTATCAACAAATTAGAAGATGATTTTATTGGTTTGTGCTAGTTTCAAAGTGTCAGAGATGTGAAGTTGGCTTTGTTGAAATGCATTTATCCTTCTCTTTCGTGCACAGACTGGGGTCTTCCCAGGCTCTGTTCGCTCTCTTGCAGCTCCTGTCCTTTCAAGTGATCATTATTTGCTGTGATTGACACTTTGGGATGGCGTGCATTTTGCTGATGTGAATTTCAGAGGCCCGGGACCCGTGATGCTTCAGTGATTAGTGGTACGTCACCCTACAGCCATCTGAAGAGGGGGAGAGGTGCAGAGATCAGTTTCAAATACTCTATTGCTTTCATCACCATAGACAGGCCAGGCTAACCTGCTGTCCAGGAGTGTGCAGATCAGGAGACACCGTTGAGAGGTAAGAAACTCTATAAAGATTATCTGTGCATCAGGAACAGCTAAAAAGTATTGATGCTCTTTAGCACTTGATGAAATATGTTCAAACCTGCTTGAAAGACGCATTAATACGTAGAAGTCATTCAGCTGCTTTTTATCTAATTTATTTTATCTGACAGCATTTAGAACAGTTTTATTTTTATACATTTACTTGTTAAGTCAAACATTTCAGTAAATAAAGCACAATCAAACAACAAACTCCTGAATGAACCAGAGGAAATAGAAAAAGTAATAGATGGAAATCAGCAAATGTCTGATAAAAAAAAACCTTATTGTTCGAAAAGCTTTAAAAACATCAATGAAGGCTATTTTTACTGATAACTGTAAAATATGACTTAATCCAGGCAAACACAAAATGTACGTTGCTTAAGACTTTTGCTTCAAGTTTTTTCAACTGAGAGTAAAAAATGATAATTTTCAGATTTTTTTTTAAGTAAAGTGCCTCATGTTACACACATTTTGCTTAATAGAAGCTAACATCTGAAAGGTTTTTCTGTTGTGCAGATTTACTGTTGCTAGTGTAAATAGTGCTGGGCAGATCGATCTAAAATACTGAAAGTATCAATCTCAAGTTGGTTTCATATTGATACTGGCCCGCAGATATCAATATTTCTGCTCCTGTGTGAGGTCTTAGCAGCAGATCTCCACTCTAGGAGGAGATTTCCCCTCTAATTAAATGCTGAGTTGTTTTGACAAGTCACTTTTCACCCGTTTTCATTGTTCTATTTAAAGGCTAAGAAGCTACAAATGATTTATATTTCTGCTAGTTATTTTTTTAAATCTCAAAACATTTTTATTTCTGTTTCACAATTGCTTGTTTCTTTTGATTGTTTTGCATTCCCTTATTCACTTTTTATTTAATTTCAGGGAGTTTTTATTTTACTAAACTATTTTCCATTTAATTGAATATATTATAATATTGTCCTAATTATGTTTTTTATGTTTATCAATTTATTAAAAAAGGGAAACTTACAAAAAACAATTCATGTCAATTAAATAATAAAAATTTAGAAGTTTATGTCACTTCATTATGTCATTTAGAAAGAATGTCTGTATTAGTATTGATATTGGTGATATTGATCGTTATTGGTTCGATACCCAAATGTTCAGTATCGCCCAGCCAGCTCAGATAGCCTATTGCATCCTTTAGAGTCCTGTCAGTTAATTTGATCAAAAGTCATATTTTTTTGGCATTCCAGTTAAATAAACATCTTCATCTGTTTATTATACAAAGCAGCACCGTGGTCAAACATGCACCTTTATGCTTGATTGAGTAAAACGCATTTCAAAGGATTTGTTTCAAACACATGTGAGCAGCTGCAGCTCAGCGTTTGTGGTCAGCAGTGGGTCAAAATGAGCGTGAGGTGTGCGCTCCATTGACCTTTGGGTCACATACCATGCAAAGTTGCAGTTGTAGTGGCCTTGTTGAGGTTTACATTTTTAAAAAAGTAAATCAGAGGAGGATAGTGGGAGGGGAAAGAGGGGAGAGCCACGGTGAGCTGGTGCAGTGGTTGGTGGTGGGTGTGTGCAGCAGACTCACGTTGGTCACCAGGACCTCCCTTTGCTTATATCAGAACCTGGCAGGAGCTGCAGGGGAAAATGGCAGGGAGTCAGATCCAAACGGTGGCACTATAAAACTTGTTGGTGAAATTGAGGCTTCATGAGATCCTTGTCAGGACTTCATGACAGCTCAGGACCGGCATCATTCATCCCCACCTGCTCTCTGAGTCCTTTAATTTTTTTCCTTCTTGCAGTAGAACCAGACCTCAGCAGCAAAATTCAAAGCTCTTTCATCTTGAAAAGGTAATCTCTTTTCAATGGAAAACATTTAAAGGACAAAATTGTGTTTTTTGTTTTTTTTTTTTTATAAAAAGCTTGTTGTTTAGCACGCATCTTTTCTGTTTGGCTCCTCAGACATGAAGATATCGGCCTGTGTTACCTTATTACTTTTCCTCGGGGGGATCTGGGGTCAGAGCAACCGTAACGCCAAATCGAGTGGCAAGCCTGTGAAGAAGGTTGGTGCAAACCTGGGAGGGGATGCTGCCCAGCCTCCCCCCGGGGCGGGGGTCACTGCTGGAAGCAGCAGGAGCAGTGGAGGGCCAGCTGAATCTGAACAGGAGGGTGCAGCAGCTGCAGCGGCCGCTCGAGCAGCTGGACAGCAGACGGACGATATGAGGCTTCACTTCCTCAGGAACACCCAAGTTACATGTAACGATGGAACCGCAGCTGGGTGAGAGTTTGTCTTTTTCTAAAGCATATTTTCATGAGGGAATGGCCTTAAATTGACCTTCCACTTTCCCCCTCTGGATCTGCAGCTTTTACCTGAAGGAGTTTAGAGGAAGCCGCAGGTGGATTTTATTTCTGGAGGGTGAGTAACAACAGAAGTCTAGTGTTTTGAACTTAATCCTATAAAATTAAGCCTCCAGGATATGATTTGATCCTATGGGATTGGGATCCAGTCCTGCCTTTATTTTGTCCTCTGTTGAGGGTGTCAACATTTTTGGATTTAATCCTGAATTCTTTTTATTCCAGAAAATTAGGGTTATCATAATGTCACCTTAAATGTTTGTCCTTTGAATATGTTTGTTTTAAAAAATAAAAATATGTTAAATAAGGCAAACCTTACTAAAACTTAATTGTTGTCCAATTTAAAATGTTTCTTAGACATTTTGCAGAAAAAAAATTCTTTGAAAATTTTTATTAGGTTTTCATTTTTTCTTTTTTGTAGAAACAGTAGCTTATATACACTCTCTCTCTCTGTATATATTCATATACCATAGATATTAAATCTAGATAGATAGGTGTTGTCATGTTAGTGATGTAGCCACAGCAGACTGACAGAGGCGTGGCTTCCAGTGCCCGCCAACAGCCCCTCTGACCATCACCAGGACATTCATATGCTTTCACGCACCAGTGGAGCCACACAGGAGGAAAAGAGGGAGAAGTGTCTTGCCCTCGGATGCAATAACAGATGACTTGTTACATCAGGGTTGGAACAGCTGACCCTTTGATCATTCGCCGACCCGGTGAACCACCTGAGCATTTGCTGCTATCGCTCACCTCGGGTCACAAAAGCTCTACTGTCTTCCTCGATGTGGGGAAAACCTCCTTCTTTTTCTGTGTTTTTGTCTCTGCTTCTTTGTGCAAAAGATCTGGAAAAGTTGGACCTTCAATCAAAATGAGAAGTAATACTTATAATGATTAATTAGTACTAATTTCAGGCTAATTAGTCAATAATCAATTTTGGGCCGTCATTAGATTACTTTTGGGCTGGAAAATCATGACTGCATCTGGCAAATCTGAGCAAGTTCTTCTGATCCAGCAAAGTTTTGAAATATTGGTATAAAATATTTTATTTATGGAGTTGGATGAGAGGATTAGGTAATCTGGATCACTTTAATCCTCATCAATTCATTTCATATGCGGAGGTTTGATTGTGTCGGTTTTGCTTCTTGCCAGCCTCTCCTCAATTTTTGACTTCAAATTTTATCCTGAAGAGATTTTCTTCTAACAATCCAAAGTACTACCATCCATCCATCCATCCATCCATCCATCCATCCATCCATCCATCCATCCATCCATCCATCCATCCATCCATCCATCCATCCATCCATCCATCCATCCATCCATCCCTGCCCACTTCCTCCAGCTCCTCTAGGGGGACCCCGAGACGTTACCAGACCAGCTGAGAGACATAGTTTCTCCGGCGTGTCCTGAGTCTTCCCCATGGCCTCCTCCCAGTGGGACATGCCCAGAACTCTTCCCCAGGGAGGCGTTCAGGAGGCATCTGGATCAGGTGCCTGAGCCACCTCAACTGGCTCCTCTGGATGTGGAGGAGCAGTGTCTCTACTCCGAGCTCTCTCCAGATGACCTCATCAAGAAGAATACATTTAAACCTTAGATCAGACTGCAGGGCCATCTTCCTTTCCCCACTTAGCGGAGTGATGGACTCACACTGGTCTTCAAACATCAATAACTTTAGTCTATTTTTCTAGGTGGCTGGTGCTGCTACAGCAAAGAGAGCTGTGATGCAAGATACCAAAATATCCCCCGACTAATGAGCTCATCGGTGTGGCCCCAAACTAAAAGAGGTCAGTCAGCTCACTGCCTTTTTTAACACACATCCACGTGCATGGAAATGCTATGTGCTTCCGTGGTGACACTTTGCTTTGCTAAGACTGGATGTCTTGCAGGAACTGGAATACTGTCTTCACGAGCAGAGGAAAATCCACACTGGTACAATGCAAACCTTGTGTAAGTATTACTGTCTGTTAATCTTGAGGGTTTGACCTTCTGGTGGTTATGGCTATACATACTATGGACACTGCTGGTGTGCCGGTGCATCCAATCCCTGAGATACCTCCTCATCATTTGCAGAGATCTCTGGCATGTGCATGTCAGAAACCAATGAAGAGGTTGTGAAAAAGAGATGATCTTTAAGCATTGATGACATTTGTGGAGACAAACAAATCCAAATTTTGGTTCCCCTATTCTCTAACCCACACGCATACATCTACAGATTCATCCCGTACTGCTCCAGTGATGTATGGACCGGCACCGGTCCTGCTCCGACCCCCCCTACAAGACAACGACAAGGAAGAGACAAAATCAGAGAAAGAAACACGAACACGAGTAAGGATTTCAGCCTGTTCACTCCCAGTTTCCTGTTCCCTGTTGACCTCCCTGCCTCTCCGTACAGCTGAGTATTCCTTCATGGGCTCTCTGATTATCCGGGAGGTCATCAAAGATCTCATCCCGAAAGGAATCAAGATGGCCAAGGTTATCATGCTGGCTGGGACCAGGTGAGTCTTTCTCTGCTTCAGTGCAGATGTGTCTTGTTACCTGGACCTTTTTAAACCATCTCCGTTCCTTGAACAAAAACATGTATTGTAAAGCTTCATCCTGAAGTGTGAAGACTCCTCCCTGCTTCCCATGCTCATTCACATATGGGACACAATTAACTGACTGGTTTCTTGATTCTGCCGCAGTGCCGGAGGAACCGGCGTTCTGCTAAACATTGAGCGAGTCGCCAGCCAGCTGGGGCAACTTGGTATGGACGCTCAGGTCCGAGGCCTGGTAGATTCTGGCTGGTTTCTGGAGAGCAAACAGGAAAGACCAACCAACTGCCCCGAGACCGTTTCCTGCTCTCCTGAAGATGCCATCAAGAACGGGCTCAGGTAAAGAAGGGCATCACCGATGGAGGCACTGTAATTGACATTGTTGTTATTTTTTGGTTCATCCTTTTATGCTTCCTGTAAACTTGGCCTTTCAGATTGTGGAACGGGGTTGTGCCAGAACGGTGTCAGCAGCTCTATAAGAAGGGGGAGGAGTGGCAGTGCTTCTTTGGTCACAGACTGTACTCCACCTTGACCTGTGAGTTGGAAATGTGCTGAATTGGGGGCAGTACAAACAGAAACTACTTCAAACTCTGAGTAATATGATGATTAAACAAAGTTAAACACTCACAGCAACAGTTCTCCTCTCCAATCACTTGACTCTAGTAGAGTAAAAATGTTCTATATCATGTTATTGTCTCTGAGTTCATCTTTCATCTAGCAGAAAAGACTTTAAAGGAAAATGTTTGATAGCTATTTTATATTCCTATGAAAACACAAATTCACATTTATTAGTGACAATTTTTTGACTAAAATTTTTTTTTTTCCTTTCATGTAAAAAAAAATAATCCATCAAAGGTGTCCGCACATAACAAAACAAGCACAAAACAGTTTATAACTATTTTTTCTTTAAGACATAAGACATAATGTTAAGACCTCAACTAGATTCTGCAGATACTTTATGTGAAAGTCCCATCTGATTGAATGTTCAAATGCCATTTTATGTTTATTAAATATGAGTAAAATCAGTCAATCACCCACATCTATCAGTTCTATTCATAGCTGAAGAATCCACACTGCCATCTAATGGTTGCTCTATGTAATACAGCTCAAGTGTACATGGAAATAACGTAGGACAGACATTCAAAAAATGTCAGATTTTGTTTAATGTTTTACCTGCAAACAAATTTACCTGCAAAAACAAGTTACTTAATCTGAACAATTAACCAGGATTTGAGGTTTGCTGGATGATGATTCTTTGTTTTTTTTCCCTGTAGCTCCTCTGTTTGTGGTGCAGTGGCTGTTTGATGAGGAGCAGCTGCGGGTGGAAAACATCTACATGGGAGCACAAAGCCTATCTGATGAGCAGTGGCGGTACATCCAGAATCTGGGTTTGGAGCTCAAAAACTCTCTAAGAGATGTCACGTGAGTTCGTAGCTGAATTTTCAGCCTCAAACTCCTTCAGGTTTCAGCATTTCAACCAACAAAAGATGGACTTTGTGTACTTTTCTGCTTCTTCCAGGGCTGTATTTGCTCCATCCTGCCTCTCCCACACTGTCATCACCAAGAGGTATCTTTGTCTTCTGACCTTTTTGTTTTTGTTTCAGATCAAGCTGTTCATTCCCCAAAGAATCCATTTGAAATCTTTTTCCATTTATTTCATTCACTGACCTGCAGTAAATGGATGAGTTTTCAAGTCAAGGGAACCTCTTTGCCCCGTGCCCTGCACTGCTGGGACAGGAGTCTGGAGGCAACACGCAACAACAGAACCCCTGCCAGAGGCTGCCCTTTCCACCTGGTGGACACCTGCCAGTGGCCTCAGTGCAACCCCACCTGCCCAGCCTTAGTGGACCAGGCCACCCAGCAGGAGGTCACTCTGCTCCAGATGCTGGTCGCCATGGGTCTTGACCTGCAGAGGCTGGGCTTGGACCCCCAGGGAGATGCAGACTCTCTTGCCAGCATGGTCAGCAACGGTGGCTAAGCACAGCAGCTGAAGTCAAGTGTCAGAAAGGCGAATAGATGAAAATTAGGTGTGATTTCAGTGTGACGGTGGACATTCAGCAGAAGTCTGGTTACTACATTTTGTGCTGCTCAGCATTCCACTATGCTCCACATGTTAGCTCCATCTGTGACCACATCGGGCTGGAGGGAGTGTGGCTCTGGGGGTGTGTGTCGTTGAGGGTTAGAGGAAGTGGGGGAAAAGCTGCTTAGCCTGGTGATCTAAAGATTGGTTTGAGACGACCTACAAGAAGCTATATTCCTGATGGCTCAATTTTCTAAAACTAAAGCATGTTAGTAAAGTTTAAAGTCACCATCAATGTATTCATTTACTCTGTCGAATTAGAACCAATTTTTAGCGTTCATGTAGAAACAAAAAATATGGAAAACAAAATTAAATGATGTTAACTATTTACTTTTCTAAAGACACTGTTGTGTTTGAGACATAATTAGCTCCTAATTTTGTGCTAAGCATATATGCAAGTTGATATTCATATTTTGTATGCATGCAAAACTAAAATATTTTGTTTGATGTATCTTTTGGCTGTAGGTCTACTAAAAATGTTTGCAGTCCTACCTTATTTAATTGTATAGTCCATAATATATTGGAAAGACAGCTTGAGAAACTGGCTTCTGAACGGAAATCGCCCACATTTATAAACGAATTCTACTGGAAAGTGAAGAAACTAGGGAGTTACACAAGTTTTCCACTTGACTCTGTGCTGGAATACTTTGTATTTACAGATGTTGCATTGTTTTATTGAGCCGTTGCAGCACTGAACTCATGTAAGTGTAAATACATAAAAAAATAAAATGTAACCTATTCTTTTGCTTTTGTCTTTATTACTTTTTACTTATCCTGTCACTTTATATCCAACTCTAAATATATTTTCTAAATGTGAAAACAACTTACTTCGGTTTCACTGATAAATAAATCAATAATAAAACTCACTTAAATATGTATTATCATCACACATTAATATAAATCTACATTTTTTTCAGCCTTCAAAAACTTAGGAACACAATGTACTTTACATGACAAAAATACATTTTGTGTAAACAGTGAATTGTCCCACATCTACCCCTCATTCTACACAGAGATATTAAAATATTGTGAATTCTGAAAACAGTCAGTAAATTCTAAGAAAAATATAAGATTAAAAAGTTGAAACCCGTGAACAAGAGAGAAAAAAAATGAGGTATTAGACTGAAAAATGTAATATTCTCACACAAAACTTGATATCTCCTGTCATAATTCCTTTTTTATTAGATACTCATTCATCCATTTTGAATTTTTAAATGGCTCTCTGGACAAAAAGCACAAGACGAAGACGCAAGAAAAAAAGTCAAACGAAAGCAATGATGTAAGGTAATACTATTAGTTTTTACAGGTTTTCACGTTATTCTATAATTTAAACTGGTTTATAAAACAGAAGTAGGGGTTCTATTGTCTCTCTCTTTTTTTTTGCTACAGTGAATGTGGTGTTTTGCCAAAAAATTAGGAATATTGATAATATTTAAGGAAGATACATCAAGCTTCTCTATCATGTAAGACATAAGTATGGAAATGTTAAATTTGAGAGAGATCACCTTCTGATGTTTACCAGAAATTCCTGAGACTTTTGACAAAAGATAGAAACTGTGCACTGGTTAAATTTTTATTATTTACCCTAAAAGGATTTTTATTTGACTTTAGGATCATTTAACAAATCTAATGAGCTTTAATATCAACAGACTGAATGGTCAAATGGGAAATCATTTTAATCCGAGATCACAAGCATCTATACAAGTGTGGGTGCAGCAGGTTTTTCGGGGGCATTATAGAACATTTAAATAAAGCTGCAGCTTCTGGAGGGTCCTACACCTTGATAATAGTGGGACTCCAGAGACACCAGTCTCTTCAAATATGTGCTTCTAAAGAAATGATGCACAAGGAGAGAAATTCAGGCTGAAAACTTAAGATTTGTTTTTAACAGAAATGGGACAAAATATTCATAAACTTGTCTATCTGAAAGCCACACTTCAAAAGAATGTTATTTCCTACCATTGCTCCCTAAAAATTGAGTTTGGAGTTCTGAAGGATTTTCAACCTTTTGATCTTCAATGTACAGTAGTACGGCCTTCAGAAGTATCAATTCCACCTGTCATAACTTTCAACAAATTAAAAGCCTTGTATCCCCCACAGGAACTGAAGAACAAGAAGAATTTCATATTTTTCAATATTAATAAACCTTTGACAAAAACTGTTTGGGGATTTTTTTTAATCATTGCTTTCCAAAAATAATCATGTATCATATGGAAAATGACTGACCTTAAGAGGCATTTCAAAAATAACTTCAAACATAATTATACTTGAGGAAAAGTGGCTAAACTTTGGGGGATAAATGGAGTTACCTTGTAAATACCTAACTAACATTGTTGACTAAAAAATTTTGCCTGGCCAATCCGTCTGCCATCTGGAATTTTATAAATGATTTTGAATATTTGTTATGAGGTAAAGCTTTTTTTAGCGTAACATTCAGCGTTGGTGAATAATGTATGATTATGGTGTGTATATAAAAATTATAAGGAGAAAATAATTGTTTATTAGGTTGAGCCTTATTATAACCATTTGATCTTGCTAATGAAATTGTTAACTCTTGTGTTTTAGATCTTCTGTTTAGTTTTAGTTAAAAGTTTGACTATATATATATATATATATATATATATATATATATATATATATATATATATATATATATATATATATTATATATATATATATATATATATATATATATATATATATATATGTGTGTGTGTGTGTTATTATATGTTATTTATTTTCTATGTTTCTATGTTTTGATTAACTACGGAAGCCGAAAACGACCTTCCCACTTATATATATATTTTTTCTCCTAATAACAAGATAGTGGCTTTCGATATAACAAGAAAACAATAAAAACAAAAAAGTAGGGCAGGTAATTTTCGCCTTTCGTAATTCGTAATTAACCTTGATGAACAATAATATATTTTTTACGTACCAAATAAAAAATCAAATCAATTCCAAATCATGTTTGCGTTCTGAACAGAAGACAGATAAGCCGCAGTGGCGCTAAAATGCCTTTACATTACATTCAAATAAACTCTACGTTCTCTTTTAAATAGTTTATAAGGCTTCAAACACCATATTGGGGTTTAAAGTTTAGCGATTTAATTTAGTTTTGAAACGAAACGAGAAGATCGGGTGATTTAGAGACGAAGTGCTTCATCTTGACTCGAATTCATCTTTGATTTTTTTCCCATAATGCACAGCGCTCCCTTTCTCCTTCCTCTTTCCGCCATATTGCAGAACCGGTGAGATGTCGTTTTTTAACATCACTCCTAATCTTGAGCGAATCTAAAGCATCTGAGTGTCAAAAATGTCGCTTTTTGATCAGCGTGAAGGCAAAATGTCTTAGTTTTATTTCTATACGATTATTGATTCATTTGATAATCGAATGTTTGCAGATTTGTTCAATAAAGTTCCCACACCAGTTCTGTTCGGCCTGGAAATGAGTGCGTTCACGCACCCTGTGAACCTTCATTCTCGCCTCGAATACAGCGCCGTTTCTTTCGGAATAAAGACTAACCTCTCTACTGTCCATCAAACTGTGTACTATGAACAATTTCTTATCCGTCGTATTGCTAGTTGCCATTGTGCCGCGAAAACGCTCCTCATGTCGGTGTAGCCGGCTAGGCTAGTTCACTAGACGGCGAGGAGACTGCCCAGTCACAGCGCGTTCATCATAGTTTGAGCTTCTTAAAACACACACTATTAAAAATAAATACAATAAATAAATTGTTATCAGCTAGGCTACTGTTTGTTTTGATGTTCCCCCGCCCAGGCCTCCCTATCCATCAATTTGAGGATGTTCTAAGCGAAACAACTCTGTAAAGTTGCATTAAAGTCTGAGATAACACCATAACTGAAGAGAATTAGCTTTTACCTTTCTATTGTTGGTGTGTACGCTTGATGAGCAAAGTGTAAAACTTTGATGTGTTTGCAGGCATCATGGTGCGCATGAACGTTCTCGCAGATGCTCTGAAAAGCATCAACAATGCAGAGAAGCGTGGGAAACGCCAGGTCCTCATCAGGCCCTGCTCCAAGGTTATAGTGCGCTTCCTAACCGTCATGATGAAACACGGTAAGACGTTCTTTCTTTCAGGAGGAAGAGCATCATCAGGATCTTATCAGATGCACTTCAAATCCCACCTGTTGCCAGGCTTTCACAGATGTGTGGTTTCTCTCTTTGCTCTCACAGGTTATATTGGAGAGTTTGAGATCATCGACGACCACAGAGCTGGAAAAATTGTCGTCAATCTCACAGGCAGGCTGAACAAGGTGAGCTTTCTTGAGCATTTGTTTGAATATCTCTGGAAAGTCTTTCGTATGAGACTGATGGAATTTGCACGCATCTACATGTGACCATCACAAAAACTGATGGAAATTTGGGTTGGCCACAAGTATTTTAAGTTTGTCCAAGACTGAATTGGGATTTTGGCTGCATGTATTTTAAGGTGTAATTGGAAAAACTGGAATAGTTACTGATTGTAACAGGACATGGGCAGAATTCAGCATTAGCCACAAATATTACAGCATTCAAAACAAGCACAGCCAAGAATAATGATTCAGCACTGGCTGTATGAATTCAGAAAGTTACCTATGAAAAGACGCTGCGTTCTGAAAAAGCTCCTGTCCCCCCCTTCCAAATGAGATGCTTTTTGTGGATGAGTCTTGGGTAGAGTTTGAAACCAAAGCTACAAATCTCTGACCACCAGAGTTCCCACTCCCTCAGGTTCCTTGAGTTCTTAGAAGTTTTTGGTGCCACGTGTCTTAATAGCTTCTCGTGGGTTACAGGAGACTTTATTGTAAATAAATTCTTGAATTATGCATGCGCAGGAACGATAGTCCAGTGCTTGTAGCATTGCCTCAGGTGGTCAGGAGGGATGAAATCGAACAGAAGTGTCTGTTCTGATGGATTAGAGTTGGCTGATGCTTTATGATTGCAGGTTCTTCCAAAATAAGTTTAAAATAAATAATGCAATTCAGTGAAAACCTAAAGCCAACTGTTACTATGGGTTCCTTTTTTCATGTATGTTTTCATACTGCATACAGTGGACCACGATTCCAACTATTTCTTTTTTTTTTTCATAAATATTTCTCCTGCATGCTTTGTCCTTATTAGCTGTTAATATTTGATCTGTAATGCTAACATTGTCTGGGAACTTTGTGTTACTCAGAATGGGAACTTTCAACGTCAGATTTAGTCGCTTTAAGGTTTGAGGTTCTTGTTGTTCCTAAATTTGCAGAAGCCTGATGTTATTCACACGTATTTATGTGCGACCAGCATAGAATATGATGGAAATTCATATTGGCCACACATAATACATGGAGCCAAGATTGCATTGCATGCACACATTTTAAGTGTGTCCAAGGCTGGATTTTTTGTTGTCCGCACGTATTTAAAATTAAACTTAAAGTCCCATTAAGGTCCCGCTCCTAAATGTGTTCTCGACATTTGACTCATCCCCTGGTGGAGCCGTGAGCTTCAGAGACAGCCGCACTCAGGAACTATTTGCTTGTTTAACCATAACAGTAGCCATAATCCTATCCTTAACCCTTTGCCCTGGGTCTGTACGACTAAGAAAAAGGTTTAGCATTGGTTGCACCTTTTTCAAAAATTGCGTGCGAAAAGACACTTTCTTTGCAGAAACCCCAATGATTTCTGTAAAATCAGCAGGTCTTTAAGGTGTTCTCTTCTAACTATGATGCTGTTTTTCCCGTCTCTTTCAGTGTGGAGTGATTAGCCCACGTTTTGATCTTCAGCTCAAGGATCTGGAGAAGTGGCAAAACAACCTGCTGCCCTCAAGACAGTTTGGGTGAGTGCAAGAGCCATCAGTTACTAAATTAGGTCACATAGCAGGATTTTTTTTTTTTTGCTTAAAATTCTTAAAGATCATATCCAGAAAAAGGCTTGTTGTTGTTAGGTAGTGACCTTGTTTCCATGAGGTTTCTTAGTGCAGAGATGCCCTCTCTCTGTTTTCAGTTAGAGGAGGCTGAGATGAAGCAGAGTTCCAGTGTCTTTAATTTAGATTTCTGCTCTTGACGGTGGTGGTGTTTCTCTTGAGAAAGACCATTTGAGCCAAGCTTTGTGTCTACATTTCATACATTTTCATTTTTAAAGCATTTGTGAATAACTGTGTTGGAGAATTCATTTTTTTTCTTTTTTTTTATTCATAACCATTATTTGTTTTATCAGAGGTGAGAAGTCTGACGGCAACATCCTTTCTACATTTAGTGATTAAAACTGTAGTATCAGAAGCTTGATTAATGTTTGAGCGTCAATCTTCTGCATTTTTCTTTTTAAATTAAAACATTAATTGAGGCTGCCTTATTACCATACACAACAGAAGTCAAGGGCTAAGTTATGTGTATGAAAGCAGTGAGGTCAAAATGTCATAAAGCTCTCTGTAGCTGTGTGGACTAAAGTTTTCTGTTATGTTGACAGTGATGGAGACTTGGGCTTGAGATATTTAACTCTCTCTCTCTCATATTTGAAACTTCAGCTTTAAACTTTGAGAACAAGTTTGTGTTCTGATTTACATGTCCAGGAGATCTATCAGATCAAATAGGAAAAGCTTTATTTCCCTGTCTTTCTGTATTTCCATTTGTGAGGAAGCCACTTATACACCACCTGACTGTTATTGTGTCCCTCTCATTTTGAATAGAATAGAAAGTACTTCATTAATCCCTTTGGAAGTCCTCAGGGAAATTCAGGTACCAGCGTCCGCACAGTGGTGTATAATAATAGAAAACAAATTTTGACTACAAGTTTGCAGAATTGAGACTTGAACTTGTATTAAAGGTTGTCTCTGAATGTTATTCATTCTCCATCTAATGTTGGTCAGAAAGGCTGGGAATTTTACCAGGAACTTGGGTATCAGTCCTATACCAAGTAATTACAGGGCTAGTTTTGCTCATATCAACACCAATATTTTTTTTACTTAGTGTTGTCATCATTAAAAAGTTAGAAATTTGCAGTGTTTTAAATTGTGTGTAAAATAAAACACAAAGCCAAAATACTTTCAGCAAAAAGGAATGTTCAACAACAATCTGAACTGAAGATAAATCAAATGTAAAACAACTGTTGATTCATTTTCCCTCAAAGAAGTAGACCCCCTTCTCATGGAATTGGCTTATTTCCTGTGTACCAGCCCATTTCAGGAAGTGCATCAGTTCCTGCTCCGTGATGGAGCTGCTCCTGTAGGATAGTGTGAGGTAGTCGCTAAGGCAGAGTTGGTTGCAGAGCTTGTTCTAGGTTGAGGATCTGATTCTGAAGCTGCACCTTGTAAAGAAAAACTGTAACAGAAATACTCATCTCGGTATCTATTGTATTGATACTCACCCCTATTGTGTACATCTTTTGTTCTCCTTGTTTGAGCTGGCATCTGGCTCTAAACTGTACGCCTGGATAGCTTGGATATTGCTCGCCATTTATATTGCTCAGCTAATGTTAGCTTGGGGTTGTAAGCTAACAGGAAAGTATAAACAGAGATTATGTGATATCACTGAAACCTTATTTCTGTGCTGACTGTCCCACCCACATCTTGGGGGAATTTCTTTTGGCCTGCTGCTCTGCAGAAACTATGTCCTAGAAAACAACACAGATTCCTTGATTTTGGCCAAAAAAAAATCACAAAAGAATGATTTTACAAAAGATAAAATAATCAAAAGAATAGTGTTAATTAGAGTGAGACACATGAGCTGTTTTTGTAGCCTGTCATGCAGGTGATGATCCTCAAATGTTTTCTATAATTTGATGAGCTGAGGAAAGAAAGTTTTGTAATGTTGTAATGAACTGGCTATAGAATGGTTATATCGTAGTTTACTTCTGTCTGGCTGCAATCTTGTTCAAATTTTTTCTTTCTTGTAAACTGTGTTCAGCGTCCTGATTGGCAGTTGATCTCGTTAATCTGTCTCCTATACAGAATGCCTGCAGGTTGTCATTTACATAAATCCTCAATCTAGAGCTGGTCTTTTTTCTTTATTATTCTGTAATACTTGACTTGTGTTGTTAATACTTGACTTGTGTCATTCTGATGCATCCACTTGTTGACGAAAAGTTTCATTAACATCTTTTTTCCTCGTCTGAGCTGGAATCTTGATCAAAACTGAATGACTGGATAGCTCCAATATTGCGTGCCATTTTTGTTGCACATGTTAGTTTTTGGTTGTTAAATAAGGTACCACTATGACTCCTGTGTTTGAACTCAACTCCATGTTTTTACTGTTAGCAGCAGTGGGAGGGGGTTATTGAATTTTGGTCAGTTCTTCAGCTGTCCTGCAGCTCAGCTGCAGACGTTCTTGGTGAATTTTTTGCATTAAGGGAAAGATGAAACACTCACTTAGTTAGTCCATCTCCAACTATATTTATTTTTTCAGTAGTAACAGTGTTCCTCGTGGTCTTTTAATTATGATTGTGGCTTTTTCCAAAATTGAAGCAGGAGTTCATTAGAAATTTGCTTCTGAGTTGTGGTGCACAACTTAGCATCAGCTAATTTTCCATCCTTTTGTTTACACTCTCCCACTAGCTTATAGCATCTCATAATCCCAAGGTGACACATTAGCGTAGCCAAAAAAAAAAAGTCAAGCAATATTGGAGCAAACCAACTGTACAGTTTTGAGCCAGATACCAGCGCAGATGATGAAATTTAAGACATACGTGGATCTATTTGTCTGCAAATTGATTCACCAGAACTAGATTGAAGCAGGTAGAGCTGGTCCAACACAATTTAAATAAAAAAATACTCAAACACACTTTTAATTGTAAAAGATTTTATACATGTCCTTCATTATGAGAAGATTTTAAAAACACTTTTTTTTTTTAAATATGAGTTGGTCTTTAACTTCTCCATGGGTCATGGAGGTGGCTTTGCTATTTGCTAGGAAGGCAGAGAACCGACACAGTTGAATGGAGATGTGTGGTCTAGAGTCTGATCACAGTCTTGTTGCTTAAGGTCAAACTAGCCTACTGGAACCTTCAGACTGAGCACTTCATTATTTCAGTATTGCATTGTTAAATAAGTGTTTCTGCAGATTGAAAGAAAACTCTTCATCCTGCTGTACTTGTTCTGAGCCCATGCTAACTTTGATTCCCCCCCCCCCCCCCCCCCCCCTCCAGGTACATTGTGCTGACCACCTCAGCTGGCATCATGGACCATGAAGAGGCCAGACGGAAACACACAGGAGGCAAAATCCTTGGATTCTTTTTCTAAAGTGTAAAGAACTGCAAATAAAAACAACCAGAGAAAACTGCCAGTCTGTGACTCATTTATTATGTAAAGATGACTTGTGAGAAATGTGACGGCTTGCCGTCTGAAACGTTACCCACGTTCCCCAGATCCTGGGGGCTGGAAATTCTTCAGCTATTTTTAAGAATGTCTGTCTAGCTTAGTGGGGGATGATATGACAGGTTAATAATTACAGTTCAATATTCAAAGCGTGTGTTCTAGTCAGGTGGTTCTGGGGAAGAAGCATCCTGGCCTTTCCATTGAAGCTTTCCACATTCCTGATGGAGGTCCAGCATGCAAACTCAAATGATCAACAGCTGTATGGAGAGGCTGTTTTGTTTTTCCTGACAACTAAAACTCCATGCAGGAAGTGTTTTACTCTTCAGTCTCCTCTGTGTTGTGGTTTTGAGCCTTGTTGCTCCATCTCCAGTGTCTGAAACATCCGTTCTGTTCAGAAGCTACGCGGAGCCCGCATGATTCCCATTTTGAGCCTAAAACTTTGTTTGGAGGTGCACAGAAATAAAAGGCAGCAGGAATACAAAAAGATATTTTAGAACAGCCTAAATAAATCCATCTGTGTCTTTAATCTTATATTAGCTGCATATATAAAATTAATCACTAAAATAAACAGTTTAGATTTTTTTTCTGTAAAGTTATTTTTCCTTTTTGTTTAATAGATGAACAAGTACTCAATAGGATTTTTCATAGAAGTTTGGTGAATTGTTACCTTTTCATTCAAGTTACATTCAGTTGCATTCATTTGTCTGCTCATTATCTTCATAGTTGGCTGTAAGTTTCTGTGTTTTATGTCCAAAGAACATAAAATAACTAGCTGTTTCCTCTATGTTTATGAAAATGCTTTCCAATGAAATGTTGAAACAAAACTATGATTTTTATATATTTTATATAATTTAATTACGCACAGAGCTAGTGAAGACTAAAACTACGACTACATATTAAACCTTTGTTGTCCTTTAGAGGAATGTTTGAGTTTAAACTTGATTTTCCAGCAGGGACACAACTGCTGAACAAAGAGGAGATTCTTCTTCAGAATTTATAATACGAAACATCCATTAAGCTCACTGCACCAACACACTACCGCCACCATGTTTGACTGTTACTCAGATTTATTTATTTTCAGAACTGCTGTTGCTTCTAGACCTGTCCAAAGACTAGATTCACACATTCCAGAGAGTTCCTCTGGTTACTAGTTCATAGAATATTTGTTGACCTGTAAATGTTTTGAGCGTAATCCAGAGGTGTTTGTCAGGTGTTTTTCTTTCTCAATAATGTCCTTAATTTTTTGTCCAAAAGTTCCTGATTGGAGTCATGAACTCTGACCTCAATGGAATCACGTTACAGCTGGACTTCTTTATGTCCTCTGCTTTTTTCATGAAGTCTTGGATCAGTTTTCATTGTTTTTGGACTGATTTAGATCATTTTGAAGGTTCTTCACAGTTTTTTCCCATGAGTGGAGGAGTTTTGCTTCCATTAAACAGATCTCTTCATAGATGCCCAGACTTCCCTCTCCTTGGCCACTTCCTCCAGGACCTAGAGAAATCTGATGCATTACTGTGGCATAAGGGTTTCCCCAAATGTTGCCGACTGGAAGCCACCAAAAATCAATTAAAACACAAACCACTGCACCCTCTCAGTCCACTGTTAAGCTACTGTACCTACCCAGTACACACCAGGGATGTGTGGTGCGTTCATGACCGTGCTGAACTTGGGTTTTTTAATATATGGTCTTCACACTGGACTGTTGTTTACCCATAACTAGCAAAAAATATCGGTTATAGGTATTGGCTAGAAAAATTGTATTGGCCCATCCCTAGTTTTATCTGTAAAAATTCACATTCTCATCGTTGAATAGAAATTTGTTAATTTAATGTATAAATTGATTGTTTTTAATCAAACATTGACAAATTTGTGAACTTCCTTCCATCTATCCGTTCGTCCGTCTGACCATCCATCTATCCATTTTCTCCACCTGCTATATCTCTTTCAGGGTCATGGCGTTGCTGCGGCCTGTCCCGCCTACTGTTGGGTGTAGGCGGGTTACACTCTGGTACACTCTTGCCAAACTGTCGCAGGGCACGCAATCACTCCCACACACATGCACACCTAGAAACATTTCGTGTAACCAATCAGCCAAAGAAGCATCCTGTTTTTGGACTGTAGGAAGAAGAGGAAGTGCCTTTGGAAAACCCACACATGCACAGGCAGAATTCTATTGAAAGGCATTTGAACCAGGACCTTCTCACTGTGAGGTGAGAGTGCTAACCACTGCACCACCATGTGGCCCTTTTTGGGAGTCTATGAATCAAAACGGAATCAATATAGTAATTTATCTAACCTATAAATCTTAAATTTAAGCTAGTTTTCATTCCTTTTTGTTTTTAGTTCCCTACATTCAAGATAGTTAAATCCTTAAAAAACACAACTGAATATTTATTGGGTAGACAAAATACATTTATTGTAATATTACATGTATGGATGAAACAAAAATCCTTAAAGTCTTTATTTTATTAGATTATTCATTTGTTGTTTTGAATGTTTTTTTTCCAAAACTATTTTTGATTCTAGTTTTAGTGCCAGCTTCAGAAACTCCTCCTCTCCTCCATTAATCCTGCATTTCTCTCCTCTTCAGAGTTATGAGCGCTCCTGCTCGGCGTGATGGTGATGCATCTTGAGCGAAGCAATTCAGTGTTGTCGAGTCTGGCATGAAGAAAGCAATTTTTGGTGGTCGCAAAGGTCCTTGTGCAAACATCACATCCATTCTGGCAGCAAACTGAGAGACTTATCATCAGAGTCTGAGAACTTATGAGGCGCTTGCTGCTGCATCACTTCTCCCAGAGATCTCCACGGTTCAACGGGTGACAGATGGCGCCGGGCTTCTGTGGGCCTCCTCGCCAGACACTTGAGGGCAGTAGAGATGTGTCTCTACACAAGCGCGCTACCCACCCTCATTCTGCATTCAGGCCTAGCAGGACTAATCATAATTGATTTACAAATAAAAGAAATTAATAAACTGAAATAACAGTAAAAGTTTGACATACGTATTCAGTGGAAAGAAAGCAGGTTTTCAGTCTGTCTGTGCTGCCTCCATACATCACTTCAACGGTGAAGCGAGACGAGCACAGGCGGATAGAAAATTGAAAGTAGAAGTCAATCAAAAGAGTTTCTGATGAATGAATTCACACACTGGATAGAGTTTTGATATCAAGATTCCAGCAGAGCTTCAACCAAAGAAACAAGAGCTCTGCGCTTTGCTGTACTACAACAAATATGATAAACGGGAAAGAAACTTATTAAATCTTTGATTACAAACTGTCCTCTATTTGCATTTATAGTGAAAGTTGAATGAAAGGTTTCAGCAGACAATACCTTCCCTCTTCCTCTACAGATGCATCAGATCTAAAATAAATAAATAAATAAAGCTCTTTTCAAATGACAGTAGCCATGTTAAATTTCTGGGTGACTTGATTCATGTTTAGCACATGCCTGTGTATGTTTGTGTGCGCTTATTTATTTATTTTTTAATTTATTTTTGCATGTGTGTGTTTATTCATGCATTACTTTAAATATCTTATTAACAATCTTGCTTTTATATTCTTAATGACAAAAAATGTATTTATTTATTTACCTGTAATGTCCATTTTTTCTTGATTATCATACTCAACAAATGGGGAACATGTTGTGCACGGAATCGACTTCTTATATCATGCTTATATTGTATTTTATACTGATATATGCCAAAAAAATTAGATTTTCTGTCATTATCATGATCACCATCTTCTATATGAATCTCACAATTAGTATATTTGAATTCAAGTTAAACAATTACTTTCAAGTAGGCTGCTAGAAGTTGAAAACTGTAGAAAGTGTGGTGCACCGGGGTTCTCTTCTCTATTCTTGCTTACTTCTCCTCTCCTCTTTTCTTCATTATTTATTTTATTTAGCTATCTGTACTTCTGTTTGGTGCAGTGCAATTCACGTGTTGTTCCTCTTTCCCACTCCTCTGGGGAAGAGATTTCAGATTCCTGGTGGATCGTCTGTGCTCCTGTTCTCGGTTGTGGACCTCAATACCACCCGTCCCCCAGTTCTATCTGGATGAACACTATTCAAACATGTATTTGTATAGTTAGATAACTAAATTTTTCTTCTATAGTCCTAATTAATCACGTCTGTCATGAGAGAGCGTCCGTTCTTTCATGTGGACATCACTGAGGTTTCTTCTTTATTGTCCTTGAATCAGTTTTTTTTTTTTTAAGATTTCCTTACCAAGAAGGAGGGGCAGTTAGTTTAGTTTAGTTTAGTTCAGAAATCAGCTATTGTTTATATTTTATGACCTACCCTTTTTCCTTTTTTTTTTACAATTACAGGTATGTAATCCAATGAGACAATTGTTTTGTAATATTGGGCTTTAAAAACAACATTTAATTGAATTGATAGGACAGCTTTTAATCTTATGGTACATGAAAATCAAGATACAATAAAAACGTCTATTCTATTCAATTCAATTCTATTCTATTCTATTCTATTCTATTCTATTCTCTGGTGTGAAAAACAAATCAAATCCATTTCTGCTGGTGATATGATATTAAATGTTTGGAAGTAGTTCTGCTGCTGCTGCTGCTCAAACACAGAGTCCTCTTTGTATTTTCATGCACTGTTGCAGGAATCTTTGGTGCATCTCTCAGCCATGTGATTTATGCAGCCACCCAGTGCCGCTCTGACAGACGCTGTAACTACAAAGACCCCAGGAAACTGTGGAATAAACTGTGGCCAGCTGGGAGGAAGATATGAAAGAGGACCGTTGCTCCATTTCTCACCCTCTTCAAATGAATCTATGTGTTCCAAGGTGAAACAGAAGGCCGAGCGTTGTCACATGGCCATTCCGCTGATACACTTATCTCAGATTTTGCGGCTGTGCCTGCATTTGCAAGTGAAGAGCAGGGGGTAGTGCTGTGGGAGGTGTGGAGGAGCCTCTGTGTGTATGATGAATGGGATAGTTGGGAAGCAGTAAATTTATAGCTGGGAATGCAGCCATCCATTCTGATCCGCAGTCCCCGGCTGTCCTCAAGGGCGCCGTGCTCCTGTGGGCCCACCGTCCCACAGCTGTGGAGACAACACCTGTACCCAGGTAAACCCTGCAGCTTTCACCCTCCCCCCTCTCTTTGCATATCAAACCATAGTTAATTAGTGGACAATGAGCACAAGCTGCTAATATACATATAATAGCGGAGAGGCCAAAGGCGCCAGCCAGAGTCTGCCTTCATTAATTAGTCCTCTCATTTGTCCACTATAGATCACCTTCCACAATACAGGCCGCTGTGGCCGCCTGGATGCATGATGTGGAGTTTGCCCTGCAGTAAATAAGAACGATTACTCTTGAGCTCCACGTAATTAACAGTGAGTGAGTGTGAAATGTGACTGAGGGCATGTCACCACACATTTCGGTGTAAAATCAGCGATGAAGGCTAAATAACAGGAACAACAATTTGCTAAAAAAACACTTTTTTTCAGCAACTGCTGAGAGATTTTTCAGGATTCTGATTACATTCAAATGAACAGTAAACATGCAAATTCCTTCTACCTTACTGTCATTCTAGCTCTCTTATTTTAAAATCTCATAAAGAAATGTCACAAAAATGGAATGTATGATTACTGTTTGTTGAGGGTGCGATGTGTGCGTGTGATCATTAAGTGCCTGTAGGTTGCCCACACGGTTCAGCTCTGATTGTCTAACATATTCTTTCTTATATTATAAATAATCAACTGTGTAGCGTTTTACTGGAATGACGTTAAAAGAAAAAGAAGATCATATCAATAAAACCCAAACTAACCAAAAAAAACGATTCTTCCTTATATATGTTCAAAACTCTGAACCTCGGCTTCATCCTGAGAGGGTCAGTCTGATCATGACCTGCATTGTGTGAGTTCAGCTTTCTGACCCGACTGTTTCTTTTACACTTATGTGCGTTTCAGGTTCATGACTGCTGAGGACACGCCCACAATTTGAAGTTCTCTAAAGAGAATGTTCCATATTATGAAAGAGATATTATGACCATGTTTACATCAACAACACCTTCCTTTGTTCTCTTTCTCTCATTTTTCAATTTCAATTCTCAAGGAAGTTTCATCTTCCACTCCGATTTTTCATTGTAGAAGCGTTCCCAGGGATCTTTTAATTATGATTATCCCGTTTTCAATAAAAAAAAAGTGTTTTTATGACGTAGTTTCTGCAGAGCAGCAGGAGTTCATCAGAAATTTGTGCCTGTGTTGTGGGTGGGACTGTTTGCTGGGAGTAGGCCCACCAACACTTCCCATCATCCATCTGTTTACATTTTCCATTTCCAGCTTACAGCACCTCACATGCCCATGCTAACATAAACTGCATAACAAAAATGCCAGCAATAGTGGAACTATCCAGTTGTACTGTTTTGAGCCATACTCAAAAATGCAGTTTCAGTCCACAGTTTCATCATATATGTCATCCATCATGAGAATATGTTAAAAACACCAAAAATGTAATTTTTCCCCAGAGTGGATCTTTATCAGAACACAATACTTCACTTCACTACACTTTCTTTTTATCTCAGTGAGGATGGTAGATGAAGAGAAGTGCACGTCGCTGCCCTCTCACTCAGTCAAACAGTACTGCGTTTATTTTTGCTGTTCATTGTTTTATTCATTTAGCACATTTTAAAGAACAGAAATCTGTCTAAAATACCTAAAATTCCAGATTTTTAAGCCTCAAAACTGTTATGTCTAAGATATTTAGATTTTGTTGCTTAAATAAAAAGGGCCATCATAAAAAACAATGTTTCTGTTAAAAGAAATGCATTTTTATTTATAGTTTTTATAGCCAAGTGATATCTAGACTGTGTCCAATTAGATCAGGGGTGTCAAACTCAATCGCACAGGGGGCCAAAGTCCAAAACACATCTTTTGTAGTGGGCTGGACAATGCTTACTTTTCAAGGAGTTACTTTGTTTTTCATCAACGTATTACCTTCAACTCCACTGATTCTCCACTTTGAATTTGAAATGCTACTAAATCAAACATGCATGTGTTTGGGCTGCATGAGGGGCAGGAGGGCATAAATCTATGCAGTTTGATTAACATCAAACGACTCTCACCGGAGACACAAACGAGGAGTCCCAGTGAGCAACACCTGCTAAGCTAGTCCACAGACCTGTTGTGATATCATGTTATGTTAGAAAGAACAGAGAACAGAGATATCATGCCGTCTCTTCTACTTTTTGACAAATTCCTCTGGCTGGCAGCCTCCTGTCAAAACCTTTGCAGGAGGTAAATCCTCATTTTTTATTTGGTGCATTTGGTTGTTCAAAAATACATTTTCTATTGTGGAGAAAAAATAGGAATACCAAGAGATTGGAGTTAAAAAAAAATAAATCAAGAGTTTTTCTTTTACCTTTATTTTTTAAGAAGCTTGTTAGTGCCATTGACAAGCACAGTTTGTGTGGGACGTCCCACGAGCTTTCTACAGGGACTTACAAATTCCATGAACTTCCACTGTGTGTGCGGCATAGTAAGAGGCCAGGACTCACGACAAGAGTGAGGCATGAGGGCACCACACAACAACACCTTCTCACATAGCAGGTATGCACTATTCACATTAGCTTCACATCTTCTTTACGATACACTAACACATGCACAACAATTGTACGTTCCATTTTCGTGATGTCCCTTGTGGTTGCCATACGAGCCGTCAATAAAACTTCAAGACACACCTGTGCTCCCTTTAAGATGCAGTCTCACCTCTCTACAACTCTATATGGCCCCGGACAACCCAAAACCAGCCATACAGGTCAACCCTCCATAAGAGCGCATATGTGACTAAGGCCTTAAAGGGGCCATACCTTGAAAAAATACATTTTTTAAGCTTTTAAATGTACTATACTGTTCATTCCACTCTATTGAAAAAAAACAAAGCTGCTTTTTAATTACTTCACACATATCTGAGTAATCCTCTGAAAACCTGCGCTCTTAGCAGTAGCCCCTCCCATACCCACAAAAAGAGCAGGTTCTCCCATGCTGATGTCACAGAGTGAGAACAGTTTGCTCTGTCAGCTCCACCCCCAGTCACACACACCCACTAATGCAGAGCTTACGGTGATCATCAGCAAAGCGGTATTATTTTAGCATTGACTCAGAAAAAAAAATTGTTCCTCTTGTATCTAACTTGCACAGAAAACAACAGCTCACAAGACAATGATATCAAATGGATAAAATGTTTTGTTGGGCTGCGAGAAACTTAGGAGTTTGTTCAAAAGAAGGGCCTGCTCGTCCAAAATGGTTTGAGTTTGTCTTTGGGAGCATGCGACAGACAGGCCAAAAACTTTTGTCTGTGATCGCCACTTCACAGATGACTATTTTGTTAACTTTGGCCTGTATCAAAGTAGATCAAATCTCCTAGGCGGCGCCATTCCTGCAGTCAAACTTGATGCAGAGGCCAGACACATAAGTACATCATACAACTAGCTGAAGTTATGCAGTATAAGCATATAACGCAAGAGCTAATCATGCCTAACGTAAAGACATACACACGTATAAAAGCAGACAGCAGCATGACAATTATTAGTTATGTAATAAATGCAACGTTATGAAAGAAGCTTCTCTCAGCTTATCATTTACCAGTCAGAAGTGTCCTGAAGACGTCTTTGGGGTTGCTGTGGTTCCTTGTGCACTTCAAATTCCAGATAAGACTGTGGGTCAAGACTGTAAAGCTCCAAAATATCCATATTGTAAGTTTGGAGGTTGGTTGTTTGCATGTTCAGACACTCACAGGGATGCCGGCTAGGATGATCCCATGAAATGAGAGGGGCCGACAAGGAGCGAAAGGCGGAGCCTCATAGATCGAGTCGTTTTACTTCCAGGTATGAAAAGATTCCACAAAAATGAATCATATATTATTAAAAAAATGTTTTTTAGTATCCCAAAGGTAGAAAGTGATCATATTAATGGATATAGTTGACTCTGAAAAGCTTATGTCCCCTTTAAATGACTACAGACGGTTATTCTTGTTGTTGTAAATGATGTTTTTACTGTATGTTGGAGACTTTCTTTTGCGTATCTGGGATTCTTTGGGGTTTTGCCTCCGTTACCTCCCCGCTCCACGGATCCGTGAAAGGCTGCCATGTCTCTACTGCGGATGAGGTAAAAGCACAAATGCTGAGACTGTGACTTTGTGTTTCATTCAGGACACCGCTGGTCTGAGGGCGTCTTCTGACAGAGTCGTGTGTGAATTTTCTTCCTTTTTGAAGTGAAAGGGTGCTGAAGCTACTGAAGGATGCGTCAATGTCATCTGCAGCTGGCCGCCTCCAGGGGAGGTCAGGGTGTTTTCACAGCTTCCTGTGGCAAATTTCAGAGCAGAATGTTTCTTCTTCTTCTTCTCTTAAGATGGCACAGTATCACACATCCTATTTCTTTCTTAATTAACACTTTTGTTGGTTTTGTTAAAGCGTTGCTGCGTTATTAGTGGTGTATTTTTAAATGTGCGTTGATGCAGAGCAGATGGCTGAGGTGTTTTTTTTTATTTTTTATTTTTGGTAAGCAGCCATCATTTTCAGCGCTGAAAAATGGCCTTCAGGCTCAAAGGTCACCTGTGATCCTAGCAGCCGTCCCGCAATCCTGCCGCCTTCCTCAATGCTTTCCAGCCTCCATATTGATTTGATTAGATGCTAATTAAAACTTGGCAGGCTGGGCCGGGCACAGAGGAGATCGCTCAATTAGCAGGGTGTCAGAAAATCTAATTCTCCCTCTTTCACCCTCTCCTTCTGCCTTTGCCTCCTTCCCTTCCTGCTCTATCACACATCTCCATTCAGCTTGATGAGGAGAGAAGATTGCAGAAAACAGAGGGAGGATGGCATGTTTGGAAAGAGATGGAGCACTTTTGTGGAGTTAAAAGCACCCAGCCCCATAATCCTTCTGCTAATCTTTGCTTAAAGATGCAGTTTGTTAGTTCTAAAGAAATTGCCGCCTGCCAGCGGACATTTGTTGGGGGAACATTGCCTCCAGCATGCCTTGATGCTTCCATTTTTCTTTTTTTTTTTTTGGCAAGTTGTGTGCAAGCTGTTTCCGTTTGTGTTGTATGTCTCCGGGGGAAGAAGGTAAAAAAAGATTCCTGTTTTTCACAACCCAGTTATGAGTGTTGAAATGTTTCCTTCACGTCTTCATATCCAAATTACGCCTCATATATTTTTATACACAAATGCCCCAACCAAACAGTTTGGAATATCAACCTTCAATGCAGAGTCTTCATGGGCTTTTTGTGCTGTTTAGATACAATCTTTATCCAAAATGATCATCTGTTCATTCTGACTTCATCTGCATCCACGACAGACGTGGAGCGTTCCTCCTCTAATACTCTGGGTTAATAAAGAGATTTCGACATGCCAGGCCATTTTTAGAAATCATGCCTCCCTCTTTGCTTATTTTAAATATACCCCCAAAAAGGGAAGGAATTTTTGTTAAAATAAAAGCGTTTGGATTTCTTGACTCCTTTCAGGATTTTAACCAACTTGACATTTTTTAAGAAGAAAGGCCCAATCTGAATTCTTCTCTCTACCTCTCCATTTATGGGGGCATTTGTAGTGCTGGGGTTGTCCAAAATTGTTCTTTTAAGGACCAAACCTCCAAGTGGGGTACAGAGCCTTCCATGGTGAGGGTGATCTGCGTCGCCTATGTCATGAAGGAGCAGTGCTTTTCTTAATGTGGGTGTACTCTGAAGCACAGAAGGTTACATTTAAATGTAAATTATATTTTTTTGTTTTAGCATGACCTTTTTTAAGTTGTAAAACCGCTTTTGTTATGTATATTCAAGCGCTGGAAGTTCTGCACTAACGCTAGCTGACCGACGACTATTGGTGACGTCATTGAGAGGAAGTGAGGTCTGAATTCTGAAACACTATTTTTCCATAACGTTCCATTTGGAGGGCTAAATGTAAAGGTAGGGAGAAGGGAAGAATTCAGATAACAGACAAAGATAACAGAACCCCCACACACATCAAGTTTAGGTGCAATTGGCCTCACTTCTGGGTATGCTGGGTTCTTGTTGCGTCAGTCGCTCTACATTTCTCTCACAAATTAACCCTTCTCTCCAGTAGCTAAATTCTCTTGAGGGCCAGCATCCAGCTGGTTTTCCAGAAGTCCTCCTTATCAACTTCTTATTACCTGGATCAAGTGTGTTTGGTCAATAAGTAGCTTCAATTGCAGGTTGGTTGGAAAACATGTTGGACACCACCCCTTCAGGCCTGGATTTGGATGCCTCAGCTCTGCATTCTAGACGGTTTTGCTGACCATCCTCCGCTCCATTCTCCACCTGGACCAATACTATGAATTGGCCTCTGGCCTCGAGGGTCAGTGTCCTGCATGTTTTCCAACCAACCTACCATTGAAGCTCCTGATTGGCCAAACACACCTGATTTAGGTAATCATCAGCAGATAAGGCAGGGATTCTGGAAAACCAGCAGGAGGCCGGCCCTCAAGGACTGACTAGGACACCCCAGGTCTAGGCTCTTGAGTCTATTTATCTATCATTCAAGCTGATCCCACCAGAATAAAGATGTCTTTGGCCCAGAGCGTAACTGCCATCAGACTAGAAACTATTTCATACGCATTTTTGTATCACAAATGAATACTTTTTCGCATTCCCAGGATATCTGTTGAGGATTTCATAAAAATATCTTCAATGTGATCTCACTTACATGGACTATTACTACGACCCTGTGAACAAAAACTGCTGTAGGTAAAACACCAAAGACTTTTGCTCTCATTTGATGTTTTTCTGGCAGACTTCCTTTATACTCCACATTTTTCACTGACGGCTTTTGGTAAATGCGGATTTGTTTGCCTCAATAGTATGTAGTGTTGTGAATCATTACAGTGAAGTGTACAATAACAAAATGCATTAATATTTTGTTGATAAAAAATGTTAATTTGGTGCTGTTTAAATTAAAAAAGAAACAAAACCCTTAAACTAGTTCTTGTATTTAAAATTAGGGTGCCAAAAGAAACATTTTAACCATTTTAAATTAAAACTTCCTCCTCAAAACAAGTTAAAAAAGAAGTAGAGGACAGGATGATTTTAATTTTGTCATTTGGAAAAAAATCTGCCAGTGGAGCTAATAAAATTGATAAGATGTTTTTGAAGAAGTTTTAATGTCCTGCCCTTTTACAAAACAAAATCTTGAAATTAGCTGTTAACAGTCATATTTAGGTCTATTACTCTGATAACTGGACATATCATGTCTCTGAAATAAGAGTGTGTCGCTCTAAAACGTTTTACATTTTTGAAATAGGTATACACCTTATTAGGTGCTAAAACAGTCATGCTATCCTTTTTTCTTGGTCATAGTCATCTTAAAACAAGCCAAGAATTACATGCTTTAAATTAAATTTGTCCCAGAAATTATATTTCAATAATTTAACTAAAAAACGTTTCACTCCCCCAAAATCAAGAAAGTCTGTTGAAATGAGACCAATCACCAAATAAAAAAATCTTTCGAAAAAATTATAAAAAAAAAAATCCTACTTTATAAGAGATGAATATTTAAAATGAGATGTTTTCTGCATCAAATGACTTAACAAGATAATCAAAATTTATTGTCTTAACACAAGTTTTTACATGATACTGAAAAGTAGGGAGTTTGTTTTGGCTTGTATCAAGTGTAATGAGATATTTAAGCTAGAAAATAGATAAAAATACTTTGTGTGCATGTACGTGTGTGTGTGTGTCAGACACTAAACATTAATTAGCCTGTCTTTTTAACCTGGCTGTCATTATCCTTCTGCCACTGCTAGTCTGGATTGTGCCTCCGTTCATTAGTCAGTGTCACACTCTTATATAATTTTAACAAGCAACACTTCGTTCAGCTGCAGATACCTGGAGCCAATGAGTTATATAAATGGTAAATGCCGTATACTTGTAAAGCGCTTTTCTACATTCCTCGACAGCCCAAAGCGCTTTACAGTCACTGACCCATTCACCCATGCACACACACATTCACACACTGATAGCAGCTCTGCTGCTAAAAACTGACGCCAACCCATGAGCACCAGAGGCAAGGTAAGGTTTAGGGTTATGCCCAAGGATGCATGGGTGGGCAAGCCGGCAATCATCCAATCAGAGGCCGACTCCCCTACCTCTGCACCATGGCAGCCCCTAGCACCACCGCTAGAGACACTGCTAGCCTGTTATAATTGTTCAATGTACACAGAGAGCGACGCCATATTGGAAAGGGCAGGAAAAAATGAGACGATACAGTAAAACGACC
Source organism: Oryzias javanicus (assembly GCA_003999625.1). Taxonomy (NCBI): domain Eukaryota; kingdom Metazoa; phylum Chordata; class Actinopteri; order Beloniformes; family Adrianichthyidae; genus Oryzias; species Oryzias javanicus. Next base: position 6,823,385 of record CM012437.1, read on the forward strand.
ATATAATGCATAAGTTTGGTCAAATTTAAAACAAAAAAACTCATATCATTACAAAAAAGTGCAACAGATTAATTAAATTTAAACTGATCTGAACTTTATTCATATCACAAAGGATAAATTAATTCGTCATGGCACCAGAAAAGGGCAAAAAAGTTGCATAAAGAAAAAAATATGTGAAGTGTACTAAAAAAAATAATGATTACAAGTAGTAAGTTAATAATTACTAATATAGGATATTGACAAGTAATAATTAAAAAATACAGCATATTTAACATTTTAAAACTTTTCTATGAATACATGTATTACTACATAGGAAAACAAAATTCAAACCTGATGCAAGTTATGATTATATTTAAATTTACACACAGACTAAGATTTACACAAATTGTTAGCCTCATTGTTCCGTGTTTTAAGACTGGTCAGGTGAATAGCCAACTCTTATTTGTGAGCCATTTCTCAGCTGTGCAACGCAGTCGGAGAGTACTGGGAACAGTTTGCCTCAGTTGACAGTTGCACCAGTGTGTGGTGGGGCCAGAAAAGCCTGGAAATGGTGCAAAGTCTAGAGCTACCATTGATTTTGAATAGGCTGCAAGATCAGCCTAAACGTACATTATTCTGAGAATAAACTCCTTCAGATCTTCCTAAAATGTTTTCTAAAGATCCTCTTTTATGTTTACTTAATTTACTTGTGAAAAGTCACATCCTTGTTTTTCTAGCTGTTAGTGCAATTGCAGCACTGGGGTAAACAGACATCTAGCCCTTGCCAATATGGCGTCCAACTTTGCATATGCAACTGGCTAGCGTAGCAACTCTAGCCTATATAACTCATTGCCTGGAGCACTCCTGGTCAGCATCAGAGATGCAGGAGAGCTGACTTCCTTACCACCCAATTTATTATGACTTTTATGTGTCCCTCCACTGTGCAGGGTATCAGCATAATTTCTAAAAGCAGCTGTCTGACTGCTGTTGGTGACAGAGCCTGTCACTCATAAATTGGTGCTAAAGGGTCCGCTGAAAGAAAACTGGGTCCAGTGCATTCTGTCTGGTTAAACTCTGTCTGTGGGAATCTAAAGGAGCATCAAAAAGACAAGGAAGGATTGAAAGAATTATTAATTTGAAGCATCCATCCATCCATCCATCCATCCATCCATCCATCCATCCATCCATCCATCCATCCAATCCATCCATCCATCCATCCATCCATCCATCCATCCATCCATCCATATAATAAATCCCCTTTGGGGTCACAGGGTTGCCAGAACCTGTTGGGCAATGGTAGGACACACCCTGGACAGGTTACCTGTCTGTCACAGGGCCACACAATCACTCCCACAAACACTCACATATACACACCTAGAGAGACACTTTAGAGCAGGGGTCTCAAACTGGCGGCCCACGGGCCATTTGCGGCCCCCAAGATAATATTTTGAGGTCCCCACCTTAATATGAAAGTTCAATGTCTACCAAGCAATATCTTCTGTATGTCCACACATCTTTAATGATAGCTTTGTATTTGCTTTGTGATGCTCCAGCTTCATGCTTTAAACGTTGCATTTGCTATTGTCGTTGGATCTAGTTATCAAAAAAGTCCGTAGCAACAGTTGCTAGCGTCGTTAGCTCCTGTCGTTTTACAGGACACGCAAAAGATATTGATAGTAGTTCATAGACATGAACAAATGTTCAATCAACTTGCTCAGTAGACATAGACAATAGACCAAAGATATAGAGAGTGGACGTAAAAACATATTTTTGGCCCAAATGCATCCCCATACGGCCCAGCCTCGGCCAGAATCTGACTTCAGTGGCCCAAAGGTAAATTGAGTTTGAGAACCCTGTTGATGAGTAACCAGTTAACCTATGAAGCATGTTGTTGGACTGTGGGAGGAAACTGGAGTGCCCACACATGCATGAGGAGAACATGCAAACCCCACACAGAAAGTTCCCAGAATCCTCCACAGACAGAACCATCTGTTGATGGGTCGGCTGATGCAGACTCTCCTGGCTATGTCAGCCAGCACGCAGGGCCAGTGCTGCATGACAAACCTTCAAAGTTTAAAACATGTTGAGCAATCTGTCACAAATCTTAAAGACAAAAGTTTTTAAACAGTCACTGTTGATCTGCTCCTTTAGTACCCATGTGCTGCGGGTTTGGCTTTTTTCTCTTACACCAGATTTAAATGACTGTGACTCATAATCGGGTCTCTGCAGAACTGATGAGCTGACTCCTAATTACTATAAATACTGTCATTTAGATTGTGTTGCATTTGGTGTTCTGTTGCATTACACGTGTTGTCTAAAAGAACATTCTTCCTGTTCCTTATAACAACCTTTAGAAATGAAGGAGCAGTTACCCTGAATAAATAAATAAATCCATGCTGATCTCATGATCAGCACCACACAAATACCTCTGAGTGACACCACCGCCCCATTCCCGAAGGGCAAACAGCTACTGTCACCCTATGCCCTCCAGCTCCCATTAAAGACCATTTTAATGTTGCCAAACCTGCAAGTTGGCAATTGTGCTGTCAGATTCCCCATGTGACAAGCAGACGGGCCAAGACTTTTTGGGAAGAATCCTGTCTGATAGCAACTCCAGAGAGGAGGTGAGCGTTGGTTTGCACCAAGAATACGGAACACAAGAAAAGGGACATCTCACAAATCTGTTTTCATTTACAGCTAGTTTATGTTAAGCGCGAGTGAACTCTGTTCAATTGTCACTTTTACTATTTTGTTGTAACTTTATAATGTACCATCCCTAAAGCAAGCTCAAAAAGGAAGTTAGATAGTTGGTTAGTTGCTTTTTAAGCAACACATTCTCATTCCCGACTCGTCACGCTTAAAACACTTTTTTTCCCCAAGCCTGTTTTATTTCTGGAAGACGGAATGCCTAGGATCATTCTCAAGCAACCAAAGGACAAAGGCAAGGTCGACCATGAACGTTTCTGTTGAATGAGAGAATGGATGTTGGAGATGGGGGGTAAGGGTGCAAAAGAAAGGGGAGAGCAGGTTTACCATCACTGCTATCAAGTGTAGAGATCCATTTGATCCAGTTTCTTTTTGACCAAAGCCCAGAGAAAGTTGCAAAGTTCTATTTCAAATTTAGAAAATTATACATTATTTATGCCAATGTGGCCATTAAGCCATTTATTCATAAAATGTCGTTTTTAATTATACAATATTTGGATTCTGACAGGGTTATATTTTTTACTACAAATGTCAACTTTGGCTTCTCTACTTTTACGAGCAGTGTATCCAAGTTCCTTTCAAAAATAAAATCCACCCTGTGTCAAATGAGATACTCCTCAGCAGATTTACTTGAATTAAAAATGCAAAAAAAAAAAAAAAGCTAAGTCAAATACAACAGTTTCCATAATTATGGATGGATGGATGGACAGGAAGTTAAAATTCTACCATAATATTGTTTAGTTATCTGATAAGTTCAATATCTAAAATAAATAACGATAGTGCTTAATCAAAGACAACAACAACAAAAAATAATCAAAACAACAAACTCATTATTTATTCAAATTGTGTGCATTTTTAAAGGAGCTGCATGTGGCTCTGCAGCCTCAGGTTGCAGACCCCTGGTCTGGACTGCATGCTGGTCTCAGCTGAATCAGAATGTGAATGCTTCTAGTACCTGAACTGCATTCTGAGGTGACTTTTTGTGACTTGGTCCCATTTGAATATGAAATGTTATGTAGTTCTCAATAGATTTATATACATTTGAAGAAAAAAAAAAACCCTGCAAGCTCAAGATTAAATAAAAGCTTGAGAAGCCAGATGAGCGTCCATGTAGGCGCGTGTGCGTATGTTTGTGTGTGTGTGCCCATCAGTTGACAGAGAGGGATGGGAACATGGGCAGGTCCTGGTAATGAAGGACTGATAAGTCCCTATTTCCTGGGCCTGGGTTAATTGTGCCTACAGATAAAGGGTAATAAATTGTCAGGGGAAATTGGCAGGAGCTCGGGCCGGGTCCTGTTCCACATTCATCACGACAGGCTGAGCCGGTGAGCACAGAGAGGCCGAACCGAAGGCAGGGAAAACCTCTGCAGCTGTGATGTCGATCTGTCCATTCTTTTTATTGGCTGTTCAGAGAGATTAAGGGGAAATTAACATGGGGTAATTACTTTAAGATAACAGAGCCAGAATATTGTATTATGAGTTGTTAATTTGACTTTCATTTTCAGAGGGATCAAACATGAGTGTGTCATCTTGGAAACTACAAGGTCACAGCTCCGTTGCCGATATAATGAGGACGTCCTCTTCGCCAGTTCTAGTTCAGCCATGACTGGCGGCCTGCCCCCTTCAGGTTAATCAGGAAATTGTACGAGAAGTTCTTTCAGTCAAGAAGCCAATTGAATCAAAATCTTTTTTTTTTTTTTTTTAACAAAAATATTTTTGGTGATCTTAATGAGGAAACAATCAAATTAGCTGCAATTCAAAAACAAATGTCTACAATAATTCTCTAGAAGCTGAGTTCCCTCTTACATTGATCTAACTTTGACTTGAGACACAAACTGTAAACACTTTCATTTTTACTTCTTAAGGCCGATCAAACTGTCCAGGCTCCATGGGTTGGCTCCATGACGCTTAATCCCATAGACTTGTCTTGAGAATTTTTACTTGGTTGTTTTATTTGTCAGAATAAACTTATTTGCTCTGCTACCTTCTTTTTTTAATCTAACATGTTCCTTCTAATTCTAATATTTTTTCACAGTATTTGTTATTTAGTGCAAGTTTTTCAATTGATAAACTGAAAAAATAGCCTTAAAGGGCCTATAGTGGGGGGGGGGTCTAACTCAATCACACAGGGGGCCAAAACCCAAAACACACCATGGGTCGTGGACTGAACATTTATTGAACAGTAAAACTAAATTTCTAAAACTTTAACATAATTATGAACTTGTTATATAGATTACCTGCGATAATATTTGTGTAAATACTCTGAACTAAATTTGGCTGCTGAAATGCTAGAGCTGATAGATGCTTAAATTGATAGCCAAAAACGCTGAAACTGATAGCCAGATAAAATATTAGCTAAATGCTAAATTAGCTGAAAAAAACAGCTAAACTTCAAAGTATTCTACAAAACAAACAAACAAAAAAACCCATATTAGTCAAAAGAGCTAGCATATAGCTGAAATATTAGCTAAACGTCAAAATAGCCTAAAAAATCCAAAATAGGTCAAAAAGCTAGCAAAAAGCCAATTCTTAGAACTTTAAAAGCTTAACTTTGAATAATAAATAATAAAATACTAAAAAGGCAGGAATATTATTTCAGTGTAAATCAACTTAAACCTTAAAAAAAACATTCGATAGACATCCCCCGGGCCTTGACTTTGACACATGTGGCCCATAATAGAATAGAATAGAAATACTTTATTCATCCCAATTTCATACATTAACAATTATACACTTTACACATCTTAAAAAACAAAACAAAAACATTTAAATTGCTTTTCATGACAAATTAACATAAAATACAATAACAAGCTCAAAAAGTTTATTTTGCACGATATAGATAATAAAAGTAGGTGGTGCCTGCTAGCGCATCGTCCAATGTTTCAAATGTTAGATTGACAGATTCTCCAGAGCCAGCTTTGAGTGTTTAGAGATGTGAATTTCCAACCAGCTCGCTCCTGATTGATGAGAGTGATTAACATTGAAATAATGACTCAGACTGATTCTGACCAATCACTGGTTGTGTGCGGCTCCAACATGGCGGCCTCCGGATAAAAATAAAATGGCGACTGAATAGACTTAATTTTGCTGGAGACAGAAGTTAGTCATTTTCTACTGATGATGTCACACTTGCTAAGTCCAGTTGTCAATATACAGTCAGTGGTCTGCACTATGTTTTTAAAGAACTACAGAGTCTTTCTGTCGCAACTGATACTTATTTTAACTGCGAAACTTGAGACTTACAAAAATCAAAAAGTGAATGAGGGCCAGAAAAAAAATGATGAAACTTGACTTACCTGTACTTGCAGAAAGGACATGTGTGGCTGGTTAACAGTGGAGTCGAGCTGCAGGAGAGTCTGGGACTCTGAGGCTGACCACGCTGTGTCTCGCTGGGGATATAAACCTAGAGACAGTAAGGCGTCTGTTTTCTCTCCTTCCCTAATGTTTCCATGATGTCTGCCTGATTTAAAGTCAAAGAACAAAAATGAGTTTTTATTGTGGCATTTGTAAACACTAAGTGTTGTGATGAGAAGGTGATGAGGGACCGCTTCACCACAAATCGCATTATTTAATTCAGCTACAAAATACTTTGTTAACCCCAAAAGTGACATGTAAGTGTTGCAGTGGTCCGAACTAGTCAATAAAAGTCACTGCATTGGGATGTAAAATCTGCAAAGAGACCTTAAGGATTTATAAATCCTGCAGAGGGGAATAATCCTGCAGGAGTCCAAATAAAAAACTGTTTCTTCTCCGAGTAAATGTGCAGACTGTGCAGCATTTTGCAACCTCTCCCTCTGCAGAGTTTGCACCAGAAGCTTGGGATCATCACAGAAGCAGCTCTCATTGTTGGACTTTCTTGAGCCCGTCTCTGATGCCATCCCAGCAGATGATTGGCTCACAGATCCGTTTTTTTTTTATTTACAGCAGCACGGACGTTTTCTCAAACTCCTTCAGAAGTTAGAGAAGACAATCTCAGATTCCTGCTGGTTTCTAAATGTCAGGCTGTTTAAAAGGACTTCATTTGCATTAACCCACAAATCCACTGAGCGTCTTTCTTTTGTTGGACTAACAGACGATGTAGGGAAATGTTGTTTATCCCAGATAGTAATTTACACAAAAATTATTACTTTTAATAGTTTCTTTTTACCCAAAATGCCATTTCTGTCCGTAAGTCTCCACTGAAAAGCTCAAATAAGATCAAGATTTTACTGAGGTAGAACCCTTTTTTCAGATAAAAGGCAGGTTTAGAAAATGCTAACTCTTTTGTTTTTACAAGCAGAGATTTAGCAGGAAACAGCTGATGCACGTTCATTTGTTCCACCGCCCAAAACATTTAGTTTTCTGAACTTGTTTCTGTCCTTTGTTTAAAGCCGGTTATTTTCAAACAGCTTTGTTGTGTTTAGAGAAAAGTTTCTGACGTGGAGGAGAAAACATTTACCCAAACTTTGACATGGATGGTTCAGAGAGTAAATGGTGGAGGTTGTACGACGTCAACTCAAAATGTTTTAAAGTTTTCTGCAGAGGAAAACATCTGGCTCATGATCACCCTGTCATTGTGTAGGATTTTTTTTTTTTCCCCCAAAAGTTTGAATTCTTGCTGACTTTACTTTCCCATATTTAGTGACATTTTCAAACGTTCCCTTTTGAATAACATTGAATCACTCAGTAAATTGGTTCTATTGCCTAAATCATGTGAAACGTTTAGTTTGCTTTAAGCCACAACCTTTTAATGCTCACTTCACTGATTTAAGATGCACAAAAACCCAGACGCAGATTCTACACATCATAGTTTTTGAATTTTGCTTTGAAAAAAACAACAACAAAAGCCTATAATATTTTTGGTAGTGACATTTGCATACATGCTTTTAATATGGGAATGTTCATTAAAGTGCAATAAAATGATAACATGTTCTTGTTGCATTTTTGTCATGATGTTGGACAAATTTAAAATAATTAAAGGTTAAAACTGCATTTCTTTATTCAGATCATGATGGATCAGAAGAAGATGAAAACCTCCTTCTTCCACCCCTATTCTGATGCATCCCTTGCAGACAAATTGATCCATTAACATCTTAATTTTAATGTTTAATGAAAATATGTAATAATTGTTTCACAGAAAAATCAATATTTGTTATTTGAAAACTTGATTTTTGCTGTATTTTATGATTACATTAATATGAATTTGTATTTATGATAATCAATGAGTAATAAATATATGATGCGTGATTGATGTTAATGTTTACTTAAATCATTAAATAATGTTTTATGAAATTAGTCAATAATTAACAGGCACTTCACTTTTTTATTTAGGAAAAAAATACATATCACAGTATACTGTAAAAAAGTACCAGAATATTTTAGTTAAAAAAAAAATTATGACTTAATAAAAACTTTATCTGAACATTTATGCACCTTTCACATAGAAAAAAAAATCAGTATATATATATATATATATATATATATATATATATATATATATATATATATATATATATATATATTATATATATATATATATATATATCAGAACATTAAGCACGGGAACTGTATCTCATATACAATAAACTTTTAACCAAGCAAATTCATGGAGCTTTTCTTTAAGTAATTCAGGAAATGATTTTTTTCTCACCAAAATTTTGATGTGGAACATCAAAATAAAAAACTAAACACTGTTTTTAATGTATTAAATATCATTTTGGCTTTTTTGAAACTATGTTTTAAAAAATGACTCAGGCTTTACGATTTTAGCTAAAAACTTCAGAGTCATAATTAAAAGACCCCTACAACAGCCCTTTTCAGGAAAAGCACTACCGAAACTGCCCTCCCAGGCCAACACAAACACTTATTTTTTCTGTGAAGCTAGCGGGGATCGGCAACGGGCAGCACCCGAAAGGAGCGAAAGGCGGAGCCTCGGAAATCAAGTTGTCTTATTTCCGTGAAAGAAAAGGATTCACCAAAATAACTCACATCATAAAAAATGTGTTTTTTTAGTGTGCCAACAGTAATATACGATCACGTATATGGATATAGTTTACCCTGAAAGACTTAAGAAAAGCATGTTGCAGGCCACATGAGACAAAGTCAAGGCCCCGGGGCCGGATTCGGCCACCTGTGTGATTTTATCTGTTCCTCCAGATCATTTTATTTTATTGTTATTAATGGCCCGATTAAATGATCGTTGAAGTGGTGTGTGCACGTTGTAGTGATATTGACGGTTATTCTACAATTTTTGTTAAAGAATGTTGAAAATTTCCCTAATCTGTTTGGTTTTGATCAACTCTTTCAAATTGACTGAAATGCAATAATTTTGAATTCTCTGGAAACTAAATCAAACATGTTGGTGTTTCCACAGTGAAGAAGGGTTGTTATTCCCACCAGTGTACATAAATTATGTGCATGTACATGTCGGTGTGTGGTTCTGCTTCCCAGGCTGCAAAATTACACAACAAAACACTAAGATAATTTTTCTCTTTAAAAAGTGTTCCCAACATTGTGTCAGTAATAAATTTACGTTTACACAGCAAATAATGTCCTTTTAATACATTAAAAATGGAGATGAAAAAGACATGAGATATAGTTCATCTGGTTTGAAGAAACAAACACTCCGAAAGCTTCGGTGGGACTCCATGTGCCTCCTTTCCTTCATGACAGGGGTGGGTGGCTGGAGCCCCCCGCTGAGGAATGAAGCATCCCACACATCTATACAGCAGAGCTGCTCCCACACGTGAAGATGATGTCCGGGCTGTGCAATGATGACACTATGACACAGGGCGGAAGTAGAAACAGGGAAGGCATGGGCTGTTTTTCCTCGTGAATATTTTATGTGGGTTACAGATTGAGACAGTGAGTGGGGGGGTGAGGGTACATTTTTCATGCAGCCCACAACAGAAACAAACAGAGCCCTTGAGAAGTGACTTGTTGTCTTACAGAAATCCACTGGGCAGAGTTAAGTGCTGCACATCTGCGACACCAAACCCACAGGAGAGTCAGACTGTTTTTGCCACTTCCTCTGTCTCTGAGAAGCAAGGAATGTTCCAAGGACAATTTAAGGAAAAACAGCAACAAATCTGCATTCCTAGTGTCAAATCTTCTCTAGTTTGATTTTTTTTCATCAAGACCTTGTCAATCTCCTCTTAAAAAAGGCAAAACCAGAATATTATAAGCCAAAAAAAAATCCCCTAAACAATAAAAATGTGTCACGTTTAAAGTTAACAGTAGCTGTCCTGCATCTAGGTTGTGGGAGATTTGTTTTCAGAATTTGACGCATCCCCTTGTGGAGTGGTGAGCTGCAGACACAGCTGCACTAAGAAACCAGTTGATGGCTTAAAAGGGCTAAACCAAGAAAAACAAACTTTCTGAGCTTTGAAGTTTACTATATTGTTCATTCCTCACTATAAAGAACCCCAAAGTGGTACTTTGATCCATTCACATACTTTTGAGTAATCCTCTAGAAACCTACACTCTGAACAGCAGAAACTTCCCATATCCCTGATGCAAAATGGTAGCAGACTATTTAATGGTAGCAGAAAAAGGGAGAAAACTATTTCCTGGTGGAAAAAACGAGCTAAGAATTAGAAGAACTGGTTAGAACATGGATTATTGAACAAAAGGTACGCGTGAAAAGGACTTTCGATACAGAGATCAATGATGCTTCAAAGAGAAAAGAAACGTTCACAGCCAGTGCTAACCAGAACAATGTTCTCATCATTTCAATAAATCCTGAAATGTTCATCTGGTCTTGTTGTCTGCATTTTTTTGACTGAATTTCATAAAATGACATCATAAAATGGGCGGCACCCTCAAGGAGGCAAAGGCGGAGCCTCATAGATTGAGTTGTTTTCCATCCAGGTATGAAAAAAGTTTACAAAAATAACTCACATTTCATAAATAATTAGTTTTTTAGTGTTCCAAAGGTAACGTATGAACATATACTTGGATATAGTTTAGTCTGAAAGAGTAAAGAATGGGTTCGATTTTTAGTTTTTGGTATGATTCGGCCATGGATTTTAAACTTGCAACACTCTACCACAAGGCCACTGAGCTGGTGGGCAAAATTGAACAAAGCAACACAAAAATAAAAATATTATAAATGAAAGTATAGTAAAATAAAGTAAAATATTAAATTTAAAAAATCAATTTAATAGATAATAAATTAGTAAAAAAAATAAAAATAAAAAAAGCTCTATTGAGAAGAAGCTCAAAGTTGAAAAAAATAAAACAAAAAAAAATTATCAAAAACAAAGATATGCAAACAACTGGCAGCACAATTACCATAAAAGCTGTGAAGAAAAAACTAAATGACAGCAAAGCAATTACAAAACAATGAGAAAATGTTACAGAAAAAGCTGGAGCCAATGAGGAATCAGAACCAAACAATTAAGCTGCAGGGAATAACCACACAGAATGAAAAGTGTCAAAGTTAAGTATGCAGCCGCCTCCAAGACTTCATTTTAGCTGAAGGACTGATTCTCTGATTTATTCTTCCAATCTAAATCATTTTAATGGGAGTCCTGGTGGGGCTTTTAAAAACTCCTTTCCCCGGGGCTTTTTCTTCTTAATTTTGTTTTGTTAAAAAAAAAACCAAAACAAAACAAAAAAACAGCGACTGCTTCCATTTACAGGAGCAGAGAGCTCAAGAGTTCACTTGAAAATTAGATCTGACTGATAATGGAAAAACTTAAATAATTTTTTAAAAATTTCAACAGAAGCCATTTCTATTGGACCGTTGAGTTCTTATTTCCATCTTCCCTTTCATATGAACAAAACAAGATCCTTAAATTCCTTCATCTGGGGAAGCAATTCCATCCATAAAAGCAGCAAACAGAACCTGTGACAGAGGGCAGCCACGGTAGAGCCCAACATGAACTGGCCTCTCTAAAAAGTCTGAGAACCATGCTCCTGTTCTGGTTATACAGAGAGAATACAGCCTTAAAGGGACCATACCATGATTTTCTTAAGACTTTCAGAGTGAACTATATCCATAAATATGATCATATATTACCTTTGGACCACTAAGAAACAAATTATGTATTTTTGTTATATTTCAGTAATTTTTTTATACCAGGAAGTAAAACGACTTGATTCCAGAAGCTCTGCCTGCCGCTGCATGTGGCTTCAGTCCATTTCACGATGTCATCCCAGAGAAAGCCGTGTCTCTGCATTTCCCCCTAGAAAATAATCCAAAGTTATTCAAGTTACAAACACCTGTTTGAGCTGGAATTTATTGAAGGCAGGACACAACTGGAAGTTATACAGTGATCTGCATCTAAAATTAGAGTTTTTATTCTGATCACCACTAGATCTGTAGAGAAAATGAGGGTTAAACTTCAACCCCCTCAGAAAGTTCTGTGTAGAACATTGCATCACTTTCCCAACACTCTCCATATTGTAGATCCAGCGTATATTACCTAAAGCTTGCCTGACTGTCAATCATAGCCCCAAGCCACACCTCCATTGCTCAGTCCGCCTCCACTAACCCCACCCCCTTTTTGGCTTTTTTTTTTTTAAGCTGGCTGAGAATGGAGTCAGCCTCCAATTACAGAACTTAATTACTGAAGTGCAGGCAGCTGTGATTGCTTAGCAGAATCCAAAGGAGAATGGGCGGAGTCACAGCAGCCTGCACAGAAGCAAAAGAAAAAAGTGAGAAAAGTAGCACAAGAAGCTGAACATGACATTTATTGAGCTCTTCAAAAGAAATAAACCGAAACTCTCACCATGTCTTCTGTGCTGTGACTACAGCCTAATATGAGATTTACAGATGGACGTTGCTTCCATGTAGTGATGAGGCTAAAAACTTGACTGTAGACCCCCACACCCATCAGGAACATTATGTTTATTAAAACAGTTTTGGAAAATTTGGAGAGTACAGCTGATCCACTGTTCCACAACCAGGATGGAGACAGCACTCTCCTCTTTGAAACTCTTCAGAGATTACACCTTTTAACAGCTTCTTTCTCAACTTATTTTGTGACAAAAAATGTTTTTTTTTTCTAATGTTCTTCATTGTGAGGCTTTGTTGTTGTCTAAATAAGGAAGAACTAAATACCCCCCCTTTTCCTCTCAGCCATTTACCATCATAATTCTGCCTTTAAATTCTTTTTTATTTTTCTGTCTGCATTCTAGATGGTTCTGCCGGGCCTTCATCCCCCTGGTTTGGTGGCCCTCAGCCCCCAGCAGCATATAAATTTTGGCCTTTATTCATCTAGAATCTTAGTTTATCTACCAGAGATTATGGACTTTTTCTGTGTCATATTAACCATGAAGCAACATGTAGTTCACTAACTTCGTGGACTTATTTAGGAAAGCAATTGGACCAATAACGTACCTAAAGCTGCTATTGTTTAATAAAAAAACTTGTAAAGATAAACTACTTCCTCTAAAATAAATATGCATACACAAAGACAAGAAATATAAATGTAAAAGAAGAAAATCTTTTTTTCATCTTGAGATATCTGAGGGGTAACATAATTTCACATCTGAGAGGAGTTGATGGCGAACATCAGAAAAAAAGAGATGAATGTCATAAAACTAAAGGGGGAGGAGGGGGAGCCAATAAATACTCCAAATTAATTTGTCCTCTGCCTCTCGGTATGCACTCCCCACACCTCACACCTTCTCTCTGCTCCACCAGTCAGTGTTCACAGCTATAAATCCTGGAGTGACATTTTGGGCAGCGAGTTTCACGTAAACATGGCCGTCTAAATGTCAGTGCTGAAAGCAGACAAGCTTGACTTAGGAAAAGGGAGAGCAGAGCCAGTAATGTCACCACACTTAAACGCCCCCGCTGTCAGTCTTCCTGACATTTAAAAAATATATCCCTGAGTCGCCTCCTCATGGCACGGAGGGTTAAAGTTAGCAGAGCAGGCTGGGAGGAGTTAATGATTTGAGAGGATTGAAGGATTTATGGCTGAACTTTGTGTCCTAGTTTAGGTAGTTTTTTCTTGATGAGACCAGTCAGTTCCTCTGGGATATGGTTTAATGCATCTTTTTTTACACATTGTTGGGAGAAACATTAATTTCTATGGAATGTTTGCTTGTTATCGCTTTATGGATCAGTAAAGTATTTATTGAAATGAACAGAAGAACATTCATAATCTCAGAAGCTCTCCTTCAAAAAGGGAAACAGAAAAAAATCCATCCAACTATGTCAAATGACTTACACGTTTCTTATCATTTGATGTGGTTGGATGCTTTGTTTTTAACAACCCTGGGAGACTTGGATTTAACAAAAACGTTAAAAAAAATTAATCAGATTTCAAAAACTGCAAAACTTAAAATAACATTTCTTTTGTAGCTTAATTGCTCAACAATTCATGGACATTTTGACAAAACCCCTAGATTTGGTCAGAATCACAGTTGGCATCAGTTTGAGCAAAATAAGTTGCTAATGGTGAAATCCTCCTCCTCTGGGGTAAATGGACAGGCAGCTGGAGCCAGCATCCCAGGACCACAGCAAAGTGGTGATGCTAGAAATGCTTTTGTATCGCCTATGAGAAAAACCAAAGGGGAGCACGGTTATAAAATAGTGCAACAGTACTTAGATTTACTTTAATGTAAGATGTCTTTTGGCCCAGGTCTCCTTTGAAAAAGAGATGTAGTCTCAATGGGATTTCCTGGTAAAATGAAGGTTAAAAAAAAAAAGACAAGCTGGTAGAACAACACATGAATTGATGCAGTGCAATTCACGTGTTGTTCCTCTAGAGGGGAGTGAGAGAGGTTCTCAGATTCCAGGTGGATTGTCTCTGCTTCTGTTCTTGGCTGTGGACCTCACCCCCACCTCTTCCTCAGTCATATCTGGCTGGACGCTATACAAATACGTAGTTGTAAAGTTAGATAAGCTAATTCTTTTATAATAGTCCTGATAGATCGCCTGTTCGTCCTGGTCGAGGATCTGTCCTTCATGTGGACATCCCTGAGTTTTCTTCTTTTTTCTTATATTTCAGGTTTTTTCCTTACAAGAAAGAAAGGTCAAAGGGCAGGGATAATTAGTTTGGTTTAGTCTGTTTAGCTTAGTCAATCAGCCATTGTTTATATTTTATGACCAACCTTCTGCTTCTGTACAATTACCCACACGAAGCCCGAGGAGGCAATTGTCTTGTGATATTGGGCTATGTAAGAGATATTGAATTAAAAAGTGGAAAATGTTTAACTTTTTCTCTGTTTTAGGTGATTTTATGATCATGAAAAATTAAGTAACTTTTAACTGGGCAGAAAAGATCTTTTGCAGCTCTATGTCTAATACCCATTTTGGAAAGCTAGCATTAGCATTAGCATAAATTAGAAGAATAAAGTCATAATTACCTTCATAATCAAAAAAGTAGTATTCAATGTGAAATATTTGCAGACCTACTTTGACCGGGTTGTTGGAGGGTAATAATCCATATTTTGCTTAATATCCTCCAAATGAATTTTGGGAATTATTGACATTTGTACTTGCGTTTGTGAACAATCTAAGAGAGTAAAATTAATACAATCAGGTAGATATAAATATTTTAAAGGTTTTTGTTACAGTTGGTAAGGTTGCCTTAAATTATTTACATAAAACTGCTTTGAACAGTATTCAGTTCTCTGCTATGCTAGTTTATACCAATAAACCAGAAGTCACTTTACACTCAGATGACAATGCCGCCATTTTGTCTGAGGTCACATGACAAGGGTCTATACAACCTGGAACGAGCTACTGAGTGATTCATTCATGCTACAAATCCTCACTCATACCTCCCAGGAAGGGAGGAGGTGAGTAACTAAACGATGTAAGCAGAGTGATGCTAATCTGAGCTAATGACTGAGGGATTCTCTTGTGCTGCGAGCTTTGTTCTGAAAGCTTTTATTTCTCATAGCAGACATGATAAGCTGGCTGTTTTTCTACAAGTGCAGGTAGTTTGCTAATTGTAGAAGGGAACAAGTCAGTTAATGAATTAATGACTCGCAAATCACTATTGATAACACTTTGAAGCCACTTATGAACAGAAGCTACAAATATTTTAAAGCTTCATGACAGAAGGCTTCACTTTCTGGTTTTTGATAGAAAGTATTCGGGGAGGTAATGAAATAAATTTCATTAGAATAAACAAAGCAAAAAATGTCACCTTTCATTATTCCTGCAGTGCTGTGGAGTTGGTTAAAGTCAGCAAATGCTTAAAAAAAAAGGCTTTGATATAATTTGCTCTCCCACCTCAAAGCGTGGTTTCAAACGTGGTAGGGAACCGATTTTGTCCAGGATAGGTACCAACAGCAAAATCCCAGTGAAAGCATGGGGAATCTGCCTGCCCGGAGGGCCCTTCTCAAAGTAAAAACATTTAGCAAACCCTGCATTCAATGATTATTTTCGGTAAAGAAACGCTGTACGCTCCTGAGAGGGGTCTTTTGTTTCAAATGCTTGGTAAAGGTTAATCAAGGTGCTTTTATTTTTCACCTCATTCATCACCTTAATGGATCTTTTTGCTTGACTACTACATTTTTTTTAGCACACATATAAGTCAGATTCAAATTTCTCCATTTCCTTACAGTTCATTGCTGTAATTCTTCTCTGAGTTTGTTGTGTTTAGCTTTCATAGGTATTTTATCCTCCTAAATGCCTTCTTTTTTTCTGCACCCTGCACTTGTTCATTTCCTTGGAAATAAAAGATTTATTGTTTGAGAAAAAATTTATTGATTTTGGGTAAATGCATTGCATGAAAAGAGTGCAGTCTGAGATTATATTTCCTGCCTCCTGAATAGGGACGTATACAAAGGTTATAGTTGGTGCATAGAAAAGCTCTCAGTCTGAAACTTTCAAAACTAAGAGGGGGGTAAAATAACTGCAGCATGAGGATACTTGTGATGGTTTAACTTAACCATCAAGAACATTTCTGTCTACATTATTCCAAGTCATAATCTGAGAGGATTAATCCTTCAACGTGTAAATCTGTCGGAATTTCAGTTGTGGGACATAAATGGACACAACAGAACGTTCTCGAGATGTTCATTGTTGTCGTCTTGTCTTACTTTTCCAGATCTTGCTTTGACTTCCATGGTTCCTGTTGACTGCCATTTCTTAAAGACATTCCGAGCAGAGGATATCAGCATCTGAAAATCTTCTTATAGCCTTTTCCTGCTTTGTGAGCATCAGCTATTTTCAGTTTCAGTGTTCTAGACAACTGCTCGGAAGATCCCATGATGCTGATTGTTGGAGGAAGTTCAGATGACTCCAATTATTAAAAATCTTTGAGATTGAACTCTCCTGTCTTTGCAAACGATGAGCGTGAACAATCCATGACACTGTCAGGTCTCAGCTTTTCTCAGTGGGGTGGTACAGCACATACTATTAATTCTGCCGGGTGCCCAAACTTTTGTACACGCCATTATTTTGTTTTTTTTGTTATTTTGAAGGGATAAATTATTGAAATAAGGTATTTTTTTGACATGTTAAAAGAATGTCTCATCTATAAAATGATTAATTTAGAGAATTTTCCCATCTTTCCTTGGTTTCTTTATGCACATTGATATAACATTGTACCTGGGTGCGCAAAATTTTTATCCCCACTGTATATTAATTGAGAAACTAATGCACTTGGATCCAGCTTTCTACTTGCCTGTTTGCATCAAATACTTTTTTTAACATGTACCAGACAGATATATGTATGTGTGTGTGTGTATATATATATATATATATATATATATATATATAATATATATATATATATATATATATATATATATATATATATATATATATATATTTTTCCTTGATTTCTTTCTGTTGGACAACTTAGTCAAGTTCCAAACTGACCAATCAGATAGATGCCTTAGTAAAGTAAGTGTTTGCGACATTTTGATTGACAGATTATCCTGATCCCACTTTTAAGCAGTAGAGGATGTGGACTTCCAACAAGCTCACTCGTGATTGGCCAGAGTGATTGCCATAGAAATGATGACTCAGACCAATCACTGCATAGATTGAATATGGTTGAATCTGGCCCGTCATGGCCATGTTCATATTAAAACAAAATGGCAACTGAAATAAGTTCATTTCCCTGGAGGTAGAAGCCAATCATTTTCATGGGTGACGTCACACTAACTCAATCCAGTTCTCATATACAGTCAATGAATGGAAAAGCACATATTATTCCATAGAAATAAATGCAGAAATGGACTTTAGATATAATTTAAAAATCTTCTGATTTACACAAACAATTGAAGTGCTTCACTGACAAAGACGAGGTCAAGAACAATGAGGAGCCAGTTGGACCATTTAGTGATTTAGTGGTGAAGGTATAAAATAAAGAAACCTTTGGTTAAAAAAACTGACAAATGAAAGCTGTCTGAAATTGTTATAAAGAGTGTTTTTTTTTAGCAAAGCGTCTCAGGCTCTCATAACACTTGGACCTTCTTCAGCATTAGATCTGGCTGAGCTGCAGTGCTTCAAAACCACAATCATCCAGGGATAATTCACTGAATCTAAACGTGAAATCATTTAAAAATAATTTCACTCTTAATCGTTTTCTTTGATCTTTAGTCTTTAATCTTTCTCACCACTTCATGTTGGTTGTATTGATCTCAAAGAGCATAACTGAGGACGACGGTTGGGCTTCTCTTTTGAAATATCCTCGTCCCGTTGCCCTCTCCCTTTCGTCTTTCTCTCTCTGCATCATCCCCTCTTTTCTTCCACCTGCACTTGCTCCTCCCCACCCCTGACCTTCAGGGCTGGACGTGATTGCTGACCCCCACCGTGCTGAGGTGGGTCCTGCATCATGAAGGGTTGTGGGAAGCTGAATGACTTGCTCGTCTGGCCTCAGCGGCCTTGGCGTAACCTCCATCAGCACGGCAGACCGCTGCTCCCATTTTCTGCTGGGATTTGCCTCCTCATCTCTGTTCCCTGCCCTTTCTCACACATCTTTACACCTCACCTTCCACTCTCCTTCTCCCCACCTTTGAGGTCAGATTAGAAGCATCTAACTTTGTTTTACAAAATCCCATGTTATGGGGGACAGAATAATCTTGATTTTATCACAGAAACATATCAGTCTCTCTGTAAACATAATAACTTTGGATTGATTTTATGTCTCATGATGTGTTATTTTATTGCTGCCTTGGCTTTCAGAGTCTCAGCTTTTTATTTAAAAAGCAGCTGAATATGATATTGAGCTTCATGGTGTTTATTTATTCAAAATACTTTTCTGTATAATGCTGGACACATGCTAGTAACTAACCACAACCCTTGTTAGAGTAATTAAATCCAAAGAATAATCAATTGTGCTCAATAATCGCATTTTTTCATTATAAAGTTTGTAAATTACAGTGTATTTTTTATGAATCCTGTTGTATTTTTTGCACAGTAAACTTGCTGTAAAGTCTTAAACTCCGGAGCATTCTGGACTGTAAAATGGAACCAAACCAACTCCACTGTGGGGTCCATCCATTGACTGTATATAGAAAAATTGGACTGAGTGGCCCCTCCCCTTTGCGTTCCATAAAGGAAGTACCTACTGGTCCCAAAAAGCTGAAATTCCATATTGCTTATTTATTATATTTGTCAGAATGATCATTCATGCCCTGCTAACTTTTTTTAAACATGTTTTTGACTATTTTCATTTTATTTCATATTTTTCGTGTTTTGCAAGTTCTTTAAATTATGAACTGGCCAACCAGATGCCTAAAAAAAAAAAACCTGGATCGTTTATATGAACTGGACATAAAAAGGCATTGACGTCACCTATATAACATGCAAAACATCCAGGCCTCGCAAAATCAGGCCAGAGCCTTCTCCGCCACTTCTTGATACGTCTACCACCATATCGCAACTGGGTCACAGTGATTAGTCAGAGTCGGTCTGAGTCATGTTTTTAGAGGAACTACTGTCACCAATCATGATTGAGTTTGCTCCGGCTTGGAGAATCTGTCAATCAAACGTTCGAGGCGGGGCCAGTGGGCGCTACATGCTTTTACTGAGGCATCTGATTGGTCAGTTTATAACTTGAATAACTCTCGACAAAGACAAAATATCTTCTAAGGAAAATTTAGGATTAGACAGAAAGTGCAAAGAAGAATTTATCAGAGAAAGAATGGTTATTCTGACAAATAAAATGACAGAGTAACAACTGTCTATTTCTTAATGGAAGTCAATGGAACTTTGGCCCACCGGTACTTATTTGAAACACGACAGAGGGAGGGGTTGCTTAGTCCATATATTACACACAGTCAATAAAAATCGGTAGGTGGTGTGAAATCAATCTGTTTGACAGATTCTCCCGAGCGTACTTTCAGTGGAAAGGGTATGGTCCTCTAACACTACGTCTAATAGGATAGAGTGGTTGCTATGGAAATGCAGACTCAGACCTACTTAGACCAATCACTTCTTACTGATGATTTCTAGTTTAAACAGGGCAACAGCAGTATTGTGACAAAATGGTGACAGAATTGACTTAATTTGGTTTGGTTGGAGGCAATGAGTGATGTCACACTTTCTCTGTCCCGTTCTTATTTACTGTTAATAAGTCCAACATACAGAAACAAAATGATGCAATTGGGCTACGATTTTGCAAAGTGGTGATGATGACAGTCAGCTTTGTCAAGACTTTTTTTGTGGTTTCAGTATGCACTTTGGAAATGTTTCCTTAGTTAAACTCCAAGGAACAAGAAGAGTCAGATTCAATTCTGACCTTTGTGAAGGTAAATGAAATTCAAATTTAAGTATGTTTTGTTCTTTTACTTATATCTTTTGGAGCCTCATTATTTTATGCATTTACGTTGCTTCCTGATCTACCTCCTGTTAGATTTAAATGTGCTTTACTTAGAGCCAACTTGAGGTAAGATTGCTTGATGCACTGTTCCACTGAGTGGTCCGCTACAATACGGTGGGAACGGTATTTTGAGCATTTTCATTGTGAAATGGACCCAGTTCCAACACGTACCTCTTGAAAGCCCTCATTTGTTGTAGATCCATAGAAAAATGGAACAATACTGATGGGGCGGAGCCGCTGTAGCCACCTGTTGATTAGTAGAAAGTGATGGAGAAATTAGAAATAACTAATATAGCGCCAAGCTAGCAATTCCGTTTTCCTCTTTACGGCGGTATTCTTCTTGGCCTCCTGCAATATTATTTCAAACAACTTTAAATTCCTGTTATACACGATGCACAAAAAGTAAATCAAGAAAAAGACACGCTGCTGGGTGACCTCCGTTGTTGTTGCTTTTGTTGTCATTGAACTACGACGCAATGACACGCTAGCGGTCTACACCCTGCATGCGCCGTGAAAACAGACCACTCAATGGAAGAGAGGCTCAACTAAGTGCAAACACTCGCCAGAATTAACTAGACTGTGCCGAACTGTTTCTTACTGGATCTGACTGGACCGCTCAGCAGAAAGGAGGCTTGGAGGCTCACCTACAACATTTGACTTCCTTCTACCAGCCAGGTGCCGCTGCTTGTCCATTAAGCGATAACATCGCTGCTTGAATAATGACTTACTGAAAAAATCTGTTTACTATAACCACAGAATGTCAACATTTATGATTTTTCTTTCATCGGTTTTGGTCCCAATAAGTTAGGCAAGCTACACATTTTGAGGCCATTATGTGGAAAACACTAAATTAGGTGTTTCTATGACCCCAATTAAATTGCCTCCATATTCTGAACATCTGTATAAGAACTAAACACTGTAAATAACATCTACCGAGTTTTTCATGATATCCCTAAACTTATAGTGAACATATCTTGCTGTTTTTTATATGTATCTTTGTAGCAGCACCCCCGCCTCAGAGGCAAGTACCTCCTCTGCCTTTTTTTTTTAACAGTATGTGTCATTTGCAAAGTCGAAAATGATCATCAAGATGTTGATGTGCTATTAGTGTGAGTCATTTGCTTACCGGACCAGCAGGACGGCCTTTGCAAACACAGTGGTGTTTACTCCTCTGCAAATGAAATCTCATCCCCCTTCAACAGCACCTACACCTACACAGCTGGGTTAACTCCAGCGGCTCCTTTCTGCCTTTTATTTTCAAACGCATTTGCTCATTCTGAAACTCACAAACACACACATGGGAGTGGAAGTCTGGACTAATTAGACTTCACGTCTCAGTGAGTTTCATCTACCTGAGAACAGTAGATTTTAGTGGAGTTCCTTTGATCAGTGTCTGTCAAACACTTACGACTCTCTTATGTTGGAGTCTGGAGAATGCACAAACACAATGAAACACAGTTTTACTTTTGTTAACTAGTCACTGTTTCTGGAATATGTTAAGCAAAATTAATTTAACCATGTTTTAACTCCATTTATTTTAAGTTTCCTTGATTTTTTGTCCTGCATCTTCACAGAAACATGTGTTTACTACTATTTTATTATATTTATGGCCAGGCAGCTACTATTTTTCCAACTGTAAAGCGGAAATAATTAAGGATTTTAAATCACTAAACAGAGGGCAGAAAAGCTTTCAATATTCAAGCCTCTAAGAATTCTACATTAAGTTTGGAAAGTGGAGTGAAATGCATCATAAAAGCCATCATCCTACCTTTTTAGTCCAGTTGCTGTGACTCAACTTCGAGACGTCATCTGGATGAAAGAGAAGCTTCACTAGCATCCTCCTACATGTTCTTAGTGTGTGCATTAAACATAAAGTAGTTCAGATTTTTGGGTTGTCTTGACCAGTTGAAGGTCGTAGAGAGGAGCAGCTGAATCCTCAGGCAAGTGAAGGTGTGTCGCACTTCCCTTGATGATCCTACTGCCACCTTAAGGGATGTCATAAACATACAGCTGTTGTACACGTGACAAGTGTATTATGAGGTATGTGAAATGTTAATATAAAGGCTGATTTCCTTTAGTCTGTCTGCAGTGTGTCTCCGTTTAGTTGGCACTAAAATAGTTGTTTCATTAAACATTTTTTTAATTAAAAAATAAAAAAAGAAAAATTTAGCGACATGCTTCAGTCGTGCCCAAGGGTCCAGCTTACCAGTGACATGTAGTCAGTGGAGGCAGGTGTGGTTGAGCCTCACCAGCAAAATATAGCTAAAAAAAAATGCATGAATTGAACAAGATGAATATAATTTTTTAATATTAAAAATAAAAATCAAATGTTATTTTTTTAGACATGGTTTTTTTATGATTACCTTACTTGCCATCTGTCGGATTACATTGATGCCAGTTTGTGACTCATTTAGTCTTTTTATCTGCCAAAAATGCACTTTTAAAACACACTGAGTGAGGTAGACAGTCCGCTGCCTCTCCGCAGTACGCATGCCACAAGGCAGAGGGCGCTGGTGAGCCCAGAAAATGTATGTGACACCAAGGCTAAAGAATAATAGATTTGGCATTAGCAAAACAAGTGCAACCGTCCAGTTTCTCTTTAACATTGTTTAGCTTCAATTTCTAAATGGAAGATTGTTGGTTGAAGAACACCCAACAATAAACAGCTGAGCGTTCTGGACCTGAGGAAGAAACTGACCTGACATCTGGATAGGACAGCTTACAAACATGAGAGAGCGGGGGTCAGCATGACGTCAGATTTGTTGTTAAAGGATTGTCCGTCCCTAACAAGGTTTTGTACTTGTGGTCAGGGTGCAACCATTTTTTTACAAGACCAGTTTGAAATTGGAGTGAGCTTTAATAATTTCTTCGGTCAGTTTTGAGTTAATTCTGTGTCCATTGAAGGTTTTTAGGTCCATGCGCAGGTGTGGATGGGGACACCTGCACATGGCTGTCACTTTAGAGCAGGAACTGACTGCTGGGCTGCAGATGTGCTGACATTCCAAACGGGACAAGAATGTCAGTGTGCCATTTAACTGCACATCTTCAGAACATCTTTGCGTTAAAAGGATATTAAATCCTCACATGACATCCAGAGCGCTTAAATTGTTCCAGTATATTTCTCATTAAACTGCGTTTCTGATCCATGTGGCCTGTGTTTTAGAGATAATTCATGGATCTTGTAACTGTGTTCTCTGGGAGCGTATCCCTTTTTACGACCAACCTTCATAGATCGCCCTCAAGTTCCACATTCTGGCCCAAGTGTGGTCCGTTTTTGCCTCCAAATAGCTTCAAGTTAATGATGCACAAATGGTGAACTTGTGGCTTACAAACCAACCAGGATCTGTGGGTGATGTCATGGCAGCAGCTCCATCCACACTCTGTCTGCGCTCCGTGGAAACAGATGAAATCCCCCAGAGAACACTGCAGTGACTTGTTCCAATGACGGTCACATCCAGTTTAACCTGCGGGTGATTTCAAATCAAACAATTGAGCTGAGATGTATTCATCATTTCAAAATTTACCTCTGTAAGCAGAGTAAACACTTAGGAGATAATGATTGCAGATGAAGTCTTCCATTATCCTACAGTTGGGAATAATTTGAGGCTTTAACCATAATTCTGCACCATGAGTATTTTCCTGATTAAAACTAAATGGCAGAGAAGTAAACCGCAGGAACATCTAGTCACTCCCAGATGTTTCCCATTAAATTAGCTTCAACAACTGTCCTCTAGCAGAGTTTCTCCCCTCACATCCCAGCTCAGCCCTTACTGTGCGTCACTGGGGAAGTTAAAACAATTCAGCTGGATGAGAGCTTTTATTTCCGTGTCTCATGCTAAACAACACAACGGTTATGTGCAGAGGTTTCATGGACCAGCAAAAGGCCTGGTTTTCCTGCAGTCAATTCATCTTCTGCTATGAGCTGATCTTAAATTAAATTCAGAAGTTGAGTCAGGTAAGTAGTACAACATGCCAAAGTCCTTCAAGCTTGCAAAAATATTGAATGTATTTGAAAGTGTTAGTTTGTTTGATTCACATTTCACAATAATTTCTGCAGACTTCATTTTCACATTAATTTATTTTCAGTTGCAGCCATAGTGCTTCAGGAACACATATGCACACATGTTTATTTTAACAGATTTATATAGATTAGCAGGATTAATTTTATATAACACTCATTACATTTTTTTTTTTGTCCATTTTGTGTTAGTTATTAATCCTGCCCCACAGCAGTCCTGGACCATAATGTTTCTTCAATCCACAAATTAAACCAAAACACAGGTGTTGTGAACGTTTGTAGGAAGTTTTAGAATTCTTATGGGATGGTCACCAGACCCACAGCTTGATGGGCATTTTATGCCAAAGTGTGAAATTTAGAAGTTTTGACATTTTCCCACATAATGAGAAAAACATTTTTTGGTCAAATGATCTTTTCAAAGTATGAGTTAAGTATTTAATTCTGAGAGTGTGAAATACATCTCCCGTTTGAGGTGAAGCGGCTCTAAAAGGATAGATTTCTCTGCTTTGGGAGTATGTTGATGTCATTGTTTTCAGCAAACATGATGGTCATAAATAATATTAGCAGTGATTTTAAAATGAAGAGGTTCAGCCTTTACATTTTTATGTCCCTTAAAGGGAAGAATCTGCTAAATTTAATACAAGAAGACTTATTCTAAGCTTAGTGCGAGTGTTGCATGAAAATATTGCGGACTAAACTCTGGCCACTTTTTTAGAATTAGTACGACAAAAAAAATTGTTAAACTTTTTTTTTTTTGCTAAAATAATTCCTGTTCTGCAGGAAAAGAATTGGAAGAAGTGAAACCTCAAAATGCAGACACTTACTAAATCTCTTTTCAGTCCCTGCCCAACAAAATTTTTGTTTATCACAAAATCGTTACCAGTGGTCTTTCAATTATGAATATGCAGTTTTTAGCCAAAACCAAAAGCCAGCAGGAAGCTAATTGGACTGTACCATTGCCTGGGGGAGAAGGAAATCTTTTTGTGTTAAATTTTTGTTTGCTTTAAGTTCTTGTTAATATTCATTATTTTCTTTATTTTTGAATGTTCATTTACCTAAGCCCAGCCCTGGACTGCTTAGCGCTCTAGGCAAAAAGCAATTTTGGTGCCTCCTGCAGGGTCTGAAATTGGAACGTCTCAGCTGGGGCTCTAATCAGGCAACTCTTCGTTTGAAACCAAACGCGCTAACTGACTGCACCACCGATCAGCCATTATTCAAGAGGAAAGTAGGGGCATTTCAAAAGTAAAGGTGTTGAAAGAAAAACACTAGATCAATAGTTAAATTTGTCTTTTTCAACTGAATTGCAGCGGGTGGGGAATTTCCAAGCAATTTTATAGAAGTAAAACAGACAAACCTCTGCTTGGAGCTCGTGTGTCCTCCACTTCCTGTTATCATCCATTAAGTTTTAAAGAAGCTTTAGAAGCAGCAATACCACCGGCCCTCTACTCCTTCCAAACCAGAATAGACAGCAGCAGCGACAGGAGGGGAGAAGCGGGGAACTGCAGTTATTGATTCCATCAAACTTTTGAGATAATTTATTAATTTTTTTTTATTTAACGCTTTTTCATTTTTACATAACCCCTCCAGCAGATGGCGCCCTAGGCAGCTGCCTAGGGCCCAGGGCCAGCCCTGCATATACCATAGAAGAGACATTCATTTTGTTTGTGTGCTGCATTTTGTTGCTATTTCAGTCTTTTCCAGTATTTCAGTCTTTAGTGTCTGATAATCGACTATGCAAATTCTCTTATGCGTCCAGTTGAGTAGGTCAGTGTACCCCTTGTCCTATCATTGGCAAGTTTACATTAAAAATTGGGTCATCTGGACCCCACAAGACAACATGCTGAACTTTAGTTTTCAAGGATTTTTTTTTTATCTTCACTGGAGTCCGCGGCAGGCATAAAATCTTGTCCACCTTTGTCATGGGAGGGACCACACATCAATATAGAGGCGGGGTCATCTGGACCCCATAAGCGAGTATGAGGGTTAAGTAAATTTGTTTGTTCAATTGGTTGAGTTATCCATTGTTAAATTTAAAGCTTCCGTTATTTATGTTACTTTGATCTCTTTCGAGGGCCCATTTTGCTGATCTGGACACCTTTTGAACATAAATGTACCTTTTTTGGGATAAATTTTGTTACCTTATTGTGCTCGGTCCACCACAGCGATGAAAGATCCAAACTTCCTGTTTTGAATACATTTTATTTTCAAATGGCAGTCAGAGAAAAGTAAAAGAAGGCAGTACAGCAAAAACCAAATCCCACCCAGGGAAGAGAACTGAAAGCCGACACAGACAGAAGGCATGATGGGATATATACAACAGCAGACATCATTTTGGTGTTGTTATGGCATTTTTTTTTTTTTTTTTTTACATGAGGTCAGAACCAATAAGAAAATAAGGATTTACTTTGACGGACAGAGAAGGTTCTAAAAGTCAGCTAAGGCACACAGAGCCTCCCCGGATCAAAGGGGGGAACATCAGTCAGAGAAAATTGTGCAATAGTTGCTCAAAAATACATTCCAGCAAGAACAGCAATGATCGGATTTTCTCTGAAACATGAGGCGCTTGCTGTCCCAAACACAAACTCAGGTGATGCACTCGGACAAACACAATTGGGTCACTCTGTCCGCCCAATAATAATTCATTTTAGCACATCTGGATTTACATGAACACTACCTTTTTAAACAATGATCGTTACAAAATACATATGTACAGCCTCTCCTTCTGTTAATCATTTTGTTACAAAATAGGACTTTCACATTTAGTTACATGAAATTAATTCACCTTTGCTTTTCAAATCAGTCATGAAGTGTTTTATATAATACGTGTGCTGTGCAGTAAGTGTTCTACAAGGGGAGGGGGGCAGCAGGAGCCTTCCGGTTGGAAAATCAAGCCGTATTTTACAGTTGAAGTCCAGAAAGAGTGGAGCGGTTATGAAGCCACGGCTGACAGAAGGTGAACTTGACGTTAATGAACTGTAATGTCTCTTCATTAGCTTGTGCAGAAACAATCATCTGGCTCATGTGGTGACTAAGCAAAGCTGACAATCACAGATTGAGAACCTAATTGCCTTCAGATGAAACTTGTTTCAAGGTAAGACAAATATGTGAGAGCCAGCCGCTCGTTGGGGATGTGCCGTGCTGCCCCGAGTCCAATTAACCTGTCTCCAATGTACAGACATTGTCTTAATGGGTGTCAAAACATAAGCAGGGTTGACAAGGTGCAACAGACCCCATCACGTCAGTTACTCAAGATACAGTATAATATTCACTTCAAATGGATCATCACAGCATGAACATCACGACCACTCGGCGTCCTCCAGGAAAAGCCCAGAGAGCAGCTCCTGCTTCGCTCCGGAGGCTCTCCAGGTTCCTCGCCGCTCAGAGAAGCTCTTTCCCCATGCAGCGCACCCCGCAGGAAACCAGGACAAGAGATCTATTCAGACGGGACAACACTGACTAACACACAGGTGCGAGCCATAAAAAGGTACAGTTAGGGGGTGTGGGCCTTTTTAAATAAAGGCGGCTTTCTTTACAAAAAAGTATGTATCATGCTGCCAAAGCAGCGTTGCAGTTATTTAGTCACTGACTAAAAATATCAGTATTAATATAAACTTATAAATAAATAGCGACTCATGGACTCAACTCCCTACCATTCATACAGCTTTCAACACTCCCTAAATAATTATGTACAACATCAAGCCAAATGTCAGGAGGGAAGAAGGAAAAGTCTGGTTTAAGTTCTTCAATTTTTCAGGTTAGGATGTCACAACATCTGGGTGTTTTTGAGGACGTCCTCATTTGAAGCAGATCCACAACGACAAAAGAGGCTTTCAAACATAGAAAAACTCTAAAAATCAAATTTTACTAGTTTCTGTTAGGATCTGTGTGCAAACGGAAGCAGAGCGGGACACACTTTCGCGATCTCAAATGTTCCCGCATCCTTTTTACATCTGAAATGTTTGAAACTATAAATTGCACTGGTTTGGGGGGTTGATATACTGTAGATATTTGGACATTTTTCTTATGTTGTCATAAATCTTCAGGAGGCACTTTTCGCTTGACAGCCTTTACGGGCCGTGTGCAGCAGAACCTCGTCTGCGAGCAGAGTCAACGATCCGGACCAACCCCCCCACCCACCCCCCCGAGCTCTGCGCTGGCCATTAAAAGCTGACTTCATCACTCGTTCAGCAGCAGAATAAAAGCTGGAAAATCTGCAATGCTTGATCACAGTAAAACTCAGTCATGAGAGGAAAAATAAATAAACTGAGAAACTAGCAAAGCCAGCAAGTACTTCTTTAAAAGAAGGACACAGAACACGGTCTCCCCCTCTTTTAAAGAAACACTTTTTTGGAGGAAAAACACTCGTCCCTCCCCCCCATATGCGAGAAATCCCTCCGTTCAGTTTTAAATAAACAGTGCCTTGACCTCCGATCCAGCTGGAGGCCTCGCTGCTACCTGATGCGCCCATCAGCTCGGGGCTCCCCCAGCTGGGATTTGGGGTCAGGGCTTAGGGAGCTCCACGGGCTCTTGGCGCAGGCCTGCATGACGGGACAGGCCGTGGGGCCGACGGCGCACACGTCGGCCGCTTCCCACAGCTCGCCCACAAGACTGTCTGTCCAGTGCTCGAGCTCCAGGCCGGTGAGGGCCGCGTTCCGCTGGGCCTGCTCCACGTAATCCAGGCTGACCGGGATGTTGAGCACCGGGTTCAGGCCGTGGAAACTCTGCTCCATGTAGCTGTTCTTCACTGGCCCGTTGTGCAGCTTTAAAGTGTCCTCTGCAGAGAAAGACACGCAGGCGGGTTAGTGTTTAAAAATTGACGGATCCTTCAGAATGTTAAGTCACCGATCACTTTTATAACCTTTAAAATTGAAATAAACTCAATGACACCCCCTCTAATGTGGTGTATCAGGTCATTGCTATGCCAGATTTCTGAAAAAAACTGTTAAAAATGTGCCCTCATTCCGTCCTGCCGGGATGTTGAAGCAGACTGTGATCACAGAGACAGCCTTTTCCTTAAAGCACCCTAAGCTTTAAATTCCTCAGTGCTCCGCTAACTGGGACGGGAGCCACATCCCTCCTGAGTGTGGCGGAGCAACACAAGCTCCCTCCATCTCAGATGTCTGCAGACATCAGCACTTCTCACAAACTGGTGGCAGAATGACGCAGCCCTCCGTCCAGCCAGCGCTGTGGATGAGGTCACGCTTGTCTGTGCAAACCCCCACTCACGGATATGTCTGCGTGCGTACGTGTGCACGTGTCTGCTGCCGCCGCCACATCATAAAGTTTTACAGGCGGTGCATGCAGCGGGGAAGCCTGGTGCCAGAGGCAGAGGTGGCTGGAGGCGGTTGGAAGAAAGCGACGAGGCCAGAGCTCATTAAGACGCACCATCATCACTTTACTCTGTGGTTGCTTTCCTAATGATGTGCCATTAAAAAACAACAATCTTTAATCCCAATAATGACAATAACATAAACTCTTACATTAATCTCATTTTGATTAAACTATAGTTACATTTTATTTACATTTAAAGACCCACTCCAAAGAAAATTGTGTTTTTAACATGTTCTTGTAGCATTTTTCTCATGATTTTATTAAATAATTTAAGATTAAAACTGCATTTCTGAGTCATCCTTAATTCGAACCGGAGCAGATAAAAAACGCCTTTTAAAAAGTTCAAATTTGTGATGCAGCACCTGAAATGGTCAGGCCAAAATCTTCCTGCTTCTGTCCAATTCTGACGCATCCACTTGCACACAAATAGATAGATGAGCAGGAATCTGGCTCAACATTGTACAGCTACATATTTAGCTGTAAGCTAACGTTAGCTTGAGGTTGTGAGGGGCTGTAAGCTAGCGGGAGAGAGAGTAAACAACGAAATCTTGGGATATCAGCGGAGGCTTACATCCACATTAACTGTCCCGCCCACAACTCAGAGGCAAATTTCTAATGAGTTCCTGCTGTCTTAAAAAATATTTTTGTCTAAAAACAGCACAATTCAAAGACCACGGCGAGTAATTTTACAATGAAAGACTAACACTTTCTCCACTCAGCTAGCGGTGATTAGCCACTAACTTCATCGCCAGTTTTGCGGCTCAGCTAGCGGTGCTCAGCTGCTAGCTTTGCTGCTCAGCTAGCTCTTGGATAACGTCAGCAAAAGGCAGAGCTTCAGAGATCAAGTCAAGTCAAGTCAAGTTCCCTATTATTTCTGGTTTTGTTTTTTCTTACCACTTGCTATATCTGTTGCATAATTTTGTAATTTTGTTTGTTGACTGAAATTATTTACTAACTTGGTTAAATGGGGCAGAGTTAATAAGTTTACTTCTTTCTGTCCCTTTTCATTTTAATTTTTTTTTTCTCAGAAACCTTGATTACTGTAAAACTCCTTATGTGTGCTTTGAAAATGAAATAAATAAAATAAAATGAAATGAAATCTTACTTCTATGCAGGCAAAAAAACTCATGTTACCATAACTCATATTTCATAAATAATTTGTACTTTAATGTGTCATAGTTAGCATGGGAAAACACTTAAACACTTGGATATAGTCTGAGATACTTCATAAAAGGAGGGTATAGGTCCTTTGACCAAAACAAATGTAATCTTCTGACATGGCTGCTTCTCCTTTTCCACAACTTTCAGAGAAAGCTAGCTGCTTGTGGATCGCAGCAGCGTAGTGTCGCTCCTTATCCATGCTGGCTGACTGATTTAATTGTGTTATTGTTTATGGAGGGCCAAGTTCACTGTTGTTCAACGCTCTGCTTAGTATGTATGAGCTGCTTGCAGGGTTATTAAGGGTGACTTGATGACAAATATCCAGGGCCTACAGAGGCCCAGAGGCTTGATTAGAAAAGTCATCACTGCAAATGCGAGGCTGTGTGAGTGTGCGTGTGTGAGCGTTTGTCTTAACACACCTATATAGGCAATCGATACTCGACACAATAGGATGCTGTTCACAAGGAAACAAAGCACTGAATATCGGAGTTGCATGTTTGTGGAAAGCTCAGTTTGAGGAGGAGGTACAGCCTCCTGCATTCTTAAGTTTATGGTGTTTTTACTGTATACAACAGACTTCTACTGTATATGGACAGTTAGATGGAAGAACTGGAGAAAACAACAGAAGCCATGCAAAATGCATGGAAATGACATACTGACGACACTTTGATCTGAATGGAGCACAAATTCACCAAAAAGCAAGAAAATGAGAAGATGTAACGACCCTTACAGACAGAAAGCCTTTAAGGGGGAAGGAAGGGGCTGGAACAAAATACAGTTGTCCTCAGAAATCTACACACTCTGGAAGGAATTATGAATTCTGGGATAGAATCTGAATGATAAAACTTTTTTTTCCACTTATAGTTAGTATTTGTATTGAGCCATTTATTGTTAAACAAAAGTGTTGACACGTTTTAAATCATGATGCCAACAGAAACTTCCCCAATGACCCCAGTCAAAAACCTACATACCCTAGTTCTTAATACGTTGTATTGCCTTCTTTTGCATGAGTAACAGTTTGAAGTCTCTTGTGGTCATTTTGGGGGAGGTTCTATAGTTTCTCTAATGGTAAGACAGCCCATTCTTCTTTGCAGGAAACCTCAAGTTCCTTTAAATTCTAGGGCTATCTTGCTTGAACTGCCCGTTTGAGATCTCCCCAGAGTGGATCAATAATATGGAATTCAGGAGACGGAGACATTCACTCCAGAACCTTCACCATATTCTGTTGTAACCAATGACAGGTAGCAAAACTTTTTCAACAGAACCCCTCCATTTTCACTTCTTGATCAAAGTTTGACCACAGCTGACTGGCATTCTCCGTTCCTTTGATATCTTATTTTATTCCTTTCCTGTTTTGCACAGTTCAGTTACCTTTTCCCGTAGATCTTTTGACAGCTCTTTAGCTTTTCTCATGGTTTAGGAACCAGAAATATCAGTGCAGCACTGGATAAAGGAGACAAAGGTCTGTTGGGAGCACAGAAACTCCAAGACCTTCTATGCACATACATGATTACAGGTAAACGAGTCACAGGTGAGGATGGTTACCTTCAGCTGTCATTCAAGCCCATTTGTATCATCTTGTGTGCACGTTTTCAGAACAGTCATCATCAAAGGACTGGATCATAATTCCTTCCAGGGTATGTAACTGTAGGAGGATTGGGCTCTGTGAGAGCATAGCGTGATAATGTCCATGGACATTTGAAGGGTGAGACAAAGGGGTGTCAAAGAGATATTTCACTTCTTTTTATTTTTCAGCTTCTTCGCTTGTCAATCGTTCATCCATTTATATGATGTCTCTTGAGGTGGCTGTATGAGCCTCATGGGAACAGTAAGACATATCTACGCTGCCCTTAAGATGTGGCCGCTCAATGACCCCCCGTAGGCCCGGGCAAGCCAAAAACGCAGAAAGTAAGATCTAAATCCCTAAATGTCATTTCAGAATATTTAGATATTTGCCAATGTTCTCTTAGGAAATGGAAACTCCTTCACTTAAGTCTTCCATTAAACTACAGCTATGGAGAAATGCACACAGTTTTGGGATGAATCCCAAGCGTTATTACAGTGGGTGATCTTCTGCAGCAGGGGAAAATTGTATTTTTTGGCTTTGTAAATGCTGAAATGACCAGTTGGAGGGACTTCGGTAAGCCTCATTACATGCACATGTCTTACCTCGGCGTATGGGCTGGTGCTTGTTGTAAGCCAGAGGGGCAATCAGGAACCGGATTTCAGCCACGGGGCTCCAGCGGTGCAGGATGCGGAGACTCCACACGCCGGGCCGCAGGGGCTGGTTGAGCGGCGGGCGGTAGTGGGTGAACTCTGCACTCGAGTCGATCAGGATGTCGTACGTGGCTGCAATGACGTTGGTTGGATCGATCCACACAACAGTGACTGTGACGTTGGGCCCTTTGTTCCACTTCTGCATGCCCACCGTCTCATCCATGGGACCCATGAGGCCACCGATGTTTCTGAACATCCGTTCTTTAGCATCCCACTCTGTGCCAACCTAACGGAGGACAGCACAAATGAAGAGAGTGAGGCACTGACAGACAAACCTGCATATTTTATAGACACACGTTATAAATTCATCCCTGCAACTCAATATAAACTGCAGCAGTCAATAAAATGCAACTCAGTGTTTCAGCTCAGCAAAAAGATAACCCAAGTCTGAACTATATTATGTCCCTTAACATGCTTTTTCATTAGACTCTATTAAACCCTTGTCCGTCACTCAGCACAGGCAAGATCTAGCATAAAACATACAGGCTCCACCACTGGATCCAGTTGATGTGAAGCCAAAAAAAACAACTTTAGCTTATAGTGACGGTGGAAAATATTGAATCCAGCGTGAGACATACTTGTCAGAAACAGCCACCAGACTGGAGACAATTACAACCTCACCCCAGTAAAGTCAGCGGCTGCAGATGAGGACACATCACAGCTGTTTTGACAGTTGAAAAACGGAGAGTCAAAGCAGCAGAGTGCTCTAAAAACAAGCTTTCAGCGCCTCCATTAAAGAGGGAGGAAGCGGTACTCTCTGAAAGTATTTTGGCAAAATAGGTGGGAATGAAAATGGTGCAGACAGAAACACAGTAAATTATATCTTTACTGAATTAGGAGATGTCTGATGCCTTTTGAATTGATGCTGAAAGACCCACTTTCATGTTTTTTTTTTTACACAGTCACACAAGTTTGCATGTTCTTGCGATTTAACAAATGATCTGACAAAAAAAGAAGAGAGGAACAAAAATACACTGACATCGGTGAGGGCAAATGACTAGTGTGCAGGACAAGATCCATGAACCAGTCGAGACTGATGAGGACGGCAGAGTGATAGAGGAGGAGGCAGCAGACACACACATGCGCTGACTGTAGAAGATGTCTGGGGTGTTGGCAGAAATGTGAGACGGATGGCTGCTTTTGGAAGCGCTCATCCTCACAATGGTGGCTGATTAACACAGCCTCACCCTGCTGGAAGATCAATGGCTGACTGGAACTGACTCAGGATCACATCCTCGGAGAACTCAAATTGCTCTGCATGGTAAAAATAGACATTGCTTACATAAATGAGCCATTCTGGACCATTTAACAGCTCTGTATTTAGGCCAGGATCTTGGAATCGTAATGCCCACACATAATCGCTGCTTTGTTTTCAGAAAACGGTGGACGATTCCAGCTCCACACAGAAGGTTTCTAATTAAGTCTTAATAGTTATTCTATTCTCTGAGTGAGATCTGTACCAATGTGAGCAGAGTGGCCACCTTGGATGAGATGAGAACGAGTAGCATAAAAAAATCACTTTTTTTCAGTTTGGTCAGGAGTGCGACTTTTAACAGAAGCGACTCATATCAGATTTTTTTAAAACAAATAGGCTGATGTATTTATTTCCAGCTTAGTGGTAGAGTGTCCGCTCTGAGACTGGAAGGTCGTGAGATCAAATCCACGGTTGAGTCATACTAAAGACTCTAAAAACAGTACGCTCCTGGCTTGATTCTCAGTATTAAGAGTTGAATTGGGTGGTTAAACAACCAAATGGTTCCTGAGCAATGCGGTGTCTGCAGCTCACCACTCTCCCAGGGGATGGGTCAAATGTAGAGAGCAAATATCACACACCTAGGTGTGTGGCAACTAATGGAGCTTTAACTGTCACAGAACAGGAGTGACGCACAGCAAAAAGTCCACAAAGCTAAATCAGGGTCAGGCAGGCAGGAGTCAAGTACAAGCAAGATTCAAGATCAACCTCCACAGGTGAGGGTCAGGGCAGGCGGCAAACAATCAGAGTCTAACCCAAACCAGGGTCAGAGGAAACAGAAGATCAGGGCAGGATGAGAATGCTCAGAGATGCAGGCAGAGAGGTAAAACAAGACAGCAACTTCCAACATATTGCAGCTGCATTATTTTTGAAAAGTTTTGTCCACTTCAGTCATACTGTAACCTCAAAGCATGCTCACCAGACCCCAGAGGTAAATCGACGCTTTTAACTACCACTTTCTCTTGTGCGGAATGATGATTCATATTTCTCATAGGTCAATCAGTAACAGATTCACAATTCCCACTAATTCAACCACTTCCTGTTCCTTTTCTTGACACTGTAACTTCATCCAATCACAACAGCTTTACCACAACTTTGATCAATCACTTTCCTTTGAGGAACTTTTCAACCACAGCAGAATGACTAACATTTGTGTTCCAAGTATGCAGTTTGGGGTGTAAATGTACCGTGTGAGTTTAAGGAAATCCAGTCTTTGGTTTATTTAAATAAAGTTCTTTTTATGTTTTAAGATAGAAAGGATGGGTTAAAAAATATATATATATTTTAATTGAATGAACTTGATGAAAACCTAAAGATCTGTTGGTATGTGTATTCAAAACAATAAATACATATTTTTTTCTATTGTAATGCATTAAAAGTCTTTTATGAACAGATAGATATTCAAATGTTTGGCCTAAGTAATTTTTCTGTGTTTCAACTAAAACTTTCTTTAAAGTTACATTTTGGATTAAACATGAAAATGAATAAATGTCTGTGTGTCAGCTTTTAATTCTGTTGTTGAAATGTAACTTTCCGACATGAAGTTGGTTATTTTGGTGTAAAGTTTATTAAGCAAACAGCTGTTATGTATTTCAGTTTTCATTTGCATAAACATGGAAATATATATATATATTTTAAGTAAATATTATTAAAAGTACACACCATGAAGGGTGTATACTTTTATTTGAGTTTGCACTAAATTTCCAATAAACTGGAACTATAGTGGAATTTATTGACAAAATCCCAACTTTTATCCCAACTTTTTAGAAAATAGTCACACTTTAAGGCTGTTTGTGCAACAATCAAAATTACCTCCAGGATCCTAAAGGGACAATTTTCTATTATGACTTTAAATGATTTAACCTTTATGTGACCTTCATACATGCGGTAATTCCTCCCATGTTGGCATGACGTGTTTTACCTTCTGCTGCTAATCGTACTTCCCTCTCTGGGAAACACAGGTTTCTTTAATGCTATCATGACGCTCTGCTCTGTTCCTTCTCTGACCTGCTCGCTCCACGTCATGGCTGGCTGGCGCCTTAGCCTGACACTTCCACTAAATAAGCTAGATCAGTTTGATGGGGTAGGGCAGGCAGTCCCACCCTCCATCTGGTCCTTTTTTAAACCAGAGAGCAAGCATTCAGTACGCCATTAATGGCCTTTTTTTTTTGTCTTGGAGGGGTACATTTAATACAAGTGTGGGGTCAAAGGGCTTTTGGAGGGATTCAGCAGGTTCTGAAAATGGATGGATACTTTTGTCATTTACCTTAATGTGGCAACTAAAGTTATCTAAAATATGACAGTTTTATTTAAATAATTAAATTACTGACTTGAAGCTTTGGAGAGAAATTATCGTTTTAACATATTGTATCCTAATATGAGCATTCTGGTAAAAAAAGTTGTTTTGTTTTGTGTGTTTGAAGATGTAACCATTAAGTAATTCCTGTTCCAGGTAATCCAAATAATCCTAGTTGTTGCAAAGAGCAGAAAGATCAGATATTCCCAAAAGGACAACTTTTGGGTAGGAGTTAGAAAAATAAACCGTCTTGCCTCCAACCCTGGTTTCTTGTCCTGTATACTGGATCTTTCCCCACCACTTCCTGACCAACACATTTTCGTCCCCAAATCGTCACACATTGACGTTTGGTTAAGGACCCCTCCATGTCCATTTTTGATGCTTAGTGTGTCCCTAACTCATCCTTTTCTGATGTTCTGGCTGTTTGTAAAATTAAGGGTTTGCAACCCTCGGGATGCAGTACTGGGTGTGGTACATAGACTGGTCCTCAGGACATGTTTGGTACCAGTACCAGTACCCCAGACGCGACGTGAACTGGGCCCGAACATGAACCTATACTGAGTTGGGGTCTGAGACTATGTTAGAGTACTGGTGTGCTCTGCGTCCTGGTACTGAACCGGTTCCGTGAACAGGGCCTGGACGCGAACCGGTACCAGGTTAGGGTATTGGTGTACTCCGCAAGCCAATACTGGACAGGTTCAGTATTGTGGCCCAGAGGTTTGGGCCCCATGATTTAATGGGAATGAACAGTATGTCGAAAAACGATAAATAGGGACAAAACTCTTTTGTCATCTCAGACCTCCATGGGTCACGATAAATGCTAACTCAGCAACTCTGAATCTGCTTTGCTTTCACAGAGGTCCCACCAAAAACAAGTTGACGTAAACTGATTATCACTTTTATTAGACATTTGTCCACATTTAAAATGATATGACCTATTTGAAATAACATGTAACAAATTGAATTATATAAAAAAAAATATAATATCAGTACTTAAAGCTCTGTTTTCTTTGTCTTAAGACAACTGTAGTTGGCAATAGACTTTATAAAGGAACCAAACTGAACAATGAAAACTGTGTGAAAAAAAATAAATTTTCAGTAATAAGAAGCCAGTTTGGCTTCTTCCTCTTTTTTTGAACATCTGTCTGCTCCCAGAGAAGCAATCAAGATGGGATCCATAGAATCACAACATCTTGAGCTGTTGCATTACAGTATACTTTACGGAGGATCATTTTCTAAATGATCTTTGTGGTTTCACGGCTGCAGTGGGAATGCGGCGTGTTTGCGCAAATGTAACACAAAGTGACAGATATTATTTGACTAACTGTGAATACAACAAGATGACAACTCCCCAAGGTCTTTGCATCGATCAGTCATTCTAGATACAGCATGGCAGCACTCTGAGCTGATAAAAATAAAATCTTCCTGTAGGTGCAGTCTCCTGCGTGTCTCTATCCTCTCTAACAGGGGGGGTTATTAATAGATGGGAATATGAACCAAACAGTGTTTAAAAGTCACAGTAAACTGGAATCTAATGTTTTTTCTTGGTTGATAGAAAATGCATTTGCAGGATATATAATAGCATGCCCCCCCCACACCCTTCAGCTGCCCTTACAGTCATGATAATTCCTCTGGCTCCAGACGCATCTTTAAATCAGGTAACAAGAATCAAAGAAGATAATATGCATATCTGTTACTGAAATGATTCAGATCATCTAACAGCTAAGATCACATAAGCTGGAAAACACAAAAGTTATGTTTATCAATTACTTTTTTTCAAAAAAGTAATTGGTAAACCAATAATGACCTGGGGGTTAACCAGACCTTTTGGAAGGCTGAGTTAAGTAGCTCTTGCTACACCCAGACCTGATTACTGCCAGACCTGCTGAATGAAAAAATCCTTTCAACAGAAGCTCGATGACAAAATGAAGAAGCCAAAAGGAAAACAAAACATGAAGCTGCTGCTAAAAAATGAATACGAAAACCTAAAAGAGAAGAGAACTGAATGAGTCCAACAACACAACATGGACTTTTCCAAGAGGGCAAACAAGGGGCAGAACACAAAGAAGTCCAGGCCTCTATTTCTCACTTAGAGTCAGACTTCACGGTTTTATTGAGGACGGCACAGTGTACAGTGGTTTGTGCTTTCACTTCACATTCGGTGGTTCAAATCCCAGCTGTGTGGAGTTTGCATTTTTCCCATGCATGTGTCAACACATTCTCATCCCCAAGTTGTCTCATATTGACGTTTGGTTAAGGACCCATTTTGATGTTTTGGGTGTCCCAAACTCATCATCTTTTGTCGTGCTGGCTGTTTGTAAAATGTAGGGTCTGCAACCCTCAGGATGCAGACCCAGATGTGGTACTGGATGTGCACCGGTCCTTGGGACACGTCCAGTACTGGCAACCTTAACCCAGTATGGATACCTTAACCCGGTACCGGTTCAGGTCCTGTACCGCATCTGGTCCGGTGTCAGGTTAGGGTGTACGCGGTACTGGACCGTTTCTGATTCGCAGCCCGGAGGTTGGGAACCCTTGATTTAACGGGACTTAAATCAAATCATTAACGACGACTTGGGGACACTCAAAATGTCAAAAAGTGATTTTGAGAGGTCCTTAACCAAACGTCAATATGTGACAGTGAGAGTGAGAATATGTGTGAGTTTTTTCCAAGCACTCTAGCTTCCTCTCACAGTCCAAAAACATGCTTCGTAGGTTGATTGATTGTTCTAAAATTCTCCTTTGGTGTGACTGTATGGCTGTGCGTCCCTGCAACAGGCAGGCGACCTGTCCTGGATTTACCCCGCCTTCGACCAACACGATCCAGGTCAGGATCAGGCAACTCCACAACCCCAAAAGGGACTTAGTGGGTTAAGAAACAGATGGATGATTTAGTTTTTATTCATATTTAAGCTCTTTTTAAGTCAAGAAATGATGTGAAATCTCACTTGTTTTGGAGTAAATAATACATTTGTTGTGATGAATGATTTTTATTTTTTTCCATATTTTTTACAGTTCTGCAAACAGCAGGATTCTTATCTGAGATTTGTCGCAGATGTTCTGATGTGATCATTCCAGTGGTTCATTGGTGGGACCAGACCTGTTCACAGAGAAGATTCCAGATCAAACTTCTCCCAAAAATGTTTTCTTTTATTATTTTTCACAAGTAAAATAAGGACAGATTATGAGAAAAAGAAAAACTAAAACTAAAAGAGAAACAGAATTCTAGAAAAAATGACAAATGGACACCAGTTCTCTCAGGAAAGAAATCCTAATTTCTGGTAGCTGAGGTTCCAAAGGATTAAAATGAAGTTCTAAATGTACAATTTTGCGTGTGATTTCATTTTGTGATCATTTGCAGATAATAAGTGGCTGGCAAATACTGTAACAAAAAAATTAATCGCAATTCATTTTTTCCAGGTTTGCGATTAATTAGTTAATTTTTTTAATTGATTCCCAGCCCTAAAATATTAAAGTGCGCCCATTAAAATAACCAAACAAAAAAAAAACCCAAACAAATTGTTGACAGGTCTCCAAAGAGGCTTCATACGCTTATCTTAACGCTTTGAAGTGTAAGAGCAATCACTGAAGCGGAATTCATAGTGCACAGTTTACGTCAGATCAAAAAGATTTTAGTTTCTTCATTTGTCAATCGTGTTTTTGGCATATTTAAATCCCTACAGATGCTAAAATGTCTAATAAGCCACAGAACTTTTGTAAAAATTTGTATTTTAAACCAGGTAAAGTCAAGGTCTGTGTAACTTTGCTTCTGAAGATGTTCACAGCAGAGCGTTAAATTCTCCTCACTGTCATGTTTGACTTGAGGGGAGCTAATTTGAACTGTGTGGGTTTGAAGTGGTTCTGTACTAAATGAAACTGTCTAAAGGCAGCTGGGAAGGGGAGAAAAGGAGACATATCTGTCTTTTTTATATCTAAAGGAGGACAGGGAACACATTGTTAAGCCTGCCATATGGTTTATCTAACAAACTCCAGCTTCAGTAATATGGTTCATATCTGCCAAGTTGACAAAATGAACAAAGCTTCTGCAGCTACACCGCGCCGTCTTATTTAAGCTCTTTCAGCCGCCGTTTTGAATGATGGACAGACTGACTGACAGCTACCATACTGTAGCAGACAGAGAAGGCTTTCTCAGGCTAAGCATTCAGATAAAAGCCACAGCTCACACCACTCCTCTGTCACTCATGGTTCATGAGGCTTCTTGCTGAGCAGGGCAGCACCAGAACCTCATGTCCAAACATCACGGTTCTGTTCCGCAAAAACTCTCATTAAAACAAAGGATATTAATTAAGATAATTCATTTGATATAAAACTAAATTACTTCACATTTTATGAGATAGATTTCTATTTGAAAAGAAATGCAGCTAATGTATCAGGATGTATCAGGATGTTCTCTCGGCCAGCTCAGTGGCCTTGTGGTAGAGTGTCCGCCCTGAGTTTGGAAGGTTGAGGGTTCAATTCCCAGCCGAGTCATACCAAAGACTCTAAAAATGGGACCCAGTGCCTCCCTGCTTGACACTCAGCACTAAGGAGTTGGACTGGGGGGTTAAACCACCAAATGGTTCCCGAGCGCGGCTGTGTCTGCAGCTCACCGCTCCCCCAGGGGATGGGTCAAATGCGGAGAACAAATTTCACACACCTAGGTGCGTGACAAATAATGGGACT
This sequence comes from Oryzias javanicus, assembly GCA_003999625.1. Lineage (NCBI taxonomy): Eukaryota > Metazoa > Chordata > Actinopteri > Beloniformes > Adrianichthyidae > Oryzias > Oryzias javanicus. The sequence continues at coordinate 6,864,808 of CM012437.1, forward strand.
TTTAACTTTTTCTCTCTGAAGCAAAAAGTGGTTTTTACTGGGTATTAATAGTTAGACTTTTAGCATATTAGCTTTGGGGTTGTTGCTATTACTAGACGTCATCACAAAGCTCCTTCCTTTGCAGAAATATGTGTGAATTTATATTAAAAAGACTGTTTTAGAGCTCACCAGGTCCCAAGTTTTAATGTTTTACAACAGCTTGAAAAACTTAAAAAACAAACATTTCCAACATTTTCTCAGCCTACTCCAACTATTTTAGTTCCAGTGTTGATGTTGTTCAAATTACTGGAACTCTTTAAAGACCCACTCCAATGAAAATTGTGTTTTTGGTGTTGCTAACATATTGTTGCAACATTTATTCTCATAATGGAAGCACCAATATAACACTATGATGAAGTCTACAAACAATGTGTCGACATTTCCGATTGGAAGGGATGAACAGTAGAAAAAGGCCGATTCACATTTGCTCAGTTAATTTTTAAAAATGCGACTGTCACGTCAAAGCACAGTGGCTGTATCCTAAACAGTCTGTGTGGTACCTATAAACCGAAACTCAGATTAACATAACAAGACAATCAAGGGAGGCATTCCGCTGTGAAGGTGAAAAGTAGGCATTCTATTAGGATATAACAAACAAGAAGCTCATGAAGCGCTCATCCCTGTAAACTGGGATGAACTCAATCAATTTACATTTTACAAGCCCATTATAGACGCGAGTTTAACAGTGAGAAGATGTGCCGCCATGAGTCTGGGCAAGGGCGAGATAGCAATGAACATAAGGTCACCCCAACCCTTAGCTGTATATCTCACTTCTAATTACACGCCGAGGAGCTGTGTTTTCTTCTTCTGTGCATCTTCACACAACGACACACCGGCTGGGACGCTGACTCACCTCTGCAAATTGCAGCCGGCTGAATGTGCTTGTGGGGGGCGCGGTTAGCTTGAAGCTCTTCTTGGGCGCCACCCAGGTCTCCATGGTCTCCAGCTTTCTTGTGGCCAGGTTGTTGGCGTGGTGCTTGACCAGGTAGCCCTGGAACTGGTCGGAGTGGAAGTAGAGATGGACGGACACCGGGTGGCCCATGGGGAAGTACCTGGCAGAACAAGGAGAAAGTGAAAATCCGTCTGATGCCCGCTGACCTTCAGCATTTCAAGGCTAATGCTGTAAGAGGAGAGGAATATCAAGATTCATGTGGAAGGACGAGGCCCTGAGCATGCTAATGCTCGCCTGCAGCAAAGGTTAAGAGAAAGTCAGTGCTCTCTGTAATTGTGCTACATGGTGGGCATTAATTCAGTGACCTTTAACAGAAATCTAGTCGAACACGTGTGTCAGCAATGCAAGCATTGCCACAAAGCACCCCGGCGGTTTTAACTGTTCACAGTCCTGCACGACTGTTGCAGTAGATCAGAGAGAAATGACTGGAGAAAGCTCGATTTAAGGACCTTTGGGAATCGGTCAGTAAACAGCCACTCTTCTGTATGGAAATGGTTGTTTCCCAGTGTGATGGGGCTTATATGAGCTCTGAAATGAGAGAGAGGCTTACAAAAGACATGTGACAGACCAAAGTGGGCTAAAATTACAGAAGAGTCACATGCTTCATTGGCAGCAGATTCAGATTAGTCCGTTTGGAGCACACTCTTGTGCACTAAAGCACAAATAACATTTTAAGTTTGCAGAAGAAAGTTGAACTGGGTCATCCAGTCAAATGAAAGCCAATGGAGGTTTTGTTGCTCAGATTATTCTGTTGTTCATTTGAGCGTTGCCCCCATATGTGGCAGAGGTTTGGCCCTCAAGGCAAAGAACTGATGCGACTTCTGGAGAACTGAAAAGGATCTGTGGCCCAAACCTCTAGGAAGCTCTCTACAGCTGCTGTCCACGCACTTCCTGACTTCTTCTCGACAAGTTTCTCATTCTGCTGCTTCCCAGACCCGTCTTCAAGCACACAGAGCTCAACACAAGCACACAGTATTTCTGCCTGCTCCCCTGAGCCTGTAGCCTCATCAGTATTCCAGTAAAGGACCAGGAGTCAACCCGTCCTGGTAAATGCTACCCTGACAAGCAGAACAGCAAATATTTACACTCACAAGGATTGCATTGCACACTCCCCACTCTCCTGTTCCCCTTTAGTGTGTCTGTTTCTCTTTTGTGTCTCCTCTCATACATCTCCCATTTGGCTTTTCCTCCCACTTCTCTCTTCTCCGTCTTTCATCCTGCTTTTTGCACTCGTCCTCGAGCTTTCAATCCCCCCGGACTCATCTTACCTAAAAGAGGCATGACTGCTGGCGTGAGAGGGGATGAGAAGGCCGAAACGCAACCTTCACAGAAGCTGCATTCAGGCTTTTGCTCCCCAGCGCTTCAAACTTAGTCACAGCTAGCTGCTAAAAGCACCAAATCACTCTGCGTCCTTTCACTCCCAGCCAGCCCAGAAAACACATTTGATTTCCAGGTGCATGGAAAGTATATGGACATGCACAAAGTCACACACAGATGTTATGCAGATGATTATCTTATATTCTAAAACTTACCCAACCATAACCCAGCGGTGCCTCATCCAGCCCACCACTAACTCAAATCTAAGTGCTTATCAAAGCCAGGATCTTAGAATTAGCATTCTGTCCTAATACTACCAGGTAAAAGTCTTAAGAAAGTCCTCAGGAGATCAGAGAATTGGCTATTCATTGGGAATTGGCTAAACATTCATGCAAAGTTTTAGAATCTAAAATTAGCGTGAATCCACAATAGTCTGATGAACCCTTTAAATTGTTGGGTTTGAATACATAAAATTGAAGATAAACAGCGGCATCCAGACTCACATTCTGCATTGAATATTTAAAAATCAATATTTCATAAATTTTTTTTAGCTTTGCCTGGTCAAACGGAACTTTATTCCCTCTAAAAAGAACAATCAAGCCGCTACAGCTCACAATACATGTGCAGCCGGGAATCAGACTAACCCACTTCTTATCTGAATCTCCCCTGTGATTCCTCAACTCAAAATGATTCATCCATTTCCCTTCAACACAAAAATACCTGCAATTTGTCAATGCATTAAAAAGCAAGTGATCACAAAGGCTTCACAATCAGGACCAAAAAGAAAAGATGTTACAGACCTACATGAAATGAGCAGGTCTGACTCAAATCTGAAGGTCTTTATGAGGAGAGAGAATCTAATATCTGAATTTCATGTGAAACAAGCAATCCTGATTTCTACCAGAAAATACATTGCCTTATGAGACTTTGCTGCCTAAGCTTCAACAGACTTGTTAGTTCATCTAAAAACAGTTAAAAACAAATCAAATCAGTTAAAATGTTCCATAGTGCCTGACACATTCAGTCTAAAAAGACTATTTTATCTGACAAATCTATCAGAAATTTGACAAAAAATCTGCCAGTAAAGAACCAATATACCAAAAGAAGCAATAGTAAACTCTCACATTTCAACATATCTGCTTTAGAAGAATTGCAAAGATTTTTAACAGTTGGCTCTTTTGTGTTTTAAAGAGGACGTCACCACCAAATTAGTCTCTTATTGTTTAAAACACAGCTTTTTGGCATTCAAGCAGTTGAAAGTTCAGCTTGTTGAACTTTCAAGGTACAGCGTTAAAGCGGCCACAATAGCTGCGTTTACATGTCCTTGATTGGATCAAAGATCGGATCAGAACAGAACTGTGCACGCGGGCCCTGAAAAACTTTATCCGATTGTAACAAACATGAGCAGAACTGTCTAAAATGACGGAAATAGTTGTAGAAGAAGAAATAGAGAGATCCGTTATAGACAAGCAAAGAGCGAGATGGATAGAGCGAGATGATACCCCGAACGTGCTTTCATTATTATTAATAATATTTTTAAGTGACTGTGCAGCAATGCCACAATGTGCATCTTCGCTGCACGTAAATATGTGGGAATAACATCAGCCTTTGTTTTGTCTTTGCGTGATTGTAAACATGAAATCACGTGATTTTTTACACTGTTTCTCAGGACTGTTCGGTGCGCGGAACGGCATTTCTGCATTCAAAAGCCAACTAATGAATCCTGAGGCCGCTCGGAGTGACAGTTCTCCCGGGAGACATGGTTTTCCTGACGGTCCGAAGCCCACACTTTAACAAGCAGCCCCCCGTTCTTCCAGACGCCCCTGCTCACAGACATGAAAACTATGAATCCTGCTAGAAATGGTTTGCTCGTGGAGAGCAGCTGATCGGTTCTGTTCGCGCTCCTAAGACTGCCATACGCTCCATGCATGATGTACACTCCAGATTAGTAATTACACAATCGGAATGCGTTATTACATGCACCCTGATCACATCAACAATCGGTATAACCAGAAGGAAATTTGGATCCGAATGAGTCTGATCGGGCCAGAGTATTCAGCCTAAAATCTGGGTGAGTTTTCTTCTAGTGGTCAGTTAAATGCGAGTTATTGCTGCTGATGTGAACGTAGCATAAGGAGCAAGGACATGGAAGTAATGTAGATATTTCTTTGTCCTGTAACGTTGAAGGTAACAAGCATGGAAATGGTTTTTGATCAGTTTCCTTCATCTTATCAAATGTTTAAAACTCAAATGAGTGGAGGCTGCAGTGAAAAGCCTCTTAATGAATCACCTCTGAAACCTTTAACCATGCTCGTTTAGGCAGTAGTCACAGACGTGAAGGAAAAAGGTTCCATCTATCAATTTAATATGAAAGCACAGGGAGCTTTTGTTTTTTTTATTTAAACCTCATACAGTATGTTAAAAGCACTGGAATTCATTCATTTCCACTAATAATAGACCGGCCCAGAGGGCAGCTTTCACTGTTATGACCTATATAGGCTCATTATCTCCTGGATAAATTGACAGAGTGTCATATTGTGTTACCAAATGAAAAGCATTACCCAGAGTTCCCTAATGCTTATTGAAGCTATCTGTTGTTATCCTATTTCCATGACGTGATGTCGGGAGACGAGGCGAAAAAACAAAAGGCTTTTTATGTGCAGCGTCCTCTGCTAACGTGGGCGCGGCTGGTTTCTGAGAATAAAGCAAACCCAAGGCTACCTGTGGATAAACAGCAGGTGCAGGTGCAGGTGCAGGTGCAGAAAAATAACAACAGACATACGTGTGTGTGAAAACAGAAAGATGGGAAAAGCCTCGTTGGCTTCCAGTGAACCAACCTGCAGCTGTGATCGTTGGGGTTTCCCTGCAGGGAGGCCGCGGCCCGGGCCAGGCCCATCCGCGAGAAAGAGTGGTAGTAAGTGAGCATGGTGTCCGACAGGCTGGCCACACCGTCCGGCTCGTCGTACACACTCTCCCAGTAAGAGTTCAGCGCTGGAGATCCCTGAGGGAAGGGGCCGAACAGATAGGCGTCCAGCTGGTTCACAATCTCCTGGTTGACGCTGGCTTCGAACTTCCTGGCAAAGAAGGTGGGCCGCACCGTTTGCTGCAGAGAGAAGAGGAGGGGGGAGCGAGGTGACAGGGGAGCACAGAAGGGACAGGGGAGATAAAGAGAAGAAAGAGGCGACAATTAAAAATGGTGGGTGGCCAGAATGTCAGAGCAAAACGTGTAGGCAGAAAGGAGACACGAAGTACAGACAAAACCACAGGATTTTTTAACAAGAATATGCAAAAATTTCTCTCCTGTCCATCAGCACAAATACTTTCCCATTAGTAGTTGTCGTGTGTGTTTAAAAGATAATCAATGTAAAATAAAAAACGGTAAAAGGTGCTTACACTTACAAGATTAAAATAGTTTCAAATGGATGAAATGTTAATAAAGCATATCTAGTTTTACTATTATTAGGAGAAAGTGACATTTGAAACCTTAAATGCTATTTACTTAGTTTTTTCTTTGTTTACACCCTCACAGATTCACAACCAAAGGGTAAAAAAGTGACATTTATATGGAAGTTTGTCTGCCTAAATTTTTTAAACCTTGGAATATTCTATTTGATTTTTTTTAAAACCTTAATGTTTGATGGCATAGAAATTCATTGGAAAAACTTCACATCAGTCAGTGTCACAGTTTGATTTGCTGGCTGTCGATGTGCTCTTACATCAACGTTTTTTTCAGCATTGATTTAATAAAAATTTGACTTTTAATACGTATTTACTAAACTTTCTGTTTTTATTTATATTTTACTGATGGATAGCAGGATGAAAGTGTCATTGTTCACAAAGATTCATTGAAGACAGTTTAATGAACATGGATCCAAATTTGTACCAAATCTGTTTCTAGAATCACAGTGTTTTACTTGACCAGGAGTCTGCTGAAAAAATCAGTGAATGTCGTACGGTTGTTTGGATCAAAGAGTCTAAGCCTAATTTTTAGAAAAGGGAATTAAAGCTTTTCCTTCAGTATAAAAACATTAGAAATTTGAAATAGTGAAATAGTTTTATGTAGAAGCATTTGCTTGGCTCATCTGTGTTTCAATAAACAAAAATGACAATAAGCTCCACCCTTTAGCACCTGCTTTGTGGGAGGGGCTTAATATTTAACATCAACAAACCGGTGGAGACGATGAGAAGAAATTCTTAAATTGTACTTTGAAACTTACAGACCAACTCCAATGAAAATTGTGTTTTAATATATTCTTGTAGTATTTTCTCATGATGGAGGACTTTTAAAACAAAGTGAGAGTAAAAATGAATATTCTTTATTCAAATTGTAATAAATCAAATAAAGATAAATAAATGCTGTCTAAAGAACACTTTATTTGCTGACATGGGGAGGCCAAAGTCTCTATACTCCACTCCATTCTGATGCATCCACTTGCAGACAAACACATCCATTATTGCTTCATTTTCCTTGTCTGAACTGGCATCTGGCTCAACACTGTATGACTGGATAGCTCTGATATTGCTCACCATTTTTGTTAGCAGCTAATGCTAGCTTGCGGTTATGAGTGGCTGTAAGCTAGTGGGAAAGAGTGTAAACAAAAGGGATGATGGGATATCAGAGTAGGCTTACTTCAACACCAACAGCACAACTTACAGTAGAGGCAAATTTCTAATGAACTCCTGCCGCTCTGCAGAAAACTTGTCTTAAAATGACAGATTTTCTTTTTTTTTCTTCTTTTTCTCTTTTTTGACAGAATGACAGATTTTTTTACTTTGGCAAGAAATTTTCAAAATTAAATCTACGATCACTGCGAACACTTTTACAATGCAAATAGATATAGTTGGAGTGCGGATGTTAAGGCAGAAAGGATGGAAGTTAGATTAAATATTGTTTTCTTAAGCAATTGAACAACATCAGTGCAAACTGTGATGGATCCAAATGTTCCAGCGCAAACATCTGATAAAAGGTTAATGTCATCACGATTCAGTTGCTGCAGATGAAAAGATTTTGGGAGCGTGACTGGAGCAGGAAATCATAAAGGGCGTCAGTGTCAAGCAGCTTCATTACAGGAAATGCAGTCAATATTGATATCCAAGGTTATCTGGATACCAATTGTAAGAATGAAGACGGAGCATCCCTGTGTAAACTGACGCTGCAGCAGTCTCAAGCTATAGATTTTTTCTGTTTAATTTGTTATTATGAAACTTCCTCATCAGCCTCTGCATGACATGAAGGCACACTGAGCCTCCAGTCAGAGACTGAAACACCCTCACTGACGTATTAGACTCTACAATCCCGTAAGGACACGTCAATGTGTTTTTATTGTATTTTAATGCTATATATTATGTTTTTGTTTACTATTATCTTGTTTGAGCTATGGTAATAAATCAATTTTCCCATTCAATTAAAGTTCTATCTATTTATAAAACCTTCATCAAATGATTTTTTGAAGTTCTAAGCTTCTCCTTTTCATCCTCCTCATCACTGCTATGTTATGTCTTGTGTGGTTGATGGTGCATCATGAGTTAAGCCTGGCTGAAGCACAAAGGGGGCTTTTAAGTTCAATACACCCAAGCATTCATCAATTGCCACCAAACATGTTGGTGTTATATTTCAGAAAAAAGAAACTGGAAACCAAATCAAGAACATTTCTGAAAGACTGATTTTTCTCAGGTGTCTGCAAATGTGGGATGAAAGTGTGGCTTCACACTTTGTCAGATGCATTACCCCCCCTATGATAAACTAGACGGCTAACTCATATGAAAGAGTTCATTCTTCACTCAATCAAACTTTATTTATTAAAAGCACTTCTTGTACTCTGTGCAGCTCGAAGCATCCTAAAATTAACACATACTGTAGGCAGAAATTAATATAAAACCTTCACCCTCCCCTTAGATGCCATGACCCCACACACGATGAATACTTTTTATAAAAGAAACGTATACACGGTTTGTTTCTTCAAAATAAACACTTTTTAAGATCTTGCATTTGAAAAATTCAAACCCATTTCTTTGCCAGATTCCCAGCCCTATGGATGAGGAAAAGTAACAGATTAATGTAATCAATTACATTTCAAATTTCAGTAATTAAATAACAATTGTAGACTACAGAAAACCTTCCTTACTCCATGACTCACATTTTGGTGCAGTGAAAACTTTTGTAACTGATAAACAACATTTGTGTAAACGGTTGGCTCTGATGTTGTCTTTTGGTTAAATTAAGCAAAATGAATATTAACATAAAAAAAATAATAATAAAAGAGATTCAATCCAGATTGAGTAAGAAGTAAGACTAAGAGACAATGAACTTGGACAAATTTGTGCATGTACTCGGCAGCTGGAGATATTCAAAAATTCCAATTAGTTGAAAACAAAGGCAAAAATATAATTGATTGTTGAACTAAAGGACTAATCAATGAACAGAATGAACCTCCTTTCTCATTTTCTTCTCTAAATTTAGTTTGTAGATCTTCCTCCTCACTTGTAATCTTCGTCTTGCACAATCTTCCCTGCATTCTTCTTTTTTCAGTGACTTTTACTGATAAAAATGTATTTATTTGCTGCAAGTTTCACTTTTATCATCACTTTATCCTGAACTATAAATCACAATTGTGTTCAGAAACTGTATAAATCATTTGGGTTTTTTTTTTATCCTATTTTTTTTGTCCCGTTGAAAACTGGCCAATAAACAAACAAACTTCCAACTTGCATAGTAATATGAGAACAAATCCGACGATGTGTTTGTTTAAGGAAGTGTTAGGATTAGTGGATAATGTTAGAGGAGAGAAAGACATAAATCTCATTTAGTGGCATTAATAAGACATTAAAACCACCGAGATGCTAAAATGATTAGTAAAAGTGCATCCTGGTTCACAGATTTAGCTGCATCAGCCTGTAGCTGCTCTGGCATGAGAGTTTTAAATACCGGACAAACAGCCGTGCGTACCTCCACCAGATCTTATACCCGTATGCAGTACGGGTTCGTACCGACTTACTTTGAGCCCCAGTTACAACTTGCTTCTCACATTCTTGTACTTTGCACTGTGTCATAAGGCTGAAGTGGGTGCTTTTTTCCCCTCACCTTCATCGTCTTCTTCTTAGAAGAACCGTTTCAATCAGCGGTTGGAATTCAGCGTAATGTTATATATTTATTTATCTTTTCCTCCAGTGTGATGTTAAACACGCTTTACTTACACAACTGTGGTTAAAGAAAATAAAATTCTACTTTAGACCAGAAAAGTTTTAAAGAAAGAGTTTAAAGCTCGACAATTTTTAAGACAACAATATCAAAACTTTTTTCATCCTTTTTAGGTCTTATTTCCAAATTTTAAGGCTTTTTAAGACCCTCTGGGAGTCCTGGTATATCATGAGATCCTGGATCTAGCTGTTTCCCTTTCCTAGATATTCCATGTAACTAAACAGCAATGCGTTCAAACCTTCCCCGTGAGCCAGCGTGAATTTATAATCTTGTGGGAAACTGAAAATCCAGACTCTTCCTGCTTGTCACTATCGCTGTTTGTTAAGGCTGAAAGGCATAGCTCAACAATATAATAACTACTAGTATCAACACAGACTGCTTCTGGAAAGGCTCTTTTGTGTCAACATTGGACTCCACTGATCCCAAACTGGGTGCAAACCAGGCACAACATCAGAGCCAAAGAACTGAAGGGAGCCGCGTTGGCACTGGACTGCCAGACTGAGCGAGACAGATGGGTTTGGCAGAGGGACTGAGGTCAGCGCGATGGCTGGTGCATGAAGGGCGAGATTGAAAGCGGCGTGAGTAAAAAGTGATAATAAGCTGCGGTAGAATATTAGGAGTCACTTTGCAGAGCCACTTCTTCAAGAGCATGGTAAAAGTCAGACAGTGAAATAAACTCACTTTGGAGTCAATGCCAATGCTTTACTTTATTTTAAAGGTCAAGCCAGACCTTCTCTCCCACTCATACCCAAGGCAGAAAGGACCTAATTACTGCTGCAGCGCTTTTCCCTCTCAGGGTCATTCTAATCGAGACATAATTTTGCACATATTGACTGTGAAGGCTATAAGCGAACACACTGGATGATGGGTTTGACAGTCCGTCTCTGCAGGGAAAAATCTTCAGAAATGTGCTGCTGGTTCTTCCATTCAAACCCTTTGCTTGCTCTGCAAACATGGAAAAAAGTGATAAGTTCCTGTGTTTGACCAAAATCTCTAATGAAGGTAGCAATAGATTTTAAATATGCTATTTAACCCTTTTACGCCTGAGGCATTGTCGGTGACGCTTAAATACAGTAAATTGTGAAGCGGAGCCGCTTTTCTCCTCAATCAACTGGAATTATCCTATTAATGGTTGAAAAGTTACAGTAAATCAAAGATCATAAACACTGGAGCGCCAGTGTTAAATTGTAAACAGTTTCTTTTTGCAAAAACTCATATTTAACATTTAAAGGTAAGAGAAAAAAAGGCAAAATTTCAGTTTATTACAGATTTGGATAAGAGACGTATTATGATGTTTCTAAATAAGGTTAACCCTTTTAGTTGTTTTGCCGTTAACCAACATCCCTTCTATCTATTTACAATTAAAAAGGTAAAGAGAGAGTCCAGAGAAATTATCTGTTTGATTGAACTATTTTTTGTGATAATATTTTAGGACTAAAAACCAACAATATTTTTTCAAGAAAGTGACCCTTTGAAAACCGTGAGTCGTCTTTGATTCTTTTTTACACGCACGTAAAAGCAAAAAAAAAACCACACCATTTTTTAGTAGGACTGGGCGATACTGAGCATCGATCTGATACTGATCGATATCGGTGATGTCGATACCAATATTGATATTTTCGTAAATGCAGTGGATGTGACATTAAATCCCAGTGAATGTTTTTTGTAAGTTTCCTTTTTTTTAACTTACTTGATTGACAGAATTAGGATAATGTTTGAATTAAATGGAAAATAGTTTATTAAAATAAAAACTTCGTGAAATTAAACAAAGTGAAGAAGTGAAAAACAAAACAGTCAAAAAATCAGTGAAATAACAAGTAACTATGATACAAAATAAATAAAAAAATGTTTAACGATTTAAAAAAAAAAACAGCTGGTAGAATAATAAATAATTCATAATTTCACAGTCTTCTGCTGAGATCTCACAGGAATGGTGAGGCAGCAAATCAGCTGGGTACTTTTTGCTGATACAAGAAAGTTTCAAACAATTGTGGAAATATTTATATCTGCGGGTCGATGTTGATCAAATACAATACCAACCTGAGATCAATACAATCGATATTTCGTATTGATCCACCCAGGAGCACTTTTTAGGTTTTTCCTCCCATTCAAACTGACTCCACATCCCTCAACTAGAAGAACCCGGACTATCGTCATCACAACACCAGACTTTGTTTGTTGGATTGCATTAAAAGATCAGACCAGCTTTGTAAAATGAAACAAACTGTTGGAGGAAACAATACTGGTGCAGCTTTTACCACTTTGGAAGTCAGGTTTTGCTGCTGTGACTCATTATTGCTTCACAATTCTCCGTGGCTCAACGGTCGCTTCATTCCCATTCTCTTTACATCCCATAATGCCCGGCTACGGTTCCTGCTTTGGTCCAGTTGTTCTGCTCCAAGTACAATTCAGATTGTGGAAACTCAGAGAGAACCGAAACTAATTGGAAAAGAACCAAACCAGCTCAAGAGATGGGTCAGGGAGTGGTTTCTGGTCCCAGACCAGGGTCTGCTTGGGTGTCTTCAGACTGAAACTTTGTTCCGGATTATCGGTAGAAATGAACTCTAGGCGAACCAAGTGTCCAGTCTGAATGCACCCTAATAAACCCTGTCAAATAATAGAAAACTTGTAACAGCTACATAAAGGACAGTTCTCCTCTAAAAGATGAAAAAAGCTGCTTTACAGTCATAACTGAGATGTTAATGAGGTTCACTCTCTGCTGATGCAAACACTGTTTGATGAGCAGACCTGCGGTTCACTGCAGCTGCCGTTCAAAACGTAACTGTTAGCTGACTGTGCATCCAAACAAGTAGAAATCAAGGCTTAATTAAGCTCAAATTGAGCGGCGCTTTGAGTTGCATTTACCTGGAAGCGGTGGAAGTCTGCCGGCTTGAAGTCATTAGGCGAGCATCCGCACCAGTCCACGATGTGCTTGTACTGACACTTGCAGCCCAGTTTACGGTTCCAGTTTGTGATGCGCAGGTTGTTGTCCACCATGCTCTCACAGTGAGCGCTGTTCTCCAGCACCGTGTGGAAGAACGACTGAGAGCCAAGAGGTGGAGGAAAAAGAGGACAGAAGAGATGAGAACGTGAAGAGATTCACAGTAACTTAGGATAAAACAGGTATTTTTCTACTTTAAAAACCTTTTCAAGTAGAAAACTAATAAACATTATTTAGCATGTATTCTTTACATATCCCACACCAACAAAACCATATCTGTACTTCCTCAATGATGTATTATTTATTATTAGACACTTATTCCATATTATTTAATGATTAAGTAAGGCTTTTGTTAAACAAAAATAACAGAAAAAATATGAATTCATTCTGAAACTATATTTACAATAAAAATGTATATATGTATTTTTTTTATTTATATTTTTATGTTTTAGACATTTTTCAATTACATAATATTTTAAAAACAATGCAAACACCAAAATCAAAGTTTATAAATGTTTTCATGTTGCAAAAAGAAGAAGAATATCCAACATTAATTTTCAAAAATATCCCCAAAATAATCAAAAAGCTTTTCCAAAAATTAAATTTTTTTCCTAAAATTGTAAGAGATGGGCATCAAAAACATAAAAGAATTTATCCATCCTGCCTTGTATAAACGGTTCAGGCAGGTGGTGGTGGTATAATGATATGGGGAATATTTCTTGGAGCACTTTGGGCCCCCTTAGTACCAATTTATCAATTTATTTGTTACTGGCACATTTATATTATAACGACAAAAACAAAATGCCTTTGATATAACAGTTTCTAACACAAAAAACAGCATTTTAAACCTTTTAGATTTAGACATTTTTATGTATTCAGGTATTGTGCTTTGAAATAAAAAGGAGTGCACAGAGTACACATTCCTTGGTGTGATTTACCTTCACCTAATCATAAATGACCTGACAACCAAGCTTGTGATTGGTCGTCTTTTTGCTTGCATCACATGCGGCAGACAGTAGAGAGCAGAACAGGAAGAGAAATGGATCAATTTCTACCAGTGTTTGTGTCTGGGGTTTTCAACTGATACTGCTGTTACTCCCAACGCTCGATCCATTTTTCAATACGTATCTGTATCTTTTACGTTGTTAATTTATACTGATGAACTGAACAGGTTAGGTTTCAGTGTCAGCGCTGACCAGAAACTTTGAAGTCATTACAATGTCCTCATGTGGACGGATGTGAGACTTTTGTGAGTGTTACCTCAGCAGGAAGTAAAGTGTAGGCATAAAAACGCTTCATGTTGGTGACCAGATCATCCTTGGAGTTAATGACGTAGTCCACAAACATGCGGTTGAGAAGGAACCAGTCGGAGCCTCCGTCCACAGAGATGCCTTCTGGGATTTTCCGGTCCCCCAGCCTCCACATGTGGGTGTCGCACTCAAAAAAGAGGCGATCCAGACCCTGCTTCCGGATGAACCTGGAGGGAAAAAAACGCATGCTGCTGCTGAAGCCCGACGGATTTATGGTTCTGATTAGGTTCTGCTGCTTTAAAAGCTTTGATCCATATGTGCATCAATTTTGTTTGTCATTGATCTCAAGTTGAACCTATTATGAAGAAGCTGCTGTTTAACCAACAAAATACAATGAAATGGTGCTGTGTTGTTTTTGAGGTATTTTACAGTGTTTAATTATGAAAACTAAAGGATTTAAGGTCAATTATTTAATTAAACATTACATCAGCACTAAACTGAAATCTGGAAAGCTTCATGTGAATGACATAAAGAAAAACCAGAGTGTCAAAAAACATAAAACACAAATATGAAAGATAAAAGAACGTTTTTTAAACAGATGCTGTGATCAGAATTCTCCATGCCAACTTCATGTTTTTTTTTTTTGATAGATTTTCATCCTGGATATGACGCTTTTTAACAGCATCACATGGATTTCTTCATGGTATTTTTGGAAAAAGGCAGTCTAGGTTTATTAAGAGACTCCTGCACAAACCCCACAAATATTTTTAGCACGGCAAAAACAACATATTTTTTGAAGCTAATTCTGATTTCATGTGGCAATGAATTCCAGAAACTTGAGGTAGACGCGGATAGAAATCTTTCTTTGTGTCTTTTTGGAGCCCTCATACCCTGCAGTAGTTATGTTAATGCAGGACAATGGATTTTAGGGTCATAGAAATACAGCAGCTTTATTTTAACCTTTTAACACCGGAGCTCCAGTGTTTATGTTCATTGATTTAGTGTGTTTTTTAACTGTTTTTTTACAATAATTCCAGTAGATTCTGCTGGAATTATTGTGTTAACAGAGCATGTTAAAGATTTTGTGTTTTAGCATCACCGGCCACGCCTCAGGCGTTAAAGGATTAACTAAATCAGTTCACTATAGGCTAAGTTTGAAAATTAATAAAATTAAATAAAAATGTTGCAACTGCTGCAAAAATGCTTTAACATGTTTTTATTGTAGACATTATCTGTATAATAAAAGTTCAAGTAAATTTTGTGTTTTTTTCCTTTTTGTGTTTATCTTCTTTTGTTCAGATGGGATTTGTTCAGCTTTATCCTTTGGTATCGCGTCTGGTTTCCGTCACATCTTCACATCTACTTTCACTTTGTTCTTTACCTCCATTTTTTTAAGCCCATACTTTCCTTTCCCTTTGTCAAACCCTCTACATGTCACCACCTTTTAAGTTGTCATGTTTCAGTCCTGCTGGTGTTTTGCCATGTTCAATTTTTGTTAATTTTTTTTATGACTGCAGTTTATTACATCAGTTATTTTTGTCCTGTAACTCAATTTGAGGTTCTTTCCTCTCCATAAACCATATTTCATGACACATGATAGAAAGAGGAATAAATTAAGCATTATTCCTTAATTAAAATCATTCAATTGGAATCATTTAAACTGTTTGGATCAGTTTTACTTTTCATTACATTTTATAGCGGTGAATATTTCTACTCTATTTTAAATATACTTTTATGCCTTAAAGGGCCCATACTATGCTTTTCTTAAGCCTCTCCGAGTAAACTATAGCTATAGTAAACTATATATATACATATATGATAATATCTTACTTTACTTATTTAATTTTTTTGTTTATTTTACCTTTTACCATATTATCCCTTTCCACACTAAAGAAAACATTAATTTTTCTCTTGAGTTTTTGCTACCTGGAAGTAAGACACCTCAATTTCCAAGGCTCCACCTATTGGTAGTTGTGGGTGCCGCCCAGTTCATGACGTCGTTCTATAGTTGGCAGGACAGACTTTTTCAGTTTGTGACATCGGCTGGTGCTAACCCGCTCGTTTCTGTGGATTGGGCTGGGCTGGTGCTCAGAGGTTTTTAGAATACTGCTTTTAAACGAGTGGACAGATCAAAATGCCACTTCAGAATTGTTCATCGTGAGGAAAGAACTTTATAATATGCTTAAAAGCTTTAAAAGTTGATTTTGCATAGTATAGGCCCTTAAAAAAAATTATTAAATCAGAAAACTGTGATTTATTATGCTTTGTCAAAGATTTTAGCAGAGGAGGACAACAAGAGTTTTTTTTTTGTAAAGTCTTAATTTCTCATAAAGTGAGCCAGTAAAATATGAGTAGTAGAAGAAACAGAAGCAAGATTTTCTGCAGTGTTTTTTTAAGCTAATAAAAGTGTAAAATATTAGCGAGAAGCAGCATCTGCAGAAACCGGAAGCTTCCTTTCTTTTGCCCGCTTAGCACTGAGAGCAGCCAATGTTTACAGAAAGATGGAGGTAAAATCATCAAGAATGAGCAGGATCCTGGTGATTTGGGTCAGAGCATTCCTTTTCCTGTACTCAGCAGGAAAGACTCAGTCACCGCTCAAACCTTTGATTTCTCCCCCAAACACACATGTGTGTGTGTGTTCATGGGCTGACATCATTTTGTTAACAAAGGCGCTGAGTCAGACCGGGCTGGACATGTGTGCTCCTGTGTGTTTGGGGGGGAGGAGCGCTGTCCCACCCCCGCATGACAGGGCAGAAAGGGTTGCGTCAGCATCGACAGGCGTTCTGGCAGTGACCTCGCCAGTTCACCTCGCCGACAAGGTTAATTAATGAAGTTGCAGATGGGGGCTAATTGTAATGTGATGCAGGGAAAGCTAGAGCGAGGCAGGAAGCAAAAATGAGATGATTTAAACTAAAGTCCAGAGGGTTGCATCTTACCGCGCATTGTCCCTGCCATGGGACTTAATGAAGTTCATGTCTCTGTATTTGGACAGGAAGGCCACCAGCTGGTTATTGGTCCTAAAAAGGAAGAAGAATGAATCACTTTGGTATGAGAACATCTGGTGACATCTGGTCTGACAAGGAGAGTGACTGAGCTGCACAAATTACAGGTGTAATGATTTCTGGAGTGCCGATAGACTATAACACCCTGCTGCTTTGAATCATAGAGAAGACAACAATCTGCAGATAATTTAGCTGAGTAGTGATGACAAGCTGAAACCATAAAAGAAACTGTTTCACTTTGTTTAATTGACCTAAAAGCACATTTTAAAGTGGTTTTATTTGTGTTATTTCAGTTTTTTCTTTTCTTTTTTAGAAAGACTGAATGTGTTGGGATTAAGAACTGCTGTGACTGTTGAAGTGAAAGCCGCTTTCTTTCATACACGTGTTCCCTTAAATGTGAAGTGATGGTTCATTTAGCCCATCAGATAAACATAAACATACAATCTGACAGCTGCAGTGAAGAAAGTTGGCAGATGTGAGTAAGCCTTCCAAGGCTTTTGTCACTGGCCCTGACCTGATCAAAGAGCAACTATGAGCAGATAAAACATTTTCTTCTGTTTAAACTCCAGCATCACTCTGACATGCGCCACGCAGAAACTACAAAAAAACAATGAAAAAAACTCTTTTTAATGTGTCATTTTGGGAGTACTTTACTTTGCAGTCAAACAGTTGATTAACTGTGTGGTGACATAAGTGAGTAAATAATCAAAAGATGAGCAGATTTGTTTGTAATTCCATTAAAATGCCCATTTTGGTAACACTTTGGTATAATCATCAATGTCTTCTTCTTTATAATTAGTTAATGAATTATTAAGCATTAATTAACTATTAATCAACGTGTTAACCACTTTTATGAATTACTTTACATTACTAATTGCATTATTTAGTGCATTAGTTAACTAGTGTTTATCACTCAACCCTTCTTACTGCATTGCAAAGCATCAAAAAAGTTTCCCTATGCAATTGCTTAGATTAGTTGTACATTAACAAAATATTAATTAAAGTTTAAAGCCTCAAAAGCATCGAAGTAATAATTTACTGTGGTTGTTTGGAGTTAAGAATTAAAAGGCAAGTATGGTTTTACTTAAGGACTTTAGCCTTACTTAGCCTTTTATAACATAAGCATCACGTAACTATTACTTAAAAATGAATAATTATGAATTAACTAAAGCCTTATTGTACAGAGAAAACAAAAGTCCAATAGGAGACATTTAATACATGTCTGACACCTATATTATATTATATTATATTATATTATATTATATTATATTATATTATATTATATTATATTATATTATATTATATATTTAATTATATTATATTTATATAATATATTATATATTATATTATATTATATTATAGTGTTAGATTACATTAGTTTAGACGTATTATATTATTTAATAGTTAACTAATGCTTAATAACACATTATTTAATATACTGCATATTATACAATATACAGTATAGTGTATTGTCTTTTTTAACATTCATAAACCATTGTTTCAGATTCATCTACTTTTCAATACTAAAGACAATAAACGTATATTCTGGAGCTTGTTAAGAACAGCTTGAGACAAAAGGTTCCTTCACGTTTACATGGTGTACAACAATTTGACTCAAACATAAGGAAACTGAACCAGTGTGGATTGCTGAGATCTCTGGGGAAATTTGAATAATTTGGTGGTAATCTGCAACTTTAGTCATAGGGAAACAGTAGTGGCTATTTTTCTACAAACTTTGAATGACAAAAAAAAGAAGTTTTGATTTGAAAAAATACCCTGTAATTGAAAGTGGATAAAAAAACAAATATTGAAAACAAAAAATGGCATCTACACAAGTGCATTCTTCACCACCACTGGCTCTTTCACTGCATTGTTCCCATTCGATCGAGCAAACTTCACATTTGCCTTTTTTTTGCATGTAAATGGTAGCAAGTTAAGATTGGGGTAACCATCAAAAAGTTTAGTTTAAAAAAATACTATGAGCTGACATTTAGCTGCTAGCAACCTGATCAGCTGATCACCTCAGTGGCCCTGTGGTAGCGTGTCCACCCTGAGACTGGAAGGTTGTGAGTCCAAATCCAGACTGAGTCATACCAAGGACTAAAAATGGGTCTCTCTGCTGGACACTCATTCTTACCACCAAATGGTTCCTGATTGTGGTGATGTCTGCAGCTCACCACTCCCACAGAGGATGGGGCAAATGCAGAGAACAAATGTCACACCGAGTAGAACACTCTCTGTTTTCAGCAGAACTGGTTTTAGTTGTCTAAGGATACAACTGTTTCTGTTTTAGGGATAGCAAATGGTCAGAATGTGTAAATTCATGGGTTTAGTTTTATTTCTTTGTGACTTTAGTTCTTTTTGTTTCTCCTTGTGGTTTAGATTTTGACTTAGTCATGTCACCACTTTGTATGCATGATGTCCTTTAACAGCTCAGCCTCATTTTGTTTTCATGGCAATGGTTAAGGGTTTACCCTCTTAAGTTGATAACAGTTTACTCATGAACCTCCATGATCCTGTCATACATTCTCCAGCCTCCAGGTCCGTCAAAAGGAACTTTTTGTGGCACTTTCATCTGTGTGCAGTCTATCAACCAGACGTCAGAAGTTGCATCACCAACCCCAAATGTCTTAAATTTCATTTAACACCAGGGACACTACTTCATCTTCAGATCATTGAAACAAATCATCTTCAAGTTCCTACATTTACACTAGGGATGTGAGGTCAAGGGATCATGAGATGTTAAGTAAGGATAACATAAATATTTGTCCACTGGTGTCATAAACGAGCAGAAAGCTGGTTCCACGTGCAGCAGGTTTATTATTCCAGACAGGATCTAAGCTAAATTCAGGGCCAGACAGGCAGAGGTTAATCACGACCATGGCATCATCCGGGAAGAGACTAGAATCCAGGCGAAGGTCAGGGCAGGCGGCAAGAAATCAGAGATAAAACGGGGTCAGAAACAGAAGATCAGGTCCAGATGGAAAAGCTTAGTAATGCAGGGAGGGTGGCACAAATGCTTAGCACAGAAAAAGGCTCTGTGCATTTCTTAAGTAACAGGTGGGTGACTATTAGATGAGCCTCATCTGGTGAGTGTGCGCTGGGGCAGCTGGGAGATGTATGTTCAGTTCTCTGGAGACAGCTCCCGCCGGTGGCCAGAGGGGGAGACAGAACTCTGGCTCCTAGCAACTGGTCTGTGCTTTATGTGCATTTTTTAAACACTTTAAATCATTTTTTATAATCAACTTCTCTGGATTTTGTGTATTTTCTGTTCAGCCATGCCTCTCATTAGACTGCACAATTTCTGACTAACTGGGCTGAGCACACACCTTTTGCCAACACGCTGTATGCTACCAATGAAATGCTTTATTCAAATGTTTCCATACATTGTGGAGGTATTTAATGGGGCAGAAAAGTGGTTTAAAAGAAGTTTAAGAGAAAATATGAAAAAAAACTTGAAATGACAAACTAATCAATGGCTCCTGGTATCAGTCCTGCAGACCCTTTGGGCTGATGAAGCTATTAGGGATCATACAAAAGCTCCTGCTGTCCGTGATTCTGGTGAATGACTTCATGCATGCTGTTCCACTGTGGAGAAGTCTGCTTCCTCACGCTCAGGCTAGACAGGCTAAAAGCTTTGCTCTGCAGGCTATGCCCCCAGTCAATGGCTCCAACATTTCATCTGCAGCGGAGCCTTTCATGACGGCTCGGCTCGTCTTTCTAAAAGAGGAGTGAGACTCAGGGATCAGTGGGGGGAATGACGGGTGCATATTAATGTCGTTTTCTCTTCAAGGAGCAATTTCACAGCCTGGGTGGCTTATCTTAGGAGGTCCTGAGCCATAAAGCCTAACTGATGTGCTGTACAAACGCGAGGAGTCTTCTGTCTCTACCTCCCCCGCACATTAACACACGCCGCCTGTATGCACACTGACAATGCGGCACATAGACATGAAGGCGCTCCAGGCTACAGACACACACAGACCATGGGAAATCATGTCAAGCTCCAGATTTGCCACCTGAGTGGTCACCCAGTCCGCTGGGTCTCATTTGCTTACTGTTAGCCCTTTGGCTGCTGTCACACAAACACACACAAACATACACACACAGGAACCTGATATTTAAGGTTGATGGTTATATCATTGCTTTGTGTCCACAATCTGACAGCTTCGCTCCGTATCTCTTTTTTTCAAAGATCAAAAGTCCCGGATGAGGAGTTTAGCTCGTGCTGTAAAGACTCTCTGCCTGCACAGAACTGGCTGTTCATCAGAGTTTACATCTAAGCTTAGCAACAAGCTCAGGTATAACGAGAGGAGAGAACAGCTTCTGAGGAAAAAATGTAAATCTGACGTGCAAACCTTTTAGACATCGCTGCCAACAAAGTTGAAGAGATTAGAGGCAAAGGTGCCTGCAGCCAGCCTCTGTCTATAAGACACAGATTCCTGAAAAGCAGCAGTTACAGTCTATAAAGAAAGCTCTATACAACAAAAATGGAGCTAAAATACAAGCACATAAAAGCTAAAGAATGGACGCATGCTTTCTGACATGCACACAGACGAGCGTCGACACACAGATCCTCTGCTGGTCTAAGTGGTTCTGTGATTGCCTTTCAGAGCCATCCATGCGGCAAGACAGACATTATCAGGGAATTAGAGGGGAAATAATGCTTGTCTCCAGTCCCACTGATAACAACCACCACAGTTAGGTGGTACGGAGCAGAGGAGCCCCCCACATTCCTGCCTGCAACAATGCAGCGCCCTCAAAAAGTATATGAACAACGTGACTACATCTTGTGGAAATGTCAAGAGTTGGTTTCACAATAGTTTTGACAAGAGTCTGGTAATACGATACATATCCTGATATGTGTCTCATGGTACAACATCTAGTGCAATCTATCCTGTAGGGCTAGGCTGATAAAATTGAATAGTTGATTTGAATTTATCTAAGTTTAATAGATTAATAATCGATTCATAAAAATAGAGATCGATCTAGCACCTAAAGCTAAAGCCTGCTAGCTTGATGCTGACGTTTATTGGAATTTCCCATAGGACGGCTAATGCTAACGCTCGGTCGACGTAAACATAAACTGCTGATTACATGTACAACTTTATAAACTCACAGGCATGAACTTTCCAAGCTCTTTTAAGAAAACATTTTTTTTAAATTAACCATTTGTGGTCTCAAGTACCGTTTTTCTGGTCATTCTTTGCTTATTACTCTTGAAAAAAGAGTACAGTGGCCTAGTGGCCAAACTGAAACACCCCCCAGGAGAAGCAGAACAATGTTTTCAATGTTAATGGTCTGAATGTTTTTGTTGGAACTTCTCCTTTTGAGGAAAACATGTAACACTGTATGAGATTAACAATCTCATTATTTCACTAATATATTTTACAGTATGTGAACTGTATAAGATTAATTGGAATATATATTAAAAACACATTGTAGATTATTAATGTATTTCTAAACAAATGTGTCTAAATGTGTAAACTGAAAAAAATCGGATTTATCGATCTAGGG
Organism: Oryzias javanicus; assembly: GCA_003999625.1. NCBI lineage: Eukaryota > Metazoa > Chordata > Actinopteri > Beloniformes > Adrianichthyidae > Oryzias > Oryzias javanicus. Next base: position 6,887,021 of record CM012437.1, read on the forward strand.
CAGGGGTGGGCAAACTACGGCCCGGGGGCCACATGCGGCCCCTTAAGCTACTTAATCTGGCCCCCCAAATTAAAATACATTGAATTAAAAAATCCTAATTATTGTTCTATTTTCATTGTATTTCTGGTTTCTTCTCATGAATGGTGTTGTTTCTCTGGCATTCGTGTGTTTTTTTCTGAGTCAGAAGGTGATTTTTCGGATTTCTTTGAGTTCGCATTTTCCTCTGAAGAACATCAACCCATTGGATCACCAAAAAGAGACAAAAATCAAAATTTTGAAATTAAAATTCCCAAATTTTCTGTTTTTAAATGAATATATATGAATTTTAATCCAAATTAAAGCATGTTTTTCTCTAAATTCCATATTATCTTTTTAGTTTATGAGGTTCTTTACCAAATCACTCCTTCCATCTGCTCCTTGTCCGGCCCTTATGCCAAATTTTAGAACCCTTTCTGGCCCACAAATCAAAAAGTTTGCCCACCCCTGATCTAGGGCCTTGTGAATGGAATCGAATCGTTTCTGGAAATTATTATAGATACCCTAATATCCTGAGACTTTCCCAGAATAATTTCTCACTATTTTTTAAGAGTGTGTCTGAGAAAACAGGTTGACTGAACATTTAACACATGCGGGTTCTGGGTGATTTGTTGTTGTTTGGGTTCCGGTGTAGAACTGGTCAAAGAGGCTCAATGTGCTGCTAACTAGCGGTCGGAAGTTTAGGTGGAAAACAAAAGTAAAACACTGAACCCTCTAATTAAATATTGTGATGTCAATATTTTAAAATCGATACTAGTATCGCCAAACGAAATATCGCCAAATCGACACCCTTTGTTCAAAGGCAGATCAATAAAATAACCCATTGGGCAGCAGAGAGACGTTTGCTTCTTCGATGATGCCTTCTTTCCTCTCTGGAGATCTCTCTCTTAGCTGGATCCTGTTCCTAAACTGAAAAAGTCGTGTCAGCTTAAAAATAGCTGAATGTTGTCGGTTTTGCTGCTTGAGGATACTTCTGCAGACATCCGCCCTCACTCAAGCTTGAACTCTGGACCTGACACTTCAAAAAGAACACATTTGCAAATTCAATACTGTAAACAGGAGCTGCATAGACTTAAAACCAGGCTGTGTTTGCAATTGCACTGGCTAAGCAACAGCATAAGTTCCATACACAGCATGGATCCAAAATATGAAGTTCTCTCTCATTTTCCCTCTCTGACTGCTTCTTCTTGCTCCTTCGCCTCTTCCTGTTATTTCTGCCTCTCGGCTCTCTCTTTTGCTCCATCAATCGTTTCGCTCCTAGATAGATGGAGCTTAAAGCCACTGCTGTCAGCCTTTTTTGAGAAAAAAAAAAAAAAAAAAAAACATTCCCCTCATGCAAATGATGAGGCAAAATGCGGGAAAAAGTGCACGTCTGACAACAACAACACCACAGCTACCTTTAATCAGACACTAAGTCTGCCTAAAAGGCAAACATGCTGGAAAAGTTAGTGTAACCACATATTATAATCAGACACGCATGCTAATGCATGTCAGCAGCACTGATGTGATAAAACAGCTAACAAAATAAAAGAAGCCTCTGGACCAAACCAAATCCACATTTGCTCTTAACATCTCAGCTCCAGCTGTGAGAACATCAGATCTCTTCCATCCTGTGGCTATTTCCGTGTTTCCTTCATTCAACTGGTGGACATCTGGCTGTGCCGAGGAGATAACTCTCCTATTAATAAGAGATTTTTAATTGGCTTCTGTGGAGTTAAAAAAAAAAAAACTAGACGATCCTCAGCTCCCAGAAGGACTGCAGATGTCTACCAATCTGGAAATTTCAACTAAATCTGCTTTTTTTGTTGCTTAACTTTAGGTTGGCATTAACTTTTTTGCCTCTGACACGGGACGTTTTTGGGCAGAGAGATGACTTTTAGACCATATGGTTTACAGCAGGCCTGTGGAGTCAATAGGTATTGACCCTGGGCAATTAAAGTGCAGTCAATTCAATGTGTAACCAGCTCTGTGGAAAGCAAGCAAGCAGACACTCTGAGAAGGTGTGAATGAATCGCAGAGGTTCTGCATCATTGATCTGTTTGGTTGGGGGCGACTGTATTTAAAACCCAAAGGAGCCACAGCAGCGCAGATTATGTTTCTCTGTAGTGGTGGACAGCAGGACGCTGTCGTTCTTACAGCATCTTCTCAAATGATGCGTCCAATAGAATTTATGAATGACATTTGCAGTTGCAAATGTAGAATACAATGTAAATGAACAGAAGGGGTCGCTGAGGTTACCAGCTGAGAAAACTTGTGAGTTTTTGAAGCAATTAGGTTTTAAACTGCAATGCAAGCATAAGAAGGAGAACATCATACACTTGATGATGCTAATGTCAGGAGTCTATGCTTGGGTTGCAACCGCTCCTTCATGTTCCTTGTCATGTTCCTGTGGAGGGTCGCCGGGGCCGCTCCTCTTCATGAGTCTGTCCCTGAGGATGGTCGTCGTTCATTCCCCTTGACCATGTTTCAAGTTCTGCAGAACGGTTGCTGGGGTTGCTCTCCTTTCCCCTTCATGTCTCCCTTCCCTGCGGAGAGTTGCTGGGGCTTCTCCTCATCATGTTTTTTCCTAAGGAGGGGTTTGCATGTCTCCCCTCACTTTGCTAGGCTGCAGGAGCCCAAACTGTTTTCTGAACTAGTTTTTTTTTTTTCCCTTAAGGTGCTCTCCTCTCAGGTGTTTTGGGCATCTGGAATCTACCATTTGGGGAGGGGTACTGTCATGATTCCTGTTTTCTCTGTCAGTCTCATTATGTCCACGTTAATCTTTCACAGCTGTCTTCATTTAGTTAATCAACCTCAGTGTATTTAAGTGTCTGGTATTCAGTTCTTCCTTGTTAGCTGTTCTGTCACCATTTTTGTTTCTCCATGGGTTTTCCTGCCAACTTCAGCCTTAGTCACATGTACCAGGAATTCGACCAATATGAGTGCTGTTGTATTTTGGGTTGTCTGGACACATGGAGGGTTGTAGCCAAAAGCACCTGCTTGTAACTGGTCACATAAGAGTGTCTTTCAGATCCCTTGTGGCTTGTACAGCCACCTCAAGGGACGTCATGACGTTTAATGTACTATTGTAGTGTGTGGTAAGTGTATTGTGAAGGCTATTGTAAGTTGAATTATAATGCTGTAGTGCGGCGACATAAATACCATTTCTTCCAGCAAATTTGGCAGATGTTCACCTGGCGGCTGCAGGGTGACACTTCTAATTGGACAGCGGGCGTTGCATTTTTACACGGCATGTGGCGGCCGCTGAGGTTTTAGGAAAAGGTTCAAATTTAGCGACGACCGGAGGAATTTTTGACATCTTTTGATATTTGTCAGTCAGCGCCCCGCCACATTTGAAGGTTGCGCAGAAACAGTCCAGAAGCGGGAATGTTCCCTCTAAATTTACTAGTGTCTGTGCATATGCATAAGCTTCAGGAGCGCACCGAGGGACCACTGTTATTAGTGATTAGGATCTACTTGGGTGTATTCAGGCTGAAAATTTGTTATAAATTATCAGGGTAAATGATCTCTGGTTCACTTTAAGCAAACTAAATGTGACTTCCACCTGTTCTTGTTTCCCTTGCTTTGGCTCGATAGTTTTCCTGTTGGAGGAAGCTCAAAGGCTGGCATTTTGGTTCAGGATAAAAAGCTTTAAGTTTTGACAGTACTTTAATAAAAACACAGCTAAAAACAACATTAACAGAAAGTAAGAATCAAACTGTATTCTGCATTCCTGTTTATGACAGAGGCATGAGAAAGACTCGATAACAGGAGCATCCTCTCACCTGATGGGGTAATCTGCAGCGCTTAGATTGATGAAGAAATCCCAGCTCCAGTCCCTCATTGCCAGCAGGTCAGCCATGCTGCGCAGATACATGGTCAGCAGACTGGCCCCGCCCCAGATGGTGGCCATGCGCCACGGTGTCACCCTCACATTGGGATATTTCATGGCCATGATCTGGACCTGCCTGTGCAGGTAGTTGGACCTCTGAAAATTAAGATAGTCGAATGAGGACTGAAAAGAGACTTCAAATATGCCAAAGTTATTTACTTAGGAAGAGCATCTGTGCTGCTTTCCTGTAGATCGTCCCCTCCACATGACTCACCTGGTCAACATGTATGTAATAAAAGTGGGAGGTGTGGTAGATGGCTTTGAAGAGGCGCTGAAACTGGCGAGAGGCTCGTCCGTGAATGACTAAGACAAACACGATCCTCACAGGGTTTGGCGGAAAGCTCTCTGCAGAATCCTCGTCCCACTGGATGTTCACGTTAGCTTTACCTGTGGGGACAACCAAAAATTGTGTGGGCAAAATATTTTCACAAATCTTTGGAGACAGAAAAACTTAAAAAAAAAAAAAAAAACAGTCAGCTGAGTATTTGGATATTCCAGCTTTATTATAATTTGGGAATAATTATTGAAAATATTTCTCAGACCTTACAGCTGCACTGAAGCCTCGAACCATCAACACTGATGTTAATGATTGCAGGATTGATATACAGGGAAAGCATTTTTTAGATGAATCATTCCTGGAACACCTGACCAGTCTGTCTGATCACACTAGTTTCTTCTTTGAGGTTTACTCTCTAGTCAAGTGGAAACTACTTTTTGTATCAGGTGGAAGTAGAGTTATGAAGCAGTCCTCCACCAAATCATGACCTGAGTCTATCTGTAAAGTTAGGAGGGGGAGGAGTAGGGTCATGGGGTTTTGGAAAACTTTGGCTGTCCAGAACCTCAGCACAATAAAATGAGTAATGTTATTCAAGTTTCTCCTGAATACCAGAATTTACATTGACTCGTTTCATATTAAAATATTTTAAAAAATCTGATTTTAGTACCTTTTTTTTAGAGTTTTCCTCTATAAACAAAGTAATTTTTCAGAGTAATTGTAAGCTAGGGGTGGTCGATACTGAGAATTTGGGTAAGAATCCAATAACAAGTAATTACAGGGGTAGTATGGCGTTATCGATGTTGATAGTGATACTTACTTCTTACCGAATTTAGTGCAAAAATGTTAAATGGAAAAATGCAGCAAAAATTTAAGTAGGAAAAAACCACAAAGATACATTTTAAAAAAAGGTAATAATGTATCAAAGTTAACAGTGAAAAAAGTAAATAAAAGCATCACTGTAGGAACAACACGACAAAATATTTGGCTTTTGAATGAATTTGTTCTCTGATGAAGCAGGTAGGGAGGGGCTGACACAGACGCATAAGGTTGCCAGATTAGACAGTTTCGTGCACAAATTGGGCAGATATTTACTCAATTTTAGCTGTTTTTTGCCAAATCTGGCAACACAGCAGACAGAAAGATGCTACGCTTGCATGAACTCCATAAGTAAATTCAAGCTCTTTACTGTATGTATTGAAGAAAAGCTGCAACTAAGTATTGATAGTATCGATCTTATCATGCTAGTACCAATACTTCATCTCGATATCGATACTATTGATACTCAGATTGACATGCCGACCCCTAAAGTGAGCAGTTTTTTTTATAACATTTAGATTACTATTCTGTTTGTCTCTTTAAATGCTGCATTTAAAATAAGCAGGAAGAAAATCAGAAGAAATTTAGATTTAAGCTTTTGAGAGCCATAAGAGTCTTCAATCACAGATGAGACTGTAATTCTTTCAAATGCCTTCAAACGGCATGACAGGTGTGAAATCCTTGTCATGTGCTACCCATCATAGAAAGCTGATGCTAAGACTTACACGGTTTACTTTATATTTTACTGAAATATCTTAAACTGACACATGAAAATTATACTACCAAAAAAATAATATACATCTGAATATTAGAAGTCATTAGAATTGTGAAAGTGACAAAATACTATGAAAATAGTTTATCTAATAGTATACTTATATAGTATCTTTCTACTTTATGCCTTTAGACCTCTTGTGCAGTGACCTGCAGCATGCTCGAAGAAAAATCGACATGAACATTTTTGCTTAGCAGACTCACTAAGTGGTCTGTGACTTCGAAGTAAGTACAGGTCATCTCAGCCCCGTCCAGTTTTGCCCATTTTTTGGGATGAATTGACATGTGTGGGCAATGGGGGAACCAAACCTGCAACATTCTGATTAAAGGTTGACCAACTTATCCAAAAAAACACCAACAAGTTTTTAAAATTAAATATAATGATTAATTTTCAATAAAAACTGGAGTTACAGATTAGAGGTGAGCACAGGTAAACTTTTTTCCGTCTGCACCAAGTTTCAAAGATGAATGAAGAGGAGGAGCAAAAGCCTTCCACTGTTCTCCCATAATGGAAATAAAGATTTGATTCACACCTTCATTTATTGTTTGACTGCAGTGGAAGAATTTCAACAGTTTTATCCACACAACCGGACTGTGACTGTTCTCCTCCCCCAGGCGGGAGTCATAAAAGTGATGCTGATGGGGCCCTGAGGCGTGGAGGAGGGATGACAAAGCACCATCGTTCCTCTGACCAAAATTCCCATCAGGCTTTTGGATTTTTCCAGAAAAGAAAAACAATGAACGCGCACACGCCTTGGCTGCTTTTAAACAAAACAATTCCAGCAATCCCTGAGGTTCCATAAGAGTCATTGTGTGGTTCTGACCATTCTTAACCACCAACATCAAAAAACTCTAAGAAAACAGACACTTTCTGTAGAGGATCTGCAGGGCTGGTCTGACTGTATCTCTGGGGGGTTCTGTGGATGTAATGTATCAGTAGTGAAGTCTTTGACTAACTCTTTCACCAGTCATACCAGCACACCTTGATCCAGGTTTGCAATCCCTCCCTCTCGAAGAACAGAGAGGCACCCTGAGCACTTTAGCTCTTTGATCCGCAATGATGAAATGAGCTATCAGCTTAGCCCTCACAACTGCCTCCCTTCCAAAATAACTGGAGCTTCACGAGCACTTTGAAAAATCTGCTGCATGACTTTTTCTACAGCTGAGATGCTTTTAGCAACAAGTAACATGAAACAGGATGTGGACAAAGTTCTGCTCGTACCTCATTTGTTTTGGATAAAAAAGTCAGCTCGACGACTAAATTTACATCTGTTTTCATGCTAAGTGTTTGCACCACTAATGAGACGTGTTCCCAAAATGAGCCCCATTGAGATCAGTATCTCCAGAGGCTGTTAAAGGAGGAACCATAACAACTATAGCGAGGACCAACCCTGTGGTCACATCATCCGATGCTTGTTTTATGTTGATTTAAAGCCAGTTTTTTTTTTTTTTTTTTTTTTTTTCAGTTCATCATTATGGGCAAACATGAGATCATTATCCAAACACTTCAGTTGCTTGATAAAAAAATACCCAAATCGATCGTAAAACAGCTGATGGTCAAACAGCCACACCTCTATTCTTCCATTATGATTAAAAGGAATGACCTTCAACAAAATGGAGCTGTGGAACAGTTATCCTAGATACCACAGTAAATCTGACCATTTTCTAAAGGGGATGGAGCCAAGTTGTAAGTTTTAGGGAGGTAACCATAAATTGATCAATGAATCAATTTCTTTTCTTAAAATCCATCCAGATCAATCTGAGGCAAAAGAATCGAATTGACCTATACCATTAAAATTGATTTTATAATTAAATTAATCGATAACCAATATTGGATAAATATCTTTTGGATTAAGGTATGGTCAGTTTATGCTATTATAATGTGGGGCTGGGCAAAAAAGCGATAACGATATATATTCCAATACATCTTTTCTCAATAAGTCTAATGTGATAGACATTTTTTTTTTTGAAGGGTCCAACACACGGTCACTTCCGCCTAATCTTCTCTGTGTAATGTTTGGTTTCCTCTGATGAAGCGGCAGAAAATTTGCCCATTTTTAACAGGATCCAGTCAGAACTGGAAGACAAACCCTCTGGACTCATAGCAGCAACAGAAAGTTCAACAAAAAGTGTTCATTTAGTGACTGCTATATAGTATAACTAGATGCTAATGCTAACCTGCTGTTCCAAGTGTCGCTTTGATGTGTGCACTGACTGTTTTAAAGTTGGAGAATATTATCATTGACCGAACTTTAACACATGATAAATACAACAAATTGAATTAATAGGACAGTCACAAAAAACTTGATTTAAATATAATGATAGAATTGAATTAACTGTGTATTAGCAGTAGGTGTAACATGTAAAACTGCAACCTGCACCCCTACCTAATAGGGTTTATTTTTCTGTTTACAGAATTACAAGACACCTAGTGGTTATCCAGTGAACTGCCTTGGGTTCAGACACATCAGCCTCAAGATAGAAGGGAAAGAGCGGCGTCTCGGTAAGGACGCAAAGAACAGTGGCGTCGGTAAATAAAGCCTTCGGCTCCCTGGTCCTGTCATTACTCTGGTTTTAGGGGCCCTCGTGTGCTCTCTATCTGAGAAAGAAATCCTGGTCCATCCCTTAACTCGTCAGTATTTAGGTGGAAGCTCAGGTGTCACAGTTCATCCAAACACAGAAGCTCAAATGACCCACATCCTCCCATTAGACAGGCCGCACCTCCTCCTATTTACTAAAACTGCTAGTAGTCGGTTCTGAGTGTGTGCGTGATGTGTGTGTGAGTGACAGCTCTGAGGGGAATTTGCTGTAGGCTGTATTAGATTGAACAGTAATTGGTGGCCAGCTAAGAAGGTTCACTGGTTTGCTCTGCACACTGATAATTGGCCAGACACTTCACAAAGCACTTTGAGAGCGTGCGCCATGCTAGCTAGCTGAACTAATGAGCACTTCTTTGTGAGTGTGTGTGTGGAAGAGAGTTGAACTTTTTGGTCCAATTTTTCATTTAACCCCCCCCCCGTTTTGTGGTGTTTTTTGAGCGGAGTGCACCTGAAGAAAGAGAAGAAGCAGCTTCCTCTCAAAATTCATCACTCTTCATCATCCTCTACCCTCACCATCAATCTTACAAACTGCTCTCTCCTCATCCATCCTCACCCTGCTTCACTCCTCCATCATCTGCTATAACTTCCAGCTTTTAAGGACTTGCCGTCTGATCTGCTGCTGTAAGTGATTAGCGCTGAGCTAACTCCCAAAGGCCTCGTGTAAAACTGCATTAGAAAAGGTCTCAGAGATGGAGACGCCTTCTTGAAAACATCCAAAAATACAGTAATGAATTTCATTTGGATAATTTTTCAAAGGTACACATGTTTGCATGCAGAGCAATCACAGTCCTGACAAGATTCATTTTCTCTTTAATTATATTTTGCGTGAAGCATTCACAAATTGTGTTTTACATTCAGTAGCACTGATCTTTTGATTTTGAACTGCATGGCCTCCTCCTCATCATCAGTACACAGCAAGTACACCGTCACCTCTGCAGCTATAAACTTTACATTGAGCATCAGGCCAAACCGGATTTTGACAAATCCTGATTTCATCTGGTCGGAAAATTAAATTTGCGGGAACCATTTGGACTTGAAATGAGATTCAGACCGGATGATCTGGACATGTTTCCTTGACAACGCTCACAGCATGACACAGCTCACCAATGCCAGTTGCCCAATAGGGTACACTTACTTATTAGTGCTGGGTATTGATAATAATTTCCAAAATCAATTTTATTCAATTCACCGCAGCCTGGATTGATTCAATTATGATTATTTTTCAATTCCTTCGATCCATTTAATTAAATTCGACTCAATTTCATTTTGAATTTACACGGTTTACACATGTTTTTAGAAATACATTAATAAACAACCAAGTTTTTATTTATTTGTATTAATCTTATACAGTTCACATACTGTAAAATGTATTAGTGAAATGATGAATAGCATGCAATGTTACATGGCTTCTCAAAAGGAGGGGTTCTAACAAAAATGTTACGATCATTATCATTGTAAACATCGTTCTGCCTCTCCTGGAGGGAGTTTCAGTTTGGCCACCAGGTGGCGATTGCACTGTAGTATTACACCTTATTCCAGTAGAAGAAGAAAGTATGAGCAAAAATTTAGACCACAAATTGTTACTTTTAAAAATGTTTCCTTAAACGAGTTTGGAAAGTTAATGCCTGTGAGTTTATAAAGATTTTCATTTAGTCAACAATCTATATTTAGGTCAACCGAGCATTAGCATTAGCCGTCCTACGGGAAATCCTATTAAATGTTGGCATCAAGCTAGCAGACTAGCTAGCATTACGTACTTGATTGATCTCTATATTTTATGGATGAATTATTGATCAACCTTAGCTTCGATTCAAATTGATTAATCGATTTTAGCGACCCACTCCTGCTACTTATACAGCGCTTTTCCATCTGGCTTTGTTGTTTTTTTTTTTTTTGCTTAAAATTAACCATTTCCCTTACAGGTAAAGTCACTTTACAATTACAGTCCCATCGCCTATTTACGCTCACATTCGAACACTGATGACGACAGATACAAAGCACTACCAAGACCACCAATGATGGTTCAGTGCCATGGCCAAGGACACTTCATACAGAGCAGGAACTCCACCTGTGATCTTCTAATCAGAGATTAGAAGATCCGTCTGCACCACAGTCTTGGATTTCTTTTATAGTTAAACCTGCATTTCCTTTCATTTTACTTTTTTTTATGCATCAAGCATGTAGAAACAAATAAAATCTAGCTAGCAGATGCTGTACATTAGATGGCATACCTTAATTTACATTTAACAACTGATCCATAAAATCCAATTAAATTCCCCTATAGCATATGAAAATGAAAATATTTTATGTCCTGTCTATGCTAAATTCATATGAAGTCATGAAAATCCAAATTTACATAAAAACATCCAACCTGAAACGGTTTTATTTTTCTTTAAATGAATAAAAACAGTAATGTGTCTGTGGATTGTGGATCTATCCATCTTTCTTTTTTTTGTTTGACATTATCAGAGTCTCACCTTTTTATGGGGAAGTTGTGCCCCATTTTTATCTCATAAAACAAGACTACTGGCAAAAATCCATTCAGCTCTCTTTGTCTCTGCAGCCGTTTTGTCGATTTTGCTCTTTTTCATGCCAAAAACATCATGGTAAAGGCTAAAGTCATTAGGAGCTCTGGGCCTCCATGAAGCCACTAAGCTCCAACATAAAAGCTGTACTCTACAATCTGCTCACAGAGGCCTGAAGAAGCAGTTTCTAATTTTTATTGGTTGTTGTGGATTTGCTTTGAACCTTCTTGGCTGTCTGGCTTTACGTCAGATCTTTGCTGCATAACTGAAGGTTTTCAGTCATAAACAGACTGTAAAACAAGCTGTAGTACTCAGAACTTCCACTGTTACATATGGGTTCAGGTGTTTGTGCTTATTTACCTTTATCACATGAAAGTCAGAATTTTTTTAACTATTTTTCTTTTGACACATTCTTCCTCCACTGTAGGCAAAGTGGATTTTTCTAGGTTATTGATAGGTAACTCCAGGTCTCAGTACTGTTTGTTTTCCAACATACTCTGCTCTGGCTTGTTCTAATTGGCTGGACACCTGAACCAGGTAAGGCTAAGATATCTGTTAATATATCTGGAAAAACCTCGAGGCCTGGAGTTCCTTTCCCTGTTCTAGAACTTTCCAAATCAAAATGTTGTTTGTTTAAAAGTTGATCCGCTATCTAACTGTGACTTGCAGTTTGCAAGTTCAGAAGGTTTCAACTGGTCTGAGTTTCCTGATGTGATCGATTGCGGATCGATTTTGTGTACCAGCAGTGAAAAGCTTCAGCAGGAAGATGAACGTCACGTCTTTAGAGATGAATTTAGATTCGGCCATTATCTTTTCTTGGATTGACATGCAGCAGCAGCCAGCTTCCTCCTTGGCTTTAACATCTGAGGAGTCCTTCACCCAGAGATCATGTATGTTGGAGTCAGTATGCTCAGAAAAAGCTGTTATCCTTGAGAAGACCAGACAAGTACCTGATGAGGAAGATGCTGGTATTTTTATGGTTTCCTGTAAGAAAACCCTTTGAAAAATAGGGAGGACATGATTTTTACAAGAGTGTGTGGCAATTTACGATTCAATTCACATCATAAGTTGTGATTGTGATCTGATTTATAGTCGAATAATTCTTTTTGAACGATCCAATTCACTGATCTACAATCAATCCAGAACACCTTTATCCAAAACCTTCACCAGTGACTCAGAGATAAATCCCTGGTACTGAACAGTGCAGGTGAAGTTTTCCAGATTCTTTGTATTTCTTCAAGATAATCAAGAGTAAATGTGTACAAAAAAATAAGTAAACAAGAAAAAATGTCAAATCTGTTCACATTTTAGTTTGATGAAGTTCAGCCCACTGTTGTTTTTCCACATCAAAATAATCCAAAGTGAACATGATTAGAATATTCTACCTCATGGTAGAGCTGGACGATATGACGATATATATCATGTGGGCGATTGAAAGTGTTTATCGTGCTGTTTCTCTTCTATCGTTTTCATTTGTTTATGTTTGCTGCTGAAATTTTGTGCAAAAACATGTTTTCACACTAGAAACTTGTAACTATTGTGCACTTTTTTGTGACACTTTTGTCCATTTTTTTCAGAGAAATAACCAAAAATGTACTTTATTCTGGTATATCGAGATATAAATTGTTATTGCGATATCAAATAATTTATATTGTGATGTACTATGTTTTCCATTTCGCCCAGCACTACTGGATGGTCACGTCTTTGCAAAATTCAAAGTGTTTCCACACAACGGACCGTCATGATAGTTGATCAGTTTTTGTGTTTTCTGCTGGTTATTTTACCTATTGAACCTACTATACTTCATTCCAAAATGGTATTTTCCATTATTGATTATATCTCATTTGGAAGCATTTTTATATGGGGATATTTCAATTTGATTCGATTAACAACTTGCCTCAGACAGATCAATCTGGTTGGATTGTAGGAATTTAAAATAATGAATCGATACACCCCTACTTTTTACAAGAGCAACCTTTGAGGATTGGTTGAGTACACAAATTCAATTGGATCAGTGCCAAATACTTAAAGTAAACAGCAATTTGCCAGCATTTTGAGCTCAGTGCTCTGGCCAAACAAACATCTCTCTTCGAGCTTGAACCTACAAAGATATCCTTCACTTCTGACAGGAACCTGATGAGGATTTGATGCACGATGAAGGCTGGGCTGTCATTTATTCACAAACTTTGTCAACATGGAACCCCTGAGGTTAACTCTGGATTCTCATGGTTGAATCACATCATTAAAAAAAAGTCATATGGATCCGAGACGGAGAACAAATTCCTCCTTATTTCATTGACTTACACCAAACGAACACAATTTCTAATCTATATGAAGCGTCAAGGACAAAATATCGATCAAATCAAATTGGACAATTTTCAGCCAACAAGGTTAGGAGTTAAATTGGGAAGGGGAACCATGGAGGGAGATAAGAGGCTGGCAGACAGAGGAAGAGAAAGAGAAGTGATTTAATTTAGTTGTCATGTTGCTGCAGCAAGACACCAAAGGAAAAGCCCTGCTCGGTCTGTTTTCTTTGGTGGATCCGACTGTCAGTGCGAGGGGAATGTTAGTTATTGCAAGAGCAGAGACACAGGTGAACAAGGCTGCTGCTGCTGCTGCTGCTGCTGGTGGGAAGAGGAACACACAAAAGCTGTAACATTTGCAAAAAAATAAAAAATAAAAGAAGCAGAGCTAGGAAGGCAATCATCAGAAAGCCAAAGATGTATAATTTCTCCTCCTCTCCTGCTGTCCGTGCTAGATTTAGCCCAGCACGTGCACGCGCCTGCCTGCACGCGAGTGTGACGCGCACTTAATCACGGCGGCTGATGGAGGCTGCTCACTGACGGCTGCAGCTAAGACAGATTTTGTTTACAGCATCCTCAAGCAGCCTGCAGGTGCCCATAAATTCACGGAGAGACAAAGAAGTGTTTGAGTACCTGGAAACGAAGGGAGAACCTGTGTTTGGCAGCCAGCTCCACAAAATAAAAAGACATTTTGAGAGGATGGAAGCAGCATTCCAATTACCTCACTTACACACACACACACACACGCGCACACATACACGTCAGGATAAAAAAAAAAAAAAAAAAAGAAAAAGCAATTTCAGAATCAGGAAATTGTGTGGGATCTACCAAACCCTGACAGTCGTATTGCTGTTTGTACTTTGCTCAGCTGGTATTGTTACCTTGCACAGCAAAGGGTTGGAGGACAAACAGTAAAATGTCAGAACATGAAGAAAAGAAGACTCTGAATGGAGAGGATGACTGCTGGTGCTGCTATCGGAGTTTGACTGGATTCTTTTTTCTGTTTTCATAGTCAAGTAAGAAAAAACAGCTATAAGCCTTCTAATGATCCAGTTCAACCAAAGCCTTCTTTCAGCAACACCCCCCCGTCCCCCGATTCATAAAATGCTCATAGGGACTTTAGCCTTTAGTCACTCAGCGATGTTAGCGCATGTCTTCTGTTTTCAGGGACCACCACCAGTTCTTTGTAGGTTCCCCCGCCTCCTGCTGTCTTTCAAAGACTTGTTGTTTGGGTGTTAAACTGCATCTGATCCACCCTCTGAAAATTTCAATCATCAGGTATTGTGCAGCCCGTCTGAAGGTGCTTACACACCCAATGAATCGACTCGCCGTGTCTGGAACACACGTGGTATTGCGCGGCTATGCAGGTTTTTAAGTCCGGGCGCGGGCTCTACGATTCTTCAACCCGGCTGAACATTTTCACATTGAATCCCAGCAATACAGAACTGTGACCAATCAGGGACGTGTGGGTGGCGTCCGCTTCAAAACACAGAATTACCCACCATTGTAAACCTGATCACGATGGAGACATTAAAGGGGTTATTCCATGAAAAATCTACTTTTTGAGCTTTTACTTGTAATTTCCTCACCGTAAAGATCCATTCATCCACACGTGATCCATTCACGTATTTCTGAGTAATCCTCTAAAAACCTGCGCTCTCAACAACAGCCCCTCCCATACCCACGAAAACGAGCGGGTCTTGACAGATTGAGACCGCCCCTTTCAGGAAAAGTCTCCTCTGCCAGCACCGCCCCCAGTCTAACACTAAAACCAGTCTGTTTTCTCCACTGAGCTAGTGGTGATCAGCAAAAAACATTCATTTTAGATGCAGAATATTGTATATCTTCCAGTTGTGTCCTGTCTTCAACAAATTCCAGCTCAAACAGTTGTTTGTTACTTTAGACACTGAGTTCCTACAGTCGTGGAGATGCCGAGTTTATTTGTGTTGTGAACCAGTGTACCGATAGCCAGGGCTACTAAAGGAATCCATCTTTGAACAAATTTAGATGTTTATTTTTGTGGGAGAAACAAAGATAATGGATGATGTCATGAAATGAGCGGCAGCCACACACAGCGCCAGGTGGAGCCTCAGGAATCCAGTCGTTTTACTTCCGGGTAGGAAAAAACCCACAAAAATAACAAATATTTCATAAATAATTTGTTTTTTTGTGTTTCAAAGATGATATATTATATTATATATGGATATAATTTACTCTGAAAGGCTTAGGAAAAGCATTGTATGGCTCCTTTAATAATTGTGGTTTGTGTCCGATCAGATTAATTTGACACCAAGATGGACATTTTTAAGGAACAGATCTGTGAAAACGGAGCAACATTTGCGGGATTTGCACCGCTTTGACTTTATGCACTGAGCCTCTGCCTCTGGAGTGGGCAAACTACGGCCCAAGGGCCATCACATAAGGGTTACTTAATTAGCATTTATTTAAACTAAATTAATTAAGATTATACAGTTATTTCTGAGATGCATCTTGGAGATAAACCAGGTTTCTACATATACTGACTTGAAGAAGTCTTGCTTGCTCTATGCTTTTTCAAGGATACACAGATTTAAAATACTAAGCAAAACTTTGGTAAAAAAAAGTCTGATCCTGTATCAGTTTAAAGCACATATGATCTTATGCTGTCCAGAGCTGCACTGGGATGAACCATTCGGGCACTATGCGTCTTTTATTTTGAAAGGAAATGACCCAAGCTTCTGTCAATCGTAAAAACTAATTTCACATGTTGAGAAAATGCTGGTTACTTTTTATATACTGTTTTTATTCATACCACAAAAGAAGTATAACTACTATTTATCATTAAAAAATACATATCAAAACAAAGACTTTACAGCTCCTATTGAGTTTTGATCAGTAGAAAACAAACTCAAATGATTCTTTTATTGTTAAAGGTTGCAGTCCCCATGGTTAAGGTGCACAAAAGTTATTCTGCATTCATGTTGTGTTGTCATTTTCCTGACGTTCATGTGTTTTCCAAGTCATTTTTCCGATCATTAAAACCCAACATGCATGTAGCATTTCTCTAAGTTTGCATTTGTCCCTGAGGGACATCAACCCTTTGGTGCAATTGCCATTAAAATTAGAACAAAAAACAAATTTTTTTAAATTAAAAATAAAATGTTCTATTTGATATCAAAATTAAATCATGTTTTCGTCCAGGTCCCTCGTTATTTCTTTTATATGGTGAATTATCAAAAAGACTTCATGGATCTGTGTTTAGTCTGGTCCATCTGTCAAATTTTAGAACCCCATTATGTCAAAAAGTTTGACATTAACCCCTGCTCTGTGTATTGTAGGTGGCAGACAAGTGGTGGTAAACAGTAAAAACACAGAAGAAGACGAATCTCCTCCCTGCCGTGACCTACAGTGTGCGGCGCTGGTCAGGTGTTTACAACACTGCATCATGAAACGGCGTTCTTGAATGCACCACACGTGGCCGGTGTGTGTGCACCATTACACTTCATCGCATGCAGGCCACAACAACTCCGTCATCTACTCAAATTCAGTTTCTTTGCAGAGCTTTTGTTGCTCAAGTGCACTTTTTAACCACATATTTTCACACTATATTTTACCCACAGTGTCAGATTTGTACTTTAAATCCTATTTTCTGCTTTTGTTCATCAGTGTCTTCTCTTTACAATGTTTAGCACGAGCCTTTAAATATTCTTTTGTGGTTTTATTTACTTTATTGTTTCAAGGTTTCTTGTGTTTAGCACTTAGGGTGATTTAGAATTATAGAAAAAGGTGCTCACTATAATAAATGTAGACCACATCTGTTTTTTAAAGTCAGACTTGAAAAGTTTTAGGGTCAAAAATGTCCTTTTTTTGATGACATTTCCAAACATTTTCTCAGTACTCATTGGAGTATGAAGGTGTGCTTACCTTCCAGAGGGCAGTACCGAGTGACTTTCTCTGGCATTAGGCGTCCCTCCCTGTGCCTGCAGTACACCTCAGCAATCTGCTGCCGGCAGTGCTTGCTCTTAGCTCTTGACAGAGCAGAAATGGCTTCCTTTCCACTGATCTCGCACTTGGGGGGCTGGTCGTACGTCACCTCCGCCGTGGCTGCGGTGGCCTGCTTCCTGTGGGGGTGCTGATGCCTGTGCTGTGGCTGGACGTGCTGGGCCTGGGAGGCGCGGTAGTGTTTCTGTGGTTCCACCACGACACCGGGAGGTAAGACGGTGTTGTTCCCGGCTGCCAGGGACTGGTGGCCCACAGGCAGAACCTCGTTTGAGCTGCGTCCCAGGCTGGGGGAGCTGTCTCTCCAGGCCTGCTGCTGTGCGTGGGCCTTTTCCTGCAGATGCTCCCGCTGCTTGCTGCTGGGGGCTTGTCGGTGAGGCTGTGAGCGTGCGCCGAAGTTGCTGTTGTCTATATTCTCAAAGTCTTTGGGCACAGAGTTCTCGTTGTTGCTGTCGATTCGACTTTTCTCCTTCGGGCGGTGGGAGTAATACCCGTCCTGCAACGGAGAGACAAGGGGAAGCATTGAGTAAACAGTGGGAGCAAACAAGAAAAACAAGATCAAAATTGAGTGAGCATGGTGCATATCAAGTGTCGGATTAACAGTCATTGTGGCACGTATGAGTGGGCAGCGCTGCGCGGCGGCGCTGAACCGTGAGGCATGAAATAAAGCGCCAAGGTGGTGAGCACGAGGGCAGCAAGGTGTAGCCTATAGCTGGAAGAGGCCTGGGCGGTTCTGCTGCTTCCTGACAACTTCAGATTAGCCCTGTCTTCAATTTAACTCTGCTTCAAATGGTCCCAGAGCTCTGGAAACAAACAGCCAAGATGGTGAGCATCTCCGCACGTGTGCCTCTTATTTCTTTCAGCCGAGACGCACGTCGCTGTGAAGAATCTGCCCTTCGGTGGCCAACTCCCCTTCTGCAAGGAAGAGATAGTGTCTGTGAGTGTGTGTGTGTTTAATACACACTCTCCCCCCCCTTCCTAGCAGGATAAGCTGAAAGCAAAAAGGTGGGCCAGAAGTGTATGCTGAGCGCACAAAGCTTCCAGCAAAGGTTGGATTGCTGCAGTGAAATGCTCTGCTGCATCAAGCAGGACTTTCAGAGGCGCTTTACTGTCAAATCACTATCATATATATTTGATTGACAAGACAAAAAAGTGGAAAAACTCAATTCTTGAATTTTAGATTGTAGTTCCACAGATGGCCACTAGAGGCTGGGGGAATTCATATATTTACTTGATATTCAAATCTGCTGCTTTGATTTGATCACAACTCAGATCCATTTTTAATGTGTTATTTTTTTATTTTTTATTTTTACAGGTGGACTCAACAAAAACCCCACTTTAATTTATTCAACTAAATCGCTAAAAAAAGAAACACCACTGGGGAAAAGACACAGGTGAGAGCGCTGTGTGGGTTGGAGGGCATGACGAGCAAAACAGGAAACGGCAGAGCTCAAGGCATCAAAGAAACCAGCAGAGATGCTGCTGGAGTCTGCAGTTCATATGGAAATGTCGCTCCAGCCCTCCAGCCCAGACCTGTTATCAGCTCATCACCCCCCCCCACTCTGTAAACACCTTGTACCAACACAATTACAGAGGTGCATGAATGACATGCCTTCACATTTAAAAAGACACCAGGGGGATGATATCATACCAGTGAGACACAGACCTGGCCAGGGAAGAGAAACAAGACAACAGCACTCATGTTGGAGCTTCTTCGTTCCCTGAACCAGATTAAGTCAAACGTCCTAACGTGTCCTTGAAGTATAAAGTCCTCAGAGACACCACCTCCATCACAACATACCTCCTAAAAAAGCTGCTGCAATGGCTTTTGAGAAAAACCTATATACAAATAACTTCATATAATCTCATAATTAAACTGTCCTGTTTGTTTTTTTCATGCTGTCTGTTCACACTGCTCAGCTTTAGTAAACAAATTGATCAAAAAAAAAAAAAGTTCATTAGTTTAAATTAGAAACTGCAGAGGCTCTTCACTATTAAATCCATGCGGTTATCACAGGTCAGCACCTGTTACATCCCCGCCATCGGACCTTTAAGACATTCATTTGTTTCAGCTGATAGAACAGAGTGTTGTCCGCTCGGGCTGAAAGACCTCGTCTTTGCAAAGGAGAAACCTGTGGAGCTGCTGGTCAGATTTCTCAACAACTCATCGAGTGGACCACATGTGTCAAAGTCAAGCCCTGGGGCCAGATCCGGCCCTCTGGGGAATTAGATCTGGCCCTTCAGATTGTTTATTTTATTACTATAAATGGTTGTCTTGCACTTATTTATAACTTGTAAAATTTAAACAAAATACATTTTTATGGAGATTAAAATATAGAAAGTTATTTAATGTTTAATTTAATTTATTCTGGAATAATATTCCTGCCTGTTTTTATTTATAGTAAAGCTTTAAAGTTTTAAAAGTTTAGTTTTAGAGTGTTCAATAAATGTTTGTCCTGTTTGGTCTGTGACCTAAGATGTGTTTTGGATTCTGACCTCCTGTGGTGACTGGAGACAACAAGGTGATTCTAAAAGTCAGGCAATATTTTCATCCATTCAAAAGTGTTCCCAGTGGTCTTTTGATTATTATCATGCCATATTTTGCCAAAATTTGCCAATATCTGTAATGTTTCCAGGACAAAATCCCATAACAGGAGTTCATCTGAAATCTGTCTTTGAGTTGGTGTGGAATAAACTAGTTTTTTTCATCTGCTTCTGATTCACAATGATTTAAATAAAACAATGTTAAGCTTCTTTTTTTTCATTTATGTTCTCCAGCATCAGAAAAATGCCATAAGAACATATTAAAAACACCCAAAACATGGTGTTCATTGGAGTTCATTTATTCTAGAAATATAAAAAACCAAAGTTTTTCAATTACACGTTTTCCAAATTAATTTAAATAAATTTGAAATGAATTATGCGAATAAACACAAACTAACTACGGCATTTAAAAAAGATGGATGTGACCAATACTTTGATTTATGGGATATTTATTCAAATTTCTGTCACGGCCCCCACGCTCTACATCATCTATCAAAGGAGACGTTGGCGTCTAATTCAGACCATGGAGCAGTAAGCTACGTGAATGAACCGATTTATGGAATCTATGGTTGGTGGTTTTACAGAAGAGCCTTGGATCCAACAATTTCACATGACACACTCAACTTTTGATGAGTTGTGTGATGCTGTGTGACACGTGCACACACCGGACACATGCTTCTTGGTCACATGACTCCCTTAATTTGAAGAAAGGGTTTCCATTGCAGTTTTGACAAATAAGTCAATTTCAATAAGCCTCGGAAACCACGAGGAACATTTTTTTCCTATGTATGTGAGTTTTTTTTTTTTATATTTGACGTGTTTCCATTGGGCGAATTCCTTATCACAAATTGATAGTTTATAGTGGATGGAAATGCAGCCACTCTCTCTACTGTTTCATAACAGATGTTCCAGCGTTTTGTCTCTTTCTGTTTTAGATCCACTGGCTTGTTAGTCTTGAGTTTGGCTTTGATGCAGGATTTTTCCTGTTAGAAGCTTTTTTTTCTCTTCAGTCACACAGTTTTATGCTTTTGAATTCTCATCAAAGGTCAATACAAAATACAGCATGGACATGTTTGATTTTTATTGGAATAATTTTGACTAAATTGAATCATAAGCTTCTTAAACCAATTAATGAACAGGATTAATACATTCAAAATTAACTTTTTCTCCAGGTATTCTTTGTGCTGCAGGTTGGGAGAACCTGAATTGGTGCTGTAGAAGTTGTGAATAGAATCAAAAC
The DNA here is from genome assembly GCA_003999625.1 of Oryzias javanicus. NCBI lineage: Eukaryota > Metazoa > Chordata > Actinopteri > Beloniformes > Adrianichthyidae > Oryzias > Oryzias javanicus. The sequence continues at coordinate 6,907,982 of CM012437.1, forward strand.
CTCCACAGGAATTTTTTTGTGTAACAGTCCTGGTTGTCGTTTTCAATGTGATTCCAAAAGAAAAATGTCTCACATCTGGACATTTTTTCACCTGGCATTTTCCTTACCTGCCATCATAAGATGGAAACTAATAATAAAATAAATGTGTGTCCACCACTCTGTGTTATAAATGCAATTTATATAATGATTTGTATAATCAAAATCAGTGTATTTTGCTAATTTCCAAATCAATTGAATCGTTGGCAAATTGAGATTTAATTGATGAGACAAAAACCAGATGTTCTGTTAAAACTTTAACTACATGAGTAGTTTCTCCTTCTGTTATGTTTTAACTCTTGTGTCAGATTCTATTTTTTACATCCACTGAACTAAAGTTATGTTGAAGTAACATATTCTTACTACAGAACATTTTTTCTCTGATCTACCCTCCTCTGACTTTTGGGCGATCTTTGCTCACATCAGAGGGACGTCCTTAATATTAAAGTGAAGGATCATCTCCGATCATCTGTTCTCACTTCAAATCTCTCGCTCCTCCTTCCTGTCTCCTCTCATCATCTCTGGCCTGCCAGTGCTTCTCCTCCCTGCTTTCCTCTCTTGTTTGTAAATGTTCAGGAGCTGCTAATCCCATGAGTAACAGCTGCCGAGACCAGTGATCACCCAAAAAAGAAATCCCTGTTTGCAGAGTTTCAAAGGGAATGCTTAAGGAGACTAATCCGCGCTCTGCAAGTCACTGAATGTTTCCAGAGGTAAAACGAGTCCGTGGGCAGGCGTCCTGATTGTTTGTGGAGTTTCTTCTCAAAACGCACGCAGAGGGTTTTGGTCAGGAAGGAAAGGGAGCAAAGCAGTAGAAGAAGTGTGTGTTTTCCCCAGAGACCCTCCTGCTGTGACACCAATGAGAAGATGAAAGGAGAAAAGGAGAAATGCTCATAAAAAGCAGCAGTGTACCTCCACCATCACCTGACGAGCCCCACGCTGGGAACACGTGAAGCTCAAACGCGGATGTTTCCCATCTTCTGTTAGAGGAAATACAAACGATTTCCTCTCGTTCAGTGTGAGCGCTCATCTCACAGCAGACTACCACTCCCACCCCATCCAGAAAACTCCCCTGCAGCCTCAACGCTGGGATATCAGCGGACTCATTCCAGCAAACGTGGGGATACTTAAACACCTAATAAACAAAATGCCACTACAGGGGAAAAGAACTGCTGCAAAAAGGAAAATGCTTTATTTTATGTAATATGAAAAAAAAAACCCAACTGGTAGCGTTTGGTGACAAGGAGGATGAATGAAAAAACGGCGGTGGCAATCTGTAATATCCTCCTCCTGAGGCCGTTTAGGAAACAGCATTTGATTGTAACAACGTTCATGTACTCTAGAGGGCGCTGTGACTTATAGAAGTCCATAATCTGACTAAAAGTTCAATATTTTGCAGCAAAAGTGATTTTGTCCTCCAAACAACACTGATTTAGGGATGAGAGCTGACATTTTTGTATATGTCCGAGTGATTTACGACGTTAAAATGTCTTCAGTCTAGAAACATTTCTGTTCGATTCACAACAGCCTGGATTGATTCGATTCAAATTTTTTTTTATTCTTTCCATCATCTCAATTCAATTTGACTCAATTCAATTTTGAGTTTTCACAGTGTAAACATTTAGACACATCTGTTCAACATTGTAAACATTGTTCTGCTTCTCCTGGAGGGCAATTCAGTTTGGCCATTTGGTGGTGATCGCACTATATCAGTACACTTTTATTCAAGAAGAATAACCAAAGAATGACCAGAAAATGTTCAGCATAAAAAAATAATTTAAAATTATTTGAAAAATGTATGCCTGTGAGCATAAAAACATCGTCAACAATGTCTGTTTACGTCGACCGAGCATTAGGATTAGCCATCCGATGGGAAATTCCATTAAACGTTAGCATCAAGCTAGCGTACTTTAGATTTACATACTTAATTGACCTATATTTTTATGAATCAATCATTGATCTATTAAGCTTAAATTGATTTAAATCCATTAATCGATTCGATCAGCTCAGTCCTAATTCATTCTGGACACATTTGGTTCACTTAAAGGTAATTGCTATTTGTTTCCCCCGATAATCCGGAACAAATTTTGAGTCTGAATACACCCTAACAGCAGGGTCTCCCACGGCTAGCGTTACAGCTCCGATGTGAGCACTGTTGTCTTCACATAACTTAAAAAGTGAGAGAGAAGAAATCCCAGTGCAGATGATCTCGTTCGACCTCTGTGGTCGGGACTCTGCTGCGCTGCAAATCCACTTCGTTGGGTTTAAATTTTTGCCAAACGATGCAGCTGAACCGCGGCGAAAGAGGGGAGATTATTTTACTTCCTTTTTTATGGCAGGTTATCGCGTGCCATCTGCTGTAAATAGACCCCTCCCGCATCGCACCTGAGCTGTAACGCCAGCCATGTGAGCTTAGGGTAAGTGCAGACTCCATTATCTCAAAATAAATTCAATATATTTAGACAAGAGTGATTCTATAGAGATGATTTAATGTTGACCGATTCACACTAAAGTTACTAGTACTGCCCTCAAATCAGACTGTCAATGATCGGATGTAATGAGGGCAGAAGGTCAGAGGTGAGTATGGGGGAATCCTGTTTTAACATCTTTTTACCTGTATGGATGTCCTTAAAAAAAGAAACTGCATCCCTAATGAGGGTGATAGAAACTGCTCAGCATTGACACGTCATAGCAATTTGCTCAGGCAGGTTGTAGACACCTTAGAGTTTGTTCAAAGAACACCTCAGTCTTTATTGCTTTTTCTTTGATGTGGTTAAACTCCTCATTTATTTCTGATTAGCATTTTTGTCCAAATGCTGTGAAATACATGTAAAATTTGTACTGTTAAACTGACTTTTTTTTTTGTTGCTTTTTTCTGTTTTATTGAAGTGAGCATGTACACATAAGAATGGGGAATACTTCTGGAAAAAATTGTTTATTAACTCTATGTGGTCAAGAAGTGTCATCCATCACAGAAATAAATGAAGCAAATGTTGTTTACAGACTCCCTCCATCAGAAACACAGTTAAGTCAACCAACCCAACACGGGGCATGCTGAAAGCACCTCAGAGGCTTGCTGCCGCTGGCTCTGCTCCAAGTCTTTTTACCATCAGAGTGCAGGTATGGCAACTCACTGGCCTATTCAGTAGCTTTACTCCAGTGGGAGGCCAGATCATGTCCCCTGTTCTGGAGTTCAGGGCCCGGAGCCATGGCACACCTTTGTGAGGCAGGCCAATGCCTCAGTGATGGCGCCAGAGTAACCACAACTACCCCAGAGTGATACTTTAGAGCCAGATGAACTATGGCATAGCCCAAAAAAAAAATCAGATAGTGGCCATCCCTAAAGATTCTGGGTGATCTTGTACCAGACTTGAGCACACTTAATGTCAAAATCTTTTCTGTGTTCGTTCAAAAAAAAAAAAAAAGCTCAGAATAAATCCCAACATGAAACAAACTGCAAGCAACTCTGTATGCCGACCACAGCGGAAATGCAACACTTTCACTGAACGCTTGTAACGTCTTCTACCCAGTTCCTTTGGCTGCCAAACCACCCAGAGCAGAGCGCACTGCCACTCACTGGAGGGCTGAAGGACGGGCGGTCGGGCTGTGGAAACGGTCAGGTTGTAGCATGCATGGCATGGATTAACATCCTTTGGATCAGGAGTGTCAAACTCAATTGAAGAAGAGGCCAAAATCCAAAACACACTTTCAGTTACGGGCCAAACAGGATAAACATTTATTGAACACACAAAAACTACATTTTTAAAAATTTAACTTTTTAGCATAATTGTGAACTAGATATATAGCATTACTTGCAATAATGCTGTTAGCTGAATTTGGCCGCTGAAGATGCTAGAGCTGATAGCTGAAAATGCTGAGGCTGATGGACAGCAACAACCTTAAATTAGCTAAAACAGCTAGCATGTAAATATTAGCCAAAGTCCAAAACAGTCTAAAAAACTTAAATTGAAAAGCCTAATTAGCTAAAACGGCTAGCATTTAGCTGAACTATCAGCTTAACTCCAAAATACCCCCCAAAAAACATAGTTAATGCCAAAATAGTCCAAAAAGCTAGCAGAATGGCAATTTTTAAAACTGTAACTTTTTAACATAGTTATGAATAATAAAAAGGGAGAAATGTTTTTCCAGAATAAATCAACATAAACCTTAAATAACTTTCAATATTTTACACTCCATAAAAATATATTTTGTTAAAATTATACAATATTATATAATTATAACATCGGGCCATTAATAACAATAAAATGATCTGGATATAATTACCCAGCAGGCCTTGACTTTGACATGTGCTTTGGATAATCAGTTTTGACTTTTCCCCTCCATCTGTGCAAGTTCTGTCATAAGCTCAACAGAGCCTGATGCAAAGATATGAGGATGCGGAGACACCCTCCCCAGAAACTAGGAGTGTGTATTGGCAAGAGTCTGGCAATACGATATGTATCCCGATACACAATGCAATACATATTGTGATATATCTTAAGACCGCACATGATACTAGTAGCAGCATGGTTTTGGCTTCGTACCCATCCCAAGTGAAAACTAAGTAGTATGTGTCCCATAGTAACAAACGCTGGTGTTTGGTGTAGAGCTGCTAAATAAAAGAGGCTCAACTAGCCGACTAGCAGTCAGGGGTTTAAGTGGAAAACAAAAGCCAGACTCTAAAGGATGATCATAAACAACTAATAAAATGTCAATACGTCAGCATTTTAAATCGATACAAGTATCGGCAAACAAAATATCGCCAAGTCAATTTTTCTTTTCACCCCTACCAGAAACTGTGTCCCACCTCTCCATTCAGTGAGCAGAGGCTGAGTGCTGCTCCGGGATCTGATGGACTGGGTTTAGGGTGGGAAACTGAATGGGGGGTCAAGAATCATTAGCGATGGCAGCCGTTGAAAATGGGGCTGTGCTGGAATGGCTGCTGGGAGGGGAGGGGGGGTTGATATTGATTGTTACAGAAGATAAATTTGAGAGCGTCAGGGGTGTGAAGCCGGGCCCGCCGCACACATGTGCACCCCAAACACACAACAGTGAGCTGGCTCTGAGCTCTGTGGAGAAGTGGAGAAAAAAGCTGCCAGCCTGTGGGGCTGGGAGTCTCTGCAACCCCCCAAGGATGGTTTAGTCCATTTCTCAACACTGAGCCAGCCCTTTCTACTTTCCCTCATTTCCTCTCCCACAGGGGGAAATATTTCACCTGTCCTTTTTCTCTCCCCCTTCCTTCTATCCAGAGCATCAGATGGAAAATAGGAAAGTGCATATCTCTTTGTCAGCCCCCCCCCCAATAAGAGGCAGTCCATCTGCTCCACCCCTTCCCCAACATCCTAATGCCCATCAGTTACTGTTGTAGTCCCATATAGAGATGTAGAGATCAGATCTGTTTCAGCTACAATGGGAGGAGGCACAGCCAGATAAAACGCTCCATCCTAGCTGTTAACCCAAGCTACTGCCATAAACACATCCTTTAGCCTGTTTCATCATGTGTGCGTGAGCAGGTGCTGTTTCACATCATCAAAGGGGTGGTGGTGGTGGGTGGGTGGGGACCTGCCATGTAGTTAACCACTTTGGATTCATTTCCTAAATCCTGTGAGTGAGACACTGCGTCTGGTGACAATCATAGTTGCTGGTGCGCTCCAGTAGGGGGCGAGCCTGCAAAGGGCGGGGCGCCTAACCGTTCTGTGCCACGGGGTAGAAAAACAATCAACGTTTCTCAGTCAAACCACCCATCACCAAAGATGTCAGCCCTTCAGACCAAATGGAGGAAAGTGCCCTCCGCTGATCCAGAGTGAGGCCTCACAGGCACAGCGTCACGCCTCAAATATGGAGCATTTTGCATGTGAGGGAGTTTAAAATGAGCACATTTTCTTCTCATTGTCAGAACACTCGGAAAACTGCTGATCTGCAGTTGTGTGCAAGTCACTGTCAAACTGCAATCCAATTCAAGGATTTATCACTGGTATTTCAAAGTGATTCTTTACCATCCATTACTGTTTTTTTTCTTTATGTTTTAACATTGAGGTACTTTTATTCAACACTGCAGAATGGTTTTCATCCATTATGCCAACAACAACATTTATGTTTGCAAAAGAGAAGTCAGGAAACAACAAACAGTTGAAAAGCTTTAATTTTCTGATAAGAGTTTAGACCAGGGGTCTCAAACTGGCGCCCCGCAGGTCATTTGCGGCCCTAACATTAATATGAAAGTTCGTCTACTAAGCAATATCTTCTGCATGTCCACACTTCTTTAATGATAGCTTTGTATTTGCTTTGTGATGTTTCAGCTTCATGCTTGAAACTTTCCATTTGCTATTGGTCATCAGAAAAATCTTTAGCGTCATTAGCTCTTGTCGCTCTGCAGGACATGTAGATATTGTTTAGTAGCACATAGTCATGGACAAATGTTCAATAAACTTGTTCAGTAGACATAAACAATGGACCGGAGATATAGACAGTGGACATGAGTACATATTTTTTGCACAAGTGGAACCCCATACGCCCCAGCCTCTGCCGTCAGTGGCCCAAAGGTAAATTGAGTTTGAGACCCCTGGCTATTACTTCATTTTAACGCTTTGGTTTGTATTATAAATTGTGGTTGCCGATTTGATTCTTGGGACCAATCTGAATTGTACCCCTAGAGTGAACCCTCCAAGTGGAGAATTATGGAGAAATAGTGTCTTCATAGTCAAACGACACTATCTCTCAATGATGTCATCATTATCCGCCAGTCATCTATGTCTGCCACTGCTTAGAAAATACATCAAAATAATTGGTTTTATAACTTTAAGAAGTCATGATAAAACTAAAAGTACATTACATGCATTTAAATTGAATTGTATGTGCTTCAGAGCACACCCACGTGATGAAATTAGCTTCTCCTCCACAGCACAGCGCGACACAAATACCCTCGCGACAGAGGGACACACAAAAGTCCCCTTAAAAAACTGTTTCGGACACCAGTACTCCAAGAAAGGCCCCAACAATTGGAGGGGTAGGGAGAAGCCGTGCAAGCTAGGGGGAGAATATGGATTCAGCTGTTGTCAATGATCCAATTTGATCTGATTCGATTAACAACTTTTCTCAGATTGATCAATATAGTTGTATCGTAGGAATAAGAATCAATTAATCAATTAATTATTACACCTCTAGTCATTAAGAACAGGGCTTGGGGATACTTTCTTAAAAAGAAGTTTCCAGAGAGTCATAGGAAACATGTTGGAAATTGTCTTTGCTCTTACAAAAAACAGATGGACCAACACTCATCCTCTGTCACTTTAATCCAAAGAAATGCAAACAGAGAACACAAGAGCAAACTCTGAACCCGAGGCTGCTGTGTCTCAAAGACTCAAACCAAAACAATAACTAGAGTTACAGTAACTCCACTTAGGCCAGTGCTTCCACACTCTGGTCCTCGCGAGACTCCCTGTCTCGCATGTCTTAGATCCTGTCCTGCCTGAACACAGCAGACCTTAATGACTGTCATTGGAGGGACTCTTCAAAGGCTAGTGATGAGCTGAATCTAGTGTGTTTGAGCAGAGAGGCACTGAGAGCAGACGGGACTTGGACACACTGGTTCAACAGCAAAGATGAGCTCTATGAAGTGGGTGGGCACATCCATGAAAATATGAAACAAATATAATTCACTGATTGTAATCAAACTTAAAAAAAAAAAAATACATAAAACGTTCAGAAAAAGAGACCTCCTGGATGTTTGATTCAAAAAAGTTTGAAACAAAAAGTTTGGAAGCTTTATCTGACCATGGGGAATAATGCTTTAAGCTTTAGTCACATACATTCAAACAGGTGTTGCGGGGTTTTGAGTCCATGGAGAGTCATAGAGACAAATGGTCAAATCTTATGGGGAGTACAGGTGTGTCTTACAGTTCCCTTGAGGCTCATATGTTCAACTCAAGTGACGTCATGAAAATGGTGTGAGTGGTAAGTGTATATTTGTAAATCTAATATAAGTTACACGCACTAATGAGGTGCAGTATTCCTTCATTTATCCTGGGAGTTACATTCTGAACATAATAGTATATCTCACTTACTCGCGAGGTTATGACCAAAGTAAAGAATAGGTTAAACCTCAAATTGAGAAACGCAAATAAGTGAGTGTAACCCTTGTGCTCTATTATGTGGTCAAGATGACTCAAGCCTTACATTGACGTGTTATCCATCCCATGACAAATGTGGATGAAGGTGGATATCATGTCTGCCATGAAAACCAGTAAAAACTAAGGATGTAACAATTCTTTGTGAATCGGTAAAAAAACAATTAAACAATTTTATCGTTGCAAAAAATAAAAATATCGGTTTGTCATGGCCTGTGCCTAAATGTAGAAATGCAGAGCGGATGACATTTCTTCATGCAGACCTGCTGTGACTTTGCATGGGCGTAGCGGAGGGTCTGCGAGCTTAGGACTGCGCCCCCCTCCTGGGAATTCCCCCAGCTCATTCAGATTCAAAGTTTCACATTCGATTGCAACTATAAACGCAAATTCAAAAAAACCCCGCCAGTTGTTGCTCACCCAGCAACTTTACATTTTCGTCACAACTTTACTGCAACTTCGACCAATCTACCATGACAACAGTCATGGGTGACGACGTAGCTTTACAACTATTTCCCTTTTGACTCCTTCTCATTCATACTTGGCCTTGAAATACCTGTGATTCATTTTGTTGAGGAAAAAGAATGAAATTGAAATTGTGACATTAAAACTGTGAATCGAATCGTGGCTTGACTGAATCGTTACATCATTTCTCCAGTGAAAATCAAAACTCACTGAAAAAAAGAGTTCAAAACACTGTCTCGTGGGGTCCAGATGACCCCACTCCTAATGTCAACATACCGAGGATAGCACAAGGGTTAAGGCTGTAAGCCACCTTCACTACACACTTCCCTCAGACAAACATGAACATTTTCTCTCAATTAAACTCTCAAAGTTCAAACTTTCAAAGAAAAGTAAGTAGAGTATTATGATTTGAAACAAAGATACCTTAAACATTTATGTAAATGTGGGAATCTGCATCTATTTTTCATGAACGATTGACACAACAGTGGCTGAGAAAACTCAAGAGTGAAGCGGACATCAGTCCGATTAGAAACAAACTGAGACCACCTCTAAAGATGGTTCAGAGAACTGTTCCTGATCCCAGAACAGGGTCCACTTGGGTGTATTCAGACTGAAAATGTGTACCACATTATCAGGGGAAAACAAGCTCTGGTTTACTTTGAGAAAGGGAACCAAATGTGTCTAGTCTGATCACACCCTGAGACAACAAAACTGCTCTTTCTAGAATCATGAAATGGTCCTTTTCCTGTCTTTTAACTGATGGTTTTATTTCTGTCTTTCCTTCTCAGCTCCTTACTCCACTTCATATCCAGAGGCTAAAACTGGAGAATGCAGGTCACATGAAATGATGGAGTATGAGTGTGTGCTGTGCACGCCAACATGATTAGCAGTCCTTTGTATGAACAGTTTAGGTTTGGTATGCACAGAAGCCTCTTGTCCTCCGTGACAGACCCCCAAGCCAGAGAGGGTGACGGACTGCGTCTGCCTGCGGGTGTGCATAACATTTCTGAAAGAGGTCGACAGTGAGACGATCCATGACCGACAGAGTAAAATCCACAGAATAAAGACATCTAGAGGAGCAAGAAACTTGTGCAAAACGGTTACTTCTCGTTGAAACCATGATGGGAATTCTTGTGTTTCACTCACAGACAGGATATAAATTGCCCAGTCTGCACTCGTCACCACAAAGTTCCTCTTCCAGATAAAGTAAAAATAAAACTGTTCTAAACGTCACCAGTAAACTAATGAACACTCTTCAACGTTGGGGGCTTTCTTCAAATCCACAGTGGAACTAAAAGCTTTTCTGCTTCCTCTTCAAATTGACATTTGTTGCAACACTTGCAGTGGGAGTGCAGACCTGTTCCCACTGATCCACTTCAGCTGATTCTGATCCCTTCCATCGCTTCACAGGTCTTCCTCGGTCTTACCGTGGAAGCCCTTCCCTTTATTTATAGCTGACTGGCTAATAAAGCCAATTAACACCAAGATGAGATAAGAGAGATGCTTCCTTAAGAGAATTAAAGGATGATAGTCATTCAGGTTACTATCAAAGCCTGTTAGCACGAACATGCGGCTTTTCAAATCACACGACAGCAAAGCAGTTAAACGCAAAAACTAAGTTAGCTTTAAGCGACATCTTAGAGTCCTGTGACTGGTGCAATTTAATAAAACACAGCTCAGCTAAACAAACTAAAAGGAAACAATGTGATGTTCTCAACTTGCTTTGATTTACTTGCACTTACAGTAACTCCTAAGGGAACAGAGTGATAGTGCTTGAGTGTGGTGCAAAACACTGGATATTTGTTTAGTTTTTTGGTTTGAGAATTTTGTTTGAAAAATAAAAAAGGAAAATATTTTCAACCTTAAGCGTAATACTGGAGTTACATAGATAGATACTCTAGATAGATAGATAGATAGATAAAATAGAGAAAAGCATGAAGGGTTTGGTTGAACCCTGCATCCCTTTTTTAGGTTTTAAGACAATAAAAAGCAATTCTTGGTGTGCGAGTCTGAAAAAGACAGAAGAATGGGTTAAAAAAAACTGCTCCTTTTTCTTCCGGAGGTTATCAAAATGTTACTGCAGAATTTGAAAGCAAGAATGAAAAGAAAAAGGAAATGCAACAATAAATTAAACTCTTTATAGGACATTCCTCTCCTTTGAAGGCTCTTTTATGGGTGGTTGATTTTGGCCGGCCTCCCCTTCCAGCCCTGGTTTTTCAAAACAACCACGTCTGTGCACAATTAGCCTCTTCTTATGGGACAAAAAGTACAATAGGAGTCTTTAGTACCCTCCGCTCACTAACAAGCCTGAAATTATTACACATTAGGGTTCTGAATTTAAACCATGTACATTATTGCTGTCAGCTGTTAGGGAGACATCAAATCAGTGAATAAAAGCTCGTCTTTCCTGCTCAGTTGTTTAATGAAACTGAACAAAATCTGGAAATTACAGTTTTGATTTGAACATTCTCCTAATAAATGATTCCCTTAAAGTGAGTTTAAAAAAAGTGGTGCGAAAACTTCCACCAGTTAACCCTGTTGATAGAGAAACCCCTGCAGCATCAAGGCCTTTTCCCCCCAGAAACCTTCCTGACATCTCACAGAGACAGATTCCCAAACACAGACACAACTTGGCGTGCACACACCAGGACTGCACACCCACAAAACAAACACACACATTCCCTTGTGAGGCGGTTTAATACAAGTCGCATTTATCTCGGGGCATGTGTGCACGATTGTGTGCGATCTCTCTGCTGTGAAGGCTATAGGCCAGGTCAGCTCAGAGTCTGAGAATGTGAATGCCCCACAAGTTATGCACAGCACAGACAACAACAACACAGCAACAAACGCCGCCTCGAGTTTTCTTGTACACGTTTATTGTTCAGACTTTTAGTACCAGTAGTTTCAGATTTTTGTCCATTTGTTTCCCTAATTTCATTTATTCAAAGCTTACATCCACTAGTGAGGGTGGATGACCCGTGGGGATGTCCGTGGAGGGTTGTATAAAGGAGGGAACGCATCTCAAGGGGAGTGCAGGTGTGCAGATTCCCGTGAGGCTCGTAAAGCCACCTCATGGATCATAGTGAAAATGAAATACACAATTGTTGTGCGCGTTGCAAGACATAAGAGCGATATTGTCGTTTAGCGCCCCTTATGCTGAAATTTAGTCTTTACCGATTGCAGGAATGCCACACATATGATCTGTAAGCGCCTGTTCTACATCACTGTCTTATAAAGATATATTGATGCTAGTTAGTTCTTTAAATGTTTTTTTTTTTAAAGTCCACAGTGTAGTGAAGCAATCTATTTTTTTCAATGTCTGTCAAGAGTGCTTTGTAGGACAAGCTAAAATCAATACGTGTCACTCACTCCTGCAAAACCAACTTCCAACAGCTTATTGCCCAGCACCTTCCTTTGCCTCTTGGGTTCATGCGGGAGGAAGGAAGAGAAGTTTCCAGAGGAGTCCAAAGCATCATTTCCACGGTACGGTTTGGTCCGGTGTTTTTAGCGTGTCCATTGTAAAATGGACCTATTAAACCAGGAGTGTCAAACTCAATCGCCCACATTAGGTTGCAGGCCAACAAGACAAACATTTATTGAACACAAAAAAAAAAATAATAATTGTGTGCTTGGGCGTGCTGTCAGGTCGAGCAGGGCAAGGAATTGTGGGATATCATTCCTTTTGCCTGTCTGGGCAGATCAGCTTTAAGTGTGGGTTTTGTCATTGATTTGTTTTGTTGTCCGGTTGTTTTACTCTGTTTTGCTTAGTTATTTTATCCTGTTATTTTTATTACTTTCTGTACCATGAGTGAGAGGAGGAGAGAGAATGATCAGATCCTTGTTATTTCAAATGCTGTATTCAGTAAAGAAAGCCAAAACTGACTCTCGAGGCTTGACTTTGACATTTGCATTAAACAGTGCCGACCCGTAATCCATTGATCGACCATAGAGATCGCTATAGCCAAGCATTGATTGGCAGAAAGTGATCACAACATTAGAAAGCACCAATATAGCGCTAAGCTAGCGTTTACGTTTTCCTCTTTACAGTATTCTCTTACTTTCAAACAACATGTTATAAATGTAAAGTAAAGTAAATAAAAGACGTGCAGTGAAAACAAACCGTTCAGTGAGTGAAAACGCTCGCTAGAATTTACTGGACTGTACCGTACCACTCCTCACCGGATCGCTCAAACGAGGCCTAACTCACTCGACCTCCACAAATTTAGGACTTTTTCTCTCAAGAGCATGAAAGTCCTTTAAGGAGCCATCAGGAGATATTGGCAATTCTCCCACTGTGTCCTTTTATGTCCTTCCATCTCTTCCAGAGTCCTCTCATCGGCCCCTCCCCAGAAGCTCCCATCTCCAGTTCTGAATGGGGCCGATCAGGCAATGTTTGAGCCATTTCTCACAAAAGGGCCCGAAAGAGCTCCACTCCTGCGAGTGCACACCTCCCCGTTCAGCCATGAAATGACACCCCTATTTAATCAATTGTGAATCATGAAATTTTACACAAGGGACCTCTTTTCTCTGCACTTGACAGTGATTGAACTGCACAGCCATGCAGTTCTTTTCATCGGGGGCTGGGAGACAAAGGGGAGGAGGGGAGGAGGGGCCATCCCTGGGCGAGTGGAGGAGGGGAGAGGAGGGCTACTCTCCCCAAAAACGTCATGGGGCCCTGCTGAACGGCACTGCGACACAGGGTCCCCTCTGTGCATCGAGGCCACGCCGTCAGACAGCACAGCGGGCCGCTGTAGAGGAGTGTGTGTGTGTGTGCTAAACACAAACAGCACCTCACAGGCATTTTCAACAGGCTCCACGGCACCCGGGGGGGGCAAGAGCAACAGAGCAAACAGGAGGGATGAGGCTGTACAGGAATTACAAGGAAAGAAAAGTAGGTGTAGCTACCCCACCCCCACCCCCGTACCTCATTTGCATGAAGTGATGGGAAACTCATGATAAGGTGTGTTAGACAGCCGAACATGATAAGAAGAACCCGAGTGACCTTTATTGTCATAATTAACTTCAGATTTATGTTAGAATAAATCATCTCTGTCATTTGACCGCATGCACCTCAAACACAACATGCAAGCGACGTGCAGACACACACCAGTGCTGATGCTGGTTTCACTTCCACATTCAGCGCTGCCTGAAGCAGAAACTTCCACAGCTGAGTAATTGCGCAACATCAGTAGTAGATGACAAAAAATTCTCCCAGATGCTACGCTAACGGCAAATACTTTACTATCTGCGCAAGTCAGCGTCTGAGAGAGTTCACAGTTCTATTTCTTGGTTTAACTGCAGAAGTTAATTTGTCAGAATTGCTTCAGAAAGATGGCCTGCATTCATCTTTCTGTGTGGAGTTTGAATGGTCTGCTAGTGCATGCATCCGTTTTAACAGCTTCCTCTCAGTCCAAAAGCATGCTTTGTACTCTTAACTTGGTGTGAATGTGATTGTGTGACCCTGCGGCAGACTGGTGACCTGTTCAGAGTTTACACCGCTGCAGGAGCTCTATTGAGTAATATGTCCTGTGGGTGTTGTTGTTGTCATTTTGCTGTCTGTCACAAATTGAATCAGATTTGGCAGACAGGTGCGCTTCAGCTAGAAGGGAAACAGGTTTTCTGCTGCTGTGGCGGGAAATGAAGTAAAATAACTCAAATCTGTATCAGTAAAGTAAACTGACCAGAGTTTCTACTTAATTAAGCCTCACTTGTTGTCACGGCGAACACGTGGTTTAGACCGCTAGCGTGTCATTGTAATGTGATGATTAGTAAAGCAACAACAATGAGGTCATCCAGCAGCTCTTCTTTGTCTTGTTTTACTTTTGGTACATCGTGTATAAGAAGAGTTTAATGTTGTTTGGAAGAAGATTGCGGGAACCTGAATACTTAAAAACATTGTTAACATAAGCTTAAATGAGCGCTACATTGGAGCTTTCTGATGTCATCACTTTCTGCCAATCCATGGGTGGCTACAGCGGCTCCGCCCAAACTGTTCCGTTCCATTCTACGGACCTACAACGGATGGGAGCCCTCAAGAGGTACGGGTCGGGACTGTTTGATGGGTCCATCTAACAAGGGTTATCTTTTCAGGAGGCGCATTGAGCTTAAAGTGTAACCAAACCCTAAATCAACTTTTTTTTGTCTGTTGACCTCTATAAATGGGGCTTTAAAAAACTTGTCCAAGTTTCACCGACCCATCTGTGGACCCATACTTTCACAGGTCTCCACTAGTTTGGTACACTAAGTCTGTACTGACCTGCTGCTAAGCCAGGAAACCAAGCAGGAGGAAAACACATTTCTGTATTGAGAAAGTGTGACCACTAGTACCAGCTGTTACATGCAAGAGAAATAATTTACACAAATGTGTGATGATGCAATATTCCAGTCAGTTTTTATCCAAAAACATTCAAATCAATGCAAAACATCTGTGAACAAACATGTGGAAAACAGTGTTTGTGAGATCCATTGATGAATGAGAACGTTAACACAAACAGCTCTGCTTGTGAAGCCTGTGGTCTCTGAGTCCCAAAGCTCTTGTGGATTTTGATAAGCTCAGTGTGTGGTCACCAAACACTACAAAGGTCTTTTCAAACAAAAGCCCATTTTCTTACACCCTTCACGTGGATCAAGCCAATTTTTAAAACAATTTAGTCCTTTGAGATGTTTAAAGTGTGTAAAATTATTTTTTTTTCTTTTCTTTTCTCGCGGGTTTTGGCAGTTTTTCTGCTTTTATGATTAAGATCTTTCAATTGTCAAAAATGAAAGACTTCTCCTATCAGAGGTAAAGACTGCCTGGGTGTTTTTGCTCATTAGTTTTCATTTAAATCTCTGTTGTTCCAGCTCCTGTTAATGATGTGGTAATCATGCTCCCAGGCACCAGCATCGGGGTTTATGCGGTCTCCGGATGGGCTTAAAATGATCTTTTCCTATCCGAAGTTCTGGCCAAAAGCATCCACACATGAACGGAAACGTGTCTGACAGTCAAGGCCAGGCAAACAGACATTTCTGCAAATGACAGAAATGTGTGTGATCGTGCCACAAAGAGGAGCGCGTGCATTGTGCAGAGAAGTCAGGTGCCCCCGTCTTCTGTGCATGAGGAAATGAATTTCTGTTCAGTGGGATAAAAAGATGAAGAATAGATCAGAGGAAGTAAAAAAAAAAAAAAAAAAAAGCAATCACCTGAAGCTGAATGTGTATACGCTTAGGTTTGTCCTGCTGTAGCTGCAGGAAATCTAGTAAAGAGTAACAGGAAAATGTGTGTTTGCAAAAAAAAATCCCAGAAAATTTAAATAAGGCAGAAATGGAGGGAAAGGGTTTCTGTGACGGGTTGGCTGACTGCATCACGAGACATTTAATATGCAATTCAGGAAGCTCTGGGTTTGATTGGGCCTGCTTCAGGTCTCAGTTGGCATGGTTGCCAATCAAGTTTCATAAGTTATGGACATTTTAAACATGCAAAAACCAAAACTGTGGCAAACTGAATTAAACATTCGATTCATATCAGGATGCCGACCAGCAACAAAGTTTGAAACAGATAAATGGAGGTTAGTTTTGGTGTTCTGGACTAACAGGATGCAAGCGGAGCTGTGGAATGTGAGTCAGCTCTGCTGCTGAGCTCAGCATCTGCAAAAGGCAGGACATTTGATCTTAGCAGTAGGTAACACAAGAGCAGAGTCATGCTATCGAATTATCAGTGGAAGCAGCTGGAGAGACAGAGCTGGTGCACGACGGGCAATCCTCACTGCATCTAAGTTTGACCGACAAAGAGATGAAATGTACTGTTGGTGTCAGTTACTCAAAGAAAACAGCTCAGGATGAACCTTCCATAGAGATCAGTCATACTCTGAGGAACATGTTCTTGGTTTGTCCACCACTGCATCACCTCAACCCACTAAGTGAGGTTGTATGGTCAATAAAGACCAACCCAGCTGTCATTGAGGTTGAGTCTCCAACCAGTGGGCGTTCCACTGGTGACTCACATCTAAGGACACATGGAGACGACAATCGCCATGAAACATTTTTTTTAAGATTAGTTGCTCATTTATTTCATGTCAAAGATACAGATTGCTTCAAACAGAAAAAAAAGCTTTGGCAGAGAAAGAATCTCTTTCTGGATCAACAGCGTCTGTCATTTCTGCCTGATTGAGGGGAAAAAGACAGACAAATCCTGAGACTCGCTCAGCTGCAAACAAATCCATAAACCTCTGTGTGCATGTGTTTGCATGGCTGCAGGTTAACCCCCCCCCCCCCCCCCTCTTGCTTTATCACAGTGCAGCAGATGTGGTGTGGCATTGCTGCACAGAGCAGACAGGTGTTTACACACAGACAGAAACGGGAGCTGCAGCAGTCCTGATGCTCACATAGACTTCATCCTGCAGCCAAACCTTACATGTGCTGCTTCCTCGCTCCTCCTCCAGTCTCGCCTGCTGGCCTCACATGGCCTGTACACCCCCACCATATGCTAATCGCAGTAAGAGAGCTGTAATTTGTAAATGATTTAACCTTTTAATAGAGAAAAGATGAGGGTGGTTGCAATTGATTCCCTGCGGATGTGGAGCCAGGGAGGAAAACATGGATGAGCAGTGGTTTAGACATCATTTAACAGTACAATTATCTCACGCACTGAAGTGATATGTCTGTTGTGTGTCGATGCGTTGGTGCGCATTCGTCGGCATCCTCTTATCATGCACATATGAGAGTGTGTGTGACTCCCAAGGCAAGCTAGTGCCAGGGCTTAGCTGATAGGCTAATTAAGCTCACCGCAGGGTATAAATGTTTCCTCTCTGCCTGCCATTTGTCACACCTGGCACAGAAATGTCAGCAGCAGAAGAATCCCACTTACTTACATACACCTCTAAAAGGTGACAGAACAACAGCAAAATTAACCAAAGGCGGAAAAAGGAGACAAATGAGACGCAGAGATAAAAGATGAGTAAATAACACTGCAGATTTAAAGGTTAACTGTAACAATACTGGGAAAATAGAAGGAAACACTTTTAAGTTTGTAAAATAGAAAGCTTTTTCAGTTCTAGCAGACACTTTGAACCTCACTGGGATGAGCAACCTCTGTTCAATGTTGAATATTTCACTGAACGTCTACATTTTATAGCCAAGAAATAAGCAGAAGAAATTTTATGTTTTGGGACTTTTTTTTTTTGGTCTCCTATAGACTTTAAGCTCACACCACAATATAAGAATTCAAAAAGCATGCCATCTTACACAATTATTTCTGAGCACTACCATTGGAGCAAATAGGAGAAGTCAGCAGCTGTCTCTGTAGGTGTTGGGGATGTTCACAAAGCCTCAGCCACGAAGCATGTTGTGCTAAAGACTACAATCTCTTGTCATCCAGACTACGAAGATGAAGAATTCTGAGCTGCTCTCACCAGGGAGACTCTAAAGACTAACAGAATGACACTGTGTGAACCAGCCTTCAAATGGAGTGTGCTGGAGGGTTTGGAAAGCGCTGAGGGCTGGCTGAGGCACAGGGTTGGCTCTGTGGATACGGGCCGAGTGTGGTTGGAAGTTATCCCACAACCACGCTATAACAAAGCCAGGAGCAGGCAAAGGCACATTTAAGACTTGTCAAGGATGAGAGGACTAGCAGAATGGAGAGAATGAAGTGACAAGAAGAGTACACAGAAGAAGCTCTAGCGTGAGGAACCAATAAAGTTGATCCAGACAGCGGTCTACAGGGCACTGGACCTCTATAACTGGAAAGGTTTTTTGGCAGTGGCCTGTAGGGGCTACCTCAGCAGACCTGGGGGAGGACTGCTACCACCAGGGGTAAGTCCACAGTTGCAGAGAACATCACCCAAGCAACTGATATCACCTTCCATATCAGCCTCCAGTCAAGACATCTGCTTTTTGAGGACAGGAAAGCAGTCTTCATCAAGTCGTGTTGACTACATGAAGGTAAGGCACAGCAGACTATCTCCTGCAAGCATGATATGCTACTCATCATCTCCCAGAGATCCCATTGAGGGAAACCAGAGATGATGGTCTACCAACCAGCATTGACGAAGGCAGGGAGGCCGACGCGTTGTGGACTTATGGTAATGAGGTGCAAAGTATTTTCTGGTCATTCCTTTTGCAAGGCTAAGAGTATATTCAGCCTGGGAAATCTGTTGGTCCTCAACCCTGTGTTTGGTCTGTATTCAGACTGTCTTCAACCAGACATTTCTGTTTCAAACCAAAGCTAATAAAACCACATGACTAAAAATCTCTTTAGTCATTGGCCAGGAGTTACAAGGGCGGGACAAAGAAACAAGAGAAAGAATATTGGAAGTCCTAAGATGCACAGTTCTTGTTGGGATAGTTCGCTTTTTGAAATTTTTTATTTTTCACTGACCAAAATTTAAAAGTCTGTACGTCAGGTACAACATTTTTTGTAATTGCATTCAAGAATTCAAGACAGACGTTTCGGTTCGGTTGTTACACTCCAAGTACAGAGTCTGCAAAACTCAAAGTGAACTGGAACACAGTCTGATTGGAAACGAGCTGAGACCACCTCAAAAGATGGGTCAGAGAGCGCTTCCTGGTCCCGGACCAGGGTCCGCTTGGGGGTTTTCAGTCTGAAAACTGGTTGTTTTGATGCAGTGCAGAGCCACTGAAAGACACATCAGTAGTAGTAGTTCACTGCCAACTGGCAATCTTGAGTTTAAGTAGAACTTTAACTCAAAACTTAATGATTATTTTCCTCTCCCCTACTAATGGCCCCATATTATCACTAAAAACATCTCCAGGTGCATTTTTAGGTAGATCTAGAATAAAATGTTGAAGTGTAATGTGTGTTTTGAAGGAAAAAAAAACACGTAAAACACATTGATAGACAACTACATTTTTGTAGTCCATAATCTTTCACCAGCTTTGGTCTTTTTTCTTATTTTTAAACCGACCTTTTAGAACATTTAAGCCGAAAAACTGAATGACTTTGCAAAATCACCAATGAATCTGCTCATGGCAGAAGTATTTGTTTCCCTTCACCAAAATCTCAAGTCGAGTTAGAAAGAGCTAATGATCAAGTCTAAGAGAGTCTTGACTCCTAGTCCCCTGTAAAGATGCTGAGCTGATCCCTGTAGAGTACATTGAGAAAGGCGTGGGTTCTCTTTGCCTCTTCTTTTCCAGACAAACAGCGAGTTCAAGGACTTTACAGACATCTTGTCAGGCATCTCAGCTTAGCCTCTCTGCTTCTGGTAGTAATATTAGAGGAGTCCTGTGTCAATGTCCTTCCCTGCTCATAGCTAATAAAAATTAATGCTCATGTATAATGAATGTGGTGGGCTCAGCTTCTCGTTTTCATCGGCTCACGGGGATTATTTACCTTTGCTCAGGGGTTTTGTTATTTCAGCATTTGTTGTTGAGAGTTTGACCCAACTCTTTTGACATCAAGATTTTTTTTCATATGGCTTACATGTTAATATCGTTATGAATTGTCAGATTAAAGTTTTTAGAAGAAAAGATTGGATTTCTATTTGACATTGCTACTCTGATAAAACGATCTTGAAATCACTGTAATCCTTCCACAGATTTATGTTTTTGCACATCTTACATCTACTTATGTTGAGCTTGAAGAGCACTTGTCTCATCTCTTTGGCCGCTGATAAACTCTTCCGCTGTGGCAACCCTAACACAATTAATCGCTGTACCCATTTGTCACACAAAAGGAAGGAAGAGAACCAGCGTAGATCACAGCAGTGAGTTTGACCTGCTCAGCTAAAGCCTTCAGCTTTAGCTACCCCTCACTTTGTCTCTTTAAGACTGCCTTACTGGCAAACAAGCTGCTTCACACTGAAATCTGCTCTTTATTACACCTAAGACAGCTTAAGTGCAGTGTCGCCCCACAGCCATTGTAACACCATCACCAATAAGCACCATCTCAGATGTGCCTCTGTGTGATGCACACACCACAGCAGAGCACTGAAGCTGCTCAGGGTAAGACATAAACAACAAAAAAAGCTTAAAGTCCCACTTCAACTATATTTTTATCTATTGGAAATCGTTTCCAGTGGTCTTTTAATTATGATTATGCAATCAAGTTTGTGCAGAGCATCAGGAACTCATCACAAATTCACCTCCGGGTTGTAGCCAGGACTGCTGGATGCTATCCCAGCATTCCTTTGTTTACACCAGGTTAGAACTTAATCACAAACCTGGGAAAAATATATTTGTGATTCTTTTTTTTTTTTATATCACTTTCCTTTGTCACTGCAATAGAGGCTCAGTGACGCTTGTCGTGTTAATGTTACGAGGCGTCAGACTGTGGATCAAATAGTCTGTTTTTTTATGAAAAAGTGATATAAACTTAAAAAAATAACAAGATGAAAGTACTAAAAAAACGATTGATTTCATTTGTTTCTTTTGTAAACAATTATGGTGGGAAAAAAACAAAATGTTTTAATGCATGCTGTGCATGAAAGCCTGCTGCTCCGTGAGGTGTGATTAATTTGGGTTAATTCTTTTTAATTAATCGCCCTAATTCTTTTAAATGTGTCCTCCATCATGAGAACATGCTGCAAGAACATGTTAAAAACAACATCTTCATTGGAGCGGGTCTTTAACTTCAAGCAAAAAAGGAAACAAAATCAGCCATCCTGTTTTTGATCGTTTTTGGGTCTACTGCCTCCACTTTTTGTCAATTTAAAAATGCATAATTGACCTTTACTTAATTTCCAGGAAATTATTGCTAAATAAATTAGATGTAAAATCTATTTCAGGGCCAGTTTTCTGCATAAAAACTTTGATGGAAACTTTCAGAACTGATTGAAATTGAAGGAGGCGTGGGGAAAGTATTATGGATGCACGCTGACACCGGAGAGCTTGAATATTTTGTGGAGAGCAAATCAGAGCGGCCTGCAAAGCAAGAGGGATGCGGCAGCAGTCATCCATCCGTGCCACATAGTGTTATTGCTGAGGAACACTTCAAAGGAAGCAGAATGAAGGACCTTGTATTTCACGGAAGCACACTCATGCTTGTCTTTTTTCATCTTTACTCCTCAGAGTCCCTTCATCTCACTCTCGTGTCTGCATGTCATCTAGTCATCTCTAACTAATAACAGTCTTGGTACCAGCTGTCCTTTCTTCACTCTCATTGTTCATGTCATCTGTTCCCCTCTGCGCTGACAATCAAGACATTCCCACTACTGTCATCTGCCCAAATACACTCTCCATGCAGGCCAACAAGGCACGAAAGCTCCAATCCAGCCCTACAGGCCATGCTAGACTACATACATCAAGCTAATAGCCAAGTCGGTTTCATGGGACTACCATCATGCAATGGTGTAGAAATGACAAAAGTGACGGTTTTATTCTCTGGATTTTAGCTAATTTTCCCTTAAAAAATAAAATCTGTGTAAAACAAGCTGCAACCCTTCCAAATCCATAAGTCATCATTAGGAGCGGAGCTTCCATGCAGCACGCAAGAGGAACAGAAAGCAGACAGCGTTGGAGCTCGCGCCTTTTAATCTCTCCTCCTCCAGCTCAGCCTAACTGACATTTTCTTAATTTATTCCTCTCGGGGACTCCAACATTTTAATTAGGTCACTTCAAACCACCTCCCACACAGCGTTACGCAGAAAAACTTTTTCTCTCACTTCATCGTATTTGTTATTTGCCTCCTTCTGTTCTTTTTTTTTCTTGCTCTTCCTTCCTTTCTTTTTCATATTGTCAGTTCAGCTCAGTGGGTTAGCTCGCTAATGACGTTCTGAGCTTTACCAAACAATTCCTGCAGCTGCCAAAAGTAAATACACCAGAGGTAAATACATGATTGAGTCACGCAATTACATAACCAAGAAATTAGGAAATATTTTTTTTAGTCACCCAGTTGGAGCGAAATGATGCATGTGAAGCTCTGCCGTCAGAGGGTAAGCTCTGTGTATGACTGGAGGTCACTCACCGTCTTTTCATCTGTTTTCACCTCTTATGTTTGGAGTTGGATACTCACAGGTTTCCCCTCCCTGCTGTGAGTTTGCATTATTTCTACATGATAACATGTCAGATTTTTTGCTCTACAGATAATTTTATTTTACTGTTATTAATGGCCCGAAGTTATCTTGTTCTTATTTTTACACTTGAATAATTTTGACAAAATATGTTTTTATGTAGGGTAAAATATTGAAAGTTATTTAAGGTTGAAGTTGATTTATTCTGGAATAACATTCCTGCCTTTAATGTTTAAATTTATGTAAAAAATT
The DNA here is from genome assembly GCA_003999625.1 of Oryzias javanicus. NCBI lineage: Eukaryota > Metazoa > Chordata > Actinopteri > Beloniformes > Adrianichthyidae > Oryzias > Oryzias javanicus. Next base: position 6,930,795 of record CM012437.1, read on the forward strand.
GTGGTAATAAGTTTTTAAAAAGAGCATTCTGCTAGCTTTAAGAACTTTTCTTTAATATTTACTAACAAGTTTTTGGCTGTTTTGGAGTTTAACTAGTATTTCAGCAAAATCCTAGCTGTTTTAGTTAATTTAGCCTTTTTATTTGATTTTAGACTGTTTTGGAGTTTAGCTAATATTTTACATGCTAGCTGTTTTGGCTAATTGACTTTTTTTTTAAGCTTTTTAGACTACTTTGGAGTTAGGCTAATATTTGCACACCAGTTGTTTTGGCTTATTTAGACTGTTTCCATTTTTTACGCTATCTTGATTTTAATAAATATTTTAGCTATCAGCTTCAGCATTTTCAGGTATCAATTTAAGCACTTCAGCGACCAAATCCAGCTTACAGAATTCCCACTAGCATTATTACAGGTAATGCTATATATATAGTTCATAATTATGTTAAAAAGTTATGTTTTAAAGTTTTATAAATTGCGTTTTAGAGTGTTTTTATCCTGTTTGGCCTGCAACCAAAGGTGTGTTTTGGATTTTGGCCCCCTGAGCAATTGAGTTTGATACCCCTGCCCATGACTGAATACACAAAATTTTTGACAAACAAAATTTAGTTAAACTCTTTTTTTTTTTTCTGTGTTGTGTCAAAAAATGTGTTCAAACTGATGGGCTCTGCAGAAAGAGACTAAAACCAACGTGGCACCCTCCTGCTTCCAGTTCTGATCATCAGCATGCACATTCAGATTCTGCACAATGGTTGATCAAGTATCTATACTTTCACAAGACTCTGCTCTGCCTGGACACAGAGGTCGGTTATGAGTCCATCTTTGAAGCATATTATTAAGCTGATCTTCCCCACCAGCAGAGGTCGTTATCTGTGTCAGTAAAATCGTCGGCATCGTAAGTCAGTTCCGGTCTGCTCAGTGTGAGGCAAACCAAACCGAATGTAGATCGGACCAAAGGGTTTATTTAATCCCGCCCCCAGCAAGTGGGTTTGAATGTGTACCCCCTCATATCCTTTGATGATCTAAGCCTCCTTCAGTTCTTCTGGTCGAGTACCAACACAGTAACCACAGTAGTGTCTTTTACAACCCCCAGATTCCTGTTTTCTCCATTTACCTCCTTCAACACACATAAGTCAAGAGACTTTGCTTCACTGTATGTGCAGATTAGATTAATTGATATTTAGTGATTAAGGTACATTAGCTCTAAAGCGCTATCGCTGGGGATTTGACATAATATGTTGTATTTTTCTGAGTGTCATTGGTCCCTGGGTAAAGTCTCACATGACCCAGGAATGGCTGAACTAAAGGCCAAGTCTTCAGTATCATTATTATTATTATTATTTTCAAATTCCAATTTTTGTCATTTTTAGCACGTTTTTAGGATCTTCCTATGTTTTTTTCCTATTTTGTTCCATACACCTCAGTTGAAAATAAAAGAAAACTACTCTAATTTATCACATGTTGTCATATTTTGATCTATTTTTCATGAGAAATACTTTTTTACTGGGAATTTTATATTGAGTAAAAATTACTCAGTAAAAGTGACAGTGTAACTTTTTATTACAAAAGTGTTCTAGGGTTAAGGTGATGTAACTCATCAGCTTTACATTTAATCATTTGATTTGTATTGGAACTGCTCATATAAAACACCATTTTAATTGTATCCAGTTTCAATTCATAAATTGAGAATTAACTAAACCCTACTGACAAAATTAAATTTACTTTGAACTGATTCTATGTCATTGACCTCTTTTAGAGGCGCAGTTTTTATTTATTTAGTTTTTTAATAATATTTTTTTATAGTTGGTGTTCTCCGCTGTCTTAATTGGTTGTAATTCTGAAATTTCCTTCAGAAAAGAATGCTTGACATCGTTAAACGTTAAAGTCAAATGAGATCTGCTCACTACTTCTATGTGTTTGCAGCAAGAAGGATTGTATTCCAATAATGATCACATGCACATTTATCACAGCACATGCATACATGACATGCGACAAAGCAAACACAAACAAACAGCTCACAACTTATTCAAAGGAATACTCAGATCTTCTTTCTACTCGTCCAGTTTGCAGATTTTTGTGACTCAATGCTCTTGCAGAGGAAAGTCTGCTCATTCACCAGCGTACAGACTTTCCAACCACAAATCAGAGCCCCGACTCTGACACTGATGTGTTGGCTCTACTCACTGCACGTCAACGAGAAAAAGTCAGAGCTACAAGGCTCAAGAGTTGCTAATCCATGACCTGTTAAGAGTGCTAAGCTGCAGAAAACCAGCTTGGTTTTCACCCTGCAGTTGTGAGGGTGACAAAGGCTCGGCTTGCTCTCCGGACTTCCACTGAGGCAGCCCTCCGCAGCTGCAGCTTCCACGCTGGACCGAGAGGCAATTCAGCTCAAGAGTCCAGAAATTATTTGGTTAGCCTTGGCAGGAGCGGGGGGCCAGCTGATTCCTGCAACAGCTAAAGAAATGGAACGTGAAGACTTAGATGGCAAGCTACAGTAGCCCGCCAGGTCTACACAGAAGCAGCACCCCCAACCCCCCCATCTAAATGGAAACTGTTGCATAGGACTGTCCACTGTGTGTTGAGAATTGCGCCTGAAGCCGCAAGTACTGAGGGGTGAGACAGCTGAAGGTCAGAGGGTTCAGCCAGACTGAAAATGCAAACACTGCTGTGTGCGTGAGTCAGGTGAATGTTCATGCATGTGTGTGCACACTTAAGTGAAGCTCTACAGCCAGATAAATGCATCATATTTTCCCCAAACACTAAATGCTACCTTTATGAAGTGAACTCAGGAAGCAAAATTGGGGAGGCCAGTTTAGAAAACTCACCATGATTTTAGGCCATTTGTTCAAATTTATAGCTATTTTAGTCCACATGAAGTCATTCCAATCTATTAAAGCACAATATGACAGGATAATCCAAAAAAACTGGAGTCTGTCAGTTGGTAAAGGACTCAATACACAGGGGACTGGGCTTAAGGGTTATAAACGTATTAAAACCCATGAACTAATGTGTCAGAGGCAATGATCTGACCACAAAGACAGGAAAACTGCACTTCTAAACAATGAGAATCATCAACACAAATACAAGCAGCTGAGGATGATTGGCAACTAACAGACCTGAAAACAGAATATTACAAGAACCAAGAAATGAAACTCACAATGGGCACAATCCACATAGAGCAGGAGAGCTTCTGGACTACTCCCAGTCCAGTCAAGTCAAACACACAAACGTACTGAAGGGCAATTGATTATAAAAGTCATAGTGCCATCTTTTTTCTTCTCTTCGTCCCTTGAAAAACCAGAGGTGTCCAAATTCAGGTCTCGAGGGCTGGTGTCCTACATGTTTTCCAACCAACCTACCACTGAAACTCCTTACTAGCTAAACACACCTGATTCAGGTAATCAGCAGCAAATAAATAAGACAAGATTTCTGGAAAACCAGCAGGAGGCCAGCCCTCGAGGCCTAGCTTTGGAGCCGCTCAGACTGGTTGGGGACCCGTCATTTAAATAGAACAGCCAGCACGTCGGAAAACAACGACTTCAGGACTCCAAAAACGACAAAAAGTGACATCAATATGTGACAACTCAGGGATGAGAATGTGTTAAGCCATCAGAAACGATGTAGGGTACAGTGTCTTGCCCACCTCAAAACACAGACAGGCTGGATGGGACTCAAACCTGCAATTTTCAGATAAGCGGCCAACCACTGCAAGATGGCCGCCCCACAGCTTTAAGTCTGTTAACCATGGAATCATGAGGGTTAGCTGAGTATTCTTATGTTCTTGCTAACATCTTAGCATGATGGTTTGAAAGAGTTTGACTAATAAATCTCTTGTGCGTTAATGTGAATAAGAGGAGAATTTTATTTAGTTTCTACGGTCCATGATTTGTCAGTAAAAGCTAATAAGAGATTATATCAGCTATGTGTCAAAAATATACTTTTTCCTTTTTCTGACTGACTTTTTCTCATTAAGGGACAGCAGTTTTTTAAAAAACATATAACTTTTTTTTTAACTCTATCATAGAAATATTTCTGAAAGTACGAACAGGTTGTGGTATAAAAAGGCTAAATTAGCACTTACAGGAACCATATGGGCTTTTCACCGAAGCAAAGACAATTTCTGCCTCACTAATCACTCCAGCATGGCAGATGCAAAGAATTAATGATCAATTCAACCAGCCGTCCCCTCATTCAAAAAGTGGAAACTGTCCAAGCTGGAGCTTCAGAGAGGGAGAGAACTGGAGAAAGGTCAACGTGGTCGATGTGGAACGGAACAGTGGCCGATGGCCATTTCCCGAGGGAATTAGATCAGACCCCCCCAGAGCTGAGGATTAGGGTTTTGATCCAGATTTTATGCTGGATTTGATCCAGATTTTATGCTGGATTTGGAGCTTTTTTTTCCCCAAACTTGGCCAATCCGAAAGTCAGGATTGTTCCATGATGTCACATTGTTTGTGTGTGTGTCAGAAACAAAGAGACACAGGAAAGTGCTTACAGCCGTCAATTGGTATTCAGAGTCTGTAACAGTGGTACCAGCAACAGAAGGAGCAGTTAGCCAGTCAGGCTGCATCAATTTGTCAACATAGCCAAGCGAAAAAGCTCTGAGGCCTCTGGGAACCAAAGCAGGGCACTGCCAAGAGCACAGTGTGCCTGGGGGGACCCAGCAGGCACTAAGTACTTACAGCAACTCCAATAAGCCAAATACTGAAAGATATGCTTATCAATCACAGTAAGTACATCATAATTATGACAGATGTACAAATTTAGCCATTTTACTGGCATAACAGAAGACAAACAAATATTCATTTGCAGAATTGTGGTTTAGTAAGGGATGAACACTGTGCACACGTGTCCCTGAATCAGTCTGCTGCAGGCTGACAGAGCACATGGGACACTGTGCCAACCCACTCACACATACACATGCACCCCCCCCAGACACACACTTACATTATTTAAAAAATGACTAATATTTTATTATTTGACCTTTACTGTCACACTTGTTTTCCTATCTTTTTGGGGGCGTGCAGCACATTATTTAACATGAACTTGGTAGCTCTTTAGCCCTGAGCCTTCCAGCTATCTTCCTCCCACGTTCCAAAAACATGCTTCAATGGTTATTTGGTGTCTCTAGATTGCTGTTAGGTGTGCATGTGGTAGACGGTGTGTGGCCCTGCAACAGATTGATCACCTGTACAGGGCATACCTGACTTTAAACAACATCCATCCTTTTTCTTAACCTCCTGTATCCCTTTTTGGGGTCACGAGGCTGCTGGAGCCTGGCCTGGCTGTTGTTGGCCAACGGCGAGTATGCTTAACATGTTGGCAGTGTGTTACAGGGATACAATCACATACAACCACACACATTCACACCCTGCTTTGATTGCTTGAAACACATTTTTTCAAATCAAATCCAATATCTTGTTTTGATCCCTTGGAATAAACCGTTTCAAATCAAATCTCTTACTTTCAAATATAATCTTTTGATATGATTGCTCGAAATAAACCATTTATAATCATATCAAATTTCTTGCTTTGATAACTTGAATTAAACTTTTAAATAGAAATATCGTACTTTAATTACTTTAAATAAACCATTTTAATGAAAATATCTTGCTTTGATTGATTGAAACAAATCGTTTTAAATCAAAGATCTTGTTTTATTTGCTTGAAATAAACCGTGTCAAATATAATCTTTTGATTTGATTGCTTGAAATAAACTATTTTAAATCAAATCTCTTGTTTTGATTGATTGCATAACCATTTTAATTAAAATATCTTGCTTTGGTTAGAATGAATTATTTTAAATCAAGTCAAATCTTTTGCATTGATTGCTTGAAATAATTGATCTCAAATCCTGTCAAATCTCTTGCTTTGATTTCCTGAAATAATTCAAATTCATTTCAAATCAAACCTTTAGGAGCAATTTAGAGTTACAGCACCAATTAACATTAGACTCACGTTTTTGCATTGTGGGAGGAAGCTGGGGGTCCCAGGGAAACCCCCTTCTATTACATGCATGAGGACAACATGCAAACTTCACACAGAAACGTCCCAGTCAGGATTCCGACCACGACCTTCCGGCTGTGAGGCGACAGCGTTACCCACAACACCACTATGCTTTTTTTCTGAAATTGTATTAAACTTTGTTTTTTCACAGGATTCAACCACCATATTAAACATAATATTCACTGAACTTATTAGATATGAATCAGCATGTTTTGTTTTGTTTCAACTTATCGCAAACATGTTTTACTTTATTTGAATTGTGTATTTGACTTCTTCTTAAAAATGTAGAAAAATCTTTTTAATTTCTAAATAAAATCAGCCCAAACACATATCGGTCAATTTCTATTATTTTGTGCTGCAAGAGTAATGAGTGAACATCGACCACCAGACGTTCTTGATGTTTTAGTTTGGTCCAGAGCTGTTGAAAGAGTGTGTGGTGTTAAGTGGAAAACAAAAGTAAGACGCTGAACTACACGTTTTCTTGTAAATGGTTGATTTTTTTAAAAATTTCCACCAAAAATTGAAATAAATATTTCTCAATACCAGTTTCAACGGGACTGTAGACCATCATACTGTACGCAATGACCCTGGTAGAAACTGACAGATCATTTAAACAAAAATATTAAATAAAAATGAACCCAACTGTGTCGTTAAAACAACAGACCCATAAAAACTGTCTAAACAGGGAGCTCCCCTTTTCATCAATTAAACATGAGTAGTGTAAGATGGTGCTGAATATCTACAGGAAATGTGTGCAGCATCTACAGTCTGCTTTGACATTATCCTGACACTCAACACACATGCCATCAATAATTCAGAGCAGCTTCTTCTTAGAGGAGTTGTGCTCTTACAGCTTCTCCTGGTTAAATTAGTTATGCTCCTGCCACAGATGCACACTGACATGAAAAGTTTCAAAGACAAAGTCAACGTGACTGGTGTGTAGAAAGAAAAGCAATTTGAGTCTTTTGTCATTTACTACTCATATTAGAAAGAAACTTTTCTTTAAAGGCTACATATTTTTATTTCATTTACCTTAGCTGATTTTCAGTGAAAAATAAATCAATAAGTTCTGTATTTTAACTTGGCCCCAAACAGTTGATATTTTATGGGCCCAAACACTGGTTAAAATGTTTCTCTCTGCTTTATAAAATAACTAATTTATTAGAAGTGCTGCTAAAATGGTTAAGTTATCAACCCTGAACACGGTTACAGAGCAAATTAGATCAGGAGAGAAACGCATTTATTATTTATGAAGCTGTTGGTTATTTGCTGAGTCATCTTCACATCTATTGCATTTCTGCTCCAGTGTTGGGTGGAACCAAAGCTTCAATGTGATAACTGATAATTGATTCAGCCAAATCATACCTGAGACTTTCATTTCACAGATGCTTCACAGTGCAGATCAAAATGACAGTTAGATGATGACCCAACGGGATCCAAAACTAAAGTCTTCTTTTCTGAACTTACACAGTAACTTGTGTTTTAAACAAACTCTGTCAGACAGAGGTTAGGCCTAAAATCAGGCGCGTTTTAACGCCTTGAGGCATGAAGTTATTTCCAGCTTTAATGTAGGCTTGTGGTTGAGAAAGTGTGAACACAGGGATGATGGGATATCAGTGGAGGCTTACTTCTGCACCAACAGTCTCACAACTTACAGGCAAATTTCTGATTAACTCCTGCTGCTTTTTTATAAAACATGTCCTAGAAAACTTCACAGTCTTCTTGGTTTTGGCTAAAAACTGCAAAATTAGAATTAAAAGACCTCTGGAAATGATTTTATAACAGAAGATGATTGGAATAGGACTTAAATGAGTATAGGAAAAAATACAACCAGATTTTGGAAAAAAATATCCAGGTTTTGCAAAAATTCACAAAATAATGAAATTAAAAGTTTGTGCTAAACAGATGTTCAATTAATCAAAGAATTGGACAGAATTTCAGAACAGCAAATGCTCTCGCTTAACATCCGTCTGAGCTTCAGTAACTACCCAAACGGATATTTAAACTCACTCAGACCATCATCTGGATGTGGTTTTGATTCTGAACAACCATTTTCAGGCTTTTGAAAGATAAAGTCTAAAATCATCTCATTGTTAAAAACCAGGATCTTATCTGCTATGATTGTTATAAATCACATTTGTTTTTAGCTTAAAATCCTTACAAATGAAAACTGAGAAACCTTTTTCTCTGACAACAAAAAAATAAATAGTTAAAGAAAAATAAAAAACCTCATGAAGCTCATGAGCGGAGGTCCAGGGATCAAACTTCTTCTGTGTAAACTGCTAAGCAGCTTCAGGCTACAACTGAACGAAAATGAAGAAAAACCGGATTATGTTGGTTTGATTATCATGGAAATTTCTTTTCAAGAAAACCCTGACACAAACTATGACATCTTTTACTGATTTATGTGCTAAAGTTTTACAGAATGAACAGTAAAGCTTAAGGATTTCTGCAGCTTTTCCTCTTAAACAAACCCCTCCGTCAGGTAGGACAAGAAATCAGAGAGAAACCAGCCTGAAAATCAAGAGTAGAAAACCCATTTACAACTTCACCTTCATTCAAAACCAGCAGCTTTTCATCCTTTATCAAACAAAATGATTTACTAAAGACATCATTTATGCCATATTCTACCATAAAAGGGAAAAAACATAGGAAAATGATTTAGAGAACCTAATAATCTTGCTGCTTGTTAATCTCATTTGCTGCCACTGGACGGGGCATTGCTGGAAATAATTTTTTTTTCTGCCTTTTGATTGTTCCTCTTCCCACCTCCCAGCAACACGCTCACATCAGGCAAATGGATAACAGCTCATTACATTCCTCCTCTATTGCCTTTAAACTGCACTGCAGTCATTTCTGTCTTTTTAGGGCAAGCAGGACTGAGTGCAAAGCAGGCGAGTGTTCCCACATGAATTATAATTACCAATTCACATATTCTGGATGTTAGTGTTTTCCTAACACTTAAAGAGTGCAGCAGTAAAAAATGAATAACTGGGGGACTGAGGTGAATTATAGTCCCAGATAGTGATGTCATGTTCGAGGCTACGAAGCAGTGCTCACCTGAGTAGATGGTGAGTGAGATCATGTTGATGCCATACATTGTTCACTCTATTTCCACTCTATTTAAATGCTGATTTGTTATTTAAAAGTAACTTTTCATCTGTTTTTAATATTCTATTTAAAGGCTCAGAAATTATAAATTATTTATTTGTCTACCGTTTGTTTTTTTTTTAACATTTTTATTTATTTTTGCATCATTACTTGTTTCTTTTGGTTCATAGACTGTTTTGTATTCACTTCTTCACTTTTTATTTAATTTCAAGAAGTTTTAATTTTAATGAACTATTTCCAAATTAATTACAAATATTTTCCCAATTCTGTATTTTATGGTTATCAACTGATTAGGAAAATGGAAACAAAACATTCACAGCCATTATGAACAATTGAGATCTTGAGGTTCACGTAAGATCCACTGCATTTACGAAAAACATCGATATCGGTATCAATATCTGCAATAATGACCGGTGTCGGATCAATATCGAAATGGTCAGTATCGCCCGGCCCTTCTTCGAAGCTTGTGCCGAGTACTGAAGGGGGTGTTTCCTTAAAGCATGTATCAAGATTTGCTTCATGTACACTGAAAAAAAAGTGAAATGGATCAATTAACAAAACTTCTGTAATTTGTTACATTTAAATTATTCGTTTTCATCAAATTAAACTTTTGAGTTGAGGGTTTACTCAACTTCAATTCAACTTGAATTCAATAAAAACAAATATTTTTAAATGTAAGAAATTATGGAAGTTTTGTTAATTGATTCAATGTTTCATTTTTTACAGTGTAGAGGGGGAGCTAAAAACTACGTTTGAAGGAGACCCGCCCAGGGTATTTTCTATTAAAATAAGCTTTCTTATACTGCCTTTTTCATCCATTCCTGATTCACAAGTTGAATAAGGAAATACATTTTAAAGCTTAATTGTCTTTATATATGTTGAATGCATCAAGAACATATTAAAAAGACCAAAAACATGATTTTTATTGGAGTAACCTTCTGCTAAACTGTTTCGTTCTTAGAGGTTGCACATATTCAATTATTTTAATCAATGCAATTGTGCGTACAATTATTGAAACAAAAATAGTAAATGTTCCAGTAACTTTTAGGTCAACATTTAATTCAATTTGGTGATTTAACACTGGTGAGCAGGTATAACTCAAACTTCAGCCTCACAGAAGGAGACAAGAACGTAAAGAAAACCTCAGAAAGGCAAGAAATGTAACAGCAAAAAAGACTTAGCAGGGGATAAGCATTCATCTGTACCCCAGAGAAAGTAAGTTACATCAAATGATCGTTGCAGGCTTTCACACACACGAGTGAAACGGACCGCTCGCTCAACAGTGAAGTTGAAGACAAAAGGAAGAAGTCAAGAGACGCTTGAGAACAAGTTTGAGCAGCCGTTTGGAGGACGGAGGGGAGAGCCCAGGAAAAAAGAGCAGCATTGTTCTTTGTTTGAGCTCAAGCACACGCACGCACAGTGAGTGCTTACACCAATAAACAGTCAATATTTTCCAAATAGTTCTTATGGAAGAGAAACTCCCATTGGACTTGCTGAACCTCTCAAATGTGTTTTCACCTCATTTATAATATAGTATCCTTAAATATCTCTAAACACTAACAGATTGTTTTTGTAGTTCAACTAACATTACCTGTTACGACAAAATTCTGGAACGTTCTCGTTCTGCAGCAGCAGAAAAATTCTTATGGAAATGTTACAGAGAATTTCCTGAATAACAGTTCGCCATCGGCTGAGGAAATGGCAACACTAGAATCCCAAAAAAATGATCCCAGTAGCAGGTATTTCTTTGTTATAATTAGTTGTACATGTTGTTGACATGATGAATTTTTTTTAAAAGCTATAATTGAGCTGGAACTCAATCCGCGTTTACTTGGACAATTGTGAATAATGGGGTGGAACATGAGGTCTTATAGAGGTCGTATACCTTCAAGATTACTGTTTAGACATTTCATTTTTAAAAAAATCTTAATATTACAGTAATTATCCTTATTTTAAATTATTTCAATGGTGCAATATAAGTATTTATAGAAACCTTTTGGCTTGAAATTTTAATGTTAACCATCAGAAAAAAGAGAGAAATTAAATATTTTCTAAAATAGTTACTTCAGTTGCCACCTCTTTGCAATATGGACGCCACCGTTTTGGAGTCAGAGGTCATCAGTGCAAAAATATCCCAAGCAAAAAAAATAATAAAATAAAATAGTTTAAGTTCTCTGTAGAAGTCTATGGGATTTTGGCTTCTTGGAGGCACTTCCTATTTAGAGCACAAGTGTGTGTGTGTGTGTGTGTGTGTGTGTGTGGGGGGGGTGCTCAGTTCAGTTCTCATTTACAGTCAATAGTTCAGGAAGGTTTTTAGAGCAGTCTGTATAACCAAATCAAACCCTTGCAGCCCAAGTGAGCCAGTTTAAATGCAACCTTTGGTCACTTTTAGATGAGGTTCAAATTAATGATGAAAAATGTCACAACAGAGGGAAAAAAAACACTTTTCCAACTGGATGATTCTTTTTGTTTAAGCACAAAATGTTTAATTTTAAGATGTATTTTTGGAAAATGTTCCATTTCGTTTCATTTCGTTATAATGAAATCTCACCCCTTAAGTGGTTCTCTTCTAAATAAATGTTGGAAGCTCCTTTGACTGAAAGTTTGACAAATATAGTTTTGGTAAGACTCTTGGTAAAATAGGGCTTTGTCTGCAGAGAAATATTTCACTTGAACAAAATGTACAAGTTGAACTCCGCCTTCAACCAACACTGCCAGATATAGGCTCCAGCAACCTCAGCACTCTGAATGGATGGATGGATGACAGATAGATGACAGATGGATGGATGAACGGATGACAGATGGACGGATGAATGAATATTATTCAATCACAGACGGTCATAGTTGAGTTTTACTTGAAGCTCATTCTTCGAGCAGCTGATCAGATGTGACAAAATTAGAACGGAAATAAAAGAAAAAAGTATTAAAAAAGGAATATAAGAATAAAATGGGAAAATGTTCATCCTGCAACAGAAAACCGAAGCAGAAGGTCGCTTCTGCTGATGTCAGTAATTACATATACGGCTCTTTACAATCACCGACAGGCTGTTTCTTTTTGCTCCTGTCTCATTCACAGAGTCGCTTTCATGAATTAGAATAAAAGTCAGAGGTAACCTGAAATTTGTCAAAGTGACTTACAGGAAAGATTTTGTATTATTTTTATCATAAAATGAAACAGAAGAAGTGCACACGGTAATATTACACAGAGTTAATTATATACTGTATTTCAGAAGATTTTTTTTTCACGTGAGGAAACAACTGTTCTACAATTTAATTGTTATTTTCATCAAAATCCTTTCAGCCTAATGTAAAAAACTTTGACAGTTTTTTTAAAATCCTCAATGTCTTGTATTCCTCTGACCCCTCCACCCAGCTTTTAAAGAAGGTGCCTGTTTTCCAAACACTACACCTCTAAACATGGACAGAGGCGGAGAGGAGGAAGAGCCATGCTGAACTCAAAGGAGAGGCAGAGGAGACGGGGAAAACGGCGTGGAAGGATAGGAACGAGCAGGTCAGCTCCGGTGGCAGCGGTGTGGAAGTGTCTGTGGAGCGTTGCTGATGTGATGGCATGATGATGATGGTGTTTATGATTCACCGCTGGTAGGAAATCAGAGAGAAGAACGTATTATTATCACACAGCTCAATTACACTGCAATTTCTCCCTGGCTGCGGCGGCCTCTGCAGGGCTTCTCATGAGGCTGATTTGGAGGCCTGCAGAGTCTGAGGAACAGCAAACGACTCCGTCAGACGGTAGAGGAAGACGAGGCGGCGGGATGGAGAGGGTGAGGGAGCGACGGAGGCCTGCAGAGGTAATGCCGCTGCGGAGACCTCATGAGCAGCGAGCGGGGCAGACAGGATCTAAATGTGGTGGTGATGGAGAAAACACCTGCTCCGTAATGAGAAGCAGATCTCCGGCTGCTCCGAACATGAATACTGACGAGCTGCTGTTCAGCTGCCGAGCAGAGACTTAATCGTTTTATCCTCTCTCGCAGAGCGTGAGGTCTACAGGTCTCGGTGTGCGTGAGAGAAAGACGACTTGTTTTTTTTATTCTTAAGTGTTGCATGCATGTTTGGGCCTGTAATCCTGGCTACTCTGTGACCCGAGGCAGTGGGTGATGAAGGGTTACAGATGTTTTAATGTTTTACAGAGCAGTCACCACAGAGGCACCACTGTGGACTCCACTTCCTCTCCTCTGTTCTGAGGGTGTGCTCGGCTCTAATATGTCCCACTTTAAAAGAAAAGAAACCAAGAACATTTAAACCACATGTGTCAAAAGTCAAGGCCCGGGGGCCGGATCCGGCCCTCCGTGTAATTCTATCCAGCACTCCAGATCGTTATATTTTATTCTTATTAATGGCCTGATGTTATCTTGCACTCATTTCTCACTTGTATAATTTGGACAAAACATGTTTTTATGAAGAGTAAATATTGAAAGATATTTAAGGTTTAAGTTGATTAATTTCTGCTTTTTTGTTATTCTTAATTATGTTAAAAAGTTATAGTTTTAAAGTTTGAAAAATTGACATTCTGCCAGCTTTATGGACTATTTTTAGCATTTACTAAAATTTTTTGGGGATATTTTGGAGTTTAGCTAATATTTCAGCTACAAGCTAGCTATTTTGGCTAACCAAAGTTTAGTTTTTTTCTTTTTTTTAGGCTAATTTGGCATTTAGCTAATATTTTAGCTGGCTATCAGCTTCAGCGTTTTCAGCGACAATCTTTTGCGTTTTAAGCACTCAATTTCAGCATCATCAGCTATTAGCAATAGCGTGTTCGGCAGCCAAATTCAGTTTACAGCAATTACACTAGCAATGCTTTATATCTAGTTCATAATTATGTCAAAAGTTACAGTTTTAAAGTTTTAAAAATGTAGTTTTAGAGTGTTCGATAAATGTAAATATTTTATTAATCAATGTGATTTTTGCTTTTTAAAGTTACAAAATCAATATTTTTATGTCTTTTCCTAGCACTGGTGGCTACGCACTAACGTAGACAACATTAACGTCGATTAAAGTCGATTGTTTTTCATATCTCTCCACTCACCCGGACCAGATGCCCGAGCCACCTCAACTGGTTCCTCTGGAGCCCTCCACGTTGTTGAAAGCTCTTTTAGGAAAAAGCACATGAAGGGAAAGTTGCCAAAGAGACTCCCCACAGGAAGTGGGCATGGCGTGGAGTCCCGGGTATGCAGTAGCATTAAAACGAGGTGCAAAGAATATGTTGCAAATATTTCAGAAATATTTCCAGAAAGAGGAGAGAGCACAGAGTCTCTTCTGAGCTTTAACAAAAGTGCACGTGATCACAGCACACATCTGCATCACTCCAAACGCTCCTCCACTTCAACCATGCTTCAGGGCGTCTGTCATTGAGGTATTTAATCCAGATGTAATTAAAGATTATCGATGCAGGAAGAATGGATCTATCAAATTAACTGCCCCAGCTGATTCCCATAAAGTTTTTAATGGAAACAGAGAATGGGGATTATTCCATTAGACAGCACTCTCCGTGTTAAATCACACCTCCCATTTAGTCGTGAGAAAAAAGCTTTAAAAACTTTGGAAAGCTGCTGTATTTTAAATCTGGGAATTCTCGCCTTGCACGCGTTACTTCTTCTTTCCTCTTTCTCGTCTCATTTTCTGTACTCATCACTGAGACAAGGTTTTCAGGCTGCTGGCATTCAGCTGAGACGAAATAAAGCCGAGGAGGAAGAAGAGGAAGCACAGCGCCGCTGTCAGTCCCCCCCCCCCCTTTGCTCAACAGTACTGGAAGGACAAAAGCTTTCCCTGACAGGCCGGATCGCCCTTATCTCCTCTCAGCCGACGTGTCTTTACCCTGTGGCTCCAGCATCCATGTACTTTTTCTCGTTTTTTCCGCCTCCCCAGCTGCTCGGAATAATACGAAACACAGAGATTAATGTAAGATCTGCTCTAGGAGAAGGCTCTCGTGGTGCTGGGTGTCATTAGCTTTCGTGGGTGTGATGGCACGTTTAAGTGCATTTGCATTTTACACAGAAATCAGCGCCGCACATGTCAGTGGAGCAGCGCCGAGGCGGGACTGCAGCGAGGCGCGAGCAGTCAAGCTTTCCTTCCACGAGATGTGACCATTACGGCTGAAAGATCAGCACACTCCACACTGTCTAATGATCCTTCACAGACGGCTCTCCGTGCTGAGGGCTGCAGGGGATACATCAAAGATGGTAGATATGCGTTCACACTGTGATCAAGGCAGAAAGATCTGCAACTTTAAGGACGTGTTGGCGCCACTTCAGGCAGCCACAATGGCTCATCACATCCAAAATCCCAACCAACACCAGAACAAGAAACTGTCTTATGCTTCTTGTACAAAAAAACCTGATAAACAATGGAATTTACTAAAGATTGGAGATTACTGAGAAGTTCCAGCTTCATTTTAGGCCAGCATGTGATCAAAACACAGGATTTCACAAAGCATGAACTGCAGGAAATTCCCCGACACCAAAGGAAGACAACGCACCAAATGTTTCCTGACTGACAGTCGACGTCATGACAGAACACATTCATGCTCCATTCTGCTGTTCTGTGACTGAGAAATAAAAATCCATCAACTAAATCAAAATCTAAAATGACATCATTCAAAATGAATATAAACAGGCAGAGCTGCATGAAAATCATTATCTTGATCTCAGTAGGCTTTCTCAATACTGACATGGACACCTCATGGTTCCATCTTCATTCCCAGTCTGGTGTGTTCCCGGTCAATATTAACATAAGCTGGAAAGGGAAGCTGAGTCTTCAGCTATCAAGCTTTGTTCTGGTGCAGGGGTCGGCAACCTTTCACAGTAAAAGAGTCATTTGGGCTCATTCTCTACTGATCAAAACTTAGAAGTTAGAAAAAACTTAGAACTTACTCTAGGCTTTAAGAAATTTAGATTTTTTATTCATGACCATCTTTTTTTAAATAATAAATATGAATTGTGTATATTTTTTTACATGAACAAAAGTCAGTGCAAAAGTTCAAATATCTTGTTTTCAAAATAAGATGTTCTGTGCCAAACAGGATCATCTCAGTGCAGCTCTTGGCAGCTAGTAACCAATATTGTGCTGCATAAAACAATATTTGCTTTTAACTCATAAAAGATCAAACTTTTTTTTTACCAAAGTTTTGCTTTGTATTTAAAATCTGCATTCTGGAAGCAGCATTGAGCAAAAAAGACGTCTTCAGGTCAACAGGGATGTAAAAACCGGCATCCTTCATGTGCACCTCAGCTATCAATTTATACATGTAACTAATCTAAATTAAGTACATGCTAATTAAGTGATCCTTACTTTAAAAATATGCTATTTTACTTTCATTATTTATCTTTTTTGTTCTTTTTTCCCTCTTTCTCCTCAGCTGTCTTCAACTGCTGGGTTTTGTTATTTTAGTTTAGGGTTGGACCTTGGTAGTCTTGATTTGCGGGCTTTGTTTATTTGTTTTCTTTAGGTAGTTTTGGTTAGGCAGCCGTTAGCAGGGAGCTGCTGTCGTCGTGGCTGGGTCAGCTGTCTCCCTGACGTATTTTATGTTCTGTTCAGGTAACTGAAAAACTGTTTTCAGACGACAGCTAAAAACTAAAAACAACATTTCCGAGTTTTCACGCTTTCAGGTCAGTTCACTGTGAGTTAATCGTTCAATGATTCAAGATCCATTTCAGATAGTAGCTTATATGCATTTATAAAAACGGGGGTCTGTTTTTAAAGGGATTACCCTGAAAGCAAGGAGCAGCATGGGAGTTCACCGCTCGGCCTGATAACCTCCCCATATGTTGACAGTCTGGTTCAACCAAACGATTTGAGGGAGCCTCACTCCCAGTATCAACATGGATCCCTGACTCCAGAAAACTCATTAAGGCTCAAACCCGGCGCCGACTCGATCCAGCCTTCTCCCCTTCTGTTTCTGAGTCTGTGAAGGCTGTCTGCTAAGCCTCTTACCTGTGGGATTATCGCAAGGTATTATATAGCTTCATTCATCTGGATGAGGCGTTAATAATGTGTTGGGGAATGAAACCGACTGCAGGAAAATGTGTGGGGGTGTTGCACAAGTTTGTGTGCATGGAGGAGGAGGAGAGGGGGGGGGGGCACTGTGAAGAACGATGCAGCACTGATTGATGGTAATGACGAGCTCCGTCTGAATGGATCTCACAGAGGTACGGTTTTGGGGTTTCCAGGGTAACAGACGAGGCGTCATGCTGAGCAGAAAGGAAAGACAGACCCCTGAGTGTGCATGTTCAATGACACGCTGTTCTGAAATGCACGTCACTCCCAGAGGCTGAACGAGGGAAAGATCAGTCCAACTTTTTCCATACTTAAGACCATGGAGTCACACACCCAGAACATTATTCTATATCATGACTCAGACAGGTCGCAGCTGGTCTACATTTGACGCTGTGGTCATCGATGGGGATGATGTAGAGAAGACTCCAGCATCTCACCATTTTTCATTTTTACTGTCTGCTTTAATCCTACTGTTATGGAGCTTTTCTTTCTTTTCATGTTCATAAACTCCTACAATGTTACAGATAAACAACAGACTCATTTGTTTAAGAGGAACTTTAATTTTTCTGCATTGTTTCAGAGTGTTTTCAGACTGGAAAAAATCTGTTGGTCCAGACAGAGTCCAGCTTAATTTGGTCCAGATCGAGTCTGTATTCAGACTGCCCTTCAACCACACATTTATGTTTCAAAACAAAGCTAATAAACAAAACCATGTGACTGACGATCTCTTCAGTCATTGGCCAAAAAGTATGAGGGCGGGGCAAAGCAACGAGAGAAAAAAAATTGCAACCTTAATCGGGACATTTCACTTAAAGACATTGTTAACAGATGTGGTTAGTCATAAATTCTGATGTTTTTATTTATTTATTTGTTATGGGTTTCCTTCTGTTTTTTTTTATTATAATCATTAACTTGGAGTCTCCTGTAGATTTTGTATTGTATGTAACTTTGTTTTGCTGTTTTTAAATTGTCGATGCTCTAAATGAGAAAATGTTCTTAATGACTACATCTTAACGAGTTGCTGTGTCTCATTGTTGCTTCTCTTCTCTGTTTACATCCCATAAATGTCCGGCTACCGTGGCAGTTTTGGTCCAGTTGTTCCACTCTGAGCATGGAGCCTATTCAGACTGAGAAAACTCAGAGCGAAGCGGAGCTTAGTCAGATTGGAAACTAACTGAGATGGGTCTGATGGGTCCGAGAGCGGTTCCTGGCCCTGGACCAGGGTCCACTCGGGTGTATTGGGACAGAAATTTGATTCTGGATTATCGGAGGAAACAAACTCGGCTTCACTTTAAGTGAACCAAATGTTTCCAGTCTGAATACACCCTCAGCGTCCCGGTTTCTTCAAGAGCATGATGGAGCTCCGATGATCCAAACAGACTGCATGAGATGACACATCTTCAAAACATGACTCATTCATGAACCTGACTGTTCATGACACAATCTATAACATGTTTTTTTTGGGTTTTATGACTTCTCTGTTTTATTGATGCACATGCATTCAGACACAAATTATTTTTGAGGGATTTCTTCTGGACATGTTGAAGGTTTTCCAGGTCTGTTAGTTTTGCTTTTGCTTTAGCCCCTATCAATCTGAGCTTTCTGCCTTCTTTTCCTGTCAGCTTCGGTCGTAGCTGTTTTGGGAACCAGCTCAGCTCTTTTGCAAGTTTTTCCTGATCTCTGAGTTTGATTCCAGACCGTTCCCACAACAAGCTGCAAAGCTGGACTTTGAGCTCAGAAATCCTCAGGAATGATGCGGCGATCGGGAGGCCTCACTTTTGACACACTTCATGCTTCGGCTGGCTGATTCTCTGCAAACATGTGATCTAAATGAGCCTGACCTTCCCCAAAACCAAAACTGACAACATCAAGAGAGAATTACGGAATGTCGAGAATAGCACAAAAGCAAAGCCGTTTGGGTTGAGATTCAGTTAGAGACCAGTAATGTCATTTATTTTAATGTTTGACCTGACCATCTGAAGTAGAAATGTCAAGTCAGTTACATGATCTGCTCAGAGCATCCCAGAGAAATGTTAGTTTTGTTTTCATTATAATTCAGAGAGTTGCTCAGTTGAAGGGAGCCTGCTTTGTGAGGAATGCTGGTTCAGGACGTTTTTGCCCGCTAAATCCCACGTTTAGACTATTTTTCTAAGAGAATATTCTTAGTTTCCCCAGCAATGATTTGGACCCTTTCAGTAATGAAAGCCTTTTGTTGCTGCTTTGATTTGAGGCAATGCGGGGGGCATCCTGACAGCTGAGAAGACTGACATGAAGATTCAGGGCAGCGGAGCGAGGGGAGCGGAGATGAGGGTAATTACAGACAACAGAGTACAGCTAAACATGTGTTCTGGGCTTCACAGGGGAACCAAATATGCAAAGAATATGATTAATTGGTTGAAATTAGGTTTTTAGGACCCTGGACGCCTGTGCGTGAGTGTGTGTGTTTAAAAATAACCTACTAGAGAAATGTTATGTAGCTCAATGCCAGAAAACCTGTTCTTATTTGGATGCTTTTCTGTTTCTCTTTCAGATATAAAGTCAGAATTAGAGACAAAAATGTCGACATAAAGACTAAAGTTTAAACAGCAGCTTTCTCTTTTTGATCAAATCTATACACCACTGTAATTACTGACTCAAATTAAGTTTTAAGATGAGACTGGGATGTTCTTTTACCTTCTGTTATTCAGGTTAACACAAAAACAGATAGCTTTAATATGCATCTCCTACTTGATGACAACCTTACACTCAAACGGAATTGTTGTGTGATCCTGACCAGATTAAAACCTGTTAGGAATTCTCTTTTATCACTTCATTGTCACGCTGCGCCAAGCCAACAAGCAGCTTTCTGGTTCACCGTGCTGTTGCTCTCCCAAACCTTCTCCTACAGAAGCATTTCAAGTCTGTTGACCTTGAAAACAAATGATCTCCTGAGTCTGTCGGCGGCTGAACTCAAGCAGTGAACGGAGAGGATGAGCGCCGCTGCCAGCGGTGGAGAAGAGAAGCTTTTCCTCAGCAGTCATCAAATCATCTGGCAGCAGAGTGTTTTCTTCACAAATTCCAGCTCAGAAACAAACACTGGTTGTTCCTGGGATGTTTTGGAACTCAAAAACTGCTGGATTTTTCATGTGCATGCAGGAGAAGAAGAGTTAATTAAGGAGTGTTAAATACCAGTCCTGGAAGGTTTTTGGGAATTTGCATGTGAGGACAAAGTTCATTTCAAAACAAGCAGGACAGCAACCCTGGAGGACTTCAGTAAGGAGGGCGGAGTCAGAGACAAGCACCTATAACTCAATTTTTGGGTTTGTACCACAAAAATGACGTTGCTCCTGTCCTTTTACAGAATACGAACCAGCATCTCTGGCCTTTTTTTTTTTTTTTTTTTTTTTTTTTTGTGCAAAATGTTGATTTTAAAACAGCTGTGGATTACTACAACACTTAGGGGGGAAAAAATGAAAGAAGACATGAATAAATCATCAGCCATAAAGCGTGAGGAATCTAGATAATTAGAGTAAGGTTTTGCTTTGAGTGCAGTCAGGAGTTGGCATATTGCAGTCAAGTAAATCTAAAATGAGACAGAAAGACATAGAAGGACAAAACTGAAAATAAAAGTCAAAAGGCTGTTCTGATGCATGTAAGACTCTGCACCTAAATTAAAAATAAAAATAAATTAAGGTAACTTCTTATTTCTTTTTCGAAAGAAGCAGAATTAAAATGACACATTTACCTCTTAATGTGAGGAACAATTTTATTTTTTTATTTTACCGAAATTTAGGCAGTAAAATGCTATACAAAGGCTTTACTGTATTTTACTGTAAACACCAAAGAATTGTGGGGATTTACTGGAAAAAGCAATAAATTGTGGGAATTCCGAGTTACTTTTAATCAGAATACAGTGAAAACATGGCCAATAAAATATGTGATTATTTTTTTCTTACCAACTTGGACTAAGTTTAACTTGTTATCACTAACAAGTAAAACGACTGTTTATTGTAAGGGAGTTCCAAACATTGTTTACATGTTGCATCACTCAGTAAAAATTCAAGGTGACGGCACTAATGTATCCCCTGATACCAGATACTGTCTGGTGTTGCATTGATCTAAGAACTCAAACAGGGTAAGCATGGCCTTGGTTAAAAGCAGCTGGAACAGTAGTTGTAGTGAACTAAGAGAAGAGGTGGAAATGACCTTCGCTCAAAACAGAGAAGCTGCCGCAAGTAAACAAGAATACAAAGTAAATAAACTGGAAATGAAAATAAAGCAATAATATTGTAAAAGGAACAGTTACTGTAGGAACATTTACGGTCACTATGCGGTCAGCTGGATTCCATTTTCTACTGGTTATCATTTTACTGTAATACAACTGCAAAATAAAATGGCTCTAACTGTACGTCTGAACAGCTAGGAGGAAAGAGTGTAAACAAACGGCTGATGCGCAGAGTTTCTGTTGAGCTCCTGCCGCTCTGCAGAAGATATGTTTTTTTAGTTTGGCCTAGTGCGTTCTCTTAATTAAAAGATCACTGGGAATGATTTTGCAATAGATAAAAACATAGTTGGAGCGGGACTTTAAACCCTCAGTACTTAGTTTGCTTCCAACTATCCGTTTCCCCTATTAAATATAATATGGTAATGCAACGGGCTGCTCTCTCATCTCCTCAGTAAGAGTCAATATAATTGACCTGACTAAGCGCGTCTGCATGCTTTCTGCATGCAGGTGTAGCTTCTAATGTTGTGGCTGCGCAGCTGCTCCCCAACAAGAGAAGGCTTCTGCGCTGAACAGATGGCGGGCATGCAGCACTGCAGACGCCGGCAGAACACGGAGCACCTGTGTTTACCATGCAAGGTTTGTGCTGCTGCGCTTCAGCTGCCATGGAAACCAAAACTACAGACAGCACGAGGAGCAGCTGAAGGTAAAACCTGGAAATCCCAGGATCTCAGACCTGATCAAACTTCTTCCATTTTTCTCATAAAGAATGGTCAAAATGATGGTTGAGGCTCATTTTATATAAAGAAACTATAAAAAGAACCACTGAAATCCAATGAATGACTATTCAAAATACAAGTACTTCTGTTGGCAACCAAAGTTATCTTTCCGTTTAGATAATTCGATTCACAGAAGGAAATGTAGTCAACGTCTTAATTACTTAGTTTTGTGAATATCAATTAACTTCACTTCAGTTTGATGTGAAGAAATATGATCATGACGTACTGTATATTTTCTCAAAACATGCTTTAAATCAGTCAGTATTTCTTCAGTTTCTGCTTAGTATTGCGTGGAATTGTGTCAGAACCCCAACAGAAAGCTGTCAAAGTGTAAAGAGAAAGACCGAAACTTCATCCCAGAAACCTTCCTGTTTCCTTCTGTCCTGAAGGACTCCACACCGACATCAAACCGCACGCTTTATGGGATCAACGCGGTGACGTATACGCTAACATGACAGGCTTGCATCCTGATGCTGATGAAGTGCTTTTGAGTTGCAGGAAGACGTGCGGTGTGATGAATACAAACTGCTCTTCAATATCAAAGCGTCTCGAGTCCCTTTCAAGTCTCAGGTGCACACTTCCCCTCTCAGATCAGGATATGTTCCCACCTCTCTCTGACTAATGACACTTGAAAAGGAGGCTCGGCGTGAGCAGATCTACTGAATGCACGGATGGGTAGACTGCACTTTATATTTTTCCTTCATTACAGCTTTCACAGAATAACCTTTTATCGGTGTGAGATCGGGCCATTTGAATCTGAAATCACACGATGCATCTTCAGGGCGTCTCAGGCCTGTAATTATTCACGCTCAAACGTCTGTTTAAAGCAGCGAAGCTCACACTCGGAGACTATTTATTTTGGAGGGAGACGATTTGACTGCATATTACCAACGCAAAGGTGGCTTTGATGAAACACAAAAACCAGAGGCCCATGTGGGAATTTGAGCTGTAACGGAACAGCTGGAATGTGAGGCGTAAGGAAGGTGGGAAATATAAAGAGAAAGATGTAAAAACTTAATGAAACTGCCTTAAGTGACATATTTGAATTCATATAGGCTTCACAGAATGAGGAAACAAGAGTTCAAATGATTATTATGACTGAGATGATAAGAAAAGTTGATTTTAAGTAAATCTAGAAACAAAAAGCTACATTAATCTCTTTGGTTTCATATTTCTCAATATTTCTTCAATAATATCTTCAGGCCTATTTTTTATTGTATTTCATGAATTCCGAATTGAACAAAATCATTTATTAAGGGTTTATTCAGACTACTAAAGTCCGTTGGTCCGGACCGAGTCCGCGTTCTGAATCTGGCACTTGTTCTGTATTCAGACTGCCTTCAATTCAACTTTTATGTTTTGAAGCAAAGCTTGTAAACAAAACCATGTGACTAAAGATCTCTACAGTCATTGGCTAGAAATTACGAGGGCAAAGCAAAGACACGAGAGAAAGAACAATGGAAGTCCTACGTTTTACAATCCTTGTTGGGATAGTTTACTTATTCAAACTTTACATTTTACTGAATAATTTAGAACGTCTGTATCAACACAACAACACTTTTTACTGCTACTTTGATAAACAGACGCATGCTGCGAAGTGGCAGTAAGGAGATGGTGGCTAAGACGGTTCGCTGATAAGTGTTTATGACGCATAGATTGTCAGGACAGAAGCAAAGTGGATCAAAAGTGAGTTTAATGAGCCTGCATTCATCCAACCACATTCAACAAGTTGCTGTGTCTCATTGCTTCACATTAGGTTCCTTTCTTCTCTGTTTATGTCTCATAATGCGCGGCTACGGTGGCCGTTTTGGTTCAACTGTTCCACTCCGAGCGCGGAGTCTATTCAGGGTAAGGAAACTCAGAGCGAACCTGAGCTCAGTCCGATTTGAAACAAACAGAGAGCACATCAAAAGATGGGTCAAAGAAGTTCATGGTCCTGTACCAGGGTCCGCCTGAGTGTATTCAGACTGAACATTTGTTCTGGATTATCAGAGGAAACTAACCCTGAATCCATTAACATGAACCAAAGGTGTCCAGTCTAAATGCACCCTCAGCCGTAAGACTTATTGCCACCGCATAACCAAAGACATTTTACAGAGACAAAATGTTTTAATTTGAAAGGAAATTTAAATTATGAGCCTAAAACATAAAAAACCCATGATTCAAATTCTAGGCTGACACAGTCAGTGATGTTAGTATGTTTGCCTCAATGATAATATCTGACCCCGGTTACAGCTGGCCTGCGTATGCCGTATATATGCTACAAAATCCATAATGCACTTAGGTGTAGAGGGCTCTTAAAATAGATCTAAATGAAGATATACAAATGATCATTCCATCCTGTGTATTTCTTAAACTCAAAGTCTGATACCAAACATGAACAAACTTTCATCTATGAGACGCCAAGTGTCCAGTATAGCAGTAAACTGAAGCTTTTGTGCAGTTTTTTTGGGTTTTTTTTTAAGGAAAATGATTTCAGTTAAAAATGAATCCAGAAAAACTCTAGAAGGTTTCTTTAAGAATCAAATGCAGTTGATTTTAACCGGTTTAATATCTAAATGTATGAACTGTCATGTGACAATGACCCTTCTCATTTACCCAGGTGATGTTGAGTCATGGAATCTGGTCTTAAAATCTCCAGATGTTCCGGCTCAACCAGAAGACAACAAACTGCCTACTGAGCGTTCTCCACCAAGTTTCTACTGCTGTGCATCATAAAGAGCTATACTGCAAATCTAATTTTTGCACTTTTCTCTTGCTGTTATTGATAATTATTTGTCCCTGTGTTAGTCTAGTGAGAAAAGTTTTCTTTAAAAATTACTCTGAAGAAAAGTGACCACACGTGATTGGGAAGATTTGTTTTGGAGTTAAAGTTTTATTTTGTAATCTTCCTTCACAGTTTAATTAATTAATTTGCAAAATCTCAATAAAGACTTAAGGAACATACTTTTTTTTTTTTTTTTTTTACTAGTTCACTTCCTGTGTGTTGAGTTTGACACCCCTGACCTTAACTCGAACCCGCTATCTCCTAATCAGATGGATTTTTTAACCAATTCCTGACTATGTCGACTAACATGTTCAAGTTTCCAACAGCCACACAATAAACACTGCAGAGTCCTGGAAAAAGCTGAACACGCTGAGAAAACACAGGATGAAGAGGGAAATGTGTCTGTGAACGTGCTGTATGAATGCCCTCCATTCAAGATTCACTTCAGCAAAAAAAATGTGTGAAAACAAACAGCATTTAAAAAAACGGAACAGAAAATGACTAAACGTGTGGCTGCTGGTTCTTTTTCAAGAGAGACTCTGACATTAACAGTCAGAGATGTTTACTCCGACGGTTTTACTGTAAAAAAGTAAAAAACTAACAATACATATTATTAAATCGCTGTATAAGTATGTCAGTCCAGCAAACAATATTTTTTTAGTCGAATAATTTCCTTCCCAGCTGAATTAATCTATATTTTTCACAATTATGTAGTTGTTATCTGTCTAAAAAACACAGTGGATTCAATTCTGCCAATATAGTTAAAACCTTTTTTATGAATTAATTTTGTTGCATTTTTCCGCCATGTCTTAAAAGTCCAGTCGGTGAAAATATTGTCCAACTTTGAACTGGTCTGTGAACTCAAAAGGCTACAAAGGGAGCAGCTTGTTAGCATTAGCATCGTGCTAATGCTACATCCCAGTCTTCAAATCAACACTTTTTATGAAACTTTTGGTTGCTGCTATAAGTCCAGACGGTTTGTCTTCCAGTTCTGACCGGATCCCGTAAATAATCACCAGATTTTCTGCTGCTTCATCAGCCGAAACTAAATGTTACATGAAGAAGATTAGCGGGGGTGTGGTGTCTGGTGACCCTGAGTTTACCTTTCGTGCAGACAAAGGAAGTAAAGAGGTCCAAAAAAATGTAAGATAAAATGAGAGCTAATAAGCATAAATAATACGATACAAACGTTTACTAACTCTAACTTTTAATCACCAAAGAGGAGAAAATTCTCGCTTTTGGGGAGTGTCAATTTCAAACCCTTCAAAATAAAAGTCTATTACAATAGATAGAAAAAGTTCTATCACTATATACATCATTATCGTTTTGTCACCCCAAGGATGAAACAAGAATCTTTGAAAGAAAAAATTGTTTTAGATTATTTGATGACGGCCAGGTACAAAGCACGGGAGTAACTGTAACTCATACGGTCATTTTTCTCCAAATGCTGGTTCTTTATTACTGTCAGATATGAAGAAAAAGTGACTAACAGCACATCTAACAAAGAATTTAACCCTATTTTGTGGCTGAATAGTTCAAGCATCATGATGAGCACATCACTGGGTGGTTGGAAGAACAGACGGTCTGTGCTGTTACTGGAAAGGCTTTGGAAAACCTGTGGAATGGAAAACCCGGACAGTCGGGGTAATGTTGCATGTGGGACCGTTAATAAGGGGAAAGTCTTTACAGCCTCCGCCGGGCACAGGGGGCTGGGGATCATGCTGGAGAGAAAGCTGAAGACCAGATGTGTTAGTGCCTTCCTTCAAAGCTTTACTTGTTTCTGCACCAACACCGGGACGAGAGCAACGCGGGACACTGCTCTGCACCAGAAAGAGGAGATGGAGAAATGCTGGATCAAAGTGCAACAGGTGGTCAGACTGTGGAGAAGTTAAACCTCTGCAGCCGTGGAGGGAAACAACAGGAGTCCAGCAGCAATGACAGCTGGAGCTGCTCCCTGCTGGGGGACGCATCCAAAGCAGAACACTCCCGTCCACTGCAGGTTATCACACACAGGTTCTGCTCCTGTCCCGCTCCTGCCTCCATCAAAGATTTGCTCTCCCTCTGTCAGACTTGTGACCTTGTGCAGCATCAGTTATGCGTCACCCTCAGGCTGGACAAGGCTGCCTTGTCAAGTTATATACACTCACACACACACACACAGACATGCACACACACACAATGCCCATAAGGAAAGAGAAAATGAAAAAAACCCACTGATTGAGTAGTGGTGGGAATGTGGCCGGCGGCTATGAGATGAGTTTGCAGAGTTTGGGTGCAGTGGAGCTGCACAGTGAGTCGACAGCCTGACAGGCAGGCAACAGACGAGCTGGCTGGCTGGCTGGCTGGCTGGTTGACTGACTGTCATACGGGCTGGGAGCAGAGCCCCGAGGCGCTCGATGAAGGCCTCTCGCAGAGCATGGATCCCCGTAGCAAATTTATGGTGAAATACGTTTGGACAAATTGCTCCTGATGCAGCATGAAAAGCTTTTGACATGAACAATGTATGGTTCCTGTTATGCAATTTATGTGCAATAAAGTAGCAGCAGTAGCACTAATGAGCAGTAATGTTCCTTCAACAGAACGATGGGAAGCAGAGGTTTATCTATCAAAAACAGACGTCCACACACAGGAGCACAGCTTAAGGGTGTACTCGACTGGAAAAGTCTGTTGGTCCGGACCCAGTCCACTTCATTTAGTCTGGATCGAATCCTGGACCTTGCAGACTGCCATCAACCGGACATTTCTGTCTCAAAGCAAAAAGAACCACATGACTAAAGATCTCGGCAGTCATTGGCCAGGAATTACGCAAAGAAGGAGAGGCAGAAATCCCAATTGATGTCGGGACAGTTCAATTATTTAAACTTTAGATTTCACTGATCAGTTCTGAACATCTACATTAGGGGTCACTTTTAACGCTTAAATAGCCATTTGGGTCAATTTCAACCCATATGGAGTCACACATCCTTTAGAAAAATAAGACTTTATTTTTATGTTTTTGTTATTTTTATGAGAAATATCAATAAACTATTATTTTTTTTGGCATAAAATAAAGGCAAACTTTTAGATAAAAATATTTTTTCCCAATAACAACTTTTAATAGAGGTTCATAAGACTTCCTTTCAAAATAAAAGACTTCCTGTGTCACGTAGGATCATCTCAATGAAGCAAATCTAGTGGTAGGTAGTGTAATGGCAGCAATGAAAAAAATATTTTAAATGTTTGTGATACTTCTTAGCCAGAAATTAATAAATCTAACTTTATAAAATTGAAACAGAGCGAATTAATTGTATTTTTTGAATCATGAGGCACACTTAAAGGGGCCCTACCGTAAAACATCTACTTTTTGAGATTTTAAATGCATTTTACTGTTCATTCCTCACTACAAAGAACCCCAAAGCGGTATTTTGACCCGTTCATGCATTTCAGAGTAATCCTCTAAAAACCTGCTCAGTCTGGAGCAGCCCCTCCCACACCCACAAAAGCGAGTGGTTGGAAACACGCTGACGTAAGATCTTTGCCAACAGCTCCCTCCAGGAAGAGTCTGTGCTGCAAGCTCCGCCCCCAGACTACAATGAACACACCCCCATCTTCTCCGAGGAGCTGTTGCAGGGGATAACTACCTTCCTGTACCGGGAACCGCTCCCGGACCCAATTTTCAATGAAGTCTCGCTTTGTTTCCAATCTGACCAAACTTCGGTTCACTCTGAGATTCCTCAGTCTGAATATGAAACGAAACAAGAGCGGAACAACTGAACCAAAACGACCACCGTACCCGACAGTGACGTGATGTAAACACAGCAGAAGTGAGGTGATCGGTGAGCCGCGGACAAATGTAGAGCATTAGATTGTCATGTTACCCAAAAGGAGAAATAATTAGTCCAACCAAGAACGTTTATTTTTAACACTGCAGAAACTCGCTTTTCTGAGTCTCCTACGCGGCGTGCGCTGCTGCCGTGAAAGCTCTCTTGTAGTTTCAACAGAATTCTCTTAAAAACAAACCATAAAACCACAACGATGAGACGCGGAAACTCATTAAATGTGGTCGGATTAATTCATGCTCAATAAAACAACTTTCAACATGATCCACATTGATTCTACTGACGTGTCTTTTAGCATGTGTACCTGTAGCTCCATTAACCGTTGTGCAGGATTCCTCCGCTGTACCAAACAGTGTTGAATCTGACCTTCATAAAGACACTCAAAATCCATCAGCAAAATAAAAAGTTCAAAAAAGGGAAAAATCCAGGCAAGATTTTGAACACTGCAGTGCATCCATCTGTCTTATTGTTTTGTTTACAAATTTTGTTCACGCTGGAGATGCAGGTTCAAGGATGACGTCCAGAAATGAGCGGGACTGACAAGGAGCAACAAGAAATCGAGTCGTCTTACTTCCAGGTATTAAAACGAGTCACAAAAATGACTCGTATTTCATAAACAATTTGTTTTTTGGTGCTCCAAAGGTAATATATGATAATATGGATATAGTTTACTCTGAAATGCTGAAGAAAAACCCTTTAAAACACTGAAATTTGGTCAAATGCTTAGTTCTTGATTATCGAACTACTACAGCTGTTCTTTGGAGGTTCACAGAGCAAGAAGTTATTTTCCTTTTAGTTTACTTTACAGTTATTTTTTTAAGCTGAAAGCTTTGCATTTTTTTGTTAACCAGAGAGCAACAGTGAAGGGGTAGAAGAGCCAGACGTGGATCTGAAGCCGCAGGTTGCTCACCCCTGGTATATGCCAACGTAGACGCTTTTTACCGCTGCTTTGGTACGATGGAGGCATGCGGCGTGACGGTTAGTAACGCTGATAAGTGTTCATGACACATAGATTGTCATGAACCATTGAGCCTGCATTTAACCGGCCACATTTCAATGAGACGCTTTGTCTCATCGTGTGCGGTGAATGATTTGGTCCACTTGTTCCACTTCGAGCACAGAGTCTATTCAGACTGCAGGATGTCAAAGCAAATTGGACCTCTGTCTGATCAAAAACGAACCGAGACCACCTTGAAAGATGGGTCAGAGGGGTTCCTGGTCCTGGGTCCAGTCGGAACACGCTCTAAGAACTCAAGTAGTTTCACCACAGGACAGCATGGGAAACTGACAAATGACTCCAACATGAGCCGCCCTTGGTGTGACTTTGTTCTGCACAGATGCAGGAAGGCAGGTGAAGGTCCAGCTCCATCACCTCCACCTCTCTGACACCAGATCAGCCCTATGATGACAAACAGCTGCATGCCCCCCAACTGTGTCCAACTTCTTCATGGCAGCAAAAAATAGATAAAAAAGACGAGGATCCAGACTCCAGAATGAGAGGATGATTCTCCTTCTGTGAGCATCTCTCGCAGCTGCGCAGAAATAACGTTTAGATTTCTGCAAAAAGCAAATGATCTGCTTTGAATGGAAATGTGTTCCTCTTTATTTCAGCGGCCTCAGCTCGGTGCATCCGTCAGCGCAGCAGACTATGCGCGGAGACGCGCGGATGCCGCTGACCTGAGCGTGACAGGCTCGGGTTAGAGCCCCACGCAGCCCCTCTGCTCTCCAGGCAGACTCACCCCTCCCTGACAGCTCTGCGCCCTGGACTGAACCGAGCCCACATTTCACGCTCAGCCTCGGCATTAAGCGTGGGGGGGTTCGGAGGATGCTGGAGCCGCTGCTGCATCCAGTCATTTTCCACCCCCCGCAACCGAGCCTCCCAGCTGGGGGGAGCTTCGCTCGGAGGCCCCGCCGGGAGCGCGCTGGTCTCCCCAAACCAGGGACGTTCCGAGCCGCTCCATCCCCAGCATCACTGACGCGATCGCGTCGGCGGCGCGGGGGTCTTACCGGCTGCTGTTTGTGTCGAGACGCCCCCCTCCCCGGAGAAGGGAGATGTTGGCCCGGCTGCCGCTGGACTCCGCGCTGGAAATGGTCGCTGCCAGCCGCTTTGTTGCCCGCGACCCGGTCCCTCTTCCCCCGCACGCTGGAGCCCGCGCTCTCCTGGTCCTCCCCGGAGTCCAGAGTGCTGAAGTTCCACACGATCAGAGTCTGCACCAGCAGCACCGTGAGCGCCGCGATCAGCGCGGACCGGGACCGGCGGGCCAGCCTGCGCGCACACGAGCCGCCGACCATCTTCACAGCAGACTGCGCGGAGCTGGAGGAGCGGCGGAGGCTCTGCGCAGCTCCACGGCGGATGAGTGGAAGTAGAGGGAGGCAGAGGAGGTGAAGGAGGAGGAGGAGGAGGAGGAGGAGGAGGGAAGCTGGGCTTTTACGCTGGTGGAGGCAAGGAGGAGCGCGGAGAAGGAGAGTCACAGGGCCACCATGTGGTCAAACGGCAGAAAGGAGGACGCTTCTAGTTTCTTGACTCTCAACATTTTTATTACCTAATTTCTACGGTTTTATTTATTTTTTTTACAATTGGATTTTTAAAAGACCCAATTATTTTCTTTGCCTTGAGATATTCTTCAGGTCTGAACATGAGGGAAGTAGCTATGCTCTGAACGTTAATGGTATGTAGCATCCATCCATCCATCCATCCATCCATCCATCCATCCATCCATCCAGTCTGTCACCGTGCACACAAACACTCCTACACTCATGCACACCTATATGGGCACTTTAGAGCAGGGATGTCCAAAGTCAGAGTCCTCGAGTGTTGACTTCCTGCTGGTTTTCCATAAATCCTGCTTTATCTGCTGTTGATACCTGGATCAGGTGTGTTTAGCCAATGAGGAACCTCAATGACAGGTTGTTTTTGGAGCACATGGAGGACATCGGGCCTCCAGGACTGACTTTGGACACCCCTGCTTTAAAGTCACCGGTTAACGAATGAAGCATCTTTCTGGAGGTCAGAGTATCTGGAGAAAACCCACCCAGCATGCACAGGGCAAACATGCAAACTCGACACAAAAAGATCCCGGCAGGTATCTGGACCAGGTCTTCTCAACGAAGCGAAAGCGCCAATCACTGAGCGACTGTGCAGCCCAGGGATGCAACAATTAATCAACAAATGAATGCATTCATTTATCCAACCATAGACAGTAATTGGAAACTGGACTGTCCCCTCCCCCCTCACACTCCAAATAGGAAGTTCTTGCCAAATATATTTTTATTTTTCATGATATATATGAGTCCCAGGTCTGGGTCTCCCTGGGCCGGTACCCAGTCCGGATAACATACAGGGTTGCGTCAGGAAGGGTATCCAGAATAAATCTCTACCAAACCATCTGTGCTTTCACTGATTTACTGAAGGATTGTGATTAAAGGTGAACAACATCTTAGCCAATCAGCTCCACACTGAGTTTAAGGTGTGGATCAAATGTTTTCACGTTGCTTTTAACTTTATGATTATGTGTTGCATTATGTTACCCATATTAGGGCACTTGGTTTAAGATTTTGAGCCTGAGAACTCAAAACATTAAATGATTGGGTTATTGGTTACAATAATTGTGTTAACTTAAAATGCATTTTATTCTTAAAACCAAGATAATTATTCTCCCTTAACATAATCCTTTGGATATCTCTGGTCTCACAGCAAAGCTGCCACACGCACACAGAAACACAATCCTCTTAGTTTTTCTTTGGAATCAATACAAACGCTAAATAAAGGATATGTGTTTTCCTTTTATGAAAAGCTCCTCTGCAGATGTGTGAAAAGGAATCCAACAGAACAGGATCGATACCTGAGTAAAACTTTAACATTTTATAACAGAACACGGTTGCAGCCGCGTTGGTCTCTGCAGCATCCTTCAGATGTTCCCTCGCTCTGTCTTGTCCATTCATGCTGAATCTGTTAGAAAAAAGAAGCCTCAGAACTCCACTTTGAAAGGGCCCGTGGCCGCCCCGACACCTCCACCCGCCCGGCATTAACCTGAGCGTGCCAGAGCATGTGGGAGTCTCCTAAAAACACTTCAAAGCCCTTCAAAGCAAAAGTTGATCCAACATTATCCTATTAATATTCATACACTATTAGCTGTTAAAGGTTTCATTTTATTTAGATATATTTTTATTTTTCTTACGACTAGAAACTAATACGGCAAAAATTGGCTGTAAAATCTTTTGTGACGGGACAGCAGTGAGTGAAGACCGCCTTCGACAAACTGATTTCTTGTTTTCTTTATGCAACGAAGGACAACAACATGAGAAAGACAACAATAAAACTGCAGGATGCATCCAAACAACTACTGTTTTGCACACATCCCTGAGGATGGGAAAGCAAATTATACAATGAGGTGGCGGCTGAAGTACACCAACGGGAAGGACTATTTTCAGCTTCACAATGTGGCTCTCATCTTCAGGGATGGTTTGACTGACGCCCAGACAAAGCCCATGCAAAATCCACACAACAGTCTCGGTCTAGAAAGGAAATATGTGCGTCTGCGACTACAAGCTGCTAACCTTGCCACTCACTAACCACCAGTGTAATTAGACATCCCTGCTATTTTCAGGTCCACTTTTTATAGCTGCTCATCCACAACATAAGATGTTGATGTCTCTAGAAATATAAGTATTTACTTCCTTTGTAATCGGGAATATTTTTTTAATTACCTTTTTAACACCAAAAATATTGACCAAAATATTTGAAATTGCTAATAAAGCTGGAGAAATACATTGAAAATATGATGATAGTATAGGTTAACATATAAAACAGTTTGAGGATTTTCACACCTCTGCTGGCTCACATGTCAATCTTCCTTCCTTGTCTTTCAGTTGCTGCTCTACTTTAGTGATGACAGGTATATGTGCTTTTGAAAAAAGTATTATTTTCCTGTCATTTAGGAGAACCAGGTTTGCCCATTTCCATGTAAGCTTACAAAAACCTGGTTTGGTTTCATTTAGAAACCTGGAACATCATAATTTCATCACTAGTTTCATCTCATAAATATAGTGGATTATTATTAAAATATCTGTGCATGTTGTGGTTCAAAGTTGTCATGGATGTACCTTATAGAATCCTATCTTTCAGCAAAGTGTGTTAGTCAAGAGAAAATATGTATAATAGATATGTAATAATAGTATTCTGTAGGTGCTCAAGTTTAAAGACAGCATTTTGTGCATGAACAGCCCATAATGTTGAGCCTGGAGAAAATAGACATTGAATATTGTGTAACACTTGCCGCCATCTTGGATTATTTTTTTTTTTATTTGTGGCTGATATGCTTTTCTTAAAGAGGGGATCCTAAGATAACAACTTTGGTGCTTACTGCAAAATGTTCATTCACTCACCAACAGGAACCAGACGATGACAGTAAGAAGTGATCGGTCCAAGTTGGTCTGAGTCATCATTTTTGGGACAACCAATCAGGAGTGAGCTTGTTGGAAGTCCACACCCCCTTCCAGTCAAAGCAGGCTCAGACGAATCTTTCAATCAAACGTTTAGAAAGTTCGAGGAGGTTCAGACACCACATGCTTTTACTGAGACACCTTATTGGTCAGTTGATAACTTAAATAACTTCCAATAAAACATATCAAAAATGTAATTAGCAAGAACATATTTAAAAAATTGAGCTAGAGAGAATAGAATGATAGAGTAAAAGTTGTTTTTGACTTCTTGCAGCAACTTCCTTTTTGGAATACGAGGAGGGGTTGCTCAGTCCAGTTCTCTACGTATACTGTCAATCATTAAAATCAATCAAAAAAAAAAAAGCAAGAATAAAGTAAAAATGTAAACAAGTTAATGTAAACAGGATTTGGAGGTGTGCAATCTTTACAAGGATGTGACTGAAAACCAATGTAGAAATGAATAAAAAGAATTAAAGACAAAGTATAAAATGTGTTCCTGCAGGTCAACTAAGGACACAAAACAACAGGCTATGGAGGAGGAAGACAGAGCCGAGCACATTTCACAATAACGACAGAAAAATGAAACATTAAAAAAGACAGAGAGCAGTGAACGCTCCACCAGCAGAGGAGCCTCATCTTTCTCTCTCATTAGCTGCAGATCTGTTGCTTAGGGACTGAGTGGGCTGTCTGTCGCCAAGACGGTGGTAGCCATTCCCCTCAGCCACAAATGCTGATTTTAATTAGTGGCAACCTCTATGTCACTTTGTAACACACACGAAGCGGGCGGAGCAACCTGCGGTCAGTGCGCACAAACACAGGACTCAACTCCTACAAATCCCCTCAACATTCAGACCAGAATTTGAGGCTAACCAGGAAGTGGAGAATGCAGCAGTTCCTGTGATGAACACTGGATAATAAACAATTTCCCGTCATGAAAAATTCATAGGATATTCAGTGTTTTATTTTGTACTCATAATGACTCTGGGGGGGGGAGCTTTTTTTTGTTTTTTTTTTTTATCAACAATTTGAATTTTATTGGAGCTCAAATTTTTGCATTTTTAAAGTTCTCATCTTTTTGATTGGCAGTTAGTTGGATAAAAATCCTCTCTTTACTTTGTCCCGCTGACCCCTCCATGATTAGAAGTCTGTTGAGGTCAACGCGGCCGTCCCATTTCAGGCTTGATTTTTTTCTGCTCAGAAGCACATGGTGATGTCAGACGTGTTACGTCCAGTGTACGCACAGACACTGTGGGGGAGTAGCTCCAGATGAAGAGGAACACGGCTAGGGCAGGAGAAACCGCCGCTCAAAGTGACTGCAGGCGTCTCAGGCGTCCCGCTGCGGGACACTCCACTTCACTATGTGCGTTATGTAATCAGCCTGACTGGAGTTCAGTGGGACACAGAGAGGCTCAGCAGCAGACAGGTGTCTTCAGCGGTGATGCCCCGGGGGAACCAGAGGGAGCCCTTCTCCTCCCCCTGAGATGTGACGAGAGACCAAAGTGGCAGATGTGCTTCATGCTTGGTTTGTCTCCTCAAGAGGAATCTTCCTCCACATCCAGAGAGCTGCAGGGGCAGCACTCTCTATTTGACGTCTATTTGCTTTAATCAGGGGTGTCCAAACTTTTTGCATGTGTTCAGGTAAATGTGTGTGAGGGGCGGCTTTCCAGCAAGGTATTAAATCGCCATCATTAAATACAATAAAAACTAATAATAATTGAGAACAATGCAGAATTTAAAAAAATTATGTATTTGAGATCAATTATCTTTTGCAGATTTTTTTTCTTGCTAGCTACACAGGTTCTAGATTTTCTTGTAGAGGTCACTGAGAGGAGATGTGATGTTTAAATAATTTTGGTGGCCTGATTAATTATTTTAGAGAGAATCTTTTTGTTAAAAAACAACTGCAACTATAACTATATTTAAACTATAACTAAAACAATATAAAACAAAATTTTCACTAAAACTATATTTGTATGTATTTTCCCAGTGATTAATTTATAAAGTTTAATAAAGTACCCTATCGTCTATAATGTGCTTTTAGTGAGAGTGAAAAATAAATTTGTTCTGCTTGTTACTTTAACATTTTTTGATTATTGATTATTTAAAGTTCATAAAACAATTCAAAATCATTTATGGATCATAATTGATCCATCTAAAAATTGATGTTTCCTCCACTACTAGTTCAAAGACTGAGTCATCCCAAAGTCTCTAAAAATGAGAGCCGAAACTTCCCTGCTTGACACCCAGCATTAATGGCTTGAATTGAAGGGTTAAACCACCAAATGGTTTCTGTGCGCGGCTGTCTGCAGCTCACTGAGGAGTCAAATGCTGAGAACTTCTGATAGTTTTTAGTTCATTAACTCATAAGTTTAGCGTACATATAGTTTTTTTTTTTTTTTTTAACAACCACTACTTTGTCTGTGAGTCAGCATTGGAGCTCAGATACATATAGAAATTAAGAGAAAAAAGAAAGTGTTAGAATCCTTCATGATATCAGAGCTGCTGTACTTTAATTTGTTATTCTGTCAAAATAAGAGATTTTTTCTGAAGGTAAAAATGAAGGAAAGAAAAAGGACTTGAGGACTGGAATTATCCACAGATTTCCAAAAGTAATCCTGGATTATTTGTTTAGTCAAGTTGCTGACATGATTAATGAGTAATGCAGTGTCCTCTGACACACAGAGGGTTCTTTTTAAGTTTCTCTGAGATTCTTTGCAATCTATAGAAGATTTGTAGAACTGCTTCTGTGTGTTTTTGTTAAAAATGATGTAATGTGTTGTTGCTGTGAATTCGTTGAAAAAAAAAAAAAAAACCTCTCTGTTGTGAAAGGTGAAACTTTAAAAGAGACTGTTCTCTTTTTTTCCATTTGTGCCTGCTAATGTGAGCATGTTTCTAGAGGAAATGGGAGCATTCTGGGTTACTAAGCTGCTGTAACATCAGACAGTTTACCCTGGAGAAGGGCAGCACTTCTTATCAGGTACACAACCGAATCCCCATCAGGGAAGAAAGAACAGCCGGAAAACTGGAACGTTAAAAGGACAAATAGACATGGGGGAAAAAAAGGAGAAAGTCGGGGGAAAAAATGACGAGAAAATGCACCGCAGCAAGATAGAACATTTGAAAAACCTTTAAAAGATGTTTAAAGGGACAACGTTGATCTGAGTTTGCATTTAAATTCAAGATCTTCGCTTGCTTCCTAAAATTCCAAATCTAAAAGAGCAACTACAGCATAAATGCTACGGTTTAAATTATGTTACATTGAGTTACACGCTGTATTCGTATAAAGGAAAAATAAAGGTGTGGTCTTCATCCCTTCGTCTGCATGTGCTGTTTTGTGCAGCAGATGTAGATACATTGCTCACTGGCCAAGAGGAAACCAATTCAAATGTTCAATTTCAAGTATTAAAAGAAGTATCCCTTGATTGGCTAATATTAATTTAGAATGACTTATGTTTATTTAATTTTTTACATTTTAGCTGAAAGATTTTTTTTCAGTAATTTTGAATCCTGAGAAATGGGAGAAACAGGATTTTAATTGGAACAACAATTATGTTAAAAAGAAAAACAAACCAAATGAAACCAAAGAGCTGCTTGGATGAGTTGAAGTATGTTTTGGGTTTGTTCATGAATGAGAGAAGGATGGAGTGTGTGATTGAGCGGGAACGTAAAGCTCTGGATTTACTGCTTAGTTTATGTTTCTACCTTCACCTGTGATCAAGAGCTTTGGGTCATGACCAGAAAAAAAAAAAAAGATAATTTGAGGCTGAAATGAGTTTCCTCAACTGGGTGTTTGGGGGCTCCTAGGAGCTCGGTCACCTGGAGGAGCTTGGAGCAGAGCTGCTAATCCTCCACACAGAGCGGAGCCAGGCATGTATGTCAGATCCCTGCTGAGCCCCTCCCTGGAGAGGTATTCCGGGTATGTACCGTTGGGCTGTTGGCTGGCCTGGGATGGAATCGGGATGCTGGAAGAAGGGGGAGGCTTGGGAATTTCTGCTAAGACACACGCACCTGTGCAGGTAAACCCCCGCGTGGGGGCTGTGGAGTTCTGGAGCACAGGTGTGTTTTGCAGTTCCCTGGAGGCTCGTAAGATCACCTCATGAAAATGGAACATACAGTACTATTGCTGTACGTTTGTTAAATGTATCCTGAAATATTTGTAGGGCTGTATGAAGTTAGAAAATATTAAAAGAAGAAAAAGTGAAGTAATAGAAAGAGAATATTCGTAATAAAAGTTCAGACTTCAATCTTTTATCAGAGGTCACTCATGCACAAGAAAAGGGGCTTCGTTTTAAGGTAGCCGAGGTGCTGAAAACGTAGAACTATGAAAGCGATCACTGCCCCCTCCCTCATTTAAATCTGTATGCATGACAGATAAAAGTCAGATTAACATAAAGGATATTTTACATAAGTACTTGTCAAATAGACTGCAGAAAGAGGTAGCCGAAAAACAGGAATAGAACATTAATTTTAAGAAGAAAATCACTTGAAAGCAGTGAGATGATCCGTTAATGCAGCAAGTAATTCCTCCAAAAGATTACAATATAACATTATGAGATATCAAAATCTAGAGGAGTTCCACACAAGCATTTGAAAAGGGAAAATAAGCTAAAATTCTAAATGATAGAAATACTTAAAATGGATTATTGTTTATTTATTGGTATTTGAATGCCCCTTGAGATGCAACATTTCATTATCAAGGGAGTCCTAATCATAGAATATAACAAATAGAAAAACACAAATATATACACTACTCCCAAAAATTAAAAGAGCACTTTAAAGAAACACATAAGATGCATCAGATCTCTATGAAGTTGGATATCTACACAAATAACGACAGGCCAGTGTCTTAGGAACAAAAGGATGCTGAGTCTTGGCAGTCAGAGCACCATTTCCTTGGCAGTAGAGGTCTGTGCTTCCCTCCATGGATATGCCTCCCAAGACCATCACTGACCCACCACCAAACCTGTCATGTTGAACCACGTTGCAGGCAGCAGAATGTTCTCCTCGTCTTCTCCAGACTCTTTCACGTCTATCACAGGTGCTCAGGGTGAACCTGCTCTCGTCTATGAAAAGTACAGGGCTCCAGTGGAGGACTTGCCAATTCTGGTGTTCTTGAGCAAATGCCAGTGGAGCTCCACGGTGCTGGGCAGTGAGCACAGGGGTCCTATGGGTCCTGCTGAGGGGTTGAGGACCTTCTATGGCCCTGTCCAGCTCTCCCAGAATAACCAGCAGTCTCCTGAAATCTCCTCCATGTTCTGGAGATTGTGCTGGGAGCCACATTAAACCTTCTTGCTGCAGCACGTGTGGATGTGCCATCCTGGAGAAGTTGGACAACCTGTACAACTTCTGTAGGGTTAAGGAATCTCCTCATACTGCCAGTAGAGAGAATTACACAAGACAAAATCAGCATGAATGGAAAACCAGCCAAAAAAGATCAAGAGGAGAAACTTGAAATGACCTCCACATGTAACACCAGTCCTGTTTGGAGGGTTTTCTAATTGTTGCCACTGAAGTGCACCTGTTGTTAATTCCATTAACACCAATTCAGCCGAAATTGATTAACGAGGCCCTCAGCTGTTGAACCAACAAGAACATTATCAGACAGGTTTCATTCAATTCATGCCAGGCTCAATAAAAAAAGTGTTCCTTTAATTTTTGTGAGCAGTATATATATATATACACACACCAAAATAATTTTGACAACAGACAAAATGACAAACAAACTTGGCAAACTGTCCTGCTCATGAAGGATACAAATTGGACACCAGATCCAACATTTCATGCTAATGTACCAGCACCGTAACAACTGTATGTCCACAGATTGTTCCAATTAGAAGGAGATTTATAATAAAATGTAGGGCCGGGTTGATAAAATTGATTGATTTAAAGCTTAATAGATGAATAATCGATTAATAATGTGAGGACTAAGGCAGAACCCCAGAATGACACAGGCTCAGATGGCAAAATTGACAAGTTAATTTTGCTCTGAGGAAAACGGTTTAGAGCTGATGAGACCCCTAGATCCTCCTGACCAGTAGAGGCAGTGGAGACTCTGCAAGAGAGACGATGTTAGCTGCCGAGCTAAAGGCTTCAACAAGGCTTAGGAATTTAGAGTTTTGCTCATTCACGAAAGTTGTAGTTGAAGCTTTAACTGAGAACTGTAGGAGGAATACAGGTGAGATCCAAGGGAGGAGATCAGGTGAAGTCCACGCTCGACTTGAGGAGATGATCCAGCTGGAGTCCAGACAGAACAATACATCCAAAACCATGTCAAAGGCAGAAAGCAGGACCAGACATACAAATACTAAGGAAAAGGAAAAAAAACTTTGGACAGGATCTTTTACAAAGGGCTGGTGAGAAGGCAAAAGTCTCTTTACACTCTGGCACCTGTGTCAGTCAGAGAGCAGCTTAAGAAAGGGGAGGAACAGGTGGAACTGCTCAGGTAATTAGCAGGGGGGCAGAGTGCAGACACCAAGGAGGGAAAGGGCGGGGTGAGAAACCATACCAAATAAGAAAAATATAGATCGTTTTAGCACATAAAGCTAAGTTCGGTAGCTTGATGCTAACGTAAAATGGGATTTCCCATAGGATAGCTACTGCTAACACTGGGTCGACCTAAACATTCATTCCTACCCAAATTAACATTTTTATAAGCTCACAGGCATGAATTTTCCAAACTCATTTAAGGAAATATTTTTTAAAGTAACCGTTTGTGGTCTAAAACACAGTTTTTGGCTCATTCTTTCTTCTTCTTCTGGAATACGGTGTAATACTGTAACGCCTTACTGGAGAGACAGAACAATTGTTGGAGCTTCTCTGTTTGACAGTCCATGTAACTGTAAGGTTTCAAAAAATCTCATTATTATTTTTTTTATATATTTTACAGTATGTGTATCATATTATTGTATCATATTACATATATATGACTATCTTCAAATCATATATAGGTTATTAATGTAATTCTAAACAAATGTGTCTAAACGTGTAAACGTGTAAATTAAAACTGTTTTGAATTAAATTGACAGAGTCAAAAGAGTATAAAAAAAATCTGAATCGAATCGATCCAGGCTTTGGTGAATCAAATCAATTCTTGAATTATTGGCAATACCCAGACTTAAATGTCCTCCCTCCAACCTCTGTATGGAAATAAATTTATCAGTCCCAAGGAAATACAAAAGAAACATTTTTTTTGGTTTTGTTAGTTTTTATGTATGTAACTGTTCGTAAAAACTGTATAAAGATAAAGATAAAGATAAAGATACTTTATTGATCCCTGCCAGGGAAATTTGTACATTGCAACAGCACTGTGTACAGACTCAACATTCAGCGAACAGACAATCAACCAACAGCAGCAGTAAATAATAAGAAAAATAAGTAGAAAAATTTTTTTGAAAATAGTTAGGGGAGCACCACTCTTAAACAGTTTTCAGACAGACATCCAGTGGGTTTATCTGCGGCACAAGGCTGATGAGTTATAAAGTCCAATAGAGTGAGGCAGGAATGATCAATTCAGGAGCTGCTGCAACAGGCAGCCACCTCTCAGCAGCGCCACAACCGTATAACAAATTACTCCTTTTAGAACAAAATGAGAAATTATTCTGTAAATCTAAATGTATTTTTCCAATAGATGACAATGAAACATTTTTCAAAAACCAATCAAAAATGTTTTCTTTTTCAAATTTAATTAATCAACATTTATAGAATTTCAAATAACTTCCTTAAAACTGAACCAAAAATATTATATATAGCGCTTCTTATTAACTTAGTAAACAAATACAATTTCAGCTCTTGAAAATGCCAATAAAAAGCTTTTAGATGTCTCCTGAACATCACTTAAATCAAACAAATCTTTTTTTTTTTAATTACGTTTTCTATTGTTCAAGAGTATGGTGCAAAAGGATTTTGACTCATTATAGAAAGCATTTCTTCATTAATAGATTCTGACTTTTAATGAGACAATTATCAACTGTGCTGATTGTGAGAGAATCTTGGAAAGGTGTGGGGCAAAGCAAAGTCAAAACAAACTCAAATCTGGTCGATTCATCTAGAACATTGAAAAACAAAGTTGGAAATCTTTGCAAGAATCAAATAGTTTGTAATGTACACAGCAAAGGTTCACATATGTGACATTAACAGTGATGGACGGCTTCAGGCAGCAGCTTTTCACAGATAATCACTAATAACTGGGAACAAGGCCTTCAGGGCTTCCCCTTCATTTCCGATTCACATGATTGAACTTGTGATGAAAGAACAGAATCATTTGTAATCTGGACTCATTTCAGGAGATTAATGAGGCTTGACTGCAAATACAGACACTGAACTCATTCAATAATGTATTAAAGGAAGATTGAAAAAACCAAAATGTGCATTCTTACTGTATAATAAATCGTCTATGTGAATTCTACACCTTCATAAGGTCTCAACAACAAATCTGTTTCTTCTCATTAAAAGTATTGAGAGGAAACTTTAATCGTACCACGCGTCTGGATAACCAACCCTAGTGATTTTCAGGCTGATTAAAAGAAAATCTTCATCTTATTCCTCATTATTAACTTGTGATGTGAGCCATTTATCTATTAGCGATAAAAAGGTTTTATTTTTTGACTTAATGAAAAAGCAAGTGCAAGAAAATGTGCTCATAATGATTTTAAACGACTAAATTAAGACATAAATTGCTTTCATCAAACATTTATTTCAATTTAGAAAGAATATTGAGATGAATTTGAACTGCAGCATGCTGTCAGTCTGCAAACATTAATCGGTGGCTAAAAAAAAAAACTGAACCTGAAACTGTTTTTTTGTAGCTTATTGACAGCAGGATTATTAGAAACAATTTAGAATCAGAAATAGACTAAAACTGCAACTGAAATCCAACAAAGATAAATAAATAAAAAAAGATGTCATGTAAAGATGGACTCCTGGTTTTTGTAGCCTTCTTCAAAAATCCCAGCCTGTTCCTCAGGGACAGAGCCCGCCTGTTCAACAAATAATCCACATTCTGTGAGACATTCAGCAACCTTCTATGTGTCCTTAGAGATTTTTCAAACACCCCTCTGGAGTATTTCAGGACTTTGCAAACCAAGTATTTGTGGAATTGAAAGAGAGTTTAAATTTCCTTCCAAGGATTTCTTTGTTTCTGAATCCAACATTTACAGTCTAACGCTCCCATTTTTGACACCAGAAAAAACAGCTAAAATATGAACAATGCATCAATAGGACCAGATGAATGTGTCCATGTGTTTTTTTTAATTCATTTTTCTTAAACAATGATAGAACATATTAGAATGAAATGATTACTGAAGACAGATGAGTGAAATTCTGTCAGTTCTGATTTAAAGAACCTTCTTTTAGAAATTTACAAATGAATCCTTGATGGAAGCTAAATAATAAAGAAAAAAGGTTTTATGACTAACCGGACTCCGCCTCCCCCCTTCAGATTAAAGTGTATTGGAACTGAGAGGAGTAGAGTGTAATGATGTTCCATTCTGCTAAACATGTAGAGGTTTTATGCATAAACCTGATCAACAGATGAACGGAGAGAAGCCAAGAAATTCTCTCCAGAATTGTTGGTGGAGGACAACAAAGCTAAGCAGGAGACTGACACCGGGTTCTACCACAGGTGAAAGCGCCGTGATCCATCGAGGAACATAGGCCACTTCCATTCCGCGCCCCTGTTAACCTATAGGGTAGTTTACACCAGATGAGAAGTGCTACGGTCGGCTCGCGTGATTGTTTCGACATCTGGTCTATTTTTAGAGCGAGTCGCGAATGATCCGCATTAAAGATGGCGGGTAGTTACACCAGGACACAAAAAAAAAAAAAAAACAGTCAATTTTCAAAACATAATACATTTTTCGCAATTGACAAATTATATCATATTATTGTATCTAAACAGACTGTAGAGATGAAATACAGTGCTGCCCCCTTTTTTGTGGGGGTCAAGGACCAGAGACCTCCGTGAATACACCAAAACTGTGAATACAGAGAATTTTCTGATCATGCTTTGTAAACATTTATTAAAGAATATTGGAGTATTGCTCAACATAATCCTTTTTTTAATTTAGAACAATAGAGGACTGTCACTCTGTCTCTGTGCGATAAAAAAGCGTGTGCTTCCTGCTTCATCAAATAGCTGCAAGAGGGCATCTCTACCCAGGTTCATCCATAAAACACCTGCTCTGGATGATAATCCATCCTCCTCTGTGATTATCAGGATATTTTTGAGCCGCTTCTGAGTCAGCTGATGCTATTTCTCCATGCAGGCTTGCTGTGC
This sequence comes from Oryzias javanicus, assembly GCA_003999625.1. Lineage (NCBI taxonomy): Eukaryota > Metazoa > Chordata > Actinopteri > Beloniformes > Adrianichthyidae > Oryzias > Oryzias javanicus. The sequence goes on from CM012437.1 coordinate 6,975,198, forward strand.
TCTTCAACTGCGCTCCCCCCCTCGGAAATTCCTGCTGCACCTTTCTAAACAAAAGTTTCATCCAAGGATTTTGGGTTGTTTGTGTGACGAACCGGATGAGTTTGCGTGACTGAAAAAACACAGATCAATGCAGTGGGTCGACTACAGTGCGGGAGTGTGGTTATTAATGTCTAAAAACGCAGGGAGAAGTTGGCTCAACGACCCAATGCTGACTAAATCATGACTTGACAAAAAGCAGAAGCAGACATTAGAGGCAGCTTAATGACAGCCTGAAGCACAAAGATAACAGGAACAGCCAATGACAAACCAAAGAGCAACAAACTGACAGATGTAATGACCCACAACAGAAAGCGCCAAACTGTTACCCATCATGGACAAAACAAAAAAAAAAAAAAAGAGAGAAATCACAACATCAGTGTAACAAATCCAACAAAAAGCATTCATCTGCTGGTCTAAGAAATCCTTCCTGAGAGGGTTTAGTTAGTCATCAGTGATTCTCATTCAGCTCTCTGCAATTGCATATTTTGATGACCTTTTAGTTTTCAAATACGTCTGATGTGCCACAAATGAAATATTTTTCCAATGTTGTTGTCAAATGTTTACTTACTTTCCAAATGTGCTCTCCTGCCCCTCATTATTGCTGCCATTGTCCTTTCTCTGACAAAATGAGGAGAGGTTAATGGAGTCTGAGTGGGTTTCTCTGTCTGACACTCTCTTTCTGACATTTGTTCTTGTTCTGCTGTGAGCTCTTTGCAGCACACAGAACACTGATATTTTCTGGAAAACAAACTCTGACATGTGCATTTGTGAGGAACCGCCCTCAAAGCCTGCATCTACCCCACGTTTCCATTTAAAAGATGCTTTTTAGACAAGCTGTTGTGTCTGTTCTCATGAAGATTTATGGGGCAGCTGATCATAGCGGTAAAAGCTTTCTTTTTCTTTCTGACTTTTGACAGGAGTTGTTCTGTTTCATATGTATGTTCCTAAATTTGGTTTCATTGTTTTATTCTATTGCATTGGTGTTCGTTAACTACTAGGGATAAATTGATTTGGCGATATATCAAATTAGCCAAGCATAAACCTCAGATATAAAAGGCTCATAGTTACAAATCAGAGGATTAGATTATTTTTTAGGGGAATATTAATATTTTTGGGTAAAGATGCATGGAAGATTGTAGTTTATTTCTACTCAGCATCTACATCAGAACCGATTTTGAGCAAGAAAAGGTTCAGGCTTTACATCCTCAGACAACATGTGACATTTAAACTTTACTTTCCTAGATATTCACTTAGCTCCGGGCTGAGTATTTTTATCCTTAGCAAAGGTTAGAAATATATCTAACCAGCATTGGGGACATTTTCTTCTTTCACCCACTTTTGCCAGAGTTTATGTCATGTGTCTGTTGTTAGCCTTGTCTTCTCTTCTTCAAATACTCCTTCGTAAAAATTAACAAAAACTTTAATTGCTTGAAAAACTAAGTTAAAAGAAAAATACTGCATACAGATATGAAAACACACCATCAATAAAATGAAGAGATTTTTGTCAAGAATTCATTGATGATAAATATACTGCCGGGTTCACATCGGGTTCTAGTCGTGTCAAAAGCATGATACCAAGGCGACAGTTCACACAGGATCACCAAAACCGGACAATAGAGGATTGGAAACACATTGTCTGGTCTGATGAGTCTCCATTCGGATGGTAGGGTCAGAAATTGGCATCAACATGAAAACATGGATCATTGACAGTATATATTTACTGGACATAGTAATCCTTCTGCTCTCCCAGGCTTGTTTACATTAAAAGAGGGGTCATCTGGACCCTACAAGACAGAGCGCTGAACTTTTTTTTCAATGATTGTCGATCTTTACTGGTGTCCAATGACAGACATGAAGTCTTGTCCACCTATGTCATGAAAGGGCTGATGCCTTAATGGAAGGGTGGGGTCATCTGGACCCCATAAGAGAGCACGAGGGTTTTAAAGTGTTGATGTCACCCATAGAAAATACCTTATCTTCTCTTTCACTTCTTTATACATCTATCATATTGCAACCTGTCAACAGCGATTAGTCAGAGTTGGTCTGAGTCACGTTTTCAGAGGAACCACTGTCACCAGTCATGAGTGAGCTTGTTCGGGCTTGTTTGATGACCCCTCTGACTGGATAATCTGTTAATCAATTGTTTGCGGTGGGGCCAGTGGACACCACATGATTTTACTGAGGCATCTGATTGGTCCGTTTATCATTTGAAGAACTTGCGATGAAGACAAAATGTATATAAAAAAAAATTTAAGTTAAGAAAAATGCATCAGAGCAAGAATTCTTGTGAAAAACAAAATAACTGAGTAATAACTGTGTATCTATCAATAGAAATATATGGGATTTTGGCCTTCTTGGTACCAGTGGATACTTTCTATTTGCGACACAAGAGGGGAGGGTTTGCTTTGACCATTGAATCCATTATCATTGGCATGGATCCATCCTGCCTGTATCAACGGTTCAGGCTGGTGGTGGTGGTGGTGTAATGGTGCATAAAGCTGGAATCATCTCAGACTGGTTTCTTGAACATGAAGACGAGTTCACTGGGCCATAACTGCCTCCATAGTCATCAGATCACAACTCATTGGAACACTTTTGGGATGGAACGAGAGATTGGCGAAGATTGAAGAAGTAGACCATTGGCACGGAAGTGACCCTCCACTGATATCCCATCTTCCCTTTTATTACATGCTCTCCTGATAGCTTAGAGCCCCTCACAGGGGAATCGAGTATTACACACACACAAATCAAGTGACTCTATTTTCCTTCTATAAAAGTTCCACTGAAAATATGTGCCATTCTCACAAGGCAGGGATCCCTTTTGAGAGGTTTCTCTCTTCCTTTGTCCCTCTCCTGTGCTGTTGCACTCTCCTTGTTTAGAGCTGGTGGTTAACTTTTCTGCTTAGTCATGGAAAAGAGGCAGACAAATCGATTTGTCTGGTTTGATATGATTCCCTCAACAGAGCAGAGCTCTCATATTTCTTTGCATTACACGTCAGATGGTATGATTTTCAAACTAGACAAGAACAAAAGAAGTGAAAAATAGACCCGGTATCAAGTTATGATAAACTTTGCAACCAATTTATTTTCTTTGTGTGGCCGATCAGGTCAGTAATAATTTATATAAATGACCCTGACACGGACAGAGAATGCATGCCAGGTCTGTGGGCTAAACCTCGTCTTGGTGAGCATCTTGTTCAATGGGGGTTATTACAGCCAAAGCATTTTGGGATGTGGATTGTGAACATTGGACTTCATGAATTTTGTTGCTCTCTGGTTCATTCTTTGGTCTGAAAAAGTTTAGGCTCACACACTCCAAATGGTTACAACATGAACCATAAGCAGCATGAATCTAGAGCTGCATTGGATGAACAGGTGACATGATTAGCATTATTGATATTTTTGGATCACATTCCTAATTTTACTTACATAAAAATGTATTAAATACAAATATACCAGTTTAAGAGAAGAGTGAACTTCTCTGTCGTGCTCTTGCAGAGCTATAGGCACATTATTAAAAATCCATGGATGAGTCAGATTCTGCCATCTGTGTAAGGGGGCGGAGTTACTGGCCGCATTATCAGTTGATTATTAGAAAAAAATCAAAGTAAACAACACATGCTTCCTATCAGGGTCTCCAGAATTATTTTCAATCTGATACTAGAAATTAAGCAAATCATAAAGTTCTCATCCCCAGGGGAATTACCATAAATGTTAAATCGACCCACAGAAGTAAAGAAAGGGCTGCAGCCCCCTGTAAGCCCATTTATTTTTGTTTTGAAGTTGGAGCGTTTCATTCTTTGAAATGAAATCTGATTTGACACGAGTCAAGAGAAGGAAAATGTGATCGAGATTCGATTTAGGAAGTTGATGCACTGCAGCTCACAGCTGTTGACTGAGAAAGAGGAGAGGTGGAAGCTCATCAGATATGAAAGCACATCCAGCGAGATTGCCATAGATCTAATATGTGATGATTGAAGTTTCCGTTTAGCCACAGGAGTGCAGATTGATGCCCTCACAAGACTGCGTATGGATCTGTGTGTTGGTAGGCTGCATGGAGCTGCTGGAAGCTTTCAATTCAGCTTCAATGCCAATGAAGCAAAGAGAGGACTGACCAGCTCCTTGCTGTTCTGGCAGCAGCAAACTCAGACTCTGCTCCGATCACTACAGGGTTCCTACCAAAATCTGTCTTTCCTTTTCATCTTAAACCTCCACCTCTACTGGTGTCATGCCGCTTTTGGCTCCTCCTTTCTGTCTCTCAACGAACACCCCTGTCGATCATTACAAACCTGTTGTTTTTTGAGAAATTCAACCTGTTAGAGAGGCCGCACGGTAAATGCTTCACTGCATTTTAGGCAGTTCTTCTCTGAGCTTTCTTTATCTAATTCAGCGCTACAGGCGCAGTCTTAATTGTCTTGACAGTTATGCAGTGAGAGAGGTCGACTAGTCAGCGTGGGCGTCGGAATCCTCTTGCTGTCAAGGTCCTTCTGTCCTCATAGCCCACAGCCCCTGGACACAGTCGGCCCTGTTGTCAGTGCAGATTAACATTTAAAAGCACTGCTAAAACACAACACATTTTCACATGTGCATGAATGCATGCCATGACTGCATGAGCATATGTACAGTTAGGAGGATAAGCTGAAGTGATGCTGCAGGATGCCAATTGCTGCACAATAATAATAAAAAATGGAGGGAAGATGCGCCGTTTGTGTCTTCTTTCTTTTGTAACTCAGATCTCTGCAGCGTTTTGGTTTGAGCTATGGTTTTTTGATGAGGCGGTCCAGCTGAGCGTCTCCGGCATGGACGTCCGACTCCCTCATTAATCTGACAAACAGCGGTGAGTTTGTGGTCAGCGCTCCACCGTCTCTCCAGCAGGAAAACTGAGCTGATGGTTTCATTATCGTTTGAATCGGAAACAGAGGAATAATTGTCACTTACAAACCTTTTTGCAATCATAAACAACAGCTGTGTTTTTGCAGCGGCTGAGGTGTGCTCGGCGTGCAAATGATTTCTGCCACAGAACACTTAAAGACTGACACTGTGCCAGAAACAGATCCTATTTTCATATCACAAGTTATATAGGCTGAGATTTAGGTCACCATGGCAACCAGCTCAACAGCTTTATGTAACAAAACAACTGCAGCATCCAAGTAGGATGAATTAAACACTTCTGCAGCCAGATGGAACTGTATCCTCTACAAATCACTTTATTTCTGTGATTTCTGGTTAATTTGGAAAATTAAAAGTTGCATTTTCCTGCACAGATTTTTTTATTGGTGTATCCACTGTTGTTTACCCACATGTAATACAAAGGTTAATGCAGTACAATCTATTCAGAATTTGCAGAAATCACAAGCAAAGTGGAGCGCCCCCTGGAGCCCAGACATCTACAGTTGTCTTATACTTTCTGCTTATAAAGGTTACATTTATTTTTCTTTTTTTCTTTAAATGCCATTGCAAAATACAATGAAATAAATATTACTTAATTTTTCTGCCCTGAACCACGGAGAGGTGAGTCAGGACTGCTTTTACAGAATTTAATCTAAAGAAAGAAAAAGGAAAAACACTCCATGAAGGAAGAAGATGCAAGTAATTAAACACATTGGAGCAACATCCATATTATTCCAGGAGTATGGCATTAAAATTCCACCAAAAGTCTCCCAGGACTGTATATAAAGTCCCCCCACGAGCATGTATCAAAATTCGAGCCCGCAATGAACATTTCATAGGCACAATTCTGCCTCCATGAGCGCTCCTGTAGTCCTACACTATCGTGGAACCACCCCTGCCTGAGTTAGTGTAAAAAAAACAAAATATTACCCTGTGTAGGATTGGCCACTTTTCAATTGGTCCCGCCATGCTACCGTTGCTAGGGCAATACTGACGCCGTAACTGGATCCATATATAATTCATTTTTCAAAGTAAAATAATATGACAAATACTTTATTTATTTACTATCCTGACTAGAATGTCACAGCAAGAAGCTGCAGTTTGATAACTGGCATTAATAATAGGGGTGTATCAATTAATTAATCAAACAACTATTCCCACGATCCAACCAGATTGATCTGTCTGCATGATAAGCTGTTAATTGAATCAACTTGAAGCATTGAAAAATCATCTAATGTATAGCATTGATAAATGTTCCGCTTGCATTATGATGTGAAAAACAACAGTGAGCCTATTCATGTTTAAAAAAAAAAAAGTTAGTACCTTCTAACTATAGATCGCACCCTTGACCAAATTGTGGGAAAAAACACAACTTGTACACTTGAAAATTCGATCATTACTCAACCAACTGACCCACAGCAGCTCCTGAACACGGTCAGAGATTTTGACCATGTCGTTGTGAAACTAAATTCCACAAACTGGATTACAGAGACAAGGAAGTACCATTAACAGTGGCCGACGTTCATACACAGGTCCAGCAGCACAGAAAGTTTCACTATTAGATAAAAGAGACTAACAGATGTTTTGTAGAGCTCTTCAAAATAAAATGAAAAACCTCATCTCTCTACATCATCCGTGTCTTCCATTCATTGTAAATGCAGTATTACCCCGGACTTGGCAGATTTGTTCAGGATCCTTGCTTTGCATTTGTCCCATACGTGCGACTTATATATGGTTTTTACTTCTTATTATGCTCTTTTTTTAGTTTTTTGCTCCTGCAACTCATACTCACATACTCCAGTGCAAATTATACAGCAGAAAATATGGTATCTACAAATCCCAAGGTCATGATTTAACTCTTTATTGCAAGGGTGCCTTGAAAATAAGGATTCTGCGCCTTTTTCTGCATGAAAGTTTAGATGGAAGAAAATAACTTCCATGGGGTTCATGTAGCCCAGGATTTAAGAAGAAATTTAAAAAAAAAAATTGTTTAAGTCATGAAGACAAATTTGTGGTAATTAGCATTACATGTGAACATTTAAATGTAACTTGTTGTTGATTTTTACAAGAAAAATCTATATTTTTTCCATTCAGGGAATCCTTATTTACACATTAGTTTGTTTTATTCAGACTATATCTCAGACAAAGAACAATTTTTATGACAACATGTCACAGAATTCCACTAGAAAATATGAGACCATAAAATATATTTAAAGTCTCAAATCAAAATCAGTATTTATAGTTAATCCTTAAACCTAATAAATATGAAGTAGATCTATTAAAAATACAGACTACATTTAAAAGAGTAAAACCAGTGAAACCTCACATTCATCAGTTTCTGTCTAACATGTGTCACTCCTTACTTTTTTTGCAATAAATTACTGATACAGACGTATAAAGTTTCCCAGTTCAATTCATCAATGTTATGTTTTCCCAAAGACTAACAGTAAACTTTGCTGAACTGAAGCTGAAGACTGAAAGAGTGTTTTTGAGGCGTTCTGGGAGTGTTGAGGTGAGGGGGAGTGTTGCTAAGTAGAAGTAGTTTGACTTTGAAAGGAAAGGATGACACAAACATGCCTCAAAATGCCATTGCAGCCCACCACTTTCAGTCTGAGGGCCCAGTGGGGTGTTAAAGTGAGCAAAGGGAAATGTAGTGTGAAGACAGGGTGGCTGCGTGTGCCGGCCACGGTTGGCCACGCTGTCCACGAGGACCCTCTCCGCCTCCTTGTCGACTCTTGAAAGTCACACCACGGTGATGGAGTGGAGGAGAGTGCTGCCAGCACTCCGCTCAAAGTCACAGAGGAACCGGAGAGGAATTGAGGATACTTCACAGATATGTCGAAGTCCGTTTAGACGAGCTGGAAGCTGCACTCAGGCACTTTGAGAGAAGTCCAGGATGAGATGTTACAGGAGGCCATGACTTGAATGTGGATGCTTCTAACAGTTGTAGAGTATCTGTGTTTCTTTTTTTGCGATGTGCTTTTAGTTTCTGTCCTTTCCCCACTGAGAGTGTTTTCTGACCAGATCTTCAAACTCATGAGTCATAAGTGACATTTTCTCCACATGGACATGACAACAGAAAAGCCTGAATACCTCACAAAGAAGAACTAGAACGAGGAGAAAAGTTGAGGGGCGGGGTTGCCTCTGCAGAGACGCAGACTTCAAAGAGCCACCCAGGGACAAAAAGGGAGAAGAAACCCTCTTCTTTAACTCTTCTTTCAACAAAAACAACTCAAGCGTTAATGAAAACTTAAGAAATGATGTTCAGATGTGATTTGCAGAAACATTTCAGTGATTCATCAACATTTTTCACCATGCAACAGCAAGAGGTTAGTTCATAATGCGGAGAATGTCCAATGGCTTTGAGGTAATCAGATGTAACACAGTATTTATGAGTTGTAAAATGCTCAGATTTGACCCGAACAAGACCGGAGGGTCAACGAGTTTGTTACGGTCAGTCTAATGCTGACCGTAGCCTCCAAGTGTGGTCAAAACTTGTGGAGAACAAACGTGTCCTCAGGTACATCAAATTAAAGGGCAAGGCGGATATTTAAACAAACACTAAACGCGTTGCTTCTAAATGTCTGAACCCCCCCCCCATGCTGTCCTTACGTGTCCTCTTCTCTTGTCAGGTGATAGGGACCGCTCAGGGCTACATGTGTTAAGCAGATCTGTGGGAATTGGAGGGAACATCAAGGTTAAGAAGAGAGGGGCAGAGAAAACCCCAGGCAAGTCTGGGGTACGTGTGCAGGTACTTTTGAGCAGAAGGCCCCTGTGTGAATGTGTGTGTGCATGCTAATATGTGCGTGCCTCTGAAGCTGATAGATCCTGCCAACAGGCATCTAACATGTCCTTTGTTTGTCTACAAAAACGACATGTTGCATAGGTGTGCTTTGTTTTTCTGTCTTTGTGTTTGTGCCTGTGTCTGTGTGTGTGTGTGTAGTGTGTGTGTTTGATAAGCATGCTCGTGTGTGTGTGTTCTGTACATCTAATCATGCTGCAGCCAGAGTCTGTCTGCGGGCATCTTGAAGGTAAAATCTGGAAGGAAAGCAGTCAGCAGAAGTTGTTTTTCCTCTTTTTTTCCCCTCATACATATATACACTGCTCACACAAATTAAAGGAGCACTTTAAATAAACACATTAGACACATCAGATCTCAATATGAAGTTGGATATCTATGCAAATAACGACAGGGCAGTGTCTTAGGAACAAAAGGATGACAAGTCAATGGAAATAAAAGTTTTCAGTCTACAGAGGCTCAATTGTGTAGACACCATCACATCAGAGTGAAATGAAGATGTTTCAGGCTTGTCCATTTTCTCCTAAACTTCCTTTCTGCAACTCAAAATGCTTTTCAGTATCTTGTGTGACCCCCCACGAGCTTATATGCATGATTGACAACGTTGCAGCATGCTCCTAATGAGACGACGAATGGTGTCTTGTGACATTTCCTCCCAGATCTGTGTGAGGACATCCCTGAGCTGTTGTACAGTCTGAGGAGCAACCAGGTGGTGCCTAATGGACCCAAACATAATGTCCCAGAGATGTTCTATTGGGTTTAAGTCAGAGGATGGTGAAGGCCATTCAATTGTTTCAATTCCTTCATCCTCCAGGTACTGCCTGCAGACTCTTGCCACGTGAGGCCGGGCATTGTGGTGCATTAGGAGGAAACCAGGACCTACTGCACCAGCGTAGGGTCTGACAATGGGTTGAAGGATTTCATCTGGATACCTTATAGCAGTCAGAGCACCATTTCCTAGGCAGTAGAGGTCTGTGTGTCCCTCCATGGATATGCCTCCCCAGACCATCACTGACCCACCACCAAACCTGTCATGTTGAACCACGTTGCAGGCAGCAGAACGTTCTCCTTGTCTTCTCCAGACTCTTTCACGTCTATCACAGGTACTCAGGGTGAACCTGCTCTCGTCTGTGAAAAGTACAGGGCGCCAGTGGAGGACTTGCCAATTCTGGTGTTCTTGAGCAAATGCCAGTGAAGCTCTTCAGTGACAGTGTCTTACTACTGCAGTAGTCGCGTCATGTACGCAGCTGTTGAACCCAGCTGCTGATTGGTGAAGGCGGGGTACACCCTGAATAGATGTTCACACCCAGGGGCAATTTTGAAGCTTCAGTCAACTAACAAGGCGAGTTTTTGGACTGTGAGGAATGCCCGGAGAAAACCCACACATGCACCAGGAGAACATGCAAACTCCACACAGGAAAGTTCCCGGCTGGATTTGAATCAGAGCCTTCTTGATGTGAGGTAAGAGGGCTAACCGTTACACCCCAGTGCAGCCCCTTCTTGACCTGAAGAATATAATGTGCAAACATACACTTTGTGTTAAATTTCGTCATGCCAATCCTATAATTCATCTCAACGTTATCATCATCCCACAGTAATTCTAGTGCCTCCTGGTGTTCAGGAGGACTTCCTGCATTTACCTCTTACATATAGCTTCGACTTTTTACTGATGTTTAGTTAAGAAATAATTCTCTGTCTTTGTGCACATTTTGCTTAGGTTTAAGAGGATAAGTGAAACAGTGCTTGTCCATTTATTTTTGGTTTTGTAGACCATCATAAGCATCATTACTCGCCCACGAAAAGTAGTTGATATTTTATCTGGCTTTTATCACAGGTATAAGAGTCATGCCATAAATAGGTTTATTTGTTTATTGAAAGATAAACAGGATAATTGGTGATTTATGAATCTGTCATCAATGTTAAATGTTGTCATTTCAGTTCAGATAATTCAGGAATGAAATCAGAGAAAACATTTTAATTTTCTAATTTTAACATCTGGATGGAAAATAATAACTCAACTAGATTATTTCTGAATGTTGCATAAACATACGAGTTATACAATAACATTTTTAAAAGGCAGACATACTATTTAATTGTTTGCTAAAATAAATTTAATTTGAAGGCAAACTCACTTCAAAAATAACTCTTTATTTTTTGTTCATGTAGGCTATTTTGAACTACATAAATTCAAATTCAGCATCATGTGATGCTTAAATTACCCCAGAGAGAATTGGGTTTACCAAAGTGTATTCATATCTTTGCAGCACAATGCTCAAAGTCCATTGTTTCACTGTTGGGAAGTGAGGATGGGTTAAGCCAAAGGGATTTTCTCCTCGCCAGGCGGACACAAAGCCGCATGCTGGTCCCAGCTGTCACTCTGCAGCCATGTGTAACCGAGACAAATAAACGGCGGAGGCTTGCTCCGTCTCTGAACACAGCTCATCCATCATAACACATCATTCCCACAATTCTTGGAAAGAGCAGACAAACTTGTGTGAAGAGTGGGGGCAGTGGAGCCGAAGTGGCAGAAAACAAAGACGTTGTGGAGTGGAGACGTCCTCCATGGCATCATCAGGACATGTTAGTCCCCCAAACCCTTCATATAGTGTGTCATCTGACTTATATTGAAGTTCTTTCTTATGTCACATAAAGCTCTACATCCACCCACCCCCTACACACAAACATTCCTGAGAAATTCCTGGTTTTAAAGATTATAAGCAATCAAAGGAGGCTTAGAACATGAGAAAACTGGGACAGTTTGCCATTTTGGACATATTTTTTCCTTTTCCCATCATCATGTTCTCAGCACATGACTCAGACCCTCCCCTGCTCTGTTCCCTTCATCCTGAGCCTCCAAGCTGTCTCTGCTCTCCCCACCCCACTAGTCAGTCCTGCAGGAAAGTCCAATCTTTGCATTTTCATCATGATTGCCTGCATCGATGGTGCACCTCATGAAAGTTTCATCTCTCTCTTGATGCGTCTGCATCTCTGGCTGGATCCAGCTCCCCAGGTGAGATGAGGGGAAAAATGCATTGCAGACATTAAAGGTGTGCTGTTCTGGCCTGCATGTGGATCTGCTCCAGGGTGATAGACAGAAGGCTGGATCTGCCAAATTTGTGTCACAAAGCCTGTAACATGCATGGAAAGATTTTATCAATAAGTATATGACTATGATATGATAACATTTTTGCACTGAAGGCCCTTTGTGATCTAATGAAACACTCCTCGGTGGTACTGGTTACTGACAAAATTTTGGCCCTTGTGTTGTCTTATGGCGTCCAGATGACCAAAGCCTTCCATTGGCGTATTATCTATCCCATGACAATATACAGTAGATGAAAGTGGACAGGATTTCATGTCTGCAACACATACTAGTGGAAATCAAATGAAAACCAGCCCCCCTTTGCCCCCGCATTAAGCAGGAATAAATGACTATAATTTTAGAAGAGACTGCGGCTTGAATCTGCTGTGAGGAAACAATAGATCAGGAATCTCTTAAACCAGTAGCAGATCTGTGACTTTACCCGTCTCATTGTTTTCATACCATTCCAATATGGCGTCTCTTTACGTATCTTGGAAAATAGTGAAAAGCCTGCGTGCCATCACTACCAGTATATCACATAGCGCGTCCTGGCAGCCACGCCTCTGTCAGTCTGCCCCAGGGCAGCTGTGGCTACATCAGAAGATACCATCTCTAAGTATGAATGAAGAGTGAATGAATAATGAATACACTTTGTAATGGTCAAGGTGAGGAAAAATGCAGTCCATTATTATTATCAATTTGGCCATAAAGAGAAAGTGACTCAATAATTGGACGGATCGGATAGCCTTCACATAGTGATAGTGATTGGTCCGAGTTGGTCTAAGTCAACATTTCTTTTGCATCTACTGTAACCAGTCAGGATTAAGCTTATTGAAAGTCCACACCTCTCCAACTGAAAGCCACTCGAGGGAATTTGTTAATCAAACATTTGAGGTTCAGGCCAGCAGGAATGACAGGCTTTTACTGAGGCATCTGATTGGCCAGTTTATTACTTAAATAATTTGCGGTAAAGGAAAAATAACATGAAAAAAAAATTGGGATAGGGGTGTAACAGTGACGGTTAACAGGATATTTGCTTTTTTATAATTCCAAAAACAAATTTGACAGTTAAATCTGTTTTTTTCCAAGTATTTTAAAAATTGCAAGTGTTAAGTTGCACTGAAAAACTAAGAAAACACTATTTTAAATTGTATGGTAGGAATGTTGCAAAAGTTGGAATCAAAGAACTTAAAATCCCATACAGTATCAGGTTGTTCTGTGATTCTTTAAAAGGCTTGCTGCGTGAAACGTCTGAAGCTTGTCGGTGTGTGTTGATTCGTTCGAATATGGGTTCGGGCTGACATGCGCTCACAGCCAGTGCTGCAGGGCGAGGAAAGACACCTTTGAACCCAGCATGGTGGATGACTGAGGACGCTGGAGATGGATCAGGAAACGGTGAGTAATGCAGCAGCAGGGAATGGATGAGAAGATCAATAAAGAGGCAGCTAAAACTCTGTACCTGGGGAGAGAGTGAAGGAGAGAATGGTTTGGATTCAGCTTGAATAACGGAACCTTTGAGGCTGGTTGAGGAGCTGTGGGGGATGTGGGGAGCTGTGACGAGATGAAATGAGTCTGTCTGGGCCAGGAGAGATGGATTATTGTGTCTCCTGCTACCTGTGTGGGGGTCAGTGTTAAACTGCCAGGGCCAGATAAGGGCTTGGCAATAGCGTGAGTGTAGGTAATTGACTGGTTACCTCATTGATTTAACTAGGAAGCAGAACAGAGTGATGTTCAAAGTTCAGCGCTGTAGTGCTGTTCATCAATGTGACATGGCCTATAGAGCCCACATGGCCCTGATCTGTGCTGTCTCCTCAGAGATCACTGGACCTTCAAAAAGCTGCGACATCCACTAAAGTGTAAGCGCAGCTTTTTCTGCTTTCAGATAGGGTTTAAAAACAGCCCACTCTAATCCAGGTGAAATTCTGTGTTAATTTTCGACGTAAAATCTAACATTTGTGGTTTTATTCAACCTGTGCTTTGTTTTCAGTGAGGTCTTTGTCCATGTATACTGTTAGTTAAAAGGTGAGGCTCATAACAGAACGTACAGAGCTCCTTCTTAGGTCAGAAGCCCATTTGGAATCACACAGTCGAAGATATTTTGCAATAAGTGTCTCAAACAATTTATCCAAAATTAACTATGTGCTAAACTTTCTATTTTTTGACATTGGTTACTTTTTTATAATTCTTATTTATTAAGAAATTTAATGCTCAGGACTCCTGGTTCCCTCCACACATGGTGTGGCCCCACTGGGACTTTGTGCTGCTGCAGGCTCCTGAGGCATATTTCAATAAGCAGGTTTTGTTCAAACTCTGAGTTTGTGAGCTCTGAGTTAAGGAAAACTCTGAGTTTCTGATTTCAAAAACTGAGCTAACTTAAACCCGTGAAAGTGGTTAAACCAAACCCATTTCAAGAAGCTGAACTCAGAGTGCATCACTATGGCAACGGACTATGTGAACGTAACCTGGTCTGGAGCAGGTTTCTTTAAGGAAACCTTCTGGTGACCTTTTGCAGTCTCCAGCCCTTCTTAAAATGAAGGATGTTTAAATAGAACTTCATCATTAACAGTTTGAGAACATACACATTAGAGACTGCACATTTCCGCCACGCAGAAACCAAAACAGCATGTCCATTCATAGAGGATCCCGTAGACGAGGAGGCTGGATTAATCCAGAGAATGTCATTGACGTCAGGAAAGAATTTTGAGGACACGAGTTGATTGCCTGGCGTTTCCCAATTTGTTTTTGAGTAAAACCGTTTCCCGGATCCCTCTCCGCCTGGTCTTTACATGCCCTTGATCTGCTAATTTGCAAACAACAAAAAAACAGTGCATTCTCACCTTTGTCCAAACAGGATGTTTGTATATGCGAAGAAATGAAATACCTGACATGTTTGCTTGTATGCATGCAAGTATGTGTGTGTTGATCAGTATCTGTATTGTGTACATGTCCATTTGCATGTGTGTAAAGGTTTTTCCAGCTGACAGGTTTGTTTGTAGTATTCAGGTGTGTGGGTGAGTGTGTCTGTGGACAGTTCAAGCTCTTCTGATAAACATTTAAAAGTTATAACGATAAACCTTGAGCAACTTCTTACCTCTTTTTGTCCATAATTCTGTTCACCTTGAGCCGATGTTTCATGAACTAAATTTTCACACTATTCAGAAAAAAAAGTATAAAAAGCCACTTTTGCAAGATAGCCCACATTTTTCCTCATTTAGCTCCCCAGTGATGCTTGAGGATTTAGGAGGCAGTAAATCAAAATCCCTAAAGGAGTTTAAATTTGCAGCTGGTACTAAAGCAGATTAATTTGGCAAATTCAAGATGGCCTCTTAAAGTCAAAAACCAGCAAAACATTTGGGTGAAATTTTGTGAAGATCGTTTGAACAATGGTGCATGCAGTGCTTGACTGCTGCAGGCCATAATAAAGTTTAATATCAAACACAAAAGGAGTTAAATAACATAAATATATTTTGTGTTTCTGAAGCTTCACGATAACAGTAACATCTGTTCTTCAACTTGCTCGACATGACAAGTTAAAAAATGAATAAATACAAAAAAAGTGACTTATTACATGTATTTAGAAAATGATGTGCAACCAGTGAACTCCTGTCTTGGTCATATAGACCCGGAGGAAGGGTTACGGTTCAGGCTAGGTTAATACCTGCGACCAACAACAACATTTAGCAACAACAACAAAATACAAGCGGGAAACACAGCGGTGTGTATCACATATTATGTGTGGTCAATTTGAACTTGTGTAACTAGTCCAGCCGAGAGCTTCCCTGCTTTACTCATATTCCAGTACTTCCAAAACAAAGTTGAGGTGATTGTGAATGACAACAACTCAGCTATGATGTGTAGCACCTTACAGTGGAGCAGAAGATGCTGAGGCTCAGAGAATGTAGAGATCACCAACTTTCTGCAGAAAGTTCGGATTCGGTAAAGAGTGTCATGGAAGTGTTGACAAGTTCAACACAAAGCAAAGGTTTCTAGGGTGAACAGCGTAACCTGAACTTTGCCACGGTGTAGAGGACACATTCTATGGATCGTTGAATCGGAAAATCTAATTGACGAGTCTGATGTTGCCAAACTTGCCAGAGCTTCTCACAGGCTGGTTGACAAGGACCCAAATGCAGGGAGGGAGGCACAGAAACTAGTTAAAAGACAAACGATTTAATAACACAAAAAAACCTCAGAGGAAGAGGTGCAAAAACTGGTGAGCAAAGAGCTGAGGGAAACCCACAGGGAGCGCATACAAAACGAACCAACACCGAAAACAGGAGGACCTCAACTTAAATAGGGAGCAAGCTAAACCAACTAAGTAAAGATATCTGTGCACTCCTCCACAGAGATCAGGACAGGGTGGTGATCAGCTGGGAGGAGCCACAGTCAGCCTGCACAGAGGAAGAATAAAAAGGTGAACCATAAACAGAAAGAGAAACACATCTAAAACATAACAGAACTTTTCCGACTATAGAGTCGCCTGACTGGATTGTAGTCAAATGTAAGGTTTGGTGGAGGTTATGGTGTGGGGTTGTTTCTCAAGGGTTCCAGTAAAAGGGTCTCTGAAAGATCAGTACAACAAACAATGACAGAAAATATCATGTTCTCAACCTTGTTGTAACAGTTTAGTGGAGGCTTCTTCCCGTTCCAATATGGCTGCCCAACAGAGCCCAAGAAGGTCCATAACACATGGATGATCCAGTTTGGTTTGGAAAAAATTTGACTGGTCTGGTCCTGACCTCAACCTGACTGGGGTTAATTAAAGTGAAGATTGAGAGGCAGAACTTCTCTACCAAACATTTTTCATGAACACTGTAGATATGTCAGAAAGTAAACTTTTTAGTTTGTCCACTCATTGTTTTATTGACATGGTTTGTTTTATATTTTTAAGTGCATGCTTTGTGGTGGTGATTTTACTTTCATTTGTTTGAAATGAGATGGGCTGAACAGGCTAATGACATGATGACACTCAGCTGTGCTGAGTCACACTTGGTCAGCACTTAAGACAGAGCATGAGACTCTCCCCCCGGGTTCACACCGTCAGCGTTACAGCTCAGGTGCGATGCAGGAGCGGTCTAGCTACAGCCGATGGCTCATATTAGCTACAGGTTGGCTGCAGCCACAGGCTCTGCTGCGAACCTTGCAAAACTCCAAACTAACATATGTTCACGCTAATCCCCCTACGTTTGCGGTCGCTGCGAATTCCAATTTTCATCGCAGCTGAACCGCAGCGACCGCAAACGTAGGATGTGAACGCCTGCAGAACGGATTTCCTCTCGCACTTTTAAAGTTATGTAAAGAGTGCGAAGCTCGCATCAGAGCTGTAACACTAGCGGTGTGAGAGGGGAGCCGTGAAGAGGCAAAGGGTTTGCAATTGCAAACTGACAAAATCCGTCTTGTAACAAACAAGTAAGAAACGCGGAGCCACCAGGCGTTTATGTCCGAAGAGGTGGCACGGGACCAGGGAAGCGACGTTCTGCCAAACCGGAGCCAAGCCCAGGAGCAGTGAGCCCGAACATGAGCGGATCACTCTCAACGCATGATTGAGCTAAGTATAGGAACGTAAAAGCGCCACCGTGTGAGCACGAGGCTGATGCTGCCGTTAGCCCGACAGTAAATCTCCTGCTGGTGTGTCTCGAGGGCCGACGAACCAGGAAGTACAGCTGCCAGCATGAGCCGCAAAAAGGAAGAGAAGCACCTGCTTTGGAGAAGAGCAGAGCTCCTCCCCCTTCACTGACTCTTTGTTTTAACTTAGTTTTATCTCCAATCATTTTTAAGAGGATATTTTTGGGCTACAAAGTAATTTTTTTTTTTATCCCTGTGACTTTTATTCTTTGTCCTTTTAAAAATCCAGCCCATTTTTTTTTTTTATTGTGTCTTAAAACTTCAGATGAACAAACACTTTAGGCAGAACAGTTTATGTATTCATCGAATTTTAAAGTTATTTTATCGTAACAAACGGGCCTTTGTAAATGTCAACATCATAAATGAATAATTACATGTAGAAATAAATGATAAGAAGTTTTCAAATCATTTGGTGACGCCATTTGGCCCAAACACAAAACACAAGGCTGTGTTTTCACCAGGTACAATCCTTTTACTTCTCCCTCTTAAGACTGGATCCTGTTCTGACATTTGTTTTGAGGGCGGTGGTGTCGGTGCAGGGTGGGTGGTGGGAGGTGGATGCTGGGAGAGGAACAGCCCTGGGTAGGATGTCTATAATTACATATTGATTTCTGCAGGGCTGCTGTTCTGTGAGTGCTGTGAAAGTCTAGAATAAATCACTTGTCGCCTATGATCGCCAAGTATTTATTCTTTTTAATTCTGTTTATGGTGATCTTGATTCATGGCCCCCAGTTCTGGTCATGCCTCAGTGTGCAGCTCCCTTCATCGCTGCAGATCATGGTGGATGGCAGAGTTTGACTCTGCACTTCTTACAAACAAAAAAAAAAAAAAATTTTTAAATCTGAGTTTTCAACCAGCAGTGAACTTAGATGAAACATTGGTGTGTGTTTGTGTGCTTTAAAAAGTTAGCTAATAAGAAAACAAGTTACAGAAGGAATGGTAGAAACTAGATTGATTTATTTTTGCAGGCAAGAAAAACTTAGTTTTTATTTGATTTTCTTCCCGGCATAGATTTAAATCAGGGATGTCCAAACGTAATGCCTCGAGGGCCGGCCTTCTTGCTGGTTTTCCAGAAACCCTCCAATATCTGTTTTGGTTTACCTGGATCAGGTATGTTTGGCCAATAAGGAGCTTCAGTGGTTGGAAAACATGTACACTGGTCCTCTAGGGCTGACTTTGGACACCCCTGATTTAAATAAAATTCAACTGTATTGTTTGGATTAAAAGGTAACCTTGTAGTAACTGGTAGTGTTAAACAGAAGGTTTTGTCTAATTGACACAAATATGGAGTATGGAGTGAGCGTCACTGTGGTGCAGTGGTTAGCTTACAGCAAGAAGGCTCTGGTTCAAATACCAGATGGGACCTTTCTGTGTGGTTAGCATCTTCTCCCGATGCGCTCCAGGCTCCTCCCACAGTCCAAAAACTTTCTTTACAAGTTAAATGATGATTCTAAATTGTCTCTTGGTGTGAATGTGTCTGGTTGTGTGTCCCTGCATTAGACTGGAAACATGTTCAGAGTGTACCCTACCTTCATTCAGCTTCATTAAGTAGACTCCAGCAGCTCCATGATAGGGGAATTAGCAAGTCCAGTAAATGGATGGGTGTAGTATGGAGCTTCAATCTACTAAGAAAATAGAAGTAATGTCATGGTTCGCCCGGGCATTCAGTTATGGAAAGCAGGCAATGTCAATAAACATTCAGGTTTTCAACAAACACTTTGTCATTGGAAAGAGGAAGGAAAATGTGTTATCTCCTTTGATTTTTGACAGTCAAATGACACTGATGCTGGGTTCACACCGCACACGCCACAGAATGGGGGCTGCTTCCATGTGGTGGCCTTCTTAACCTTTGGTGTTGTTCACACCAGACGCGAAATGCCGCGGTCCTCTGCAGTTATATTTCTGCTGTTTGGTCTATTTTTGCACAAGCCACGAGCGAATGTTTGGACGCCTAAATTCACAATCAACGTGAGAAAGGCAGAGAGCAGATGGTGACAAGTCAAGATGGACGATGTCAAATTAATATTAGAAGCTCTAAATTACTACATCTGAGCAGAAGCGCCTGTCAACCAAAAAATACGCGTCTGATGTGAACTGGAGTAAAGCGGGTTCTGCACGCACTGCACTTTGCAGAGCTTCTGCGTTGTGAACCCGTCAGGATAGAGAGTTGACATTTAACATGGCAATATAACAAAAAAAGATGTAAGAGCGGTTTCATATAAACTGAAGGAAAGATATCAGATTTTTTTCTTTTTTTAAATCTTAGCGAGTTAACTCTTTAGAAGCCTTCATAATGAACATGATTTACATGGTTGAGACCTTTAGTTTTAACGTTAAATCAGTGTACGGATGGGATCTGAGGTCCTGCGGTGTGTTTGGAGCGTTGGACGTGGCAACACAGCCTAATGTTTCCAGAGTTTAAATATCTGAACTTTAGCAAATAATTCTCAGTGCGTAAACCAATCAGGAGCTTAGCTTTAGCCCGAGATGAGTTGATGATATGATCAGCAGGTTCTAGTACCAAGCTGATTATTGAATATTTTGACTCTTCTGAACTATTTGACACGTTTCTAACTTGGGTGAATTCAAAGTGCTTTCAAACAGAAACACAGGACAAGAATTTGCCGTGTGAATTGCATTCAGTGTGAACACAGAATTTGATGAACACAGAAACATTTTCTTTATCTAAACTTGACCACATTGTCTCTAAAGGTCGTACCTGTTTAAATAGCAGCAGCAATTGGTCTTCACCTTTGTTTCAATGATGAGTTTTTCTCTTTACTCCTCAAATTACAGCATTTTTGACCCAGCATGATCAAAAACATAACATGAAGCCATTTAAAAGTAACCTGTTGTTTTCTGGCACTTTGCCGTATTTTTTTTCTCTGAAGCTTCAACAAAGTAAATTTCCTCTGCCAATGGATGACTTCATCTTATACACATACAAGTTCATTTTTCTGTAATATGAAGGAGTCAAGCCTGTGACTGCAAAAACACTCCAAATCATAAACCTCCCACCACCATACATGTCAGTTGTCAAGGTGGTTCAACAGCAACATCTTACATTTGCCTCAAAATGATAATGAAAATACAGTTTTCATCACTCTCAGCATTGATTCAGATTATTTACAGATCAAGAGCAGATGTTTTCTCTTCCTGCTTTTACTTTACACAGCAGGCAATCGTCACTGCTGAACACCACCCACACATGGGCCTGAAGCACGAGCAGATCTGCTCAGTACAGCATACATTTCTATGCGTCGATATGGACTAGTGTCTCATGGGGCCCTTTGTGATTCTCTTGGCTCTACATCATATGAAAAAGCAGTTCTGTCAACAGAGAGGTTTGGGAAATTTGGAAGAACTGTGAGTACATGTCTAATCGTTTCAGAATAGGACTGCGTCGTTGTAGAGGGATTCATTTTAACTATGTCAGAAACCAAAGGAGCACAACTAGACCAAGAGTTTTCATCCCCAAGGAGAGCATTTATTTAAACCTCTGTAAAACATGAATAATAAATCTGCCTAAATATTCAGTGACCAAGCTACAAAACCTACTGACTTTGTGAAGAAATTTCAGTTAATTTAAACATATATTTGACTGATTTTTTCAGCAAGAATAAAAATGATCTGATAAAATAAAATTCATGTCAGAATGTACATTGTTTTCTAAGAAGTGAAGAATTCATAACTCCTGATTGTGAATCACCAGCTATGATCATGACGTCGGCATGTCTTTTATATCTTCTCATACTTGCACTTTAAACTGGTGGATCATAGACACACATTTTGTTTTATTCCTGTGGTGAAATGACAAAAGATATTTGAATCCTTGAATAAATTGGAGAAAAGATTGGAGAAAAGGTCAAATGTCCAACCTTATGGGAAGAACTTGATGTGGAGCCTCAGGAACCTTCATGAAATCATTTAGATATCTAGCAAAAATGCAGCCTGAATGTCTTCCTAGTGAGTCATTATGGTCTTGTCCAACTGAGAAGATGCATCATGGCAGACCCGATTGAGACTTGTTGGACACATATCTCGCACCAACC
Organism: Oryzias javanicus; assembly: GCA_003999625.1. Lineage (NCBI taxonomy): Eukaryota > Metazoa > Chordata > Actinopteri > Beloniformes > Adrianichthyidae > Oryzias > Oryzias javanicus. The sequence continues at coordinate 6,996,685 of CM012437.1, forward strand.
AGATCAACAGAGGTTCTGCACAGGAACAGAATTCTGTTTCAGCGTCTATGAGGAACCAGGCCGAGTTTAAGTGAACCCATCGGTTTAGAAGACACTAGCAATGGAATCATCTAAACAATGAAGACAAATGAAAGGCTTGTGGGTTAAAGCAAAGATTTTCTTTTCCTTTTGGCGTTTCCCTTCAGGGATCGCCACAGCGAATCACCTTCCTCCATCTTAAGCCTGTCTTCAGCATCATTTGTCATTTCCAGACCTCGAGGGCCACAGTGTCTGCATGATTTCCAGATACCAAAGCCCTACTTATGACTGATTATCAGGTGTAGGTGCGTCCAGCCAATTAGAACATGGGTATGTTGGAAAACATGCAGTAAAGCGGCCCTCAAGGCCTGGAGTTTCCTATCCCTGCTCTGATCTAACACCAGCTTATCTTCTTTCACTGTATCCATAAACCTTCTCTTTGGTCTTCCTCTAGACCACACGTGTCAAAGTCAAGGCCCGGGGGCCGGATCCGGCCCGCCCGGTAATTCTATCCGGCCCTCCAGATCCTTTTATTTAACGTTATGTTATCTTGCGCTTATTTTTAACTTGTATAACTTTGACAAAATATACTAATATTGAGAGTAAAATATTGAGTTATTTAAAGTTAGAAGAAATCTGTTATGTCGCCTAAAGATTATTACCGAGAACTTTTTAATATTAGTAGAAATATAAGATTTTAAAAAAAATTAGACAACATTCTATCACACCTAATTTTTAGGCTATTTTGCTATTTTGGCATTTAGCCATTTTTTCAGCTACATGCTAGCTGTTTTGGCTAACCTATGTTTTTTTGTTTGTATTTGTTTTGTTTTTCTAGGCTAATTTTGCTTGTAGCTGGCTATCAGCTTCAGCGTTTTCATCTATCAGCTTCAGCTTTTTTAGCTATCAATTTCAGCATTTTCAGCTAGCATCTCCAGCGACCAAATTCAGCTTACAGCGTTCACACTAGCATTATCGCAGGTAATGCTGTATATCTAATTCATAATGATGTTAAAAAGTTATGATTACAATTTTAAAAATGTAGTTTTAGTGTTTTCAATAAATATTTATCTTTTTCGGCCCGAGGTCTAAGGTGTGTTTTGTATTTTGGCCCCTTGTACGGTTGAGTTTGACACCCCTGCTCTAGACCTCTTTCCTCAGCATCCTTCCAACAATATATTCTCAACTGGACATGTCTGAACCATCTCAGTCGGGCCTCTTTATCTCCAAAACTTGTAACATGTGCTGTCCCTCTGATGTTCTCATTCCTGATCCATCCTGGTCACTCCCAAAGAGAACCTCAGCAACTTCATCTTTTCTACCTCCAGCTCTGCTTCCTGCCTTTTCCTCACTGTCTCTAGGCCAAACAACATGGCTGCTCTTTCCACAGTTTTCTTCATCTTTCCTTTCATTAAAACTTTTCTAGAACACCCGTACTCACTTCTTCACTTCTTTTCCACACTCCATTACTCTGGACGGTTGACCCTCCCTGTAACCTCACTCTTCCACTCAGGTTCCTCTCATTCACACACATGTACTCTGTCTTACTGCGGCTAACCTTCATTCCTCTCCTTTCCAGGGAAAACCTCCACCTCTCTAACTCCTCCTCCACCTATTCCTCGTTCTCACCTCAAATCACAACTGCAAACATCATAGTCCATGGTGATTCCTGTCTAACCTCATCTGTCAGCCTGTCCATCACCTCTGCAAACAGGAAGGGGCTCAGAGCTGATGCCTGATGTACTCCCACCTCCACCTTGTCACCCCGACAGCAGACCTCACTACTGTCTTACAGCCTACATACATGTCATGCACTGCTTTAGCGTACTTCTCTGTCATTCCAGTCTTCGTCAAACAATTCTACAGTTCCTCTCTACGACACCTTGACACAAGTTTTCTCCAGATCTACATAGACATGCTGCTGACTCAAAAATGAGAACTTTCATAAAGACATCAGTCAACCCTTCATCATTCCCGATGCTCACCAAGTCTGTGTCACATCTGCCTTGGAACAGGTGATTGCAAAAATGCTGCTCATTCTTTCTCCTCTTGAAGCTTAAGCGTTCCTCTTAGAAGCAGTGTAGTTTTTTTCAGCACCTTTGGTTTGATAGAGACGGGGCCAATCCAGAGGCAGCATTAATTAACATGACTCACCGATCTTGTTCAAACTTCACTTTTGATATTTTCACCACGGTGACAGCTGAAATTCCTTGTCCACTAACGCACATTAGTGTCTGCATCCTTACAGGGAAACACACAAACACTACATCCACACACATACAAACACACACACACAAGGAAGGGGTGGCTCAGTAAAAGCAGAGCAACTGCCAAAGAGCTTGTATGACACACTTCATTTGACACATGCATTGTGCCGCTCGAGCTAAGAGCGTCAAATGTGGTTTGAAATCATATGCACCAAAACAAAACAAAAGATCTGTGACTCCACAATCATTCATTTCCTGCAGCTCAAAGATGAGTAATGGCTGAAAAAATGGAGAATCTGAAAATCCACCCTCAAACTTCACTTCCTGTACAGCTTCGTATGTCTTTGCCAAGGCTTTAGCAGGTGACGGGTGGTGTTTATCAAGTTCATCACCACAAAAAAAGAGCAAGCAGTGGGCCTAAACTTCACACATGACGAATGGACAGATCCAAAGTGGATCGAATGTGTAATCTGTGAGGAGGGGGTGGGGGCGGAGTTATCAGTTATCACATCTTTTGACAGATTCATGTGTCAGAGAGAAGGCTGAGCTGCCAACCACATGGCACTGCGGGGCAGGCTCCATCCAACTGATGCTTGATCATTGCTACATGCAGTAAACAAAAGCATGCGTCAGAAATCCTTTATCATGATTTCTGTAAAGATTTTTTCAGGAGAAGAAAAGCTTTCAGCTTTAAAAATATCATTACACTTTACTCCCACTCTAAAAATAAAAACATAATATTTTCTAACTGAAAAGGCTGCAGTAGATAAAACTAAAGCTCAAAATGTGACTTTAGTCAAGAATTACATTTATTAAATATATCCCATTTACCACTAAATATTCAAAAGTGAACTGCGAAAACAAATTAGCGAGAATGAATTGACCCAGTGTTCCTCTCTGAAAGTCAGTAGTTCATCATAAAGGTGGGAGTAGACAGGTGGAAAGCAAGTATTTATGCAGAACGTTAATGTCCCCATCCGTAATCCCGCTCACGCAGCAGGTCAGCTTCTTCTGCAGACATGTTCAAGCAGCTTGATGAGCAGCTCAGCAAATCAGTTGGGAAGTGACAGAGGTCTGGGGTTCCTGAAGGTGCGAGCATTCCCACAGATTTCATTTTGCAACAGTTTGAGGGAAAATGTGCTGCTTGCACTTTTCTCTGTGTGGGTTAATGGAGAAGCGTTGTTTGTTGTAGATTATTGTACAGGATTGTTACAACATTGTGTGTTTAAATCAGGGCTTTCAAACTAATTTTGGTTCAGGGGCCACATTCAATCTGTCTGATCAAGTGGGTCACACCGCTGACAAGATAATCTGCGGTCAACTTGTTATGTGCAGTTTTGTTCTTGTTTTCTTTTTATTGCAGTTGGACAAAAACGCCTCAAACAACTTATTCACTTATTATTATTATTTTTATTATTATCTTTTTGACAACAACACTTTAGTAATTGTGGTGTCACATCTGATCATTTTTATAGCAGCTTAGCAGTGAGGCTATCTGGGAAGCTAACAGCATCTTACGCAGATGTGGCACATGCTTGCAAAGAAATGGGTTGTGTCTGAATTCCCCCTAATCTCTATAGAGTGAACTCTATAGTGTGTTCGCCATTTTCTAGTGCTGTCCAAATCTACTCATTCCAAAATCAAGTGCACTCAAAATTTCCCAGAAGTCTTTGCGAAAAACTAGTGAGCACCGATGCTCACTAGATTAGTGAATATAGACTACAATGCATTGCGGTCGAACAATTTTGAACAAAAAACACATTTAAATGTTATTTTTGAATAAACCATCCACATTTTCACCATCATAACACAGTAAATAAACATCGTGAAATGTTCGCATTTATTCCATTTTCACTCCGTGAAATCGGTGACGTCATATCCGGTGTTAAGAAAAACGAAAGAAAAATAGTGAGAATTGTGTCCAAGTTACCTCTAAAATCTAGGGCACTATATAGTCCTGCACTATATAGTATTTCAGTAGTTAGGGGTTGGGAGGGAATTCGGACACAACCCTTATTTCTTGATCTCTTTTCATACCAGTATTTCTGTTCCTTTACTTCCCTTAGTGGCAGATTTGTGCATTTCTTTAAATAACCATAACTCGCCACAGGAATGGGCTATAAACTTACTTTTTTAAAACATCCTTATATTTTTTTTTCCTTCATGACTGGGCTTGATAAGACCATCTAAAGGGCTGGATGCGTGTGTTAGACACCCCTGATTTAAATGAATGTTGTGCTCTGACGGAGGTCCTGGTCAGAAGAAACAGTATCTATCCTACCCTCCTTTGGCTCTTTATATCTATCACTATCATGTCGCAATGGTCAATGAGGTTTTTCATTTGTTGCCTTTGCCTATTTTATGTCTCTTTTTGTATATTTAAAATACATTTTGACTGTGGGTATTCTTCTCAGAAAAAAGGAAAGCCCATCTGTGAGCAAAAATCTGGCCTTTTGTTCTACTGAGGTGTCATCTACCCTCTCTGCGTTCCTATTATCCCTCTGTTTTAGATTTTTCTCTTTTCACCAGCATGTGTTTGAGTGGGGCAGCACTTTACAGTCAACATGTTTATAGGAGAGTAGGGTTGCACGATAACATCGGTAACCGATAATTATCGACCGATATTCGAAAGTATGACGTCATGCCGATATTTCCAATGAGAAAAATATTCGCCAATAAAATGGACCGATAATTAAAAGCTTAAACTACCATCGCTTCCTTATTCACCACTTTGTTTTTACTTATGTTGCAACGTGTCTGCTCACCTTATCTTTCGCATATAAGTGGTGTCACATCTTATTGCATGTGCTAAACCTTTGCACAGGTGTCAAACTCCAGGCCTCGAGGGCCGGTGTCCTACATGTTTTCCAATCAACCTGCCTTTGAAGCTCCTTATTGGCCAAACACACCTGATCCAGGTAATCAGCAAAAGATATGGCAGGATTTCTGGAAAACCAGCAGGACGTTAGCCCTCGAGGCCTGGAGTTCGACACCCTTGTTAAAAGAATTCCGTCAGCGCTCGAGTGGGCTTATACTTTAGCATTAGACCAATGACGTACTCCTTGAACGCAAAATTTGTTTGACAGAAGTGTCATGAAGAGAGAAAAATGTCAAGTCATAAAAAAAATGTGGAAAGAATAAGCTTCCGTCACTGCTAGATAGTGCTAGCTGTGACGTCTGTCCACGTCAGTGCCCTGCACAAGCACTGATAGAGAGTGTTTGTTTTCTTCTGCTTCTGTGTCCCTCAGCTGCAACCCCAGGTCAACACCTCCTTGCAGAACCATCAAAACTTTACAGCTAGTTGACTGAACTTGCCGCCAATGGGCCATCTGTCCATCCACGCGGTGAGACCCACATCCTCAACTGCCACAGTTAATTATCTCTATGACTTTATCCGCTTGTGCACCGCATTTCTCTTCCCATATGAGCGCTGTAAGGTTTGAAGTTGCAGAGGGAGCGGGAAGCACGCTCCTGGCCTGCTGAGGGTGATGGGTAATTATTTCCATCAGATTTATACTAGCAGTCATGCAGAATGGTGGACGACTGTCTTCGACCCCGGTGGGCAGTGGGGAGCAGTGGAGGCTTTTTGAGGCCATTGAACTCAGATTGGAGGGGAGGAGAGGGCAGGTGGTGGCAGAGGAGAAGGTAATGTGATTAACTGGAGCAGCAGCTCAGGGTCAGCCTCCATTGTTGGCATAGGAGGTCAAATGAGTGTGGCACTGAGTGACTCACCTGATGCATTGCTCACCCCCACACTCCAGCCTTTGTCCTCCACAATGGCAGAAAGATGAAGTTGTAAGTCAAAGCAGTACGGGAAGAAAAACAGTGGAGACGAGGACACAGGAGACAGGATTTTCATGGTTTGGAGTCCCATGTTCCAGCTGACACTTCAATTAAAGTGCTGTCAAAGTGTCAGGGGTGTTGTTGTCTTCATGTCTTCTGCATATTTTTTGTTTCCACGCTGAAGGATTTGAATCACTTGGAAAATGATAAGAAATGCATTCACCTGAAAAAGAAGAGGATGGAAGCACCATTATAACAAAAAAAAAAATCTGCTGTTTGAAAAAAATACCAGGAGAGGCTCTAATTTGTATTTTTTATTGGCAAAAAGTGACAAGAGGTGAGAAATCAAACATACTCAGAAATTGGGCAAGTCCAGTTTTGTTACCTCAAAGTGGAACTTTGTATTGATGCAGGTTTGGTCAAAGCTGGGAAAGATTACAGCAATGCTGACAGGACAAAAACAATGGCAGCTCGGGAGGATAGTTCTTGTCTTTTGTTGAGCACATGGTCTCTCTGTATGTTATAAAAGGGACTTTAAATAGGAAAGGCTATAAATCCATTTTGCAACACAATGTCTTATCCTTGGAGCTAATTTCATCCAACAACAGGACAACAAATGGCTTGAATGTCAGACAACCATTGCAGGTGACGCCAAGACTCTGATGTGAGTGTTTGCTGTGATGGTCTACTCTCTTCAGAACTTCACTGGTTTATAATCCAAAAGAACAACTAAAGATACAAGAATTTATTTTTACTTTCTCTTTTGAACTAAATATTGTTGTGCAACATGAGATAATATATGATGTAAACCAGGGGTGTCAAACTAATTTTGGTTCGGGGCCGCATTCAACCCTTCTGATCTCAAGTGGGCTGGACCAATAACATAATAGCAAAATAACTCATGGTCAGTTGGTATCTGTAGCTTTGTTTCTGTTATGTTTTTTTTCTCAGTTAAAAAAATGCCTATAAATATCCTGGTAGCTTAATCACTTATTATTAAAACAACATTTTGGTAATTTTGGTGTCACACCTGATAATTTTTATAGCAACTTAACAGTGGTGAGGCGGGCAAGGACCCTACAGCAGCTCCGCTCAGCTTCAAAAGCCACGCCTACCCACAGCATTTTTTTCCAGAGGAAGGCTTCAGGGGCCCGTTTCAAGAAGCAGGTTCAACAAATTTAGAGTTGAAACCTGAACTTCGAGTCACTGGACTCAAAATTCCCGAACTTAGAGTTTTCGGTTTCAGAACAGCTGAAAATGTTTGATTCAATCAACTTGAAGTTGTTGGAACCAGAATCAGGTGCGAGCGTCGCGACCATTAAAAGCCCTGATCAGTGGAGCAAAGACAGCACGATTCACCATGGCAACGGGAACACACTTCCGAGTTTTGTGGCCACTTCCGGCGACGGAAATTGATAAATTCCTACAAGCATATGAAACTATAAGAAGATTTTCAGCAAGAAAAGAAACCCAGCTGCAGCGATAAAACATCTGCAGAGTTAATGCATACGTCTACATTTGAATCATTTCAAATAACGAATAAATAATATCAGGAAGGTTATTTTGTCACTTGTAAAGTAAGGAATGGTTCTTGATCTGTTAATAATTTAACCAGTCATCTCCGTATCGCATGAATGACCGTTTTCCTCAACCCCCCCCCCCACACGCACCACATACACACACGGATATCACCGCACGCTAAAATGAAACACTGTAGCTGCCTGAGATATATTAAAAATAAGCATTTATTTAAATGTAATTCTCAAGACTTAAAAAATTTTAGCTGATAAGTAGTTTTTTATTACATAAAAAAGATTTGTGCCGGGCTCGGGATTTGAACCTGGGACGTCAGAAGCGGAGGCAGCGTTGCTGACAACTGAGCTAATAATTAGTGTGTGATATTTGTTGTATACGAGTTCAAAGCCCGTAGCAGTTTTTGAGATTCAATTATTTCGATTTTTAAGAGCTTCAAATGATGAAAATAAAACTCTTTATTTTTAATATCAAATCCCTGGAATAACTCACTATTTATAATGGTCGCTCAAATAAAAATGAATCGGGGAAACTGCATCAATCGACTCGTGTCCTCAAATCCTCTCCCCACATAAATAACATTTCCTCTGGATTAATCCCGCCTCCTCTCTACATGATCCTCTATGAATGAACATGTCATTTTGGTTTCTGCTGGTGGAAACGTGACGTCTCTAATGTGAATGTTCTCTAAATATTAATGAAGAACTCAGCTTTGAACATCTTTCACTTTAAAAAGGGGCGGAGACCGCAGAGAACTCTAAGTTTCCTGAAGAAAACCTGCTCCAGACCAGGTTTCGTTCACAGACTCACTCAGTTACCACAGTGATTGATTCTGAGTTTCAGCTTAACCCGCTTCTTGAAACGGGGCTTGGTTTCGACTCACAATCTTTCAACGAGTTATCTCTCTTTCTGAAACCGAAAACTCTGAGTTCTGCTGAATTTGGAGTTCGCGAACTCAGAGTTCCAACAAAACCTGCTTCTTGAAACGGGCCCCAGATCAACATGAAAAAGTTTTGGTTTTTTTAAGACATATAGGTTTTTGGATTTTGGTAAAAAACCTCACAATCATAATTAAAACACTACTGAGAACGTTTTTTAAAATAAAAAAAATTGTCATAGTTGGACTTCAAGGAAATAGATGGAAGTTCAGGACAAAAAAATGGTCTTTGGATTAATATTCTACCCGCTGGTCAAGTCAAGTCAAGTAGGGTTTACTTGTCAAATATGCTCAGTACAGGCTATACAACGCACAGATGAAATTTCTTCACTTAAAACGTCAAATTCCCAAATCTGATTACTGATTGGCAGATATCAAATTTCAGTCAATTTGTGCTTCACTGCTCGAATCCAGCTGCTGGCAGACCGCCGCGCCCGTTGCTCAAATCGCACTACAGGAGTTCATTTGCGTCTGTGCCATTGACCTAACATTAAAACTTGCTGCCGCCGCGCAAATCGCATTTGGTGTTATTGCATCTTAACTAGACGTGGCAAAGAAATGCTGTTCCTTTTTGATGTTTTGTCATGCTGGTCATTTTTCCTTTGCTTCCCCTAGTGGTGGAATTTCGCATTGCGGACGATTCTTTAAATAGCCATAACTTGCCCCAGGAATTGGCTAGAAACTTGCTTTATTTATTCAACATCCTTATATTTTTTTCTCTTTGTGACTCGGCCAGATTAAACCATCTGAAGGGCCGGATGTGGCCCGCAGGCCGTGTGTTTGACACCCCTGGTTTAAATGTTTCTAATAATAAACAAAGCCTACAGAAAATCAGTTTTCAGCACATCTTTGCAGGCTGGAGGAACGGATAATCACAGACCAGGTGAACTGACTTAGAATTATGAATTACTTTTCCCATTCCTAAATCCACAACAGTTTGGGAATGTCACCCTGTGGTGTCAGATAAAATGGTTTTCTCTTTGCGTATCTTGCAAACACTTTTGCATTCAAACACCGCCGCCCCACTGCTGCTGAGCACAAACTGATGAAAGCAGCTGCAATCTGTTTTCCACAGATATATGACATAAATACAGAATGTTGGAGTCATACACACGTGTGGAACTGAGTACTTGGTTGGAGCTTCTCTCACATGAGTTTATGTGACGAGGAATAGATCTGTGATCTACTGAGGTGTTGAAGCAAAGGCTGCTGTCATAGCAACCTGTAGCTCCGTGGTCATTCTCATCATTTTTCCTAACAACTCTTTGTTATGTTCTGAATTATTGTTATGAATACGAGCATCAACATTAGTGATGGGATCATTTACAGTTTGTTTTAGCATATTTAAGTGTAGGACACCAGCCTTGATGCCTGGATTTGGCTGATCTCCAAACCACATCCTGACTATTTCTTCCTAAAAGTTCAATTGTTATTTGATTTCACCTATCTGTCTTTTAGTCTCCCAGTCTTCCTCCATCCTTTCATCTTCTGTAATTCAGAGGTGGGATCTGCTTTTGAATAAATACCTGGAGAAGACCAATGGAGCGTTTCATTGAAAAGCTGTTAATCAGACACAGATGGGTCAACAGTTTCCTGGCTTTGTCCTTGACACGCCTACATCAATACATAAAGGGGACTTTTTAAAGACAGTATTTGGCAACAACGATTGTAGACACTTTATTTAACTTAAAGCCATTTGTGAGCAATGGAAAAAGATTGGCAAAATAAAATAAACAATGAGGCTTAAACCGGCTGTCTATTTTTGGCATCCTGCTTATCGAGCCCTGCATTCTGTCTTTCAAGCACAAGACAGAGGAGCCACAATCCTTATTGTTCTGCTGCGAATAAAAGGCAATAGAGATGATGGGAAATGAAAGTGTGCAAGGAGATACCTAAATTATTCATCATTAAAAGTCTTTTTCCTCCCCATTTACTCTGCCTCTGCTACATCTCCTCTGCGATAATTGGTGATGGTCCTCCATGTCACTGCACGCATATTTTTGATCTTCTTTTTTACTTGTTTCATTTGACTGCTTCAAAGGGTTTCTACCTCAGTGGAGCGCAGAATTAGTGCTTACATCATATTTGCCAATTAGTCAAGGTCATTACACTACCACCACCATGCCTGACATCTTTTGTATTAACATTTTTTTTTAAGTCTGTGAGTTTAAGTCCAAATGGGATGACTCTCTTACCTTAAGTTCTTAGGGCTGGGTTGAAAAAAATCAATTAATCGATTTGAATCGATTTAAGCTTAATAGATCAGTAATCGATTCACAAAAGATATAAATCGATTTAGCACATAAAGACAGTCTGCTAGCTTAATGCTAACGTTCAATAGAGTTCCCCAAAGGACGGCTAATGCTAACTCTTGGTCGACCAAAATAATACATTGCTGACTCAATTAACATCTTTATAAACTCACAGGCATTCATTTTCCATACTCTTTTAAGGAAAGAATGTTTAAAGTAGCTATTCGTGGTCTAAAATTTCGCTTTTTTTCCCCTAATACTGTACAGTGTGATCTCCCCCTAGTGGCCAAACTGAAACAACCCCCAGGAGAAGCAGCACTGTTTATAGTCTGACATTTATATTAGAACTTCTCCTTCAGAGAATCCATGCATGTAACACTGTATGATATTAACAATCTCATTATTTCACTAATACATTTTGCAATATGTGAACTGTATCGGATTAACATAAATATATTCAAACTACATAGTAGATTTTGTATGTATTTTTAAACAAATGTGTCTAAATGTGTAAACTTAAAATTGAATTGAATTGAAGAATCGAAAAAAAATTGGAATCGAATTGTTTCTGGAAATTATAACGATACCAAGCCCTAGTTCCTCTCCTTCATCAGTGCATCAAATCTTTGTCCAAAGTTTTGGAAATAATCCTGATGTCACGTGAGTTTTTATGTTCATTTCAACAATCTTCTCCTTTACTTGTGTGATCAAATGGAATCTGTTCCTCATCTCCCAGGCTGCGTATGAAACATCTGTTTACACCAACCTCGGAACCACGCCGAATCACGCGGAAGCACGCAAAGCGGCGCAGAATGAAGGCCTCTTCCTTTCGCACCCTTGTTAACCTAATCTGGTGGAACTGGTGGTTTGACTAATCTGGTTTAGTTAAGAGAGCAGACACCCTCTGTTCTCCAGACAGACTTAAATGTGTGATTTTTCTAATAGTTTCTGTATGTAGGGGTCTATCTTTTGTTTTTGTTTCATCCTGGCTGTCACATGTCAACCTGCTGATGGCTTCCAGGTGTGTGGTGGGGGTGGGCTAGCTCTGGAGCCGCCGGTTGCAGACCCCTGACCTATACAGATAATATGAACGCAAAACAAAATAAATTTGATGAAAAGAACAGCAAAATAAAAAATGTGTGAATTTATTTATACACTTACACACATATGTACATATAACAATCATATAACATAAAACAATAAAAATATTTTATTAGTGTCTTCATATTTTTAATTATATCACCCTTAATGAATGCTTTTAATTTATGCATGGTTTGACAATTGTTGTATTCTTTAATGTTTGTTCCAACAGGTGGTTTGATGTAATGTTTGTACCTCTCAGAGTGTGAGCTAGACATCTTGTCTTTAATATTTTTAATGGGTTGAAAGGAAGTGGGGGCGGGATTTATCAAATGTAGGGAGGTGGAAGGCCTCGCCCTGACAAGCGTCTGACAGAGTGCAATGCAATTTGAATATTGACCGACTTGAAGCGCCTGGATAAAACTGAGAATGCATTACAGATGGGGGCGCTGTTTTGCAAGTTGGAATGAGTTTTGACACAAACAGAGCATGGGAATTTACTATTTAATAGATTTTAAGTTACTTTAAAATAAATTCAGAGTAAACCATGTATTGAAATGTAATTTTTAAAAAATATTGAATTGCAAATTGCAAAATGCATTTTCAAAATGAAAGATCAAATTGCATATTGAATTGTAAATTGCAAAATGCATTGTCATTTGATTTATGACTTCAAAAACCCATGACATGATTTTGCTATTATTCAGTATTTTATTTTTTAAATTGTGATATTGAATAGTATATTATAATATCAAATTGTTAATTGCAAAATGAATTGTCATTTGCAAGCCAAATTTGAAGATTGAATTGTCAAGTGAAAAATGCAGGATACTTTGAACTATGACATCAAAAACACATAACAATAGACGATGAAATTGATTTTGTTTTTATTCAATATTTTATTTTGAAAATTGTGATATGGAATTGTAAATTTTATTATTGAATTGTAAATTGCAAAATCAATTGTCATTTTGCAAGCCTCAAAAGAATAATGAAGTGCAAATTGAAAAATGTATTTTCAAATTGCATGATGAATTTGTAAACTGAATTGTCAATTGAATAATGCATAATACTTAGAATTCTGAGTTTAAAAAAAACTTCAATAGTTTCTTTGGTTCAAGGAACCATTATTGCATCAGTTTAGTCTTTTTCTGCAGTTTTCAGATATGTTTCTCTTACTCCATCCAGCAATATTTTTTTTGCTTTATATGTAATATGTAGTAAGTAGGTGAGAAAGTGGATGCTGAGGATGAAGCATCTCTTGTCCTTGAAGAAGTCAATGAGAGGTGTTAATGGAAAAAATCCCTCTCGTCTTTGACTATAGTTGTGTTTGAACAAAAAAGAAAGGAATAAAAACCGTCATCTTTACTGGAGTGCTGCTTCAAGTTCAGACGGGTCAGCTTTAAATACTCTTGTGAGATTCACAGCCACCGGTCCTCTTAAAGACTCAATCCAATGAAAATTGTGGGGGGGTTGTCATGTTTTTGTAGCGTTTTTCTTAATATGGAGGATTAATATGAAGTAAATTAAGATTAAAACTGCGTTTTCTGATGATTTTTTGATTTAAATCATATTGAATCAGGAGCAAATAAAAAAAAAAAATACAGTTTAAAAAAACTTTCAGTTGCTAGTTGAAGCTCCATTCCATCCCGATGCATCCACTTGCAAACAAATAGATCCATGTACGTCGTTGTTTCCCTCGTCTGAGCTGGAATCTTGATCAAAACTGTACAGCTGGATAGCTCCAATAGCTACTGATCACCCTTTTTGCTGCCCTGCTAATGTTAGCTTAGTGTTGTGAGGGTCTGTAAGCTAGCAGGAGAAAGTGTAAACAAAGCAATGATATGAAATGGAGACAGGCATAGAACCAGGCATGCTAGAAATGCTTTGACAAAATGTCGAAATATAGTGGGAGTGTGACTTTAACCGCTCCACAAGTCCTGTTTGTTCTGACATCTCATTTTGTCGCAAAAACATAGTGAACCCCGCATGCATGCATGCTGTGGTGTTACCTTTAATCTCAGGAACAACAGTGTGTTTGGAATGGGAGGATCATTTCTATTAATTGCTACATGAACATACAGGTCTACGGTTGTAGTTAGAATTCCCAGTAAAACCAGAGAATTCCAGAATTAGCTTTTTACTTAGACTATGATCACAAATTTCCACCGGACGGTTTTGGTATTGGTCTGTGGATTTCTTTTTCTTATTTTTGTCCTGTCCAGCAAAAAAACACACAAATTGTAGCTGAGTGCCTCTTTTGCTTTTACAATCGAGGTTGTTTGCTACTCTTCAAGTAGGTCAATATAAACCCCTTTTGTTATGGAAACCGATTCGTTGATGCTGACATCTCAAGGACGAACGACAGCAGACCAGTGGCAGGAAGGCAGCATAACTGACTGATAGGTGGGTGTCCAAGGTCCTTAAAATCTTCTGATGATCAGCTGATTTTGGACTGCAGTCTGCTGACTGCCACCCCACCACTACCACTGTTTAATTGTTAGAAATGTACAGTAGCAGCGGGACCGGCCCAGGGCATAAGGGACCTAGGCGGCTGCCTAGGGCGCCATCTGCTGGAGGGGGCGCGAATTCACAATGACTGTATATATATTTTCATTTCTTTCTTTCTTTATTTATTTTTTTGTTAACATTTTGACTTATTTCATGTAAAAAATAAAAAAGTAAAAATTTATAAACATAAATAAAATAACTCAAAAGTTTGATGTAATTGATAACTCCGCAGGTTTAGGAGAGTGGTGCGCGCTGTTGCCGCTGTTAGTGCTTTTTTAAAACTTCAAGGATAAAAAAAGAAGAGGCGGAAACGTGGGCTCAAAGCAGAGATTTGTCTGTTTTACTTATATAGAATTGTTTGAAAATATACCCACCCCCTCTGCATTTTGGTTAAAAAGGACAAATTGAACTGGTGATCTAATTTTTTTTTTTTCAACACCTATAATGGTTAATATTCCTTTAGAATGTTGGCTGAGCAGTGGCGCAGCCCGTAACTGCGTTTGGTTTTTGAGCCCCATTTCCGCCACCCTCAAACCCTAAAGAAGGCGCCAAACTAGTTTTTTGCCTAGGGCGCCATGAGTAGCGACGAGGGCAGTTGACATGGGCCGGGGCCTGGCGATGACCATCATTTCTGCTCTGATAGTTGGTGTGAACCTGGATTGAGTTCTCAGTGACATAATGGCATTCAATGAAAGAAAAAAAAATTTTATGTATTGCTGATGCGTACTCAGGTCGTCGCTGTACATGAGAAATTGTTCTTAATTGACCTACCTGTAAAAATTAAGGTTTAACAACAAACCGGAAGCTTAAAAATATTAAACACCAACTTTGGTCGTGATCGAACCGGTCCGTAAAAGTATTGTCCCGTCATTGAAAACCAGTCGGTGGCCTGAAAAAGATTGGAAACCACTAACTTAAAGTCACTTAAGCGTCAAAAATAAAAAATAATAATAAATAAATAAAAGCACCACTAATCTTATAAGATTGAAGCAGTATTTTCAATTTTCAGTAAGTGTGGAAGGATTGACCAATCACTGGTCATTCCTGTATTTCTTACGTATATTGCAAAGAAGAGGTGAAGTGGTGCATGAACCAAAGACAAACTTTAGGTATTCGTGCTGCCTCTGGGTTTGTGTGCTGTCAACATTTATGTTTGATGGTTTGGACGCCCCTCTTGCTGTGCACATGCAGCTCCTTTAGTCACACAGGAGAAATATGAGCCTCACGTTTCTTTTAGTGGTCGGGGGAGAGCAAGGCTTTCTCATGAATTTGGCTGGAAATGTAAAAGTCAGGGGTGATTTTGGAACGTAAGCCTCCGCTTTATATTCTTTTAAGCTCTTTACATTCTGTTCCAGCCAGTAGCTTCTCCGTTCATTTTCATTTAAATATGAAAACCTCAAAAAAAATCCTGCTGGGAGTCTGTTTAATTCTCTGCACAATGTCAGTCTGTGATAATGCGGTACTGTTATACATCGGAGAGTGTATCTGCCTAATTTAAAGGCCAGATAAAGACAGGATGATGTTTTATTATGTGCTTTGAAATGAGTCTAACCAGCGTTGGCTCCCTCCTGGCCGTCTCCCACCAGGTTTAGTCACGCACCGGTGGCTGGGCTCTGTCGGGGGTGAAAGAGCTGCCAGGCTCAGCCCAGGCGCTGATAGAGTCGCACTGCCGTGTGTTTCTAAGGCAGTGACATACAAGTGAAGGCTACCTGCTGGGGTGCAGGGTGGCGTGAAGCTGAGGTTTGTTGCTGCCGATGCGCCTGTGTGTAATGAGCTCCAGGAGCAGCCTGTGAGTGGGCTGTGTGAAGTACCAACAACGGTGAGGAGGGGGCTTTAGTTCCTCGCCATTAAACTTACCAAACCCTTCTTTTTTTGTCAGATGCCAAGAGTTTCCGGGGTTTAGTCACACTTTTTAGAAACTGAAATAAATTCTCAATAAAATGCAGAAACTCAAGGAGGCGTTATTGCTCAGTATGAACGAGAACAAACAGACAAGAGCCCTAAATGCTGTTACATATTGTTATTTCTGTGGACACCATATTTTCCGGTGTATAAGTCGCAGGCGCAAAAAAACGTTTAATAAAGAAGGTTAAAGGAAAAACGTTGCTCCAGAATATAAGTCACACTTTTGGGAGAAAAGTGCAAGACTTCTGAAAAAGTCTTCTAAACCTGGTGTAACGCTGCATTCACACCGAACGTCATTCATTCATCAAATTTGCGTTCACTGCCTCTTTTTTAACATCAGCAGGTTTATTTGGCACAGACAAGAGAACAGGAGTGAAGCAAGGCTAAAAGTCCACAAAGCTAAATCAAGGTCAGGCAGGCAGAGGTCAAACACGATGATGAGGGCATCAGAGAGGTCAGGGTCAATAAGAGAGTCAGAGGAAACAGAAGATTAGGTAAGGATGAGAACGCTCAGTGATACGGGCTGAGTGGCACAAACAAGACTTCGCACTGCTCTGACTAAATAATGCTAAAAGTGATGAAAACAGCTTTGGAGCTTCTGGGAGGGACAGTAGGGTCTGATGGGAATTGTAATGTGGAGACCCAAGACGTGCTAGTACTCAGATGATAGATCCCGCTGATGGCTAGAGGACGAGACAGGACTGATTGATGACACCTTTTTTAAAGCGCGTCAAATTTGATGATCAACACTTGTCCAAAAATGTTTAAAAAATAAACCAGACCCTCCCATGGACCGCACCGGTGCCCTAACCTTAACCTGGTATCAAATGCAGATCGGTTTCGGACACGGACCAAACCTCAGGACCCAACCAGTACCCAAACCCGGTACTGTTACCCAGTACCCTAACCTAGCAAGGTCTGCATTCGGCACAGCGTGATTTAATTGGGACAACCAGCACGTCAAAAACTGGCGGGTTGGGGACACCCAAAACGTCAAAAAGTGACGCAGAGGGGTCCTTAACCAAATGGAGATATGATATATATATATATATGTATACAGTACCTTGCCTTTTGCATCCTTGCGTCCTTTGCACTTGGGGATAGCTGCTCACAATTGGTGTTCTACTTGTACAATGAATATAAAGCTATTCTATTCTATTTTATTTTATTTTATTTTATTTTATTATTTTATTTTATTTTATTTTATTTTATTTTATTTTATTTTATTTTATTTTATTTTATTCTATTCTATTCTATTCTATTCTAAACTGAAAACTAAAAAGAAGTGATAGACTGTCTGAATGGCTGCTGTTGCAGATTTATTATCTCAGGCAAATTAAAGTTTTGTTGCGAATGGTAAATCTTGAGTGTCAAGCAAATAAGGTCTTGAAACTGATTTATGAACTCAGGATCTAGTGCATTTGGATATTGCGTGGAGCAATCAAACAGAAGCAGCACAGTCATAAGAAGAAGCAGACATGCTGATGATCGAACTCTGTAACTCACCCTGAACAACTGTAGCTCATTTCTTGCTGTCAAGTTTGAACCCCGTTCAGGTAAGAGATGAAGCCCCAAGCCTACAGAACATGTAAAACAAACGGAGAGTGTTTCCTCAGGTCCTTCTGAAAGTGTCTGCTTGAATTCTTTTTAAGACTTTTTGAGAAGTTCCTCCAATCAGGTAAAACTTAAAGAATTCTAACCAGATCAGCCTTCCTTCATCATGTGACCTCATGTTTTTTTCTGTTTCAGAATATCAGATCTGTGGCTCTAACTGCTTGTTTCTGTTAAAATTTTCTTGAACACAACCCTATTCAGATGATTTGATGTGTTTTTTTTCTTTCACTTTTTGGTTGAGAAAGTACTCGTGTGAAAATGTCAGTCCTCGCCAAACACGAGTCAATCAGAGAAAAACATTGTTACAGTAGCTGACAGCCAGCTGTGCTGCAGTCGGCTCATCTGAGGTTTCTGCTCACGTTCAAATTCCTCCAGGCTATTAGAAACAACAGCTGGAGCTCATGCACCAGTTTCTCCCTGCTCAGTGTAAATGATAGAAAGAACCACATGCATAACAGTGAATGGCTAACACACCTGGGTTCACTCCTCACAAGCAATTATGTTAATGCAGATAGATTTTTTTATTAACATAACTGCACGATTGACACTAAACTCTCAGTTTGAAAATCAGTCCATGAAATGTTCATAATATCTCTGAATCGAACACTTAAAAATGCACAATATTTTTTTATTTCATGATTACTTCTTAGACTTTTTTTCAGATGCAGCTGTCTGTGCCAAAATCAGAGCAAAAACATCTCAGCCGAAAAAACATGAAACATCTGAGCTAATAAGGATCCAGAGGAATAGGAGGTGGTCATGAACAGAACAAGTCTCAACATTTTTGGTCCATTTAAATATGTAAGTCAGGGTTCTCAACCTCAATATACCGTTGGGCCACTGAGGGCAGAGTCTGGCTGGGGGTGGGGTCCATTTGTGACAAAAATGTTTTTGCGTCAACTGTCTGTGTCTTTGGTCCATTCTCTATATCTATATCTATATTCTCTATGTACTAATAAGAAATATCTTCGGTGTGTTCTGTGCAAGACAGAAGCAAATGACGCTAGCAGCTTAGTAGTACATAGACATGAACAATGCACCAAAGATATAGACAAAAGATGCAAAAACCTTTTTGGCACAAATGGAACCCCATACAGCACTGGCTGCAGTTATTGAGAATATTACGTGCGAATAGTCACTTCCTTAAAAAGAAGTAAAGAACTCATGTCAGGGTTCTTGCCATAAAAGTTTCTCTGCTTCAAGCCCGGCCAATGTCACGCCCCAAAGAGCTATATACCCCACTGGGATTGGTTCATTCGTCAGCTCCGCACACAGCACTACAAAAGTACTATTCATACTATACTCTCAGGCCGCACCAATATTGAACTTTCATATTAAAATGGGGGCTGCAACATATCGTCTTGAGGGTCACAAATAGCCCACAGGCCACTAGTTTGAAACCCCTGACGCAGATCATTACACAAAGGACATATACCTGCACAGTGTTTTACTAACTTCTTTGACAGCCAAAGTGCTTTACAGTCACAGCATTACATTCACTCATGCACGCACACATTCACACACTGATGGAGGCTCCACTGCTGAACGCTGGCGTCAACCTACAAGCACCAGGAGAAATGTCGGGTTCAGTGTCTTGCTTAAGGATACTTAACCACATGGGAGTGCAAGACCGGAACTAAACCAGCGATCATGCTGTCAGAACTCAGCCATTCTACATCTGCACTATGGCCATCCCATTGAAGTATCAAGCACAACTTTTAGTGAGACAGAGAAAACTTTGAGTATTTCTATTTATTGAAATTTGAAATGCAAAAATAACTTCCTTAAACAGTCTTTTTTTTTTTTTCACTGTTCCTATAAAATGCCATCACAGGTGGATGATAACAACATATGTGAATTTAGTTCTAATTCTTTGGGCAGGTACGTTTTCCTTACTTATGTTTGAAAACAAAAACTCTTAACCCCCGTCATGCTTTATGTTGTGAATTAACAACACGAATTAGCAAATCAAGCAGACCGCCAAATGCATTTCTGATGTTTTTCTGTGACACTGATATCACCATGGGTTCTCTCAGGTAAAGATCATTTTTTTGTGTAAGTGGAAATAAAGTCAGACAGTAAATGAAATCAAGCGGTGCGGTAAGTCTACGGTTAACTATAGAGGAGTTGGGAAAAAATCAATATGGCGATACTTGTATCAATATAAAATTACGACATTTAATTAATTATTTATGAGCATCCTTTAGTGTCTTATTTTTGTCTGACACCTAAACTCCGACAGTTAGCTGGCAGCACAGCACACTGAGTGTCCTAAAACAGCTACACTGAACCCAAACAACAAGATCTCATGAGAATCAGGGGTCATGCACAGAGCTTCTGCTTAAAGCATTTGCTTTTATGTCTTGGGATATATCGTGATATGTATCGTATTGTTTGATGCAAATCACGGTAAATCGTATCGCAAGACTCTTGCCAAATTCCCAACATCTAGTTAATTACACATGTTATTATCACAAATCATTGTACCCACCTCCAGTTGAGACTTTATCTGTGACCTCGTCTAAATGAACTTTTCTGGTAAATCTTCTGCTCTGTGGTTTCTCTCTTTGGTAATGTGCATGGATGAAACTGCATCTGCATCGATTAATGATGCCTGACGTTCACATTTATTGCCTAGAGAGGGATTTACTTCTCCAGGCAGGTTTAATGGGGAGAGGAGGGAGATGGATGGGAGTGTGACATGTGCTGCACATGTGCACAACAGGAGGTGTTTTTTCCTAACCATGACCTTTTCCCCTCTTCTTCTTTAAAAGGAAAAACTGTGAATTTTGTTCTCTGATGCAATAACGGACTAAAGAGAAACTTTAGTATCTACACTGCAATTGACTTTTGCAGCTTTTATGTTAAAGGTTTACAAGAAGCAAATAACCAAGCGGTCCCCAAACTAGCCAATATTAGCCAACTAACTGGTGGTTTTGGTGCGTTTGAGCAAACGATAATCTGAACAATACAGTAAAAATCAGAGGTTTTTTTAGATTCAAAGAGGAGACAAACGCAGGTCTCAGACTGGAAGGTCAAACATAGTTATGCAACAACATCAGCCTTCGTCTCTCCAGATGCACCTTCATTACAAAGACTTGTTACAGCCTGCGATGTGACCAAGTCGCAGAGAGATGCCTGGTGCATACCTTAGATGATTCTAAGACAAGCACAAGGTTTTCTCTGGGAACCTCTTGTTCCTGCCTCAGACATGCCAGATATTCTGTGGGAATGAAGTCTGGAAGCTACAGCGAGAACAGCAGCATGGGTTCATGGACACGAAGAAGCCATGGACAGGGGATGTCCAACTGTCCTTGATTCTTATGATGCCAAGTGGTCTAACTTCCACTGTGACATCATTGAAAAATGAAGGACTAAGAATAAGTTTCTTCTTCAGGTGTTGGACTTAAAGCCTCTGGGCATTCGGTTTAGCAGGGACTGGGGGGTGGGAGTGAAGTCACCAAAAGACTTTAAACTGTTTTTTTGAAGCCTTTTCATGCCTCAGGCTGTGTTTGTATTCTCCCCTTCAGTCACAAGCTGCAGCTTCTGAACTAAAGGAGGGAAACAGGCAGCAGAGATGACTTTGCTTCACAGGATGGCTGGAGTTTCCCTCAAGGAAAGAGCATGAAGCTCAGCCGACTGAGAGGAATTTAGAAATGAGACGGTTCTCTTCAACATTGAGAAGAGCCCCTTCGTTGTCAGTCTGGACATCTGGTGAGTATGCCACACAAATGTGTTTCTGGTGAGGCATTCCAGGCATGTCCAACCTGGGGGAAGCTCTGCAGTAGACCAAAAGCATGCTGGAGAGATAATATGTGTCTCGGCTGGAATGGAAAGACTTCAGGTTCCTCTTGGAAGAGCAGTTGGTGGAAGAAGAAGGGCTGGGAGTCCTTGCTAAACTGTGATGCTCCCACCACTCAAACCTCGAAAAAAAAAAAAAAACAGCATATAATTTACCCCTGATTAACTCATTAATTTGATGTGATAAAAAAAATAGCTTGTTCTTAGACAGAATATCCAGAATTTGGATCTTTTTTTCCTTGGTCTACAGAAAGATTTATTTGCCTCTTTTACACATTTTTTTTCAATTATTTTTACATCTTGTAGTTTTTATGTTCCAACAAAAGATATTGTGTCTTTTAAAAGTTGTGTTTTCAATTAGGTTTTGCTGTTTGGTTGAAGTAAGGGATTATGGCACCTTCAGGCTTCCATATCTTCCACTAATTTCTAAAAATACGCACTTTGTCGTGCATTATCCCACCTTCACCATTGTCAATTATAAAATTAATATGTATTCAGTTTTTAGTACCTTTTTTCTTGTTACTTTTTAGGTTTAAATACTTTATAGACCCTTTTCTCTGTGACTTCAGAAAAAATGTTAAGAGAGCTGAAAATACGAATAGTCACTTCCAGTGTTCAGGTTTAGAAGAGCAAAGCTGACAGCTGAACACTGTTTAA
Organism: Oryzias javanicus; assembly: GCA_003999625.1. Taxonomy (NCBI): domain Eukaryota; kingdom Metazoa; phylum Chordata; class Actinopteri; order Beloniformes; family Adrianichthyidae; genus Oryzias; species Oryzias javanicus. The sequence continues at coordinate 7,018,983 of CM012437.1, forward strand.
CATAATTTTACATAAATTATAAAAGCTAGCCTTGCCAATTTCAACAGAAAATTTTAAAATATTTATTTTATGAATGTACTGCTGAACTTTATTTTCATTTTCTGTCTTAGATCATTCACAAATCTAAATACAAATTAGAATAATCCTTCACCTTTTGAGGTTTCTTTTGAAATGTTGACCTTTCCTTTGAGCAGATATTGTTCTAACAAGTTCTATTTTGCTTGATGCTAATAGCACATATTTTAAGTGCGATCAAGCACAAAAACTGATGTGCAAGATGCAGATTGCTACATGTTGGCTGCGTGTGTTTTAACTGCGCCCAAGGCTAAATGTAATAAGAGATATTTGTTGTTTTTGTATTTTAAGGGGTAATTATAAAAATAGGAATGCTTTTAACAGAAGTATGTTTTTCACAAATGATATTTCTTCTTGTTTACCTCTATTATCCCACAGGAATCAGACATAGTTCAGCAACAGAAAAAGGGGTCTACTTTGGAAAATAATGCAACAGTTCTTAGTTTTTTATTTATTCTAAGACACAATAAAACTGTCCTACTTTAGCTCTGTTTTTAGTGATCTTATGAATACAGAAATGTAATCAACTTTAACAGCAGAAGAAGATCTTCTGTAGCTCTACGTCTCATCCCCATTATGGAAAGTTTGCGTTAGCATAAATCAGATGAAGAAAATCTTAAATACCTTTTTAACAAAACTAGCAGGATTTGATAAAGTACCTTTAAGTACCTGTAACCTTCGTCTAACTATGACCGGGCTGTCAGAGAGAAATAATCCACGACTTGTTTAATATCATCCATGATTTTGGGGAAGCAGCTGTGGAGCGCTCTGTAGGAAGACTACTGACATTTGATCTAAGAGGGAAAACGGAATACAACCAGGTAGGATATTTATGAAATAAATATTTTACAAATTTTGGTCACAATTGGTTAGAATACCTTTCATTTTTTACATAAAATTTCTCTAAACAGCGTTCAGCTGTCGGCTTTGCTGTTTTAAACCTGAAGTCACTCTACACACGCCCTGTTTTGTGTTACATCACATGAAAAGGCTCCAGTCATGCTTCGTCATATAGCGGCAACAGAACTTGCACTGACCTCGACTGCATCAGCAAAGGAAAGCGATGTAAATTCTACAATTGAACAATTGTATTTTTTAACAGTAATTAATGAACAAAGCGTGTTGTGTTTGGCAAAAACTTCTTTTTGATAAAATTCCAGTCACAGAAGCTTTTTAAGGGAGGACCAAGTATGTGTGGATTTTGAGCATGGGACGTGATGTAAAATTCAGTGTACATGTTCATTATTGATAGACCTTGCGAAAAGTTTTGAATTTAAATCTCAACATTTTATTAAATAACATATAAATACACTAGAGCACATAGAAATGCTGAGCATCTTTGTGCTGCTGACTGATAAATCAAATCAAATCAATCTTTATTTATATAGTACTTTTCATATAAAAATAACACAAAGTGCTTAAGCAAACTCCACATCTGAGCAGATGGAAGGAAAACAAAGGCTTGACTTGTGCCATCCGACAGTCATCTGACACATCTGCACTGCACGCCGTGGATGGCTCTGCCAGCAACTAACCTCCCACCTCCAGCACCAATCCAAAAGGCACCAGGCTCATTATTCGGGACAATTAGCCAATGGGTTGGGTGTCCTCTGTTGTTACTTACGGCTCATTTGGTTCCAGTCAGATGACAGTGCCATGTCCGCTCAGACTCCACATCGCTCATAGGAGTCAGCTCAGAGAGGCGCGAGCGGCAGCCCAACCCAGATCAGAGAGGGCTCTCCATTTGTGTGTTCTGTGTAACGTGCGTTCTCTTTCACCGCTTTCCATGACATGAATGGTTTGCAGGGTAGCAGTCTGGAGCTGGAGTGGTAACACAGCACACTTCTGGAATACACAAGTCCATGTGTACACACACACGCACAACTTTTTCTGCTTTTCCTGTTGTTTTTGGTTTCTGATCATTTTCTATGCCCAGTGACCTTTATGCATATGAACCAGCCTGTGGGAAAGCCCACTGGTTCTCACAGTCAGTAACTCCACGTGAAAAGGTTCTGATGAGACAACAAGAAAACGGCAAAGCACATTTAAATACTTTGAGCTCGATTAGTCCAACAAATAATATGCTGATGCATCAGAATGATGTATTAAGATCTAGCAGTCTACAGAAAAAGGAATTTACCTTTGCAACATCTTTCTACCATCTAATTTAAAGTCCTTTAATATAATATAAATTCCTTTAATATATTATAAATTTCATGAATATAAATTCCTTTAATCACAGTAAAGTTAACCTCAGTATTGTTCTGAAAACAACTTTTGGGCAACAAAGTAACATTTTAAGCTCTGTTTGGTCCACTCACTCGCCTTAAAATTAGCAAAATTGAGTTTTAATAAACTTAATTCAAAGAAAAATGGAAAAAGTACAGCACATGTAACTTAAATCATACATCAGAAAGATATTTATAATTAAAATGTACTTGTTTTTATTTTTCTCCTTTTGACTCCAGTTGTCACTGTTTTGTTTTCCTCTTTTTTTTTTAAGGAAATGCAACTGTCACTACTTTGTAGTTTGAATCAAATTCAGAAACAAAAGAAGGAAGCTTGGTCAGATCTGATGGGCCAGAAAGAACGATGGCAGCAGAGGTGTGTCTACAGGTGGAACAACAGCCTGTCCTAGAATTTTATTGGAATTTCTTTGAGTATGTGCAAATTTGAGCTGAAATACAAACAAATAAGCAAACTTTTTATAATCCCTCTAGATCAGGGGTCTGCAACCTGTGGCTCCGGAGCCGCATGTTGTTCATTTATCCCTTTACTGTGGCTCTAGCTTTAATAGAAAAATGCTAACAATTGATTACATAATAGATTAGTTGTTTAAGTTTAGTCATTTCTGCTTAAATTTATAACATATCAAACAACTAAGCAAACAAAGTTTAATGTATACTGTCAAAAATTCTGTAGAAATGTTTTTTTAATTTGTGTTTTTAATTTATAGTTAGTCAAATAAAAGCCTCCAAATGTTGTTTTATTTTGGTAAATTACACTAAAGTGGTTAAAGTTTTGAACAAATGCAGTTTAAAATGATTGAAAATGATTTGGAGTTTTGTGTTTTTGTGCATTTTTAATTGAAGTAAAGCTGCTGCTGCAGCAGGAGGAGCTTTTTTGACACAAGTGGGTTTTATTTTGAAAGGAACTTGTGTGTGTTGCTGTCAAAAGTAAAAAAAAAAAACTATAAAAGTTTGTTTATGTATAAACATAGGCACTGCTGTAATTTAATCGTAATAGTAGTAAAAGCAACATTTATAAATCAAGTTTTTATTGACAGAAAAGCATAACTCGGGAGATTTTGCAGCTTGTTGGGTTCTGGTCTGTAAGAAACTGGACCAGATGGCTCGTTTGGCGTTAAAGGTTGCTGACACCTGTGCTAAAGTAATCATGAATGTTAAAAAAAGTAATAAACATTGATAAAGCTTCAGAAACCAGAACATTTACAGGTATATTTAAGGTGTAAATTTGCAGTTAATACGGGACTTTTTTTGCCACCTGCCCCCAGTGGTATTTGTGGGAACTGCAACATTTGAGACTTTCTAGTTTGCATTTAGAGAACTGAAGCTGGTGGTTTTGCAGAAACAGCTCCATTTATTTTAAATGTTTAGAAACACTCAGTAAAACCTTTTGAACAGAGGGACATGACATGACACACGTCTCCCCGAAAAACACCTTCAAGGTTTTGAAAGAAAGTACTCTTTAATCTGCAGGATTTATAAGCACGTGAATTTATTAAATGACTCCGGTCGCCATTAGGCATGTTGCTCCAGATTGTTTATCGACCCATATCTCAGCACTGACACTTTCTGATGAATGATGTTATTAAGGGGGAGGAGCAGTGGGGGCTCGAGCATGACACGCCATTTTGTGACTGGCCAGACGGTAATGTGCTGATGTCTGTGCATCTGTGCAAGGACAGTTAGCATTCTTGCATGTGTCTGCATCTGATAATCTCTGTGTGAGAGAATGGAAGACGTGGATATTCACTGAATACTGTTTGTTTTTGAGTGAACTACTGCAGAAAAAACTCATTTAGAAACATCCTGTTCTGTTTCAATGTTTTGATCTAAGTTCCAAACAGCATGTCAGTAATATTTGCCACAAGTTTAGGATTTTGCAAGCAAGCTGTGTTCCAAACTTGAGTTTCGCTTGAGCTGTACTTCTCACTGCCACAGTAATGACAAGGAAGAGGAGAAGTTCAGATCAGAACCAATGCTGCTGTAGTACAAATGGCAGGAAACCTCCTGTTTTCTCCAGTTTGTTGCAGGAGTCATCATTTTTGGTGACACGTTTCAGCCTTAACTACTGGCTGTGAGCCCAGACAGACAGAGATAGAGTGGAATCAGGCGACCTCTGAGTTAAGGCAAAATTGAAGTCATCTGACACCTGTCCGACTCACATCTGCCGCAGGACCCGCTGCCCGCCGATTTTAACGTATGCCCACTTGGCCTCATATGGAATGTGTGTAAGTGAGACAGAGTGAGCGGGAAAGCACCGTCGTGCCTCGCTACACCCACGACGGATCAGTCAGGAGAGCTGGAGAAAAATGAACTAATCAGCTTCTTCAGTGGTGAAATCTCACCCAATTTATTTCCAAGCTAACAGGCGTTGGTTAATGAGCTGAAGCAAAGCACCGTCTCTTTTCCCGTCTCCCTCCCTTCCTCCTGCCCTCTGCTATTCCACTGGTGATTCTGCAGACCAAACCAATTACTTCTGAGTGCATCCATTCACGCGCACGCTCATTTATGAATCGTGCATGTTCACAGTATAGCTTAAGAAGATGAAAATAAAGCGTAGTTGCATTTCAAAAGACAAACATGGTGCAGTCAAAAGAGCCTTCCTGTGTATAACTCTGGACCACTACAGAGGTCAGACGCAAGTCGTGTCTGTTTCTGCAGAAATCTCCCAACTGCTGGTCCAAGATGTTTTTTCTTTCACCATCAACCTGCTGGTTTTCATTTTTTAATGTGTTTACAGGATTGTAAAGGTCACTCAATGGCAAGTGAACCTTCTTGGAGGCAGAAGAGAGTCTGAAACATTTCTGAGGAATAGGGGTTTGATGAATGGGTTTAACAATGATTTGATTCCTATCATCATTTTTTGTTGCATATTCAAATTATAGTTGATTTTGGTTCGTAATAAACGATACAATTCGCTGATTTAAAATCGATCCAGGATATCTGTATCCCAAACTTCCACCAGTCTGACTCAGAGATAAATATTTGGTACTGAATAGTGCAGGAGAAGTTTTCCAGTTTTGCTGTATTTCTTCAAGATTGTTAAGCATAAATTAAATATGTGCACAAACAAAAAAAACAAACAAACAAGTGAACAAGAATTAATCTCAAATCTATTCACATTTTAGTTTCATAAAGTTGTTTTTCCACATCAAAATAATCCAAAGCGAACATCATTAGAACCTTCTCTACACTGTATGGTCACTTTGCTATATTCCCTGTAAAGATGGTTAAACAGTTTTTCACATGTGTGTTGTCTGCTGTGTTGTACTTTGCCATTTTTACATTTTAAAATAAACCTACTATGTCTCAATACAAATGGCATTTTCCAATATCAGTTCGATTTGATTTATTTCATTTCGAAACAAATTCTTTAATTGTATTGATAGGTTTTATTCAATGTTGCCTCTGACAGATCAATGTGGTTTGATCATAATAAATCGATTTACTGTCACACCTCTACTGAGGAATAAAAACTGTAATCTTTCAAAGCTGAAATTTGCCAATTGCATGATTTCATAATTTTCTTTTTAGTGATCTTCAAGACCTGCAACATACATTCATAATAGCAAATGTACCAAACAAACTCATAGTATCTTGGAAAGAAAAGTTCTGTTTTCAAACGAGAGGAGAAGACAAACTCCTTCACATTTTCTGTGTATGAGGTAAAAGAAAAATCAATAAACAGGACTCATCTATTCTCTGCTGCCTGGATGTAATCCCTTCACATGGGGATGGAAAGATGAGTGAATAGTTCGAGTGTGGGGACACAAAAGAGGGAAGTGAAGAGTACATCATACAAAAACTGGATCATTTATATGAACATTTGTTTACATTTGTAGTCACAGTCTGTCAGTATTGAAGATGCCACATGTCAGCATTACAGGATAATCAGCTGCATAACAAATCAGAGAAGAGTCAAGAAGCAAACAACAGCTCAGTGGGAAAGTCTATCCTGAGACTGAGAAATCATGGGTGGAACTCCATCCATCCATCCATCTATCCATCCATCCATCCATCCATCCATCCATCCATCCATCCATCCATCCATCCATCCATCCATCCATCCATCCATCCATCCATCCATCCATCCATCCATCCATCCATCCATCCATCCATCCATCCATCCATCCATCCATCCATCCATCCATCCATCCATCCACACCTGTCCAGACTTTGATCCAGTATTATGAGGACAGTGCTGCTAAGAAAGTCAAAATACTCTATTAAAATCTAAGAAAATATCACTTAACAAATGTGATTCGTTTCAGTGGTGAGTTGGTAATGACGGATGCACATTAGCCACAACACAATTACCCACAGACACCAACAGGAAATTGCGTAATCCACTCCATCTCACTGAAAAATCAAGTAAATTAGAAGAAAGTCAAGAAAGAGCCTTTTTTGTGAGGTGGGCTCTAGTAAAAGTGTTCATCAAAACAGAGAATGATGTTAGATACTGATGAGGTGGAATGAGGAGGACACTGTAAGCAGATCTCTGTTCCAGTCCAATTCTTCAACTAATAACCCTCTCCTAAACACCTCAAAGATCAAAGAACGTATAATAGACAGCAGGAAGAAAAAGACAAACATTCCTCCACTATTCATCAGTGAGAGCTGCCTGGAGAGGGTGGCAGATTTCCACTTCCTGGGAGTCCACATCAAAGAGAGCTCACCTAGAGAACAAACACCACCGAGCTGCTGGAAAAGGACCAGCAAAGACTGGACTTCTGATACTCTGGAAAAACAACATCACCCAAAGACTGTTGGGGATCTTCTACCATGTCACTGTAGACAGTATACTAGCATACTGAGTATGCATTTGGTTCAGCAGCTATACTAAAAAATAATAATTTAAGAATTTAAGAATGTAATTTAAGAAAAAAAACCTATCTATACTGCCCAAAAGAGTGACAGCTGCTCTCTCCCCACTCTGGATAACCAAAGCCTCCCCTGCTGCCTTAATGGACCAAAGAACATCATCAGAGAAGAAGGACTGACTTTCTTTTATAGTCCGATTGCACCTTACTTAAGAGGTAAATACCAAGTAACACTCATGTGAACATACCCAGCATCTAGTCCTGCAAGTGCCATGTTATAGAGTGGAAACGGGGCTGACCTTCTTTTACTGTCCAGTTTCATTGTACTTAAGATACAATCACTGTGTAACTACTATTTTTGTAAATGCTAAGTACCGGAAAACACCCTATAACTTACACACATGATAAATGGCATTTTCTGTAAACATACTTTACTCTTATTAATAGTAAGTACCACAAAACACAATAAGGTACCACATAAGTACTGTGTAAATTCTTCTTACATATGGTGAGAACCATGAAACACTAAGTATATAGAAAGTATGTTTTGGGTCATTTTTCACAGTACCTCACATGTAGTTTCTGTTTACATACTTTCTTCTTACACATTATAAATGTCATGAAACATACAATAAGTGAAGAAGTAAATTCAAGGATACTTTATTTTTACTTACCTCATTTTTTACATTTGGTAAGTACTCCAATGGATACATTAATAATATGTCAACACAGTAGGTACTATGAAGAACCACAGTGTGTACAGCATAAATACCCAGCAGATAACATATAAGTATGAACCAGGTAGTACCACAGAAAAGAAAAAGTACCATGTATGTACCCAGTAATTAAAAAGTACTATATAAATACCCTGAAAGTACACGGAAAGTCCAAAAAAAGTACCATTTAAACACCACTAAATACCCTTTAGGTGCATGTGACAATAACATAATATAATAACTACAAATAAAAGGATCAATCTAGCATCAAAGCAGGAACTTTCCAGCTTCACCAGTGGGAGCAAATTAGAGAATTAAGCCTCGTTTCCACTGAGCGGTCCAGACCGGGCCGGACCAGACTTTGAGCATTTCCATTATGAAATGGACCCGTTAAGCAGGACCAACTGGTACCATTTCAGGTCCCCCATTGGTCCTAAGTCCATAGAAAAATGGAATGGACCCTTTAGGGCGGAGCTTCTGTTCTCACACAAAGTAACCCATTGATTGGTGGAAAGGTTTATGACAACAGGAAGCGCTCTTCCTGAATCAAGATCCAAACCTAAAATTTTGTCCTCTTTTCGGCTGTATTTTCTTGACCCCCTGCAATCTTCTTGCAACAAATAATACATTTTTTGGCTTATGGTATTCTCGATTATTCACAGGGCTTGGGACAAGAGACACGCCAAATCTACGAATGCGACGACCACTAAACCGACCAAGAGTGGAGTGGTCTGGTCCCTACCGCTCAGTGGAAATAAGGCACTATTAGTGTCCTCGTGTAAAGAAACTGCAGACCTGGAATTTTAACTCCCAGTAAACATACAGACATATTTGAGCTACACAGGACACAAATGGTTGAATCCAGACATTTTTTCAATTGCTCACAAATGTCTGATTTGAGAGAATGCAAATTGGTTTTTTGTTCATGACAGGCTTTGATCTGCAGATTGTTCTAAAGGGTGTTTGTTGCACACCACCATGCGGCAGGTGAAGTACCACTAAGTAGATTGGTTTCACCTGTGTGTACCAGCTGCTCACCTTAAGAGATGACTTCCCTCTGACAGTGTGAGAGTCAGCGCCGACCTGCTGCTTCTGGGTTGGTCCTGCTGAGCGCAGCCTCAGGCCGTTCAGCACCACGATGGCTGCATGTCTTAGCTGAGTCCGACCTTCAGTGCAGCTTCTGCACTGAAGGCCTACACTGTTTTGAGCTCGCTGTGTTTTACCCCCCTGTGGATCAGCTGATTGACGTCCATCCACACACTCGGGAGACGTGACGGGGCGACTAGAAGAACCTAGTCCTACCTCCCTCTCTCATTTCCCCAACTCAAGACGGCTGCAGGTGAATGTCACGGTGTGGCTGACGGATGTCAGAATGATCCTGAGTACAAACACTGGAAATGTGAGAGGGCTGTTTGCAGGCCCTGCATCACCAGTCATTTGTAGTTTTAGGGTTTATGTGTCTTTTAGCAAAATCTTAGACAAAGATTTAGCAAATTACTTGTCTCAGCTTTTGGTATCAGAGTCCTGCATTCAATTGAAATTTTTATTGTTTTTGGAGGCTCCACTCAGTAACTTGGAGAAATCATAACGTAGTCAGGGAAATGTAATGTTTATTTCCTTCAGCATAGGGATCTAAAGAAAGTGTTGAGACAAATACTGCTGTAGAATCAAAGATATTTCAAAGAGTAAAATAAAGTTCAACACAAAATAAAAGTAAGACATCAGTTATCAAATTACAAAAAAGAAAAAGCAGCGAAAAACAAACCTAAAAGAGCTGAGGTGGACAAAATAACAGTTACCCAGGACGGGATGCTAACAAGGCATTTATGCCTGTGCACGTACGATCACACAACGCAGCAGCTGCATCACCTGTCACTGGCAGCCTCATTAGGCTGACAGGCTGAGGCCTGTGGGGTAGGGCAGTATGTCGTGGGCTGATCCTTCCTGCCACAGCATGATGGATCTCTCCAACACCGGCTGCCAAACTGTCACTCAAATCCACCTTCCCGTGGCCTTCCATCAGGAGTCACTTGCAAAGCGTCCTGTTGATCAGCTCATTTGGAGATGTCTACCATCACATATTGCAATCACATCTGACTCGTGTCGAGGAGATGTTTCAGGAGGTTCTGTTACAAGCTACTTATCTGTCCTCGCTTTTGAGGAAATATAGCAAAAATTCTCTTCAAACCAGCATATTTGTGTGATTTTTGTGCATTATTGCAGCGGTATTCAGCCTCAGGCCTCAAGCGAGAGGAGCGCCGTGAGTTAAAACTGCTCGGAGAAACAATTTAATGACACAGAAATCACAAAAAAGTTTGAAATCGTCTAATTGGTGACTGAGGAGATACTTCAAGTACATAATACTCTTCAGAGTCTATTAATCAAAACCAAATAAGCAGGAGCTGGAACCTCAGAGTTTGTTTTCAGGATTGGCCTGTCTCCGTCTCTGGTTTACTTCTGAGAGTACATGAAAGCAGACTAAAGAGCAGATAAAGATGTAAAGTGCTTGACCCCTGTCTGCCTGACCCAGATTTAGCTTTGTGGACTTTTAGCTGTGCATCACGCCCTTTCCCCCATCTGAGCCAAATAAACCTGCTGCACTTGGATCCAGTCGTCTGCCTGTTTCTGACAGGGCTGTAAAAGGGGGCAGAACTATACAAGATTTTTCTTTTAATCACTTCTATTTAATCCCATTATACTGTTTTGTCAACTTTTAAATTATGTGTTTTATTTTAATTTTGTGTTTGAAATACATTTTTATTTTCAGATTTTAGTTTTTGTTTGCCATGTTTGAGTTCACTAAAGGTAAAACGAGTTTAGCATATTTATTGTGACGAGACAATAACAAGTATTATAATGCAAAAAAAATGTAAAAGAAATATCAAGATTATTATTAATATAAAGAAAGCATTAAGATAAAAATTAAGATAAGATAAAAATTTAGAGAAAGTTGAGAATACATTGAAATCAAATTGCATGTTATACCACTGTACCAAATATTGGGGAAGGTGAATTATACCTTTACTGCATATCAGTATGTTTATATTCAAAGGGTCAAACATGGTTTGCTACATTTAAAAATAATCTATTATCCAGTGTTTTATTATGACATCCGGCTTTGTATGAGCCAAAGGGATGTTTTTTTTGAATTTTTTTTTTTTTTTTCAAACTTGCTTTGTAGCAAATTAAAATAATTTTGAGCGTGTATTCAGACTGGACACATTTAATCTGCTTAAAGTTTAACAGTTTGTTTCCCCTGATATTGCAGAACAAAGTTTCAGTCTGAATATGGACAAACGAATCCTGGTCCTGGACCAGGAACCGCTCTCTGACTCATCTTTCGAGGTGGTCTCGGTCCGATTTCAATCGGGCTGAACTTCGGTTTGCTCTGAGATTTCTCAGTCTGAATAGAGAGGAATAACTGAACCAAAACGGCCACTGTAGCCGGCGGTCACGTGATATAAACACGGAACACGGAATTAGGCAATTGGTAAGCAATGAACAATTGTAAAGTATTGATTGTCTTGTTAGCAGAAACCACTAAAAGCACTTGTAACTCGCTTTCTGTGTCTCATTACGTGTGCCTAAAAGCTCTATTGTAGTTCCATTACAGAATTCTCTTAGAAATAACACCATAACACTACACTGATGAAACACAGCAACTCATTATTGAATGATTTTGGGTTGATTAGAACAACTTTTAACGTGATCCACATAGCTTTTCACTGTTTTCCCCACAATCTAACACTCATCAGCATACCTCATTGCATCAACCGTATAACAGTCATAACAGCTGTACTAAAGCAGCAGTGAAAAATGTTTAATCTTTATCCTTCGTACAGATGCTCAAAATTGATCTGCAAAATAAAAAGTTTAATAAGTTAAAATCCTGGCAAATCACAGCACCATAGCACCTTCATCTTTGTCTTTTAGCTTTGACCAGCCCCAGTAACTGTTAGCCAATGACTGAAGAGATCTTTAGTCCCGTGGTTTTGTTTACAAGATTTGGTCTGAAACAAAAATCTCCGGTAGATGCCGGTCTGAACACAGAACAAACTCAATCTTCAGAATTCCATCCGGACCAACAGGCTTCCCCAGTCTGAAAACAACCTTTGATTTTTCATGAATCAGATCCAATCCGATCCCATAAAATGAACTAATATGAATCGGATCGAGAACCACCATCACATTATGATATGAATCCAACTGTTGATAAAATAAATTGCTACACAACTAATATTTAAGGTTTAATTGGATTTATTCCTGAACAATATTTCTGTCTGTTTCTAGTCATACTTGTGTTCAAAAAAGTTCAGTTTAGTGTGTTTAATAAATGTTTGTCCAGTTTGGCCGTAAGTGTATTTGAGATTTTGGAATAGAGTTTGATGCTCCTATTTTCGTTATTTAACTTATGTAACTGAAAGCAGAGTGTGAGCACACGATAACATTAGATCAGAGATGTTTGAGCATGTGTGTCTTTGTCGGTATATTTGGCTATTTTTTTTTCCTCCTGCAGACTATTTTCTAAAGGAGAAAGAGCGGGGACATTACCAGCTTTTTGTTGATAACAGCTTCAGACACCTGACACTTCCATCAGCGGAGCCCCTCATCCAGCTTCCCCAGAGTCTCTCCCTCTCTGTCTGTATCATCAAAGCCCAGGTGGTGGCAGGCAGAGTCCTGTTGGATGTGCTTCCCTCTGATGGCTGACTGCTACACATACAGACCAATTTAATCATGTCTGTGAGCTCCAATGGCGACCCAGTGATGGATCCTCCACAAAACAGCAACTGTTTATGGGATGTAGATGTACTGTAAGTAATTAGATTCCGAGCAAGCCCTTCCATTGGGGACAGACTTGTTAGCCTCTGATTTTTTTTTTTTTTTTTTCCGAATGAGCTGGTGATACCAGGAATCAAGGTATGAGTTACCAGTCATGTGTTCCAAGTCCGTGAACAGATGTTTCCATTGCAGAGGACATTTTTATTATGCTGGCTCATTTTCCAGACAAAGATAAAACTCTATCATTGTACATTTTATTTCCTTTCTTGTCTCCCCCCCCAGCAGAGCGGTTTGCCAGTGTGCCGCTGCACATGCTCCACTGATAACAGCAGGCGAGCGTGTGTTTCGGGAGGAGTATTTTTCCTTGAGTATTTCTTACAGCGGCTGGCCAGACATGGCAAGCGTGAGGGTCCTGGGAGGTGAGCAGCCTCAACCAGGCATCTCATTCTGTTTCCACATTCAAAGCCTCAGAGGCTATGCATTATTCACATAAGAAGCCGAGGGATGCAGCGCAGCGTGGGGAACGGCGAGGATGAAGAGAGGAAAAGATGAAGGCAGGGTCTGCATCAGTCGGAGATGTGAGGATAACAATGTTTGAGGAAGAGATAAACTCATGGTGGGGAAGATAGAGAGATCAAAACTGTAGAAGAGACAAGTTGATGCAACGAGATGTGTGAGAGCCACACATGTAAAAGTTCAGTGCCAGTCACTGATAAACACCACGTCCAGGAGAGAAGCCGGTCGAGGAAATCGTCTGCTGTTGTTTGAAGCTCCAGCACACATGAATCCAGCAGAGAGCTGTGATTGCAGGTGCTTCTTCAGAATCCCACACTGATGAAAACCAGCATTAAATGAGCTGCTTAAAGGGAACACAACTCTCATCATAGAGCAGGACTTTCTGCAGCAGCTGGAGGCTTTTCAGAAAAGTCCTGGAGTGGAGGGAAAATCAGAAATCAAACTATTTTCACTGTTCAGGATTTTCTGGAAGACATCATTATTCAGAAAAAATGTTTGGAGATGAATGTCCGACTCATAACCAGCGGCGATTGTGTGTCTTCACACTCTGCACTTTATTCACAACCCAACAGAGAAAGAATACTGACAGAATTTAGAAAGTGGAGAGAAGAATAGAGCAGCTTCAGTGTGCTGAAACCTGCAGCGGCTATAGATGTTTCTCTATCCAGATTGGACACATTTGGTTTGATTAAAATGAACCAGAGTTTGTTTTCCCAAATAATCTGGATCCATTTTTTTAGACTGGAATTTTCTCTTGAGGTGATCTCAGTTCGTGACCTCCAGTTCACTCTGACTTTCCACAGTCTGAAAACAATCCATGCTCGGAGTGGAACAACTGGAGCTAAACAGCCACCGTAGCCGGACATTATGGGATGTAAACAGAGTAGCACAGCATCAATGAGACAGAACACCTCATAAGAATTACTCTGTATGAATCCAAAGCAAACCTCTTTTAATATAATACACTTTTTTCCACAGTTTTCTCAACAATCAATATTTCATAGATACTAATCAGAGTATCTTCTCAGCCTTCTCAGTAATCGTCTTGCAGCATGCCTCCACCGGACCAAAGCAACAGCAAAAAGTCTTGATTCAGACGTTCGAAATTGGTTAGCGAAACATAAAGTTTGAATAAGTAAACTATCCCCATAAGGATTGCAAAGCTCAAGACTTCTATTATTCTTTCTCTCGTTGTTTTGCCCTTCCCTCAGAGTTCCTGGCCAATGACTGAAAAGATCTTTAGTCATGTGGTTTTGTTTACAAGCTTTGGTTCAAAGTAGAAATGTTCCATTGAAAACAGTCTGATTACGGACCAAACTGGTTCAGGACTCTATCTGGACCAAATTAAGAAGATTCGGTTTGGAATAACAGACTTTTCCGGTCTGAATGCCCCCTCGTCCTCGCACAATCAGTACTCTGTCATTGCTAAAGATCACTAGAACATGTCATGCTAGAATCTGAAGAAATGGGGCTACATACTTTTTGGAATTTGTCCGGTACTGGTTTCTGATGCTAGCAATAAGCTAGCAGGACTACAGACTGAGAGGGGGGGGAGAGAGAGAGATTGTTCACCTCAAATTGTCCAATTAGTCCAGTTTTTCTGCTTGTGGCAAACAATAAACACCACAGGTATTGACCATTATTGCGCCTCAAATTTAAAGAATAATCTCAGTGAACAGCATCTTGATGAGTTGCTCGCGGTTGTTTGCTTCCCCTCCAGCCTGACAGACAGGAAGTCCACTGACATCAATTGCAACTCCTCTATAGCAGGGTTTTTTTGACCAGTGTACCGTGGGAAATTATTCATTTTCACTGATCTAAAAACATTTTATCTTCTAAGTCATCATCTCTGTTTAAATTTAAACAGGCCCTGATAAAACGTTGAATAGTTAGGAATGTAAAAGACCATAAAATACTTTTTCCACATCTTTATTTATAATTTATATTTGCTTAAAAATGTTTTCTCATTCATTTCCAGTTGCTTTATATATCAAGACTTTAAAATCTTCAAAGGGAGGCTTTTCTCAGCTGCTTCATGGCTGTGCCTCGTAGGTAGCATACTAGCGATTCTGCAAATGCTACCATCTCTTTAAAGCAAAGTGACCAATGACTGAAAGTTATGTAGGACCTTTGTTGCCACATCAGCAAAAATCCTGAGCAAAGAAAATGCTGAACCTTAAACCTACTGAAAATTAATAAAAAATCTGTCTCCAGAAAGCTTTCGGTTCAGAAAGTGAGCGGATTAGGGAGATGCAGGGACTCTGGCTGCTCGTTTGACACTCTCAAAGCAACAGTTGTGAAGTATCGGCAGCGGTTTCACCATTTCAAACTCTCCTTTGAAAACCTTGGGGTTGTGTGAATCACTCAAAGCAAATATAAAGAGTCTTCTTTCCTCTGTTGAACAAACAGGAGATCTTATTTCATTTGATGATGATGTCAGCTGGTTTCCTATGAGGCGCCAAATGTAAAAGTTCAGCAGATAAAAATTAGTTAACAGTTTTGTCAAATTAGGGCAACATTTTTCTAATATTTGCTGCATTTCAATTCAATTCTGCAGTCAGGGGAGGCAAAATATAGCTAAATACATAAATAAGATAAATATATTTTTTTAATCTAAAAATAAAAGTCTAATACAAATTTTTAGACATATCTATTCTATGGTGACTTTTTTCTGTGTGAATTTTCAACATTTCCTGGGTAAAAACAGAGCAAATTTCCAGCAAATGCCTTGCTTTTTAATTACCTAATTTGCTTATTTCTCACCAACTGTCTGATGATAACATTGGTGCCAGTTTGGGACTCATTTAGACTTTTTATATGCTAAAAATGGACTTTAGAGATACACTTAGGCCTGTAGTACATGTGCATCAAGGAAGAGGGCGCTGGTGACACCACTGTTAAAGAATAATAGAATTAGCGGTAGCAAGTGAGTGCAGCTGTCAAGTAATATTGTTTAGCAATATTTTGTAAATAGAGAAATAAACTCAGGTATTTGTTTAGACACGTCACTGGAAGTGATTTTCATCGAGGTAGAAACTTTTAAAACTGAAGGAAAACTTCTATAAACAGGTTATTCGTGTGTTTCTCCTGGAGCAGCAGCACACAGACTTCTTTTATAAGTAAAAACAAGTCAATTATAACAATTTTGGTGATTTTTTTTTTTTTTTTTTACAGGAGAAAAACGCTGAAATGAAACTTTAAAATAAAACCACACTTTAGCTGTCGTCAATCAAAAGAGGAATAAGCCTCTCTGTAGGGTTCATAAATTTGTAAATCTGAGTGATGATGTCACCAGCCGTGAACCTCACCGCATGTCACTGAATTCTTTTTATGTCCGAATTTACCACAAACAAATGGAGTACGGCACCCATTTGAAAGCAACATATATACAATACATATCTAAACAACTTTGGTTCACTTTAAAGGGCCTAAACCATGATTTTCTTAAGTTTTTTAAAGTAAAGCCAGAGCGGTCTTTAGTGCAGCTCCAGTAAAAGAATTGGAGGTGGAACGCCGCTCGGGTTAGAAGACGATCATGATTGTTTTTCTTATAAAAGAAAAACAAAAACTGAAACTCAAGCTGCGAGCTGGCAGCGCTTTGTTCGGATGTTTGCGTTGTTTTAAGTAGGCCTTTGGCCAGATGATTAAAAGCTGGATCTCTCTCTCTCTGCACTTTCTTGCTTCCGTAACAACGCTCTCTCTTTCTTAAATTGACACGGTTCGCATCCGGTACCACATCTGGTACCTGTTCGTGTCTGGTACCATATCCAGGCCTGGTTCAGGCCTAGATTACCGGTAACGGACGTGGCCGGTACCGCATCCAGTATCGCGTCATGTGGATTGCGGACCATTGATTTTACAAACAGCCAGCATGTCAAAAAAAAAATAATGAGCTAGGTAAACCCAAAACATCAAAAAGTGATGCAGAAGGAACCTCTAACCAAGCGTCAATATGTCATAACTTAGAATGAGATTGTGTTGTCCGATAACAAATCTAACGCATATGCGCATGTAATGGGGCATGTTTGATTTTTCGTTCTGGAACATTCAATTTGTTCACCATCAACTGAGCATTCAAGTGTATGCTCAGCTGACTACTGAGCAAAGCTCAAAAAGTTGATTTTGCATGGATAGACCCTTAAATCGAACCCAATGTGTCCATTCAGCCTATAAGTCTTGG
This sequence comes from Oryzias javanicus, assembly GCA_003999625.1. Classification (NCBI taxonomy): domain Eukaryota; kingdom Metazoa; phylum Chordata; class Actinopteri; order Beloniformes; family Adrianichthyidae; genus Oryzias; species Oryzias javanicus. The sequence goes on from CM012437.1 coordinate 7,036,315, forward strand.
AACATTTGTTGCACCAAAATACCACTCAGGTCAGTTAAACCTGAATGAACTTCACCTTCTTTCTTCCATCTTGACGCCCACACCGGCTCATCCACAGAATCATATTTGCATCTTGAGAGCATCCAGTACTGGAACTCAGAGAGGACTGCACTTCTCTTCTTTAAATATAAACTCTCCACTGACTCCTTCTCTGCTCCACACCCACACCTGAAGCTTTTAAAACCACACGCACCACCAACCTGTCAAGTGACGTTTGCGTACAAACCGCTCTTTTGTTGTTCGGGTCACTCTTCACCCACTGTCTTAAATGAATCAGACAACACACACGAGCCTAATAAAAGAACGTGTTCTTAATCTGGCAGCATCCTCCTCATCGTCCCGCCTCCTCCGCTCAGCAAAGTGGGAAGGGTTGAGAGTTTCATTCTGCTCCAACACCATTTTAAAATTCAGTTACAATTCTTCTCTAATGGGAAACCAAACGTGCACAATGTTCCTGTTTTTCAAAGCTTAACTTATTTTTTAGCCCAGCTTCTATTTTTTAAGAAGGGTGCACCTTTAATGGTGGGGACTGATGGGTGATTTATGACCGAAAATAAAGAGTGGATTTACACACTTTCAGACCTGGAATGGAGATAAAATATTGCTGAATGACATGGTACATAAGACCTTCAGCTGTTTTCTTACAGAATGAGATAATATTCTGGAGGTATGAACGTTTCCTCTTACAGTTAATGCAGAAAATATAAAAAAATAAATAAAATGATGACGTTAAACCTTTAATTTTTGGAGCTGTGGATTTAATATCTGTTTTCACTTTGTTCTTTCATCTCACTTTCTTTTCTCACCAAGAAGGAAGGTCTAAGGGCAGGGATGACCAGTTTAACAACCAGCCATTTTTTATATTTTATGACCAACTTTCTGTTTTTGTATAATTACCAGTATGAAGCCCAATGAGACGACTGTTTTGTAATATTAGGCTATATAAATAACATTGAATGGAATTGAAATGAATTCGGGTGATAAGAAAACTCTGATGACCCAGCATTCTAGCAGCATTTAAACAAGTCACAAATTTTGGAGTCTCACACCAGATTTGTGCATAATTGTGGTTTTGTGTGTGTTTGTAGTTAGTTTAAGCTGTTGTAATTTAAAATTGTGTGTGAACTTTGTTTTTTGTCATTTTTGTACATGTGAAAACCCAATTGCAAGAACACACACTTGTGCCCAACAAATCAAGAATTGTGAAATCTAAAATTGCACAAACATGCAGACAAATCAAGAAGTACACACGCACACAAATCAGATGAGACAATTTTCTCTCCATACATTTGTACCACCACAGCTCGTCTTCTGAATGGTTAACCCTGAACCCCCTGCGCTCTCCCCAAACATCAGTTGTGCACTGGCCTGTGCATTATGAGTGGTAGGGGTGACTCAGTGGTGACACAATGGTGTGTGAGGCACGGCGTGACTCAGCCACCCTCACGCACACATAAAAGCCACCAAGTGTGGGAGACGGTTATGGTAGGTGACAGAGAGACGCAAATGCTGCAAACGAGGAATCAGCCACGGCTATCCTCCGGAAGAGTTCTGCTAGTGAATGGGGTTTCCACGTGTTTTAAAGGTGGGGAATGACTGCGAGTGACGTGCACCAAAGCTGAACCAGGTCATCAGCAACAGTGGCCTGCAGGTGAAATCCTTTAGTCAGGAAAAAACAGACACAGGGAGAGGAAGTCCTCATCTCTGTGACTTCCTGCTAAATATTACAAACCTCTGAAGCCTGACTTTGGTGAGAGCTGCTTCCTCGTCTTCATCTTCATCTTCAAGCTACTATAGTCTGAAGTTCTGTTTCTTAAAACTCTTTGATTCGTTTTATTCTCTTGTTTTGCAAGAGATGCCCGGTAAAGAGTCAATTAAAACTTTTGACTGTATATGAGTCTTGGACCCAGTGAGTGTGACATCACCCATAGAAATCAATACTTGGAAATGCAAAAACGAAATGACCTTTGTTCTCTTTCATAAGAAAAATGCCACACATACATGTTAAAAACTCCAAAAACAAGATTTTCATCAGAGGGGGACGTTAATGAGCAAAATGTGACTTAAGTGTGTCTATGTGTTGTTTTTTTAAATCAATGCATTTCATTATTTCTGTAATGAGTTTAATAAATCTGTTTTTTTTTCTTGCATCGTCCACAATCAATGCTGGAAATAAACTAATCAATCTAGTTAAAAAGTGAAACATTCTGACATCCAGGAGTGCAGCTAAACTTGAAAGTTTGAAAGCCCCTAAAGGATGTTTTACATGCAGTCATCATAATGATAATGTGCAGGTTCAATCTACTGTATCATCTTCAATCTTCTCATATGAAACCTGGATCCCCTCATATTTTTCAAGTAACTGTTCAATCACGTCATGTGAAAACGGTTTCACAAATTCCACTGTAGAACATCTTCAGGTTGTGTTATCTGACGTAATTCGCTTCCTAGCCCCGCCCACCCCATTAGAAGAAAAGCCCACAGGTAAAAACCTCTGCATCGTTTCCTGCAGATGCTGAACAGCAGGAACTTTTGACATAAAAAGGGGTCGAGAAAATTTTAGTTCTTCTGAAAATCGATCAGTGGAAGAACGGGATTCTTGTTTGGATCTCGGCTTTTTTCACAAGAGGAAATTTTATTTGTGATTAAATATGATTTGGGGATATTGTTTTAATAAAGGAAAACATATTAGCCTAATCATAAGCTGAATCACTCATCAGTTTTTATTCATTTTAAAGAATTCAAAACTTTTACAGATAATTTAAATTGTTTTAAATGCTGATGTTTCCTTCAGTTTCAGACAGTGAAGTCATGATGAGCCCTTTTCTTAGAAAACATTCATCCTATTTTTCATCTTTCCCTTAAAACAAAGGTAGAAAACCAGTGAAAGAGTCTCTTTCTTTCCTCTGGATTGAACCGTTTCCTCTGTTCTGCACATAGAGAAGATTTACTGGCTCTGCCACTAAACCGTCAGACCTCCAGGTGCAGAATCCAGTGGGAATTCTCAATCCCAGGAGCTTCTCTGTGGATTAGTCTGCTTGTTACCTTCTTTTTGCTCGTACGTCAATCACATTTTTACAAAGACTTGCATTTTCTTATGCATTTGTTAATAATAATCCTTTGGTTGTTTTTGCTCACAATTGTATTGTGAAAGGTAGATGATTATGAAAGCAAGTGAGACTGGTGAACCGTCCATCGTTTTTCCTCCATTTTCATTCTGTAGTGGTTTGGATAGGCTCCAGCAACCGTATAGAGCTGTGAGTTTCTTGCGTTAGAAAGATTTTACTGTCACAACAGGGGGGGGTTTGAGTATAAACCCCTTTCGTATTTTATGCTGAACTTTATTTATATTGTTATTGTTGTAACTTTTTTTCCATTGGACAGGAGGGAAAAGAAGAAGAGGGGGGAGGTGGTGGGGGGTGTTTAAGGGCACAAAAGAAGGTAAAAGAGGGGAAAATGTAGAGGACGGTAACAGAGGGGGATAATATCATAAAGTAACCTGATGTAAAAAGCAATCTGTATTATCCACACATACTCAGGTGTTAGAAACATACCTGTTGGGTAAAACAGTCTTGGGGCAAAAAAAGACTGTATGTGCTGATTTATTAATCATTGTTGTAAGAATGTTGTGTTCAAGTCTCCAGTGTTTTCTCATAATAAATTATTTAATTTAGTACTTAGTTGTAATTTTATACACACACACACACACACGCACACGCACACATATGTGTATAAATGCTATCTTGTTTGTGCAAGTTTAAGCTAATTCCTTAATCTAGCACAAAACGATATGGTACTATTGTTAGTTTTTTTGTTATTGCATTTTTCTAGATTATGCATTTTTTAAAATTATTTTAAAGATAACTTTTTTTAAAAAGTTAAATTATCCTCTACATATTACTGTCTTCTTGTGAAGCCCTTTTAGACCAAAACAAATCCTTAAAAAAAATGATCCATGAAGAGTTTAAGTGAAATACAGTTGAGGAAAAAGTGTTTTTCATTAAAAACTTGGTGTCAAGCTTTTAGTCTCGTCATTTTAAAATGTAGTTTCTGCTTGTTTTATTCTGAACAAATGACATCACATGACTTCCTCACAGGAATACACTTGTGATGCTGAACTAACGTAATAACCATTCTTTATTTTAACAACCAAACGACAAGAAGATAACGTTCTTAAATCCTTCCCAACCTTTTGTCTGGAGCTAGAGTGCCCCCTGCAGGTCAAACTGTTAAACACCATTCATTGTGGTCAAACTTTATTTTGAAAAACAAATGAACAGCTCTCTAAATGTGCCCCACCTGGAATAGTTTCCCTGTTGGTGTGACACACATGACAGACTTTTCACAGTACGGTTGAACCCTGCGACCTCGCAGAGCATCATCATCATCATCATCATCATCATCAAATGCAGGAAGAACATCTTTAGTCCTTTTCATGTTGTAGAAAAATGTAACCACACACTGTCTGAAAGAATGGATTCAAAAAGTCATCCGCCACAGTTTAAAGAAACGTTCTTTCACACAAACTAGACTAGTGTTCATATGAGAATCAGTGTTAATAAATTAACCAAACTTCATTCCATAATTCAGATTTCAGCATCTTTTCATCCCCTGAGAAAACTGACACAGTTCCTCTTAAATCACAATGAAATGGAGGAGACCCCAGATCAGATCAGATCAGGAGTTCAAAGATCTAATCATTGAAAGTCTCCAGCTGCCGGTCAGCTACAGTTTCTGTAAAAATGTGCCACTAACATTTCAGAAAAACCCTAAATCTAAATGACTTTAATGGACTAACAAATTTAAGCAACAGTCTGATTAGAATTCAACATGTGGGCTTTTCTGGCCTTAAAGAGGGACAAAAATGATATTAAGACTACGATCGAAGGCATGGAAGTGCTTTCAGAACCACAACAGGAAACTTGGAGAGAGATAAATGATGTCTTTAGGATTGGCTCTGAGATTTGAGATTTGGACAGGAGTCATGTGGGCAAAAAGATAGTCGAGTGGTCTCTCCTGGGGCTCCACCCGAGCCTGCTGTCAGATCACGCTTTGACGGGCTAAAAGGCTGGCTGGCAGTACCGGGGCCGGCGCTCCACCGAGGCCGTGGCGTCCCTCACGTGCGCCGCGCCTTCTGTCTCTTGGTCTGGCGCTTGGCTTCGTCTAGAGCGGCTGCGTCGGCGCTGGCCTGGGCCATGCTCCTCACCCCCTGGATGCGGTTCACCAGCTGCAGCAGCATGGGGATCACCTGCAGATCGCGCCAGCATCGGGGTTAAACACCGCCTGAATCCTCAACAAGGACACACGCGGGAATACGAGACTTTTGGACCGGGCCCAGTGTAGGTTGCTCATACCTTCTCGTGGTTGTAAGCTGCCAGAAGCAGCAGCAGAGTGAGGGGCAGAGCGATGTAGGATCCTTGTGCAACGTCCTGGTCAGGCACTTTACGCTGAGACACACACAGACAACCGTGAGGACTCACAAAACCCACAGAGCGCCACTGAGAACCGAGGAGGTGTGAGCCTCACCGTGGGGTTAAAGGTCAGCGTGACGTGCTTGTGGTGGCCGGAGGTGCTGAAGGACACCTGCGGCAGAGTGTAGTCGTACTGGGAGCGGGACAGCGTGGAGTACAGCATCAGCACGTAGGTCTGAAAGAGAAAGGAACCGTGTCTGGGACGGCGGTGCAGCTGTGGAACCTCAAACATTCAGACAAAGGCTCCAACCTCCCCGTCCTCGTCCAGAGGGGGGAAGTGGAAGAACAAGGACTGTCCCAGAGACACGCTGTTGATGGGATTGTCCAGATTGTCAATTTTGTACAGTTTTACCTAAAATAAAAAGACAAAAACACAGAATTCAGTACAGTGTTTGTGAAGCTTTTCCTTAAATGTGTCATACTGTGGGGCACAAAGGAGAAAAGTAAGACTGAAGTGGAGCCGACATGAAAAAGCTCTCAGATAACATCACCTGGACTATTTAGAATCGTCACGATAAGAGAGAAAACAGACTCACCCCAATTCTTGCATGCGTAATTCTTGATTTTTAACTTATATAATACATTTTGAGCAAAAGTACAACATTTATGAAATTCAAAAAAATACAAAATACAATTTACACAGACTAAAATTACAACACCTTGAAAGTAAATTACGTACAACTCTTTAAAAATGACGGATTATCGGTTGTTGCACACACAAAACCACATTTGTGCACAAATCTGAGGTGAGACTCTTAAAATTCGTCTGCAAGTGATGCGTTTAAATGCTACAAAAATGCTGGGTCATCAAGAAAGTCTGTTGTTGGAGGCGCTGTGAAGTGGAAGCGACCGGTTCTGAAAAATAGTTTTATTTTTTAAAGGGATAAGTGTTTCAAAAATGTTTATTTAAACCTTTTTATACTATTGTAATTCTGTTTAAAAAAGAGAGAAAATGTCAAGTTTTTTCCTAATTTTATTCACAATCTAAGTTCAAAGTGGTTGATAAGAAAACTCTGATAAAAAAGCTTTCTAGTAGCATTTAAACGCATCACGCACAGATGAATCTTAAAAGAGTCTCACATCAGATTTGTGCATTAATGTGGTTTTGTGTGTGCGTAACAAACATTTCGTGAGTGATTTAGTTTCAAGCTGTTGTGATTTTTATCTGTATGTGTAAATTTCATTATTTTTTTGTACTTATGCACAAAATTTATTGTAGGAGTTACAAATCAAGAAGCGTGCACGCACAAATCAAGAGTTGCATACAAATGAAGGATTGCACAAATCGGGATGAGTCTATTTTCTCTCCATACTACTTTGATCTAAGAAAGCAAGTTTAAGCAGCTTTGTTATTTTATTTAATAGCTGTTCATTAGAAAAGTCCAACTCCAATCATCTTTGGATCTATTGTAAACCTGTTCCCAGCAGTCTTTTTATTATGATTGTATTGTTTTTGCAGCCAAAATAAAAAAACCTGCGAACCATGTGTTCAATCTACCCGTAATCTTAATTTTCTTAATATTTGTCCTCCATTATGAGAAAAATGCAACAAGAAAAACCCCATTTTCATTGGACTGAGTCTTTAAAAGTTAACTTTCACAGATTGAGTATTTGCTGGCCTGAAGATCTCCATCACTACACCCTACTAAAGTTGTCTAAAATAATCTTTGGTTCTCCCACTTTAAGTCAAGGCAGCTTTTATTAGAACAGTATCTCCCACAAAACATCAACATCCTGATCAGTGGACGATCCTTTAAGGGTTGAGGAGAGCGATGTTCTCACCGACAGAGTTGGCAGATGCTCTGGAGACGTGATGATGTTCCCACTGAGGTCAAACTGGTTGATCTGCCTGAACGCGATGATGTTGACTCCTTCAATGTCGCTGTTTCCGACCTGAGAGGAAACGCAGATTTATGCAACAGTGGGTGGCGGCGGGTTCAGAGGACGCAGCGTTACACGGGAAGGTGATTATCGCAGGGTTACATCTCGCCATCATGGGGGAGGGGTTTTGTATTTATGTCGTAATGTTTCTTTTTTTTCTTCTCTTTCCTATATTGTGTTTTTATTTTTTCATTTATGCACCACATCAGCAATAAAGCTGCTTCTGACTCTGATGCAGGCTGGGATGTTGTCGTACCTCTATGGCTCTGTGCTTCGGCAGCGCTCGCTCGATGTGGTCGTTTCCTTCAGCTCGCAGCTGAATCAGATATTTGCAACCCGGCTGAAAAACACAAACAAACATCAGGAAACCTAATTGTTTTAGCACGTGCGGGTCCTGAATGCTGTCTGGGGAAGTGCGACATCCTCACCAGCAGCCCCCGCAGGCGGAATTGACCGTCTTCGTCCGTGAGCGTGTCCTCGCTGTAGAGGCTGCAGTCTCCCTGCCCCACCGCCTCCACGGCCACGTCGCGCTCCGCATCCCCACTCAGCGACTGCACGGCTCCATAGCAGCTGAGGATCAAATTTGCACCATGAACCAGCAGCTGCTGATCTCTGGTAAAAAAAAACCCAAAGTGTTTTCTGCATCACTAACCTGTAGGCAGTTTTGATGCCGGTGATGTCGATGTTGAGGTTCTGACCCTCCTCCACTGTGATCATCTGAGAGGCGGGCTCGAAGCGGAACTCCTTCATCATGGGTTTGAAGTAGTACTGACCAGGACTCTGGAGGGAACCGGAGAGTCACAGATTAGGACTGAGCTGCAAAGAGACGTTCCTCTGAGTGGCGCTGGATTCTGACCAGGTTGTTGAAGGTGAGGAGGCCGGTGTCCTGCGTCAGGAGGTTGGAACGAAACTGTCCTCCACTCAGAGACAGGAGGACGCCTGACAGCGGCTGTCCGTCCTCAGACTTGATCTGGAAAACACAAAACACTTCCCGTTGAGAGAGAGACTGGGGTGTCACAGGGGCCGATCTGCATCACAAAACTCGCAAGTCTCCATCACTAATTCATAGACAGAAGGAACAAACTGAAGCTTTTCATCAGATGAAAGGTTGAAGCGGCTGCTGCTTATGTCGGGAGGGGAACCCACCCACCTTAAAGGTAACGCCTGCCAGAGCAAAGGCCTTGAAGTCCCCCCGGGTTCCCTCAGCTGGGCTCAGGACGAAGCCCTCCTTCTTGGCACTGATGTCGTAGCTGCGGTCGCTGTGGAGCGGGCCCACGCTGAGCAGAGAGAAGCACACGCCCAAAAGACTCAGACTGAATTTCTGCATGCATTAAATCACTGCGTCTGGAAAAACATCCGTTTTAGTCCAACCTGTTCTTTTCTGAATCCTGAAATCTTCTTGACAGCCTGGAAAAGGGGCTCTGATGATCAGGTACAGCCTACAATTGGGTTCCCTACCTGTCTGGCTCCTCCCCATTGCTTCAATAGCAGGGGAGTCTAAAGCTGCAGTGATGTGCAAAAGGCTTTTTTTAAGGAGTCGTACCGATTTAAGGCGGGCTATCCCCCTACCCGTAGAGTGAACCGCGTCGTAGATGACCGCTGACTATTGATGACATCATCGAGTGATAGTAACGTCCAAATTTGAAGACACAAGTTTTCCATATACTCTTTGGAGGGATAAATGTAGTGGAAGGGAAGTAATTCAGATTTAGCCCGAGAGTCTCTGTAGTGGAGTGCCACAGGGTTTGATTCTGGGACTTCTGATGTTCAGCGTGTACATGTGGACGAATATAAACGTTTGTATGTGTACGACTCCAAACCACAACAATTCTAGACCAAATGTCTGTTTATAGAGTTATTACGTCATAACAGCCTTAGATCTGACTTTCAGAGCTCATGTTAAAGCCAAAAACATTTAGCTTTTAACCATCTAGTGACATAGTGAGACTCAGATCTCATTTCCAAATTTACCCTGAATCTAAATTTCTCCCCTATGGGTCCTCCCTATTGCTCCAATAGCTGAGGCATTTGAAGCTCTAGCAATGCTTTACTTGTATATTTGTATTTTTAGATTCTTATGCTTATTTTGTATTTTTGTACTTTTAAATTCTTATATTTGTATTTTTCAAATTCTTATTTTATTTTCATTTTGTGTTTGAAACAAAGAACAATAAATTTTTTTTTTTTAAATGTGCAAAAGTATTTTTTTTTTTTTTTTAATGGAGCCGTAGAGACTTAAGGCTGGCCATTCCTCCACTAGTAGTTCAGCGTCACGCTGGGCCATGGAGGAGAAAGGCATTTCTTAACATGGTTTCTTCTAAACACAGAAGTTTACATAACATAAAGTCATGACTTCTGTTTTAGCGTGACTTTTTACAGAAATAAAACCAATGTTGCTTTGTATTTTCTGAGAGCTGGCAGCTACATGCTAACGTGGATGAATGGTGACAATTGACGACATCATCAAGCAGTAGTAACTACCAGATTTAAAGACATAATTTTTCCATATGTTTCCACTTGGAAGGCTAAATATAGAGAAGCTGACTCGGGTCTTCATCTCCTGCGGGCTGGACCGCTGTGACCGTCCTCTGCCTCAGAAAGCGGCAGCTCTTTCAGAGTTTGAACCACAACCAGGAGAACTGACCTCATTGCTCCTGCTGTCCAGCCTGCAACCAGGAGTTAGACTCCTCCTCTCTCAGCTGCTCCTCAACTTTGCAAACTACAAACCAGCGGCTTTTTTTGTTTAGCTAATTTCTATTCCGTTTCCAGATTGGCTAACTGAGGCTACTTAGGAGTATTTTTTTAATACTAATTTTCATTTATATGGACCTTATTTGGAGGGAACACACAGGAAAGTACTTATAGAGAGATGGCAGTGAGAAAGTAAATGCTGGTTTCTGAGGAAGGATTTGAGGGCGTACATTCTGTTTCCATGCTAGTTTTTGTTTAGTCAGGCCCCTGTTACCCGAGCTCCAGTTGGTCAGTCAATAAAGTATTGGGATTGAATACTACATAAACATAAAAACAAAAAGAAAAGCAGCTGGACGAGGGGAAACGGAGCAGGGATTCGTACCTGTACGCTCCAACGTCGTTTGTAGCCACAGTGATGAGCGGAGCAGGAGCTCCTCTCTCAGTGATGGAGATCTCCACCCCCTCGAGCGCCGGTGAGACGGTTCCCTCCAAGAAGAGCCCTGCTCGTCCGACGATGTCCACCAGCCGACCGGGACAGGAATCTGTCCGGACACCCAAAAAAGGAGAGTTTCTCCTCCGTTTTCCATGTGTGATAAAGCTCACAGAGAAGGCTCTTACCTCCTGTGATGGTTGCTTCCACTTCGGGGGGGTAGAAAAGCAGCTCTTTGGAGGAAGGGGTCACGGTGACCCTCTCACCAGCCCTGGAAATCCAGGTTTCAGCTTTTTATGTTGCAGACTCCAGAGATAAGATAATCACTAAACCCAATAAAGAGACCTGGCCCAGTAAGAAAACTCGTAGTGGAAGGGGCCGATCAGGTCGTCCGCCTTCTCCTGGATGGGCGGGCTGTCGTCCTTGGCTCCTCCCTCGTCTCCGGCAGCGCGGCGCTCCCGCTCCTGGCGGCGCAGCTGGATCTCCTGCAGCTGCTGCTCCTGCCGCTGCTCCTCCAGGCTGCGCAGCGGGCCCAGCACCAGCGCCGGCTCGCTCTCGATGGAAGACCTGAGCGCCGTTTGAGAGGCATCGTCAGCGGAGAAAGCCCACACAGCGCCGGTCAAGGTGGTGCTCCTTACTTGATGGTGACGGTGACGTCGAGCAGCTTGTCGGTGGTGATGAGTCCGGTCATGTGATGCCGCACCGCCGTGAGCGTCAGGATGCTGGGGGCTGAGCTGTTCACGGCAGACAGGAGAGGTCAGAACGCTGCTACTGTGCTGGACAGGAGAGACGTGTGGACCACCCCTTCACTCACGTGTCATACGTGTAGAAGTCCTGCTCAAACTGATGGCAGGAACGCGGGGTGACCTTATACACACCTGCATGGTAAAACCACAGCATCACTGTCAGTTTTACATTAAAGTATCTCTTTTAGGAAAACAAAAGGGAGATGCTACATTAATGTTTTCTGAACAAACTCAGTTTAAAAAGTGAATAAACTATCCATCCTTCCTTCAATCCGGATGTCCTGGCTTGATGAAGCAAACAGGACGAATCAAAGAGGAAATCATGTTGTCCCAAACTATCCTGCTCTCAAACTTTTTCTGAATCTGGAGAACCTGTTGGATCAGCTCTATATCTCCCACACAAAGCTCCGAGGCTCATGGGAGTTCACCCTTTATGGATTTTGAGAAAATGGCCTGGAAAAAATTGAATCAAATGTTTGTGTCTTTTCCAGTATTATTGTGGTATAAAATGCCAAATTGTTGTGAAAAATCAAAGTTACAACCATATGGAGCTAAATCGGGGCCAATATTATTTGAAACCGAATTAAAATATTTTGGAAAAAAATATTAATGTTTGGCTGAAAAAATAGGTTTCCAAAACTCAAAATTTCAATTTCAAAACAATTTTTTCAGTTTCAAATCTTTTTTTTTCACTCCAAGTTTCAGTTTCAAAACTTTTGGCCCCGTTGTGGCGCGTTGGGGCGGGGCTAACACGAGGATGGTATCCTCAGTTCCGACGCCTTCACTGACTCTGACAACTGTAACAATTACGATCAGAAAATGGCTGTTTATTCTGTACTCTCACAGTCGGAAGTTGCCCCAAGACGGGTGTAAAAAGCAGAGTTTTATCCCGTATAAACCGCATGACCAAAACACCGTTCTAGCCCGTTCAAAGCGCCATTTTATTGAGTTAAATACAGGCGAAGAAAACTTTCTTTTGTTTTCAAAAGTTTTGAAACTGAAAAAAAGATTTGAAATTGAAATTTTGAGTTTTGGAAACCTATTTTTTCGGCCAAACATTAATATTTTTTTCAAAATATTTTATTTTGGTTTCAAATAATATTGGCCCCGACTTAGCTCCATACAACCAAGGTAAGATTAATGAATAAATGACATTTAAACTCCCCACTCAGTGATGTGACAGTACTGAGAGTTCATGAGGTGCAGCTCACCAGGTTTGGACAGGCAGAAGCGGTTGACTCCCTTGGAGAGATTGTACACGCCGACGTTCTCCGGTTTGCTGCCGTCCTGAAAGAACTCCTGTGTGGAAGAACGGGAGCGTCAGACCGGGCGGCGGTCAGCCTCAGCCGCGGCAGCGATGACGGTTTACGGGCGACCGACCAGAATGATGGCGTGGGAAAGAGAGCAGCGCAGGATGAAACCGATCTGTCTGAACTCCACCCCCATGACGTCCGAGTCCAGCACCTCCACCTCCATGGACTTCTGCTTCCAGCACCACTCCTCGTGAGGAATACCCACTGACGGGAACCAGACACAAGAGGGTCAAGCAGGGGGAAGCATTAACCCTTTAACACCGGAGCTCCAGTGTTTTTGTTCTTTGATTCACCAGGATTTTTTAATTCTAACACGATAATTCCAGTAGATTCTGAAGGAGAAAAGCGGCGCAAGCTCATCTCTTTTATAACATATCAAATTCAGTCTGGAGGCCTCAGGGATATGCTCAGGTCAGAGGTTATAGCCTGGCTGTTCAAAAGTCTATTTTAAGAAGAAAAAAATAAATTTTGAAGGTAAAGTGTTAACTTTATTCAGCTGAGGATCAAACAAGAAGAGACCAAACAACAGCAAATCAAGAAGCCTTCAGAAAACTAACAGTCATGATGGAAGAGTTTAGCCAGGTTCTGGAAGAGTTCTTCTTAAAAAAGGAATAAATGTCAAGAAGAGTCATGGAAGGACCTTTGTATTTTCCAGGCAGGACGTTGTCGAAAGAGAAGCTGAGGATGTCGCTGCTCCCGGACAGCGCCACCGTCTTCCTGTCCCCCTGCCGGCTCACCGGCTGCAGCGTCACCGACACGTCCTCGCAAGAAGCTAAGAGTCAGCACAAAAACATGTCAGGAACACACCTCTACTTCACTCTACACAAAAGAAAAAAAGATTGCCAAGATTTATCCAGAATCGATTCATTTCAGATTTTTTTTTATTCTTTCGATCCACTCAATTCAATTAAACTTTGAGTTTTCACTGTTTACACATTTATACACCTGTTTTAGAAATACATTAATATCTATATCTGTTTTGATAATATTCATATAGGAAATCCTGTTATATGTTTGCATCAAGCTAGCGGACTTCCCGTGTTTGTTATGTCAATCACTACTTTCATGGATTGATTATTGATCTATTAAGCTTAGATTGATTAACCAATTTGATCAAACCAGCTCTACTTTAGACTCTGAAAAGGACATTTTAGATAAATCTGCAATCAGTTCATAATCAGGATATTTAATCAGTTTTGAAACATTTTACAGAGATTATAATCTGAAATGATCTAACAGAATTGAACAGATGAAGAGAATTGTTGTTCTGACCTTTTGCAGCAATAATGTTATTTTTACATTTTTTAAATGAACCAAATCCTTCAGTGATTATGTTTAATCTGCTGCATGTTTGCTGCTTCTCTGTGTGTCTTAATATGGTTAACATCATGTGTGCGGTGGATTCTAAACTAGAGACTTTACATTTTGAGACTTTCACTGCAGAAATCAGTTTTTAAACTAGAGGTTTTGATAGAAACAGTTTTATGAAGCGTCTCCTCTGGTTGGAAATCTCCGCTCTAGTTCACTCTACACCAAAGATCTTTTACCTAGACAGTAGACTTTCCCGGAGACAGAGGCCATGAACTGTGTGAACAGCAGGTTGGTGAGGGGCTGGTCCAGCAGGGACACCTCCAGGACCTGAGGCTGCAGAGCCAGACCTGCCTTCACCTCAGCATCAGGCAGGGACACCTGAACATGGAGGATTTAGATTTACTGCATTATGAGCGCCATCATGTTTCTGAGGGGAACAGTGAACAGTTTTGTTTGCTGGGTGTGGCTGTAGTCTCACATGGATGCTGTAGTCTCCCGGTTTGGCCTGGAAGCAGAAGGCCCCCTGAGGGTCGGAGTCCACGCTGCGGCTGGTGGCCTTGTCTTGGCCCCGGGGGGTCAGGACGACCCTGTAGCGGTTCTGGTGCTTCATGCCTTCAGGCAGGCGGCTGATGGAGATCTGACCACAGACGCTGAACCTGTGAGGGACACCGGCCCCGCTCTCCTTTAGGCTTCAACTATTAAGTGCATTTCTGTGATGAACATTAAAAGCTCCGCCCCTACTCACCCCGCGGGGATGATGTCAGGAAGCTGGGGGGTGTTGGGGGCGATCTTGACGGTGACCGGCTCAAAGAACATGAGCTCCTTGCTCACGCGGATGGTGTAGGTGCCGGCTGTCATGTTCTCCAGCCGGAAGGAGCCGTCCTCCTTGCTGAGCACTGGGACAGAGCAGCCGCAGTTCAGCGGGACGAAGCCACCTCTCCGTTCCAGGAGGACTTCAGAGCTCCTACCTTTGATCAGGTTGTTGAGGGAGACGGCGGCCTCTGCCACGCCCTCCCCACCGCCGCCGTTCAGGACTCGGCCCGTCACAGAGAACCCCATCACACGGAAGATGGGCTGCCACACAACGGAAGGAAACTCCATGACATTTGGAAGTTGAGCTGAGAAAAACCGGAGCTGTAATCTGAACGTTACCTCCAGCTTCAGGCTGTTGTGTTCCACTTTAAAGTTCATCCTTGATGGAGCGACATCAAAAGTGATCCTTTCCCCCCGGTAGAAAGGCACCTGAGGAGAGGAGGAGGATGCTGAAAAAACAGACGCTCTGCTGGAGTGAACCCCGCAGATCCAGACTGAAGCCCGCTCTGATACTTTTGAATCTGAACAACAAACACTTTTCTAAACAGCTTTTGAAATAAAGTGTTTCACACAAACAGAAGACCCAGCAGGAAACTACATTTGATGAACCTTCAAAATAAAAGCTTATACTTCAAACAATCAAAAGGAATCTGGGTATTGTTGTACTTCTGTTTGAAGAGATCAGGATTGATTTGGAGCTCCATCATGTCAGAAAAACTACAGTTCAAATGAAAGAAGAAAGCAGAGGCCGCTGAGGCTTTCTAAAGGAAACACTAACATCTCTACTTGATTCTGAGCTGGATGAGGGTTTAAAGTGACCAGAAAAAAAAAAAAAAACCTTCAATTCAGCACTTTAAATATATCAAAAAACCTCACTCAATATGAATTTCAGGTTATTTTCAGCAGACATGTTTCCCTTTTCTAGAGAAATTTGCTTTTTTCCTTCAGACTTTTGTTAGATTTCACTCTGTTGTTTGGAATTTACAAAGTTTCTTTTTCAATTTTTACTTGTAAAATCTCAAAAAAATGTCGTTTATTCATCTTCTGAACCCAATTCATCCAGTTCAATGTCACAGGGTTTCTGGGAGGACAAAAGCGGGGTTCACCCTGATCAGGTGGCCTGTGACTCATTCCACTTCTTGAAGGTGAAGCATCTGCTGTTGTAGTCTCGTAACTCTTGGGCTATTCTGAGTTTTTTTTTTTCTTTTTTAATGCATGTTCCAGTGATGCCATTAATCAGGCCAATCTGACCAAAGCATTGAGATGCTTTTATTGTGGAGGATTTATTAGGTTTGAAAGCATATCATTTACTAGCGTGCCTGAATAGGAAGTAATTATGTAATAAGGCTGTTTCTGCAAGACTGGACTAACGGTTTACGAATATGCGTTGAGTTCTCAAACATACTTCACCATCATTAAAGTAGAAATGGACTTTGGATCATTTGTTTCTGACTGAAGAACTAGAGCAGAAACAATACTTTACACCCCAAACCTAAAATCTGGTCAAAAGCTGAAGGATGGACTCACATAGTTCAAACTTTTGCACAGAAAGAGAAAAGACTCACGACTGTGTACTCGCCGCTGGCCAGAGAAGAGAAGATGAAGCTGCCGTCATCTCTGGACTGAGCGCTGCACAGGTACAGCAGAGCGCTGTCCCCAGAGTCCGCCCCCTCCACCGGAGACGGGTTACAGCCGCTGACGTCCTGCAAGCGAACAGACTCCTCAGCGTAAGAGTCATTTTGTCCTGAATGTGGAGCGCGGCGCTGCTTTACCTCCTTGCTGACGGTGGACGAGTACAGAAGGAAGGTGACGTCCTTCACCGGTTCTCCGTCGCTGCGGACCTCGCCGTAGACGTCGTATCCCGCCACCACCAGATGCTCAGCAGCCGGAGCGTTGACGGTGGAGACGTGCACGGAGGTGGATCTCTACAGGGAGATGATCAGGTAAAAAACCTCCAAGACTTTGTCACGACAGAGTGAGACACAAACAGGTAAATGTCTCCTTCATTCACTCCCAGATTTCCTGATCTGACTGATGGGAAAAACAAAACAGAAACCTGCGTGTGATTGGTCACTTTTCCATTGGCCCCGCCCATTACCATTGCTAGGGTAATACTGATGCCATAACTGGATCCGTGTATCATTTGTTTTTCAAAGTAAAATAAACAAAAAAAAATTAAATTAAATAATGATTATTTCATATAATTAGAATTTTCTAAACTATAATAGAGAAACAAATCAATTCTTTGTGTTCCCGTTAAACTATTATATCGAAAACAGAGCAAACAGACAAAGAACTTTTAAATTCAATATTTTAAGATTTCCGACCCCAAACTACTTTCGTTCCACCATAATGAACGTTTAAATTCATTTTCTAAGAGTTCCTTTTTTTCTGTTTTCCCCACCCCGGATCAAACACCTTTCTTAGAAAATGTATTTAAACATTCATTATATATTTGCTTCCTTTTGCTTTTTTAAAAAAGGGACCATCAGAAATGATTCATTTTACTACAGTAGTTTAGATATTGATAGAGCAGTTTTCCACTTTTTCCCTGTTTTTAGTTCTAATTTGAAAAACAACTTATAAGTGGGTATTTCTGTTTTTTTTTCCTTTCAATGTTGAATTTCACATAGACGTGCAGGATAAGCTCCACGGGCACGCAGTCCTCCACAAGGGGGCGGAACTATTTTTAGGAGCGTAAGAATACTTCCACAAGAGAAGTAGAGGAGCGGGCGTGGAGACGGTCCTGCACCCGTGGAACGTTCCTTGCGTGCGTGGAGTTTGATATACGCTCATGGGAGATTTTTGGTGGAACTTTAACACCACACACGGAACCTTGTGGTTTCTCAGAAAGACGGACCTGCTTCAGCGTCCAGGACGGGTGGGATGCTGTGATGTCGTAATGTCCCGGCAGAACTTTGAAGAAGGTGTACCTGTGTGATGAAGAACACAAAGACTGGTAGTTGCAGTTGCAGCTCAAGAGTCGACATGATAAATGCTAAACAGAAAAGCTGGACAAACACAGAGGGGAACGTACTTTCCTCCGGGCTGTGTGACCACAGTCTGCAGCTTCTCCTCGGTTCCCACTCGGGTCAGGGTCACCTCGACCCCTGCTGGGCCCATCAGATGACCTCTGCTCAGAACCTGGACAGGAAAAGCGAAACAGCTAAATAAACTCAAAGCTAACTCTGAAACCCAACTGGTTTAACAAAAACCACCGTAAACTCTTAAGCTCACGGCTGCAGAACTCTGGACCTCCAGGTGTGCAGAGGAGCACACAGGGTTCTGAAAGCGCTCACCGCTCCGGACACGGAGAAGCCCGTGAACACAAAGTTGATGTCCTCCTCTTTGGTGCAGATGTCGTTGACTCCGTCCACATGCAGCTCCACACTCGTAGGTTCTGTCCACAGTTCAACAGGAGAGACATTGAAGCGACATTCATCTGCAGAGTTAGAGATGTGAGGGAACGTCTGACGGGGTTTTACCAAAACTCCATCCCAGAGGAGGCTCAATCTTCAGGACAAAGTCTCCCTGTTGGACCACAGAGAGGGTTTCATTTATGGGACAAACAGAATCAGACGTTCTGAAGAATATGGTTTCCTCGCGTACCTTATCGTAGAGGGGGATCATGAAGTAGCCGTTGATTGGAGCACAGTCGGTTTGGTATTTTAGTGAGCCTTGTTTGGTGTAGAGTTTGATCTGAGGATAACATCATAACAAGTATCAACATTTCAACTGTTTACCCAGAATACCAAGGGAAATGTGTTTTTGCTTGGAAAAATGAAAGCTATGAATATTAACGACTTTTAAGATGATGTGTTGTTTTCCTGAACTATCATAAGTCAATTTTGATTTGTTTTTTAAAGTGTCACTTCTCTCAGTTTAAATACAACCAATGTTTTCTCTAGTCTTTCTGATCATTTTTTTAATCTTTTGTAAAAGCGTTCTTGGTGGTCTTTTCGCTATGATGATGCTGTTCTTCGGAAAAAATAAGAAAGCCTGTGTCGTTTTCTAGGACATAAGCTCTACAGACCACCAAGAGTTCATCAGAAATTCAACTCTGACTTCTGGGCAGAACTGTTAGCACTGAGTAAGCCTCAACTGATGCCCCATAATCCATTTGTTTACACCATGGGTCATCTACCTTTTTGAAACTGCGGGCTACTTCACAGATACTGAGTCATGCGAAAGGCTAACATTTTGAAATGACAAATTTGCCTTAGGTTATACATTATTACTAATGAATAATGATACTCCTCTAAGACACTGATTTCTCACCATAAATAACAACAATGACAACAATCTAGAAAACACATTCACCACTTTTTTTAATCTCACTAATTGTTACATTTTCAGATGATCTCTTACATCACCACATTTCATGGGAAAATGTCTCATTTTCACTATATTGCTCCATGTTTATCAACTATGTAATGTCAAAGAAAAATCAACATACACATTTTTAAACTAATCTTGCCACATTTCGAACTAATGACCAAATCTGCAGCATTTTTAACTAAATTAATAATCTTTGAACTGGAGTGGGTCAGAGGTCATCTAAACTTATCTAAAGTTTATGCATCATCAACATATTTTAAGACATTATATTTTTTACGTGAGTGTAATTAAAAAAAATAATAACACAGTAAAATTGAGTTTTAGAAGCAGCTCACAAGTTAGTTGTGTTATTTTTAGAAGAGACTTGCGGGCAACTTGTGTGGTCCTTGGGGGCAAGATTTGACCGTGGAGGTGACCCCTGATTTAAACTCTCTCCTGCTATCTTACAGCCCCTCACAACCCAATATTAATATTTGAGTTCAATACTGTAAAGCTAGATAGCTCCAATGTTGCTCACCGTTTTTGTTGCCCCGGTAATGTTAGGTTGGGGCAGTGAGGGGCTGTAAATTAGCGGGAGAGCATGTAAACAAGGGATGATGGGATATAAGACTTGCTTACACACCAACAATCCCACCCACAACTCAGAGGTGAATTTCTGCTGCTCTGCAGAAAAGAACTCCCAGAAAATGACGATTTTTTTTTTTTTTCTTTTTTTGGCTAAAAACAGCATAATCATAACAAAAAGACTAATGCAAACGATTTTACAATAAATCAAAATATGATCAGAGTGGGACTAAAATCTTCTTTATGAAATCTAGGCTCTGAACTAAAAATATGATCCTCCACATATAGAAGAATAAAAACTTGGAATATTACACTCACACCTGAAAGTGGACAATACATCTACAGAGATTTTGGGAACATGGAAAGACACCAGAGACTGACTGCAGTAGGAGCTGAGATAATCCTCAACTCAGATACATTTTAAACACTTCAACAGACAGAAGCCCCTTTTTTTTTTTACTTTAGAAATCCAAACTCCTTTCAATGTTATCTTTTTGGGGGGAACATGTTGTCCAAACACAGTCCAGCTCATTTTAGTGGTTGAGGAAACCAAATGGCTAATCCCTAATGAATGAGCCGGGATTATGGCCGCTGTAGAGGAGCTCTTTACGTCTTCCTCATTCATACTGACAGATATTAGGATTAAGACTGACGGCCACGTGGAGAAGCGGACATTCATGTTAGTTTAATGTTAAATGGCCGTGATTTTCATCACAAACAACAATGTAGTAGACCACAATTCCACTGTCAGAGCAGAATAAATGCGTTTAATATTCACACATACTTGATAAAATTTTAAACAAGACTCTTAATTACTTACTTAATTCAAAATTTTAACAAACACTTCCTTAACCTTTGATTACCTGCCACAAGCTAGCTGTCAGTTAGCTGCTAACATGCTAGCAGCCGCCTTACCTCGATCAGAGAATAGTTGATTTCAACGTCGGATTTGACGAAACCTCCACACGCCACCACGATGTCGTCCGAGGATACGGCCCAGACATGACAACAAACGATCCACGACAAGAACCACAGGGTTCCCACGTCCGCCCGGACCGTGATTCGGAGCATTTTTCACCGTCTAACTGACCGAGCAACACCGCACGCTGCCTCCGGTTCCGGACAGCTGAGCCGCTGTCACTTTGAAGTGCTGATTGTAGGGTCAGCGCCCCCTGGCGGAGCGGAGGCCAACAACAGCAAAACACATGATTGGGGTTGGGGGATTTTTACTTGTTTTTGGTCTTTTTATTTTACATAAAATAACCAACCACACAATCTTAACGTGACAAAAAACTCAACCTTTTGTTTTTAGTTTTATTTAACAAAATACTTTGAAACAAAACACAGTATTGGGCAGAATTCTGCAGTAGGGATAGTGGTTATACTACTTAAAGTGCAAAACATGTCATACATTTTCAAAGACACTCAGTAAAGAAATGCATTCCTCTTGAGGGAAAATATGGAGTTAAAAAGTTGACCTATAAGAGCTGCTTGAGACACTTTTTTTTTAATAAAAATTGTAAAAATCTGCAGAATCTTACTTAAAATTAAATTTATAAACATTGAGTATACACATATTGCTCCACCCCCTATCCATGTCTCTGGTTGTTAGGTCCCTCCTCACACATGGGTGGAGGAGTTCGGGGTAGGATGCACCAGCAGCAGCCCTTGAGGAAAGTCGCAGTTGAAGCTGGTGTGGTAGCTGGGGCTGCCGCCGCTACGTGGCTTGGATCTGGATGCTGGGGGCTGAGCTCTGGAGAGCCCCTGGGCCTGGCACAGCATCACGATCAGGTAGCGTTTGTCTTGACCCTCCTGAGGAAGGACATCGCACACAGACGGCGTGTTTTAGCCACACTGCCGCCAGTGGTCAGGCCTGCAGATGCTGGAGTGAACTTACCATGTCCAGCTGCTGCTTTAGCTGGTTTATGACTTTCTTGTGAGCTCCAGCCAGAGCGATAACGTAAAACATGGCCAAACTGTGGGAGAAAGAAGGGCTTTCATGAACCATTAACACAATCAACAAAATTCTAGCACATTTTGAAGGAGCCGCTTTTCTCCTTCAGAATCTGCTGGACATTCGTTGATTTTGTTGACAGTTGAAACGCTACAATAATTGTAAAGAACACAAACGCACCATGAAACAACAAAGAAGGAGACAGCGAAGGCCTCCGAGGAGAGCGCGTGGAGGAAGGTCCTGGGTCCGTCCGACAGCTCCAACGCCGCTTTCGGCAGCGCCTCCCAGGACGTGTTGTAGTTCACAAAAGGTCCGCAGGCCTGGGAGCAGTTGATTCTGTGCAGAAAGGGGATGATGAGGGAGAGCGACACGGATGGAGTTCAGCACCGTCCTCTCAAAACACTCACTGCGCCACGCTGACTGTAACCGGAACACAGGCCAGGGCGAGGCCGATCAGCAACACGCCCAGGAAGAAGAAGTTGGAGCTGGACGCCCGGAACGGACGCGTGGACGGACGGCAGTTTTTGATTAATGACAGCTGAAGGAGATAAGAGAAGTTCAAAAATGGGGATCATCAGAACTAAAACTCCTATCTAGACAAGAGAAAGTGGCACCTTTTTGATGTAGAATACGAAGAAGTACTTGATGGTGCAGATGGCGGGCAGCAGCGGGCAGTAGAAGGTGCCAATCCAGCAGATGGTCTGACCATAAACGATCTCCAGCACGTTCTGAGGAATGCCGAACTCCTGCTCGCCCCACCACTTAGAGAAGCCCGATTTCCAGTAAGTAACGATCAGCCTGAGCCCAGCAGAAAAGCACAGATGATAAGTTCTTCCATAATAATGTCACACCACAACAGATGATTTAGTTTGTGCT
Source organism: Oryzias javanicus (assembly GCA_003999625.1). NCBI lineage: Eukaryota > Metazoa > Chordata > Actinopteri > Beloniformes > Adrianichthyidae > Oryzias > Oryzias javanicus. The sequence goes on from CM012437.1 coordinate 7,058,742, forward strand.
GTCAGTAACCTGACGCCTGTCAAACTCTGTTACAGTTTTCAGACAATCTTCAGGTGAGTGCGTCCTGACTTTGACCCAGAACCCAACCCTAATCCTAATCAGAGCAGTGGTAGATACTGATACAAGAAAAGAACTGCATACGTCTTCTATGTAGAACTACAGTTAAGATATAACAAAAAATACTAGGGTTGGGTTGATAAAAGTGATTAATCCATTTGAAATGATTTGAGCTTAATAGATCAATAATCGATTCATAAAAATATAAATTGATATATAACATAAAGCTAAAGTCTGCTAGCTTGATGCTAACATTTAATGGAATTTCCCATAGGACGGCTAATGCTAACGTTTGGTCGACCTAAACATACATTGTTGACTAAATGAACATCTTTATAAACTCACAGGAATGAATTGTCCAAACTCTTTTAAACTCTTTTATTAATGTCGTATAATATAAATATAAATGTGTAAACTCAAAATTGAATCAAATTGAAGAATCGAAAGAATTGAAAAAAAAATCGGAACTGAATCGATTCAGGCTTTTGTGAATCAAATCAAATCGGTTCTGGAAATTATAATTGATACCCAGCCGTAAAAAATACATTTCAATGTAAAAGAATTCTTGCTTTGAATTTCATATTAGTCTTTAGACTGAATTTAATGAAGCAGGTTTTTATGTAATTTTGTGTCTCTGTAATTGCTTATGACCTAGTTTTTCTTCCAAGTGTTTACAAATAATTAAAGATGTAAAAGTTATTAGATATGTATCGAAAAATTGATCGAGCCACAACACACACAGTTCTGAAGATTATTATGTTGGTTAAAAGGCATAAAATTAATCAAGGAGTGAATAATCAATTTCTGACAAACAGCAGTTTCTCCCTCTGTTTTTTAACACGGTCTTTGTCTTTTTATGTATATGCGATGCAAACAAGAAGACGTCCAATCATGAGCTTGCTTCTTCAAAATCAATACCTGGATATATATATTTTTTTAAATGCCATGCATTATTATTTATAGCTTTAAATGCCATATGAAGAAATAAAATCAAGATTTTTCAAGTAAAAGTATCATATAACGTGTAACGTATTGCAAATAAGTTAGTTGAATCCTTTATGTATCAACTCATGGCCCATGTATCGAAATGCATATCGAATCGTGTGAGGGGGAAATATGCAAATAAAGTTGGATTGGATGATTAAAATCAATGCCATAGAGAACGGAAGCAAAAAACAGCCTGCCTTTAATTTTATTTTTTAACCATTTTCTTATGATAACGAGATAAACAATGTCGTTATCAAGAGAAAACTACATTTGTTTCCTTATAAAATCGAGATGAAAATCTGCTTTAAGTCTCTTTATAGTGTGGTTTCTGTAGGCCAAAACCAACGCCGTTCAAGCTTACACCAACAAAGGCAAAAGAAACATACAAATGTAGTTATCAAGAAAAATGAGTAAAAATAAATAAATAAATAAGAAAGAGTAGGGTAGGCCATGTTCTTCTTCCATAACAGCCACAGCAACCGAACTCCAATCCAACCATCTTGAACCAGCAGCATCTTCACATTTGAAACCACAGTAGTCATGTTGAGTATTTGCTACGTTACATGTAACAAGGATAAACATTAAAACATGTATTTGTTTAAAAAATACTTTCTTTTAGTCTAATCTATGGTCTTATAGCTGTAAAAATGTTCTCTCTTCTGTTATCTCTCTCTACCTGAAGCCAAAGCTCTGAAATCCACATTCAGCTTCATAAAATCTGCTTTAAGAAGCCTGCAGCTGCTGTCACCTGCCTCCAATAATCTTTAACAAGGTGGTGGATAGGAGGGAGAGTCACCATGGAAACAAAATAAACACGGTTAACATCTTCAGAGTTGATGTCTGGGATGTGAGCTGCTACCAGAGCGGCTCAGTGACGGAGCAAAGCACGCATGAAGCTCTTCAGCTTCACACAGATACAGAAAGTCAGATATAAAGAGTGAAACAAATGTCAGACTTGATAGCAGGTCGTCCAGAAAAATGAAAAGTCCTGTACCATCAGTGTGATGGAGTAGCTGGGTTCTTACTTTCGGGGAAACTCCACAAGGATGGTGACGGCAGCGATGATGATGAAGTCAAAGATTGTGAGTTTGTACATCTCCTGCCCTACCCGGGTCTCCCAGCACTGCCCCCACAAACACAGAGACAGAGGGGAGCATTAGTGTTTGTGGAACAAAAGCTGCTGGGATGGATTTCGCTGCAGACTGCAGCAGAACCCAAACACTCACAGAGTACAGAGCCGTGTTGTAGCCACAGAAACACTCCTCCTCCCCACAGTTAGTGATCTGAGACCACAGAGAGAAGAGCAGAACCCCGATGCTGGTCAACCGCATGAAAACACACCTGAGAAGAAACGAGCGGAACATCAACACCCGATGAGGCGTGACACGGCGCACCGAGGATGACGGTACCTGATGAGGGTGAAGCGGATCTCGAAAGCCGGAGAGTAATCCTCGTAATTAATGATGACAGAGAAGAGCAAGGGAGTGATGAAGTTGGCCATGGTGATGACGATGGACGGGAGGTATTCATAGATGAGATCTACGATAAAGTTCACCTGGAAACAAGGACAAACGAGGTTTTACTTATTTACTTTATTCAACAGGTAAAGAAAAAAGGACCTGACTCAGTATAAAACTGTTTATCAGCAGAACATAAAACTTGGACATACATCATTCAGAACAAGACAAAACTAAGCAATCATACAATCATAACGTACAAAGACCAGCGATGTAAGATGAACTATCAGGTCGTAACTGTCTTTCTTTTGAATAGGCTTAAATGTGTTAAAATCCTTATGTCTTATGGCACAAGTGTCAAAGTCAAGGCCCGGGGGCCGGATCCGGCCCTCCGGGTAATTATATCCGGCCCTCCAGATCATTTTATTTTATTGTTATTAATGGCCCGATGTTATCTTGCGCTCATTTCTAACTTGTATAATTTTAGCAAAATACATTTTTTATTCAGAGTAAAATACTGATTGCCAGTATTTCAGATACACACTAGAAGTTTTGGCTAATTAGTTAATTTAGCTAGTTAATTTCTAATCAATTAAATTTATTTTTTATTTTGAACTTTAGCTAATTTTCAACGGCATGCTAGCTGTTTTAGCTAACCTACATTTTTTTTGGTTCAGCTTCAGTGTTTTCAGCCATCAGCTTTAGCATTTTTAGCTATCAATTTCATCTTCAGCAGCCAAATTCAGCTTACAGCAATCACACTAGCTTTATCTCAGGTAATCCTATATATCTAGTTCATAATTATGTTAAAAAGTTCTAGTTTTAACGTTTTAAAAATGTAGTTTTTGTGTTCAATTTTGTTGTTTATTCTGTTCGGCCCGCGGCTTAAGGTGTTGTCTGGATTTTGGCCCCTAGTGCGATTGAGTTCGACACCCCTGTCTTATGGGATCATATTCCAAGCTTTGGTGAACTCGTAAAAGAATGATCTTTGTCCACAGGAGTTCCTGAAGGCTGCTTGTTATGGTTGGCTCTTAACCGTAACAAAAAGAAGAAGAATGAAGGCGATTTTTACTGCGCAAAGTATTTAATAAGTATAAGTAGGGATGTGGTCCTGTGTGATGCCAGTCCACATCATCAATATTTACTGGACCAACAAGTTCCAGCCTTAAAGGGGCCCTACCATGAAAATTCTACTTTTTGAGATTTTAAATGCATTTTACTGTCCATTCCTCACTATAAAAAACCCAAAACTGTATTTTGATCCGTTCATGCATTTAAGAGTAATCCTCTAAAACCTGCTCAGTCTGCAGCAGCCCCTCCCATACCCACAAAAACGTGCGGTTCGAAACACGCTGAAGTAAGATTGTTGCCAACAGCTCCCTCCAGGAAGAATCTGTCCTGCAAGGATGACATTGTGAATTGAGCGGGACCGACAAGGAGCGAAAGGCAGAGACTCAAATCGTATTAAAACGGTCCACAAAAATGACTCGTATTTCATAAATATTTTGTTTTTTGGTGTTCCAAAGGTAATATATGGTCATATATATGGATATAGTTTACTCTGAAATGCTGAAGAAAATCATGGTAAGGCCCCTTTAAAGTTATTGATTGTTATTGATATTGTGGCGCCAATGTACGTTCTTCCTGCCAGAATGTGTATCGCTGATCTCAGGAATCAGTCATTTGTTTCATATCTTGTTCCAAATTGCGTTTCTTATCCTAAATTAGTCCAACAAGTCTTTTTTTTTGTTTTTTTGTTTTTTACACAAGAAGCTGTCATTGATTTACTCTGAATATTTAGGGAAAATGCATGACAAAGAACTCCCAAAAGCCTTACAGTCAAGTCTGTCATCATCATCCACCTTCTTTTCACGCTTTTTGGGGCAAAATAGGATTGTTCTGAAACAAAGCAACGTATCTTTGCACAACACCGGCGTATCTTTGTAGCAACGGTGCAGGCACAGCATGCAATACTTTGTTTCCATTTGGCTTAAAAATAACAGCTCTTCTCTCCCTTTTTTAAAATTGGTTTTCCTGCTCTAATGTGTGTGTGTGTGTGTGTGTGTGGGAGGGCCTTCCCATGGCATGCGCTCTCACACACACATTCCTCTCCTGACAGTGACAACACACACACTAAAATGGCAGAGCGGCCGCGAGCAAAAAGGTCCGCCTGTGTCTGTATTTTTTTTTAGATATGTCTCAGATGTAACAAAACCGTGTCTGTAATGGTGGTAACATCAGTAACCTGTCCAAACACTGCTAAAATACAGCAAATTCTAGCAGTGAGGTAGGTCTAACGGCACTGTAGCTTCAACAGGTGTATATGCTAGCGTTACACACGTGGAGAACGTGACTAAAGTGTTAGTTATTAAACATAAGTGGATGAAAATAGAATATAAAAGCAGGAGAAAATGAATACGGCTGCTAACACTGCAAAAAAAACAATGATTATATTATATTAATATGTCACCTCAATAATTATAAATGATCAAACATGAAATGTTAAATTAATTAAAAAACATAATAGTGTGTTTTTTTTTTAATTTCCACTGTTATTGTTCTTTGAAGTTAAGAGGCTATTTGATATTCCCTGGTTCTTGATTGCACTGTTTATCTAAGTTGTTACTTTACAAGTTATGTTAGTATTACAAAGATGTGTTAGTTTATATTAAGAATGTTATTTTTTTGTCGCAAAAGACGTTACATTAACATATTGTGTTTTTGTTTTTCCTAAAACAAAAGGTATATTTCATGTACATGGCATATTTGTCTCCTCCCTCCTTGTTTTCACATGGAAAAGTATTGATAACGCAGTATCAATAAGAGTATTATTGCTAAAATCTTGACGTCCCACTTCGATGAAAACAATGTAATTTGAGTTTTTAACATGTATTTGTGGCATTTTTCTTGTGAAAGAGAACACATGTAACAAGAATTAATTTTGTTTTTACATTTCCAAGTCTTAAAATTTTTATGGGAGGACTTTTCTAAGAATAATGAATAATAAACAACCCAAAATAACGTGAAACATGCAGGTGTGGTGTTGCATGTGTTGGTGTTTGATTGTGGATAGAGTATAAGGCAAAGCAGCAGAACCCGACTGAGAAGTGCATCTAGGGGGAGGGAATATGAAACCTGATGTCTCTGAGCAAAAACACGGATCAGGAAGACCAGAGGGAGAGAACTCCACAAGAGATCCTGTCGGTTCAAGGATTTTATGTTGCAAATGACCAGATAAGCAGACAATGTAACAGAGTAGACGTGATGAGTGCATTAGGAGAAGTGTTTAGAGACACAAAGGGTCAAGTATCATTTAATAGACATTTTGATTTAGCCTTCAAGTTTAGATTTTGAACATGCTGAAATAGAGACAAGTGAAGTTTGTGCGTAGAGAAGGTGATATGACTGAATATAATGACTGTCTTGGAGATAAATATAAATACATGTATTCATCTTTTGTGATGACCTTGAAACCAATTTTGCAGATCTGTATATAATTTGATGCTAATTGTGTCAATGTTTGAGCCAGACAGGAAAACAACAGTGTCATTAGCATATAAGAGAGATCTGGAATAGTCAAGCAGCTTAGTGATGCTCAGAACAAAGAGTAAAAGACCTCAAATACTGCCCAGTGGGACACCTGAAGAGCACTTTAGTGGCTGTGATGTGTCTCAGCCAATGTTTATAGTCTGAGATCTGTCCGTTAGATATAACACAAACAGGTTTCCAGCTGAAGAGGACAAATAGAAGTTTATTTAGCATGATTTGGTGATTAACTGTATCAAAACTTTTTAAAAATCTGACTAGATATATGGTATACATGCATATGCTCTGTTAAAAGCAGCAGTGAAAGAGGGTACAAAAAGCATGCTGGGAATCACTGAGGAGGTTGATTTCTCAAAGTGAATGATTAATTGATTATGTAACATTTTGTCAGCATCAGAGAAATAGAGGAACATTTCTAAACAGTATAAGAAAATCAAGAAGGTTTCTTCTACCTTCACGTGATTCCGTTGTTGTTCCTGTGAGAAGGTGGTGGCTAAATAGATGCTGTAGAAGCAGGCAGCCAGAACAGCAATCACGAACAGGTTCAGGATGAAGCGGATGGCGTAAATCTGACATTTGTCCTTCCTGGTGCGTTTGGCTTTTTCCTGTTTCATCCGCTCTTCCTCCAAGTCCGTCTGTGAATCCAATAAAGTCAATATCCAAAAATAGTTATTCAAGTAATAATATTGAAGTAATAATCAGCATCATTGATATTTGTTTTGATTTTTGTTTTACCCAACAATGATATTTTAATGCCCGAAACACATTTTATTTTGAAGGACTAATACATTCAATCATGTTTTTCCTCTTCAAATTGTCTGAATTTGAATGAATCTATTAGCAGAGTAGTGTTGAAAAATCAACATTAACTCAACATTTTATAATTAATATTAACTTCTCAAATACATATGATACAATACTACATCCTGCAGAAAGCTGCAGATTTCACCAGCTGAACACAAACTGACCCGGAGCTCGTAGAGCAGGCTGCTCCTCTTCAGCTCAGCTGCCTTCTCGTTGGTGATGCAGAAGTCCCATCCAGCAAAGATCTTGTTGCAGAAACACTGAAAGGAGTCCTCATCTTTAACCAGGTTCTGCTTGAAGCCCGTGGCGGACCTTTAAATAACAACACGCTTCAGACTGCTGACCCCCAATGGTTTTCTCATGACACTGCATTTTCTCCAACCTTTTGACAATCCAGATCAGGCTCACTAGCAGGTATGAAATAGTAGCCAGCAGATAGGCTAAAGCCAAGTTGTAAGTGCAGCTGGGATAGTGGATTTTGTCCACCTTGTAAAAGCCGTAGAACAGGTATGTCTGCTCCAGGAAACCCTGTGGACAAAGCAGAAAAGATGAGACGGTGTCCTCAAATTCTACATGGGACAGAAGAAGTCTGAACAAAACTGATAAGATAAAAAAGAAAAACATAAATATATTTAAAAGTACATTACTTTTGCCTTTAATATCCAAGTGTAAGCATATCTGATAAACAGAATCCAATTAGAGGTGGATAAAAAGAGGCTCCATATTCTGTTTTTCAAAGATGGAGAGATTTTTCCACTTTGAACAGGAATTTAACTGAACAGGTCTGAGCTTCATTTGAGAAACATTAATCTTTTTGTAAGGGATTTAGTTCAATTCAATCCAAACAATTTTATTTATATAGCCCAATATCAATAAAACAATTGCCTCATTGGGCTTCATTTGGTGAAAACTCTTAGCCTTGTTTCTTTATCTGATAACAAACAAACTACTTTGTTAGGTAAAAAAAATACACATTTAGAACCCCTAGAAATCCCACTCCAACCACGATTTTTTCTATAGTAAAATTGTTCCTCGTGACTTTTTATGATTAGCAAGTTTTTAGCCAAAATCAAAAAGCCTTTTTGTTGTTTTATCAGACATATTTGAAGCACAGTGGCAGGAGCTCATGAGAAATACAGTTCTGGGTTGTGGAAGTGTAGAGGAGACTTTGGCCCCGCCCATTTCAGTAGCTGCCTCACTAGTCTAAGCTTCTTCAAATATCTTGTTTTCTGATCAAACACAATTCGAATAAAGACATACTCATAAATGCAGCTTTAATTGTAATTTCTTTTATAAAGATCCTCTACTATGAGAAAAATGTCAGAACATGTTAAAAACACAAAAAAGGATTTTTCATAGAGGTGGGTCTTAAATATTCACACACATAATCAAGCGGCCACTTTCAATGAAGTCTTTGTAAATGCACATGCATACGTGTTTCGGGCCTCTGCGTTCAAAACAGGTTTTTAAGACGGTTTATGTGCAGCCACTGAAAGTTGAAGCAGGTCAACTGTTGACGGGTAGGGGACTCGGATTTGATAATGACATATGTTATTTAATGGAAGCGGCAACCATTTGAAAATTGATCTTAGAAAAGAACGTTAATTATTGCTGTTTGTCCCCAATCAGAATTTTGACACCAAGTCAAAAGTCAAGGCGAGTTTCCAGGAACCCAACGGTCCCTGTAGGGTAAGAAAATGGATAGAAGTTCATGAAGAAAATCCTTGCATCGAGCGGCCATCTTGAATGTTTATTTCTACCCTTTGATCTCAGTCAAAGCTGAGTCCCTGATTAGTTAACACGCTCACAGTGCCTTGCTGTGCCCGACGCCTAAATCGTGATGCATCGCGTCTTTACATTGACTGAACATTGAAACTTGATGCTCCGCCACGCCTGCTGCAATTCAGTGTGAATCCATCATTAGTCTATTCAGGATGCAGTCAGGCAGCTGCTGCTGGTGAGACCTGCTCCTCATTCCACTGTATGCTCGGTACAATCCCTGAATCAGAGCCCACACTTTGGACACTGCAGACTACTCAGCATAAAGTAAAGATCAAGAACGTACTCCACCAGAAAGCAGATCCGTGATGTGCTCATGAAAGATAACTAGGCCCCGACGAGTGCTGCTTGGATACACACTGCAGACGCTTCCTGCAGAAACACAGCTTTCAGATGATCAAGACTTTTTTTTTTCCTTTTCATGTTTTAAATAACAGCCAGGTTCATACCGGAATCTTGGTGGGTGTAGGTGGCGTTTCCTGAAGTGTAAGGGATAATGATGATGGGCAGCATGATGAAGCAGAACATGAGCAGAAAAATGATCAGGTTGAGCACGACCAGGAACCTCAGGAAGGAGAAGTAGGACAGAATTCCTGTTCCAAATCTTGCTGGAATCAAAAAGGAGGAAAGATGAGATAAGTTCAGTTCCACAGCGATCAAACGCTAAAACATTGTCTAGATTTTATTCCTTAACCCTTTAACACCAGAGCTCCAGTGTTTATGTTCTTTGATTTACAGTAACTTTTCAACCGTTAGCACGATAATTCCAGCAGATTTTTCTCCAAAGTAAAGGTTGGAAGTCTTTTATGATTAAAAAAAAAAAAAAAAAACTTAATAAAGCCACCTATTTTGTTTTATTTTAATTTTTTACTATGCCACAATGTCACAAACTTAAAGAAAATACTTCAAAACAAGGCTTTAAACAGTCATTATCAGGTTAAAAATTGCAATTAAAATGTATTAATTAGAAGTATTAATTACAGCTCACGATTAATTAATCGCACAAAAATTAATCGCATGACTGCATTATTTAATATATCCATATAAACGAATGAATCGATGAATTGTAAGAGTGAGGTGTTCATGGGAAATTAAGAGATTTCTCTCTAATCCACAAGATAAAGAGAAGAAAGTAGAAAGAGGATAGTGTTGATGACTAAAAGCTTGTGTTTAGACCCACCAAACTGAATTTTACTTAGACGAGTTTACAACCTTATTCACAATAATTGATGAGGGTAACTGATGTTGTGAGAGGAAAAGCCAACAGCATTTAACATGTATGCACTTTTCCTTTTTCAAATCACTTAACACAAGGAGCGTTCATGCGACTTGTCAACAACCTTTTTTTAGGGAAGAGGCAGTGGAGCTTCCACAGGGTCAAGAGCAAGCACAGGTTACGTTCTCTCACCCTCGATCTGATGGATGTCTCTCCTCCAGAGCTTCATGGAGTTCAGCCTGTCCTCAGAATCCTCCTTCCACCTTTTCAGACACCTGCGAGTGTTTTGTCGCCATTGTCCCCAGTTCCCGAGATCCTGAGCTTTCACTGAGCGCTTTTCTCTGATTGGAAAAACACAAAGAATGACTCAAAGGAGACAAAACCATTAGATTTCCGTCCCACTTCAGCAGAAGTCTGTAATGACCGACCCCTATCGAGGAGGAAGTTCCTACCTCTCTGTTCGTTTGTCTTTCATGGACATGGCCAGCTCCCTGATGGGCCGCCCCTCCGACAGACCCTGCTCTTTGTCGTCATGCCGGTTGATCGTGCTCGCCGTCGACTTAATGCTACTTAAGGAACCAAACCTTCCTCTGGAGCTGCCTCGGCGTTTGTTGCCAATGGTTGATGACTTCCTGCGGTACAGAAGCGACTGGTAGCTGGGGAGCTGGTCCAGCAGGGGGATGATGGTGATTCGCTCACTGCCATCGATGGTGAACACTTAAGGGAAAAGGAAAGCAGATAACCATTTACAGACATGCTAAGAACTGCACAAGAATATCTGAGGTTTTTGTTGTGAAAGAGGTCCCAGCCCAACACATAATCATTATCCTTCTGTTAATCTGCTCAATCTGTCTGAGTTAGGTTTTTAATCTAATCAAACTATACTTGGGGTGTAATGATTTGTGATAATACTTTTTATTTAGATGGCGCCTTTCTAGACACTCGAGGTCGCCTCATAGTGGCAATTACTGCTGGACGATATGACGATGCATATCGTGTCGGGGATAGAAAAGTGTCTCTTTTATCGTTTCTATCATTGTTATTTGATCTTTTTTTTTTTCTTTTACTGAACTTTTGTGCAAAAATAGGTTTTCCTACTAAGAAAGTTGAAATTGTTGTGCACTTTAAAACATGTTTCTCATTTGTGACAAATCAGTAACACGTCACTTGAAAAATAAAGTTAGTAAAGTAAGTAAGTAATGATATTTTGGTACTTTTTTTTTTCATAGAATAACTGAAAATATACTTTATTGTGAGACATTGTGATATATATCATTATGGTGATATAAAACAATTCATATCGTGATATACAACTTTTCCATGTTCCCAGCATTAGTGACAATGGTCAGTAGCTCTGAGAGATACGTTAGTGGAGAGCTGTTGTAATTTCATTTGTTCATGCGTAAATTGTAATTTGTATTTTTTTTTTTTACTTATGCAAAAATGTATTATATTAGTTATACATCAAGAATATGTACGCACAAATCCTAATTAACACACAAATCAAGAATTATGCACCCAGAAATCAAAGTGAGTCTATTTTCTCTCCATAGTATTTTTCAGTCACAATGTTTGTAAAATTTGGTTAAAAATGTCCTGGATCAAATTTAGATTAGTGACTTGGATCGAATCGGATAATTCAAAATGAACCAAGATCAACTATGAATCTGATCGTCGGCTACAAATTATGATCTGAATCGAATCGTTGATAAAATGAATCAATGCACACATTGACATCATGATGTCAATTTTGAAATAAAGTGGGATATTGATTTTCAAGTGTGGTACTTCTGGATTACAAAGATTCAGGGAATTTCAGCCAGCCAAGTAATCTTCACTTTTTCCATAAGGTTTGTTTTTGAAAAGTGGAAAAAGTTAGGAATAACAATTCCCAGAAGATGATCATACATACTGTAATGTAGCTTTATAAACAGAGAAACTTGTGAAAACTGAAGTTTGTTTTCTGCTAAAGCTGCTTTATTGGCAGCGGTGATCTGTATACTTTTCAAACTGAGACATTTATGTTTTCCAGTTTTTCTGGTGGTGTATTCTTCGATCGTGGGATCATTTTTCTACCGTGGGATTTTTAATGAGGGCATGTCAAATCCTGAGTTTGGAGGAGGTCCAGGAAAAGACTCGAAACACTAATTCTACTCGAACAAGTGTCCCATTTGTACTTTCTGAGTCAGAAACCTTGTTATTATTTAATAAGGACGAACAAACATGTTTTTACAGCAACAGTCGAGTTCTACTGTGGGGCTAACAGTGTTCGCTGGTTAGCTAAGCCTGAAGTAGTAGTTTCAGTTAGTTACTTGATCGATAAAATAAGTACAAAAGTTCAGTAAACGTGTATTTACCCGGGTCCACCTCCATGGTTAGCGTCTGAGACCAGAAAAGCCGTCTTTAACGGGACCCAGAGCCGCGAGCGTCGCCGAGAAGCAGCGACAAACACCGACCGACCGTCCAGCCAGGAAGACAGCAGCCGACTTCCTGAATCCAAACCCGGAGCGCCGCGCGCGCTTCCCGTGTCAGCCGCGTGCGCCTCGCGCTCCATCCAGCAGCAGCAGCTCCACCAAAGCGTCTACGTTTTTTTGTTCGGCATGGCAGCACATTTTTATTAATACTTATATGAGCCTCTGTCCAAGACGCTTAACACTTTTAATTTATTTGAAAGTTTCTTTAAAGTTCCTCATTTGAAAAAGCGCAAGCATCTCAAAACTGACATTTTCACGAAATTTCTCTGCCACTCAAAAGCCAGTAACAAATAAGGGACAGTTAAAAAATATGTTTTAAGAACTTAAGGTGTCCCAGTTTTAAATAATTTACGTGCACACTATATTTCCTTTTTGTTTTCTGCAGTTAGGGATTATATTTATTGTGTAAGGCTGAAAAGTTAAGTTTTGGCATATTTTGTTTTATATTGATTCCAAAACATATGCAGTTCTATGTGGATGGACAAGGGAGGGAAACTTAAAATCTTCAATTAACTAAAACATGAAAAAAAAAAAAAACAACAACAATTAAGAACAGTAGTAGAACAAACCAGATGGCCTGACAAGTATGAACCAGACGTGTAAATAGACTGAGGGAAATTAACTTAAATAAAAACATCATGATAAACCTGGAACTGATGGGACTGACTCAGAACATGACCAAAAACAAACCAGACAGAACCCTTAAAGATTTATTCTGGAGTAATACTCATGCCTGCTTCTATGTTAAATAGTTACGGTTTTAAAAATGTAGTTCTAGAGTGTTCAATAAATGTTTATCCTGTTCGGCCTGTGACCTAAAGTAGCTCCCTGTCCGATTGAGTTCAGATCCAGAGGGATAAATGTGGCATTTACAGAGTGTTTGTTTGCTTACTGTGTGTCTGATCAAATAAAAGCTAAATGAAAAAAAAAAAAGAACTTTAATCACATCTCCATCATTTTCTTCTTTATAAATATGTACTTATTTTATCTCTTTATCAACCCAACAACACAAAGGAGAAGAAAATTCTAGAAGAGCAAAGGTAATCATTAAGGTCTACTGAAGGAAAATGGATGGTTAAATCACTCATTTTTTGAATAAATCAAATGTTTCATCTGACTAAACCAACTTTAGGCTTTTTACCGCTTCCAGCTATTCTTTTGTTTCTAGCTGAACATTTTATAACTTCTCAAGATTTCTATGGCAGCATTCTCAGATTTGTCTGTTAACATCTATTGCTGTTTTTGTTTCCTCTGTCGTTGGTCTGGGGCGTCTTTCCTCCATAAACAGATCAGCTCATGCTAATGCAGTAAACTTCACCTTTTTCTTACCTGGTTCTTCACTGAGCTGCACAGCTTCTTTTTTTTTTTTTTTTTTTTTTTTTCAACGTCAATCTTTGATTGGGCAAACAGATATACTGTAATTGACAGGAAATTAGTTGTAAAGCAAACAGAGGGCTATAATAGGTAAACACGCACGAGATTTACATTTAATAACGTTTACATGTAATGTTAGAACTTCAGTAAACAAAACCTCAATGTCTCGAAGAATGGGGAGGCAAATGAGGCATTTATGATCCTGATTGTCTGCAATTCAAAAAATATTTCCATATTTCCACAAACCTGTACACCTCTGTAAACAGATCATGTGTCTGACTCTAACTGATGCTCTTTTGATGACAAACAGATTGTAATACAGTAGTATTGTAAATAACTAAATAACAAAAAATACCTAAATGTGAATTTCACTGAAATATGTGCCAACAAACTGTGCCTGCAGGCTGTACTTGATGCTAAAATAGTAAAAGAAAAACTGAAGACAGTAAAGAACTCCCATTTTATAATTCACCTTCCAATAAAATCACGTTTTCTGTTCTGTTTTTTGTTTGTTGAAATCGCTCCTAATTCCAAAAGTTTGCTGGATAAGCTGCTCTGTGGTTTGTTGCCTTCTAGAAAGTACATTTACATTTAAAAAGCGATCTGTTTGTACAGTTCTGAGATTTTGTGAAAAGTAAAGAAAACTGATTTAAATGGAAAGTTTAATTTGAAAAGTGAGCTATTTTGTTGACTTTTGTCTAGTCTGTTTTACACAAAAGAACAAAAAGAATTATAAGTGAACTCGGAAAAATCACATTCAATCTGCCAGACTCGACCTTGACTTGTGAATGGAAAAGTTACTTGTTTGTTTGTTTTGTGAAGTGCGTCTGAAAGAATGCAGGACGCAGCTCAGGTCAAATCTCCCAGCAACCCTTTTAATTGGTTCATTACATGTCAGCGGGCAGTGAGATAACAGGATTCCACTGCAGGAAGTACCGCTTGTTCAGAACAGGTGGACTTTCCCCTTTCTGCACTTGGCTCCTGCTTCCTGGAATACGAACTGTCTTCTTTAGTGGACTGACACAGAAGGCTGAAGAGCTGCTCTGTCTCACACGGGTCGGTCCTCCTCGTCAGATCAGCTTCTTGTTTGGGGTGAGCAAACTTTCAAATGAACCTTTGCAGAGTCATTTCTGTTTGCTGCTAAACTGACTCTGTTTGAGAAGCACTCATCTCAGCTCAGTCAGATGAGATGGAAACCAACCCAGCCAAATGAATTAGTGATGAAGATGAGCGAAAGAGATTCAATTACACCCGCTTCTCTCCAACAATAGCTGTCTCTCAGCCTAAAAACTCTTGACCATCACATGTAAACCAGGTTATACTAAAGCCAGAAAGTTAATGCATTCTGATGACAACTTTTGGCTTAATGTGGTTTTTTTCCTAAAATACAGTTTTTGAAGAGAAAGTAAGCAGCATTTTGAAGACAGTTTAAAGAAATACTATTTCATACTTGGAGAAGAGAGAAGAGATCAAACTCTGATGACGAGCTACAGCAGCGGAGGGTTCTTCAATGCTGCCTATCATGACAGCGAGACGCTGGAAATGGACAGAAGGTTTGTGTTTTGTTTTTTTTTTTTACTAAGACTTACCTCTTATTTGGTGATTACTTTACAAACAATAGAAGCTGAATAAACAGAGCTCCTCAATTATACAGTGGCAAATCAATCAGATATAGACTTCAATCAAGAGAGGTCGGCATTTTGGAGATGTTTTAGTCCGTTTGAAGTCATATTCATGAAAAGACTGAAAGCTCCACAGCAGAGGAGCTTAGATTTGGGCATAATATGTCGAAAAAGTCCAAAGGAAAGAGTGTTAAAAATAAGTATCTAATTAAAAGTTACCAAAATAAAACCTATCGTTTAAAATTTGATTATTTGTTTTCATTGGGTAAATGTTTTTTTTTTAGATTATTAAAGGAAATAATCAGATTTAAATCAGATTGGGCTGCCAAGATTAGTCGACTAATCGACTATGAAAATAGTTGACGACTAATTTAATAGTCATTACTCGTTACTTTATATTATATGGAGTCAGAACAAGCAAAGTTGAACAAAACTGTGAATGCTCAGTACTAAAAAATGCCCTTTTTTTACATTTGAGTCAGTGAGAGAAAAACTATTGTTAAAAATAGTTTCTTGTTTCAGATGCTGACCTCATTTGATTTAATCTCGACTATTAAAATAATAATTTGTTGTAGCCCCTAAATCAATATTTAATATCCACATTATTGGTCCTTGTCTGCAGGTCTGGGACCAAACCTCCCCACACTAACCCGTACGCCAGAGAAGAGCCTGTCCGGTGGGGAGGGCAGCTTGGGGTGAGAGATGAGGCTTCCTGGGGGGCAAGTAATGGGGGCTTGCGGGATGAGAGCTGGAGGGGGAGGGAGCACATATCCACAGGAGCAGGGGCCCCTTCGTTACCACATCAGCCCTGTAAGTCCCTTTCCCAAAACCTGGATTTTCCCTTGATGTGAAAAGGCTTTTATTTTGAAATCTCCTGTTGAATTTCAGATCTTCTGCCTTGGAAAAATTTACTGCCAAAATAAAAATACGACTATTTTTTTTTTTACTTTGAAGCTAAATAATAAAGACATCCTCAGTAGCAATCAAAAAAAAAACTGTCATTTTTGTTTTTTCACATGAAATTTCTCTCTGTTTGATAAAACTATAATTTGTTTCAGATAAGTATTGTGAGTTTTTCTACTAGTTCTTTATTCTCTGCCTTTGGCTGTCATACATTTCAATAAAACACAAAGATAGATTATTTCTCAGAATGACAAATGATTGTTCTGCTTAAGTGATAATGTTATTTTTTAAATCAGAGTTTAGTTTGTCCCTCCCGGGTTCCCATAGAAACACAGTAACAGATTTACTGAAGAAAGGCTTGGAAAAAAAATAACAGTTCCTGTAAAAGAATTTGGTAAATTTATTCCTTTGTGTTTTTAAAATGATCCTTCAAATGAGTGAAGAAAGCAGTATTTCCTCAACATTCATTCAGGAGAGGTGAGCTGCCGCAACTGTGATGTCTTTTTTGTAACTGTCACAAATACTTCTGCTTTGCATGTTTCCATATTTACTGTCTGGGTCAGGTTCCCCGCAAAAAATACAGACACATGTTGCATAGTGTTTATTTATTTATTATTTTGAGGGGGTCTCTTTTTTTACAACTTTATTGAAGATGAACACAAATCCAAACCAGGAAGGAGCGCATCTCAAACAAGAAACGTTTATTACATTTGCTACAAAAAAAAACACAGAAAAATGATACTTGGGAGATGTAAATAACATATTTATGACAAGTTTGCAAACAATAAGAAGAAAGTAACAAGATAAATTAGCAAGCAAAACTATTATAAAGTATAGAGTTCCCCTGTATGGTGGGCTTATGCTTTGAAAGTGAATTTTTAAAAGATTTGTAAAACTGATGGAATTTAGGAAAAATATATAATATCAATAATGCAATAAATGTAGAAGATTCTTTTTATTTAGCATCTATGTAGTCTATTAAAAATATAGTTTGAAACAAAATAATGTAACATTCGTATTTTAAGCATTTTTTATCATAAAAACCAAAGTAATTAATATTTGTTCATTTATAACACAATTCATTTTTATGTTTATCTCTTATTATTTGTTCCAAATGTTTCTAGAGTTAAAATTAAAATCGACATTTGTAGAAAAGGGAAGTACAGATTTCATTCCTAAAACTAAAGCTACATCAATATTTGAAATTCGACTAATACAGTGTTAATTACTGGCAAGGCTCTTCAGGCAACGGGTATCCTCTTGAAATGTCGAGCATCTTGTACCAGATAAAAGGCAGACTCATCACCTTCAGATAACTCAGAAAAGATTTTACAAGTGAGATAGATGGGCTGCATGGTGGTGCAAAGTCTCTGGTTCTGATCCTGGCTTGGACCATTCTGTGTGTTTAGATGTAAGAGACAAAGCAGGTTAAGAATATGGAAGAAAGGATAGGCATCCAAAAACATCAGTAACTTGAACGAAATAACTGACAGTATTAAGTTATTAATATCTGACTGCATCTCTCAAAGCGTCATTGTTTTACTGGCTGTTAAAGGATGATGGTTTCGTCAGAAAGTATCTTCATCCTTGCAATCGGATGTCATGCCAGTAATGACTCTGCATAAAATAATGTTTGTTTTATTTTATTTGACTCTGTTGTTAAATGTACTTATTCATTATATATTTATCCCTGATAATGTCATTTTTTGTTGTTTTCTGAAAAAACTCAATTCTTTTAAGTGGCTTTGGCAAATTGATTTTTCATCCTAATTTTTTCAGATCACAACAGATTTCAAGCAGATAATCTGTATAACCACCAGCCTCATCAAGCTCACCTTCTTCCTTTGCTATCAGGTAAGAAAGCGCCGCTTTGTTCTTTCTAACATTGAGATCTTTTTTTTTTTTTTTTTTTAATGCAGTCTTAGACTAAGAACCTGAGCTTAAAGTCATGCTGAATAATCATTGACAGAGGATCTGGACAAAAATCGTGATCAACAAGGAAATTGGCAAAGAAAATAGGAGGAAATAAATTCTAAACCAAAACTCAGACTGTGCTCCCTGTAAAGATATAAACATATGTGGGCTTTAAATTCCTCACCAGTTCAGTCATACAGCAATATTCATACAACTATTTATACAAATTTACAGCATTTTTTTTTTTATATTTAAAATAAAACTAAAATTAGATTAGATTTCATTCAGTAGGCTTTTGCTGGTTTTTCAGAAGTATTTAGTTTGACTGAACAAAGTTCCACTTAACGCCACTGAAACGGGAATTTCATTAATCAAAGATGTTATACTTTAATTTTTAGTTTACAAAAAGCATGTCATAGTGTCGTAGTGACAAACTGTAAGAGTTTGATAGATTCTTTAGGACCGTAACATAACTAGCAGTAAAGATAAAGCAAAGGCGTGGATCAAACAGTGAAAGCTGGACTCATGTTATCTGATCTGGTTTATTTCATTCTGTGGTGATTCTCCTATAACTATAAAAAAAGTCTATAAGCTAAAATGAAGGGACTTAAAATCCCCCTCTGATGAAAATCATGCTTTTTGAGTTTTTAACATGTCTGTGTGGCATTTTTCTAATGAAAGCGAACAAATGTAATAAGAAATAATTTCGTTTTTGCATTTTTTAATATTTCTCCTTTTAAACTGCTGTCAATCAAACTTTCACAGACAGTCTCTGTTTGAATTAAGGATCCTAGCTCTGCTGCACTAAACCCTTCATCTGGCGTCCTCCCATTGACCTCGGTCAAATGAGCTGCCGTTCGCATTTCTGTGGTCCAATCATCCGTCACTGGATTTTTGGTGTGACTTTTATCCAATACTTACGGCAGCAGTCCTGAGAACGCTGGAAAATCTCCAACAGACTCCACGGAGCTTCTTGATGTGACCACGGAAATGTGAACGGCGGCTCGTTTGACCGCAGTTGGAAAGGCTTGTAAATCAATGAAAGAGCATTTGGATGTTAGCTTTGATTATTAAATCATGATTTTTTACTTAGCACTTTTTCATTATAATAATCGTTCTTTGATAAATGCAATCTGCTCAAATTGTCTTTTTTAATAAGAATATTTTGATATATTTTCCTGCAGTAACAAATGAAGTTGATTACTACTTGATACTTTTTGAATTTTTAATGAGAATGTTTAGATTACTGTTGGTGATTAATATAAATGATTTGTCTATGGATGGTTTTTTGAAATTCTATTACATCACTGATATTATTGATCTTTTATTACCTGAAACTATATTGATATTTGATTTTAAGTCCTGAACCGGATATTGATAATTCATGTAGAGTAAATGGTCGAGTCGGGTGGGATTATATAAGTTCGCTTCCTTCCACCCCCTTTCAAAGCGATCTACTTGTGATTTATTATGTGATGTTATTCCATGTATTATAACCTGATTGCTTGAAATAAACCCATTTCATTCATTCATTCATTCATTCATTCATTCATTCATTCATTCATTCATTCATTCATTCATTCATTCATTCATTCATTCATTATTTCACAAGAACTCTGTTCTGGTCTGGGACGGAGCCGCTTAGCTCAGCTCCAAAAGCCACGCCCCCTCAGTGGAGATTTTGGAAACTCCAGATCAAAATGAAAAATGGCTTTTTAAGACATTTAGGTTGTGGGATTTTGGTTAAAAACTTCATAGTCATAATTAAAACACTACTTGGAGCATTAAAAAAACTGTCAAGGGAGACTTTAAAACAACCATTTATATGTTCTGTCTGTTCTGCTGCATGACATACATGAGACCATGAGAACTGAGAGGGAATTAGCAATGTCAGAAAATGGAAATGGTAGTGCAGGTTTCAATTCTCATGGCAAAGTCCTAATACTGATTTGTGTGGGTGTTGTTCTTGATTTGAACTGGGCCATACAGGGTACATGTAAATTGACAAGCACAAGTGGTTTAAGATGCAAATCCATTTCTGGTAGCTTAAAACTAAATACAAATTCCCGAATAGTTCATATAGCAAAGACACAAAGATTCAGTTTTGAAGACAATACATTTTGTACATAACTGTGTGTACTTGCAATTGTGCGTTCACAAGCACAAATATCAAAAACTTACAGATGCAAAATACAATTTATCATGAAAAACTTGCACACACAGTAGCTTAAAACTAAATACAAATTCAAAACAGCTCACACACATACATCTCTTTGAATAGTACGAACCAATCTCCTGATACTAGGAATGTAATGATTCAGTCAAGACACAATTCGATTCAGTTTTGAAGTCAAGATTTAGATTATTTCTGATTTTTTTTTCTCAACACAATAAATTAAAAGTATTTAAAGGCCAAGTATGCTTGTTTGTTTTCCTACTAGAGAAGGATCCATTAGAAATAAACAATTCTACATAATACTGAAATGATCGCAAATCATTTTATACTTGGTTCATGCAGTGCACTCATGCACGCTCAGTGCAACCCCCCACCCCACCCCCAGGCGCCTCGGCATTTACTCGCCCGCGCTTGCACTCAGCGCAAATGACCATTTATGCACGGCTTGCAGAGAAAAATAGACGGAGCTAAAGAGAGTTGATTAAAAAAGAGCACGGCTCCCGGGAAGAAGTCAGAAGGAAAAGAGTTATGAAGCTGTGTCATCCATCATGACTGTTGTCATGGTAGATTGGTCAAAGTTACAGTAAAGTTGTGGTGAAAATGTCATGTTGCAGAATGAGCAACAAATCTCGGCTTTGCTTGAATTTGCGTTAATCGCAACATCGCAAAATCAAGGCGAGGCTGACTTGTGTGAAACTTCTGATTCCGAAGGGGTTGCAGGAATCACAACCCCTCCGATACACACACAGAGGCACACACACTCACAGGGAGCCTGCATAGTGAAATGTCATCAGCTCTGCATTTCTAAATTTAGGCACAGGCCGATACAAACCTATTTTTACATTTTCTGCTACAACGTTGATGAGTTTGAATAGTTTTTTACCGATTCATGAAGAATTGTTACATCATTACCTGATACACACAGATAAAACCACCCGATAGTTCCATAGTGCAGCTTATGGTTCCCCAAGGGAATGGATCAAATTCTGAGAACCAATTATCACACACCTTGGTAGGTGCGTAACAATTGATGCGACTTTAACTTTTTAAAATTTACGTTTTTTTTCCAACTTTCTCAAACAGAAATGACCCAATAATTAAAATAATTAAAATTTTCCTAAAGAGCTGAGAGAGTTGATCAGGTCTCTCCATAGTGCGTACTTGCATCAACCTGATTGGTACAAGGACATCGGTCTCCGGGTGTCCAGAAGAACCTTGTGATGCCAGGTATTGCCGTGATTGGGAACTACCGGTTGGGGAAGATCTCTGTGCTGGAGGTGCTCTCAGAGCAGCACTGCAAGAGGTAGTGGAGATTTGGGAAAAAAAAAAAATGATGAGTGTTTCAAAAATGCCAAGATATTTTGTCTTAATTATCGGGGCAATTCTGTTTTAGAAAGCAGAAAAAATGTCAGGTTTTCCTATATATTGTTTTCAATCTATTGCAAGGACGCACAGTTACGCACAAAATTGTATGAGCCACAAATCCATTACGCACACACACATAAAAACACACACAAATCCATCAAGACCGTGGCTGTCGAAAAGCATTCCTGATCTGAGATTTGGGAAAGATAAGAGACAATATTTGACTTGTTATTTCCTTCATGACAGATGAGCAAAACCTGATGAAGGAACTTGTTAGCATGTCCACTCTAGAACAAACTCGGGCCATCCGGGAACTCACAAGAAGCTTTGAAGAGAAGAAGAGAATAAGGTGGGTTGAGTCAGAGGAAACACAGACAACTTGCCTTCAGTGCAATTCAAATCCTTTGAGTTAATCATTACACCTTAATAACCAAAGCTCCAAGTTATTTTTTTCCACGACTGTAATCTGTCACACTAATTAGTTAATAATGAACACTAAGATTACAGCCATGTTGTAAACACCTTCTTGACTCTGAGTGGTTCCTTCTGTTATCCAAACATCCCTGAAGAGCTGTGTTATGGTCTTGATTTTTGTGGAGTTGGCATGGCAACGTGGTGTTTGGAGATAACTGCACTTTGATGGCCGGATCAGCGTAATCAGCTCTGTAAGATTTTTCTGGATATGGGAAAGATAAAACTCTTAACCTCTTACGTGCACGGATTCTGGAACTCATGAATGATTTCAGATCCCTCAAAATTGGCAGAACTGTGAAATTATCTTTTAAAAAAATGGTGAAAACTGCTATTATTCTACTGTGAAGGACTTTGGAGTTTTAGCTTTGAAAAAGTACTGTCAGCGTGTAGACCATTAGAAATGCTCACTTAAGGACTGCATGTCTTTACCACAGACATACTGGATAGATCATCTGTAAAGTAACACACTGGATTCTGCTCAAGAAAAATGAGGCCATCAACCGGACCGGATAGATAACCTGATTTTAACAACCAACCTCAACAATGTTCAGAAATTGGCAATTTGATGGAAGAAAGAAGAGTTTCAAGTTCTGTCCAATCTATCTGAGCCCACATGGTAACCAAAAAGCGTGCACCTCCATTTGTGCAAACAAAATCAATATTGAATACTTTAAACCTACCTCCCCCTCAGTAGTCATGGAGAGGACATGAAGGCATTTACACTAAAAAGAGCTTTGAAACTAGACTGTGCACAGGGATATTTTGTAAATTCAATGGTAAATTGCTACTCTGCTACCAGCCTCCAGTGGTCTTTTGAAAAACAGCAACATTTACTACTTCCTGGTTTGTACCGAATTTGGTTGTGTCACAAACATGCAGACAACTAGTTCCACGTTCAGCAGATTTATTTATTTGGACAGGAACTAAGCACAGCTAAAAATCTACAAAGCTAAATCAGAGTAAGACAGGCAGAGATCAATCACAACCGTGGGAGGATCCAAGAAGAGACTAGAGATCTCAGAGTCCGGGCTTACATCCAGGCTGGTTATTGTCTGCTGCCTGTCCTGACCCCCCAGGGCATCTGGGAGTGTGTGCTGAGGCTGTCATGGTTCAGCCCTGCTCCTTCACCCCACCCCTTCCTCCACTCTAATCTCACTCACCTGTGCTGATTAGCTCTCATTGTGCTCCAGCTGGTGTTCACACTATTTAAGGTCCTCAGTTTCACTTCCACACTGCTAGTTTGTTGAATCAGTCACGTTCCAGCAATTCATAGTTGTCCCCTTTTGGAGTTTTTCTGTCCTGGTTTTTTCCTCCTCTGTTCTCATCCCGGGGAGTGTGACGTTTCCGGATCCCTCACCTCATCACTGAGTAAAGCTGCCTCCCCTGCTTCTCACAGGTTGAAGTTGGGGGCTTTACCGTTATCAAAAGCCAATAGAGTACTACATAACTTCCTTTACTGATCTAATTAAGAACATTTCCAGCCACATTTCTGCAATTTTCCATTTTCTTTATTGAGCGCCAAGGGTTGGTCAGCAAAAAGCTTTGATTGACCTTATATCTTTATCCAGTGATAGCTGAAGATCAGACAAACAAAATACTGTAATCTGCAAAGCTTAAAATGGTATCACCCTCAATGAAACAGGGAGGTCAGGAACACAGTTAGGCAGGAAAATATCCCACTTTTGACGTAAGCAAGAGAGGTTAAAAAAAATCTACTATCTACATGCTGTAAGGACCCAGAGATCTGTCTCTCCCTCCGGTCAATGGTGGGAGCCATCTCCAGAGTATTAACACTACAAATTGCAGCACACAGTTCCCAGATCCCGCTCACCTGTCATTCATTGACAACCATGTGACACTTAAGCACTGCCACTTTGCGTTATATCTTGAGTTGTCTTCTTGTATTATTGATACTGATTCTCGCCCGACTCTGTCTCTGTCTGCCGCCTGCCCCGACCCACACCTGATATGTCTGACTTCTCTATCCTGCTCTGTTATTGTTATACCAGTGCCTCACCTCTGCCTGCCTGACCCTGATTTAACTTTTTGGACTTTTAGCTGTGTTTTGTGTTCCTGTCTGAGCTAATAAACCTGCTGCACGTGGAACCAGCCATCTATTTGTGACAAATTCAGAGTCAAGTGTTGTATTGTCACCCAGGATGTTCGAATGAACTTGTTTGTGATGCTGTTGTTGTTGTATTACATATGAACAGGAATAAAGTGCTGGCATTCAGGTCGGTCAAGAAATCCCACGAATTCACATGGTTTGCAGAATTATCAGAAAATGCATCCCTGGTGAGTGTTAAAGTTGTAGACCTGTTATTTTTTTATTTTAATTTATAAGATTATCAATAGTACGGAGGGCATTGCTCTTGTTCAGAAGTGGTCGTGTCAGTTTTTCCGAAGGTGCGGTTACACCATGAGATCGGCCAGGCAGGCGCTGGAACTGTGGCACGGCGTCATGAAGGAGATTGGAGGAAAGTTTGGCTCCAGCGTTCTCACCTACTTCATGTTCCTCAAGTGGCTCCTCCTGTTCAACATCTTCTCCTTCGTGGTCAACTTCAGCTTCATCACTGTCCCTCTGCTCGTCTATGACCCCAACATCACTTCCAGCGTGCACTTCAGAGGACTGGAGTTACTGACTGGAGCTGTGAGTCGGGCCAGACTGCACCCACAAGTGTTCATTTTGATTTTTGGCTTATTTAAGGGGGGGAAGAAAAATTGCAAATCTAACGATGAATAAATCAGGTGCTGACTTTGAATATGTTTCTTTAGGGTTACTTCACCCACACTGTCATGTACTATGGTGCCTACAGCAACGAAACCCTTCAGCATGGAGTGGAGTACAACCTACAGTTGGCGTATTTCTTCACCATTGCTGTCTACATGGTGCTGTGTGGCATCACACTGATTTTCAGGTCAGCTTGAGGTCCATGTTGAATGTGTGGTTCCACTCTCTCCTCCTGGCCTCTTGTTTAGTATGTATGTATCTTTGTGCAGCATGGCCAGTTCATTCAAGAAGAACTTTGTTCTGGTGGACCCAGCCTCTACCAGTGCATGGCAGCTTCTGTGCAGCTGGGATTTTAGCGTGACCAGTGAGAAAACGGTGACTCAGCGGAAGAACAACCTCCGAGTCCAACTCAAGGTAGCACATTTGTTTCAGACAGCAAACATGAATGAACTCCTTTGCCATGTTTGATTTGATTCTCATTTCCCAGGAGTCTCTGTCAGAAAAAGCCCAGAAGGAGCTCCTGACACTTCCTGAAAAGCTGAAGCGCTTTGGGATTCATTTGGGTTCCTGGCTTGTCTCCACCGCCTTGGTTGTTGGTTGTGCCGTCAGCATTTTCTTTCTCTGCCAGTATGAAGGAAAGGTAATCGAGACAGGGAGAAACTAGATCTCACACTAAATCAGGGGTCTACAAATAACATTTAACGAGGTCCAGTTAGGAAAAAAATCTTGAGTGTAATATATCTTTAAGTAGCCGAGGATTGGTGGCACATTTGCAACTTTATTGTTATGAGATTATGTGAAACATTCAAGAATCTGTCGCCATAGAGCTGTTTTTTTTTTTTTTTATGAGGAAACAACTGTCTCCATAAATCCATATTTCTTCTGGTTGTCTGTAAACAGCAACTTTATGTTTCTCTGAAGTTGAAAGCTTTTCTTCAACTACCTCACAGGTTCTCTTCTACCCAAAGAACTCTCCAAACATGTTTGTGTCCATATATGACGCCTTGATAGTGAGAATGTGCTACAATGACAACAAAGATGAATGGAGGAAACCAATCATATTAATTTTGCATCAAGTACGGACCCAGATGTTGGGTCACACAGACACAGAATCCTAATAAAGTGACAAAAATCAAACTTTGCACCCAAACAAAGCATGTACAATAGCCAAACCAATAAAAATAGGCTCATTTTGAAATCCAAACCAGCCAGTGATAGAAACAAGAGGAACTAAGTGCAGCTGCTTTGTTGGATTGCAGAAACAGTTCCTAGAGGACAGAAAATCAATACTGTTGACATACTTACATGTTACTGTCAGGAGAAGATCGTATGACCGGATTCAAATGCAGGAGATCTCCAGACAGATGAGACAGAAATGTGTTTGTTCAAATGAAACAGAATTCTGCAAAAGAGGAATCTCAAGAAAGTTAAAACACACCTTGTTTCTTGAAAACAAGTTAAATTTTCTGTTCCACAACATAACCATCATTAAGAATATTGTCCAAGAGGAAAAAATACATTTTGTTTCAGACAACATGTTTGGTCAATTAAGGATTTTTGTCCTGAAGAGACCAAGAAAACATCTCAAATATTGAAAACATTGTCTGAATCTTCCAAAAAGATAACTGTTATCAATACAAAGTTAACTATTGAAGCTCACAGAGTCTCCATAAAACCTGGTCACTGTCACCATGGCAAAAAGGTGGGGCAAAGATAAAAGCTTCTCAAAGCTATTGATTAACACAGCTGATAGAACTGAGACTTAAGTGTTTGATCCAAGGGCCCGTCTGAGCTATTGGCTATTAATAGTTTTGTTTATAACAAGGGTGGATTACAGTAAATGTTTAGTTACAGATGACCATAACTTTATTTTATGAAACATTTTAAAACAGGTGATGTGGTCAGTCTTTCCCAGCATGCATCAGGAACTTCCTGGAACAGTGTGGGCTCATTTAGCAGCTGCTCAGGGTTTTCCCCTGCTTTCATAACTGCTTCTGTCTGTGCTCTCAGTTATTTTCTCAGTGGGGGCCCGGCGCTGCCAGCCTGCAGCAAGAGGCGGAGACTCTACTCGTCCCCTTTGTGGTGTCTCTGCTGAACCTGGTGATCCCGCTCTTCTTCTCCCTCTTCAATAAGTTGGAACACTACTCTAACAAGCGCAGTCAGATTTACACCCTAGTAATCAGGTGAGGGTTTATGAGATTAGAATGCTTTAGATCGGAATTTGATGTAACACACTTGCATGTATGAAGGTGTCCAACTTTACCTGGTTCCGTTAAAAAAAAAAAATTCCTGACCTCGGAATCTGAAGGCTGGTTTTTGCTATCTTCAGGGCACCAAGCTTCAAACCAGTTTGGGAAAATGTCAGTCCCATTTTTTCAAGTTAAGTAATAGAGCTGGATTGATAACTGAGTTCAGACAGAAATTAGAGCTTCATGTTGATCCTGTCATAAATCAGTCCCCTTTCTCCCCCTCTGGCCTTCAGCAGGAACTATCTCCAGATTTCTAGCACTTCCTGATTCTTCACACTTCATTTCCCATCAGCCCTTGCTGTCACTCCCAGAAGCCCTACAGCTGGTTCTAATCAGTAATCACTCTCAGCAGTATTTAGTCTGAGCATTGAGCTCATCTCAGTGTGAAGTCTTGTTTGTGCCTCTCTGCCTGCAATACTGAGCGTTCTTGACCTGACCTGACCTGACCTGACCTGACCTGACCTGACCTGACCTGACCTGACCTGACCTGACCTGACCTGACCTGACCTGACCTGACCTGACCTGACCTGACGTTTCATCTGACCCTGCTTTGTCTGCTGCCTGCCCTGACCCTTGTCTGGACCGTGACCACTCTGGTTATTATCTGATGCCCTCATGCTCATGCTTGAACCCTGCCTGCCTGACCCTGATTTTGCTCTGAGGACT
Organism: Oryzias javanicus; assembly: GCA_003999625.1. Lineage (NCBI taxonomy): Eukaryota > Metazoa > Chordata > Actinopteri > Beloniformes > Adrianichthyidae > Oryzias > Oryzias javanicus. The sequence goes on from CM012437.1 coordinate 7,086,536, forward strand.
TTTAGCCCTGCTTCACGCCTGTTGTCAAATAAACCGTCTGCTCTTGGATTCAGCGGTCTGCCTGTTTGTGACAAATCCATTCAGAAGAGGAGTAGACCTGCTGCTGTGTTTGGATCATTGCTCTGCTGCAAAGTCCAAGTGTTCCCGAGCTCATGAACTCTCAAAAAAAAAATTTCTTTACGATTTTCACATTGGTGATGTGTGGTTTCATTGATTATGACAGCCACAGGCCATCATATTCCCGGCTCTATGTTTGACTGTTGCTCTAATTTTTTTTTTTTCTGATGTGATCTCTTCGCTGAAGTCCAGATGCTTAGGAATCTTCCAAAAAGTTTCTCTTCTGTCTCATCAGTTCACAGAATATTTATTTGGGGAAAGTCTAGATGTTTTCCCAGCAGTGTCTTTCTCCTGTAACTCTTCCACGGATCCATATTCTTCCAAAATTCTCTTTCTGACAGTTGAATCATAAATTCTGTCCTTAACTGAATCAAGCGAGGTCTATGCCTCTTGTAATCTTTTAGTGCTTCTTTTATGATCTCCTCTTTGTGTTTTGGATCTCACTTTGGTTGGGAGCCCTTGAAACAGTTCTCCATGTATGGATGAATGTAGCCTCAACGCTGTCAAAACATCTTTTGTGGAAAAACACGTGACTTTATTCTTCATTGTTTATTCAAATTCACTTTGATATAGCTCAAAGACTTTACTTTTGAGATATTCCAGTGTCTCCACTTTATCAGGAAACATGTTTCAACTATAACCAAGTTGAGGTGAAACTCCAACAATATAAGTCATAGTTCATTTTAGGATTTCTTTCCCAGTGGATCAGCGTTATTATTTTCCACCAGATTCTTTCTTTTCTTGGATCACGTTTGTGTAATGCAAACAGTTTTCTAGATTAACTAATCAAAAACACTATCTACTATTTTTTATGAATAGCTTTCAAAAATTTCTGTTGTGTTTGGGAGGCACTTTATATCTAAGACCTTTCCAAATGAATAACAGTTAGTGTAAAAAGTATATATTTTTTCCTTAACAACAAGGAGGGTCTCTAAGGGCAGGGTTGCCCAGTTTAGTTTAGCTTAGCTATTGTTCAGCTATTGTTTATATTTTATGATTGATTTTACGTTGAGAAGCCCGTTGAAACAATTGTGTTGTGTAATTGGTTCATATAAGTAAAATTGAACTGAATTTAATATTTGTCAATAGACGTAACATCTCTACATTTTGACCTTTGCAGGAACGTCTTCCTCAGGATGTCCGTTCTGGGGGTTTTGTGTTACTACTGGATGAATGAAGTGTCTCTGCGAGCCCCCTCTCAGTGCTGGGAGTCCATGGTGGGCCAGGCTCTCTACCGTCTGGTTATTTTTGATTTCCTCTTCCTGATGCTGGGATCCTTCTTCGGGGAGTTTCTCAGGAAGTAAGTTCTGATCCAATTTGTTCCATTTTCGTTCTGGAGTGTCCAAACGTAACTTAAGTTGATTTGTTTTAAAGTGTAATCGGAACCAAACTGCATCGACGTCTTGGATCGCCAGAGTTTGACGTTGCCAGAAATGTCCTGGATCTTATCTATGCACAGACACTGGCCTGGTAAAAAAAAAAAAATATATATATAAATATTATATATATATATTTGAAGCGCACTCTTCTTGTCCAGTGTTGAGTCTTTTTTTCTTACAGGATTGGAATCTACTTCTCTCCTCTTCTACCAAGCATTCAGATTCTCAAGTTCCTCATCTTATTTTATCTAAAGAAGGTAATGTTGGCGTGAACGCCTGACTGAGATCCTGAGGCAGCCTGACAGGCACACAACAAAGCCTCTTCTGCCAGAGCGGCTTCATGTTATGTTTTCTTTAATGGCTCATATTACTCTATTTGCGAACATTTGTCAATAATTAATTAAAATCCTTTAATTACATGTGCATGAGCTCCATTTAGGGTCATGGAAAATGCACCCAGTTTGCTTTGTGTACTTTGTGAGGTCGGCCATTCTTAGTAAGCGGGAAGACCTCGGTGTGATCCGACATTTGATCTCGGACTCCAAGAGTTTGGTCGGATTTGATTGCTTTGCAATACCAGGACTATGCTGGAGAGAATGCTGTGTGTAAATGGTTCTTTGTGCCTCACACCCCCCAGGTCAGCCTGACCCAGAACTGCCAGCCTCCACGTCGAACTGGCAGGGCAGCGCAGATGCAAACCATCTTCATCTTCCTCCTCTTCTTCCCATTTTTTGTGGGAGCCATATCCATAGTTGGGTACACCGCCTGGAGGTGAGGGGGCGGCTCCCACAAAAACATATTTATTTGACAATAATGTAAAACTAACTTTCAGTTATGATGCACTAAGGAGGTTTTTGAAGATGAGGAACACAGATCATTTTAAACCAACTAACTTGAAAAGCTTTAAAGGGGCCACACCATGATTTTATTAGGCCTTTCAGAGTAAACTATATCCATATACATGATCCAGGGCTGGGCGATATGACATTTTTTACATCTCGGTGTGGTTTTCTGTATATTTTGAGATATATATCACAATATAAACCATAAATATAATTGTCAAATTTGAATTCTCTGTTGCTCAAAAAAGAAATGTGTAATCATCAGCAGGCTGTTTAGATTGAAATATTTATTTCTTGTCATGCTTTTAACATAACAGATGCAATGAAAATCATGCAACTATTTTTGTAAATACCTAAGAAAGGTGTGTGTATATATGTATATATATATATATATATATATATAACTAAACTATCTAATTGAAACTAAACTGAAAATTAATGCAAAAGCTTTCAAGTGTCTTAATCAGAACGCAAATAAAATAAACTACTAAACTGTTTTTTTTTTGTTCTGTTAAAAACAAAGCATTAAAGAGGCGGGTAGTTTATCACAACATCCGACACAGGTTGCAGTTTTTTGTGGAACATCAGCTGCTAATACGGAGTGGAATCAATTTTGTATTTATATTTAAAAACTTTTTTTTTTTTCATCAATGTCCTACAAATTGTTTTATTGTACTTATCCGCCACATCTTAAAACTCCAGTCAGAGAACATATTGTGTGTCTGTAAATTCGTCCATGAACACAAACAGGCTACACACAAAGCAGCTCGTTAGCATTAGCATCATGCTTCATCAGCCAAAACTAAATGTTACACGAAGATTAGCGGAAGTGACTGCTGGGGTACGGTGTCTCGTGAGCGTTTGTTTACTTCACACGAAGACTAAGGAAGTGGGGAGGTCGAAAAATTGATCAAGATGAGAGCTACTCAACATAATTAGATGCAAACATTTATTCGCCATGTGGCATCTAACTCTTTAACTCTTACTTGTCAAAGAGGAGAAAATGTGTGCAACTAGCAAGTGTCAATTTCGAACACTTCAAACTAAAAGTCCATTGCGATAGATTCATTCCTCTATTGAGAAAAAGTTCTATCGTGATATCTATTGTTATCGTCTTATCGCCCCGCCCTAACATGGTCACATATTACCTTTGGAACATTAAAAAAACAAACTGTTTATAAAATATTAGTTATTTTTGTGAGTTTCTTCCTACCCAGAAATAAAAGGACTCAATTCCTGAAACTCCACTGGCTACTGCGGGTTTCAAGATGTCATCCTCGAGCCGGCTTTGGCTTTGTTTTTCCCACAAAATCAAACAGTATCCAAACTTTTTCAAAGATGGATGCATATACCATATATGTGAGTAGCGTCAAAGCATGGAAATGCTGAATGTGATCATGCCAAGACACAACTGGATGATATAAAATGCTCGGTGGAGAAATGGGGTGTTGGTGTTAGACTGTGGGCGGTGCTGTCAGAGCAGACTCTTCCTGAAAGGGGCTGTCTCACTTTGTGACATCAGCACTCATTTTCGTGGGTATGGGAGGGGCTGTCTAGAGCACAGGTTTTTTGACGATTACTCAGAAATGCGTGAACTGATCAAAATATGGTGAGGAATGAACAGTATAATACACTTAAAAACTAAAATGTTGTTTTTTCATTGTATGGCCCCTTTAAAGTTGAACAAGTATCTAAATACTACAAACCACCTAAAGACAAACTTTCAAACAGGCTTTGACCTCATTATCGCATGAGTTTGGAAACATTGTGTTTCATCCCTGTCCTGCTCTGCAGTCTGAACCCTTCCCAGAACTGCGGCCCTTTCCGGGGCCTAAATCAAACCTTCAGCGTGGTTGAGGTCTGGATAGACGGTCTGCAGAGCCTTCCAGGTTCTGGCTGGGCCGTGTGGATCTACGAAAACATCATTAGAAGTGAACTCTTCTACTTTCTCGTCACTCTTATCATCCTGTAAGCGTGTTCTTCTGCCTCTGTGCTGCATGAGCGTTCGACAACGGTTTGAGCTTTCCTTGTTTGCCTTTGTTCTGTTCAGTGGCATCACATACGTCTTTTACCAACTTATTCAAGGCCGCAAGGAGCTGATTGGCCTCCTGAAACAGAGGATTGTCAATGTGAGTGTTTGCATTTCTTGCTCTTTTAGCTTTCCTCTGTTCCTTCTTCAATATCTGTCTCTTTATTCAGGAAGGAAAAGATAAATCCTACTTGTTAGACAAGCTCCAGAACCTGCATATGTCTCGGCCAAAGAAAGACACAAGGCAGAGCAAAGATGGAAGGGTTTGTTATCAAGCTTTTTTATGCCAAATTTGTATGAAAACCACATATTTTTTTGCACTTCTTTACAATCTTCTGTTGGCCTTGCAGAACTCACATCAACCTTCTTTGAGCGGACATTCCGACGCTGTGCGGCAAGCTCTGCTCGCTCGTCAGCAGGCTGAACAAGAGGAGGCCACATATAGCGACGGAGTGTCTGTTCCCGCTGACATTTCCACCTCCAGCGCGCTGATGCAGGCCATGCTGGCCCGTCAGAAGGCCGAAAGAGAAAATGAGGACTACTATCAAAGGGCGGAGGACCCCCCTTCATCCTTCAGCGCGCTCTCACTGGCTATGGAAGCCCGGCAGAGAGCGGAAGGGGAAATGCTGCAAGAAAACTACAGGAAGGAACATTTTTATGAAAATCCCACAACCGCATCCAGCGCTGTCTCACAGGTCATGCAGGCCCGACTGAGAGCAGAGGAGTCGAGCGCCGTGATGCAGGTCATGCAGGCCAGGCAGCAGGCAGAGCAGGAGGCCGGGATGCAGTGGACTGATGTTCAGCTTCAGAACCAAGCCGTGTCCAGCTCAAGCGCTGTCGCTCAGGCCTTGCAGGCCAGACTGAGAGCAGAGGAGGAGTCACCGGCGTCCAGTGTCATGATGCAGGTCATGCAGGCCAGGCAGCAGGCCGAGCAGGAGGCCGGGATGCAGTGGGCCCATGTTCAACCACAGAACCCAGCTGCGGTTGGCTCCAGCGCTCTTATTCAGGCCATGCTGGCCCGACAACAAGCCCAGAACGAGTATGACGACGGTTATTGAAGGGATTTCCGGTCTTCCACTCTCCACCTGCCGAGAAGACACTGAAAAAATAAAACATCAGCACAAGCTGAGAGGGCAGGTCCATCTCACTGTATTTTTTTTATAAAACTATACTTTAGGAAGTGTGTTCTTGTGTAAACCTTATATTTTTTTAACTTTTAAAAAACGAACATTAAATGTGCCATTTTTGAAAATATGTCTAAAATTATTGTAACCATTATACTGGTTTAAAATGTCAATATCTACATTAGGTTTTTATTAATAAATTAATAAAATTATTAAAAACTGTAGATGATGAACTGATAACATTGACACATTTTACCTCTGCTTTACGTTTTCATGTAGAGAAGTGAAGTTTAAATTTGTTAAATTTTTATGACAAAAGACAATGTTGCACCCGGAAGAGTTTTTTTTAGATCACATGTTGTAACCAATGAAAAAAAGGTGTTTTTCTGAGTCACTTCTAAGATTTAAATGTTAAAAAGTTACATTAAAAGTTTTTAGAAAATAATAACAAACAAGGTTAGCATTCTGTCAGCTTTGATCACACCAGAAATCTGATAGACATGTTCATCAATAAGGAAATAAAGAACTTAAGTTCACATAAGCTCATCTGGAAACTGCTTAAATGCTTATTTCTGCAAGACATAGATATTAAATGTAAAAATTTAAACCTGTTTCATAACATTTATAAAAAATTGTTTTTTGTAATGTGTCTTATCAGTTGTGTGTACGAGTTTCCATCTGCACCAGACTCTCTCCCTGTGATTTACACTCCCTCTAAAATGGGAAAACCATTTTAATTTTTACCTTCATGCTGTTCATGTTTATATGTATATTTTATATTTTATTACTAATGTTACTTTTCACTTTTTTGCACCAAGTGAGTAACGCTCAAATTTCATTGTAAATTATTCAAGAACAATAAAGGCTATACTACTATTCTATTCTAAACACTGCAGATTTGTTGCTAAGGTGGCAGAACTTTAATAGACTTGCAGTAAAAAAATATATTTAAAATGAAAGGCTGGTTTGGTACGATGAGACATATGCATGGTGGGTTCCTTCTGGTAGGGTTCCCATCAGGAAAAGCAAAGAGACTGGTGGACTCCAAATAGCCAGCACTCAGAACTGAAATGAACAGGTTCCACAGTTCAGATGTAGTATGCTCTCCTGGCAGCCAGGTGGCAGCAACGATTGCTCTGGGAAGGAGATGGTGATCAATGTCTTTGCTGTCGGAGAGCTGAATGTCTTTGTTGTGGATAACACTGACTTCAGAAACAATGGATATATCAACCCCTCCTTTCTCGTGTTTCAAACAGTACTCCCTGGTTTCAAGGTCAAAATCCCATAGACTTCCATAGAGAAGTAGACAGCTATCACTCCTTCGGGTACCTGGGACAAGCCAGAGCTTGTGAGCAAACAGGATGCCAAAGAAGGTCCTGGACATGAAGGTGGATATAATTCTTGGTTTTCAGATGACAGAAGCCGGGTACAGACATGTCCAGGAAGCTGAGCTTGTGGAGATCCACAAGTGCAGGCCTCGACTGTAAACATACTGATTGTGATATCTGTGGAGGGACAGATAGGAAAGTCAATTTTCATCATTTGTGTTAATAACTATTACAATTTGGATAGTACCCGCAGGGTTGCATGTTGATGCCTAAACATGGATGAATGGGGTCCCACGATGCGATGGAGGCATCTTCTCCTGTGCATTATTGTTGTTGTTGTTTGTGCCTCTGTGACTGTCATGGGTTCTATTGTCCTCCTGATGTCGGCGTTGCTCCTCTTGTTGCCATGCATCCAAATTCCTGGAATAGAAATAAAAACTCTGAAGATCAACACTTCATTCAAAAAATATTTTCTAATTTTAACTTATTACATTCATAGTTATTCTAAAATAAATTAGATAAACTAATTAAATAATAAATTAATTAAAATAAAACTTTTCAAACAATTAATAATTTTTATTGAGTTTAAAAGCATAAGATATTATTCTTAAAGGGGGAAAATTGTTTGAAATCCTTGATTTAAATCTAAATATTTTTAAAAATCATATTTAAATATTACCTCATGACCACAAGTGTCTCCAAATAACATTTAATAAATTGTGGAGTGGCATAATCAGACATCGCTGTCGTCTGTGTGGCAAACTGCTGACACACTTTTCAACATAAAAGGTTCACAAAAGAAAAGAAAAGTAAAAATATTTGAAATGAAATGCAAAAGAAGTCTTTTAATTTTAATCTAAACTAAATTTTTCAGCAAAAGGGAAAGGATTTTGGATGGTGTCTTTTGAATTTGTACAAAATTGATTGTTCACTATCTGCATTAAGCACCAACCACTAGAGGGAGCTGGTGATCAGCAACTGAATTTCCTTCTAAGGTGAAGTCCTTTGAATGAAAGATGAGGGTTTTTTCTGCAAAGGTATCTGGAATGGTTTCAGTAAGAGAAAAAGTCTGCAAATTGTGTCAAAGGTACAATAAAATGGTAATACCTCTAATACAAGGTGTGTTAAATATGCATCACATTGTTGGGGACAAATGTTGGATTTAGATGTTTTGAATGACTGCAGACATAGACTCTTAAGTGTTGTGAACACTGTGTAAACAGTTTGCGTTGTTTTATGCTTTTTTCTCAGATTGAATCCACAACCGGAAGCTTATTGAACCTTTGTGCTCTCTCATGGAGTCCAGATGACCCCACCCTTACATTGATGTGTGACCCCTCCCATGACGAAGGTGGACACAATGTTATGTCTGTCATGGACACCAAGTGAAGATAATTATTCCTTGAAAAAAAGTTCAGCGTGCTAGATGACCCCACTTTGAATGTAAACATGCCTAGGATAGCACAAGGGTTACAGTAAAGGTTTTGAGGGATGTGTGGAGCTACAAGTCATCATGAAGAGCCTTTTTGCTGTTTTCCTTGTTTTCATCACTACCGTTTTCCTGTCTTTGCTTCAGAAACATCCAAGTGTGTTTCAGCTTGTAAAGTACAGCTTATGTGTTTGGATTTATTGAAACATTTTCATTTTAATCATTTTACACACTTAGAATGAGTTCTGTAGAGTGCTTCTTCACATCCTGCTCTTTAGAAAGTTTCAGTAAAGTCAATGTTGTGAAAAACATTCATGGGAAGTCATTTTTATTCAAATCAGGGCTAATTTAAAAAAACAATAACACAGTTTCAACAAAAAGTTTTATTTTGCACAAAACATAATAAAAAATCGTTCAATTGTCTATTGATTGTGTTTTTTTCTAATTTCCTCTGTCCATTCCTGAACACTTTGCCACCGATAGCTGCGCAGTAGGACACACCGAAAATTCTGGTGTGGCCAGTGTCCAGCCTTTTTGGCAGGTGTGCTGCACAGTCACACTTTGGTCCCTGCAGGAGGGCCCTCTGGTGCAGCAGCTGCTACTGCGTTCTTCCCCCTGAAGACGGTGGTCCTGGGCACATGCTCACCAGGAGGAGGTAGAGGCGGCTGTGGCGGCTGATCCTGAGCAGAAGATCGAACTGCTGGGAGATGCAGCTTCTCCTCTGGTATCCTGTAGTCAAATGGCTGTCCCTGAAGCAAGGACAGCTGCAGGGAGACAACTGGAGCAGCAGAAAGGAGTCCAGCTTCTTGCTCCAGCACAGTCCTCTCCTCTCCCATGTTCTCTGCTGACAGGAGAACCTGGAGACACAAAGAGATGCTGGTACTGTAATGCTGGGCTTTTTGAAAAAGGGGTTTGGGAAGGTTCCACCCCCAATTGAGCTCAATGGCGAGCCGAGACTTCCCCAAGCCGTCCCTGGAGAACAGCACCCCCCAATCCACCGCTGCTGCTCTGCAGTGAGAGCTGCCCGCCAGGACTCGGGCGGCAGCTGAAGAGAGAAAATGAAGGCGCTTTCATTAACGACGCAGAGACACAAAAAGCTAGATCTACTGTCACATCACCTCAGCAGACGCAGGTGGAGGGACACCGACTGGAGCTGGCTGCTCTTCTGGCACATCATCAGGGGGAGGAGGTGGAGCGTCAGGAGCAGAAGGAGGAGCCAGTACTTGTGAGGCTGAAACAGAACAGATTTGGAATAAAAAAACAGAAAAGAAACAAACCAAATCAGTGACTCTGACATGCTCACAACTAAAAGTGAATGAGTGAAGTTCTAATGCAGAAGCTAGCAGAGGTTGATTAGATGAAAAGTTAACATTTCTCATTTAATGAAGGACAGATGCTGAAAGAAGAAAGACGTGCAGCAATAGGAGAGATGGTTGGTGTTCAGCAGCAAATAATCAGTTCTGATGAAGCTGGAATTGGTGATCAGTGAGAATCAGCACCTAGAGCCAGGCAAAGTTTAAACCAAACTTACTGTTCTGTTTCCAGTTCATCTCCCATCACAGAACTATTTTCAAACAGAAAAAAAACAGCAAGTTATCATCAGCCAACACATCAACGTGTCAACATGACATGTGAATGCGTGTGTTCTGTTTCTTACACTCCATGTCAGGGGTCAGCAATGTTTATGACTTGAAGTGCCAATTAAAAATGTTCTCCTTAACAACTGTGCCACTATAATGAGAGCTCTGTTGTCTTTCACCTTTCGGCTCATCCTGTAAGGGATCACCTGTGTGAATCAGCTTTCACTGATTCACACAGGTGGTTTTACAGAGAGTTTTACATTCAGTGTTCTTCCTGACACAATCTTGCATTTTTTTAAGGTACAGAGAGATCAAGTTATGCAGCAGAATGAAGAGTCTTATCTAATTTTAGCTGATTGCTCGGTCTGGAAACTGACCCCAGGTCCTGAACCAGTCAGCTCAGCTATCCAGTCACCTCGAACTATAATGTGAACTTTAATGCAATGAAAAAAATCAATACACACTCACACCTAAAACAGAACCTATTAAAACGAGTAAAATAAAAAGAGAAGGCAATCGCCCATACAGTCTCAAGGCCTGAAGCAGGGGGCTTGCCGCGGGCCTGAAGCAGGGGGCTCGCCGCGGGCCTGAAGCAGGGGGCTGGCAAAGCTTTTTTTTTTCTGTGCTGCACAGAACAAAAGCCAGCAAAAAAAAGAAACACCAAAAACAGCAGTGGTGTCTTTCTGCACCTAAAACACATAAAAGTTACAGTTAAGAATTAAAAATCAACAGGCATAAGCACAAACACCTGAAGTGCTCCATGTTACCTGAATGGCTGGAGGAAAAGGATTCACACAGTGCTCATACCCCAGGTCAGCCTCTCCAAGTAATGGAGTGCTTTGTTTGTGGACTGAAAATAACAAAAAAAAACAAGTTAAAAACCAAGTCATCATTCACTCTAAGGGAGACAGCATGGCTGACCTTACCCAAACCAGCAGAGCGCTGACAACCAGGAAGTAGGCGTTGCTTGGCACAGTGCACTAGATCCCCATAGGGTGAGCCAAACTATTTTTATGCCCTTCCCTATAGTCAGTGATTAGGAGATTTAGTGCAGCTTCACAGACTGCAGCTACAAAACCAAAACATTTATGGATAACCAATTTGCTCCTGGGTTACATCCTTCCCTCCTGAGCTCATGCACGTCTCTGTGCATGGCAAACAGCTGAACATGTAGCATGAATGGCTAGTAATTAACAACCATATGAAGGGTTGAATATGTGATATTCGCCTTCAGATCTGGTCAAAGTTATAAAGTTTATTAATCTGCAATTTTCAGATTCACCTGTAGGGGCACCACCTCCTGCAAGGAGGAAATTATCACTTTAATTATTAGTTATTATTTCTAATTAATAAAGTAATACTCAAATTTATCAGTCTACTTATCCAAAAGGAAACGTGAGTGTCTTTACCTTTGAAGGGACGTTTTGTGAACCATGGAAATTATGAGACAGAACAACGACTTCTTATACACGTTCATTTATTGCATAAAAGTGGATTAACAAGAAGGATTATTGAGTGTGAAAGCACAGCATTGATTATACTTTGCAGAGATGAAAAGAAGAAAGAAAGAACTTTTTCTAAAACTATTCAAAATGCATACGTGAAGAGATCAATAAAATGAAATTTAAAACAAATTAAAATTATGTGAATGGGCTGAAGGTGTATGACTGCAATGTCTGATGTGTCTGATCTAATGCAAAATTAATGTTTTAATAAAATCGAGATAAATGTGCTTCTGGTGATTGAAACAATAATTACTTAGTTGAATTCTAAATCAAAGAAAATGTTTCTCTGACCACAAACAGTAAAACGCTGGAGCAAGTCTTCTCACCATGCGGTCTGGTTCTGGTTCCAAAGAGCACAGGAAGGCCTCTCTTTAGTTTCAGCTTTGAGAGACTGCCCTTCTCCCGAGAAGTCAGCCAGGTGTTGAAGTTAGAATCTGTCCCCAAAGGAAGATTCAGGTTGTTGTCCAGGGTTTTTTTAGTCTCAAGTGGTCAAGTCACGCTTGGTTCCAAAAATTAGCGACTAAATTAAAAGTTTTCAAAGCTGGCCGGGCTACAAAAACTTAGTAATTATTTTGTCACTTATAAAAATTAGAAAGAAAAATGAAAAGTTAAAATTGCATAAAACGTAAAAAGGTTGACGGTTCGGTTTGTTTAATCTTAAAGATGGAAAAATCTCACAGAAGTTTTCATCTCGAAGTTATTAAAATCTTACAAGTTAATTCTTTGTTCTGAGCTGTCCTTTGTTCTGAGTTTCCCTCCAAAAATCTTTTCTGCTTGAAGCTATCTCCTTGTTTTCTGAGAGGTCTTCCCTCATTCACTTCAGAACTCCATCTCTTGACTGCCTACAGTTTGAACGTGCGAGGGACAAAGGCCCTGAAACTGACCAATCAGAAACGAGTTGGGCCGGTCTTACGCCCTCATCTAATTAACATACTCCAATAGGCTTGTTAATTACTAATTTGTGGGAGTGTTTGTGGGCGTGTGCGTGTGTATCAGAGAACAGACCTTACACAAACATCTCTTAACATTAAGGAATTAAAGAAACATTTAATTTCTTTTTAATCAACTCGTCTCATAAGTAGAAACCCCTTTTTCTGGAAAGAAAACAAAATAATAATAAGCATCCACATTTAAAAGATAATGCAATCACACTGAAATTCCACACAAGATGAAGCGAGAATCAAAGCGAAATGATTTGTTTCTTTTTTCTTTTGAAACTCTTCCTGTGGAAAGATTGAACAACTTTAGTTAAATTCACTAAGATAAAAAAAACAACGGTTAAGGTAACAAGTTATAAAAACATTCCATGACCGGAACAAAGGAGGATTCTTCTCAACCCACATCTGGTGTGAGTGAAGATGGGGGTTGGCTGCAAGGCTGTAAATTTGATCTGGTGGGTTGGTGATCCTCAGACCTGTGAAATGTCGATTGTCAACAATCATAGCCTTTTCCTGTGGCTTCAAAAGAACTTTATTCAATGGAATGCACTTCTTTGGACGTCCTGTAAATCAAAATGGCTGGTTAGGCTCCAGAGTGGCTGGTTGTCATGGTAACCTGGGATTACCCACGTTTTCTTTCATGGTGGAGGTTGTTTATTCAATCACTCTCTTGGGGGTGGGAGTTTCTAGGCCACAGAGGTCTCCTTTGATTGTCGCGGGGTCTCGTTATCCTGGGTTGAGAGGTGTTACGGGAGTGCAGACCAATGCCTGTTGAAAGGGGGGGGGAGGTGATCTTTATGGCCTCAGCAAAATTCCTTTGTTAGTTAAGGTTCTGGGATCCATGGTTTCATGCTACATATCCCCCCTTTTGTTTCGACTTGTTCCTGTGGAATTAGTTGAAACAACAAGATACAGAGAAACATGGGATTCCCCGATGAACCTTCTGGAAGCCGCTGGAACGCCAGAGTAATCCGCTGAAAACAGTGGGGTCAGAGTAAGTCAGTGAAAGGGGGTCAAACATCCGAGTAATCCTCACGAGAGCCACCAGGTGTGCTGGGACTCTTCTGGGAGCGTTGGACGTTCAGCCGGGTCCTCAGGCAGGTGTGGGTGTACCTGCAACTTTACTGCTGTGGTCAGAGGCGTGACTCAAATCTTAAAATAAGTCTATATATTCACTTAATCTTAGTTACTAGCGTAGTGTAATAGTCTAGTGTCTAGATCTAAGTGTTCTATAATGAAGAAAACAACACAGAGAGGAAGAGAAAAGAAGAAAGAGAAATACGAGTAGCTGTTCAGGTTAGGCAGGAGTGCCTGCAACCTCACAGAGGATGAGGTTGAGAAAGGCTGGAGAGAGAGGTTCTGTTCTAATGTTCTTCTCGAGGGCCCCCCCCCTTGACCTGTCGCTATCATTGTTATCTCTTTCAGTAAATCTCCGTCGAGTCTCTCGAGCCAATCGGCTGTGGCACCTGTCTATTTGTCTGCTGCTGCTTCTGGAAACCAAGAGCAGCAAATTCACGAAGGTGACTGATCGTTGCTGTGTGGGGGTTCGCAAAAACTCCCAAATGATGGCTGGTTCCAGGATGGAGGTTCTGAAGGAAAAGAAATTTGAAGTTCAAGTCCTCCTCCATTCCTGGTTCATTACGCGTACCAAAGTATGCTCGTAACAATCGGTAATAATATTGCTGGGGAGACTCCTGTCTACCTTGTTTTACCGACATTGCAACCGTTAAACCTGACTGTGTAGGGCAATCAGAGAATTCCCTCTCGATGGCCTGTCGCAAAGAGTACCATTCGCGTCTGGTAAACTCTGGCTGCCTTTCGATGAAACGGATTACCTCACGGCTCGAAGTGCGTTTGATAAGATAAATCTTATCTGGAATGGTGGCCTCTGGATAGTTCCTGAGATAGAACTCAATGTCATCCAGGTATGCTCGAGGATCATTAGGGCCACCAGGGGTTGGTTCGAATCTGGTAAGATTTCGAGAAATTTTGTCTAAATCTCGATCAGAAGGACCACGATGACGAGATTCATCTGCCCTAAGTCATGGAATCGATTCGCCTGTGTCGACCTTGGAGTCCGTGCAGAAAAGGAGGCAGGTGCAGGTGCTAAAAGAGGTAATCCGCCAGAACTATCCTTTTAGCCTGTGCACCCCCCTTTCGTCTTTGAAAGTTGGATGAATCGGCTGACAGGTGTCAGATTCAAAAGATGGCTTGATGTCTGCTGTTGCAGACTTAGGTTCCACCATCAAGTGTTCATATTGTTGATCGGAGGCTTCTCGTTTGGTGGTGGTGTAAGCTAGTTGCTCTTGCATTAGCTCAACCTGTCCTTTTTGGTCATCTAACTGTCTGGTTAGATTAGCATTTTCTCGTCTTGCAATGTAATTATATCGTCTTCAGCTGCATGCAGTCCTATTTGAGAAGCTTCGTAAGCTTCTTTAACCTCCATGAGCTGCAGTTGTTTTGCTACCAGTTCATGCCGATAGGCTGGGGCCTGGGATTCGCAGTCTTTTATTTCTCTTTTAATTTGATCATTTTCAGTTTTTAGTTCTTCATTCTGAGTCGTCAGTGCAGTGACCTGACGCTCCAACTCATCTGTTCGTCTTTGGGCAACCTCGCGCTGATGCTGCAAAAGCTTAATTTCTCCCTGGGTTTGAGAAAGTTTCTGCGAGCGCGTGTCGAGTTTCCCTAGCGCATGGTTTAACAAACTATGAGCGGTTTTGAGTCGAGCTGTGAGCAGTATGGCTAGGCTACAAGTGTTTTGGTCAACTCCTTATCCTTCGGTGGATCATTGGTAATTTCAGCCACTATCTCAGAGAGCTTAGTCTCCAGTTCAGATGCGGTTAAGTTCTGAACTTGATCTTCAAAACCTGGAATGTGATTTTCAGTGATTTCTGTCAAGGCAGCTTCTAAATCATCAAAAAGGTCCCTATGGCTAGAGGCCTCAGAAGAAACTGCGTCAGTCATTTCTAAATCTGTTGCTCAGCTGATGAGGAATGAAGCTGGAGGGTTTAGACAGCTTTGTTTAGCCTCAATTAGCAAGTACCGAAACTTTAGCTTTTAGCTTTCAAATCACTATATCATTAGCTTTTAGCCCCTTAGCATTAGCATTTAGCATTAGCGTTAGCTTTAGCCTTTTAGCTTTTAGCATTTACACCTAACTGCCAGTAGGGGGAGATGACAAGTGTGATATCTATTTCAAGCCACAAGGGGGAGTCAATGAACCACTGACTTAGCAGACCTTCCACCTACTGCTGTCTACCTAGATTGCACAAACTTTCAAGTCTCTGAGTGGATTAAATATAGGTCTCTATATCTATGCTTCCACAGTCAACCTGCTTTGGTTCAATGCAGTCCAAGTACACACACCTCCTCTAGGCCAGTACGTCTATGGATATTAATCCCAACCTGTAACTTGGTTCAACACACAACTTCTGATTATTATTAGAAGAGGGTACACCTCTGGCTCAGAGGTCCACCTCCTATGACCCTGACTGCGTCACAGCTTTAGCCACACCCCTTGGGTGACCCGGAAGTTCCTCCTCCTTTCTCCTCAGTTTTACTCAGCGCTCGTCGCGAACACACCTAAAGCAGGCAGTTTTTTAGCAGAGGCAGCTAAACGTCCTGAAGACAAAGCAGTTATTCACAGCAAACCCTAAAGCTGAAAAACTGAGTGATTGCAACTTTTGGATTTAAGCTAGTTTGGTGTAACAACTTGCTATCTCTAAGGTGTCTTTTGCACTGATAAAGTAGGGACAAAGGGTCTGCAGACCGCGCCTGCGTGTGCTTTCAGCACAAGAAAAAGGGGGGTCAGGTCTGCCAACAGACTGATAATTGCTCCTTCAGAGAGCTTATCACACAGCCCAAAACGCGCAGTTATATCCTAAAATCCTTGTTAATTTTAGTAACCGCTACGGCTGACAATAGTGCTTTCCTGCACTTTCATAAGACGTTTACGTCTTATAAACGTCCACTCATAGATAAATCTATGGGGTGAGGTCCGGCCGGAATCCTCAGCCGCTGGGACGACGGAAGTCGGGCCTGTGTCCTGGAACACGCAGGTACACAGCCAGAACTTTCCGTGGAGAGAATTACACAAGACAGGAACACGCTGAACTTCTGTAATCTTTCCAAAGGCCTTTCAACTTATTAAAACGCATAAGCATCAATGCGCAAATGCATGCAAATTATCACGGTTCTGCTCCGTGCAGAAAAGTTCTGTTTCACAGAATCATCTGTTACGCTGATCGCACAGCGTCACAGGCTTCCAAAGCCCACAAACAAGTTCTCAGTCTTAATAAGGGAAAAGTCAACAGCTCAGAGTACTCAGGAATTTCATTCAGAACCGCAGTTACGTTTTAGATGCACAAACCTTTCTAATTAACCTGTTTATCTCAATATTTCCAAGTTCACAAAACGTTTTCAGAGGCCTCGCACGGATGCGCCTAAATTATCTGTAGCATGAATGGCTAGTAATTAACAACCATATGAAGGGTTGAATATGTGATATTCGCCTTCAGATCTGGTCAAAGTTATAAAGTTTATTAATCTGCAATTTTCAGATTCACCTGTAGGGGCACCACCTCCTGCAAGGAGGAAATTATCACTTTAATTATTAGTTATTATTTCTAATTAATAAAGTAATACTCAAATTTATCAGTCTACTTATCCAAAAGGAAACGTGAGTGTCTTTACCTTTGAAGGGACGTTTTGTGAACCATGGAAATTATGAACAGAACAACGACTTCTTATACACGTTCATTTATTGCATAAAAGTGGATTAACAGAAGGATTATTGAGTGTGAAAGCACAGCATTGATTATACTTTGCAGAGATGAAAAGAAGAAAGAAAGAACTTTTTCTAAAACTATTCAAAATGCATACGTGAAGAGATCAATAAAATGAAATTTAAAACAAATTAAAATTATGTGAATGGGCTGAAGGTGTATGACTGCAATGTCTGATGTGTCTGATCTAATGCAAAATTAATGTTTTAATAAAATCGAGATAATGTGCTTCTGGTGATTGAAACAATAATTACTTAGTTGAATTCTAAATCAAAAAATGTTTCTCTGACACAAACAGTAAACGCTGGAGCAAGTCTTCTCACCATGCGGTCTGGTCTGGTTCCAAAGAGCACAGGAAGGCCTCTCTTTAGTTTCCAGCTTTGAGAGACTGCCCTTCTCCCGAGAAGTCAGCCAGGTGTTGAAGTTAGAATCTGTCCCAAAGGAAGATTCAGGTTGTTGTCCAGGGTTTTTTTAGTCTCAAGTGGTCAAGTCACGCTTGGTTCCAAAAATTAGCGACTAAATTAAAAGTTTTCAAAGCTGGCCGGGCTACAAAAACTTAGTAATTATTTTGTCACTTATAAAAATTAGAAAGAAAAATGAAAAGTTAAAATTGCATAAAACGTAAAAAGGTTGACGGTTCGGTTTGTTTAATCTTAAAGATGGAAAAATCTCACAGAAGTTTTCATCTCGAAGTTATTAAAATCTTACAAGTTAATTCTTTGTTCTGAGCTGTCCTTTGTTCTGAGTTTCCCTCCAAAAATCTTTTCTGCTTGAAGCTATCTCCTTGTTTTCTGAGAGGTCTTCCCTCATTCACTTCAGAACTCCATCTCTTGACTGCCTACAGTTTGAACGTGCGAGGGACAAAGGCCCTGAAACTGACCAATCAGAAACGAGTTGGGCCGGTCTTACGCCCTCATCTAATTAACATACTCCAATAGGCTTGTTAATTCTAATTGTGGGGTGTTTGTGGGCGTGTGCGTGTGTATCAGAGAACAGACCTTACACAAACATCTCTTAACATTAAGGAATTAAAGAAACATTTAATTTCTTTTTAATCAACTCGTCTCATAAGTAGAAACCCCTTTTTCTGGAAAGAAAACAAAATAATAATAAGCATCCACATTTAAAAGATAATGCAATCACACTGAAATTCCACACAAGATGAAGCGAGAATCAAAGCGAAATGATTTGTTTCTTTTTTCTTTTGAAACTCTTCCTGTGGAAAGATTGAACAACTTTAGTTAAATTCACTAAGATAAAAAAAACAACGGTTAAGGTAACAAGTTATAAAAACATTCCATGACCGGAACAAAGGAGGATTCTTCTCAACCCACATCTGGTGTGAGTGAAGATGGGGGTTGGCTGCAAGGCTGTAAATTTGATCTGGTGGGTTGGTGATCCTCAGACCTGTGAAATGTCGATTGTCAACAATCATAGCCTTTTCCTGTGGCTTCAAAAGAACTTTATTCAATGGAATGCACTTCTTTGGACGTCCTGTAAATCAAAATGGCTGGTTAGGCTCCAGAGTGGCTGGTTGTCATGGTAACCTGGGATTACCCACGTTTTCTTTCATGGTGGAGGTTGTTTATTCAATCACTCTCTTGGGGGTGGGAGTTTCTAGGCCACAGAGGTCTCCTTTGATTGTCGCGGGGTCTCGTTATCCTGGGTTGAGAGGTGTTACGGGAGTGCAGACCAATGCCTGTTGAAGGGGGGGGGGAGGTGATCTTTATGGCCTCAGCAAAATTCCTTTGTTAGTTAAGGTTCTGGGATCCATGGTTTCATGCTACACAAATAATTGGGGAGTTGTGTAGTGCAGAAAGAGTTGTGTCTTCATTTTCACAAATGAGGTCGGCCCAGGCTGTGGATAGCCCACGGAACAAGGATTTCACAGCTGTGATCAGGGGAGTCCCCAACTCTTTGTAATATAACCGTTTAGGAGGTTCACAAGTCCTTTCAGATCTCCATAAGGGCTCACTAGTTTCTTCTGATGCGCTTTTCTGAAAATTCACATCATCTCCTCTTGTCTCTCTTGGTTCTTTTTCTTCTTCTTGGTTAGGATTATCAACACAATTATTTTCATTGTGGAGCAGAGCATTGGGTGAGATTGGAGTCTGTACGTATTGGAGATTAGACTGGTCATCCACTCGTTTGCCATGTCCAGTTAAAGATCTATCATCTGTTTGGTCAGTTAGAGGAACCATCTCAACAGATAAGTACTCAGTGTCACTCCGATGAGAGTTAGGCTTAACAGCAACCAGAGGATCTTCTGAAACGCCGGTGACATCACAGGTAAGTTGTCAAGATCAAGTGGCTCATCCGAAGCACTGTGAGTCATCTCAGGTAAGTTGTCAAAATCAGATTGACAAGATCTGGTAAGTTGTCACCAGCCGGTGAACTGTTAATGTTAACATCACAAAAGGTACAGGGCTCTCTCTTGGGAAAACTCCAGGGGGTTTACCACTGTCAACACCATGGCTATCAGTCAGTGATGGAGTAGACTGTTCAGGACCATGAGAGGCTCTGGTTACCATCGGGTCGAAATAAACTGGGATGAGTACGCTCTCTTCTATGGGGTCAAATCAGTATCAGCTTAATTTTGAATTCATATTCCTTAAATTCATATTCCTGAGCCTGCTTTCAGTAGAAAGGGTGTAGAGTTCGGACAAGCTCCCTCAAGATTGGAATCTGTGGTTCCTCTAAAACGTGACTCAAACTGACTCGGACCAATCACTGTTGACAGGTTTCAAAATGGCGGCACAATTTTGCGCCGGATTTTGCGATAGCTGGAGGAACATTTTTTCTATGGTGACATCAATATCTCGCTTTATCCAATGTTTTCTATGGTCAATGGTGGGCACTCGAGTGAGCCGAATCTGGAGGAGGCGGGTCCCAAGCGATAAAACTTAATTTCAAAACTATAACATTTCACAAATTCACTATTTTTACATTACATGAAATATAAACCAAATACAGTCTTCCTTTGTTTATCACAGGAGTAATGTTCTATAACCTGTAAGAAGCAAAATCCACAAAATAGTCATTTTCATTTATTTTTTTATTCATTTTATAGATGTCTTAAGGCTGTAAACCCCTCACTACACATTTATACAATTTTCTCAGACAAACATTAACAGTTTCAAACTTTTCTTTCTTGTTTAAACTCACAGAGTTCAAACCTTTTTAGAACAATTCCAGTTTCATAGAATGTAAACAGATCTGCTCGTGATCAAAGATTTACAGTAAATTTGGCAAATGCATTCAGCACAGGAGACATGCCAGTGAGGAGATTGATCAACAATGGTCAAGACAAAGAACACAACGTGCTGTGAAAAAGAGAGCATACAAAATTGCACAAAAATAACACTATGACACCCCAAAAGGTGAACTGCAAAATAGAGGTGGACTGCTGTACAACTTCCTCTCTGTTGATCACCTGAACTGAACATGTTATTGAGACTGAAAGCAACTGAAAGAGGCCAAATTATTGTTCATTATTTCCTTTAATATGACAATATTATGACTTTTACAAATTAATAGTTTCCCTATGTCTGTCTGTTTTGTTGATCTGGACTAGGGAGCATCAATGTTGTTTGACTTTAAGGCAGTGTTGGATGGAGCCAAACGCACAGTCTTCAGTCCATGGTCTATAGTCCACAGGCAACAGTCGACAGTCCAGTCTATAATCTAAGGTCCACAGTCTACTGTCCATAGTCTACAGCAGGGGTCACCAACCCTGGTCCTCGAGAGCTACCGCCCTGCTTGGTTTCCAGCTGATCCTGCACCTGTAGATGCTGATTAGCTGGATTGAATCTACACTCAACAGTTCATAGTCACAATCAAGAGTCCATTGTTTACACTCTACAGTCCACAGTTTACAGTCTAAGGTCAACAGTTTACAGTCTACACTCAACAGTCCATAGTCTACTGTCCAGAGTCCATAATCTACAGTCCAGAGTTTATAGTCTACAGTCTAGGGTCCACAGTCTACAGTCCATAGTCTACACACAACATTCCATAGTCACAGTCTAGAGTCAATTGTCTATACTCTACATTTCACAGTCTATGGTCTACACTCTACAGTCCACAGTCTACAGTCTTAGGTTCACGGTCTGCAGCCCAAGGTCTACACTCAACAGTGCACAGTCTACTGTCTAGAGTCCATAGTCTACAGTTTAAAGTTCATGGTCTAAATTCTAAGGTCCACAGTCTACAGTCTACACTCAACAGTTCAAAGTCACAGAGAGTCCATCATCTATACTTTACATTTCACAGTCTACAGTCTGAGGTCCATAGTATACAGTCTATAGTCTACACTCAAGAGTCCATAATCTACACTCAACATTCCATAGTGTACAGTCTAGAGTCCATGGTCGACAGCCTGCAGACCATTGTCTACACTCAACAGTCCACAGTCTACAGTCCATAGAAAAGGCAGCTCCAGTTGCTGTGTCTGCATGATTTCCAGATATCCAAGCCCTACTCATAACTTATTAACTGGTTCAAGTATGTTCAGCCAATTAGAACATGCCAGAGCAAGGTATGTTGGGAAACATGCAGGAATGTGGCCCTTGAGGCCTAGAGTTGCCTATTCTTTGTCTATACTACAGTCCATAGTCTAGAGCCCACAGTCTGCAGGTCCTAGTCTACACTCTAAAGTCCAAGGAATACAGTTTATAGTCTACAACAGGGGTGTCAAAGTCAGTCTTTAAGGGCTGGCATCCAGTTGGTTTTCCAGAATCCCTGCCTTATCTGATGTTGATTACCTAGATCAGGTGAATTTGGCCAATAAGGAGCTTCAATGGCAGGTTGGTTGGAAAACATGTAGGACACTGGCCCTTGAGGACTGACTTCGCTGATATACAGCCTCCAGTCCATAGTCTGTATCCTGCAGTCTACAGCATACAGTCTAAACTACACTGTCCACAGTCCACAGTCTAGAGTTTACAGTCTACAGTTTACAGTTTGCAGCCTACAGTCCACAATCTGTACTGCACAGTCAACAGTCCACAGTCAGCAGTCCACAGGCAGCAGTCCACCGTCTACAGTCCAAACTATGAATGTTTGCCTTGCTTTCAAGATGCAGCACAGGGAGAAATCCGGGCTTTTGAGTTTTCTTAGCACTGCTCCTCTCCCAAAGATGTTGAAAAATCAGCAAAGTCTAATGAGTCAGCAGGGAGTGGAGTTCTCCTGCCACTTTTTAGGGACTGGCTGGAGTATACGTCCAGAGATTTGGAGATGGAGTGCAACGAGTGATCACGGAAATATCCATAAGCCTCTCGCGCGTGTTCCTCCCGGAGGGACTGCTCAAAGGTCTTACGTTTGTGCCGGAACTCAATGACAGTCTTTGTGTAAGTGTTGAGGGTGGTGACGGATGCACCCATGCAGCAGGTGAAGGAGGCCCACGCCACACTGATGAAACACAGGGTGGAAGAGCAAGAGCAGAGGGTTGGCTTTATGTGGCAACAAAAAATACAATCACTCGATCCGATATTGCATTTGAAGGGAGGATTACTGCCAATCAGGATGAGTGCATTACAAACCATTATTGTGAGGATGTTTCACACATTTATTCCAACAAAACCTCAAAAAATGCTCATCCTCTAAAATGAATTTCATCATACTCTGTGCGTTAAATAGGAGTGAAATTTTATCCTCTTATGCAATCCCAATCACGCCTACATTTTGCGCTTTAAGCATCAAACTCTAATCCTGCCATGACACGAGAGCTTTTGGCCTTTTTCATCACTGGTAGAGATGCTGAGGTGAGATCACAGCCTTTACATGCAGCAAGATTTCTTCATTAAGCTTTCTGGTGTGTCATAATGTTTTCAAACATCTCTTTTACTGTCTCAGTCAAACAACCATCATTCTTCCTGTGAGCCTTACCAGAAAGACCAGCCATAGTCCCAGTTGTAGGGCCTCCAGTCAGGGGGCCCAAGGCTGACAGTGACCTGGAAGACCTGTGTGTACATCACGTGAGCAACCATACCCAAAAGACCTGAAATCCAACAAAAAACATTTACAAAAGACACCAAACCTAAACGAAATAACCACAAATGGAGGTAAATATTGAGTGTGACAAAATGAAAATACCTGAGAGGACAGTGAAGACAGCAGCAAAGGCATTCAGCTTGAGTCCATCGATGACGTTACTGGCGTGGATCAACTCTATGCACATGAGGCTGAACCCCACCATCAGCAGAAGGATGTACAGCAACTCAGACACCAAAGAGAGCCACAGCATGCCTGGGAGAAGAACAAACATCAACAAGCCTTATAGAGCACGTGTCAAAGTCGAGGCCCAGGGGCCGGATCCGGGCTTCCGGGTAATTATATCCAACTTTCCAGATCATTTTATTTTATAGTTATTATAGGCCTGACGTTATCTTGTGCTCTTCTTCTAGGTTATATAATTTTGACAAAATATATTTTTATGGAGAGTAAAATATTTTAGGTTTAAATTAACTTATTCTGGAATAATATTCCTGCCTTTTTATTATTCATAATTATGTTAAAAAGTTACAAATTTAAAGTTTCAAAATTTGGCATTCTGCTTGCTTTATAGACTACTAAGGCATTTACTAAAAATTTTTTGGGCTGTTTTTGAGTTTAGCTAATATTTTAGTTACATTCTAGATGTTTTAGCTAATTTAGGCTTTTTCAGTTGTTTAAGATACTGGTATTTTGCAGTTAAGCTAATATTTCAGCTACATGCTTGCGATTTTGACTAAATTAGGGTTTTCTTTTTAATTTTTTAAGGCTGTTATGGAGTTAGGCTAATATTTACACACTAACTGTTTTGGCTAACCTCAGTTTTTTTCTCTTTTGTAGTTTTAGCTTTTTTAGGTTAATTTGTATTTAGCTAAAATTTTTGCTGGTTATCAGCTTCAGCGTTTTTAACTATCAATTTCTGCATCTTCAGCAGCCAAATCCAGTTTACAGCATTCACACTAGCATTAACACAGGTAATGCTATATATCTAGTTCATAATTATGTTAAAAAATAATAGTTTTAAAGTTTTAAAAATGTAGTTTTAGTGTTTTCAATAACTGTTTATCCTGTTCGGCTAAGGTGTGTTTTGGATTTTGGCCCCTTGTGGGATTTAGTTTGACACCTTCGGTTTAGAGTACGTCCAAGCAAAGGTGGTGCCGCTCAGAGAGTTTCAGGAAAAAGAAGTAAAGCTTCTACAAGTTTGAGGATGGAGGATCAGCCAGCTGGTTTGTCTTCATCAATGGAGGCAGAAGCTGCTAGTTTTGTACACTGTAGTATTCTCTAATTTATTGCAAGACATATGTTCCATTATTGTCCCACAAAAAGCGAAATCCACCAAAGTATGATTACAAATACTTGAAGGGTATAAAACCCCTGACAGAACACTTTATACACTTTTTTCAGACAGACCTGAACATTTTCACACCTTTTATCTCTTGCTCAAACTTTAAAGTTCAAAATAATACAATGACAACAAAGATCAGATTGAAGATTTATGCAGCTCTGCCAATCTGAGCACTTTTAATAAAGGAAACGTGGTACAGAGGAGATTGATTGACAGGATCAACAGTAAATCAGGATTCAGAACACAGTGTGCTGTAAAAAGAAAGAAAAAATGGCATCCAAACTGCAATAAAAAAAAAAAAATCTTATATTTTGTACTGCGAGTAAAAGCTGCAGACAAACTTTGGAGCATGGAGGTTTGGTTGGACTTCATGATCCTGTTGAACCCATAGACTCTGGTGCACGAGTTCTTTTAAACATTTCTTGGTAATTGTGAGCTCTAATTTTGAAATGAAGCCGCTTTCCCAGAACGGATGGAAACTGCATCAGATGAAGGACTCCCAGGATGCATTGCTCTTAGTGAGAGGGCGGTGAAGTTTAATATCTAAGAGTTGGAGTGTAAACGTTTGGGATGCAAAGTTTCCAACTAATCTGTCCATTCAGTTTCCATGTGGGAGAAGTGAGAGTAGAAGCAGGATCACATGGAAGTATCTGAGAGAGAAGATGATGAGAAAGAATGCTGCAGCATCAGACAGAAGACTATTGTGTTCCTGGCAGCTTTCTCCTTCATCTGACACTTCAAATGTGACATCCTGTCAGTTTCAGAGCATCCAGACAGTGAATGCAGAGCTCACTTCTTTTAAAAAACATTTTTTAAGGCCAGCAGGTCTGAGCAAGTGCTGAGTCTTGATTGAACCACTGTAGTTTTCTGAACCAGCAAAAACCTGCAGCTTCAAAGCAGTATTACAACAAATAAAAGTGTGGAGTTATGAGTGTGAAAACAGAGACACAACTGAGAAAGAACAAAAACTGGAATATATTAAATGATTAAAAAAAAGTAAAAGGAGTGAGGATGACACAATCTGGAACTGACTGATAAGCAACATTGAATTCAGGTCAGGGAGTAGAAACAAAAACTAATAGTTTGAACTTAAACTTGTCCTCGTGGTCAGCTTTTGGCCCTAAACTGAAAACAACAGGTCATAAATCTAAACTATAGAGGCAGGGACAAATCCTGAGACATGTTGGTCTTTCAAGTCCTACTACAAGCATCTTTTGGTCTGTTGGAAAAGCATTCTCAGTGGTCTTTTGATTGCGATTATGCTGGTTTTGGCCAAATCAAAAGGCCTGTGTCATTTTCTAGAATATACTTTGTGCAGAGTGGCTGGAGTTGTCCAATGTCCAATGATATCCCATCATTCCTTTGATGGGATACCTCAAGCTAACATTAGCGGTGCAACAAAAATTTTTTAGCAATATTGGAGCTTTAAAGCTTTATAGAGTTCTGACTAGATTCCAGCTCAGGAGAAGAAAACAAAGAGGATCATGGATCTATTTATCTGACAGTGGATACATCAGAACGGAGGGAGACTATGTCTCGATTGAAAGCTTTTTCAAGCCACTTTTTTTTACTGCTCCTGAACCATTACAATTGTGTAAAGAAATGCTCAGAAATCTTAAATTCTTTAACAAATGTCTGCTAGAATGAGAAGAAGGCTAAAAAAACGTGTTCAAAACACGCAAAAACTCTAATCTCATTGGAGTGGCTCTTTAAAGCTTTTTTTATTGAAAGTCATGGTGATTG
Organism: Oryzias javanicus; assembly: GCA_003999625.1. Classification (NCBI taxonomy): domain Eukaryota; kingdom Metazoa; phylum Chordata; class Actinopteri; order Beloniformes; family Adrianichthyidae; genus Oryzias; species Oryzias javanicus. The sequence continues at coordinate 7,112,670 of CM012437.1, forward strand.
AAGCTCAGACACTCACTTTTTCTTCCAGTATTTAAAAGTCTCCATGTTTGTTTCTCACAGCAGAACTGTTTGAAATGTTTTATGGCTTTACCTCATAGTGTTAACCTCAACTTTTAGCAAACACCGTATTCATTATATGATGATTCAGTTAAATCAGGGAGCCCCAAAATATGCCCCTCCTCCACATTTGGCCCGCCCCCAAACACTATCAGAGATGCATCTTTTTTTGAATTTTCCTCAATTTGGCCAATCAAGACCCACGAAGACCTTTTTATTCCACCCTTCTTCAGTCTGAACTATGACAGGAAAGGTTAGACTATTTTTAAAAATGTTTTAGTATTATTTTTGTCTGTGAAGATTACAAAAATGAATTATTTCAAATTTGGCTATGTGTGACTTTCTGGATAACATAAATGTTTAGAGCTGTGATTGTTACACTTTTTCTGTTAGGCTACAAACTGACCCTAAATCAGAGAAAAAAACAGTTATTTAGCCCTTACAAGAACAGGTTTGGGGACCCGGCTTTAACGTAAACATACTTTCCAAATAAATGTAAAAATCAACACTGAAATTAAGACCTCCCATTTTCTAATTCGCTTTTTTAACTTTTAAAATAAATGAATCCTAATTGTGACCCGTAACCCTTCCGTTCTCCTTAGCTTGTTTACATTAAAAGTGGGGTCATCTGGACACGACAGGACAGTGCGCTGAACTTTTTTTTTTCACTGATTTCGGAGTTTCACTAATGTCCATGGCAGACATAAAATCCTGTCCCCCTTCGTCCACATTTGTCATGGAAGAAATCGCATAACAATATGTGGTTGGAGCCATCTGGACCCCAAGGAGAGCGGAAGGGTTAAAAGGCTTTTTACCATGTTCTATTACAGCAAATGGTATCAGTTATCCTCAGTGTGGATCTGCTGCTGCAAGCGAGGCGTGCGGCACTCACCTTTCTCTGATGGAGGCGCCAAATCGATGAAACTCCGGCATCTCTCACCTGACAGCAGAGCAGAGAGAAGAAAGGCTGTCATTGCTGACCTCTGAAACGGGTTTCTTTTTTGCTTGGGAGTTTACAGGATTGGGATTACCAAAGAAAACCTGAGTACATCAATATCTGCTCAGCAGATGCTGTGCAGGCTCTATAATCCACGAGCTGAGCTGGACTGCGTTTCAGTGGCAGTTTTGTGGAGGTGCCCATACAGAGGAAGCCTGACCTGTCATTCACCGCCACCTGCCGCTGTTTGGTAAGACTGGCACAACAAAAGCAGGAAGGAAGGTGAGACGCGCTCCTGACAGTCAGCTCAAGCCTCCTGCTTTCCTGCTCCAATCAGCCGAGCGTCACATGGCGAGGATTTGTTTTAAGAGCAGTTTGTTAATCAGGTGCAAGAAGGGTGGCGGCAGCTGTTTTGAGGAAAAACTCATCAAGTTACATAATCCTTTTTCACTCAAGCTGCTCAGCCCCCACCCACCCCGCACTCCAGCACTGCCACTTCATGAGGAGGCATGTGCTGACAGGTCTGCACCCAGTCATGCAGAACCAGGAGGAAAATGCAGAAGGACTGGACCAAACCAACAACAACTTACTGTTTCTCAGAGAATATAAATAAATGTTTGCAGCAATTCATTAGGAGGGAGATGAGTGACTCAAAACACAGCAAAAAACATCTCAAGTAATAAAGATAATTATGAATATTATTTAAGTAGATAAAGCTTCCATTAAAGCAAAATAAAATGAGAAAATGCTACAATAAATAATCTAATAATGACTAATTTTATCATCAGGAACTTATGGAAACTGACAAACAAAAATAAATAAATTAAACACTCTTTTACGCACAAAAACTTAGTAAAAATTAAGAATAAAACGAAATTCCAGTTGGATTGCACCTGCGTAATGACAACAATTGCAACAAGAAGGCCTGATATGTGCAAATAAATAAGGCAAAAAAAAAAAACATCATAATTAAAGTCTAGCCCATAGCAGACAGGTGGACAAAACATCAGACAAATTATGAAATGACCTAAAGGGCAATTAAGAGCTGTTCCAACCCCCCGCGCGCACACATCCTCTCACTCACACCTGCTCTTACTTTCATCGTGGATGTTTTCCTCGCAGGAGATCCAGATGCCGGTGTGGAACTGGCGGAACAGGAAGCGGTCGTCCCCGGTCTCCCAGCTGTAGACCACCTTGTTGGGGTCTGTCTCGTTCACGCCGTAGTCGATGCACTGGTGCGTGCGCAGCTTGCTGCACTTGGGTTTGGGGACCCGCTGGGTGCCCACGCACCAGTACGTGGAGACGAACGCGGTAATGGCGAAAAAAAGCGCCAAGAAGTTCAGGCTGAGCGACAGGAGGGTCCTGGATCTGCGCCTCGTCTTCATTGTCTTGGAGGAGGAGGGGAGTGCCGTGGCGCGCGCCGGACCGAAAAGTTCATGGGTGCGGACTGGAAATGACGCACGGGCCTAAAGTGTTGGTCCACGGTCAGCTGCCGATGCTGGAGGCCCACCAGGACCCTATCGAGCTCCAGCGACTCTACAGGAGTCCCGCATGACGCTCCGACACATCCATGCGTGCGCAGCCACACGCGCGGGCCCACGAGCGTCCAGCCTGCCGGACGTCACGTTGTCAGAGGATTTGATGTCAGCTTGAATCGATGTGGGATTTTCAGATGATGCTTCTTCTCTGACACCCCCCTCCCCCACGCGCACGCGCGCCTTCCTCTGTGTTTGACAGTCAGAAGGGCCGTGCGTAAAGTTGATCCAAAGAAACAGTATGCGCGCAGAGAGGAACATGTTGACTAAATAAACGAGCTCACTGTTTAGATGTAAGTATTTATTTTACAAAATTTGCATGTGTCAGTCAAGAGCAGACTGATCTATACTGGATAGAAATGTAAACAATACATGAGATATAAATATGCAATTAATCATAATGCAACTTTAAACGTGTAAAAATAACATGTTGGATTTAAATGCAGAGTCGGGTTTAAAAAAGCACTACGAAATGATTCAATTAAATACAAAAACGTCGTTATCATATCCTAGGATCAATATTATACTCAATAGAGGGCAAGAATTAAATCTAAACGTTTGAACGCAAAACTAAACTAAATGAAAATGTGAAGCAAAAAATGTGTTTTGTAAGATAACATTTTGAACTCAAATGTGAAATAAATACTTGATTAGGGCTGGGTATTGATAATATTTTCCTGAACTGAATCGATGGATTCCCCAGACCCTGATTTGATTCAGATTTTTTCAATTCTTTTGATCCACTCAATTCAATTACATTTTGAGTTTATCCGGTTTACACATTGATTACATTTAAAACATAATAATAATAAATAGGAATTGTGTTTCTTTCTTTGAATAGATAAAAGCAGAACTAAGGTATAAACTATAATTTTATGAAAACGTAAAATTATTTTTACATTATGAAGATTTCCTTTCAAAATAAAAGAGGCCTTTTGCCAAACTAGATCATTCCAGTGCAGTCCTGGACAGTTGGTGTGCAGCATAAGAGAATTGATCCTTTATTCATAACAGATCAGATTTCTTACCAAAGTTTTGCTTAGTATCGTCAATCTGTACATTCTATACCTTAAACCTTTACAGTTTATCTTCTAGGTGAACCTCATTCAGAAATGTTTTAATTAACGATAATACATGAGGTCCTGCAAAACACTCAATATAATGTTGATAAAGATAGTATTTTTTAAGCTTCCAAACAATGTATTAATATGGCCTTTGATACAAAGGTCTAATTTTACATGTTAATGTTACTTAATATGTTAATGAACCTTATTTGGCGTATTGTGCTCATAAATGTCTTATTAACACCCTATAAGTGTTAATAAAGCTTGTTAAGGAATCTTATAATAAAAGTGATACCAAATTAACAAATGTAAACTAAATACAAGATGATTTAGAAACCCTTGCTTAAAAGAATACTACTGTTTTCATTTTCTCTAGCCAGAGAGACACTGTGGAGAGATGAAGCAGCCACATGTGGCTCCAAAGCCTCAGGCTGGAGACCTCTGGTCCAAATGTTATGTCTGAATAAACAGAGCAAAAATCCCAAAGATGCAAATACACAAAAATGATGAAAATGCATAAAGTTCTGTGTTGATATTGTCAGGTAAAGGGTTAAACAAAACTCAACATGTCTAAGTATGTTCATATGTGCATCCACAAAAGGCCTTCTCGCCCTCTCATCTGCTGCTGCTGCCTTCTCACACACTGACGTTGGTTTCAGTCGGACATTATGATCTTTTGCTAACATGGATTGTGTTCTGCTCTCCGGTGTGACTCTAGCGCTGATGCTGCTTCCAGCTGCACCTGTGCTCCTGGACGGTTTCACTTTCGTGCTTCTCTCTTCTCTTTGATACTTTGACCCGCATGTGTCTGCAGCTGAGGAAGTAACAGCATCCCGTTTGGAGTCTTGATGTTTTACACCTTTATTCCAGTGTGGTTCGTTTTTCAGTCAGTGGGTGACCACACCCCCTTTGACTGTTATTTGAAGTGCTCCTTCCTCTAAAGCTCAAAAACAGATTACTTGAGCGTGTTTTCAATCCCGATGAAACGGGGTCAGACAGGAATGACATCTCACTTGCTTTCCCTGCGCTGCTCACAGACACAAATGTGGAGCTGGCCCACCTCACCCAAGAGCAGCTGATTCTAATACAAGTCTTTCATGCAAGATTAAAGTAGATATGGACTCCTCTCATGATGGAATAAGGAAACATCCTCAGCTAACGTTCTTGTTCTACGTCCAGCAGAGCTGTGTGTCTTTAAAGCAGCCGGTAGCTGCTGCCGACAGGAAGGAAACGACACTGCTTGTCCAATGACTTGGCTCCGCTCAGGAAAAACTGCTTATGACGTGCTGACAGTCAAAGGTTCAGGTCAGGGGAGTTAATCCAGATCTGAAGATGTTTGCTGCAGCTCAGAGAAATAAATATCAAATCATATTTGTGCCACGAAACCAAAATGCAAACAAAAAATCTAGATTGAAATCTAGATTGCAAGCAAAATGTCCAGATTTGAAATTATAACATTCTAAAATATTAAAAACCTGTTTGGAAAATCACTTTCTTTAATTAAAACATTTGTTTTAGTATTTGTGACCTTCACAGTGAGAATAGTGTCATTTTGACACAACATTTTTCCCATACAATCTTTTGAATCACACTTTCTCTCAACCTTTATGGACTTGGCCATGAACTCAGCATCACAAAAAAAAGGGTTCATTCTGATTGGTCTAAATCAGGGGTCTGCAGCCCTTAATGCTGAAAAAGCCATTTACTCTAGAATTTACAGACCAGAACCCAATGAGAGCCACAAAGTCCCACTTTATCATTTATCATTAAAAAATGCAAAAAAAAAATATTCCTAAGTTAAAGTCTGAATATAGCTTCTAGTCAAGCGCACTTTTTTGTGTTTACTACGATGTGCCTCAGTCACATCATGATGGAAAAATGTGAACAATTTATATTCATATTCAACAAACCCGCTGAGCGTTTAAAAGGAATGAGGAAACAAACAGAAACATTTTTATTTTCTAGTTTAAACACAGAAGTTCAATGTGGGACAAACCGACCGCCAAGAATTCAAAGAAGCAGAAGATAGGAAGACCTGTAAACCTCATTTGACTAAATTTAGGTCAGAGTTCATGAGTCAATAGTAAAAAAAAATACAGACAAAATTGATGGCTCTTCCATGGCTTGAAGAGGAAACCCCTAGAAGCTGCCATCACATCTGGACTCCAATACAAAGACTCTTAGAGAAAGATAATCAGAGCAGGAAGCAGGCATGGTGGTGGGAGTGTTTTAGTGTGGGCCTGTTAGGATTAAACCACTTCACTATAAATCCCATTGCACAGGAGAATGTCCTCCATCAGTTCATGAGATCAGGAGGGCTTCATATTCATTCATTCTATTAGTCAGAAAAGAAAAACAAACCTTTTTGCTCTGATACCGCTTTTTAACATGTTTTTGCTAAACCTAATGTTTATTTATGAAATAGTTTATCTTTATTGGAAGTTATTCAAGTTATAGACTGGCCAATCAGATGTCTTAAAAACATATGTGGTGTCCTGGTTCTTATTAACGCTGTCTGGCTCCAAAATAGCGACTGAATTGACTTCATTTTATTGGAACCCGAGGTAAGGCATTTTCTATGGGTGGTTTCACAGCTGCTTTGTCCATCTCTATTTACTGTCAATGGGATGGACTTAAGTACAGTCCAGGGTGAACCCTACTTTACTCTTCAGTAATTAGGATAGGCTCCAGTAGCATTGAAACCCAAAATATTTGGAAAATGGAAGTGCAGGATAAAAGTAGTTCTCCACAAACCCGATGAAGTTAAACATCTTAGGAGGCAGAAGAAGGAAAAACACTTCCCATCCTGTCCGATTGTCTGTGATATTAAAATGAGTTTGATTGTTGGTATGTAAGTTATTAGAACATAAAAACTGTTGTTTCTTCATGACAAATTTAGAGAAGCTGGTGAAGTTTTGAGTTCATCGGACCAGAAAATACTTAAATGAATGAATGGAAAATGGAATCTGAAAAACACTTGCAGTCCAAGCAAAAATAGATCTGGAATGGATAATCTGACCGTACACAGAGTGACGTAACCATGCAGAAATCGTTTTAAACTTTTTTTTTTGCTTAGAAGCCAGAATAGATTTCTGTGAATTCTGGACTTGAACGGATTCTTCAAAGATAAGAAGGCTGCAGCTTTGCCAAATCCTGAGTAGAAAACAGGGTGGAGAAATGAAAATGCTCTCTCTTCTGATTGTGTGAAGCACAGCTGGAGAGCCCAGCAGGTCAGCAGCTTTTCTCTGCACGAGGCCGAATCGATGAACTCCTGAGCAGACGCTTGATGCAAACGGCAGAATGCATGGAGTAAAGTGCTGCTTTTTGGTATTGTGCAGGTCAAAAATGATCAAAAGTTGAGCATATGTGGCTTCAGCGCAGCACAGTGAGGCCTAAGCTTCTCATCGTCACAGACCTCATTTCTATTTCTGCTGCAACTTCTGCTTAAAGCTGATAAGAGTAGAATTTGCCTTTTAACACGTAGCCCTGAAGGATTAGTCTTCATAATCTGTCACTCACTGATCCTCGAAATCATACTGTCTGCTCTGAAATCAGCTTACAGTGACAGGAGATGCTGGCCGAGGCCTGTTTTGATTGTGTGTCATACGGGCTTTACATCCACAACCCAAGGCCAAAGGGAAAAATCCCCATTGTTTGGGGATATTGTTGCCTTCAATCTGCACGGGGACATGCCATGTGTTGTTGTGGCAACATGTAGCAATCTCTTCCTCCGCAGCCGTTTCTGCTCCGGTCAAAAGGACACAAAAGCTGCTGGACGACGGTTGATTTTGAGGTTTCTCAGCCTGAAAGCTCAGACTGCTCTCTGGTACGCACTCGATGGATAAACATGCGCCTTCGTCAGCTTCCTTTGATTGCAAAGACAACAAAAGGTCACAGAGTGCAAAATAGCAGATGGTCAACGAGCAGAAATGAGCGCCTGAGAGCGGAAAATGAACCCAAACGGAAGACAGGCAGCCCGGGCTGAGCCGATTGCCGGCCCTTCCTCAGACATCATCCTCAGTTGGAAGTATAATCCTGAAGGAACTTTAATGTCAGTCAAGTAAAGAGTAAAATAATCACCAACATTTTCTGAGTGAGCATTAGAGATGCAATCATAATTTATTTGTTCAAAAAAAATCTACAAGTCATTTTCAGCTATGGACAAAGCAAGCATTCTCAGCAGACACACATTTAAGACAAACATTAGTCGGATTACTTTCAAACCTAATGAAGACACATTTTATAGCTTCACTCACTCACATAAATATGTTCTCTCTATGAAAATTCATTTCTTTACAGGAAAGGTTGCTCTCCATCCTCTACGTCCGTCCTCTAAAGTTATGGACCCGACGGGTCACGTTAGAACTAAGTGAGGATTGATTTAGTACAAACAGGCGGCTCGTTCACAAGAACACAGAAATGGCGATGGATCCTGAACGGGAATGTGGGATTCCTCCTTTTTTCCTGTACAGTGGCGTGTTTTAGGCGGAGCTGGAAACCGCCAGCTTCTTCAGGTGGTCCATGAAGACCTGCAAGCTGACGTCGTCGGTCAGGATGGGAGCGCCAGACTCCTGCGGGATCAGAGGGGACATGTCAACTCCAAGCAGGTACGGCACAGAGGACATAAAAAATTGTAATAACGTAATCATCAGCCTCTCTCTCCTTCTCGCACGAAGACGCTGAGACTTTACTCATTTTAATTTTACCTATTTTATTCTCTTTATCTTGTCGACAACAAAAACAGAAGAAAAAAATTGACTCCCCAAACATTTTAATCTATTTTTTTAAATTATTGGATCTATGCTCTTTAAACATCTCAATTCGGTCTCATGCACCAGCTCCTAAAATCCCCAAACAAACAGCTCGACAGAATCCAGGGCAACAAAACGAAGCAGTTTATCAGAGAAAAAGATTACGGGTGTCAACACTTTTTCTGAAAAATGCTTTGTTTTGCTGCAGATTGTATAAAATGGCAACAGCATAGTAGCAGACTGAGTTAGTGGCCATTTGGGTTCACTTATGTCTGGAGCTCAGTGAACGCACCATGCAGAAACGCTTGTTGGCTCAGCGTTCCGTCAATCAACCCGTTTGTTTGGAGGTTTAGGGAGATAAAGGGAGGAAGGTGCTTGTGGAGCGTAGATCCACTAATATGGATTTTTTTTTAATTGCCTAAAAACAACTTTTGTGAAGTGTTTTCTTCTGTTTTTTGTTGTTAACCACAGAACAAAGAAAGTTAAAACAGGTGAAGCCTTGCCGTCTCAGTGCGGAAAAGGTAGAGGGGGACGCTTCATTCTTTGTCCTAAATGATCTCGTCTTAACTAGAAAATGATCCAAATAAATAAATTTGGGAAGGCCATTTTCAGCTTCTGTACTTATTTAAACAAAAACGATTCCCTTTGGTCTTTTTTCCCCATCAGATGTGGCTTTTGAACACTAATTCTAAAAACATTTATGGCAGTTTAAGGCTTATCTGTCGCATCTAACTTTATTCCAACTCTGACCTCTCAAACATGGCAGCAGCCATTTTTTTCCTGTCTTTAACTTCATCAGCCACTTCTGCCGTCTGCTTTTATTCAGGCGTTTCTGCTTTTCTTTTTCTGGCTGTCCTTCAAGTTTTGTCAGAATCTAAAGACACCAAGAAGCCCCGCCCCCACTGGTGAACAAACCGCACCTGTCCCCACGCGTAGAGGTTGTTGTGGGTCTGTGATGGGTTGACTTTGGAGAGCAGGAAGCGCGCCTGCGAGCCGCCGTGCTCGGTGTTGATGTATCGCGGCATGGGGAAGCGCGTCTCCAGGATGTCGTTGGCGTCATCCTGTGGAGCCTTGAGGAGCTGCTTAAAGTTCTGGTACTCTGGCATCTCTTGGTAGCCCGCCTTTTGCCACTGTGCAATGGTCTGAAAAGAAAAAGCCGGCTTTAAGTCCACCTGCTATGCTTTGTTTGAGCAGAATGAAGCTGAAGGAGAAGGTCCCACCTCTCCGTGGTAGATGACCAGCTGAAAGAACGTGTCCATCAGCAGGATGCGGTCCGGCAGGATGCTGCTGCTGTCCAGGAGCACGGGCTGCAAGAACACATCACAGGGTCAGGACTCGAGCAAACGCCTGGATGGAACACGTACGTGGAGGGAGCGAGGCTGACCTCTGGTGGTCCGTGGAAGGAGTACGAGTAGAGGATGGGCTGGATCATGATGAGGGACTGGGTTAGGTCCTGCCTGGTGAAGTGATGCCTGTAGTAGGACGACTCATCTGGGCTGTTGTTGAACACCTGCAGGAAGGGCGACCTCCGCAGGTGGAACATAAACTGCAGGGGGGAGGAGCAACAAAAGGTTGTTTAAAACGCAAACACCGATAATGGAAAAACCAAGACAGTCTGAGCTCATTTACCACAAACGACCACTAGAGGGCAGGTTTACCTGTGGGTACAGAGACAGGGACTCTGACAGCCTGAACGACGTGGGATCTTCTTTGTTGTACTGCCCAAACTTCTGACACTGAGAGATGAAACATTGTTTAAATACCGCACCATAATAAGATCAAATACCAAAATGAGGGCGAAGCCTCATGGCAGAAATGCATCTTCATTCCTGTCCCGGTCCAACAAGATGTTAACAGAATTACTCACCAGGCGGATCAGCTGCCTGTCAAGCCAGCGGAGAACATCTGGGCCCTCCTCTGACTCCGCCCTGAAGACCCCCAGGCGAGCCATGAGCACGGCGGCCGCCTCCTGGTCAAACGAGGACTCGATGTGCTGAATCTGAGACTGCGCGTCTGCCCAGCTGAGGGAGGGGGGCAGAAAGAGGCAGGAATGAATGTAGGTGTGAGGACGTCGACAAGCATGCAGACATCATCTGAAACCATCTGTTCAATGGTCCTTACTTCCTGGTGATGGTGGTGACCCGTATCCTCTTCTGAGTGTTGGAATGCTGATACTGGGTGACAAACTGGATGGCCCCTCGGCCTCCCTGGGGGATGGGAGCGTTGTGCTATAATAGACAGAAGAGAAAACCCAGTTTGACCTCATTCCTGCCATGGAGCGTTCCTTTTAGTGCAGAGAATGCAGAAATGACAGATCGATTCAGTGTAAACAGAGATTGTTTACCTGATTCACAACTTCCAGGTAAATGCCCAAAGTAGAGGAGGGGGTGAGGCTGCACATCTTCCACTGGTTTGTTCCCCCGATGCCCATCTCCTACAGAAAACACGAGCATGCTCTGATGAGTGACAGCTCAGGGTGAGGGAGGGGGTCCACAGGGTAATGTAGGGGGAGGGGCTCACATTCTCAGAAACACAGGGGGCCTTTGAGTTGAGTGAGACGCAGGGTCCGATGGCGCCGCAAACCTTCAGCTCTCTGGATGTCTGCAAGGACACGGCTCATGTTAGTGACTGGCGGGAAAACGTTCTGCTCGGACACCATGTGAGCGCTTTACCTTGACCTCCAGAACGCCACCGAACGCCATGCGGAAGTCTCCGTTGAAGTCCTTACTGAAGACGCCCTGGAAGGTTTGCGTGAAGAGCGAGGTGTTGAAGGAGTCTCCCATGACGATGTGGCCGCTAAAAGAGATGAAAGTTTTACTATCCCGCTCAGGGTGGAAGGTTGGACGGCGGCGAGAGTGAACGTACCCGGTGAGGTTGGACAAACACTTCATCTCCAGCAGTCCAGTCTGGTCCAGAGCACAGGCGTAGATGTCAATGCAGTGGCCGTTGGCTGCAGACCTGTTGGCCAGAGCTTCGTAGAACTGTGGGGCATAAAAACAAAGTCATGAGATGAAGGGAAGTGTTTTTGGTTTCAGGTAAAAAGGAGAAACCTTCGTGCTTTGGTCACCTTTGTGGCTTTCTTTAAGTGCCGTGCGTTGTCTTTCTGGATGTCGTGCCAGGAGCGGATGGGAGTCTTCAGCTCATCCCCCACCACCATGCCCGGGCCCTGGGTGGGCGGCCCGCCAACGAAGAGCATCACACGAGCCCCCGTGTTGGGGAACGTTCCCTGAAGATGACACGGCAGCAGATTTGAGTCCTCAAACTCAGATTTAACCCCAACTACAAAGCAGTGAGAACTAGGGCTGACACAAACTATTACTTAAATAGTCGAATAATCACGGATTAATTTTACCGATTAGTCGGGTCATGCACAAAATGGATGCAAAGCACAAATCTTAATCATCACTAAACTTTAAACTAACTCAAAATAAAGACAATTAAGATGATAGTGTATTAAACTTTTAATGAATCGTGCAGCCTCTGTCCTTCTTTAATTTCTGGTATTAAAACAAGATTAAATCAAATGACATCAGCATCTGAAACAAGGAACTATTTTTCACTAAAAATAAAGTTTTGATCTTGCGGTCTCAAATGTAAAAAAGCAATTTTTTTTAACGCTCACAACCGTGTTCAACTTTACTAAACACTGACTCCATATGATCTAAAGTAACCACTAATTAACTATTAAATTATTCTACTAGTTTAATAGTCAATTAGTCGACTAATCATGGCAGCTCAGGTTAGAACACTATTCTTCCAGAAAGTGGGACACTTTTGTTTCAAACACTACAGGCGGATTCCTCTGCTCTGGATGCTTTGACTTTAAAATGTGAAGAACGCAGCTGCAGGGGAGGTGTCGAGCAAAATATCCAACCAGAGCAGTTTTTCATAGAGCCTGCAGGTCTAACTGGGTAAACGCTGACACCAGTCACGTTCTACAGTCTGGGAGAGTCCATGACGCTCAGAACAGAGGGAAGCTGGATTCTGCTGCTTTGAATCAGGCGAGGAGAAGAAATCAGCTCGTATCTGCCATTGGCTGATGAAGAGTTTAGCGGCGGTTTGATCTTTGACACTCCGAGTTGCGTAACCGAACAGATTATCAAAATGTGAAGAGGGAGGATGAAGAGGGAGAGACAGATGGCAAAAAGGAAGCAGCCTTTGAACTGAGAGTGAATCGACTGTTACAGCACCAGATGATAATGGAGCCGTGCGTCTTTCTGACATGTGGCACAGCTGTGGTGGAGCGTCCAAAGTTCACGTTACAACCAGGCGCTTTAATTAGCTATAGTTCTTTTTTTTATGGAGAGCATGACAGGGATGAAGAAGGGATGTTTGTTGTACCTCCAGAAGGCCAACGGCAACAGAAAGGGCGACACCGGTGGAGCGGAGCGGCCGCTTGCCCTGAGGGACGGGCCAGGGGTCTCTCTGCAGCTCCCCCAGCAGGTCCGTCAGATTCATGTCCACTCTGTGGACGGGCTGTAGGAACCTGGACAAGAAGAGGTCTTTAGAAACCGGCTCCAGTGAAACAGACTGGGACGGCTCATTCCCTCCCTCCCTCCTTCCTACCTGCACGATGCAACTGCATCCTGGGGGGCCAGGGGGCGGCCTTGAGGCCCGGTGGCTGCAGGCTTCGTCAAACCGAGCATCTCCTGAAAGCAGACGTGCAAACGATGAAAAGGGGTTCATCGTTCATTTGATCCATTTCTACCCTTCCACAGATCCCACAGTTTTCCCGATTCACCCCGGGACAGACCTGGATCTGTTTGGAGGTGAGGTCCTTGGTGCCCCTGAACACGTAGCTCTTGGCAATGCCTTCACAGCTGAGCTCGTGCACTTGGACCATCCGTCCAAAGGTGATGAGGCCCACCAGAGCGTTGGGGGGCAGCAGGCTCAGGGACATCTGGAGAGACCCCTTCAGAGCCTGGAGGTCCTCTTCTTCCAAACATGTGTCAACCACGTACAGAAAGATCAGGGGGGTTTGAGGGCCTCTCTGTGAAGAGGACACAAAGACTGTTTCATTTATACCATCTATAATAAAGACAAAGAATGAAAAAATTGGGGGAATCATCTCTCCGGCGTTTACCTGAACAATGTACTCGATGGTGGAAAACTGCGGCATCAGCTCAGCTGGTTGGTTGACTTCTGATATTCCAGCGTAAGAGGGAGGAAACTGCACAAACATAAAGACGGACTTTAACAATCCTCATCAAAGAATTCCGCCGCCATGGGCCGACATCACACACTTCAGAACTTACAGGATTTCTCTGAAAGCAGAAGTTGCATGCCCACACTTTGGCTCTGAAGTCAACCTGACTGTAAGAGGAGGATTTAAAAAAAAAAAAACGAGAAGAAAACAATGAGCTAAAACACGTCTGTGCCAGTTTACACATCCAAAGACTTGACTGTTATCATCCGAAGCATTCATGAAATGTTCAAACAGACGCTAAAAGGAAATCTCACCACAGAGGGTTGAGCACAGCCTTGCAGTTGGCCCGGCTGCACAGAACAGGCTCGTACTGGACTGGGGGGAGGTCCGGCCTCTCCTTCAGAGGCGTGAAGAGGCAGGAGACGGGGACCACCAGCCGGGTGGCTTCTAGGCGGCTGGAGGGCCAGAGGTTCCAGCTGAACCTCACTCCATCTCGATCCTCGTTCTGCTGGATGAACTCCTGGTAGGTGGACATCGTCGAGCTTGGGCACAGAAACAACCCAAAGCAATGTCAGCGAGGTGTCTCCTCGACGCGCTCCCGTCAAGCTCTGCTGCCGTCTAACAACCAAAGTCAACTCTTAAATACTTAAACCTCCTCTTTGGGGCTAAAATAAGAGGCCTGACGCACAAAGGCGTCATCAGAAAACCAGACCGGCCGGTTTAGTGACGCTGGGAACGGTGCACTACAATACCAATATGAATGTGAAGGTGCGTCTAAATATTAAACACGTACTATTTTTGTCTGTGCTACTTTGATCGGTGTGTCAATAAAGAATTTGTGACGCCCTTTGCAAAGATTCTCCAGGAACTTGTTGTAGCAACTCTTCTGTGCTGCTGTCAGACCAAACTAATCGCTTCTTGAAGACGTGGACAGTCAGCCAGGGCCAATAAATAAAAAAAATAAATCCTTCTTTTAAAAAGCATTTTGGCTTCCAAACATTTTTTTCTTGTACAGTCAGAAAGCAAAAGGCAATATTTGGTATGCTTTCTATTTCTGATGTTTACTTTAGGCGTTTCAAACTCAAATTCTTTGTTCAGCTATTGAACACTGAACAGGACTTCAAAATATTCAGTTATGAAATAAGGACACCTTCTGACCAATCTTATATACAGTATTTCGGTAATTCCTGAAATATTTCCTTCTTGGATTAAATTTTACTAACTCAGGATAAGATTCTGTTTATGAAAGACTTATTTTTCTTCTTTGGAGTCAAACTTTTGTTCGCCTGCGGTTTAACTAGAACAACGACAAGAATGTTAATTGATATTGAGGAGGCGTCTTTGTACCGTCAACAACAACAAAAGATGCCTTGTTTTCACAACAAGAACATTGGAACAATGTTCTATTTTCCAGTTTTAATAACTCAGCTGTTCAGAGGGAACATACACAAACAAAAATGAGCTTGAGTGATTGCGCACACACCTGTCACACACCCGTTTGTTAAATTAAATCTACAATGAGCCGCCTTTGTGATTTAGGGCCGGGACAAATGCATCCATCCACTGAAACTGTTTAATAAAATTCCATCTATTATTACAGTTACTCTACATTTGTATTGTAAAAACAAGTAGTATATTTACTTTGTTATGACACTGATATCGGGGAACTAAGTCCAGACCACCGTGTCAAGACTTTACTGATAAGTAAACAGCTTAAATCCTCACAGTTCCAGATACACTTTTGACTGAAAAAAAGCTGAAAAAGCAGCAAAAAAGAAAGAAAATATTTATCTAAAGGCATTTACAAAAGATATATATTAATCAAACTAGGTTTAAAACAATGGATTTCTAAAAATAAATAATTCTAAGAGTATCAATTATCATGCTAAAAGTCAGGGGTGTCAAACTTAATCGCTCAGGGGACAAAAATCCAAAACGCACCTTAGTTTGCGGACCGAACAGGATAAACATTTATTTAAAAAATTAATAAAAAATAAAAAATTAACTTTTCAACATTATTATGAATTCAAATAGGCAGGAATATTATTCCAGATTAAATCAACCTTAATTATAAATAATTTAACATTTTACTCTCCGTAAAAATACATCTTGGCAAAATCAAATGTTCTGGTGGAATGGATATATTCTCCTGGAGGGCACACATGTGCTGTAAGTAATAATTCCTTTAAAGTGACTTTTTAAATGTAAAAATAGTTTTTGATAAATTTTAACATAATATTTTGCATTTATTTAATGATTGCCATACCTTCATTTATTTTTAAACCACTAAAATAGCATGAAGACTGTTTTGCTTAACTAAACAAAGTAAGTTTTGAATGAATTTCATTTGAAAAAAAACTATATTTAATCAAGCCTATGTGAGATTTACATTGTGAATTTGAGAAGCTTATTAAAAATGGATTCAGTTTGTAGTTAGTGATCCTCAGCCCTGATGTGTGAAGCCTTCGAGTAAAGACATCCGTATCAAAGATGATAAAATGTTTTAAACGGTTTCTTTTGCTACATTTGATGACTATTTGCACAGAACAAATAAAGTAATCTGACTGCAGTTATGCAACACTTCTCTGTTGACACTGTTTTACTTTGTCCACTTAAAACTGTTAGCTGGGAAGTCCTGATATGCATCAGTGCATACTGTTTAAGATCATATTGACAGGACCAGGATATCAACCTGCCTCCCTCCCATGTTCCAGAGGAGCATCGAGATTCCCCAAAAGAGAGTCTTGATGCCCCAAAGAAGAGCATGTAATCCCTTCTGTTTGTCCTGCCTGAACTACAATCAGTCCTCATTCATTCCTGAAGATAAACCATACAAGTTCCAAAGAGAAAGTCGCAATACGATTCCATGTTAGCTTTTAATTGGAATAACCATATATCATTATTTTTATTAATGTATACGATTAACCTAATATAAAATCTCTCCAGGCCCAAAACTTGAACATTAGGGAAATTTCTCTGCCCATTAACCTGAATTGAAATCCACGTCCCGTGACGAAAGCTCCGGAACTCTGGCTGACAGGAGCCTCGACAGCCACTGCCGACTCTCCGTAGAGCCTCAATACTGTCAGTCCAAACACAATTTCTCTAACACCAACATTTGTCCGGGTCGACCATCGTTCAATATTCAGTTTCTCCCCGACACTTGCGCGTCCAAACGCCGCAGACGGCGCTGCCTCGTACGGCTAGCTAGCTGCACTAGCTAACGGAATGCGGCGCTAACCTACTTCCTGTCGGCTCTCAATGGAGGAGAGACCGGTGCCCTGCTTTCGACCGAGGTTCCGTCGAGTTCTTACCTGTTATGTCGATTCTGTTTTCAGGTTCAAATGGTGGCGGATGTGTCCGGGGAGAATTAGAACATTTAGATGCAGAACAGACGGACACAGAGGACAGAACAGCGTCGGTAAAAGGGAGGACTCCCTGCCAGCCGGCTTCTCACTCTACTAGAATGACGTGTTACTCAGAGAACGGACCTCTCCCATTGGCTTATCTGTTCGTGACGTAGCTCATGCTTTTTCCACTACGGCGATGACGCTAAAGGAGGAAGGGAAATGTAGTTTACATTCAATGAATTGAGATTAGCGTCTTATTTTAGTACATTCTTCAGTTGTTGGTCACATTTAGTTTGACCGTAATCACTACTGTTGTTAGCGTTTATTTTTACTTGACTTTATCTTTGCAACACAATAGATATATCACCTTTATATATATATATATATATATATATATATATATAATATATATATATCTCACAACTATGAGAGACAAAATGAAAAATCACATTGTCTGAGTCTTTAAGAATTTATTTGTAAGCTAAACTAGATAAAATAAACCAAATTTCTGTCTCTCACAGGTGTGTATCTTCTTCTTTAACAGGATCATCTGTCCTCCACTCGTTAACTCTTTAAATGGCACCTGTTTGAACTCGTTATCTAAATAAAATACCCATGTCCACAACCTCAACAGTCACATTTCAAATTCCACAATGATTAAGACCAAAGAGCCGTCTGAGGACACCACAAACCAAACTGTTGATGTGCTCCAAGCTGGGAAGACTGAATCTGCAATAGGTGAGCAGCTTGGTGTGAAGACATTTTTAGGAAATTGGAAGACATACAAGGCTACTGAAAATTTCCCTTTTTCTTGGGATCCTTGCAAGATCTCACCCATGAGGTCAAAAGGATCACAAGAACGGTGAGCAAAAACCCAGAACCATATGGGGGACCTAGTGAATAACCTGCAGAGAGCTGGGACCAAAGTAATAAAGGCTTCCATTAGTAACGCACTTCAAATGCTGCAGTTCCAGACGTGTCTCCCTGGTAAAGTTAAAGTTTGCTAGAGAGCATTTGAATAATCCAGAAGAGAACTGAGAAAATGTCCTATGGTTAGATAAAAACAATATAGAACTTTTTGGAGAAAACTCTGTTTGGAGAAGACAGAATGATGAATTGCATTGAAGAACAGCATACCTACTGTACAGCATGGGGGTTGAAACACCATGCTATATACTGCTCACAAATATTAGAGGAACACATTTTTATTGGTCCTGGCATGAATTGAGTGAAACCTGTCTGATAATTTTCTTGTTGGTTCAGCAGCTGAGGGCCTTGTTAAATAATTTCAGCTGCATTGGTGTTCATGAATTAAAAACCCTTCCGCTCTCCTTGGGGTCCAGATGGCTCCAACCACATATTGTTATGCGATTTCTTCCATGACAAATGTGGACGAAGGTGGACAGGATTTTACGTCTGTCATGGACATTAGTGAAACTCAAAAATCATTGAAAAAGAAAAGTTCAGCGCACTGTCTTGTGGGGCCCAGATGACCCCACTTTTAATGTAAACAAGCTAAGGAGAGCGGAAGGGTTACCAACAGATGCACTTCAGTGGCAACAATTAGAAAACCCTCCAAACAGGACTGGTGTTACATGTGAAGGTCATTTCAAGTTTCTCCCTCTTGATCTTTTTTGGCTGGTTTTCCACTCCTGCTGATTTTGTCTTGTGTAATTATCTCTACTGGCAGTATGAGGAGATTCCTTAACCCTACAGAAGTTGCACAGGTTGTCCAACTTCTCCAGGATGGAACATCCACACGTGCTGCAGCAAGAAGGTTTAATGTGTCTCCCAGCACAATCTCCAGAACAAGGAGGAGATTTCAGGAGACTGGTGGTTATTCTGGGAGAGCTGGACAGGGCCATAGAAGGTCCTCAACCCCTCAACAGGACCGATACCTGCTCCTTTGTGCAAGGAGGAACAGGCTGAGCACTGCTCGTGCCCTACAGAATGACTTCCAGAGGGCCACTGGTGTGAATGTCTCTACCCAAACAATCAGGAACAGACTTCATGAAGGTGGCCTGAGGGCCCCACGTTCTGTAGTGGGCCCTGTGCTCACTGTACAGCACCGTGGAGCTCCACTGGCATTTGCTCAAGAACACCAGAATTGGCAAGTCCTCCACTGGTGCCCTGTACTTTTCACAGACGAGAGCAGGTTCACCCTGAGCACCTGTGATAGACGTGAAAGAGTCTGGAGAAGACAAGGAGAACGTTCTGCTGCCTGCAACGTGGTTCAACATGACAGGTTTGGTGGTGGGTCAGTGATGGTCTGGGGAGGCATATCCATGGAGGGACGCACAGACCTCTACTGCCTAGGAAATGGTGCTCTGACTGCCATAAGGTATCTAGATGAAATCCTTCAACCCATTGTCAGACCCTACGCTGGTGCAGTAGGTCCTGGTTTCCTTCTAATGCACCACAATGCCCGGCCTCACGTGGCAAGAGTCTGCAGGCAGTACCTGGAGGATGAAGGAATTGAAACAATTGAATGGCCTTCACCATCCCCTGACTTAAACCCAATAGAACATCTCTGGGACATTATGTTTGGGTCCATTAGGCGCCGCCAGGTTGCTCCTCAGACTGTACAACAGCTCAGGGATGCCCTCACACAGATCTGGGAGGAAATGCCACAAGACACCATTCGTCGTCTCATTAGGAGCATGCCGCGACGTTGTCAAGCATGCATATAAGCTCGTGGGGGGCACACAAGATACTGAAAAGCATTTTGAAATGCAGAAATGAAGTTTTGGAGAAATTTGACTATCCTGCCACATTTTCATTTCACTCTGATTTTATGGTGTTTACATAATTGAGCCTCTGTAGACTGAAAACTTTTATTTCTGTTAAAAGACTTGGCATCCTTTTGTTCCTACGACACTGGCCTGTCTTTATTTGTATAGATATCCAACTTCATATTGAGATCTAATGATCTAATGTATTTCTTTAAAGTGATCCTTTAATTTTTGTGAGTAGTGTACATATAAATAATGTCATTTATGTATAAGGCGCTTCGGGTAAGTTATTGTGGCATATTTGTTTAATAAAGTTTTTTTTTTTAAACCAGGTATTATTTACAAACTAAGTTCAAACAAGATGTTAAGAAGACTCTGATGACCCAGCAGCATTTAAATGCCTCATCTATGTTTAAGTCTTGAGAAGTGAAAAGGAGTCTCACAACGCATGCGTATCAGGTGATTGGTGCATATATAGATTTGTATGTGCCGTTTCTAATTCATAGTTGGTGTATTTCAAGTTGCATAAGTAGTATTGTAGCCTATTTGTTAGTTTTTGATATTCGAGCCGTGAGCGTACATGTGAATGTACACACAATTATGCATAACATTTCATATTGAATGGGTTACAAATAATGAAGTGCACACAAATCCAGTGAGACTATTTTCTCTCCATACCACAAATGCATAAATCAGTAGCTGTCTGTGGTGCTGAAGTCTAATGTCATAATGCAATGCTTTGACATTCGAACATAATTTTTTTTAAATGTTAAACTAAAGCGTGGCTTATCTTTTAAAAGTATTAATATTATTTTAACAGAAACTGATTTATTTTGTTAAAATCGCATTGCATAACCTCCTTCTGCACATCCTGTTTCCTCTCCCAGAGCCTGTATGTAACACACTGAACGTTAGGTGACGCTACAGCCGGGTAGTGTTTTGTGATGAGAGGCAAACCCCTGGAGGGAGAGAGCAGGAGAAAGGAGGAGAGAAGGGGGAGAGCTTTTTGCTCTTCGTGTGTTTTTATTCCGTGCACACTGGAGCCTCTCCTCTTTCGCAGCCTGCAGGCGGCAGGTGCGCTTTGACGGCAGCTCCTCTCACACCGGGCAGAATTTGGACTCCGGATGAAGCTGCGTGCCGGCCGCAGAGTCCACCTGGCTGCGAGGATGATGCAGCGATAAAGCAGAAAGCCTCGTCTGCGCTGGATCGCGCCCAGCCGGCGGCGTCAGCTGTTGCTCCGTGGGTGAGGGTGGAAGCGCGTGGAGGAGGAAAGCAGAGGCCGAACCATGCCGGCACCGATCCGCCCTCGGTAACGGTTTTCCAGCCCCGAGCAGAGCGGATGCGCGGCGAACCTCTGAGTATTTAGTAACCTTTGTGGATGCCGGAGGAGCTGCGCCGATGGAGAAGGTGACTCCGCCGCCCCAGCCGCAGCTCCAGCTGTCGATAGCGAAGACCGAAAGTCCCGCGGAGGACATCTCCGCGCTCACGGACGAGGATCTCCTCAAATGGACCAAGGAGGACCTGGTGCGACGGCTGAGACGCTCTGAGGCCGACAAGATGAGCGTGATCCTGGACCACGGCAATCTCATCCGAGAGGTCAACCGCAGCCTCCAGCTGCACCTGAACGAGATCAGGGGGCTGAAGGTGAGGGGGCGCGCGCGGAGAAAGGATGAGATCATAGGTTTGGGGCGCACCTGGGAACGCGCATGACAGCAGGGATGCGAGGATGAAGACATCACTGAAGTTCAGCGTGCAGGCCTCTGAGAGATTCGTGCAAACGAGAGCAGTGGATGGGAGTGGGTTTATGAGCAGGATCTTCTGATTAACAGGATGTGTGGCGTCCAGATTTCTTCCTGTCTGCACACGCCTCGCATTCCTAGAAAATTCCTGCACATCGCAGCCTGTTAAAATACAAAGAGCCTTTAGGAGTTTTGGCATTTGCTTTGAAGTAGCACTCGGCCTTTCTCACGTTCAATAATGTCTGCACTCTTCACAATGTTTACAGCCCAGATGAGGCTCGCCTGAAGTCGACTCAGAGCTCTGGGATCGGTTTCCTCTCTCTCCAAGACCTTGTCACCTCCACCCATACAAGCGGCCTAATTACAGAGGAAGGAGCTGGAGGGTTTGACAGGGAGGCAGGGAGGAGGGGGGAGTTTATTTTAAAGGAGAGGGAGGAGCTGCAGGCTGTTTAATGTTGTTTAATGCAACATTTTCAAGGGTGTGTCATCTCTGTTTACCATGCAATCTGGGATTGAGGATTCTAATCTGCTTTCCCAGTGAATACAGGGACTCTGCTCTTTTTAAGAGAAACGTAGAGAGGATTAGGATTTCATTTATCTGTGATTGCACACAGCATCTGAGTGATACCTGGAAGAGCATTAAAACTGAGCGCAGAGTCCACATCGTTTTAAATTTTGTCAAGCCAATGAAGGGAAAGTAGTACCTGGTAATGATTCAAAGTCATTGAGCTTCTCCTAAAATCCCCCTGGTCCTGTTATAGAGTCTTTAACATGTATGCATGGGATTTTTCTAATGAAAGGGACAAATGTAACAAATCATTTTATTTTTGCATTTCTTAGTATTTCTCCATTTTTAAATATCTGTCAATCAAATTGTCACAGACAGGCTCTGTTTGTATTAATGATCATTCTTTACGTTACAACATCTCTGCTGCACATGCACTAAACCCTCATCTGGTCCGGCTAGCGCGTCTAGTTCAGGTTCTGGAGAAGAGTAGATGGTATCTTCACATTGACTGCAGTCACATTAAATTCACATTTCTGTGGTCCAATCAGCATCACTGGATTTTTGGTGTGAGTTTCATCCAATACTTACGGTAGCAGGGCTGAGAACGCGGGAGAATCTCCACCAGATTCCACGGAGCTTCTTGATGTGACCACGGAAATGTGAACGGCGGCTCATTTGACAGCAGTTGTAAATCAATGAAAGAGCATTTTGATGTTAGCTTTCATTATGAGAATGAGCTAAAACAGTCTTTGGTGAACTGGAAGGAGAAAGAATCAGGATTTTGGAGGAAGTTCAGTCCATGTAGATCTTCACTTCCTTGTCCGAGCTGACATCCAGATCAAAACAATATGGATGGACATTACCGATATTGTTTGACATTTTTATTTTGCAACGGGGAAGATTTATACCAGCAAGATAAAGAGCTATCATAATCAGGCTGGGCGGGGCTAATCAGCTCCACTCATCCCCCTCAGAGGAGATTTTGGAAACAGAGGCTTCAGATCAACATGAACAAATGGTTTTTATAAGACATTTGAAATTTTAGTTAAAAACTTCCTAATCATAATTTAAACACTACAGGGAACATTTAAAAAAAAATTGTCATAGAGGGACTTGAATCCTTTAACACCGGACCTCCAGTGTTTATGTTCTTTGATTTACAGTATTTTTATTTTTTAATTAACACGATCAACATAATTCTAGTAGATTCTGAAGGAGAAAAGAGGATTTTCTCCTTCAGAATCGAATGGAATTACGTTGATTGTGCTAAAAGTTGAAAAGTTACAGTATGGTAATGACTTTGTGTTCATGCCTCATCAGTGTCGCCTCAGGTGTCAAAGGGTCAAGTGGTCTGTTGCTGCTGGATTGTTGATTCGTTGGTCATCACCTCGTTCTCTTTCCTCTCAGGACATCAACCAGAAGCTGCAAGAGGACAATCGTGAACTGAGGGACTTGTGCTGCTTTTTAGATGACGACCGCCAGAAAGGAAAGCGCGTCTCCAGGGAGTGGCAGCGCCTCGGGCGCTACAGCGCCAGCATCATGCGCAAAGAGGTGACCCTCTACCTCCAGAAGCTCAAGGAGCTGGAGCTCCGACAGGAGGAGGTGATCCGGGAGAACTTGGAGCTGAAGGAGCTGTGCCTACTGCTGGATGAGGAGAAAGGAGGAAGTTGCATGGGAGGCAATTTGTCCGGAGGAAGTACAGGAATGGGGGGGTGCCGCAATTCCATCGACAGCCAGAATAGTTTGCTTCTGGTGCCAGGACAGGGGCTCCTGATGAGAGACGTAGGGGACGGGAGCAGCACTTCCAGCGCCGGGAGTGCCGACAGCTCTGATCATCCTCACCACAAGCAGGCTCACCTTGCTGCAGGAGGGGCCGTCAGCATTGGAGACAAAGGCAGTCCGGAGCTTGTGCACAAACCCAGGTGTAGCAGCATCACTGGAGTTGGAGGAGACAGGGAGGGGTCCAGTCCCGTGCACCCAACTGGGCGCCATCGCAGCACCAGCCTTGAGTACCCGTACACGCTGCCCCAGCTGTGCCGGCCCCGCTGCGGTTCCATATCGATCCCTGACCACAGTCGAGTTATGCGGGGCCTGAGCCCGGAAAAATACGCACGGAGCATAGGCCAGCGCAGCCCGGAGCAGCATCCCAAACACCACAGCTCTGACCTCCTTTTGGGTCAGAGGCAGCATTATGTGGGCCAGGGAGGCAGCGGGGAGCTCTATCAGAGGCATCAGCGGAGCAGCATCAGCAGCACTGGCTGTGGGAGCCCCGAACCCCGGCATGTGCATTTAGGTACTGGGGATCATCATGAAAAGGGCTGTATAATTCAGGGCGGGAGCCCCGAACCGCACCGGCATCAGTACAGTCTGAGCCCCGACCAGGTGAAGTTCGGCAGCCCCAGCAGAGAGGGGCAGAGGAGGCCGGCCGGAGACGAGCTGTCGCCGCATCATCGCAGCATCTACAATGGCATGAATGGTAAGTGTGTGCTCTAGCCCCACTAAAGATCAAACCTTTCAGGGAAGTCTGTACAGAAGTCCGAAGCTACAGAGAAAAACCCGGAAATCTAAAGCTAATCTAATATCACGCAGTGTACGTCTTTGAGGAGACATTCCAGGGAGTATGGTCACTTGATTGAGAAAATTGATACTCCTTCTCTTTGCAGTGCTGCAACATTTACAGCATTATTGATTATTGAGCCTCTTAGGAAGAGTGTGGGTTGCCTTGAGAAATTACAGAGGGAACATAAGTTTAGCACATATTTATTTCAGTTTGAAAAGATTCAGCTCTAACAACAAACACTAAGATCTGAGGCGTGATTCCACAGTGACTCAGGGCACATCTTTGCTGCAGTAATGTCCGTTTGTGGGACACCGGTGGGAGCCATGCATGTAGAGCCCAGCTCAAAAAAAATCAAAGTAGCAACTTGGCTGCTGTTTAAACACCCAGCAGTGGCTGATAATGATTTTTGGAGTCCGGGGAAAAAGCGCTGAGTAGCAAAATGTCCTCAGATACTAAAGGACGAATTCTTCAAGGTGAAAAATTAGTCCGACCGGGCTACATAAATCCTAAAGATGTCACCTATTGCCTGGAAGGATCTCAGTTATGGTTTTTACTGCACAGGGTTTTTCCTATAAATAAATTATGATTAACAAGCTAAAACTTTATTATTCAGATCGGATTTTAATCAGGAAGCATCATTTCGATGTCAAATCTTGTTTGTTACAGCCAGAGAGTGAACCTAGTTTGTAGCATAGTCAAGGTCACCAGTTCTTGTTTAGAGACAAAAGGTCCAAATCAACATCAATTTGTTCAAAATTTGACACAAATGATTTGATGAAAGAACCAAGGATGCACATTCATAAAGGCGCTGATATATTAGTTGATGTATGAAAAAGATGATATCCCAGTGATCAGGCCATGATTGAGGTTGGGTGCATAGAGCCAACTGTGCATAGCACTTACATTACCAATGACTGATTGTGGGTGTCTTCTCTGAGCTCAGAGTGGTGGGTGTTCAGTATGGATTTATTGTTAATTAAGTCTCTTATGTACTGATTAGAACTTTATAGGAAACTTACTTATAAGCTTGTACAGTTTTAGCGAATTTCATCTTTATTCATCATTATTTTCAGTCTCATAAGTTTTAGAACAGTAAAGTCTTGGTGTTATGTCATTAACCATAAAAACAAAACAAAGTCCATTGCTTTTCATGTTTCACTTTGGTATTCTAGAAACACCTTGTTTTTCACTGAGTGGTCTAAACCGGACTGGTACGGTATTTTGAGCTTTTCCATTATAAAATGGACCCATTAAGCAGGACCGATTCATTCCATTTTTGGTCCCTTGTTGGTTGTAGGTCCATAGAAAAGTGAGAAAAGTTGAACTGAGCCATTAGGGCAGAGCTACTGTTGTCACACAATGTAACCCATTGATTGGTGGAAACATCTTACGACAACAGCAAGAATCCAACCAGCGCTTTTCTCAACTGAAGATCGAAGCTGAAAGTTTCGTCATATTTTCAACTTTTTTTCAGAATATTCAATTCTTTGTATTTAGTATTCCCCCCTTTTCGATGGAGTTAGGGACTAGACACACGCCAAATCCACGAATGCGGAGTCACCCCCCCCCGTCTAACCCACCACCAGGGGCCAAAGAATGTTACTGATCCGTACTCATCAAAAACAGTTCTTTATAAAACATTTTTTAGACGGGGACACATTGGGGGAACACTGAATACGAAATACCATAACCCAAATGAAAATAAAAAAGCCGTTAAAAGACCTCCATTGTTGTCATTACCTTTTGCTGAAGTCGGACAGCAAAGACACAGCTACATCATTGGTCTACACCCCTCATGTGCTCTGATGGTCCAACAGTTAATGGAAATGTTCACTTGAATAACCTGGAACATTCTAAACAGGCCAGGAGCGCACCAGTCCTGTCTGGACCGCTCAGTGGAAATGAAGCATAGAAATATAGGATACATTATTGTTGGGAGGGGGGTGCCATTTGAATTATTTTTAATTTATTATTATTTGTTTCAAATATGTTAATAGTAAAGTACATGCAATATGCCACATATAGTGAATAGTAATATTAATAACGATAGCAATCAGAGTTGAAACAAAACCACTGGTAAATCCGACTCGTTTCTGGCCACAGGTGGACTAGTCAGAGGCTGTTACCAGTTCTGTTTGTAACATTTTTGGAAAGGGTTTCTTGGCGGTTCTGGTTAGAATCTTTCTTTTTCATGGTTCCAGATGAAATGGTTCTTTTGGTTTCCTTTAAGCCGGTGTGGTACAGGATGAGTTGTATGGGACGGACAGGTTAATTCTGGGGAATGTTTTAATGTCTTATAGGCCGCTAGTGTGTCATTGTATCACTTTGGTGCAATGACTAGAAAAGCAACAACAATGCAGGTAATCTAGCAGCTCGTCTTTTTCTTGCTTTACTTTTTGTGCATTGTGTGTAACAGAAATTTAATGTTGTTTGAGAGAAGATTGCGGGCGGCTAAGAAGAATAAAGAGGAAAACAGAAACACTGACTTAGCACTATATTGGTGCTTTTCAATATCATCATCACTTTCTGCCAATCAATAGGTGGCTACAGCAGCACCACCCCAACCGTCCTGTTCTATTTTTCTATCGACCAAAAACAGATGGGGGCCCTCAAGAGGTACGGGTTGGAACTGTTTAATGTGTCAGTTTAACAATGGAAACACTCAAAATACCGGATCAAACTGGACCATACCGTGGACTGCTCAGTGGTCATCACGTTTAAGTTTTTCTTGACTGGTTTGCAGCTGAATATGATTCAGTGAGGATTAGAATAAGCATCTCCAAGTATGTGGAATGGTTCTTAGCAAGACTGGGACTGGAAGAGGTCAGGTATTAAAGTGTTCTAAGTGAGAAGTTGTAGATGGCCCATGAAGCTGATGGTATGGCACCTGTAGTTGAGTCAATCCATGCTCCAACTCTCATATGTGGTCATGAGCTATAATGCAGCCAAATGAGGAATTCTCTAAACAGATGATTCATAAATGATGACTCATGCAAAATGTAAATAACGAGTACACTTAGATGGCTTCATTTTGTCATGACGATTAACAACATGAACCAGTTTTGGTTATTTTTATGTGAGACAAAGCATGAACTTCAAGAGATCCTTTAAATTCAGACAGAATTGCATCACTCCACAGCTATGTTCATAATCTGTCTGAGCTAAACAGGTGAGTTCCACTACTTGTAATCACTCAAGAAACACAACCAAGGCTCTCTTTGACTCTTTCAAATTGTACGTGATGAACTAGGAGTTGAGATCATAGATACAGAAAATGTGCTTCTTTTGCAAGATGGCTGAGTGTGAAGCTGAGGAATTTATATTTTCAGCCTGAAAACATTTAGTTCTTCTCCCTGAAAGAGGTGGTTGTGAGGGAGTTACAGGCATCCTTGCTGACTGCTGGCCCTTCAAACTAAAGTCATGAGAAGTGAATGATAGTGGATGGGTTACAGATTGGATCTTAGAACCCGTAAATAAGTGTTTGGAAATTTTGCCTATCTACAAATGTTAAAATCCTGCATTCCCACTTGAAGGCAAAGGTGTGGGATATGCTAGAGCTTCAGGAGAGAATGTTGGTGGAATATATCAGAGCTGGAGTAAAGTTGTGATGAAGCACTTATAAGGGAAGAGTATCCATCTGCAAATATGGCCATTTTGAGTGCAAGACTTAAATGAGCTTCATCAGAGTGGGTTCTTAGCTGAGATCCCTTACACTACTGTCTAACTATGTAGCCACAAGAGGTCCAGGTCTGGGTCGTCCTGTGCCGGTTTCCAGCCCGGATAAAATACAGGGTTTTGTCAGGAAGGGCATCCGGTGTAAAACTGTGCCAAACCACCAGTGCAAATCAGTGAAAGATATTTGGCTGTGGTAACCCATGATGGGATGTGCTGAAGGTGAACAACAATAGTAATTTTGTGAAATCACAACTGAAATCCAATACTAGGTTCAATAGGAAAATCAGGGTTTGATTCCCAGGAAGTGCAATGAGTTGAATTCAGTGTGCATCCCTAGCCTATAGGCAAGAACCTTTCACACTACTGCCTACCAATGTAGCCACAAGGGGTCTCAGGTATGGGTCTCCCTGTGCCAGACCTCAGCCCAGATAAAATGCAGGGTTGTTTTTGGAAGAGGATCCGGGGTCGAACTCTGCCAAACCGATTGTGCAGATCAGTTACACCTTGTTGTGGCAAGCAACGTTTAGGGCAGGGGTGGGCAAACTACGGCCCGGGGGCCACATGCGGCCCCTTAGGCTACTTAATGTGGCCCTCCAAATTAAAATACATTGAATCAAAAATCCTAATTATTGTTTTATTTTCATTGTATTTCTGGTTTCTTCCCATGAATGGTGTTGTTTCTCTGACGTTCGTGTGTGTTCCTTTCTGAGTCAGATGGTGATCTTTCGGATTATTCCTACACCACATAAATGCAGCATTTCTTTGAGTTCACATTTTCCTCTGAAGAACATCAACCCATTGGATCACCCAAAAGAGAACAAAAATCATCAAAATTTAGAAATTAAAACTCCCAAATTTTCTGTTTTTAAATTAATATATGTGAATTTGAATCCAAATTAAAGCATGTTTTTCTCTAAATTCCATACTATCTTTTTAGTTTATGAGGTTGATTACCAAATCTCTCCTTCCATCTGCTCCTTGTCCGGCCCTTATGCCAAATCTTAGAACCCTATGTGGCCCACGAGTCAAAACAATTGCCCACCCCTGGTTTAGGGTGTCCCCACTTGTCATTTTTTGACGTCCTGGCTTTTTGTAAAATTAAGGGACGTGGGGCCGCATGCGATACAAGGCACGATGTGGGACGTGGACTGGTCCTCAGGATGCATCCTGTACCGGTACCCCAACCCACTACTGGGACCTTTGGGAACCGGGAACCTTGTCTGGTGCCAGGTCAGGGTACCAATACCAGGTTTGGGTACTGGTACAAGACTGGTTTTGGTTCACGGCACAGAGGTTGGGGACCGGTGATTTATTGGGAACAGCCAGTACGTCAAAAACAACGATTTGGGGACAGTCAAAGTGTCAAAAAGGGAATGCAGAGGGGTTCTTAACTAAATGTTAATACGTGACAACTTGGGAGTGAGAAAGTGTTGGTAAAGTTGGATGTTTGTTGGTTTTGAAAAGGATGCAGAAACTCTCTAATATCCGGAAGTTTGTAAAATGGAGAATTTGACTGTCAATCCTATTACGACAGCATGAGGAAGACGGAGTACAATCAGGTCTCATTTATCACTGAGCTATTTATGGCACCATTTCTACATACAACAAACAACTCCCTCCTGAGAGACTCTTATGTCTCAACAGTTCTGAAATAATAATAATAACTAACCAGTCTTTTTAAGAACTGCAGTGCAGCGGCCTCAGAAATGATAGTCTGCTAGTAAACATGCTCCCTTTAGCCCTTCTATAATCTGTATGGATTGTAGCGGATTATAATAAAGAGAACCACAACTTTGATTTGGATAGTCACTCTGTTTCTATGTAAGCGCTCTGTGTGCGCTACGGCTCTAAGAAAGCTCCCATCTTTATGTAAACTGAAACCTAAATGATGGCTGTGAGAGCCACAACACGTTAAAGCCTCCAAATCCTTAACTGGAAATGTCGTGCGTGCACTGGACACTCGCTGGCCTTCAGGCTTAGCTGTTTGCCAACTGTGGCATAACTGCTGGAAATGCTCAGAGTGAGATGGGCAAACCTAACAGCCCTTAACCAGCACCATGAAATTTTCATGAAGCTTTTTTCCCATGGACTCAGGAGATCGACTGTTATCTGCTTTTATGATCACTTCCCAGCATCTTCACTGACTTGGCATGAGCTCTGGTATTGTATGTTAACAAAAGAAAAGGAAAAACCAAAATGTTATTTTCACTCGTTGAAGTAATTCATCTATGAAAACTAAAATTGTTGACGCTCACATGCACTGAAAGTCCCCTCAAGCCTCTTTGGTCCAGTGAAGGTCAAGGATTACAGATCTGAATACGAACAGATGATAGTTTGTGTGGTAAAAAGGGAGCAGATTGAGGATCATTTCATTTGTGCTTCTCATTGATCCAGCCTTCCTGCCTCGTCTTTTTTTTTTTTTTTTTGGAGGAAGATGGAATTAAATTCCTGTGATGATGTTGTACACTTCCCTCACATGGATTATCCTCTAAGCCTTTTGCACAGTAATATTTCATGTTTTATGCTCTAGCATGCCAGCCTGTGATTTAGATGTGTGTAAAAATGACTTATGCAGGGTCAGCGTTTGCTTTTCCTGGAGCCAAATCATGGATGCCCCATTTTGACTGAAGTGATCCAAATCTGTTCAAGGATAAAGGGGATCCCTTCTTCACACAGAATGTTTACCCCCCCACATACACACTTTCACACTTTATCATAACTTCGCTGGCAAACTGTAGACTATCTGAGGCAGAGTTAAGAGCCGGGGTGTCAAACTCAATCGCACGGGGGGCCAGAATTCAAAACACACTTTAGATCACGGGTCAAGCAGGAGAAACATTTACTGAACACACGAAAACAGAATTTTTTAAAACTTAAAAAAAGTAACTTTTTAATGAATGATAAAAAGGCAGAAATATTATTCAAGAATTTATCAATTTAGCCCTTAAATAATTTTCAACATTTTACTCTCCATAAAAATATATCTTGTCAAAATTATACCAGTTAAATATAAAGCGCAAGATAACATCGGGCCATTAATAACAATAAAATAAAATGATCTGGAGGGCTGGATCTAATTATCTTGACTTCGACTCATGTGGTTTCTTCACTTCGCAGAGAGACGACTTGTTTACAGAATTCATATAGTACATTGAATTTTGCACGTTTTCCTTGTCCCTTGGTGTGAGTGTGATTGGTTGGGTGGCCCTGTTATGGTCTAATCGAGGAGGGCCCTGTGTTTGCTCAGCTGGGATAGGCTCCAGCAACCTTGTGACTCAGAATGGGATTAAGCGGGTTTGAAAAGGAAAAAAAAAAAAGAAAACATTCAGTTTATGTCTGTCAGACGCATAGGTTGTAAAAGGGAAATAAAAGTGTTGGTTAATAAAAAAAAAAAGCAGAAAATGTTTATATTTTTTAGCCATTTTGAGGATTTGTGCCTTTTTGTTTTAGGTTTTATATTGGTTTTCTCTGCTCAGGGTGGGCTCTACTTCTATTATGTGTTGCTTCTCTGTGGCATGAACACACCTCATTATCATTTGGTTCAGTTCATTGCTCACCAGTGTGTCTAATCCTCATGTCAGCAGTCATGAATTAAAAAAGAACACAAGTAATTGTATCTCAGTGAAATGTCACCTTCTTCATTTGTTAAATGTAAGAAGTTAATTTGACTGGAAATTAAAAAAAAAAAAAAACAGATTTGGGAAGATTCATTGCAAACAAGCACACAACAAAGAAAACACACCCAGAATTTACCATTTCCTGAAAACAATAGCTAATTTCACCATAAACTGTTACATCTGTAACAAAACGGATGACTTTGCCTGTGTGACACTGAATCCCATAAACAACAAGAGCGTGACTTTAATCTTCAGGAACGGGATCCAAGGCCGGGTCCAAAGGAGGGCCTGATTGCAGCGTGAGTGTCGAGGCATAAACAACCTTCTTTAGGGTGCTTTAAATTCAGTGCTGACTCAGATTAACAGCATCCGTCTTTCCCGGCGATAAATTCCCTCTAATCAGCCATGAGCACTGCAGTCTCCTGACCCAGACTGGAGGGGTGAATGTTCACTAAGCCCTGCAGCATCTCATCAGTGAAGAGGGACTTTTTTTTTTTTTCAGTGAAACGAGACTTAATCATGTTTTCTGGTTTAGGAAATCACCAGTTCTGCTTATCAGCTGCATGAATGCAGTGTGAGAGGACATTTTGCCCCCGTGATGCTCAGTAAACAGCAAAGCACAGAGCTCACATTCATGATGAAAACAGTGAGAGATGGATTGTGTTGCTGTATATATTCTCATCACTGATGTTTTAGTGTGATCTCAAATATTAAAAAAGTGACTTAGCTAAAGGCAGAATGACGATTACATCAGTGCAGCTTAACTGATTGAGTGTCAACTATAATAGGTTGACAGAGATGATATTCTACATCAGTTCAGTTGGAAAGATCCAATAGAACAACGGTCCACGTACCATTAATGCTGGATTATTTAGTTACTCGTGTTACATAAGGGTTACGTCTGCGGATGCTGACGTGTTCATTATCATCAGAGAGGCATCCTTTGGCTGGAGCTTTGGGCCACAAACTCAGCTCCAGTTTCCGGGTCAGGCTTGGGAGATTTTTGCCCTCAAAAGCATAAGGGCAGAAGCGTGCGGCGAACAGCAAAGAAAAGAGGGATGCTAGTGAATGTGGAGAATAATTGACTTATCTCCAGAAGTGTACCTTGAAAACATTCATTTCGGATCTCCACCAGCATTTTGGAAGCAGTACCATGTAAAAAGAGAAACGTTGGATCAAGTAACAGAAGTTCTGTAATTTGTTACATTTAAAATTATTAGTTTTCATTAAATAAAAAAAACATTGAAATGATGGTTTACTGAACTTAAATTTTACTTTGATAAAAAAACAATATTTTTAAATGTAACAAAGTACAGAACGTTTGTTAATCAGTGAAATGTGCAGGTGATTTCACACTATTATCTGAATCAGATGATTTGAAAGTTTCGCCTAATAACCTTGCTGATTTAGTTCTGCTTTGATTTATGATGCTGCGATAAGCAGCAACAGCATTGATGATGAAACAACAGCTGTTTGTAATGTTCTGAAAGCAGAAGAAATGCTACGTCACTGTGTGTGCACTGGGAGCTGTAGTGGTTAGCATACTTATTTAGTCTTTAATATAGAGTTTTTATATTCTGTATCAGTGCTAGTCAACAACATTGACTGTATAAGAAAGCTGGACTGAGCAGTGTGACATCACTCATTCACAAAGTCCAAAATTAAGCCAATTCAGTTGCTGTTTTTTCCCTGATAGGCTGTCACCATTTGGAGTCAGGCGATGTTAGTAAGCAGCGATTGGTCGACGTTTCTATGGCAACTATTATTACCAATTAGGAGTGAGGTTGGAGGTGGAAGTCCACACCCCTTCCACTGAAAGCGGTCCAAGCTGTGCATGTATGAAAAGTGCTTTTTTTTTTTTAAATGAATAACATTTGATTGATTGATTGAAAATGGACTTGGGAGAATCTATTAATCAAACAATTTGAACATTGGAGGTGGGGCCAGCAGACTTCACATGCTTTTACTGAGGCATCTCACTGGTCAATTTATAATTTGAATAACTTGCAAAAATAAAAAGGATGAATCCATTCGTGATTTCATTGGAACAGCCAGCAAGTAAAAAAAAATGAGTTGGGAACACCCAAAACGTCAAAAAAGTGAGGCGGAGGGATCCTAAACCAAACGTCAATATGTCGCAACTTGGGAATGAGAATGTGTTGATAATAACTCACTGTAATCTCAGTCACATGCTTTTGTTTTGGAGTCATGCTTTAACAGTTTTTATTATGTCATTAAACTGCAACGATGAATCTTGATCAAATGTTTTCATGATCTGTAAATGTTTTTTCATTTAGAATAAAGTCCTGAAAAACCTGTGGCTGTTTTAAAAGAAGTTAGAGGGTCTGAATTAAAATTGTACTCCAACTATTAGAAACATAACTGACCGTCTTTACTACCTACACGAGGAGATTTGCATTGAAAGGGTTTGCATATTCAAACATGATTTTAGGATAATTAATAAAAAATTGGCGAATAATCCTCTTCTTTCTATTAAACCAGAAAGAAGTCTGTGTCTCGTTTAAGTATTTGGGTGATTCGATTAATCGAGGTTCCTGCTAGTGTGAGGGCCGTACTGTTCAACCTTCTCTCCATTCTGTTTTCCATTTTAACCTTCACATATTTGCATAATTTTCCATTCCAGACCATGACTGATGGTCCATCCTATATCGTGTAGCATCCGTTGATCTTTCGGTTGTGGCATGAGCTCAGCCTCTGCAGCTCCTCCTGCTTTCTTTGGAAGTGCTGTCAGTGTAACAGGAAACCTTCACTGAAGCAGAGCTTTCAGATAATGTTCTTCCTCCTCAGTCCCACAAAGGAAGCCGCTGTTTTTCTCCTTCTCTTTCTTCTGTCTTCCTCTCGCTTTTCATCGTAATTGGCTGCCACTGTGCACAACCAGCTGTCGGACAGAGAGAGAGCTCGGAATTCCTCTCCAGAAGGAGATGGAAGAGGCTCTGTTTGCCAGGCCGGGCTGAGCAAACAAGGTTGAGGAAGTTTTTGAGTGGATTCTTGGTTATATTCTTCCCTTCTTTGTCCAATTCGACTCTGTCTTCATCTTCCTCACCAAACTGCCAAGACAGCAGACGGAAAGTCTCCCCTAACAAACTAAGCCTGAGCAACATCCTCAAGTGCTTGTCACAGCTGCTTGGAGCTAAAAGATTTTGAGGAGTGTTCACCAAGTTATCACTACAAACCTCACGTGAACTGCTACCAAGTCGAGTTACTTCAAAAACTTTGCAAAGTGGCGTGATGCAGCATCATCTGACCCGTGCAGCCTCATGTCTTCATCATGTTTTTACTTAAATACAGTCATTTCATTGTTTTTACACAATAAAACATATGACTTTCGGTCATGTTCCTAAGTCGAACCTTCTCGAACAAATATTTGTTTATTTGATCACCAGAGATGCCCCCCTCCTCACCACCACCCCTGAGATTCTCAAGTCATTCTCTGCCTTAATTGTGATCCTGCAAAAGGGAAACGTTCCTTTTTAAATGTCATCATGACGTTTGAATTTGAAATTAAAGCTGAGACCAATTATCCCAACATGCCGCCTATGGAAGACCATCAAAGCATTCATTAACCAAGGAGTGCATGATTAAGCATTTTGTTTATCTGCCCCCAGTGCATATCATTGTCATTTTTAATCAAGCTGCCGCCAGCTTCTTCTCTCAAATGAGGCTCCTGCTGCACGGAGCAACCAGCCATTTATTGCTTCTTTTTGCGGACGGTTCCTCCTCCCTGTGTACCCTGCCGAAGCCCCATGACAGCAGATATCAGCAGAAACTGAGTGTGAAATATGTCTAACTGGACACCAAGTGATAAATTAAGGAGTGCAGACCTGTGAAAATGATTCACATTATAATTTTGCAATAATAAGCATGTTTCTACAGACATTTTTGAATCTTTTCAAGATATTGTATTTTCTCCCAAACATTTGTCTGACAATAGCCCCTCCCGAGCATCTGTTTGAGTTATGAAGGAAGCAGTTATTGTGGGATTTCTTCACTCCAGCAGAAGCCCCAGAGGTATGTGACAAATGATCAGCAGTAGCCACGGCTGTAGAGTAAAAGAGAAAATCCAATGGATTGGAGACCAGCCTTTGGTCCTTCATGGCACGCTTTTGGGGTGTGACCTGCTGAGCTGCGGGGAAATTAGCCTGTCAGGCCAGGTAATTACTGTAAATGGAAGTTGAGTGGCTGCCATGTTGATGGCAGGACAGAGCCTGAGGGAGTCTCTGTCGGTCTCAAAGTCACAAGGAGGAGCGTGTTCTTACATCTTTACATTTATTTAAGCTGGTGGCATGCTGGGATCTGGAAGTATGAGGTCAGCAGGTGAGAAGAGGACTGCTGCTGCAGTGATACCCCCCCTCTACAATGCAATAATGAACAACAATACAGATTCACTGACTGAAATGCTACCTGGTAAATGTTCACCTTCATTGTTCACCTTACCCAGGTTTTGCCCTCAATTTAATGGAGTACTCTCCATGGTCTGGGTGAATACTCATTTCTGATTGGCTACAGAGTGTATATTAGAAAGTAATATAACACAGTGATGATGCCCACCAAAAAAAGAAAATTCCAGTCACATAGCCAGAATCTTTCATATCATTGGAATGGCCTAAATGCCAGTTGGTATTCCAGTTATTAGCCTGTTTTGAACAAATAAAAGTCTAGGTTGTCATATCTTATTCCACTGTCTATCACAACAGTAAAACAGTATAAAAGATCAGACTAGTTTCCTTTAATCTTTTTGGTTATTTTTGTCATTATGAAGACTGAGATGCAGCAAAAGAGAGAGAGAGAAATCTAAGGGTGTATTCAGACGGACACATTTAGTCCACCAATAATATAGAACAATTTCAGTCTGATCTATAAGTCAAACACTTATCAGAGTATCTTCTTAGCCATCTTTTCCTCTGTAACTGCCACCGTACCAAAGCAAGGGTAAAAAGTGTTGTACTTGACGTTAGTACAGATGTTCAGAATTGGTCAGTGAAGATTGCAAAGCTTAATTTCCGCCTCTTGTTACTTTGCCCCACCCTCATAATTCTTGGTCAAAGACTAAAGACATTTTTAGTCACATGGTTTTGTTTATAAGCTGTATTTCAAAGCAGAAATGTCTGGTTGAAGGTAATCAGTATACGGACTAAATGCAAGATTCAGGACTCGATCCAGTGTGGCCGTTTGGTTCAGTTATTTTGGTGTCGGAGTGGATCGTATTCAGACTTAGAAATCTCAGAACGAACCAAAGTTCAGTCCAGTTGGAAACAAACTGAGACCACCTCCAAAAATGGGTCAGGGAGCAGTTTCCGGTCCCAGACCAGTGTCCGGTTACGTGTATTCAGACTGACACTTTCTTCCCCATTATCAGGGGAAATAAACTCTGCTTCACTTTAAGCTGAACACACGTGTCTACTCTGAATATACCCTTAGATATGTAACAATATAGATCTAGAGGGAAGGAGAACTAAAGTTATTCTAGAAGTCAGGGTCCCATCCTAAAGTTTGGGACCTGTAGGTGAGCATCTGGTGCTAACAAAGCAAGGCGAGTTCAGCCCAAAAAGACTACACGGGTGCTGTGTTGAAATTCATTTTGATCAGTGACACAGTGAAGTCACCTCACTGAGTGATAAGAGGCTGTGGGTTACCAGTGGGAGACAGGTGAACCTGCCCTCACCCTGAGTTTGAGCTCTGAAAACCTAACTTCTTGAGAGGCGTTGGACTTTTTCTGGAGGTTCTCATGGTCAGAGGTAGTGGTTTGGTGTGGGTTTGTTCAAAGCTCCCAGCTCAGCTGTCAAGTGTTGAGGTTCATCTCAGTAAATGAGAGGGTTGTGTTGCTCTGCCTCTGGGTCAGGGACAGGTCACTCACAGTGGTTTTGGGCTTACAGACCAAACAACAATAAACCACACAGTATCCGTCCTTCTTGGAGTCTCCAGAAAGGGTTATAGAAGAGGTTCCAACTGGGGACTCCACTGTTCTGCTGGGAGACGTGAATGCTCACACAGTCAATGACAGATATATCTAGAAGGGCTTGATCGGGAGTAACAGGCTCCCTGATTTGAACTTGAGTGGCACACTTGACAGGTGTGTGTCCTGGACACTGAGAGAGGCAATCGATTACCACCTGGTGATGAACAGTCACAGTTCCATTCACACATACATTTGCAGACTGATGTTGGCTCCAGTGCCAAATATTGGCGCCATTGTACTACCACCAGGAGCAATTCTGTATCTGGTTCAAGGATACTTCAACACTAAGGCACACAGAGCGGTGACCGAAATTTTGATTTTTCTATCTGAGGTCGATCTCTCTACCCCTTTACCATGACCAACTCAAGCTGGATTCATTGATGGAGAAGGAGGATGGACAGACTTGGCTGGCCCAAACGTTCTGGAAAGTTTGTTGGGAACGCCTGTTTGAACCCACTGTCAGAAGGGTTTAGGTAAACTCAACTTCTGGAAGAACTTTAAACAGATATTGAGTCCGAGTTGACTTTTTTTTGCCTCTGTTGCTGATGTAGATGTTTGAAGTTGTAGTCATAAGGTCTCTGGTGTCAGTCAGGACAAATGGAGAGAGCTCCCAAGTGAAGTAGTTTAAAGATCTCAGTCTCTTATTCACGAGTGGAGGAAGGATGTATCAAGTGGATTGGTCCAGTGGCTGCAGAAATGCAATCAATGTATTAGTCCATTGCAGTGAAACTATAGCATTTTATTCACTGGTCAATCAGTGTTTTTACCTCACCAATTGGCTTTATCACCTGTTTACTCGGAAGGACCTTGTAGTAGAGCTGCTGCTCCGCTACATCATGAGATGACTAGGACCAGTCTCCATCTTTTGAGATGTTCCTGGATGTCTGAAGATACTGTGGACTTTTCCAACTGAAGGGAGAACTCAGGTAAGACCTAGGATCCTCAGCTAGCCTACACCCACCTTGGGAATGCTTGTGGGGGATGGGCCCTTAGCTGTTGACATATTGTGTTATGTCGTGTGGTGTTTTAAGATTGAACATCCATCTTGGTTAATGAAAGAAGAAAAAAAAAGTTTTCCAACCTCTTGAGATCCGATTATTGGCAAGCATCCTCTGCTCACAACTGGTCTGTTGTATAATTTATCCCCGATGTGGAGTGATGGGTAGGGGCATGTTAAAATAGGACAACAGCAGTTTATCTCTGCTTAAATTTTTAATTTTCCTTTGAGAGTCAGGGCAGAGAATACATTCTGAGGATAAACACACAGAATAAAAGTCTTACTGAAATCCTGAACTTTCTCCATGTGTTGATATTTAGAGAGAAAAATAACATTTAACAAATCTTTGCCTTTGACTGCTGCCTAACGTGTCGGCGTTTAAAGAAAAGACATCCTGTATTTACCCTGCAATCATGAAGATCTGCACCACACACAAACATTGATGCCTTGTAGACCAAGAGAAGGGGTATAGCAGTAATCATTCCACTCTATTCCTACACGGGTCTGTGCTCTCATCCGTGCATGCTTACGTTACTGCAGACACACATGCTCCGCCTTGCCTTCCTACTGACTTTATTCCTATTACTGACATTCTCCCACCTCAGTCAGACACTTGCCTTTAATTATTCACAGAGTAGACTTGCAGTTATATAAATGCTTCTACGGCAACACTAAAAATGCTTTCTGTGTGAACATAAACCCATTTATCTACCAGTAGTAGAAATAGAAAACAAAAACACAACAGTTAATAAACTTCTTAACTATGACAAAAGTATAACATTGACCACATTTTCACTCACTTCAACCCCAAATAAGCTCATATTCTAAACTGGTCATTGATCATTTAAGCCAGGAAATGACATCATTACCAATGGTTAAAATTTAGACAACTTTGTTGTTCTAGGGACTACTACCAGAAAACTTTACGCCATGTGTTGTTGTCTATTCTATTCTATTCTATTCTATTCAGAATTATAACCACGTGACATGCTGAATTTAGTCTACCAAGTAAAGACCTTATTCATAATAGGATGGAGCTTTATACGGTTTTATGATTTAATCATGTAACAACATTTGTGAACAAAATGTCAGGGATGGTGGTGGAGGACCCAAATGCAGGAGACCAGGCTTGGTGGCAGAAACATAACCATTTACTAAAGCAACTTAAACATGACAAAACCAGTGAGGCAACAGAACATAGACGAGCAGATGACCTGACAATGAGAACTGAAAACCAGACACTTAAATACACTGAGGTTGATTAACTAAATGAAAACAGCTGTGGATGATTAACCTGAACATGGTGAAACTGACAGGGAAAACAGAACATGACAAAACCTAAGCACCAAATCATGACACAAAATTGTCTCGTCACTTATATTTATGAACTGTAATTCATTCTCTCCAGGGTGACCTGGACAATGCCTGGTGTTCACTTTGGATTTTACTTTATCACCAGATCATAAGCAGTGTTTGTCAACCAGATTATTCCAAAACTCAACAAGCCAAAATTCAAGTCACTGGGATCAAAAAAGGGTCTTAATTTAGAGTGGATCTGTTATTTTAATTAACTCATCAGAGGACAAAGTTGTGTTTGCTTGACTCACTGAAACATTAATGGTTGGATTTGCATTAAAGTTTTACTAGAGGTGGGGCACAGCCCAACTTGAGGTGATTAACTTTTGATGTTTCCATGGATCTGGTTCATGTATGTCTTAGTTTTTCTTGTCTGAGCTGGTATCTGGCTCAAAACTGTCCAACTGGATATCTCCGATTTTGCTCGCCATTTTTCTCGCACCTCTGTTACCTTGGGGTTGAAAAGGGGCTGTAAGGTAGCGAGAGAGAATACACACAGACAGATTGTGAGAAAGGAGGGAAGGCTCATTCCGCACCAACAGTCCCGCCAACAACTAAGAAGTGAATTTTTGTGATAAACTTCTGCAGAAACTGTTCTTGGAAAACGACGCACAATTTTTGATTTTGCCTTAACAACATAATCATAATTAAAAGACTACTGGGAATTCTTTAAAAATAGACCAGAAAATGCTCTGGGGTGGACTTCAAGGGGGAAATTACTTCCCTCTTAAATAAGGAATGACATACGTTTAGTTAAACTAACAAGCTTTCATGTTGGAACTCTGGGTTGTCTTAAAAATTCAAGAACAGAATTCATTCTGACATTAAAGCTTTGAAGAGCATCACATCAGATCCATACGGCACCAGAGTCCACAGAACCGTGCTCTGGACCCCATCTGCAAGCCAGGCTTGGCACGGTTTCCAGCAGCCAAAAAAAAAGAAAAAAAAACAGAGCTTAAAATAAACCTGACTACATATTACCTGCTGTGAGTTCACCTTAATTTACATTTTTATGCATCACTAATCTCTCTGAGGATGCTCTATAAATATTGACTCCTTGTCGTCTGTTTTTGCCTCATGTTTAATTACAGTGTGTTTTTTAAAACCTCCTTTTCATTGTGTGGACAGACCAGTTCCATTTGGCATGTCTGTTGTTTCAGTGCTGTGTAGCATTGCTCTGCGTTTTCCGCCTGATGCCCCCCGGTGTTCTGCCCTTGTTGCTTTTGCTGTTTTATGCTGACCAAACAGAAGCGGCTTCGTGTGTGCTTTATAAATGACTCTTTCCTTGAGGATGCAGGGAGTAAGCAGCATTACTGCAGGGTTTCCCTTGAACGCCTGCTCATGGGCGGCACACACACCCACAATGGATGGCAGAAAAAAAACAAAAAAACAGCCAATCCGCCTGTTCGTTGTGACTCTGATCGCCTGCAGGTTTGCACCTCTGACATAATGGTAGAATAATGCAGCGACCTTAGCAACATTAAGCCACGTAGTTCCCCTGCCTGATGACCCCATTCCCATTGTCTGACTGACTGCCAGTTTCACAGAAGGTCACTGATCCTCGGAGCTTCACCACTACCAGCCTGAATAATTTATATAGCCAATTTTCAGAAGATCAGAGCGAATGCTCACGTGAAATGACCTCATATTGATTCTGTAAATTGAGAGGGGGAGAAATTGACAGTTGAAAGACTATTCAGGAACGGCGAGCACTGAGGTGAGCAGGTGTGTGCGGGGGCTTCATTTAGACAGTGACATCAAATTGATAACCAGTTTAGTCAGATAATTTCGAGATGATTACTTGTATTTTTCAGAGCAGCTCCAGTTTTCCTCTCAACGCTTTTTTGTTCCTGTTCCAGCGACACAGATTCATAGAAATAATTTGCTAATGGGTTAAAAATTGTTTCCAGTGGTCATGAACGTCTTTTGAGACTTACAGGGAGCCAATAATTGGTGTGTTGTTGTGCAGAGAAAAGAGTTCCCCTCCCATAAATGTGATTTATTCAGAATGGGAGCAGCATCTCCCTAGTCGATCTCTCAGATCTCTTTGTGAGGAAATTTAGAGCCTTTTACTCCAGCTCTTGTGTACAGAAGTGGAATTTACAGAGCCCTCCGCCACATTATTCTGAAGTAATCCCATTATCGCCACACTCTGACCCCCACAGCAAGGTTGCTTTTTGTTCACACATCCTTCATATCCTGTTAAATCCAATTTTACCTGCAAAACTTGGTCCATAAATACATCAAGAAGCAGCATTCAAGTTTTCAAGAAGTTTACTCATTTTGTTGGCTAGTTCTCCTTGAAGAGGACTCTGAAATGAGACGACAAATCTCTGTCAAATCACCCATCTGATTTCACCAGAGATTGAACTTTTACAAGACAGGATGTAATCCTGTGACCTGGGTGT
The DNA here is from genome assembly GCA_003999625.1 of Oryzias javanicus. NCBI lineage: Eukaryota > Metazoa > Chordata > Actinopteri > Beloniformes > Adrianichthyidae > Oryzias > Oryzias javanicus. The sequence continues at coordinate 7,155,079 of CM012437.1, forward strand.
TGGTGTGACCGTGAGACAGAAAATCCATTTAAGTCTATTCATTGTAAACCGTAAGCAGGTAAAAATCCAGATCTGAGTAATCTGAATTTATAGCCTACTTTCTGAATGTCGGCGAATGTTGAATCCTTCAGTCAAATTCTGAGAGAATGCAGTAAATGAAATGCCTGAAATGACCATGAACATTTGTTCAGGAGCTTCTGCACAAGCTCTTGGACATATCTCTGAAAAATACCTGAAATGAGTCACACAGGGTTGAGTTTGGAGGCGTGATGCAGCGACCGCCGGTTCAGTCAGAGATCCAGTGATCATCAGTATGAGTACACCGCTGTGCAATATCACTGAAATGTCAAATGATTCCAGAGGGAATCACCATGGAACCTGTTTGTAAAACAAAGAGAAATCTCTGCTCCTTTCTGATGATGGACTCCGTGCTTCTGCGAAATGGACAAACTCCTTCACTATCTTTGCTTGACATTGTACATCATTCAGCTAATATACATTCTCAGTTAAAAGTTTGAACCAGCTGCCCTATACTATAAATGAACAAGAGTGTCCAAACTTATGACTATTAGTGTTTCTATCTTCCCAGAAGCGGTTTCCCTGGAGGGCTTGTTCAAATTAGGCCAAATGTCTGAACTTCATCTTGTGGATTTTATACTTGCATAAAAACTCCTGCACTGTTTTTGTAACTGCTATGAGTTGTGTATATTCTAGATTATTTTACTTCTGGCAACAAAATATTATTGTCTTAAATAAAAGTTTAACACCTACAGGTAGAAGTTCTGTTCAAATACAGAAGTGTTTACCATTTTGCTCGGTTGTTGGAGGCATTCATTCACCTCAAGTGTCCTGATAGTAGTCATTACATCTTCAAGTGTGTATCCACAGTGTTTAGTCAGGTGTTGAGCGCACTGACCAAGGGGAACAATGGCAGTCCAAGATAGTAGTTTATACTAGATCGTTGTTTTGTCTGAAGTGCATTTTATTTAGCTTCTAAAAAGAGAAGAAAACACAAAATAAAGAGAAACTTCTCAGTACTTTTGACTAAGCACCTTCAGAACTATTGCAGAGTCTTTTAACAGCCAAATCCTATTAGAGGACTTTAAGGACATTTACTACCATCCAGAGGCCCGGCTACAGAGTAGTGACCTGTCCAAGATGTACTTGACCTTAATGCAACAGGTGGTATAACGTTGAGCAACCTTGTGACCTCAAAATGCCTTAAGCGGGTTAAAAAATAGACGGATGATAGAGAAACCCTCAGGAAATACATGTGGGCCTAATTGTTTAGGATGGATGACAGTTAATTGCTATTGCTAGATATTAAACGTTACACTATCTCAGAGGACTTATTGTCAAACGTGTAGAAGAATTAATAGATATATGTTTCAGAAGTAGGTTTTAGTTTACATGCCAGTTTATGTTTTTACAACATGATAATTGTGAAATCTGAAGATATGCGATTATTGCAACTTTTATAAAAACGCAAGATTGAATGTAATATGTGATATGTCTATTATTTGTTATCAAAGTGCAGTTTTCAAATTGAGGTGATCTTGAAGCTATGACATTGGATGTGATGGAAGATCCAAAATGGCCACTCAAACTGGAGCAAATAATATGTTACAACAGATATTATTTAAATTAAAACAGGTCTTAATTAAATAAATGTAGTGATAAGACAGACAAATGACCCTAAACAGAAGGAAAGTTTAAATAGTGGATTTTGTGTCCGTCCATCCATCCATCCATCCATGCAGTTCTAACCGAGACTCACACATTTGCATTTAACCTTCTCTTGCATGAATCATGATAAAAATCAGTTAGGGCTTTCAGGAAATGTTTTTAATTATCTTTAGGGATCCAGAATAAAGTTTTTCTTTTTTTAAAAAAGTTATATCTTTACATTTTATAAAGCATTAAGCGTAAGTGTAATTAAATGGTAATTTGTAATTAATGGTAATTTGTAGGTATATGTAAATAATTTAAAATATGATATTATGTTGCAATTGTGGTTCATCTATCTTTAAAGGTGGATTTATCTAAAAACATTATTAAAGACAATGTCTCTGAATTGAGAATAGTGTAACAGAGTAACATTCATCCATCATCATAGGATTTGTCTTCCCGTCAAATCAATGACATCCTGTTACTCATCAATTGAGCATCGTGTCTTTGCTTTGTATCTTATGGTATATATCATACTATCAAATCATTCTGTATGCATGAAAGGGTTAAATGAGTTTTATGGCCTGGATTAAAACAAACTGATCAAAGAGTTGAACTGTATGGAGAGACACCTGGATGTGAAGTGATGAGTGGGCTGAGCTGTAGCAGCACAGGTAACTTGTGCATGCAGCACAATGCCTGACATGACATTTTAGCTGGATGGCTGCTGCAGCTCTGTCTATTAGTGGCAGGCTAGCTCCTGCTGTGGCTCCAAAGTGCTGCAGTGCGACTTGAGTCTGATTTTGTCACTTATCTTCCTCAGTGCTTCTCCACCTCCGTAATGTGCATTCCAGACACAGATAATCACAATATTTGGATTCAAAACTGGGGAAAATACATTTGTTTCTAACACTTTTAAGCATTTTTTCTGTGGTTGTATTTACTGTTTTGCAGATTGTGTCAAAGTTTTAGTAGACCTAAGCAAGAGTAAAAATTAAAAGAGCTAAACAAAAAGACAAACCGTTAACTGAGGAGAAACATAGAAGATGGTAACTTAAAACTGAAGATAACTAGGGATTTATGGTTAACTTGACCCAAGCACGAGGCTGCTGACAGGATTGGGTTTTTACATTTTGCATTCATGTTGTAAATACATTGTGTTTAGGAAATATATACAATTGTATGGTGGCCTGGAAGTGCTAATCACATAAACAAATCACTTCATTCAAAATATTTTTAAAAATCAAAATAACATTTAAAAAGCAAAACAAATATTAAAAAACAGAATTACATTTTAGAAAACTAAGCAAAATTCCAGAAAGCAAATTGTGTGATATCCCGTAATGATATATAACAAATGTCATTGTCCAATCAGTGATGTCCCAAAGAATCTAACATTTTTATAGTTTCCTTTTATGTTTTGTTTTTCATTTTGATTTCTGGAAATTTTCTTTTGCTTTCCAAAATGTTTTCTTCTTTTTTATACAAACCGGAAAAAGTAGGTACTAAGAAACATCACTGATTATAAACTAAGGGTATTCCATCATTTAAACTGAAAGATATTTGACATGAAGTGATACTGAATATCATCATCCAATCAGAGATGTCCCACCAACCTTTTCTGCTTAGTTATCGTGTTTTATTTTTTCTAACACTTCGTTTTGTTTTCTGGAAATTACTTTGGTTTTCTAAAGTGTTTTTTTTTTTTTTTTACGTTTTGGTTTCTGGAATTTTGTTTTGTTTTCTAAAATGTAATGCTGTTTTTTTTAGAAGCATTTTGCTTTTTTATTTGCTGTTGTGATTTTTAAAATGTCTTTGCATTAAGAGATTTGTTGATGTGATTTGCACTTCAGGGCCACCGTACATCTGGGAGGGGATGTCGCTAGTCTAATATTACAGAAGTATTGCAAATGAAAAAAAAAAAAACTCTTCCTCTTTGAGGGACTTAAACTCAAATTCTCACCGACAGCCTTGCTATCTTTTTCTTCTTGTAATATAAAGAAATGGAAAATAAATCTAATTATCCATGCAGCTGCCACTAAGCTCAGCAGAAAGTGTTTTTATATTTTTTTTCTTCTTGCTTGCATCTGTTTTTGCTCACACAGAAACAATCTTAACTCTGCTTCCCATGGATGCAGATGAGCCTCATTCAGTTTGGCTCAGGGAAGTTTATTTGTAGAGGGCTGCAGTCTCGCGAGGCCGGTGCTGCTCAGCTGTGCTTTGAACAAAAGCTACAGAGAATATACAGACAAAAGAGGAACCTGCTGATGTCCACCTATTGCAACAGTTTTACAGAAAGCCTCGTGGTTGGCTGCTTCAAAGCAGCGCTGACTCAGCTGTAAATACAGTTTGTCTAGATTAGCGATCCGCTAGACTGGTCCGATGTTGCTACTGAGAGTCTAACCTTTGGCTAGGAAAGGGTTTTAGCTTCATTTGTGACACAATCTCTGAACTGAACTGAATGCCTTTGAAGCGCTTCATGAGGGCTGATGGGGGGCCAGGTGAGCTCACCTTGAGTTTAATGTTTTCAAGAAGTTTAGTCACTCAGAAGCATTTAAAAAAAAATTGTCTTTCTCCAGTAGCTGCAGAATAACCAGATTCTTTCACGATAAGTTATTCTAAATGATCCAAACCGTTCCAGTGCATGCTGTAGTTTCTCAGCATGGACATGAACCTTATTTAGATTCTGGTACCGGGGACCCCTTTGGCGGTCCTTCCAGCTCTGGTCTAGATGGCTGTAGTTGGGTCGTCCAGGGGGCGGATGACCTTGGTCTGATTCTCTGTGTCTGGGGGCGCCCTGGCTACCACTGCTGCTTTGTTGTTAGCTTGCGGTTGGGGTGACCCCCTTTTTTTATCACTTTCTACTTTCTATCATCCTCCACAATATAACAAACTCACCTGAGCACAGATGCCAGCTCACATTTGCACAAATAGTATGGCTGTATGTGAGGGTATTTGCAGCCAACAGGTATGTTTGTAATATTTGAGTGTGTATATGGACAGGCTCCGCCCTTTTTTGGGCTCAGACTAACATTTTCATTTGACGGTAATAATGATTCCCCTCTAACAACTTATTTTTGTAATTCTAACTCGTCCTCTAACTTCTTGAACACCCTTTATCTATTCCCTTATATCCCCCATCTCCAACACCCCCCTCTCTCTTTTTTTTTCCCCTCTGGTCCAGCAAAAAAAGTAACATAAAAACATAATTAATATAAAGTTTAATCTCAAGTACAAAAGGGGTTTATACAAATATACACCTCATGTTTCAGAGGATTCATAACCTCTTGTTGTAACAGTTAAGTCTGTCCAATAGAAGAGACATTCAGCTCTTATGTTTGCTCCGCTGGTTCACAGGATAAGTTATAAAAAAAAAAATATTAACTGGTCTAAATGTCAGGAACACTCCTGGAAAAGAGAAGCATGATCTTATCTAAGGGAAAAATTATTTTCTGGAGAAGGAGAAACTTTTATAGATTTAGAATTTTAATTAAGAAAAAAAAAAAAAAAGCTAAGGGGATGTCCAGCAAGTAGGATTTGAAGGCAGTTTTTCCATCTATGCTGGATTTCAGGTCACATTTTCCCAAAATGAGCCATCAGGCAGAAGATCCAAAAACATGGTATTTGGTGGTTAGTAAATGTGAGTATTTCAGACTAGCTGTGAAGAATTACATCTGGTTCAGATGTGCTGCACTGAACTGAGGCTCCTTCCATTTGGTCTCCTTGTTAACCATCCAGCAATCGTTTCAGCGGTCTATTCTATCTGTGAGTGATCCACGTCATTTCTGGCAAGAAGTTATGCCAAGACACATGAGAAAATTCAGTCAATTTTCAAAATATAACCAATTTTAAAAATAAAGTACAGCAACTGACAAACTGAAGAGAGGAAAGGGGACAAAGTATGATAGCTGTGGTTGTTACCTGGAGAAGTAAACTGGCTCTGTTTTCTTGGTTTTTTTTTTTACTTTCAAACTTGTTTCAAACAGGAAGTGAAACTGCTTCCCATTGCCTTACACTATGTCTGATCTCCCACCATAACTACTAAAAAACTATACAGTGTAGGACTATGTAGCACTCATGCTCACTACTTTTTCTTTTTCTCTAAATGGTGGCTATGATGTCACCAATTTCATGACGTGAAAATTGTATCAATACAAACATTTTTTGATGTGTTCTGGTGAATAAAACGGGAATAGTTTGTTAAAAAAGATCACATGTAAACACATTTGTTTTGCAAAAATGGTTATAACACAATGCGCTGTGGTCTATATTTGCTATGTTGTGAGCATTGATGCACACTGGTTTTTGCAAAGACTTCTGGGAAATTTCAATTTTGGAATTGCAGATTCGGACAGCACAACAAACCGGTGAACACACTGTGAAGTGCACTGAGTAGTGAAGGAATTTGAACTTGAGCAAATGGAAGCTTTTAATGTCTTCTCTTTACAAACTAAAAAAATTAGTCTGATATTTTAGGAAACATTTAACAAAATGTTTTTGAAATGAGATGTTTTACTCTTTTATACATGTAGTTTTAATGTATAAAATATCAAAATCATCCAACATATTAAAGGAGTTCATGATAAAAGTTTCTGCTTTACCACCAAGGTCCAAAAAAAGTAGATCAAAGCTTTGAGTTCATTTACTGTGCAATGCACTCAAGCCATTTCTAAGTCTAAGCTGAAGTCCAGTCTTGTGTCAGACTTTTCCATGTGAGTCTTGGCTGGACGGTAAAGCTGTCGTTTGTGGTCGGGGGGGGAGCTACATCCATTTCCTTTCTCTACATACTCTGAACTTAAGCTGTGAAATTGGCCCCCCTCAACACGCTGTGACCTCCAGATGAAAATACCCTCCAGCTTATTGCAAGCCACCCCCCGCTCTCATTTTACCTCCTGAAGATAAACAGCAGGGGAAGCGGGGAAGGTGGCTCCTGAAGCTTTGGCACAGCGGTGTGTCTAATGTCAGATGTTGCCACTCCACGGGATCAGAACGTGATCACCGACTCCAGGAGAAGAGGATATCGTTGGCTGAGAAAGAAAGATAAGAAAAGCTGAGACTCTTTAAGACAAAGGTTGTTTTCTGCAGCTTTAATGGCTGCAACCAGAGCCATGTGCTATGCAGGAAACCCAGAATCCTTTGCTGCTGGAGTTTAGGCTTTCCCAGTCTTTGGTCCCAGATGTGAGCGCAGAGCCACACAAGGCCCGCCTCACCTTTCAGAAGAGTCAAAAGATTGGCGCCACGTCTGTGTCTGTCACGTCTCAGTCTGAGCGTGATAACATTCAGAGGGATCCTTCTCTTTTACCCTCCCTTTCACAGTGAAGTCCCCAACAAACCCACTGGAATCATGTTGGCATCTGCCTGAGAAGATCCCCGTTCAGCCCTCAGGGGGCGCACTGCTGTCACTTCTTCCACGGAAAGAGGCTCGGATGGGAGGATCAAAGTCTGAATAAAAAATGCAGCAGTGTGAAATTCTCATATCGCTCTAGTTATGAATAAATTAAAGAGTTTTTAACCTCAGATATGCACCAAATGATGGGGGAGCATCTGTAATCCATTTAGGGGTTGTAGGCGTGGAGATTCCAGCGACGGCATCCAAACAGCCCTCAGGAGTAGAAATCTGTCGTGTCGATGTTCACACCAACGACCTCATCTTATCTCACAGGGAATCCGACTCCGGAAAGGCAATGTTTGATTATTTTATCAGGTATAAGGCCACGCCCACAAAAAGTCATATCTGAGAGGAAACAGGTTCTCTATTCATATTTTATTCCGTATATTCTGGTATGTAAACACCTTATTCACAAATAAAGACAGGGTAGTTGTGACCAAAATAAAAAAAAAGCAAAATTGTGTGGATTGAAAGAATCAGAATAAATAGGTAAATAGGGTTAGGGCTAACCCTATCCATTCTGGATATTATTGGCGATACTCGGCTGTAATTTTGATCTGACGGTTGGTATCAGGGCTCCACTCATTAACTCTCTGGTGCTTTTCAAGGGGCAGACAGTAGCTTTTGAAAAAAAAAAACATCACATAGACTCATTAAAAAAAGCAATTCTATACAATACTATCATACCTCAAAAGGAGGAGAGGCACATTCGTGCACAATAAAAAAAATTACAATAACAGTGACAGAAGTGTGTATAATAGTAATCTGTAAATAACATCACAGTGTTGGTCATGTTTCTGGCTGGCTGTAGATTTGATGTAAAGAAATAAGCCCTTGGTGGTTTTGTCAGATAATTGTCACAAATAAGAAAACAGGAATATTTCTGCTGCTAAAACACTTGTAAAATTGTTATTCAGAACCTTTCTTCTTCACTGTGTGATGGTGTTTGTAAATGGTTAAATGTGATTGTCGCTGATCGAACTTTGGGCTTCAAAGAGAGCAGAAACTTAAAGCCTATGTACTATTTCTGTTGTTTGATTAACAACTTTCAGCTCCTGCACTTGTTCCTCCACACTGAGCAGAACTGAGACAGAATTTTAAGTACTAAAAGTCCAGAGAGCCAAAGTGAAAAAGAGGTGAAGAAGTGAGTTGTAGTAGGTTGGAATCAGTATGGAAGGTGTGATGGCGGCAAATGAGTGTGAGAAGGAATCAAAGGAAAGGTGTAAAAGAAGGTGAGGAAAGCCAATAAAGGAAGAAACATGAGGCAGAGCGGAAGATGCAGAGCATCTCTCTGGAAGGAAGGAGGAGGATAGAGTGAGGGATGAGAAGATCAGAGGAACAGATTGAAAGGGTTTGGACGTGCTCACATGAAGAAGAGGGAGCATATCAGTAAAAGTTAATGCTGCTGGGCAAAAGGTTTAAAGAGCAAAGGGGAGATTTATGGATGTGGTGAAGGAGGACATGATAAGTAGATGTCAGAAAGGAGGATGCGGAGATAAATGGAGGCGGAATATTTACTGCTGGAGGGAGCAGGGAGGAAAAAAAGCATGAATGTGAATGTACTGTAGCATATGTTTAAGCAGAATGAGCTATTTTTATAGAAAAAAAAAAACGGAGTTTCTGCAACATTCAACTCTGAAAGAGTTGTTTCCTCACTGACTACACCCCAGTAGGAGCCACGAAGTCTTCCTTCACACTTAAAATAACAAGACCCTTATTTGTATTTGTGCTATTGTTATTACTATGATAAACATAAATGAACCGTTGTTCATTTTGCATGAATAAAACAAAGAAACTAAAAGAAAATAACGTTTTTTTAACTTTTGACCTAAATTCCTTTCAAAATAAAGGACACCCTGTTGCATTTGTTCATCTCAGGGCTCCAAAAGAAGAATTAGCAAGTGTAATGTCAGCAGTAATTAAATAAAAATAGTTAATCTCACTGTCGTTGGTGCATCTCTGCCAGAAATACAATTTTCCCATCTGAACATGAATAGCATATTGGACACTTCTTTTAGAAAAAGTTTAAGATTGTACTATCAAATGTAAATGTTTTGTTTTTTAATATGTGTAAAGTGTATAATTGTAAATGTATAAATTGTATAATTGTATTTTATGTCAATTTCAATGTTTTTTATAGAGGAGGGGTCTCAAACAGGTGGCCCCCGGACCATGAATTCCGAGCTAATTAAGTGTCCCCTGCCATATTTTTGAAATGCAAATAAAAAATTCCATAATTTTTTAAAAAATAGAAAATTCACTTGATAATCCGATGCCCCTTAATACTGGTTTTACTTATTGATTTTTTGTAGTACAGGAGAGGACGCACAAAAATATACCAAAATGCTGTAGTTCAACTTGTGATGTACATTTTCCTTCAACTGTTTGTTAATAGGTTTAAGCTTGAGTTACTTTATTTTTACTAGTTCCTACTTTATAGTTACTTTTTAACATTTTTTTTCACATTTATCTTTAACAAAAAAAAACACAATGGAGGGATGGTTCTGCAGGTTGCAGACTTCTGCTTTAAATTATACATCATTGATATTTCCTTTTTTTTGCAGTGACCACAATCAGATTGATAATTTTGTACCTGAGAAACTTCCAAGCACAGACGAACCAAAATGAAACATTTCTGCCACTTTTCTCTGCTGAGAAATGTTTCAGTTTTTGTGATATGAATAAATCAAGATTTACACGTCAATTTTGCCCAAAATTATGAAATAAGTGAAGTGTTTAATAGGACAAACTAACATTTTTGTTGCCAATGTTTACATTGTCAGACTATGCACTCACATCAATTTATACATTCTTACATGAATTTGTTTAAAATGTTGTGATTTTAAGTGATCCAGTAACGCATACAGAATCGTAGTTTTATTTTCAACATAAACTTCATCCTTTCTGTTAGTCTTTACTTCTTACCTTGTTATTTTTTGTGAACTGAGCTTCATTTTTGACGTTTTGAATGGTGACTGTGGGTGTCTATCACATCACTGTTGATGTCTCCATTCCCGTTGTCTGTCATAACTGAACTACATGTTGACTGTCAGGACTTGCTGACTTGTGGTCTGCCACTCAGAGCTACCTGGATCTTCTCTGGTCATCTCTACAAGCATTCATACTTACCTCTGAAATGCTATTTTTAGGTTTTTTTTTTGCAATGTTTAGAATAAAAACAAAGAACCAGACAATTCATAACTGTGATGGAAGTCACTATTTATGAATTTCCAGAATGTTTTAGAAGTTCAGAGCCTTTTCATGGTTCTCCGTGACGTGTAAACGCGCAATAGGAGATGTTTGAAATTCCTCTCTGGTTGGGCATGCCGCTCCACCGTGACTCTGTTTCTGTTTGAAATGCTCACGTGACGCCAGCTCATCCTTATCTTTTAGTGTAACACAAACGTCTGGAGACGGAAAACAAAAAGCACCTCCTTTTCTTCTCATCAGGATGAGGAGCGGGATTATTCCCTAAATGTCAGACTCTGTCTTCCAGTGTTTGTTTTGCCTCCTCAGTTCCATGTCTGACACGCACTAACGCTGGCTGTCCCGGCAGCCCGTCAATCCAAATGTTTGTATGTGAGTTCACTGTCTTCACAGATAGACGTCAGCTCTAAAATTTTCATTAATGAGATTCTCTGCGCCTGTCAAAGCCACACATTAAAGACTTTCTCCCTCTGTGTCTCCCACTACTCTCTTTTTAAACAGCTTTGATATCAGCCAGCTGCTGCACCAACAACTGTAGAAATGTCAAGCTATGGGACAGGTAAGAACCCCTCCCCACCTTGTTTGTTTTTCCTCTCAACTCTAATGAGTTAACTAGATGTAACTAGTAATTAGCTCTCATTATTCTGCCCATCCACTAAGTGGGCTTCAAAACTTTCTCACTCTTTGTTGGATTTACATGAAACCGTAGAATCGGTCAGAAATTAATTATTACCTCTTCCTGACCAGCAGGGGATGACTTTCCTGCGCTGTGATATATGGAAGGGGGGTGTTGATTGACGCGTTTGTGAGCTTAGCGCGTGTCAGGTGGGACCACAGAGTTAGAGGTGACCCTCTGCCGTCCCTCTGAACCTCCCGGTCCCTTCACGCTGGCCTGAGTGAGAGCGCCAGATGGGAGTGTTTTAATATTTGATGACATGAGGAAAAGGCCCAGCTCCCGAGGCTGTGAAACCACATGTAATTCCATTGTAACCTTTAGAAACATTCTCCACTCTCCCTTTCATGTGTTTTATAAGATCAGAGGTAACAAGGATGTGCTAACGAAGCAGACGGAGGCCGCTCCTGCAGCTGCAGAGGATGACACAAAACCATACGCCAGCATCAGCACCTCACTCCAAACATTTATCTCATTTTTGAGGATTTCAAAATCATAACACTAAAGATGCGTATAGCATGAATACATTTGTTGCTAGTTATTGCAAGTCTTTTTTTGGGTCAGAAATTGCAAGACAAAAGAATAAGAGTGAGTTGGTGTCAAAATCAGAGATACACTTATTTATTATTGCTACAAATTGTTTTATCGACTTTTTTTAATTTATTCTAATTTTGGACTATTTAATTTGCAAATACTGGGTTTAGCTGATGTTCTTTCTAAATAATATAAATGCAGACAAAGATGAGCTCTTCTCATGAAACAAAAAACAGTTTTCAGGTTCTGTTTGCGCTGTAACAACATGTTGTGAGAAATGAATTATAAAAACTTTAAAAAGCAATTTCATTCACATTTTTTACATTATTTTTTTACAGAATGTGCTTTTTTCCATGATCTTTTTACTTGTGTTTAATTTTTATTAAACTCTAAAGGAAACCAACAGAAATTAAAAAGAAGCATTTTAACATCTCTGAGTTCTTATTCAACCTCTTCAGGGTCTTTGTCACATGCAAACTGCTTATTTTGGGGGGGGTTTTGAGGATTCATACAAAATAGAGGCCACATCTGAGTCTTAGTCACATGTATTGGTGCAATTTCATTTAAAAGACTCTGATTGGTAAAATTCCATATAACATTTGTTGCATCCTTAGAATTGCACCAGTACTTATAGTTTGGGTTCCAGTGACTCTCTCACTATGGTCGTACCCGGGGTTCAAACCCCCCTGGCCCGCTCCTCTTTCTCTTTTTCTGCTCCCTATGACTGGATTGAGTGTCAGAAAACCCTGAAGTTGCGCTCCCTGGTCACATTATCTACATTTAAGACATCTTTAACCGATGTAATTTGTTTTTAACTTAAACTTTCTCTTTTTCTGTCTTTCTTTTATTGTGATCATTATCTTGGTGCCTCTTGTAGACCTTTTAATTGATGTGAGTAAATGTCATGTTTTTATCTGTATGTAGCCTATTGCTATGCTGTGCTGTGTCTGTATTGCTGATGCGTACTTAGATCATCATTATAAATGACAAAATGTTCTCAATCGACCTGCCTGCATAAATAAATGTTCCACAAATCTGTACGAGGGTTGACCTGTGCGAATGCTGCGGGTTATTGGGTTGGCTTTCTGAAGGGCCGTGGACTGGAGAAGCCGCATCTTGAAATTTTGTTGAGGTCCGTATGGCCACCATAAATGGGACGTCCTCACGTGTGATTAGTCTGCAACTCACACCCGCTTATGATGAATGGGTGATGCTGTCATTCGGTGCCCTTATCCCACCCTCTAGTCGTTCATTAGACATTCACACACCAGTGGAGCCACACTGGAGGCGAGGAGGGTGAAGTATCCTACGCAAGGACACAAGGACAGTTGACTGTTGATTGGTTGTCACCACGTTCCAGCTATTTGCGACTGGCCTGACTGGGGGGAGAGGGGGGGATTGAACCACTGATCCTTCGCTCATTGGCCAACCTGCTCAACCCCCTGAGCCACTCCCACCACAAAGAATAAAGCATATGCACACCAGTGTGTACGCTGGTTATACTATAAAGAATCATTGTAAACTCACTTTTTTTTTTTTGATGAAAGAAATTAGATCTTGTGTTTCATTTTCAGTGACGTCTGAAATGATTCCATCATTGAAATGATCAATGTCTACTGTCTGCTCCTGTGAGGAAGTGTTAAGAATGACTTTTTTCCTAAAAAGATTTCTATAAATGTTCCTAAAAAAAATCAAAAACCAGGCCTTATTGATCTCAGTACTTTTATTACTCCTTGCAATGAGGAGAAATCCACCAGCCAACTACACAGAGTTACCTCGTGGGAGTTCTGCCACCACACGCGGACATGCACTTTTATACATCATGGCCTGCTAGGCAACGACATCAGGGGTCCTGTGTCATAGGTCATAAACCGTGAGCCTATGTCCTTAAAAGGAGTCAGGACTCAGACAAAGACATTCCAGTACTTTTCCACACAGCTGAGGGATAGGGGGAGGTGAGGGAAAAGGTGACGCTGGCTTCAAGGCCCACACATAACATAATTCTGTTAATTAATATTTCCAACAGTTCCGCCCTGTTGTGGGTCTTGAAGCACTCGAGCTCGCAACAGCAATCTTGAAAACATCAGTTTTAAGTCTCCTGCATGAACAGTTTTAACCTAAAACATCAGAAACAGATTTTTCTGTTCTGAGCCCGTTGGAGGCGAAAACCCAGTGGAAATTCCCCTCGCCCACTCATGTGCGAACACTTCAAAAGCCCACAGGTAGCTAAGAAAAGCAGGGACTATAAAATGTAACTTAAGCAACATATACATCATCGTCATCATCAGAATCATCATTGTCACCAGCCTGCAAAAGATGTACCATAACTTGACTGCTGGGGTCTTGTACGCCCCAAACATATCTAACCAACTGTCCCACATGGATGTATCAACACCTGAATGTTCCTTCATTTTATTGCTCAGACTCCACAGTCCTGCCACAGTCCACAGCTGTGAAACTCTCCTCGTCTTCTCCTCTGACCAGCAGAAAGTCTGCCACCATGTAACAGTAGCATCGCCGCGGTCCGGGCTCACCATCACCAGGCAGAGCCGCAGCTACACTTCCAGCGCCGCTCCCCACAAAGCTCACAGCGTGTCCGGTCTCAGCTTCATGGGAGGCCCCCGCATCTCGTCCTCCACCGCTCGCGTGGTCTCCTCTTCCTACGGAATGGGTGGAGGGTTCGACCTGTCCAGCGCCGTGGACCAGACCAGCGTACACCTGAACGAGAAGGCCACCATGCAGAACCTGAATGACCGTCTGGCTTCATACCTGGAGAAGGTTCGCAGTCTGGAGGCGGCCAACGCCAAGCTGGAGAAGCAATCAGGGAGTACTACGAGCAGAAGGGCCCGACAGCGCAGAGGGACTACAGCAACTACTGGGCCATCATCAACGACCTGAAAGACAAGATCAACGCTGCCACCGTCCAAAACGCCAACATCCTGCTGCAGATCGACAACTCCAAACTGGCTGCTGATGACTTCAAGACCAAGTTTGAGCACGAGCTCATGATGCGGCAGTCCGTTGAGGCCGACATCGCAAACCTCCGCCGCCTGCTGGACCAGACCACCCTGACCAAGGCGGACCTGGAAATGCAGATCGAAGGGCTGCAGGATGAGCTGGCCTACCTGAAGAAGAACCATGAGGAGGAACTGGCAGCCATGCGCTCTCAGCTCACGGGCACAGTCAACGTGGAGGTGGACGCCGCACCTCAGCAGGACCTGAACAAAGTCCTGGAAGAGATCCGCGCGCAGTACGAGGCCATCGCAGACAAACACCGCCGCGACCAGGAAGCCTGGTTCAACGAGAAGTCAGCAGCTCTCACCAAAGAAGTGGCCATTAGCACAGAAACTATCCAGACTTCCAAGACAGAGATCGGTGACCTGAGGCGCACACTCCAAGGCCTGGAGATCGAGCTGCAGTCCCAGCTCAGCATGAAAAGCGCTCTTGAAAACACGCTGGCAGAGACAGAGGGCCGGTACAGCGCCATGCTCGGCGGCTTCCAGAACACAATCAACATGCTGGAAGCCGAACTATCCAACGTGCGCGCCAGCATCGAGCAACAGGGCCGAACTGTTAAGAATATTAATTGGCAGAATTGTGTGGATCTGTGTGTGTGTCTTGAAGCAACCCCTCCCCCTCCCCCTAGGTGATTCGCCTGGCCCACATGGGCTGAGGATTTGTGACATCAGACACAGGAAGTCCCACCTCTGACACAGGAAGTCCTTCCTGACACAGGAAGGAGTATAAAGGTGTTGGCCTGGGAGGAGTTTGCTGAGAAACTCTCACGGACGTGACTCGGTCCGGTTGTGTGTTGTGAGATTTTCCCCTTTTGCAAAAGTGTAATAAACAACTGTGATCGATGAGACCTGGTCCTTGGATTTTTCTTAGGAACATTTTGAGTAATTTTTAGTAGACAGAAAAAGTCATTCTTAACAGTAAGAGTCAAGTTTCTCATTTTAAGCAATAGACAGTTTGGATGAAATAACTTGTGTAAAAATGTAAAGTTTCCATGAAAAAGTTTGTTTCCTTAAAACTTAAATCATCAAGTTGATGCAGATCTGGTCTAGTGTAATCTAGATCTGGTTCTTTGCGTGTGGTTTCTGCATGAAGCTCGCCTGAGCTCAGATTTAAACCAAACAAGAGAACTCTGGTCCTCTTGAGAATTTTCTTCTTCCTGCTTTCCTTCATCAAGGTCAGATCTCGTTTTAGACAATAGCGCTGTTGAAAGTGTCAGTTTTGGGTTTTGAGGGTTTTTTCTTTTTTTTTTTTTTGTCTGGCTTATCTAGATCATCTTTTTAATTAGAGGTTATACTTGGACTGACAGAGATTGGCTGGTGGGCTTTTGAAAGACAGGTGCTACTATAAAACCTGTTCACACTTTTTTCTGCATCAGTGCTCAGCTCTGGTTCCCAGTAGGCAGTATGTACTGGTACTCCTCTGATTACTTACCATTTCAAAAAAAGGGAAAGAAGAAATCTAGAAATAAAAGCTAAGCAAACTATCACATTTGTGACTAAATACATTATGCCCTAATTTTCCAATTTCTAACAGTCAGACTGCATTCAACAAGCCCATCCCATAAAAAGCCCTCATGGGTCACTTATTTGCACCGTGTGAAGGACTTGGTGGTGGGTCAAAAAAATGAAAAGTCTGTACAACCAACTTGCACTTCATCTTCTCCCTTACTTAGTCTTGCATATTGTTTGCTATGACCTGTCGCCTGCAACATATTTATAGAAAGACACGAGCATTTTCTGTCTTCTGGCTCAGTGAGTGGTCAATGGTCTCGCTATTTTGTGTGGGCCACCTGCGTGTTCTGGACAGGTTTGCCCATTTTTCACCTCTGATTCTAGCCGCAAAGGCGATTGTCCCTATGGTTCAAGGTTGTTTTTCTTAAACAGTGTTGTTTGGAGATTGGTTAAATGCTAAGATTCTCTGTGATCAACTGACATGTAACCTTAGGTGTCCGTTAATGGACGTCGTGGCCTTGCAATCTGACATATTCAGGAATCACTCTGAGTCCATCCCGCACCAGAATCCATTGAATCGTGTTCTGGACAACCTCTCGTCACAGTTTGCCTAATCCTGCTTGAGAACTGACCAAAGCAACCACAGTGCCCAAACTAACCAGACTTTGGGGGCCAAATGTACTCTAGATACAGATTACATGGTGTAAATAGGGCTGGACTTTGCTTTTGGGCTATGTCGGTAGATTCTTGGAAACCATTGATCTGGTACTGGTCAATGTTGTTGATATCAATACCAATATCGATATTTTTTGTAAGTGTGGATGATGTCACACAAACCTCAAAATCTCAATTGTTTTTAATCACCATGAAGCTTTTTTATTTTTAAGTTTCCCTTTTTTAATTACTTGTTAAACACAGAAACAGCATTAGGACAATATTTTCAATCAAATGAAAAATAGTCACAGGGATGCATGATCTGCTGCGGAGATCTCACAGGTCTGTTGAGAGTAGTAAGGAAGCAATTCAGCTGGATCCTTTTTGCTGATACAGAAAAGCTTCAAACAAGAGTGGAAACATTGATAACTGTGGACCAGTATTGATCTGATACCAACTAGAGATTGATACAATTGATAGTTTGGATTGAACTCCCCGGCACTAGACAGAATCAAAGGCTTAGGCAGACAGCCTGAAAAATGAAAATGAATTAATAAAAAATAAAAAGAAGTTTGTCTTCTGAATTCCATGTATTTTCCCTTTAGATGATTTCAGACTTTTATGTCACACACCCTGTTCAAATCTCTGCTGCGTTTAGTTTTTTCTTTGGTGATCTTAATGGATGGCCCTAATGTATGGAGCCAAATTGAGGCCAACATTATTTGAAACTAAAGTAAAACAACATGAAAAAATATTGATCTTTGGCTAAAAAAAAAATTAAAGTTTCTGAATCTTTTTGCTATTCTAAAATGAACATAATTATTTGCAGATTCAAATGTTCTGTTTTTTGGGATTTCTAAAGTTTTAACTCTCTTTTTTCAGTTTAGAATCTGAAAATTTCAGGTTTTAACTCCGTAGCTCCGTTGTGGCAAGTGGGGGCGGGACTAACTTGGGACAACGTCTTGGGACAGCGACAGACTATGATAGTACAGACAATGTGGCCATTTTCTGACCGCAATTATCACAGTTCTCAGAGTCGGTGAATGCACTGGGACTGAAGTTACCACCTTCATTGATTTTGATTGGTCTTTCATGTCAGCCCCACTCCAATGCGGCCCCGAAGGGGCCAGAAGCTTTGAAACAGAAATTTTTGAATGTAAAACCAAAAAAAAAAAGACGGTTGAAAGAGAAAAAAAGATTTCAAACGGAAATTTTGAAACCCAAAAAACGGAACATGTGAAGTTGAAAATACTGACGTTTATTTCAAAATAGCAAAAAGTTTTAGACACTTTAATTTTTTTTTTTTTTTTTTAGCCAAACACTAATATTTTTTTCAAGTTGTTTTATTTTGGGTTTCAAATAATATTGGCCCCAATTTGGCTCCATACTGACGTTTTCCTCCTATGGTTGGCTTCTGCTCTTCAGTCCGTAGACAGCTCGTCTGCGATAACAGCCACTGTCTGTTTACAAGAGAACCAAGATTCCCCTTCTCAAGCAGACCCGGGTTCACATGTTTAAATCCAAACGTCAGGCCAGCTTTCACACGATAACCTGGGGGAATGTGGATGAACCCTGTAACCCCAAGCATGAATGAACTGTTGTGTTCAGTTGTAAAGTTTAAGATAATAAAATGTGTCTCATATGGTTTCTTTTTTTTTTTTTTTTTAATAAACATTTAATTGAATATTTCCATGACTCTTGTTTGATTCAGGTGTGCTGGATCAGTTCAGAACCAGTCTTGTCTTTTAAAATTCATCTGAACTGAAGTTTTCTCTTTCCTTGTTCTATACAGTTTTGATGCCTCCTCTTGACAACTCGCCCCGCAGCGCCTCCCACAAGAAGGAGGGGCAACAGTGAAGCAGCCCCCCAGCGTCTCTGTCTTACACAGACTCCGGGGCCCCAGGAAGGCGACCGGCGAGGATCCAGACGCTCTGTAGTTCCTGACCTCATCCATGATCACATTCCTTCAAGCAACCTGCCTCCATGTTTTTATTTCTCCATGAGGGTGGGGGTGGGAACGATAATGGTGCCATTTGTAAAACTCATGACTTGGCTTGATGGATCAGAGAGAATGGGTCTCCCTGCCAACGGTGGCCCTCTCTCCTCCTGAGGAAGACCTAAGGAGACAGAGATGGACGCTGGATCTTGAGGAGGAGCTGAAGAGGACATGACACTGTTCGTGCTGCTCTGTTTACAAAAGTAGACCTCTGGTGAAGAAGCACACTGACTCTCCAAACATGAATTATTTTCCCACGCTCCCGTTCTTCCTCCTGTCCCCTTCATCTTCAGCTGAGTCAATGTCTCCAAAATGTGTTGGGACTGGTGTAATCTACTGTTCTGTTTCTCAGTCCTAAACTCCAGACGACCACCATCTCCCTTCCTCTCAACAAACTGAAATACCGTTTCTGCCATTTCTATTGAAAACATTCTCAAAGATGTTCTAGCAAAGAAAAACCTCTTCCTGTGTCTTAAACCAAGATGGTCAACATTACTAGCTGCTGACAGATGTTCTAGTTCTATGAGATGCCATGTTCAGGTGTAATTTTATTTTGTATTATCTTGTTTGCTCCCTTAAAGCGCCTATACTGAAGCTGGGGAGACGGTGATGCAGTTCTCCATATTCTTTTTTACAAGGAAGTAAAGTCCAAGTAAGAAGTAGATTATTGGATTAGTTTTCTATATATCTATGTATACGAATATAATATTATTATTTTTGACTTACCAATATAAAACCTGTTATATGCATATGATATATCAAATATTAAACAGACCTCTTTATCAAAAAGTGCATGGCTTCTTCATGTAACCGGTGCATACACATTTGTTTTGTCTGGAAGGTCCTCCAAATGTGTCAAAGTCAAGTCCCGGGGCCGGATCCGGCCCGCTGGGTGATTATATCCGGCCCTACAGATCATTTTGTATCGCAATACGTTCTCATTCCCGAGTCGTCACATATTGACATTTAGTTATGGACTCCTAGGCGTCAAAAATTTAAGTTTTGGGCGTCCCAAACTGGTTGTTTTTTAACATCTAATTAAGTCAAGGATCCTCAACCTACGGGCTGCAAACCAGTACCTGTCTGCTACTGAGACGTGGACCGCCCCAATATCCTGTCACTAACCCTAACTCGGGACCAAACAGTCAGCTCCGGTACCAGTCGTGTCCCGAAGATTTGTCCATTTTAAAAAGCAACGTTTTTAAAGTCCCCCTATGACATTTTTTTAAATTAAAAAGAAGAAGTTCCAAGTAATATTTTAATTATGAAGTTTTTAACCAAAATCCCACAATCTGAATGTCTTAAAAAGCCTTTTTTCATGTTGATCTGAAGCCTCCGTTTCCAAAATCTCCTCTGAGGGGGTGTGGTTTTGGTGCTGAGCAGCTCCGCCCCTGATCCCCCCTGTCTGATTATGATAGCTCTGTGTCTCACTGGGGTCTGAGAAATAAAAAGATGTTTTAACTTCATAATCATTCAGGGGAAAACAGCTTGTTCCTGTTGAAAAACTTCATACTGGAGGGAAGTGCTTGTCAGTGGAGGTCCCTCTGCTCCAATCACAATCCCTCACATCCTGCAGCATCTGGCGCCGATGAGTCTGTTTTTGGGGATTTTGTTAAGCAACATGACAGCAGACATCTCATCCCCTTATTTTTAAGCTCCACAAATCCTGCGAGACACTAAAAACAGTGATTTTTGATGCAGAGTATTTGACATAATGATTAGAATATGATGTGAGTATGAGACGGGTACAAATAAGGTCAAAACTAAAGACTTCAACAACTATGAAGCTTGACAGGGAAATAGACATGAAATAAATTTGTGAAGTCAAGTGTTTTTTTTATGTTTGCTCCACTAAAAACATTGGATATTTCTTAAAATGTTAACAATGAAGTAATGCAGGGAAAGAAGTCACTTTAATTTCAATGTGTTCAAAGCAGAAACAGCGGGACAGTGATCTGTTTTAGTGAGTTTGCTGAGTCATCCTTGCTTGTGAGGATCTGCAGGTGTCAAAACTTCCGAATCGAGGCACCGAGGTGCTGTGATCGTCCTCCTGTGGGACGTCCTGCTGGGAATCGGATAAAACATCCCACATGTGATGCATTAAATAACAGTAAGTGGAGGAAAAACCTGAAACGCCCAGAAAGAACAGAGATTATCAATGGGCTGCTTCACTGTTTTTTAATCAGTCTGATGGTTTATGTGTCTTAATAACTCATCCTCTAAAGTTGTGGCTTCATAGGGACGTGTCTGTGTATCTGTGGGTGTGTGTTGTTCAGGACGCTCCTGTAAGTGCTGTGTGTTACCACACAGCTGCAGTGTAAGCAGGACACTCCCCTGCCTGCTTATCCAGGAAGACACAGAGTGTGTGGTTGCATTGATTTGTGCGCATCCGTGCATGTTCATGGAACAATGCTGCAGCTTATGCGAGTGTGCCTGAGAGTGTGGGTGAGAGCATGCAGCTGCCTGCTCTGCTGCATTGCAGCACATCGTGCTCATCCCGAGGTCGCTACCATCCGCCGGCGGAGCGCTCTACCAAGGTCGCAGCAGGTCAGTCCCCCGATCTGCATGCCCCACCATTGCAAGGCGAAACCTTTAAACTCCACAGACAAAAAAAAAAATAAAACGTTTCTTGCTAAAGCTGGAACAGACTGGTGAAAGTCACAGCAGAATATACTCGTGCACTACAAGGTTACACTAATCCACCAATTAAGAGGCAAACCAGAAAACAAAAACGACTTCTGCAAAGAATACAACAAACCTCGGGTTGTGTGAGTCGCTCTTTACAGACTAGAACATCCCACAGTCAATCCTCTGATAGTTGAATTGTTTGTTCATGTTTATGTCGTAAGTTGCCAGTGTTGTTTAAAAATGGAAAACTCCAATTAAAAATTAAACTATTGAATAAAAATCGCATTTAAAAGTCTTTTAAAAAAAAAAGGGAAAATGACTTCTATCACACTGTGATGACATAATCACACAATAGAATAGAGTTTTTTGTTGTAGATGTGGTGAATATAGCGTAATGCTATAATAAGGTTACTGGAGCTAGCTAATGTCTAAAGCTCGCAGATTTCTGAGCACAAGAAGTAAAAGAAAAATATTTATGCCAAAATGAACATTTTTCTTCACCAGTGCAGCAGGAATTGTAAATTCCACTGTTGTGGGCGGGACTGTTGGTGCTGAAGTTAGCCTCTGCTAATTTCTGGGAAACCAAAGTCTTTGGGTTCCAGGGGGAATGTGCATGGTTGCAAAGATTAAACTTAAAGGAAATGATGGAAGCTAACCACCAGGAGTGGAGCCTGTGGCTTAATTTTACTTAACACAGGAAACAGCAAGCTAGCTTTAGCTCAGCACCAAAACAGAAAATACTATCGGAGCTATCCAGCCGTACAGTTCTGAGCCAGCTCAGACCAGGAAAATCAAGACGTTAATGGATCAATTTGTCTGCAAGTGGATTTTTTTTAATTGTAGGGGAGCAAGGGGACTTTGGCCCTCCGGTGCCAGTTGCTGCATCACAAACCAAATCTGCTCCAGATTTGAATGACGAAATACCCAGACACACAGTTTTAATCTTAAATTAATTTCATATACGTCCTCCTTCTTGAGAAAAATGCTACAAGAGGATGCTAAAAAGAAACAAAAACATGATGTTCATTGGAGTGGGTCTTTGAACATGACACATTCATTAAACAAAGGATGAAATAATAAGTGTGACAAAGGAAACCTGAAGGAACTGAACTGAAAACTGGAAAATTTCCACACACTGGAAATGACTCATTGGAACAAAGACAAATGTGAGTGAACAGAAACCTGCTGAGACTGAGACACGGGGAACCCAAAACCTATCCAGAACTCAACAGAAAACAAACAAGAGCACAGTCCTTACAGAAGCAGCACCCTCCAGATACACTGGACGTTAAATAACCTCATTTTTAGAGGATTTTATGCATTTTTTACAAATCGCAAATTTCCTCTTTTAATTTGAAAATAACTAAACAATGTTGTAAATAGCAACTTTTATGGCATTTTTCAGGTTTCATCTAAAATTATTAAGCATTGAATCATTTGTAAACTTTACTTTCTTTCACGGGGGGTGCACTCTTTTGAGTTTATTGTGTGTTATTTTTATGAATTATGGTCATAACACAGAAGAGTTCTTCTTCTGGAAGTGCTCTTTGCTGTGAGGTTACTAGCACAATATGCATCATTTGCATTCTGCAAAGGTTTGCGTTCTGCAAATGAACAACAAAAAACTTGTTTACGATCCCACACACAGGCTGCTCGTGTAGCTCCCTGCTTTTTCTCCACAGGGCTTGTTTAACTTCCCACTGCTTGTAGGTCACCAACACGAGGTCGATCCTACATACGTCTTAGACTCATTAGCTAGCAACTTGTCACTGAACAATAGGAGTTGATTACATCCTGTAATGACTTTGCACTCTGCAGCTAATAGCCAGCAGAGATAACAGATCTGTCATTACCACTCTCCACAGACCGAACAGAGAAAAGGCCTAAACTGCTCAATGGTGCAACAGAAGCACTTTTGTTCAACTAAAGAGCACAGATGATGCTGGGCTGCTAAAGCTGAGCTTTAAAGTCATTCATTTATGCTCCGAAAAAGTGAGGCAGCTTTGGTAATGTGACCTACATAGTAATGCGACAATGAGACACCCAAACAATAATTATTAAAACAACCGAAAGGGGTTCAGACGTTTTCACATATTTGTGTGTTTTTTTAATTTATTTGTAATAATTAAACTGCTGAGAATTTAGTTCTAAAATACAGTAGACAAGTCACAATCTATTTTTTTTAACTTAGATTTAGAAAAGAAAAAAACTAATGTGGTACAGGGTACAGTGAATCTATAAGCATGGTGGAATCCTATCAATAATCAAAGCATGCCCAAACCCCTTTTCAAGTTGAGGGATAAACGTGTTGACTGAAGAACATGCAGACCTTTGCCACAGAGCAATCCGTCTATTTTCAGCATCAATCTGTCTGTAATAAGCAGTTGGTGTACTAAAGAGAGGGGGGTAATTATGCAATCAGTAGCCTGTAATCTGCATGCACGGTGAAGGTGAAGGAAAGCTTAAAAGGTGCAGTCCAGCCCTGGGATTTCTGTAAAAACTGCTCCCTTCAAACTTTTAAATGACTTTATGTGATGAGTGCGCACCGACTGGTTCCAGTGAGAGTTTCATGTAGGGGAAAGGTTAATTACTTCCACTGTTTTATGTCAGCATGCAGGCGTCATGTTGAAGGACGTGGAGTATTTCTCTGAAAATGTCTCAAAAGTAAAGCCCAATAATCTTTTACACCATTACTGCTGGAAAACACCTTATTTTTTCTTTTTGTTTACTTTCATGAAGAATATCACATGAACTGCAGCTACATTAACTAATTGCTGTATTTCAAATGTCCTTTGCACAGATAAAGTTAACCCTTTAACACTTGAGCTCCAGTCTTTATGTTCTTTGATTTACTGTCATTATTTAATTGTAAACACGATTAACAAAATTCCAGCAGATTTTGAAGAATGCAAAAATATGGAATGGAAAAAAAGTAAATTAAACAAAGGATTAGTGAATTACTTTTTAAAATAGGCGATGAGTAATTTCATTACAATTTCATTCAGTAACTAAAGTAACTTAATCAACACTGCCTTATTAAGATGATCAGCATTTACACATTGCTTTCTTTTAAAGCTATAGTTGAGGTATGTGCCGCTACCATAAGAACGTTTTATTCAAAGAGTCAGGATTTTGTGAAAAAGCTAATTAAACTGAAAAAGATAAAAAGAATAAAACGCTAAGAATTAATTGAGTATTTATATATTTTGTAAGTGAGCATGGTATAAATGACGCACTTCACTAAAAGCCTGTCTTCCATTATCCCTTACATCAGGGGGATCAAACTCAATCGCACAGGAGACCAAAATACAAAACACACAGTAGGTCGCGGGCCACACAGGATAAACATTTATTGAATACATAAAAACCAAAATTTTTAAAACTTTTTAATTTTTTTAATGTAAATTTTAAAGAATAAATATGAATAAAAACAGACAAGAATATTATTCCAGAATAAATTAACCTAAAGTTTAAATAACTTTCAACATTATGCTCACCAGAAAATATATATTCTGTCAAAATTGGGATGTTACAAGATAACATAGGCTGTAATATATAATGATATGGGGGGGCCAGGTTTAATTACCTAGTGGGCCGGATCTGGCCCCCGGGTCTTGACATCTGCCTTCAGTCATTACAGGTTTCTTCAGCCATAGCTCACCTAATAACCATAAACCAAAAATATACACGTGTTAAAAGAGGTGTTCTTAATGAAATAAAAAATGAAATAAATTCAGATTGATATTGGAAAATACCATTTGGTTGGTTTATTTTATTATAGTGTCAAAAGAAGCAAGTACCATCACAGTGGACAACACGGACACACAAGTGATTCAGCAAAAATTGATCAATCCATCATCCAAAGTGTGGAAATACGATGAATTTATCAAAGACGTAAACATACAGTGTGGCAGAATGTTCTAATAATGTTCCCTTTGGATTATTTTGATAATGAAAAACAACAGCACACATTTGTACACATATTTTATTTACACTTAATAATCTTGAAGAAAAACAAGGAATCTGGAAACTTCACCTGCACTGTTCAGTACCAAGTATTTAACTCTGAGTCTAACTGGTGGAAGATTTAGATAAAGATGTCCTAGATCGATTTTAGGACAGGGATTCGGATCATAAAAAGTGAACCAAATTGTCAACAACAAATTATGAAATTAATAGAAAACTAATCATTACACCCCAAACTAATAGCTTATGTTCCTCGTGTCCTCTAAAAATATCAAATTGTTTTTTTTTTTTGTATAAAACTGTTGGAGTTTCTTTTTTCCTGTAGCACAAAAATCAGCTACAGAATCAAAATCTCTCCAGGAATTTCTTTGCCATAAATGTAAATCTTGCGTTTTAGTTTGTTTTACTTTTCTGTGCAAAAACCTTTCTGAAATAGAGCCTTAATGCTAGAGTTTCCACTCAGAAGCCGCAGCTGGGTTTAAATCAAGGCCCCAAAGCAACAACAACAAATAAACATATTTACCCTTCGTTTTGTAGCTCATGAAAGCAGTCCCACACAGAAATCCCTCCCTATGTTACTGCAACGACAGAATGCAGTCCTATGTTTACAGCAGACCAAGTTCCTTCTGTCTGAAATTCCTTTCTACAAACTACAACAGATAAATAGTGTGGAACCAGAGTCATTTCTCTTGCTGTAAAACATTTTTCTAGAAGCTAACTAGAGCAGAGACACGCAGAGCCTCAGCTGGACCCAGCAAGATGAGGAAGAGGATGAGAATTCACTGAGCTGCTGGAAGGCATGCCATGTGTTAGACACACACACACACACACAACTCATGACTGACAGCTTCTCTTAGGAGGAAGAACGCCTTCAGTGGATGCCATGCTCCCTTTCTGTTTTCCTGGTAAAAAGTCTAATGTCTTGAAAGGATTGTGACTTTAAAATGATCACATCAAATCCTTACATTTTAATTTTATTCCAAATTGGGATCCTCAAACACAAAGACACACACACGCAGGTACACACACAAACGTGCAGTCACTCTGACCTAATAAAAACGAGTTCACTGGAAAGCTGCAGCCCATGTTTCCAGCATGTCCCTTGCTTAATAAAACTCCAAATTTTTGGTTAATAATCTTCAGTTTTTCACTTTACCCAAAAGTTTAGAACAAGAACACAGGAAATTGAAATTTGTACAAGAACCTCTGATAGAAAATCGGAAACTGGAGTCAATAATGAAGGCGATACAAGTAAAATCCCAGCAGTTTTAAGGCTAACCTTGAACTTTTTCCTTTTTCTTGTAAAGTTAGGGCTCTTCGTGGCAGTTAGATCCGCCTTTTAGCTTTTTAAAATGTCAGAGTTGTCAGACGTTCTGTAGTTTAGAGCTCTAAATGTGCAAATGAATACATAAAAGAAATAAACTAAATCTGAAACAGATACTGGGTTTCTACATTATAATGAGTGAAAGGTCAGAATGTGAAAAATGTTGGGAATCTAAGACTAAATCTGCCGAGATTTCAGATAGTCGGTGAAAATTATGAATATCATTTTTTTTTTTTTTTATCCATAAAGGTATTTTATTTTGAAAGAAAAGGAGAGATGAAAATCATGAGAACACCATGCTACCTGTAAAGCATGGAGGTGGAGTAACATAGAAGTCATAGAAGTGCTCCAGGAGGCTGAAGAGGACGTTACCTGAGATGAAGGGAGACATTTAAGTTGCTTAAAGTGAACCAGAGTTTGTTTCCCTCAGTCATACATTTGAATAAATCCAAGCAGACCCTGTTTAAAGGGAAACCAAACAGAGCAATTGGAGGTTGACTCCATTGTCAACCCAGATTTGAAAAATAGATAAAGGAGGCGGGGCCAGTGGAGGTGGACTGAGTGGCAGAGGTGTGGCTTGGATCTATGATAATGTACGGTGGATCTACAATATGGAGAGTGGTACTGGGAGAAGTGATGCAAGTTTCTCCACTGAACCTTTTGAGGAGGTTGAGGATTTTTTCGTCCACCCCTTCGAGGCCGACGCTCATGGTCCAGAACGTTTTTATCAGTACTTGTGTCACTTATTTAAATAATCTGTTGCTTTAAATAGGAGCCTCATGTTTGTTCTTTGATTCACGAAACTTCAGAGAAAACCACGCAGAAGCAGCAGGCCCCGCCCTGAAAACAGAAGTGGATGAGCAAACATGATCACAGTACCTGAGAGGAGATTAGAGCTCTTTGTTCAAATAAGTTCAGATATGGCTGGCTGAATACACGAATTTGACAACAATATTTAAATTGCATCATAATCCTTATCTGTACTGGAAGGGATTATGATATGAACCTGAGTGGGGAGGAGATGATAAAGAGCAGGTAAAATGTAATGTGATGAATAAACAGGCAACGTCAGGGATCAAGAGTTCACTAGAGGACTGAGAATAAAGTTGAAATGGTTTGGGATGGATTTCAATTAAATTTATATGGAAGCGTGTTCATTCAGACACACACAAACACCTTAAACTGTTAATCTGAAGGCTTGTCAGTATGCTGTTGTTGGCACTCGAGATGAGAGGAAAGAGGTATGTGAGCTCCCATTTCCTAGGCAGTAGAGGTCTGTGCGCCCCTCCATGGATATGCCTCCCCAGACCATCACTGACCCACCACCAAACCTGTCATGTTGAACCACGTTGCAGGCAGCAATTGTTGCCACTGAAGTGCACCTGTTGTTAATTCCATCAACACCAATACAGCTGAAATTGATTAACGAGGCCCTCAGCTGATTAACCAACAAGAAAATGATCAGACAGGTTTAATTCAATTCATGCCAGGCCCAAAAAATAAAAAAAGTCTTCCTTTAATATTGTGAGCAGTATATTTTCTCTGGTGAATCAGCTAAAGATAAATGAAGAGAATGTGGGGCTTGCCCAAATATATTAAAAGAAGATCGGGATCTGATCAGTAGCTTAAAATCCATAAAAACATAGACCTCCTAGGACCCCCCATCCCCCCATAACAGCCCCATGGCAAGTGCATATATCTTGATTTGATTTGATTTAGAATGGTTTATATCAAGCAATCAAAAAAAAAATAATGCATGTGCAATACAATCAACAGGATCTGTACAAATATATGTCAGACAGGATAACTAGGCTAATTATAGATTGCTTGGAAGATAATGGAAGGAAGAATAGTTATATAATCCCACCCTGGCTTGATCATACTTAAACAAAAATAAGTTATCATTTTCTGGTTCAAAACTTCTAATCAGAGATTTTTACCATACCAACACAGCAACAACAGGTCACTAAAAACCACTAAGTATCAATAGATCACATGACTATTATAAGTAAGTAGACATAACACTATTCCTGGTCAGCTCTCTATCTTGCAGATTTGCAGCAATTCTGTGATAAGTCAAGGTTTAAGTGATTTGAAGAGAGCTGAATACACACATCCGCTCGTAAGGTGGAACCAGAAAAGAAAAAAAAAACTTCTTTCTCGTGGTCACAAAGATGCTGCTGCTGCAAAGAAAAAAAAACACAACACTGAGCCTACTTTCTATCTCACACTAAGCATAACAAACAAACCAAATGTGAAAAAGTTTACAACCACAATAGAGGATCTAGTTGTAATTCTTTAAGGTGAAAAAGACAGTTCAGTTTGTCTGCAGGTGTGGTTTGTGTTGGCTTTGTTGCAAGTAAAGTGATTGTCGTGTAGAAGGTGTGATTAGGTGTGGACCTACAGTGTAAGGGTGCTTGTTAAATGCACGTGTCTGTGCATGTGTGTGTGTGCATGTGAGTACATTTATGTAACCTTCACACATAATGTAACAAGATTTTTTACACTTGTTTTTATTTCCTATTATTACACAGGGAAAACTTTCAGACAAATATTCTTTTCTTCACTTTTTTGAACTAAGCAAGATCAACTTTATGCAAACTTCACTGAACAAGGACACTAGAAAAAGAAGAGGAGAGTGTTCTCATGAGTTAAAAAAAAAAAATGACACGCCACCATGTAGAGCAACGGGATTCCTGGAAAAAGAGGTTTTAAATCTCAGTGGGACCCATCCTGGTTAAAGAAAAGTTAAGAAAGAAGTAAAAGACTGTAAGAACATCAAAAAGGTACTCAATGTTCCTGTGATCACATATAAACAGAATTTAATCAACAGGACTGAAGTTTGCTTCTCTGCAAGAGGAAAACTGATGATCTGAGTAAAGATTTGACAATCAGAACAACCCCAAAAGAACTTAACTTTCTTTAATCAAATGTCAAACAATAACAATACAAAATCCCTCATGAGAAACTTTTTTTTTTTATAAGAGTAGCTGCCTTTCTATTAACTATCAAATTGCACAAATTGTATTTTCAATATAAAATTGCTTAATGGAAACACCACAATTTAAAAAAAACTCAAATTTATCGAAAAAAAAACTTTTTGCGATTGGAGGAGGTGGTTTTAAAATGGACATATTTCGCAAAACAGTGGAAACACTCTTTTAGAACTAAATGTGCTTCTTGATAGAAAGTGACTGTCCTGAGCGCTGCACAGCGGGCGCCACGAGAGATCCTGCAGCGTCACCACTCATTTTAAGTCGTGTGTCATACAGAATTCCTCCGTGAAATCACCAATCAAGATTTCCTCTTTGCTCCATCTGGAGCCACACTTTTGTTACTTGCAGCCTGAATGCGATGCAGATGTCTCCTTTGATGGATGAGGATGAGCGCTAGGATGGATTTTGTCGTGTTTTCAAACAGAAAAAAGGTTAATCTGCTTACTTGCTTGAATATTTTTTAACAAGCTTCTCAAGTGCATCTGGAACTGTCAATTGACGAGCTGTGCTGCATGCGCCACACTGATGTGACCTCATCCAAATTCTTTCTTTTAGTGAATCAAATTTTAAAAATTATTGTTTTCATCCATGGCAGTGTTTTTAAGGAGTTATTGCGTGAATTAGTTTGTGTTTATTCACATAATTGGGATTTAATGGAGCAGTGTCATTGCAAAATAGTGTCGTTTCAACATTTCTAGAGTTTTGATAAAGTTTTGTGAATAAATATATAATAAAAATACAGCTAATGAAATTGTATTAACCCCCCCCCACACACACACACCCAACACTCCTTCTCTACCTTGGTAATATATTGTCAAGTCAAAGAAGAAACTAATCAGTCCTGGTCCTAGTAAGTTTGTGTTTGGCTATGTTAACAGGTTTCTACAGAGGAACTGCCCAGTCTGGTAGCTCATCTAAATATTTATACCATGCAAAATCAACTTTTTGATCTTTTAAGTGTATTGTAATGTTAATTCCTAACAAAAACCACCCCCAAAGCGGTATTTTGATATCCGAGGATTCCTCTTAAAACCCTTCTCTCTGAGCACCAGTTCCTCCCAATCCATGCTCATTTCATCGTGACATTATGAGGTTATAAAGAGAGAACAGCCCCTTCCAAGAAGAGTCTGCGCTGCCAGCACCGTTTGCATAATATGCACAATCACCTTTGCAAAAGTTCGGATGTTGCTCGTTTTCGTGGATGAACGGAGACAAGCTGCAGAGGCTTGCTCCAGGGTGACAGTAGGGAAATGGACCACGCCCACAAGGCGGAGCCTCAGAGATGGAGTCGTCTTACTTTCTGGTAGGAAAAGAGTTCACAAAAATAAGTGAGAATTGAAACATTGTCATGAGATAGTTAATTCTGGGCAGGAAAAATGATTTGAGTTTATATGAACCTATAGGTCATTTGCTGAGCAATGTTGTAAGGCGTCACCGTGGGCTCTGAAATAGCAGGGATGGTGCGAGACGGAGGATGACGTGTGAGGAGATGTGGGAGGGGAATCGGAGAGCTGGAGAAAGCCGGAGTGGGCACAGCAGGCCTTGCTCTCATTAGACGGAGCAGCAGTTTGGTTTCTGAGCGTGTCAGAGTGCCGGGGAGTGTTTGCTCGCAGTAGCTGAGAAGCCCAGTGGGCAGGAGCAGATGCTGCATCCTCGTGCTGAAACTCCCCCAACAGTGTGTTATTATCTGTGAGAGTAAAGCCTGCTTACACACTCTGCTTTTCCCTCTCAGCTTCTGATGCTGATGTGCAGTTACAGGAGATATTTGGACTTTAAAAGTGTCCATGTTAAAACCTAGAAATCAAAACAAATACTTTTTTTCTAAAAACACTGAAAATATGTGTTTACAAAGGCTGAGAGGTATATTCCTCCTTAAAAATATGCAATGAAACATTTAATAAAAATTCCTGCCATCCAGACAGGAAATATTCTCAAGGTAAAGCAAATACTGGATAGTTTTACATCATCCATCACATTTTCCATCTCTGCAGCAGAAGGTTATCCACTGACCTGATCTCATATATGCCGGCTCCCAAACTGAGCCAAACTGGGATTATCCTCGCCACCATGGATGGAGGTGACGTCACTCTGACCCCATTGGCTCCACATCAAGCTAGAGGAGAATATTTAGAGAAGTTGAGCATTCAGCCATGGGATGTGAAGTGCATCACTGGAATCCTGCAGACCCATATCCTCTTCACGCTGGTTTATTTTATTTTTATTTTTTCATTCTTTTTTACATGTGTTTGCAAAACAGTTGTAAAAATGTCAAAGTCAAGTTTTCAAAATGCTAGAGCAATATTCAGTCGAGCAAAAATATATTCATAATTTTCAATATGTTGCATTTTTATGAGTGTCATGAATCCCCGGGTGAATTCTCAAATGTCCAAGGAATTTCTAGTCTCATAATTGTTTTTTTTTTAGGAATTTTTTCTTCATAAATTACTATTTTTTGTAATTTTCTAACATGCTTTTAGGATCTTCCTATGTTTATATTCTCAATTTTTTTACTGTTGAAAAAATCATGTGTTGTCATACTTTCATCTACTTTTTATGAAAAATACTTTCATTTCATTGGGTACATTCGCTCGGCAAAAGCGACGGTGCAGCTTTTTATAGCGAAAGAAAATATTCAAGGGTTAAATCAGGATACAAGAAAAAAAAACTTAGCCTATGCACAAAAATAAATAGATAAATGAATAAAATAAGGGCTAAACCTGCAGATAAACAACAACAGAACAAACAATTAAATGCAAATGATAAAAGGGACCAAAGTAAAATTTACAAACTGAAAATAATTGAAAGAAATGTAGTTTTGTGAGACCATTGGAGTTGATGTTGTGTTGATGTTATGCAACTAAAGAACTAAAGTGATGTTTGAGAAGTTTTTATTCGTCATGCGTTTGCTGCTGAAACGCCTTAGAAGCGATCACTCTACTTTCAATTTCAGGAAAAATTATTTTAATTCATAAACATTCTATCATGCAGTTTAGCTTTTTCCTCACCAAGCTTTAACACTTCCCCAGACCTTCACCTGACCAGAGGAGCACCGCCCCCACTTTAACCTCCTGCAGCACAAAGCTGCGCCTGCGTCCGACGTCCCTGAACGCAGTTGCTCACAGCGTGACGCCGAGTTGTTCTGACAACAACGCCTGAAGTGAGGGATGCGCTCGGGCAACAGGAAACGAAGGGGTTCATCTGAGGAACACATTTCTATTTTTTCCTGTGAGAGCCCGCTGACTGACAGCAGCCAGAGACACTCCACGCTCTGCACAGGAGATCTGACAAGACCATAACAAACTGTGTGATAAATGAAGGAATCATGCAAGATCAGGAAGAGAATGTCTATTCACTTTTAAATACCGCTTATTTTTTGTCTAAACAGAAAGTGGAACAATTTATTAGAGACAAACGTTTTATTCCATCACAGAGTTAATGGGTTCAGTTTGTGTTAGAATTCAGTCACAAAATGCAGACAACACCAGATGAACATTTCAGGATTCATTGAAACAATAAGATGTATTATTCTCTTATTCTTATCTCAACGTTTCTGTTTTTACATTGCAGAAAATCAAACCTACAGTATGTCTCAATCCAAATGGTATTTTTCAAGATCAACTATAAGCAATTTTATCCATTTTGATATGATTATATAGTTTGTTAATCAGGTCGATTTGATTTAACCAGATTAACAACTTGCATCAGACAGATTGATCTGATTGAAGAAATCAATTTATTGATTATTCGACTAATCAATCAATTGTTGCATCCGTAATATTTAGCCAAGCGTTTTTCTTTGAAGCTGAGATAAGAGTGATTCATTACATTTAGGTACATTTTTTTAAATTAAATATAGAATAAATTCTGTTTATTGTTCATTGTAGCTTTGAGAACACACACAGAACGGAGAGTAAGAGACCAGGATGCTCCTAAAACTCAGCAGATCCATCTCACCATCTGCTCACAAGAGATCATTTTGTTCCCTCATACATAAAGCGGAATGCCACACCAGGGGGTGTAACATTGATCACGGCGCTCTTTCTTCCACTTCATTTCCCCCCATAAACCCAGACATGATGTAGTGTGCTTACAGGAAGAGCGATCTCTCAGTTTTACGGCCCGCGCAGATGCCTTGTCAGGCGGCTCGCCGGATCACGTCAGTTCCAGTTATCTTCACATTTGCATAAATGCTCACAGGTCAGTCGCCTCTGTGGTGACTCTTTGGCAGAAACACAGACTTCAGTGTGAAGATCCAAAGAAATAAAGCCTGACTGGACTTCTTCAGGAGAAACTCCAGAGGTTGTGTTGCACACAAGCACATCGGAACATATTTTTACAAGATTCAAAGCATGTTTTCATGTTTTCTCTGGATCTCACACCACTACGCCTTTAGAGGCGGTTTCCTCGAAGACTGAACTTTTTAAAATAAGAAGCTCTCTGGTTTCAGTCACACCAACTTCAAATGGATTTTTGAAATTATGCAGAATGTATTTCCTCTCTCCAGACCCTGCAGGTCTCGGCTGCTTGGATTTGGCAAGTGGAACATGATGTGTGACTTTCCCGACATTTCAGTGCAAGTCTGTCCACTCTGTGGGTGATCAACCACTTTGTCACTCTGGCACTTTGGCTTGTGGATGTCATCTTCAGAGTATTTCACACTGTCATGTCACCACATCGGTGAAGTATTAACATATTGTCATGAGATGTGCGAAAACTTGACAAACTGAAAACAAACAAACACAATAATGATGATAAAAGAGGGTTCACTCGATCTTTACACAGCCTTCATTTTACAGAAGCAGCACCTCTTTCGACGCTGCGGATCACAGACAATCAGGCACGGCATCTCTTTTTGAATGCATTACTCCAATAATGCCTCTCACAGCGTCCACCCTGACAGAGACACACAACGTGAGGGGCATCGCTCAGCGTTTTCCCTTCAGCGTCCTGTCGAGGAAAGCAGCGGCAACGCCTCAGAACTGCTGCCCGAATCTCTAATGAGAAGTCTAAAGAGAGATCAGGAAACCGCTTTGAATTTGTGATGCATTATACAAGCTCTGAAACCCTTTAATTGAAATGAATGATTCAAAGCGTTGCATTTTAGATCAATCAAGCTCAACGACCCATGGGAGCAGAGCAAAACCGAGGGGGGCAAATTTGTTCCAAACTGCAAAAAAGAAAACGAGATTAGTCGCAATTTGAGATCTCTGGTGAATGTTTAAGTGATTTTCCTGCTATTTTCTGTAATGCTTGTTTATTGAACACAAACCGTTTTTATTGGAGCTCCATGTTCCATTTACAGGATGATTAAACGGGTATTTGGATTCACAAGCAGATCATTTTGTTGAGGCTCAGCTCTCGTCTCAGCTCTGATCTATGGTTGGGATTCTCTAGAGTCTTAAAGCCTGAGAAAGGATTTTCGGGCCTTATCAAACTGAAACGTGTACTCCTTTGTGTCTCATCTATTCCTGCTATGTTTTCTTTCTACATCTTTAAACCAGATTCACTTTCCTTAACTTTGTTTTTCTTATTAGATCACTGTACGGCTGGATTTAAAGGCCCACTCTGATCATCTTTACATCTATTCTAAAAGGCTTTCCAGTGGGTTTTAAATTATGATTACACAATTTTTAACCAAAAAAAAAAAATGTCCTTTTCCAAATATGGTTTATAGTCAAGAAGTGGATGCATCAAAATGGAGCGGAGCAGGGAGCTAACAGTCCTTTTTTTGTCTGTTCCCAGATAACAGTTAACACAGAAATGCTCTTTTAAGATTAATTTTCACCATACATGTCCTCCATCATGAGAAATTCCAGAAGAACATGTTAAGACACCATTTTTATGTGTTTGATCATGTTTCATCAGAGATAGAAACACAAATTCACAGTCTTAAATGATAAAACTCTCTCTTTAATGATTACATCATCCTTTTAAAGATCATTTTGCATTTGTTGGAGTTTCCTTTGTTATTATACGCTTGCCTGCTGTGAGAATAATAGTTTTCTTATTCATTCACTGTGTCTGCTTAGATTTTCTTTACATTTATCTCAATGCAGTTTTTTACTTAACACTCGTGACTTTATGATCCATTTTTATTTGTTCCCAACAATATAAAAAAATAAAAATTTTTTCGTCAATTTTGGATGGATTTGTTGAGCTGCTGGTAGACACCTGAAACACAAAATCTTTAACATACTGTAACTTTTCAACCGTTTGCATGATCAACTTAGTTCCAGCAGATTCTGGTGGAGAAAAGCGGCTCAAGACACTTTTCCTTCAGAATTCACTGGATTTGCATTGATTGAGTTAACGGTAAAACAAAAAAAAGCCGAAAATCAAAGAACATCAACACTAGAGCTCCGGTGTTCAAGGTTTAAGTTAAAATGTGTTTGTAGCTGGTGATGGAACCTCGCCGCAGATGCAGGTGGTCTCCGTCATCAGCACTTGGGTGTAAAAAAAGCAAACCTCTGACAACGTCCCGCTGACAGCCTCCAGGCAGGCTGGGAATGGCAGCTCAAACTGTCATTCTGAGGAGTGGAATATGGATGCAGGTGGTGCGCGGAGGCATGGGGAGGAGGAAGATGAGACGGGGAGCATACAACAGCCTCCCTGTGGGATACAGCTGATGACATCAGAGGAGCCTGCTGTCTCCCCCCATGCAGGGGGGAGGATGAAGATCACCCGGGGGGGTTGGGTCATTCCGAGCGACGAAAGTGGGGCTCGGGCCAGTTCTTCAGATCTGAGTTCATCGAGGGGATGAGCCGTGGCGAGGATTTTCTTCTTACTGGGGACACATTTTTGGTTCTCTCCGATTGGGGTTCCCAGAACTGGCGATCAGCGCTGAGCAGAAGCTCTGTGGCGGCCTCTTCAGAGTCACGGGCTCTTGAAATTCGGTTCTGCGTGACGGCTCATCGTACAAATTTTCGAAGTTTGAAATCATAGACTTTCTCTCTGCATTATTTTGCCGGACCACGTCTCTCTTCTTTAGCGTA
Source organism: Oryzias javanicus (assembly GCA_003999625.1). Lineage (NCBI taxonomy): Eukaryota > Metazoa > Chordata > Actinopteri > Beloniformes > Adrianichthyidae > Oryzias > Oryzias javanicus. The sequence continues at coordinate 7,191,575 of CM012437.1, forward strand.
GTCCTGAAAGCCCTGCTCTTCTCCGGAGCTTTGTCTGAGTAGTAAGCTAAGTTCACCTTTCGTGTGAGGATCACCCATCCAGGTGAGAAGAAATTACTCCATCAAGTGAAGACAAACTGACCTTGTGAGACACGAGTTCTAGCCAATTCACCAGCAGAGAGGGCAGAGATCTCGTGCCTTATGATTGTATGATTATTTCCTGCTTATTTATTTATTTCCTTACATGCTTTATGGACCATTTGTGCAATATAGATGCATGAATAAATGACCAATTTTTTCAGGTGAAAGCCTATTAGTTATTAAAAAAAACACAAAAAAAAACTAAACCCCTATAAAACCTATTGTGGTATTGAAGGACCAACATGTGGTTATTAGTTACATTTAACCCTGGTAGAAAAATTCACCTACCTATTTTACAAACAGGATTAATTTCACAATTGTAGGGTGCCCTTCCAAAGGTAAGCCAAGCTCATGAAGTAATTCGAGAAACCCGTTTAAGTAATTTCCTTCCTTCACTGTCTTAAAGACTGTCTGTGACAAAACTGTTATTAAATTGGTTCCCTCAAAAACATGTCTGCTGCACATCATAATCAGACTGTATAAAGAGTGAATATTATCTCTCCCCGCAGAACTTTCTCAGTGGCTCCAGTTTTGGGCATTCTCGTTCCTCGTCTTTGGGTTGTCACAATTGTATTCAACGTTTCGAGGTTAAAATCAGATTTTCTGTCAAAGTGTTTAATTTTCAGTAGAAACAGTGGAAAGATTGATTCTTATCCTTTCTTTAAAGCCAAACACTATCGGATCTTTGTTTCACCTTTTCCGCAAAAGACAGCTTTTGTTTTTTAGGTTTGCTGTTGATAAGCTCTCTAAAATAAATGCCCCCCCCATAAAAAAAAATTTATATTATATATTATATATATATATATTTATATATAATTATATTATATATAACTATTTTAGAATGCGAGGAGAAGAAAGACTGATCTTGAGAGTGCAGAATGAGGTCTGGTGAAGAGTTGGGTTCTCAATATGTCCCTAATCAGATAATGACTCGAAAGAAATTAAAAAAAGGTTTTGTTTTTTTTCTTTGCGACTGAGTCAAGTGACCTACGGACCGCTAATAGAGATGGGCATCACTGTGCTAATAGAAAAAAAAGTTCCTTCAGAATCTGGCCAAACTGGTCCTGATCCTATGAAATGTCTTCCCAAAGGGCAGCGAGTGTGGGTGGAGTCTATCAGAACGCTGGAGGCTTTAGTTGGAGAGCATTTGTCTACATAATCACAGATGGATGGAGAAGAGCCCATGATGATCCTCTGCTGTTTTCAACACGTTGCACCAATTTCCTGTCCAAAGTTCTGCAGCTGCCAAACCAGATGGAGGTTCAGCTTCACAGTAAGAAGAAGGTGAAGGAAGTGTTCTCCTCAAACTTTCCTGATCCCTGTTAAAACTGGGGGGTGCAATGAGCAGCCTGGAGCATCCTCTGTTGACCTCCACATTCACAGCTGTTTCTCCAAGAGTCCAGCCCCTCACTTCCTGTCTCCAGGTCTGCTCATGAGGTCAAGCATTGATGTGGTCAAAAACAGGCTCGATACATTAGTGTGAACAGGACACGGGTCAGCAGGAAGACACGCAGGGAGTGACCAGACGCTGAAGTTCTGTGCAACAGTTATTTATTCATTCACCATTACCCATTTCCAAATTACTTTGGGGGGTTGGTTGGAAATATTCCGAGGGATTTCAGATTTTCAGTCGACGCTTCATAAAAAAGTGGAAGACTAAATTTAACCAACATTAACCAAAATGAATATTTGAGCAAATGTTCTTTGCAATCTGTTACACAGTTCTGTCAAAGGACTGTTATGTGGTAATCAGATAAAGTTGTAAACAGTTATGAAAAATTATTACAACTATCACATGTCCATCTGTCCTCAGTCCTGGCTCAGGGTTTGACGCGAGGCGCTTCGGAGTGCCGAAGGATGCCAATCTGTGCACATACTGACCAAATCTGCACTTCAGGCCCACACAAATCAGTGTTTCGGTCAACATTAAAAAAAAAAAAAAAAAAAAGAAAACGCTGAAATAGTGACATCAAAATTTAAGATTAAAAATAAAATGGGCTGATATTAGATTTAACATCAGCCCGTAAAGACCGGGCTCTCCCACTGCAGCTTTCCTCTATGTAATCTGCTTGTTCTGTCAGCAGCTCGACAGGCTCCTAACAGGAAAGGAGTTTATTTGTTCCTGTCACAGGCTGATCGGCGAGGACCTAGAGGCAGGAAAGGAGGCTAAGAAACAAATTTGAAGACTTGCTATTTAATAACAAACAAAAAAAAATCATAAAGTGCAAAAACTAGATATATAATAGAGCTGGGGAAAATCACAGGAAGAGCATACAAAACAAACCAACACTGAACACAGCTTATCTTAAATAGGGAGCAAGCTACATCAAGCAAGAGCAGACGGCTATGCTCTCCTCCACAGAGATCAGGAGAAGGTGGAGATCAGCTGGGAGGAGCCACAGTCAGCCTAAACAGAGAAAGAAAGGTGAACCACAAACAAAATCAAACGAACACATCTAAAACATAGCAGTTCTGGCTCGTGGCCCAGAGTTCTGGGATTTAAAGGGAACAGCCAACACGTCAAAAAACGATGAGTTGATTTTAGTTATTTCTGGTGAAAATTATAATTTTTGAGTTTTTAACATGTACATGTGGCAAACTGTCTTGGACAGACTCTGTGTGAATGAATGATGTTCTTTCCATCACAACAGTTCTGCTGCACATGCACTAAACCCTCATCTGGTGCGGCTAGCGTGTCTAGTTCAGGTTCTGGAGAAGAGAAGATGCTACCTTCACAATGGTCACATTTCTGTGGTCAAATCAGCCGTCACTGGATTTTTGGTGCAAGTTTCATCCAATACTTACGGTACGGGGGGATCGGGGCGGAGCTATGCAGCTCAGCTCTAAAAACCCCGCCCCCTCAGAGGAGATTTTGGAAACAGAGGTTTCAGATCAACATGAAAAATGACTTTTAAGACATTTAGGTTGTGGGATTTTGGTTAAAAACTTCATAATCATAATTAAAATACTACTGGGAATGTTTTTCTTTTTCATTAAAACATTTTAATATGGGAACTTTAACTAATAATGTCAAAAGTACAACTAGTTAACTAGAGAAAGCAGAAAATGTGAACCAGTTAACTAGTAATGTTTAAAAATGTGCACTAGTTTATTAGTAGGCACTATTTGTTCAAAATCTCAAAGTAGTTTACCAGTGACCTGCAAAATGTCAACAACTCAACTAGTGAGAGACTATTTTTGTTTTACTAGATAACTTGTGTGGTGCAAAAAGCCCAGTAGTTAACATGCAAGCACAATACTTTATCGGTTCACTTGTAGATCTTTGTAAAAGATACTAAATGAAATAGTGAATAACTAAACGTCAAATTTTTAACTAGTGCTTAGCAATACTAGAAAGAGTTGTAGTTAAGCAGCGACAGCGCCACCTACAGGACAACAGCCACTTTGAAGATTTTCAGTCAGGGTTTAGACCTCACCATAGCACTGAAACCGCACTGGTTAGAGTTACTACTGACTTGGTATTGGCTTCAGAAAAGGGTCTAATCTCTATCCTGGTCCTGTTAGACCTTAATGCAGCCTTTCATACTATTGAGAATAAATTACCTCCTCCTAAACCCAGAAAAAACTGAGGCCCTAAACACCTGAGAGATGCTCTCTCAGATCAGATAGACTCCTTGGATGATATAAATATTACCTCTGATTCTACAGTTTAAGGCTCACATATCACAAACTTGTAAAACTGCAATTTTTTCACCTATGCAATGAAGCTCGGATCAGAAATATGTTCTCTAAAAGTGATGCTGAAAAACTCATCCATGCATTTGTTACATCTAGACCGGATTACTATAACTCTTTACTAACAGCATGCCCTAAAAGTATTTTTAAAAGTTTTCAACTTGTCAGGGATTGTGGTGGAGGACCCAAATGCAGGAGACCAGACTTGGTGGCAGAAACATAAATATTTACTAACTCAACTTAAACATGACAAAAACCAGGAGAACAAACTAGTGCAGTGACAGAACGTTGATGAGCAGATGACCTGACCATGAGAACTGAAAACCAGACACTTAAATACACTGAGGATGATTGACTAAATGAAAACAGCTGTGGATGATTAACTGGAACGTGGTGAGACTGACGGGGAAAACAGAACATGACAAAACATAAGCACTAAATCATGACACAACTTGATCAGAATGAAACAGCCAGATTGTTAGCAGGAACCAGTAGAAGAGGGAGGGTCTAAGGGCAGGAATAACCAGATTTAATTAGTCAGTTTAGTTTAGCAATTAGCTGTTGTTTATGTTTTATGACCGACCTTCTGTTTCTGTAAAATCACTGGCATGAAGCACACTGAGACAATTGTTTTTGTGATATTGGGCTATCTACATAAAATTGAATTGTTACTAAATGCTCATGATGCAATCCAGAAAAAGTCCTCCTATTGGTTCTACAGCAAAGCTCCAACCCACTAAAACCAGGATTAACCCTTTCAGTTTCTGTGTGGTTTTATTGTTGATGATTACAGCTCTGTAGGTTTTATTATTATTTCACAATAAAGAGAAATATGTGAACGATGCATCATCATTAAAAATAACTTGAACACAATGTTCTTGTGGCCAGAGAGGAACAGAGGAGATGACATCCTGCAAATAATCTTGAACCACTCCCAAAATCAAACCAATCTTTCCTCGACTGATTACAAACAAGTTTTTTTTAAACTTTGTCCATAACTTCTGAGACAAGTTGGAGACAGATTAACAGAACCTGCAATAGAATCTCACTGCCATACAACAAGAAAAACTGCTGAAAACACTTCACAAAAGTGGTTTGGTCTTTTTCTGATTCACTGCCATAATTAATGAAGGTAGCTGTTTCCTGAAATACGTGTGCTCAGTCTGCTATGGTCCATCTAGTGCGCATTTTAGTTATTACAACTATATATACCTCAGTAAAGTTCTGGATATATGGCATTGCATCAATTCTGTATATGTTTACTAGTGAAGTGATATTTAACTCACAAGTAGACATCTGCAAAGAACTAGTAGAATGGTTGCATCATTTTATTTTTGTTTTTTTTAATTGAAAACATGTAATTAAGTCAATAAACAACCGGTTCAAAGTTCAACGTGTGATGCTTAAACTGGGGCAGCTAATTGTTTAGTGCATAATTTTTAAGTGATATGCTATATAGTATGTTTTGTCTTCACATGTAAAGCTCTAAATGTGTTAACAATAAAATCTGAAATCATTTTTAAAATTATTAGTAAAAAAATTTCAGAGTCTCACTCGTTAACTAGTGAGGACAATTGTATCATCACTTGTTTTTTTGTTCTGACTAGTGTATATTTTTAGGGCTAACTAAACTAGTAATCATTCTGGATCATTCATGTTCACTTGTGGTAGTTTTATAAGTGATAAAATGAACTATTTCACAACAACACACATTTTAGCCAACAAGTATTCTAGTGATGTTGTATGCAAATTAAGGGGGCGGGACTAGACTCCTGATTGGTCTGTTTGAAAGCTTGAGCTTGAGGCTCTTATGGTGCATTCACAATGGATGCGGCAGATGCGTCAAAATCGCGTCTTTCTTTTGACACGTGTCAAATTCACTGATTCTGATCTTGATGTCCCTGCTACAGAGCAACCGCCAAAGCAAGTAGCTTGGGTTTATATGTTTTGGAGAATTCCACAGAGGGGGAAATAAATGTAAAACTGGAGGATCTTTTTGTTATTGTCCCGATGAAAATAAGAAAACCTCATAGGCCCATGAAGCTAGAGTGATTCTGCGCCCTGCATTGGCACTTGCAGCTACGTAGTCTGGGCAGTAGACCTGGCTAGATCTGATGGGCGCCTTGACAGCAGGAGCCTGAAGAGCAGCGACAGCTATTACCTCTACCAAAGCCTTGGGAGCAGAACTCACTAGCTCACTAAGCTATCCACCGGGCGGCTGGCTATCTTAGCCGTCGATCCAGCTGAATGAGCTCAACGGTAACTGGGACAATAGGATAAAACAAATGGAGCCAGATGGGTAAAAACAGAAAAAAGTTTAGTAGTAAAAAGATAAAAGTTAACTAAAAAGCCTGTTTAAATAGAAATGTTTTAAGAAGATTTTTAAAAGAACCAACCGATTCTGCCATACGGAGGGTTAATGGAAGGGAATTCCAAAGTCTGGGGGCTACAGCTTGAAACAACAGGTCTCCACGGGTTTTAAATTTTGTTGCAGGGACTTTGAGCAAATTTTGATCTGAAGACCGAAGAGAACAGTTAGAGTTGTAAGGTGTTATCAGATCACAAATATATTTGGGAGCCTGACCTTGAAGCGCATTAAAAGTTAAAACTAAGATTTTAAAATCAATTCTAAATTTGAGCGGTAGCCAATGTGGTGAAAATAAAACTGGGGTGATGTGTTCCCTTCTGTTGGTTCCAGTTAAAAGCCTCACAGCCGCATTTTGGACAAGTTGGAGACGTGCGATAGCAGATTTGTTAAGACAGATAAAAAGCGAGTTACAATAATCTAAACGAGAGGAAATAAAAGCATGGATGACCAGCTCAAGATCAGATTTAAACAGAATGGGCTTTAGTTTGGAGATGGACCTTAGATGAAAGAAGCAATTTTTAACCACGTAACCTGTATGTGCGTCCAGAGACATTGATTGGTCAAAAATAACACCGAGGTTTCTGAGTTTAGATTGGGAGGTAGCCCTGTGACTACATGTTTAGCTCAAATATTAGCTCGGGTCCTTGGAGGAAGATTTATCAAAGTTTTCTGATTTATTTTCAAAACAAAATAAATGAGCTGAGAGAATTAGATAAAAAAAAAAAAACTGTTGTATAAATAAAAACATTAGCTTTTCAAAGTTAATAAACTTTGAATATTCCGTTCCAGTGATGATGTTGAACGCAGTCGGTCTTTGAGCGGATTATCTGGGCTCTGGTGCACACATGAAAAGCATCTCCCAGCAATCTCCAGCACTAAAAGAAGACCAAATTACTCTGGTGACCTGCCTGAGCCCTCTTTGACAGATAATTCGCTTTACGTAATCGTCTTAACATAATTAATAGACGGAGAGAGCCGTCTGAGAGGTGACTTTTGTTCACCTTTTGAGGGAATTTCCCTTGAGAAGAACTATAAAAGTCTGCACCATTGTTGCCATCTGGGCCAAAACCATCCACCAGTGTTAACTTCCTTTTAATCCAAGTGAGCTCATATTTCAGGCATGGATCATTTGTTGCCTCCAGAGGAGATTTTGACCAAACACAGGCTAGTGCTTCAAAAGCTTTTTTTACTGTACATGCTAGCCATATAAAATCCTAAAAATGTACGTGACAACAAAAAGACAGTAATGAGTCATCTGACCTCACAATGTTTGTTATGGATGGCGAATTGAAGGAAAAGACATTCTGAAGTTTTACCAAACTCTTCAAGTTTTTAGAAAATGAGAGTACTTGAAAATTCTTAGGTTTTCCTCACAAATGTTGCTCTTGATTTACAAACTAGTGGCTTAAATGTTCTGGGAGATTATGTAAATACTGAGAGGAATAGTATGAATGTTATCCCTCCTACTGTCCATCATCAGAATAGACACAAGCTGAACATTCCTCCAAAGAAAACAGTTGCACCTTCTGTGTAATACATGTCACTCTATCTTCACGACCTGCAGATCTTTGAAGACATTCTTTACTCTCCACAGCATTGATGCAATGTGCACATTCCATAGGAAATACAGGATTACCATTCAAATACTGCTGTTGGTATACCTTGTAAAATCTGTTTTGGTAATTTTCTGCATGCAATTATTTTCTCTTTCACTGGGATCTTAAGAAACGATCCCTCTTTAAAATAATTGTTTTTTTTTTGTTTTTTTTTAAGATATTGGAAAACATGAAGTAGATGGATTTCAGTCCTGTGTAGTCTGTTGATGGTTTCGTTTATTATGTGGTGTAATTAAAAGGCCCTTTTCCCCAGTCCCCACACATGCACCCACACAGCCTTGTTTTAAGTCGTGATCAGCCATGGTGCAAGTGTAGAGCGGTAGACCACTGATCGCAGGTTCGGTTCCCGCCCTGCTATTTACAGGCTGGTCCCAAAGTTAGGCTGCTAGAGCTGCCATCAGTGTGTGAATGAGTGAGTGGGACAGTGGCTGTTAAATGTTTGGACTTTCCAAGAATGCAGTAAAGTTCTATATTTGTATGTGCCATTTTACTATTTGTTTAAATAAGCAGTTCTGTGTCAGTTATTGCTCAGGACTGTACAAAACAGGCCCTCATGTGCATTTTCCCATGTTTTGCTTCACACAACTAAAAATCAAATTTACCTCAATTACCACTAAAACCATGAACTAAAAATATAATTTGATGTTTAAAGGCTGCTTCTCAATCAAAAACTGCTCAGACCACGACTCGCACACACTCACTTTCTCCATTATATTTGTGCTGGTGTTTCATTTTTGAAGTTTCTGTTACAAAACTGAAATTTTGCACAATAATTTGGAGAATTTTAAGACCGGGTTTGTTTTCCAGTTACATTTTCTTGGTTGTAATGATCTGTTGTCAGGCTTTGAGGTTTCCCCACAGCAGTCGTATCAGCTTCAAGTGTAAAATCCTCCTCTTAATTTAGTTCCCAACCCTTAGTGTATTTATGTGTCTGCCTGTCAGTTTATACTAGTCAAACATCTGTTCAGTTACATTATTCCCATTATTCTGTTTGAGCTTATTTATAAATGCTTTTATTTCTTGCAATCATTTGGGGTCCTACTCCACCGGTCTCTGACGAGAACACTTTTACGGCACTGAGCGCAAAAGTCTTAAGTCACAAAAGTCCTGTATGTGTACTAACACACAATAAATGTTTAAAAAATGTACAGGCATAGACATGAAACATTTTTTTTAACATAAGTGATAATGTTTCTTTTCATCTTCCTCTCTATTTCCATTCAAAAATCTCTGTTAGTTATTAACAAATTTAAAATCTTCGTTTTTTGTCATCTTGTCATTCCAGACAGTTTTGAGTTATCTTTCAGTAAATGTTAATTATTATTAATATATTTTGTTAATAAATATTACTATTTAAATGTTTATTTATTACCACCAAACATTTTAAAACCTATAAAAACAGGTCATCATGCAAAACTCTTATCAAGTGAATTTCTGGTCAAATTGGCTTATTACACTTTAAAGACTTTACAGGTAATGCTGCACAGGTAATGCTTCACTTTTTATTTTTTATTAAAAAGGACAATTTGTTTTGCATTGTAATTGAAAAATAAATCCATTAATAGGAGTCCATCTATCCAATTTTCAATATTTTTTTTTTAGTAAAATAAGGAAAATCAAAGAAAGACTAAAGAATATTAATAAAAAACCTAAAGCAACCAAATTCTGTGAGTTCATGTGATCAACATGCAGCAGAATATGCAAAAGGTCCTCTTGAAATTCCCACCTACCCATAACCAAAAATAAACCCGAAACTCTGGAGCGCGTTGATGCTGCAGCAGGTATACAGTTACCGTGCTGGGCTGTGCTGTAAATACTGCAGAGGCCATTTGACACCTCCTTTATGGGCATTCAGAGGCAGTTCTCGGGCAGATGCAGAGACGCTCATGCTGCTTGAATACCATCCTTCACAACATTTTTATAGAATTCACTTTATTTATTACCGCATGTTCATTTTCTCCCATACAAATATGCATTTTTTTAAGCCCTCATGACATCTACGTCATGTGAAATGACATCAGGAAATGAATGGTGGTATCGCAGCATTGTACTGTATATTACACTCCTATAACTAAGTTATTTACACACAAAAATATACACATAATAAAGACATTTACATTGGATCTTGATCACTATCGAATATATCCTTTTTTATGTTGATACATATGTCTAACTGCACACAAACCACCACATATCCATCCATCTTAATCCTGTGTACAATTCCTGTCAGCATGAACCCAGTCCGTGATTGGCTGGTTTGGAGGGACATTTGTGACACTAAGCTAAAAACTAAGAAGCAAAACTAAATATTGAGAGTCAGTGAGAATTTTTCTGAAAACACTTTTGTTGAATATTTCAATATTAACAAGATAAATTAAGGTCACCAATGCAGAAATGGATTTAACCAACGAAAGAGATTGTGAAAACATAGATAGGTCTTTACAAACAAACAGTTAATATTTTTGTTTGCAACTAAGAAAGTCAGATTTTAACTAAACATTTTGTTTACAGGTTGGGTAATTTTGATTTCTATTTTTATTCTCATTGTGGTGGTACAAGGATTGCTTCATATATCAGAAAAAATCAACTCTGGACCAAACAAAAACCAAATGTGGCATTTGACTGGGTCCTCAGAGACTTTCGGGGTCCCAAGGTTTCTGAGCAGACTCATATTGCTAAAATCCTGATGAGTTAAGAGTCAGAGCACAGCAACTTTCTTTGCACAAAAAAAAAAAAAAAAAAAAAAAAAAAAAACAAATAGGAGAAAACGAAGTCAAGGTAACCAGTCCTAAGTTCAAGCCCAAACCAAATCGGGAAAGTCCCTTAAAAGAAACGTTTAGAAAGCCACACATGGTTAGGAAATCTATCCAAACCGTGTCAGAGCTTTAATTTTTTTGAGTTAGACTGGTGTCACACTACCTGTTTTAACCCTTGTGCTATCATAGACATGCGTACATTAAAAGTGGGGTCATCTGGATCCACCTTTGTCATGGGAGGGATCACACATCAATGTAAGGGAGGGGTCATCAGGACCCCATAGGAGAACACATGGGTTAAATCCTATTCAAAGGCATTTCTACTTTAATGTTTGCATGACCTGCAGAACATTTGAAACCTATCCATTTCCTCAGAGGGGAAAGAATGAGAGCAAAGCGAGGTTGTTGTGCGTGCTGCGGCTGTTACCATGACAATAAGCCATGTTTTAATTAGTCAGCTTTTGTGAAAAACAATTTAAACTTTAAATTTCATAACAGGATTGAAGTCCAAGTAATTTATTTGATTATTTATTTTTTTGTTAAGTGACCTTGTGGGACAATGTTCTTCCAGGTGTGCATTATCAAACATTGTCACGGAAGAAGAGATCAACGCGATTAAATAAATGAATCAAAGGCTAAAATGTCTTTAATTAAGGAATCAGGATTGATAATTTGATAACCCCCAAATTTGATAACCCACATCAGCTGCAGCGCCTCGCGTTCAAGCGGCCGCTTTCAGCAAAAAGTCTTTGTAAATGCTCATAAATCCCCATTGCGCTACACACGTTTTAAAATCTGTTAAATCTCTACATACAGCTACCTTCACTCCATCTGTAGCATCTCGTGTTCCTCTTATTTAAATGAAAAGTCTATAGAAACGCCTGTAAACTTGCACCTCGGGCTTAATCCTGAATGAACACATCGCTACATACGTTTCTAAGTCCGTTTTCAGGCTGTACAAACCAATCACGCTGAAATTTCCACCAGCTGAATTTTCAACTGCTTTAATGTAAGTTGAACTTTAACCGGTCAAGAACTTGGATTTAGTCGTGACATGTGGATAGAATCCTTTTCAAAGCGTGGAAGTGCCAATTGGTCAAAAAGTGATCACGAAGGAGAATAATTAGGGTTTATTTACCCAACCGGAGTTCTAAGTCTTTCATTTATCAAAACAGAGCTCTGAAAGAAAAAGCCTGGAGTGGGATTCATTAGATTTGCACCACTTTGACATTTCATACCAAGCCTCGTAAAACTGTAGAAATTGAAAAGAAGAAGAAGAAGAAGAAGCCCCTGCTGCTCTCTACTTAACCGATGTGAATGCCATGGGGGGAAATATGTATCCTGTTCTTGAACGTGCAACACATGTCCAGTGTGAATGTGGCATTAAAGCAATAGAAGAAGATTGCACCACCACCCCAACATACACACACACAGCTCAAAGCAGCAGCGTGATGGGGCCCTGCTAAATCCGTATGGTCATCTCTGGGGTCAGGCCAACACACATGTCCTGCATTCTGACAGTGATTTCCCCTGTGCGCTGTTACGCAGCTGCCACCTCTGCGCCTGCCACCCTCATAACACGCACAGCGGCGGACAGACAGCATGACAGACTTGTTCAGCACCAAAAACCTGTCTGCTCAGCCTCCTCTTACACTGGTCAATCTGTTGGCTAAACTTCAGCTGGGTTGCTGACTGTCTAACCCCCAAAAGAACATCTCCCTAAACATCTGACCAGATAACAGAATGCTTCTGCACTGGTGCAGGTTGTCCCTGCTCAGGGATTTTGGGAATGAACAACACAAAAGCCTTTATGAAGAAAATTAAGACAGGCACCTGAAGGAACAACTTCTGTGAGTCACCACTGGGCCTCTGGGATATGATGATGACGAGTCCTAAAGAAACAAACAAAAACAACTGACAGTAGAAGATTCCATTCATAAAAACAAGTACATCAATTTCCCAATCTTTTCCTAGACGTACATTTCTTATTCATGTTACAATTATAGTGACTTTTTAAATAGGATTCTATAATGTTTTGAAAAAATTTTGTTTTTACTTTAACCTGAGCATTACTCATCAATTAACTCACAATTAAAATTCAATTGAATCCCAATGCCTTGTGTCTGAGGTCATCCCAATCCTATGGTCCAAGGTCATCCAATGCTATGGTCGATGTCACTCCAATGCAATGATCTAAGGTCATCCTAATGCAGTGATCTGAGGTCGTCATTCCTATGCTATGGCCTTAGGACTTTCCAATGCTATTATCCAAAGTCATCCCAGTTCTATTGCCTGAGCTATTTCCAAGCTACGGACCTACGGACTACGGACATTTCAATGCTATGGTTCAAGACGCGGCCGTCCTAGAAGCTAACCAATGATTTTTAATCGTATCACTGAGATATCCTTTTATTAAAGTAAATTAAGTGAACGTGAACCACAGATCAAAAATAAATACAAACATTCCTAATATATTTTTGTTTACCTTTCATGGTCTCAATGTTTGACGTATTTTTCCAGTGGTTCTGATTCCTTATTGACTATAAATCTAACCAAACTATTTCCTCATTAAAGCGGTGTGTCTTCTGAATGGAAAGCATTCAGCTTGCCAAATATACATAAACTAGAGGGAATTACCAAATGATACGCAGTTCAAAATGAATCTTGAACTGTTTGCTCCTCTCTACAACATTTCAAACCTTCATTTCTCCTTCAGCCCACAGCCACAAAGACTGAATCCTGCAGCTGATTGGACGAGGGAAGGTTCTTGAAATCTTAAGATCAAACTACTTGTCCCTCCAGAATTTCACGATGTTGAGATCGCAACTATGAAAGCAATTTGTTGCACACCCTGCAACTTTTTATTTTCACCGTAACTTTACTTCAACTTTGACCAATCTACCGTGACAACAGTCAACACCATTTTCTCTACATGAATGACCAATATGCGATTCAGGACTTAATATCAAATATTTATACTCTACAATCATAGATTCTGGTTTTAAAGGATCATTAATGTCAGTGATGTAATCAAATTTCAAGACCAGGAACTCACTATAAAGCAGCAGTGCTGGATTGTGGGGTAAATAAACTTTTTATGAAGTTGTAAACAATCTTGAGAATTTAGATTTGTTGTTTATTTTTGATAATCACAGTTAAATGTCAGTAAAATACAATACTATTACTATTGTCTCTGTCAGTGGAAGTCAAATGTGTTTTCCCTTCTCTGTACTTCAGATTTTTCCCAATAAAATCAGCAGAGTTCAGTCATCACCTTGTGGATGGTTTGAACAGTGACATGACTTGTGGCCTTTCGTGTCCGCCTGGATCAGGGGAGCCAAGGCGTCGGGATATGACAAGTGGCACACAGGGTGCCTCAAAAGCCACACTCACCATGACTCATCACCAACACCCCCTGAAGTTAGTGTGGCTGCCACTCAAGCTGCCTCCCAATCAATGCCACTTCAGCAGACCCACTTGATTATCGTTTTAATGAGAAAGGCTTGATTGATTTCCCTTCATTTATCAACAGCCTGGGTGCTCCTGGGAACTGCTTTAATTTTCTTGCTATCCATTTAGCCCTAAAGCTGGCTTGTAATGTGCCATTAATTGGTGAATCATTGTTAAAGGCAACAGCTCATGCTGGAAGGGCTGCAGGACTTAAAAATACATTTTAACACTGGCTCATATTACAAATAAACTGCACAATGAAGCCCCTGCCTTCAGACTGTGTGACAGCACCCTTGGCTCAGTAATCAGAACTGAGTCTCTAAGACAATCAAGCACACACGTTATGTAAGTTCCTCTGAGTGTTCCAGCTTGAGCCAAACTGTTATCCATGTCCTCCAACAGGAATCTCATTACCTTTCCAGCAGTAAAGTACATGTTGCCTCCACTTTAAAGAAAGTCACAACTTTAAACAGGTCAAACAGTCAAATCCAGAGATACTATATAAAGCATGTCCGAGACAAGGCCCGGGTCATCGATTTAGGGTCTCTGCATGTAAGCTCTGAGTTGGAGCGTTCCACCAGAACCTTGTTCTCACATCACATTTCCATCTTGTTCCAGTGGCCGTCTTCCCATCAAGGTGCTCTGGTTCCCCAGCACCTGACGCAGACTGGGTAACGTCTGAGCCGGCATGTCGTGTTTCGGTATTCCTCATGGTAGCATTAAGGGTCTGGCCTAAGGACTCCACACTGGATTATATTAATTGCTCACTGTGCCCCCCTGGGAATCGAACCCTGGTTTCCAGTCCTGTTGTTTCACATTTTTAGTTTTTTAGTAGTTTTCGTTTTGTGTATCCCTTCTCTTTTTCACAAAAATACTTCTTCATAAAAGCATAAAAATGTTCTTCCAATGCTTGATGTGGCATTCAAGTGCAGTAAACAATGCTGAGCGGTGGATTTGTCTCCTTAAGAATTCATCTAACTCTGGATAAGTGTTTGCACTCAGTGTGTTTGGTGTTGCGTCGTCTTTTTGCAGTGTCACCATAACTATAACACAGACCGTGTATGAATTAGGTGACAGCTGAGAGAGCTCTCTGGCTGCTCCTGCGTATTAATCTGAGAGGTGATGGAGAGTCGGAAACGTGTCTTCCTCACAGAGATTTATAGAAGGATGTACACTCAGCATTTGATCTTGGAAAAACTAAAAGTGTACATCTCAAATTGACTTTTAAAAGGAAAGCACTTCACAAAGAGAAATTATTGGGGAAGTGTTGCATTAGGAACTGCAGTAACATAAAGTATAATACACAATGCACAGTGTGACATACCGGTAATAGTGCTCTCATTATACTTGTTATTCCACTTCTTATGCAGACCTTATCTCCATATCAAAAACACAACAGCCTCACTTTTCTCTGTCAGCAGACTTACATTTGAACTTATTACAAAAGCAATTTCCATATAGCCTCAAACCCGTTCACTCATTTTGTATGTTACATCCTTTTCACTATGAAAAAGTAACAGGGATTTATGCAAACGGTAAATATTAATTAACGTGGTATTCAGTTTTTCTTTTATTTTTACCAAACAGGTCACAGGGCTCTGGTACATATCAAGAAAACTCAAAGGCACATGTTTCTCTATTAGCATGAGCTCGTTTGTCATCTCATTTAAAATTCATTATGGATATCTTGTTCTTTTGCATTGACGTAGTTTCAGCATAGAGCCGCAGACAAACTGATTTACTCAAGCTGATTTTTAAACAAGAGTACAAGATTCAAACTGTAATAGTTAAATAAAAATAGAAAAAAATGATTTAAGACCCAACGAGAATCATGTTTTGGGTGATTTTAACTTGTTCTTGTAGAATTATCTCATAAAGGAGGACATTTAAGAAATAAATATAAATTTTTAGCATTTCTACTGCAGATAAACCAGCTAAAAACCTGCTTACTACAAAGTAAAACTGCTTTTCGTTCTGGTAACATTTCTACAAATGATCTTTTTGTTACTTAATAACCATCATCCTATAGTTTTGTGTGTTTCCTTTATACAAAACAGCCATTACAAATACATTTTTATCTCAAAAATAGGTTTTTAGAAAGAGTATTACAACAATCAACATGTTTATTTCTTGCATCATGCTCACTGCAAATGTTTTTTTCTCATTCGTATGATTACATTTGTTTTTTGATTAAAGATAATTTAAATCCTATTGCAAGTAATAAAGGATCTTCTGAAGTAATGTGCTGCAGAAACCCTTTATGTGTCCTAGTCTTCTGAGCGTCTCAGTGTCCTTCATCTGTGCGCGCTCAGCTCCCATCCCACCACAGCACACTCATCCCTGGGCTTTACTTTGACAGAGGTCACACTAATGATGTTTCCGTAAACAATTTACATCTAAATATGTTCGTGCACTGGAGGGAGTCCTACAGATGCTACATTTGGATGAGTTGTCTTTATCTAACTCTGTAATCCACCTACTTTGTACTTACAAATATCTGTTTTATTTATATTTTGCTGAATGGGATGTGAGATCAGAGTAGCTTACTCTGCTGCAGTTTAGTCTCAGTTTTGTTGTACAGTGGAATACTGGCCTACTATTTTTTTCTTGAAGTCACAGTTTGATGAATTTGTTGGTAATTATTATAGCAGAACCATTTTTTTTCTCTCAATTACCATCCTGGTCAATGGAAAAGACAGAAACTGTCATTCCACTGCATTGATTTTTCTCTGGTGGGTGAGGGTCAAGTCCCACTAAATGATTGACCAAGAGAAAATAATGTGGTCTTTTCAACTGAAAGGTGATTAAAGTCAAAACAAATTGGCCCATCCATAGAATCCGACTGTTTCTGTGACTAAAATAAATACATTTAGTGAGCAACCACATCCAAATTAAACCACATCCAACACTACACTAATGATCCTGGTGGGTGTACAAATGATGGACAAACTCCCCCTGGTATGTAAGTTAAGAATGTGCCTGAAGTAAATATCCTCAGGGAATGTAAAAAAAAACAAAAACAATTTTAATCTATGAGCATTTTACAACTTGAATCCAAAATCATCTGCTGCTGTGTTTATTGTGCATGGCTATGTGTGTGTATGTTCATGTAATGATGGGAGGCATTTAAGACACTTGTTATGTTTTGCAACATATAATGAGCTTCAAACCTGGTTTTTATTTAGCACATTCCCTCAAGAGAACATTTGAAAATTTTAATGTTAGGAAACTATGGACTGTAATACACCAAATTGACCACAAGGGGGCAATATTTTAAGCAGCAGGGATGGTAAATTCACAAACGCGTCTGATTTGCTGTTTGTCACCTCTTGGAAAAAGGAAACATTTATTTGGAGTTTGGCAACAGACTAAAAACTTCTTCTGCTCACCTTTTCACGAGATATCGCATGTACCCCATCAGTTATCTACTATTGGAACCACTCGTTTGTTTTAGCGCACATTTGGTGCGTTAGACAGTTTCAAATAATAAGGTATATTAAGTAGACAAGTTCAAGATTAACGAAAAACACAATTAACACAAAAAGTCACTTCACACAATATAAGTAAATGCATAATGGAACATCAAAATGCCAAGTCCAGAAACAGAAAAGTGTTATAGCAGCTGAAAAACAGCAACTGCCGGTCCTGTCAACTCAGGCGCCAATTTGTAGAGTCTCTAAATCTGTGCTGAAAACGTCTAGAAAATATTTAATGTTCTAATTAGTCTCAAAATCAACAAGCAACATTCAGATAAACATGAAAAAGCGCATTCAATCATGGTAAATTAATGTTTCAAAATGTTCTAAACATTTCAGCTTTACACTTAAAATCCTGGAACTTTAGGTATTTTAGACCGTTTTTTTCCCCTCATATTTAAAAAATGTGTCACATTAATTTATTCAGGCATAGTTTGCAGGGAGGCTGCATGGTGGCGCAGTGGTTAGCGCTCTTACCTCGCAGCGAGACGGCCTCCGTTCGAGTTCCAGCTTGGACCTTCCTGTGAGGAGTTTTCATGTTCTCCCCGTTCATGCGTGGGTTTTCTCCTGGGACTCCGACTTCCTCCCAGAAACACACTCCAAATCAGAATCAGAATCAGCTTTATTGGCCAAGTATAGAATATATACAAGGAAATTGGTTCCAGTGACCTGTGCTCCTATGTAGAAAAAGATAAAGATAAAAAATAATAATAATATAAAAAGATAAAATAGAAATATGAATATATATGTACACATATATATATATATACACATCTGAAAAATAACAAGGGGGATAAAGATATATACAACAGTGTCCGGTTAAAACAAATCCCATGTTGTTCACCGTACTCTGAGACTGGTCAAGAGTTCATCAGAGTGACGGCTCGCGGGAAGAAGCTGTCTTTGTGGCGAGTGGTTTTTGTGCACAAACTCCTGACTCATCACCATCCTGGATGAGTCCGATGACTGTGGTGTCGTCCGCAAACTTCAGGAGCTTCACCGAAGGTGCTCCTGAGGTACAGTCGTTGGTGTAGAGCGAGAAGAGCATTGGGGAGAGAACACACCCCTGGGGGGCGCCAGTGTTCAGAGTTCGGGTGCTGGATGTGATGCAACCCAGCTTCACCTGCTGCCTCCTGTCAGTCAGGAAGCTGGTGATCCACTGACAGGTGGAGGGAGGCACCGTGAGCTGGGTCAGTTTAAGATGGAGGAGCTCAGGGACGATGGTATTGAAGGCGGAGCTAAAGTCCACAAACAGGATCCGTGCGTAGGTCCCAGCGCAGTCGAGATGGTGCAGGATGTAGTGAAGAGCCATGTTAACCGCATCATCTGCTGACCTGTTTGCTCTGTAGGCAAACTGCAGGGGGTCTAGCAGAGGGTCAGTGATGTTCTTCAGGTGGCCCAGAACCAGGCGTTCAAAGGATTTCATGACCACGGAGGTCAGGGCGATGGGTCTGTAGTCATTTAATTCCGTGACAGAAGACTTTTTGGGAACTGGGATGATGGTGGAGTGTTTGAGACAAGCAGGGACAACACAAGTCTCCAGAGAGCTGTTGAAGATTCTGGTGAAGATGGGAGCCAGCTGGTCAGCACAGACTTTCAGGGAGGACGGGGAGATGAATTGTTAACTCTAAATTGTCCGTATGTGAATGTGAGCCTGTAAGGATGGGTGATTGTGGCCCTCCATCAGACTGGTAACCTTATCCAGGGTGTGACCCCACCTTTGACCAACAGTAGCCGGATAAGGCTCCAGGATCCCTGTAAGGAATAAAACAGGTCATGGAAATGGATGGATTGTTTGGAGTGCAGTGAAAACAAAGGGATATGCTTCGTTTAACACACATTCCTCCCAATGCTTCAGCTAATTGTGACTGATGCAAGTATAGGATCTTTTTGCTCGCACCACATGCATAAAAAGAGCTCAATAGGAAGACAAACTAGCAAAGGTAGTCAGGAAGCGATTATTTACTTTTCAATTTTAATAATCTTGTTTGTATCTCTGGCATCCCTTGTTCAAATCCTGGCTGGGGGACCTGAATCAGAATCACCTTTCTGCATGGAGTTTGCATGTTCTCCCGGAGCATGTGTGGGTGTTCTCTGAAGACTCAAGGTTCCACCTGAAAACATGCTTCTTAGGTGAATCGGTTCCTACATTTTGTGATTGAGGCCTGGTGACAGACTCACAACCTCTCCAGGGTCTATTCTGCTTTCACCCAGAAGTGGACAGGTTAGGCTCCAGCAGCCCTGAGACCCCAAAATGTCTCTCTCTGGCTGAAGAAAAATTGAATAATAACATTTTTTTAAAGTAAGGATCACTCAATTAGCATTTATTTTATTTAAATTAGTTACATTTATAACTTTAAGGCTGATATGCACAAGGTTGATCAACTATGTAGGTTTTTACATCCCTGTTGACATGAAGACGTCTTGTTCGCTCAGCGTTACCTCCAGAGTGAACAGATTTTATATTCAAAGCAAAACTTTGGTTAAAAGTCTGATCTTTTAAGAGTTCAAAGCACATGTCTTATGCTGTACAACATTGGTTGATATGCACTGAGATGATCCTGTTTGGCACAGAGCATCTTCTATTTTGAAAATAAGTTACTTGAGCTTCTGTCAATTATAATAAATCACATTTTGAGAGATGCTGGTTTCTTTTTATATTATTACTTTGTTCGGACTAAAAAAATAGACATAATTCTTATTTATTAAAAAAAAAATGGTCATGAATGCAAAACCAAATTTCTTAAAGGATAAAGTAAGATTATGCGGCTCTTTCTAGGTTTTGAAAACGAGCCCAAATGGCTCTTTTACAGTCGTTAAGATGGTCTCTGCAATGCTTCTCTTCTGTTTTCCGCTCTCTGAAGGTTGCATGATGCGTCTTGTTTTTTTTTGCATGCACCATAGATATAAATGACCAAACCAGTTTATGCTCACCTAGATAAAGAATGAGTAAGAACCCCCCCACACACACAAACACACACAGACTTTTTTTTTTTTTTTTTTTTTTTTTAAATCTATTTTATTAGAGTTGTCTGAAATCTGATTTCTAGGTTACAGAACAGAACATTTTTCTTGGTTCTTATTTTGCTCGTTCTCCCTGTAAATGTTAACGGTTCCCTCACTGTCTCCCCTGCGCCATTTATATCTCCTTTCCCAGCAAGGCCACTGGAATTCAAAGAAATGTGCATTCTTCAGAACTAAGATGCAACAATCAGTCCTGACACATAGACAAACACAGTCTCCTGTGACACTGGCGAAAAATGAGTCTACCCGCCACTCCACCAGCGAGAAACCCCGCTTCGATGCAAATTCAAATGTCAGCTCATCTTCTGCTCAAGGGCAGTGTCTGCTCAGTGAATGAGGGGGTTCTGAGAATCAGGTGATTGGTTCTGGCAGATCGTTATATTTACTTACTGTATTGAGTGGAGCCGAGACACCGACTGGTGCGAAGTGGAGGGGGAGTGAAGCTGAGAGCAGAATACAGGGTAAGGGTCTTGTCTCCTAAAACTTCAAATAAAACTTTTCAAGTAAACTGCAAAAACAAATTTCAAATTGGAGAGATCTAGAGGGTCTAGAGGGTGCAACAGAAAGATGTAATTATGAAAAATAGTCTGTAATCAGACGGAGACTTCTTGCACATTTTGGATGACCTTAGATTATGTAAAGCAAATGTGTCAAAGTCAACAATCCAGTCCTCCGTATCCTTTTATTTTATTGTTATTAACGGCCTGATGTTATCTTTGAGTATCTTTTAAAAGTACTTTATAAATAAAATATATTATTAACATTACTTATAACTATTATTATTTTTATTATTATTATGCATCATCTTGTGTTCATTTCTAACTTGTATAATTTTGATTATATATATTTTTATGGATTGTAAAATATTAAGTTATTTAACGTTTAAGATAATTCATTCAGGGAATAATATTCTTGCCTGTTTTTATTCATGGTTATGCTAACAAGCAACATTTTTTAAGTTTTAAATTGTATGTTAAATAAATGTTAATAGTGTTTGGCCCAACATCTAAGCAGGTGTGCTTGAGACCCCTGATGTAAAGAGACTCCAGAGTAGAGATGTCCAGCTGGACTACTTCTTGATTTGTTTTGAGCGTAGGTGTGGCTCTGTAGTGATGCGGGTGGACTGGATGGAAACAACGCCTCTTTAGTTCAGATCACGTGTCCAGCACATCGACAGTCTGCCAGTGGTCAAGCTGTTTGGCGTGCTATTTTAAAAGAATAGGAGCTGCAGTTTATCCATTATAACGGACCAAACGTTGTTGCCTGTGTGAAAAGTGGAAATAATCATTAGCTGTGTTTCCATTAACTTTGGAATTGCCCAAATTGGATATGTGAAAAATACATTTGCTTAATGTAAACAACACACAATCGTGAAAAACATACATTCATCAAAAAAATGTTTTACTCTTGGAGGTGGTGGTTTTTGGAGCGTATCGAAATGAAACGAAAAAAAAAAACTGTAATGGAAACAAATTCACTTCTGGCTGGAAAGTGACTGCCCTGAGCCCTGACACCAGGCACCACTACAGGTCCCACAGCATGTCATGCAGAATTCTGTGATCCACAGAGACTCAGAAATATTGTATTGTATTGTTTATACTAAAGAATGTACATTATAAAACACTAAAAAACCTCAAAAAGATGATTTTGCATGGCATAGGACTTTTAAATGTGTTGCATCACCAGATCCTAACAGTGTGCTCATGTTCTTGCAGTGAAGGTAACAACATTTCTCTACAGGAGGTGAGGAGTTTATGTTACAGTGATCAGAAAGGAATCTGCAAAGGACTGGTGACCCGTCAAGGGTGTACCCCTTTTTTGCCCGATAGTGGCTGGGTGTCAGAGCCCAGCCAGTCGTGTCCTCCTCCGACCACCAGAGGGAGCCCTCATCCGAGCACTAACTGCATCTGCAAGCCTATTGTACTCCAATTCCCATCATGCAGTTTCCTGTCAGCTGTTTGTCATCATCATCATTGCTGCATATATTCCTGATCTTCACTCTGCTCAGTCTAAGCATGCTTCCGTTTGCCTGACTATGTTTGACTCTTATTATTGACCTTTATTTAACCAGGATAATCCCATTGACTCTCGTCTCCTGCCTCGCTCCAGTGTTTGACCCTGGCCTGTTTCCTGACCCCGTTCTGCCTTGTCTTTACCTGTGTTGCTATTGCTATTAAAGTCAAGTTGCATATGGATCCAGTCACCTCGTTACACCGGGATCTAACCTCACTGTGACACCAAAAGAGGTTAGATCAAGGCAGTTTGGGAAATAGATGGAGAACTGATTCTGTTGTTGGCAGTTCTGTTAATGTTGAACTTTTCAGAGGCAGTTAGGCTCAAAGTCCAGCAAATGCAGTCAAATTATAATTATTTTCTAGTCTAATCACTTTCATATTTGTGTGTCACATGACCTGAACATGATCAATGACCAGTCATAATAAAATATCTCTTCCTCGTAGTTCAAAAAGTTGCTTGCTGTGGTTTAAAAACAAAGTTAATCTTTTCTTTCTGAGACAAAATTCTAAAAAAATCCTAAACGATTAGCAGTGGTTCACTGCTTTTACATAAGCTTGCAGGCTTTCCGCTTTAAGAAGGATATTGTCCATAGAACATGCAATAATTCACTGCATCTTTGCCCAACCAACGGCATTTTTTTCCTTTCTACTTCATTTTAAATCAAATATCTTGGTATGTTTGACCGAAGCACACTCACGCTGCCAACTCATGCCACTATTTTCCATCTGTAGCATTTCATTTTGCCTAAAGGAGGTGCAGAGAAACATTCTATCCATTATAATGTAATCATTTTAGATTGATCAAATCTCGTTTCTGATGAGAAGAAATGGTTTTCTGCCTCTTACACACTCACACAAATCGCCGTGGTAGAAACATTCAGCATGGTAATGAGTAATTTGATCAATTATGGTTAAAAAAAATTAGATTAGGAACAATTTCTTCAAATGCAGTCATGCTTCCCATTTCTAGATATCCCATAAATCAGCTCATCAATGTACCTCCCCTGGCAGTGCAGCAGACAGGTGATGAAGCTTGGCCTCACTCATAATCTTGTTATTGCTGCACTCCCCTGCTCTGGATCAAGGCCAAAGCACATATTACACAAATGAAACAAAGAGGAAGACAAACGAGGGAGATGAAGGTGGCTTCTCCAGCTTCCGCCACATTCAGCTCTGTCACTAATCGTCATGAGATGAAACATAGCCTTTTACGTTTATGTCCACATCTCAGGGAGCCACGTAAGTGAAAGAAAGTGAGAAAGTTTTCCATCTTTATGAGAAGGGAACTAAAAGTATCCAACAGCTCTGAGCTCGACATCTCACTGATGAGGATTGATGTTTTCTTTTGCTTCCCGCAATAGTGAGCAGTAACTATTTTTGTTTGTCTGCATCATCTTTTTTGCAACACTGGCCTCATAACATCCCTGAATATCATCTTTAATAAAACTTCAGCAGGCTCTTATCTCTCTTACTGCAGCTACGTACATTTCCACATTTGTGATTTTGGTCATTTGTGGAACAGTCGTGATTTAATTCCTATGGTCGTCGTTGGAACAGCTCCAAACTGAATTCATGTAAAGAGACGTCAGTTGAGACCCTCGACGGACATCTGCACACATTGACGAATGAGGAACGCAAAAAAAAAAAACAGTTTGAATTACATATATCACACGTGTATCACAAAGGACAGAAATTTACATGGATCACTGATGAATTGCACATGAACAGTTCAATAATAACAGTTCATCCATCATTCATTATTATGTAACAGGTGTATAAATTGGCTGATCTTTCTCATGAGATAATGGAACTGAATATGCACAGGATCTTTCTCACGGATGCTCGGTCTTCTGCTGGGGTTCCCCAGTTTTTAGCAGCTGACGTAGAACTGGTGCAGACCAGGGGAATCCCACGGTTTAATTAAAGGTGCATTCAGACTGGTGGAATGATTAGATTCGGATCAAGTCCTGAACCTTGTGTTTGGTCTTTATTCAGACTACCAGAAAAGGGAACTTTCCTGTTCCAAAACAAAACTATGTGACTAAACATCTTTTCAGTCATTGGCCAAGAATTACAAGTGCGGGACAAAGCAACCAGAGGCAGAAATTATGGAGGTCCTGTGGCTTTAGAATCTTAGAATATTTCACTAATTCAAACTTTATATTTCACTGATCAATTTTGAACGTTTGTATTAACGTCAGGTACAACACTTTTATTGCTACTTCGGTACGACGTTTATGCAACACGGTTACTGAGGCTCCAGCATCCCTGTTTTATATTTGTCCTTTTGCTTCACTTCTACTTTGTTTACATCACGTGATAACCAGAAAAAGGGAGTTTTCCCTTTCTCAGTGGGTGGAGTTCTCCTGCCTCAAGTAGAAGAGTTTGAATATCTTGGGGGTCTTGTTCACGAGTGAGGGAAGATCAGAGTGTGAAATCGACAGGTGGATTGGAGCGGCGTCCGCCGTTTTGCAATCGCTGCACTGGTCCATTGTGGTGATAAGAGAGCTGAGCCAGAAAGCAAAGCTCTCAATTTACGGGTCAATCTTTGTTCCAGTGCTCACCTATGATCATGAACTCTGGGTCATGACCAAAGAATGAGATCCCTACTACAAGCGGCTGAAATGAGCTTCCTCTGGAGGGTGGCTGGGTGCTACTTTAGAGATAAGGTGAGAAGCTCGGTCACCCACAGAGAGCTTAGAGTAGAGCTGCTTCTCCTTCACATCCAGAGGAGCCGTTGAGGTGGCTCAGGCATTTGGTCTGGATGTCTCCTGGATGCCTTTCTGAGAAAGTTTTCGGCACGTCCGACTGGGCGGAGTTTCTGGAGAAGACCGAGGACAAGCTTGAGGATCCTGGATGGATGGATATGGTGGTCATGTTGGTTCAATTATTCAGCTCCTGGACTGCTTTGTATTCAGAATGAGAAATTTCAGAGTGAATCTAAGTTCAGTTCAATTGGAAACTAACTGAGACCACCTCGAAAGATTGATCAGGAAGGGCTTCCTGGTTCCAGACCAGGATTTGCTTGTGTGTATTCAGACTTTGCTCCAGATTATCTGGATAAAAGAACTCTGGTTATCTGCAAGCAAACTAAATTTGTCCAGTCCGAATACACCATAAAACAAAAGCACCACGAGGTTCTGGTTGCTGTCCATGGTGCTGATGCAACGGGATTTCTATTCATTCCTCTGATTGTCAAAGTAAATGAGCGAGCTTATTCATACGTATTACGAAATTTTAACGTTGTTCATTTGTGATACATCTGTGAAGATTTCAGGTATAAAAACCACAACTTTTTCCACGTATATCCACGTTTGACTAATTTTATTTCGTGGAAAATGCGCAAAATGTTCGTAGCGGCAGAGTGACACGGCCTTCACATTCCTCATGCTTTCAGCTTTGTTTTTAGATGCATGGTGCATGGTGTGATATGTGAGAACAGCCAAGTGATGCAAAGGTTAGAGTCTTTGTCAGCAGCTAAGGTCATGTCTCTGGAAAGATGTTGTGCAGCCTGAGAGAAGGAACAGACCTCTTCAGGGGTGTGTGGTGGTGACTCAGCCTTGTGTGGATGCTGGCCCTGCTACACGTGGATGAACGCCTCTGTCTCTCCAGCTGTCACTCTGACGCAGCGAGACCCATAGCTGGTAGCCATTCTCACTGCTTTTTATTAATTACTGTATATATGGAGGGAAAATTCACTCATCTGACTTGTGAGCGCGTTATAATTTATCTTATAAAATTTATTTAACCTTTCTATTACCAGAAAATCCCATTGAGATTAAATCTCTTATTCAAGTGAGACCTTATTTAAGACTTGTGTCTGCATGCTTAAGTGTAACTCTAAATTTGTACAGTATGTCTTGATTTTGTAAATCTTAGAATATATTTTGTGCTTAACTGTGTGCAATTGCAATCGTGTATTCACATGTGCAAAAATTACAAAATAAAAAAAATATATAAAATATAATTTACACATGCACAACTTTACATTTACTGCATCTTAAAACTAGCTGCACACATAAATCTTTCAAAAATACACATTTTTCCTGGTATTTACACACAAATCCAATGATGATGTTGAAGATGTTGGCAGTTTTAAATTTTAAGTCAATGGTGATCATGTGAATTGAGGCGATCTGAAGTCCCACGGCACGATTTGAAAGACGAGCTCGGCGCGGAGGTCAGGTGGCAGTCCAATTTGAGCATCAAGCAACGAATTCGCCGCGCGGTGAAAGAGGGCCGCACCGCGCGAAACAATGCATCTGAAAACTTTGTATTTACAAAACCAAAAATGTATTTTTTTAAAGCAAATAAAACTTTGAACATTTTACATTTGTATTTGTAACTTTTAAAAATTTAGTGTTTCAAAAATTAACATTTTGTTTGCAATTTTTGACATTTTGACCTCAAAACTGTGATTTTTGTTCTCAATGTGGTGGCACAAAAATCACTTCATAAAATTCAACTTTGATTATGGCATCAAAAAAATAAATAAATAAATCGAAAACCCACAGCAATTTACAATGCAATTGATTTTGATTTTATTTTAAATATTTTTTCAAAATTATCACTTTGAATTGTAATTTTTAATATTGAATTGTCAAGTGCAAAATGTATTTTCAAGCTGCATGATCAAATGCAAATTTAATTTTGGATTAAGAATTGCATGTAATTCTGAATTATGACTTTAAAAAATGTTTAGCTGAATTATAACTTGCTGATCTATCAAATAGTAATAACATTAAATGCATAGTTATTTAAGGTTATTATATACTCTCAGTGCAGTCTTGAATAGAGAACACTCATGTGTAATGTGCTGTAGTGCAAAAAACATGCTTTACTGTAAATAACTCGAGCTAAATGCAGGAATGTCATCTCTCATTTGCTGTGAACTCCCTCCAGACATACAGTGTGAACTTCTATATATAGAGCTGAGCTGAAGTCTGCTGTCAGTAGGAATGGATATCCAGGCAGAATCACAGAGGGTTAACCGCCCTGACTTCCAGACCATGACTCACAGTTTGGTGGGTTAAGGCTCTTCATGTATCTGAGCAGAACTTTGCTCTGGGCTGGAACCAACTGCGATGCACAGATTGTGTGTGCATTTGTGCTTCTGAGTTCATGCTGGTTCTTCTGAAACTAAGCCTGTAAAGATGAGTGAAATGACTCTAAAACTGAATATCCTTTCTGCATTAGTCTAAGGTTGATCCATGCGGGCTGTGATTAAATAAATGCATGAAGAATTTTCCACAAAAAAAAAAAAAGATTCATTATCAGGAATACAGGAAAGAAAAAGGCTGAACAAAAATGAAGCAGATGGAGGAGACGGCCATGAGGTGTAATTGTAATTTATGATCCCACGAGGCCCGCGTGTCCATTAGGGTTGCTGTAACAAATAACTCGTGCCCGCTCTGACACCCAGCCAGGGCTCTGGCTGATTGAGATGTGATCACCAGAGGACAGCTGCTGCCAGCAACGCAACACTAACCTCAGCAGATCACGTCTGAACGCCACCGCAAATTCACAGCCGGTGAATGCCTCCCCGCCCCACACCTCTATTACACTTTTATCCATTTTTGCTTGCATCTTTTGTTTGTTCCCACTGATTGACATGCATGTCTCCTTCCAACTGCGTATTGTGAAATAACGTTTGTCTACCCACAAAGATTATTATTGTTTTCTGACGTGCAGAAGGAAAAATCTTTCAGCATGTATGACTTCTGATTCAACATCCCTCAATATACTCTTTGCTGTCATCATCTCTGTTTGTTCTGCCTTTTATTGTGTAAACATGTTTGGAAAATTAACGGCAGAAATTTTTCAAAAATATCTCATCCAGCAATGTTTTCTATGATGGTTTTAATCAGAGAAATACAGAGGTTAAAGGTTCAAGAGCAGAAACAAGAACAGAGAACGTTTTCTTTCAATCTTTAAGTCATTTAATGTGAAGCTGCAACTGCAGATGTGATGACACTTTCCAACACCAACTTATAGTAAATATGGAACATCTGGATGCAAACTCCTTAAGGACAAGCTGCTCTGACTATTCTTGAAAACAGCATCACTGCCGTCTGTTGTAGAAACACGGATGTTCCCCCATCAGAGATGATGAGCGCATCAGTTGAAATACTCCTGCACCTGCAGAAAGCTCAGTCATGTGTCTGTTTCAGAATCAACAACAGGAAAGTAATCTGAGTATTTCTGTAGATTAAATCATTCTGATGTATGGAAACTCTAATGCGCCCATTAAGCTTGCAGTTAGAGAGAAAGTGACCTTTATGTCTTCTCAATGTGTGGAGAATTTCTCATTCTCCTCTAGCTCACATCCTACCTGGGGGGCAAAGCTACCAAGGACATTCAGACTTTAAACCCATCTGACCATCTCTCTTCACCCACAGGAAGTCCACCTTCCTTCCTTCTTTCCATCCATTGTGTCTAGTTTTTCTGTCAATGCTCCAACATTCAAATATCCCATTCCGAAGTCATTCACTCCTGCCTTTCCCCTTTTCACTTGTCCTACTAGCACAAATCCTCCTCTCCATCCAAAAGTAGTCCAATCTGTAGGTCGACAGCAGTGTGAACCCCAAACACTGCTGGGAAACACATACGTTTCACATCAGAGTAAACTATATATGATCATATATTATCTTTGGAATAGCAACCTGATCGATGCTAGCTTTGCATAGAAAGTGTTTGTTTTAGCTCGGGGGAGGAGCAGACTCTTCCTGGTGGGGGCGGTTCTAAACTTGTGATGTAAGCATGTGAGGAATCGCTCGTTTTCATGGGTATGGGAGGGGCTGCTGTTTTTAGAGGATTACTCAGAAATGTGTGAACGGATCAAAATACCAGATAGTGAGGAATGAATAATATAATACACTTAAAAGCTATTTTAAACTTATAGATGGATATATATCGCTAAAAGTGAATAAAAAAGATTATTTAAAAAATTACATATATTTTTAATACACCTTTTTTAGATTGCAAACTGCTTGTTATTATATAGTACTAATGCACTCATAATAATTTAAAAAAAAACACATTTTATTTTTTAAATCAGAGATGTTGAAGTTAAATTTCTGGCAGCAAAGAGCATGGATCAGATTTTGCTTGAGATGCAGACTGCAGCACCCGGCTCCTTCAGCACCCTCAGTCCCTAAATTATCCTTTAAAGGTCAAGCTGAGAAGCTGTGAATATGCTTATCTTCCAACATATCAAATGCTGCACAGGTGAACACCGAGCTGACAATCCATCATGGGACATGAACCGGCCCACAGCGTCTGCCTGCCACGCCATCACCATAAAGGAGCAAATCTGTGCCAGGAGCTGAGCCAGGTAACACTTTCTTTACAGTTAAATTTCCCCTCCTCACTTACATTAGATTCCTGGATTCAACACTGAAATAAGTCAGATTAGGTGACCTCAAGCAGTGAGATGAAGTTAATAATATTAATGAACTGAATGCAAGCTCTCCGCAGAGAATGGATAACTTGACAAAAAGTTCTGGAAAACCCGGCTGTGAACGCATCACAAAAATTCTATTTACAGTCATCTGAACACATGCTTTTGAAGAAACAGACAGTCAAGAAAGATGCTAAAATACACTGCTCACAAAAATTAAAGGAACACTTTAAAGAAACACATTAGATCCATCAGATCTCAATATGAAGTTGGATATCTATACAAATAACGACAGGGCAGTGTCTTAGGAACAAAAGGATGCCAAGTCTTTAAATGGAAATAAAAGTTTTCAGCCTACAGAGGCTCAATTGTGTAGACACCATTTAATCAGAGTGAAATGAAGATGTGGCAGGCTACCACATTTCCTCCAAAACTTCATTTCTGCTACTTAAAATGCTTTTCAGTATCTTGTATGCCCCCCACGAGCTTGTATGCATGCTTGACAACGTTGCAGCATGCTCCTAATGAAATGACGAATGGTGTCTTGTGGTATTTCCTCCCAGATCTGTGTGATGGCATCCCTGAGCTGTTGTACAGTCTGAGGAGCAACCTGGCGGTGCCTAATGGACCCAAACATAATGTCCCAGAGATGTTCTATTGGGTTTAAGTCAGAGGATGGTGAAGACCATTCAATTGTTTCAATTCCTTCATCCTCCAGGTACTGCCTGCAGACTCTTGCCACGTGAGGCCGGGCATTGTGGTGCATTAGGAGGAAACCTACTGCACCAGTGTAGGGTCTGACAATGGGTTGAAGGATTTCATCTGGATACCTTATGGCAGTCAGAGCACCATTTCCTAGGCAGTAGAGGTCTGTGCGTCCCTCCATGGATATGCCTCCCCAGACCATCACTGACCCACCACCAAACCTGTCATGTTGAACCACGTTGCAGGCAGCAATTGTTGCCACTGAAGTGCACCTGTTGTTAATTCATGAACACCAATACAGCTGAAATTGATTAACGAGGCCATCAGCTGCTTAACCAACAAGAAAATGATCAGACAGGTTTATTTCAATTCATGCCAGGCCCAATAAAAAAAATGTTCCTTTAATTTTTGTGAGCAGTGTTATGATGCCAAGTACTGAACTTCCAAATTTTAATTTTTATATTAAGTTTGGATTAAACAAAGTCCACTGTTAGGGCTATGAGATCTTTAGAACTATGAGTTTAGAGAAGCAGGTGATTAAAGTAGGACAGTATTTTAAATGTTTGTTTAAGTGAAATGTAGCAGTCTTTATTTAAGCGAAACATTTCTAAGTTTCAGCAAATGTCCTTGTGCTGCACTCAGGTCAAACCATTGAAATAATACGAAAGAGATCATCTTTAGCTAAACAAGAAAGTGCAGTTAAATGCTCTAAAACTCAACGAAACTGGTTCTTGAAAAAACGTAAAATGAAGAGGTGCAGAATGGTGCTTTACTTTTTATAACAAAATCTGTCCTCAAGATGCTTAAAATGATCCAAACCACCCTTTCTACCCTTTCTACTTCTTTCCATTTTTTTCTTCTACAGTAATCCCTTGTTTACCACGCAAATTATATTCTAAAAGTAACCAGCAATAAGTGAAGTCAGCAAAATAGTGAACCTCAGTTTTAACAATAGCTCCAGATCTTTTAAGTGAAGCTGTCATACGTTTAAATTTTTTGTGTTAAAATTGTAATTCATCATTTTTAAATTTAACCCATAAGTTGCTGAAAAAAAATTTTATTTTGGGATATTTTCATTTGGATTTGTGACAAAATTATTTCCCACAAACTTCTTATTAATGCTATTGTGTATATGTTGACATAGCCAACCTTATTCCACAGTTTACCATCCCATACAATCAGCTCTCCATGTACATTAATCTATGACAACAAACATTTTCTCAGCTTTATCCCTTATGTAATAATACTCAATACTTGGTGGTGATGTGGGCTTGTTTGGGTTAGTTCTGTCAAGAACTGCAAGAAACTGCTGGGCTGCATGTTCTGTTGAACATTTTCTCCCTTTGATCGATTGATATCCATCAGTTGGCAATCGGTCATTACAGCTTTTAAAATCACTTATTGATTCAGGTACTTTTCTGTAACCCAATCAGTCAAAACAAAGTTGCCAAAAGGCCGGATCAATGGTCTTTAGACCATGTCTGTTGTAAACTGAATTTTCCCATTGACTCACAATTGACCCAAACAATATGCCTGCATTAGTCCTCAGAGCTACTCACTCACTCAGCCTGTGAGAGGCTGCAGTGTCTGGACGCCGCAGCCTTTGGGTGCTTGCACTGCACAGCTGAGCACCAAACTGGGAAAGCAAGTGCACCTGCTTTTAAATGCTAACACGTTAAAGAATACAATGTACATGCTACTTATTTATATAATAAATCTGACCAAAAAGGTTTATTTGACTTCGATTAGTGATGTCTCCATTAGTCTATCAAATATATCCTTCCAACCATTAGCAAAGCTTTTATCACAGCTGCTCATGTTCATACTGCAGATGCTTGTATGTCCATTTACTGTAATGGAATAATGATCATATATAATGCAACAATATCATTTCCTTGTAAGGATTTATAAAGAATAACTGTTTATTTGATCTAAGGGACAGATGATGCAGTTTATGCAAACATATATGGATGTGAGTTATAGTTATGTGAGCTATTTTTCCCTTAAATTTTGCTTTGTTTAAGGTTTTTGGGAGGTTTTCTCCACAGTTGATGCAGCAGATTTGAATCCACCAGTGCTCAATTTACAGGGATGTTAGTAGCAGCCGTACTGCCATCTAGTGGTATTTGGGAAGAGGAAGCACAGTTGCTGCAAACATGAACAGTTCTTGCTGGATGGTTTAGCTTCAATTCTATCACATTATGAAAGTGATCACATTTTCTTATAATGACATTTATTATTATGAAATGATTTGAAAATGACAACTGTATCTTTTAGATATAAAGAGACTTTTGAGAATTTTTGTGAAGGAATATTTATTACAGCGTATCTCAACCAGTGAACCCTAGTGTGCCGTGAGAGATTACCTACTTATCTAAAAACATTTACCATCACCTGAATATCAGTTCTGTGATCATCTAAATAGGCCCTTATTTAATATTGAGTAGTTTGGAATGTGCAAGATCATAAAAGACATGTTTCTTTAAGTTTATTTGATTCTATAAACACGTTTTTGATAGGAATGATGGTACAATTAGCCCCTTGATCTGCTTTTAGAAAAGTCTCGCCCCCTCAACTGTCTCCGCCAATCACTCTTAGTGGCTTATTCACAGGTCATCCGTCTGACCAATCAGAAGTGGCTAACATCTTCACTTCCTTGTTCTGATTCAGCTCATAAAGTTTCAACAAAATTAAGCGCTAAAGCTCTGTTTAGCGTTGTAGCGTCCCCTCTGGATGCGGTATCCTTTTAAAAGGTGAACAAAATAATGAAAGTCAGAGATGTGAGTCTGTCCTGTAAACATGTAAAAAATGCACTTTTTTACATTTTTGGATGCTGATGTGCCACAAGATTTTTTTTTTTAAGGAAAAAGTTTACCTTAATTAAAAAATGGTTGAAAAACACTGATTTAATGCAAGCGGAAAACCCAACTAGTAGTTTTTAAGCAACGTAGTGTGATGTTTAATGAATTATTTTAGTGTACTTTTTTATATTAATATTCAGGTTTCCATTGCAGCAGAGTGGCTGTCCCTGGCTGCACCTATAAATTCTGTCCAAACAGGTTACGAAGAGAACTAGTTTTAAAGAGCAACCCTGCGGGGCGATAAACACCGTCTCCAAATCCACAAAGCATATATGGATAGGATGAGTGACTCCCACAAACCCTCAAGCACCCTGTAGAGGAAAGTCATTTCCCAGTAGTTGGAACACATCCATCGGTCTCCACCACCCCTGTCTGCCAGTCCAGTGGTACTGTCCCCCTGACTGCCATGCAATGCTGCAGACATGTCAGCAGCCCCATATTACATTTATTTTTCTGCTCTTTGATCTAGTCACTGAAAATGCCACATGCCCAAAGCTGAGTCCCTGATTGGTTGATGATTAACCTCACCATGAAAAGGAAAATGATGTAACATTTTTTTTCCAGAAAACTTGGAAAAGTCATAGATGTGACAAATATGACTTAAATTAAGGCAAAATGTTTCATGTTTCAAAAATGAACTTAAATAAAACAGAGCACTAAATGACTTGATCATTTCATTTACAAATAAAACATCAATTCTACAAATAAGTTCTAACATTTTCAAGTTTGACTGTGTCAGGTGATTAAAAGAAAGGTTGATAGTGTTTCCAGTTTTAGAAGGAACATGCCTTCTGCACTATTTGCAGTTCACTAAACTCTGTTTTGCTGTAAGATTTTAAGTAACTATAACAGCTCCTCACAGGCGCCGAAATTTAAATTTTCAGTCACCAACTGATTAAAAAAAAAATCTACCGGTCAAACATAAATTTTACCGGCCAAATTCTAATACTATTTAACACAGAAATACCTTAGGCCAGTGGCGTCTATTTTGTGCTGTAATCCGGACCTATCTGCTCCAAACTTCTCCAGACCTTTTAAAATTGAAGTGGATGCTGATTTTGTGAGACCAGTTGCTGTTCTTTTGCAAGAAGATGTGGAGAATATTGACCCATAACTTGCAAGCTCATTAAGCTTCAGAAAAGCTACATAAAAGAAAACAAATATATTAACAAATTTGACACTGATCATAATAGGTCTGTGGATCGTTACTTAGGTGGTGATTGGATTTGACTTATTGATTAAGAGAAACGATCCCCTGATCAAACCCCAATTCTTACCTTTTAATATTTTATGTTTGAATGATTGATGTGTGAAAAACTTTTACTGAATTTAAATCAAATGTATTTAAACAACACTTATATGCTTTTTTACAACATATAATCAGAATCAACACAATATAACTGATAAAAACACAAATGTATTTGACATTTTAAACAATGTCTCACTGAAAGATTCTCTGTTGACCTCCATGTTAACGTCAGTATTTAACAAAACATAACGGTCACTGTTGCTTTGGATCATTTTATAACAAATCCTGAACATGTTTTCCACTCTGTTTTCCATCCTTTAGCTGAACACAGGTGCAGTAGATACATGACAAGAACTCAGACGCCGCAGTGAGACATCCTGGAAGAAACTTTTTTTCAGTGTATTACCAGGTTAAGGTTAATCATCCACAGCTGGCTTCATTTGAGTTAATTGTTCTCAGAAGTTCTCTTTAAGTGTCGGATTTTCAGTTCTGCTTGGTTTCGTCATCTGCTTTATCCCTTATTTGTTTCTCCGTGGCTTTGTCTCGTTTAAAGGGTTACCAAACCAGCTCTTTTTTGGTTGTTGACTTCTATGTATGTGGTTTTAAAAGGGCTGTCTTTTGGTCGTTGGCAAATAAAATTGTTTAATTCTTGACAATATTATCAAAAACCGTCTGTGGGCTGCCCCCTACAGGTTGAAATTATATTGCGGTTTAATTTTTTTTTTTTTTTTTTGTGAAGTCCCATGTCATTTCAGAAGTCTCACATCATGATGTACAGCTCCAGTAATAACAGTCCTGTTCTCCAGCCCCAGCCGTTTGAATGAATTTTCACAATTCTGCTGTGGGCGGAGTCAGCTTTCAACTTCCCTGTTTGATTGCCCTTTAAGTTTATTTATTAAATGTTTAGTTTTCACTGCTAAGCCTGGTTTGGGTCCACCAGTTCTTGAAACCTTTTATATATGATCCAAACTAAACAATTATCTGGGTTACATAGGCACAGAAGTACTGCTGAAAGCGCCGTCATTCAGACACGGCTCCTGCAGTAAAAGAGAAACTTCACTGAGGAAAAATAAAGACTGAATGATGTCATGAACCCAGACATGGAGACCTGATGGTTTTGTAGAACTCCTCAAAATGAACAACCTGATCTCTCATAATCATCTGTGCATTTCACGTATAAGAGATATAATCAATACTTCCATGAAACTATGAGGTTAAAAACTCGATGGTAGCTTCTCCCACACAAGTCTGAAGTGTCTAGTTTGTGAACATATTTTTGGATAAGTTACGAGCATCAAATTTGACATGCGTCAAAAAAGAGGAAACAAACTCAGACATCCACAGTGTAGAAACGAGCGCTACTGTAGGTCTTTCATTCCCACCACTACTAGAATGCACAAAACATCTATAAGACCAGGTCATCAAAATTTGCACAAATGTTCACAATTATTTATGTAAATATATGTTTGTTTCATGTGATGAGCTGTAATTGTCTTAGCATTTGTTTTTTTCTTTGGGCTCCCATGATGAGAGAATTTTACCTTCTGAGATAAACACGATTTTGACGCATGTAAGAAGAGGCAGGGGACGCAAAATCAATGAAAGCACATTTACCTGCATCAATTTAAACTCAGCATTAATTCGGGCTGATTTTTTTCAGAAGTGTTGCAGATTTCCCCTAAAAGTGCAACTCGTACTCTAAAACTACTTATGTTTTTTTATTTTTTTTATTAAGAATTTTCTGGTTCCTGTGACTTATACTTCTGTGCCACTTGTACTGTATGTCTTTTAAATCAAAATGGCAAAACAACATAAAGTCTAATACTGCCAGATTCTAATAGCTATCTTTTCTTTTTCATTTAACTAAAAGTAATTACACTGTTTATTTTCAAGCAGAACAAAAAATGCAAGAGACCAGACTTGGTGGCAGCAACTTCAACATTTAATAAATAAACTTAAACACAACAAAAGTAAGGAGAAAGAAAGAGGTGACAAAACAGATGATATGGAATTGTAAAGACTACAGGAACTTAAATGTGTGTGTTGCACTCCCACAGACAAACAGAAGATGGTGCCAGAGGTTTTCACTTAAATGACATCTGTGATGATGAGAAACTCTCACAAGGATCTGTCCTGTGAAACTCACAATTTAGTCCTGTTATTTCAAGTAAACCTCCATAAATGTCACTGTTTTATTTATGCGATGAGTTGAATGAAATGGTTTATTTCAAGTATAATACATGAAGTAACATATCACATAATGAATCACAAGTTAATCACTTGAAAGGGAGTGGAAGGAGGCAAATTTGCATAATCCCACCCCGGCTCGACCGTACCATTTTCATGAATTATCAATATCCGGTTCAGGAATTATCAAATATTAATAGATTCAGGTTATTAAGGATAATTAATATCATTGACGTAATAAAAATTCAAAATATTCACAGACAAATCATTTATATTAATCAGTAACAATAATCTAAATATTCTCACTAAAAAACAACAATTTGTGCAAATGTAATTCAGATCATTTAACATTTAAAAGAAGGATGTGCTTTAATGTGTTTGTTGACTATTTAGGAAGGTAGAAATATATAGTTTATATATAATAAAAATAAAAAAGCAAAATGACAATGAAAAAGACCCACTAGAAATTTGGCACAGAAGACAATAAGAGATTGACACTGTTTAGTGTTCTTTGACAGTAAACGTTAACAAAACTGCTGAGAGCAGCACGTACAGATTATAGGTTAGAGTTTTATCACTATAAGTGAAAACAAAGAACCAATTATCCGCTTCAGTCATTTCATTCTATAGAAATGAGTGTCAGGTCTATGACTTTATCAAACTGCAAAATGAAATTAAAGTGCAGAACATTTGGTTCAATTAATTAAAACTAATAGAACATTTATTTGATAACCAACAGAAATGATAAAAATGTAAGCATGAATTTGTTATTTTAGTTTTCCTTTAAACAATCAATATTTGTCAGAAATTTGGGGTTTGTGTGTTACAGACTTTAAACTGAGTAGATTCTGATTATAAAACTTTAAATTTTATTTTTTAATGCAGCTAGTAATGCATTATAGTAAATATTACACTTTTCACGAGAGCAATGCATTACTGCCAACATCAATAAAGACACATTCAAATTCTAACATTTTACCATTCACTCTATATTCAGATTTTCAACAACTTCAGGTAAGCATATATTAAGAGAATGCAAAATGATCCGTGTAGTTGAGGATTGTCTTTTAACTTGTAGTTTCTCTGTGAAACCTATAGTAGAAGACACAAACATCTAGACTAGGAGTGGACACTTTGACTCGTGGGCCATAAAGACAAGAAGAAGAAGTCAAGAAGACCAGGAGCAGATTTTGAATTTTTTTTTTTTTGTATTTCAGTACTATAGGTTTTGTTCTTGATTTAGTGTCATTTAGTCGATGTCCCTCAAGGGAAAATGCCAACTTAGCGTTCATGTGGTGTTGGAATAATCAGAAAAATTACTTTACGACTTTGAAAACATATGAACGTCAGAAAAACAGCAAATCTTTCAACACCACATGAATGAAGAACAACCTTCTGCACCTAAATAAAGGTTAATTTATTTACAGTGCACAATATATGGGGAGACACAGAATTTCTGGGAAAATTACCCAATATTAAGGATTATCAGTATAATTTGTCCTCATTTGGGGGTCCAGATTGAACAGTTTGACGGACCGCATGTGGCCGTAGTTTGCCCACCCCAATCTAGACCAAAGTCCGGCTCGTTGGCCAAATGCGGCCCATGTTCATATATCAAATGAAGTCACCTTTAATAAAGTTAATATTAAGGAACTAAAAAAAAAAAACAATCTGTACAACTTCTTGATTTCATTTGACTTAATTACATTCTAAACCTGTAGCAACCACTCTGTGGCACGTTCTTTCCCATTTCTAAACATGTTGCTTGTAAATAAAAAAGAAAAGTTGATAGTGAGGGCTACTCCTTACAGGATAAATAGAAATTTGATTTTTTTTGCTTGTTTTAGTGAAAAATAACACAATCGTGGTTGTTTTTTTTTAAGTTCAATATCAAGAGAGACTACAAGAGGAGACCAGCCGTCCAGGACAAGCTAACTGGGAATGAATAGTGTGGAAAAATCGACA
The DNA here is from genome assembly GCA_003999625.1 of Oryzias javanicus. Classification (NCBI taxonomy): domain Eukaryota; kingdom Metazoa; phylum Chordata; class Actinopteri; order Beloniformes; family Adrianichthyidae; genus Oryzias; species Oryzias javanicus. Next base: position 7,230,462 of record CM012437.1, read on the forward strand.
CAGGGATTTTGGTAAAACTGTATTCAGATGTATTTGTGGTTTTTGGAGAGAAATGAAAAGCATGCCATTGCTGAAATTCATTCCTCCTCTTAATCGTTTTGTTCCTTTCGGGGTCACGGGGCGGCTGGAGCCTAACCTGGCTACTTATGGGCGAAGGCAGGATGCACCCTAGACAGGTCAGTAGTCCGCCGCAGCCCCACAATCACAAACATGCACACTTACATTCACAACGAGGAATAATTTAGAGTCACCAATTAATGTATGAAGCATCTTTTTGGGCTGTGGGAGGAAGCTGGAGTCCCAGGAGAAAACCCAAGCAGAACATGCAAACTCCACACAGAAGTGTCCCCTGTTGATGAACTTGAACTAGAAGTTAAGTGTAAAGGTTCGGTCAACTAAATTTCTTTTTTTTTTTTTTTTTTTGGAGGACAGAGAAAAGTCCAGCATGTCTGATGGAAAAGATTCACAGCAGAACTAGTTTGCTTTTTGGCAGCGTGCAAACCCAACCCATTGATCCCACAAATAAAGACGTGGATGTCATCATTTGATTGGTCTGTAGAGGGCACTGCAGTGCACCAGCCAGCTGCATCAGCTTCCTAAAAACTCTGAATCACTCAAACAAGCACCAAATAAAAGAATCTTCAAAGGAAATTGACATTTTTACGATCCACGTTGAGCATAAACATGGAGTTGCTGCACACTCCTTAAAAAAATTCGTTCTTGGACGCCAGCTTCAGTGATGTGAACAGGCCAGCACACACGTCTCTCTCACAGGGAATGGTTTCCTTTTGTTACATTTTCCCATTTTCATTCCTTCTGAAGCACAAGTTGTTTGGGGACTGAGCTGGACAGACCAAACAGGGAATGTCTGCGTGGAGCTAACTACTAAAGCAGAGACAGGAAGTGACATCGAGAGCTGCCCGCTGATGGAGCTGTGTGTGTGTGCGAGTGTTTATGCGCAGGGTTGAGGAGGGCACCGCGGTCACAGGTGACTGTCATGTTTAATAATGATTATCACCACGCACCTGCGCCCCCATGCTAATTAACTGGACGCAAATGCAAATGAGTCCTGAGATTTGAAAAAAAAAAAAAAGGAAAAGGAAAGCTCTTGGAGTGGCGGCAAGCCGTTGTTCAGCTGCTGGATTTGATTAGGGTAATGAACGGTCAGCGTTCATTACCAGCAGTGGCAAAAGGAGGAGAGATAAAGGAAGTGGAGGATATTAGGGCGAGGAGGGAGGAAGGAGGCAGCACAGGGGAAGAAGAGGCATTGTGGGAGGAGGAAGTAACATAATGGGAACAGGTGGATGAGTGGCCTGTTGACTGCAGATGGCGGGTTCGAATGCAAGTCAGTCAACATCCACAAACTCAAGCAGCATCTCCTCTTACTTTTTACCCCGTTTGATGCTTGTGGACAGGTGTGCATTCAGAGTTTGACATTTACCTGTGCTGCTGGTGTTATCTGTTGTCTGCAGACTCGCTGCGCTGCAGACTGAAGAAAGAGAAGCGGAGAAAGGGTTCTTCTCTGGCTGTGTATTCCAAACACGCAGGCCGTGTCTCTATGCTGTGATTTGGGTGGCGCATGCATATACACCTACCTCTAACAAAGCAAATTGCAGTTCATCCAACTCTATGGCCTCAATCTCAGCTGGGGGAGGCAGACTCGTCACTCACACAGATAAGGGTGAATTAGGGTCTCGCTCTTGGTTTTACATTTCAATTTAGCCTCTGGCTTCAGAGCCATTAGGGGCCTAATCTAAAGCTTGGTCTGCAGAGTTCTCCTCCTTCACCAGTCGCAATATTGTTTTATTAACTTTCCAGTTTGCTGAAATGAAACTCCCACAGATTCATTACTCCGCATTAAGTTCATATTATGCTTATTTGTGATAGGAAGACCTCTCATTCAGGAGAGTGCCGGTTGTCAGCGTGTCTGTAATGTGCTGTTTCTGTATCACCAGCTGCTTCATTTGGGTGAGCAGAACAGACAGTGTGAGCGTAATTGCGAGTTGATAATGTGCCTGGGCATGCAGAATGACCAAGACGGCTGTTTCCAACAAAGCGTGGAGGAGGGAGGAAACGCTGTGCAGGTGCAAAGTCAAAAGAGGACATTAACTCTCTCGAGACGCTCTCTGACGTTCAGCCGCCGTTGCAGACTGTGAAGCAGACTAACTCTCAGACAAAGTCCTAGTTTGACTAAGCTCATGTCAAGTTATGGAGAGGGGAAGCTTCACATCTTTTCAGTAAATTAACACTTAACATGCCTTTTGAGTAAAAGCATGTAGTACCCATAATGAGAATTAATTACTCTGTTTCATCTGAGACGTCTTTGTTTGGAAGATGATATTCAGCTAAATATTTAGATCAAGCCAATCAAACTTAGTGGGTGTGGCCAAAGTTATTTTACTAGTTTTATTTACCAGGCAGGTTTGTTCCATTTCATTTCCTCCTTATCAAACAAATCTTTAAACTGCACTTTGTAATACCTTGTTTGCCTTTGTTAAAAAAAATCAACAACTTTTTTGAATATCTGAGTCACATTAAGGCAAAAAAGTAAGCAAAGATAGTCTCTCAAGGCTTTGTATTTAAGAGTCTATGGCAGTCATATCTAAAGTCCAGCCTGTGGGACAAATGGGGCAAGTTCTGATCATTAAATCAATATTATGCGGCCCCCAGTTCTTTCTAATAACTATTTATACAATTTCTTGATTGTGACAAGTGGAATTCCATCATAAGCTGTTGTAAACTTGTGACAGCCCTGTCACGATACCCTTCTGTGACTCTTCCTCATTAATATCGACTTTAAGTTAAATGAACAGATTTGTTTCTCTGATCAAAAACAGCTTTACGTACTTCAGAATAACATCACTATTTGTGTGATAGACCCCTTTCACGTGACGTCAGACAAAATGGCCATATTGCTGTCAGTGTGTAAATGTATTTACTCTATGGGTCTAGACTGACAAAGAAGAGAACTAAACTCTGTTTAAAGCAATTTTATTAGGGCTGTGAAAAATGCGTTAACACACACGATTAACAAATCACAATTAATGTGTTTATATTTATTAACACCCTCAGGGCTCCTCCCTTGCAACGTAATAAAACTCTATCTAAATACACTTAAACTACCATATTTCCTAGACTATCAGTCGCGTTTTTTTATAGATTGGCCAGGGGTGCGCCTTATACTCAGAAGCGACTTTGTGATTTTTTTTAGACATCAATAGCTCATATATTTGTTATTTTACCCTCTAACAACCAGTTGCCTTTTAGCGGTTTTTTCCCACTAACAACCACTAGAGGGCACTGAAGGTTTTTGTGCCAATATTTGCTGCTGTCTGCGGACAGAGACGCAGAAGAAGTTCAGTTCAAAACAAACAGAGCTGAGAATCTAATCATTCTCCTTGTGAACATTATGTTTATCCTATTTTCATTAAGACATCATTATTTATGCTTTTATTTTTCTCTCCTTGAACTGATTCGGGACAGCAAGCCCTCAAACTGGGTTACAATCAGACAGGAGAGCAGCGAGAAACCCCGTCATTCAGATGCAGCACCTGCAGGCTCAAAGGTAAGAAAAAGACTGAAAAACCCAAATGGACACATGATTACAGATGCTTTTGTAGAGCTCTTTAAATAACTTAACCTCTCAACATTCTCTATATCTTCAGTTTATTTTAAACAAGATATACAGTCAGAGCCTCCATCATGTAGCGATGAGCTTCTCCACACGCAATGGGAGCATTTAGTTAATGAGCAAGTATTGAGTTTTTAATTTGACCCTCGTCAAATGAGACAGTGAACTCAAATTTGACACATGAATTGTGTTCGGTGTCAAATGCTTTAGTTACTTCGGGCTTGTTGAATTTGTCTATAAATGTTGGACTTTACTCTTAAAAGTGCGACTTATATGCTTTTTTCTTCGTCATTATGCATTTTTTGGCTCCTGCGATTCTCCGTGGTGATTTATAAATTTAAATTCTGTGACTGAGATTTTATTAATTGAAGAGATAAAGTGGCATTAATTTGTAGTTTTTGGACAAAAGCGATATTTAATTTAATAAATAAGGCAGAGAACGAACGTCAATCTGACCGCTGTAATGCAGCAGCAGCAACTACCTGCTATGGGGTCCGGAGCAAAATGGAGCTGCCTGCTAGTAGAAATCCAACAATGAGGGAACAGACTCCTATTTTATTTTGGGATGGGGACTTTCATTCAATAAGAAGCCACGGTGTGTTCTCAAAATTGCAAAAACTCCTCAGTTATCCGTGAAAGTCCCACCCACCGACGCCACTTGTCAAGTTTCATATGGAAAAAGAGATAGATCGAAGAAGATGGAAAGATATGATGCACATGACAAAAAGACTGAGAAGGTAAGGCATTTTAACAGCTATGAAGCTGCATAAAGAAGTTCTCTTGCTTCCTTTTTTTTGTGAATACGGCCAGCGAGGTATGTGTTTCCATTTTTTGTTCATGTAATTTGCTATATCAAAATTTGCATTTAAGATATTTATTTGTGTGTTAGTTTGACAATTACTTTGTGGATAAAGAAGAAGAAAAAAGTAATCAGCGCAAAAAAGTGGTCTAATTTCTTCACTGGAGAGTGATACGTCTTAGCTGCCCATTGTCTTCTTTTAAACAACATTAAATTCCTGTTATACGCAATGTACAAAAAGTAAAGCAAGAAAAAAAACAAGTGGCTTGATGACCTCCATTCTTGTTGCTTTTCAATTGGTCGCACTACAATGACGCAATGACATGCTAGCGGTCTACATCACGCATGCACCATGAAAACAAATCGCTCTAACTGAGTGGAAAAATTCGCCATAATTAAGTGTACTGTCTGGTACTACTCCTCCCGTACCGGACCGCTCATTGGAAACAAGGCGATTTACACCAATGACCTGCTAAGATAATCATATGGCGGTCCAAAAGAGATCATTGTGTCCATCTTTGAAGAAAAGAAGCAATTATTCATTTTTAGCATAAACCTGGAAAACATCCTGAGCCCGAATGTCTTAGAAAGGTTTTCATACTGTAAAATGCCAATGATGTTTTTTTTTTTTTTTTTTTTTTATTAAAACTGTTCTCGTGTGGAATTAACATTTGTATTTTGTAGTTCTGCCCCTGCAGCCAACGACACCCTGAACCAGTCTATTGCACTTTATTTTATTTAATTTTTTTCACCACACAGACAGCTCTGAGAGGGGGGTTCAGGTTAACCCTCACTTTTATTTAGAGATTAATTATGATTGATTAGATACAAAAATGCTGCATGTATTATATGTGTGTGTGCACCCCCCACCCCCCATCCCCCAGGGAATATGGTATTCTGTCTGGATGAGAAGGTCATGATCTCGCTCGTCTGCTGATGAACTAAAAAGTGAAACAGCTTTCCTGGAAACGTCAGAGACGCCTTGCTTTCCTAACCTCCCACCACGGCCTCCTCTCCTGTTTCCCTTCTCCCCTCTCCTCTCCTGTATCTGCTGCTTTTCTCTCTCTCTCCCCCTCTCACACACACCTTTTTTCTCCTACTCACAGCTTGGGCCTGCTCGGGGCTTTTTTGGTGAGGTGGAAGATGGTTGAAAGAAAAAGGTGTCCACATGCTGAGTTACAGCTCCTCAAAAATTTATTGGACTGAAAGAGGCAGCATTCCATCCCAAGCAGGTCTTCATCAGGCAAAAAAAAAGGGGAGGGGGGGGTCGGATGGGAGAAAAGACGCAGAGGGGGAAACATGTGGTAGTAATCTGGTTGTTTTACTGTCTGGCTCTGCTGGTGAAAGTGTTGGGTAGGGGGCTATGCGCGGTCTGGATCGTGTCAGAAGCCGCCAGAGTCGGGTTACTCTGACAGATCAGACTGGGAAAGAGTACAGTGTGGGGGGGCGGGGGGTCAAAGAGATGAGAAGGTAAACAAGTGAGTGAGGAATTGGACAGGATAGTTAGAGAATGAGGTGGTGCATTGGAGAGAATCCGCCCTCTGACTTGGTCTGTCCTCCCCCAGGACATTTATTTTAACCTAGCTGTGTGCATGTGTGCAGTACTGGCGTGTGTGTTTGCATGAACCCGGGCCAGAGGACTCAAACGGACAACCACTTGAAGTAGCCCCAGCTGAGAAAACAAATGGCCTTGACTCCATCTCCCCCTCCATCCAATTTTCATCTTTTTTCCCTGACGATGGGCATTTCATCAAGTCAGGGAGCTAATCAAAGCCAGAGAAAGGCTCCTGAACCCTCAGATATCTCCTCCCTAATCCTCAAGCTCTGCTTCTCATTTGCCATTGACCCAGAGGACCAGACTTGTCCGCTGAACCCCCGCCACCAGGACAACAGGGGGAGTATGATTGCTGTAGAGTTTTGCGATTAGTAAAAGGTTATACTGTGTGTGTCCTGTGTGTGCGCGGATGCAAATCCATATTTTAAAGCACAGCAAAATGAAATGTCAACAAACCTCTTCAACTGCGGTGTATAAAACATGCAAGAGATGAGATGAATAGAGTCCAGGAATGAGGGAGTACAGAAGGAGAAAAAAGAGGAGAGGAGCGGGGAGGATGAAGGAGGCAGTTGGGGTCGCCAGGGTGGAGGTGATAAGTCGCCTGCTGGGGAATTAATAGGAAGCAGATGGAGCTACCTTTGCCGAAAGTCGGGATTCGAATGCAGCGTTGGAGATTTATCAGTCTGAATGAGAATGAAGTCCTCTGATGATCGGCGGGCTGACTCCCTCATCGGAGGAGGATTTTGCACATTCCTGCCTAATCGTGAACTAGGAGGTGTCAATTTAATGGCAGTAGCTTTTTTTTTTTTTCTGTATTAAGATGTGTGGGGGGTTTCTAACAGCTTTGGAAGATAAAGGCGTTTGTTCTGTAGCTGTTGATGCCACAGGTTTTCTTAATTCTCAGTGATAAAGACTGTTTTTTTCATTGGCAACAAACAAAAAGAAGGTCCTCTCTCTCATTTGACTTAAGTAAAGTCTTTGTCAAAATACAAACGATCAAACTCCATCCAACCCTTCTTTAAAAAACAAACTGAAAAGGTTTCTTAAGGAGGTGCAGGTCCATTATGTTTCACATAAAGCCCCTTTTGCTTTTAGAAGTCATTCTCTGAATGGAAAAAGCCTCTAAATGTCACAATCAGAAAAACATAATACTCTTAATCAAAATTAATTTGCTGAGGACTCAGCCTGATGTACAGTTTGAGTTTTATCCCCCAAGATAATAACTAAACAGAAAATGTTTTGTGCATTAAAAAAAAACAAGGCTTCACATTGAAGAGAGCCTTTTTTTGGACACAAAAGCTTAATTTCATGGCTTGTATGACTAATGTCTTCCTCAACTTGACCCGGGCTCAGTAATTTCTATGGATACAGCAAAAGAAGCGCAGAGTGCTGAGTGGGCCTATCACTCTTATCACTTTAGTGATAATGGCCGTCACATAAAAGATGACCCTGTGAACTCCACAAATGCCAAAGTGGCCCAATTAGCCACTATGCATTTCATACAATTTGCAAAGGGCAAATGATCCCAGGCTGTAATTATGTACTCACATTGCCCAGCTTGGTTGACCTGCCAACCAGTCTTGATGCCCATCCGCTGTGGAGGTCGCCATGACAGCGCTGGCAAAAACACAGAGAAAAATGAGCTGCAGGCTCTGCCATTGTGCCTGTAATTGGTCAAGTTGTGCTTGTTACCTGGTAGCAAGTAAATGCTGATTGCACTGAGAAATGGAAGAGGAAATGTCACTGCAGGAGGAGACTGATGGCTACTTTTACAGCTAAGTTTGTGATGAAACAGGAGAAAAAAGTCAGTTTAACATCACTCCAGGAGCAGGACCACATGCCCTGCTGCAGGTCCGCAGAGGTCTGCCCTCCAGTTGAGCACTATTGAAGGTAAACCATCTACAAAACCATGTCTCTGTCCATGTGTACACACAAATACTTATGACATAACCCAAGCCTTTTATCGTTTTTTCCACCAAAACTTCTGATCAAATTCTTCAAAGAGTGAACAAGTCATGGTGCTCCCAGGTTCCTGCGGTTCCTTCTGATTGGACTGCAATCTCCCAACAACGTTTGACCACTATTCAAGATGGACCTTCTCCAGTATTCACCACCAGGCTAAGATGGCAACAACTATGGGACAAAGATGTCAAAAGCAGACATTTATTTTCAATTCATCCTCAGTGTCACTTTGGCTCCTCCATATAATGTGAAGATTAGCAGGTTGAGATTGGGGCATGGTGGTCTTGCCAGCGGGTTATTTAATATTGGAAGCATGACACAGGTTACTGTGATATATGCGGGGTGTTGGAATCAGTATGTCATGTGACCTTGGCCTGTCCTAAATATGCTGAGAACCATAGGTGCTCTTACTGATCTAGAATCACGGTCCATCTCTATGAGAACATTATTGGGTGTAGTTAGGCATTTGGTAAAAGGACAGAGCTATTAATATTGTTCCTATTAGATACAGAACTTTACAGGATCAGATGTATTTTATTTATTATACTATGATTACTATTTTTTTTTCCCTGCTGTGTGTTCTATTTTGTCTGGCTTTGGGAGGGCACTACTAGTGTTAAGTCTGCCTGCAGGAAGAAGAACAAGTTTGTTACCTTCTACGGTAGTACTTTGGCTACTAAATCCTGTTATTTCTAGTTTATGAAAGTCTTGTCACTCGTTTGCTCTGCCACTCACTGCTCACTCCTGTCTTCAAGATATTAATCTTTACTCTTTTCTAACACGCCGGCCAGGATCCAACTCTCTACCACAACTACAGCTGTGATCTACACAAGAACCCTGCCTCCGGTCACGCCACGTACCACGCAACTTTCTTCTGGGTTTTTCATCCCGCTCCTCCTACAACAATCCTGGTTCTTCGCTCTACCTTATATTCCTGAGACAAGTTCCAGCTCCAGTCCACCATCACTAGCTGCCGCAGGAGCTCTGTACCCACTGGACAATAAAAAGTGTTATTCACCCCTCTTCCTGACTTCCGTGATCCTTCCGGGTTGCAGCTTCTGGGTCTGCAAGGCCTAGCCCCGTAATCAAGACAGGACATCTGCAATTTCTGGACCTAATAGGTAAACAAACAACTCCTACATTTTTCAGCTGAGATTATATTTGTGAAAAACACCATTTTAAACAGAGCCATGCAGGTGAGGAGCATTTCAGTGACAATAGGACAAGTCTCCTGACCCACTGGTGACCTCCGGACACAAAGGGATGTAATTCCGAGAAAATAAAAAAAAATGTGACTTTTCCTAATAAAACTCCACATCTATCTCCCTTAGGTATAGTCATGGTTTCATGAGTTTTGTTAAGTGAACAGCATTTGAAGCTGCTCTCTTCCTTTCAATAACAATTGGTATGAATAGAAGCAAAAACTATATTCTGCCTCCGATACAGACAGAGCAGTCTTCTTGGACGTGGCTCTTTGACTGTAGCAGCTGTGGCTGATCTGAGCATTAGACACTAGCCCCAACAGGCTTTTTTAAGAGTTTTGTCTGACATTTCTCAATTTTGACTACAAAAGCCACACCCAGCTCCTCCTCAGGCACCTCCCTGTCTGAACCTTCATGCTCTGTTCTGGTGGGAGCTTCTTTACCACTAACAGCATCCATCTCCTATCTACTCAGGAGACTGAAAAGTTGTGGCACCCTTAAGTATGAAATGCAAAACCCAATGAGTCATCATTTCATTAGACTATCTGAAATATACAGGTTAGTGATCTGACTCTGGAGAAGTAAGATGTCATTTTACCAAATTAATCAGTACCTCAAATGTGTGTAATAGTAACAGAGAACAATTATATGCCATAAATGCAGAAAATATTGACCCTTGTTTTTTTCTGTTTTGATTAATCTTCTGAAATATTAAGACCATAAAGAATTAATCTATTCATTTTCCAAACCAAGCAGAAGATCATAAATATTACTTTAGATAAACAAAATAGTTTAAAGTCCCACTCCAACAATATGTTTGTCAATTATAAATTTGTGGTCTTTAAATTATGATTATGCCATTTTTAGCCAAAACCAAAAAAGCCTCTGTCGTTTTTAAGACATTTTATTCAGAGCAACAGGAGTTCATCAGAAATTCGTCTTTTAAGTTGTGGGCCGGACTGTGCATGAAAGTAACCCTTGATATCCCAGCATCCCTCTGTTAACACTCTCACTAGCCCCACATCTCCCAATCCCAATCATTGAGAGCGCCAAAAATGGCGAGCAGCATCAGAGTTTTCTGGCCATAAAGTTTTGAATCAGATGGCAGCTCGGGGGAGGAAAAAGGTGATGTTAATGTTGTGCATTTGTCTGCAAGTGAATCCATCAAAATAGAGAGGAGCAGGGGGATGCAATTTGAATAAATACTCATAAATTCAGTTTTAATTCATGAAGTTTGCTGATCACCCTAACTCGAGCTGCTAACTTTAAGGAAGAAGTGTTTGTGTTAGCCTGGGGGCGGAGCAGACTTCCTGTAAAGGGTGGCTCTCACTTTGTGACATCATCGCGTGAGGACCTGCTCGTTTTCATGGGTATGGGAGGGATGCTGTTCAGAGTGCAGGTTTTTAGAGGATTACTCAGAAATGTATGAATATAATGCACTTAAAAGCTCAAAAAGTAGTATTTCATTTTATGGCCCTTTTCAGGACTAACAAGAATAATGCGATCCTCAAAACTAAAAAAGAAAGTAAAAATCGTTTCTAAAATAACACAAATTTAGTTTAATAGATTAAAGGAAGCTTTACTTCAACTCTAAATATGTTTTAAATGATAAATATTGTAACAAAAAAAAAAATACAACTTTAGTGCAAACTCCTAAAAGACAGAAAATTCTGCATACCTACCCACTATCTTAGAAGGCTCAGAGCACTTTATAGTCATCAGTCCAGTTCACCCATGCACACACACATTTACACACTGATGGCAGCTCCACTGCTCAACACTGGCACCAACTTATAACTAGCAGGGGGCATTTTGTGGTTCAGTGTCTTGTCCAAGGACACTTCAACAAATGGGCGGGCAGGGCGGGAACTGATCCTGCAATCTTGCCAGTGATTGTGCTTCAATTTGTGTGACTGAATCTCTAACTTCTAGAAGACCATCTCTCCCTTTTTCCACCTAGAATTTAAAAGTCACCCATTTGAGCCAGTTCTTTTTTTTTCTTCATAAAGAGGCCCCATAGGGCTTGTTTAGTTGCCTTTTCATTCTCAAAGTTTAATAATTTGCTAATGATAACATAGCAGTTCTTATAACATTATCAATAACAACTATTACTGTCTGGATCTGATTTGTACCCCTCCCCCTCTAAACTTCGGGGACCAATGCAGACCAAGTCATTGTACATTATACGGTATAAATTGGGCTTTTATTTTGGGTTTTGGGCTTTATGGGCTTGTGGAGGGGCATAGATAGGAACTGTTACATTCTAAGGGGAGCATAGTTCCCTTCAGTGGCCACGGCCTGCAAAACCTTTAGTGAAGGCCTGCCTGCCTACCTACCTACATACCTACCTACTTGACAACTCACCTACCCACCCACCCTACAAATGTGCATGTGTCTGCTCAAACTGTTGAAAACAGACTTGATGAGGGTGGTATGAGGGCTCGACGTCCACAGGTGGGAGTTGTGCTGACTGCCCAACACCATGGAAGATGTTTAGCATTTGCTAGAGAACACCAAAATTGCACCGGTGCCCTGTGCTCTTCACAGATGAAAGCAGGTTCACACTGAGCACATGGGACAGACGTGACAGAGTCTGGAGAACGTTCTTCTGACTGCGCAGTGGGCAACTAATGGTTTTCTTTAGAGGGATACCCAGCTCTCCATGTGCTCGTCAGAGGTAGCCTGACTGCCATTAGCTACTGGGATGAGATTCTCAGACCCCTTGTTAGACCATATACTGGTGCAAGTGGCCCTGAGTTCCTCTTAATGGAAAACGATGGTTGACCTCATGTGGCTAGAGTGTGTCAGCAGTTTCTGCTAGACAAAGGTATTGATGGCCTGCCCGTTTGTCAGACCTGGACCCAATTGAGCACAGGTGGGACATCATGTCTCGGTCCATCCACCAATGCCAGGTTTTACCACAGACTGTCCAGTTCCCTTTATTCTTTTGAACAGTGTATTTGAAAGGTTAATGAAGGTCTATGAATTTATCTCTAACCTACGCTATGTGCAGGCGATTTAAAAAAATTACAAACCAATCATTTGCCTGCGTCTCACTTAGTTTACCCTTCCTTTCCCCTTGTGTGTTGCCCACAGCATCCCAGTAGAAAAACATTGCATGAACATTTTACAGGCTCTCCGAGTGATTTGTAAGGTTGATATTTTGTGTGGGCCACCTGCATTCCCCTTTCAGTTGTGCCCAGTTTTTGCCCGTATCCAGCCGATCTCTACCTTTAAGGGCAATTGTAACTAAAAATCTGCACAAATATCCAACAGTTGCCGTATCTTCAGGTTGTCAGCTACTTATGGCTTTGGACAGGACTGTGTCAGGTGATCAATCTCTTTGTGCCTGCCTTTGGTAGATTGTCTAAAACAACAGACAATCTTTGGAGTTGGGCCTGATTGTGGCTTGTTTATGTTTACATCATAAGAGAATTGTATAAAATTCATGGAATGGAACATGACCACTTATTAAGAGAGGTCCCAGTACTTCAGTGGTCTGAACCACAGAAGAAATGAATGTATTCACATCTATCCACTTGATCTGGGCAGATTTAAATAATTATGAAAAAATTGGATTTGTCACCTGTAGGCATGCCTGTACAATGACATCTCCACGTGCTCCTTGAACAGTTTGACCTTTGAGATGACCTGTCTCAGCACTTTCCAGGTGTTCCTGGTGCGGAGCGGCAGACCTGTTTAGGAGATGCTGCTGTGAGGCTGCCCTTCCCTAATGACTCTGTTGCCTGCACCTGACCCTGCAAGCCAGAAACGGCCAAATTTAGTTTGGAAACGTGCCACCATGGGAGAGCCGACAGGCTCATTAATCAGCAGGCTTACCCCCCCACACACACTCATCCTACAGGTCAGAAAAGGAGCAGCACACACACATGAACGGATGATCACACACATGAATTTGTCATCAGTGCTTCTCCTCACCCCCATACATTACCTACAGTAAATCCTCTATTTCCTCCTTAACGCGCACACACACAAAACCAAGGACCTCCATCACTCCCAGTCTGATCCATTCTCCCATCCCACATGTCCTCTCCCCATCCTGAGAAGGTTTTCTGGCAGCTGTTGGTCATAGGAGACATCAACTCTCTGTTAACCTTCTCTCACACTCGCAGAGATGAAAGGAGGATGTCCGTAGAGCTAATATACAATCAGGCTACAACCGCTCACAGTGACCCAAACATACAACAGCTGAGTGCAATCTCGTCCATGGAAACTCTGCAAAGTATGACAAATTCATGTGTTGGATCAGAGTTGCGGGTTTCTGAAGACAAAGACAAATGCGATCGCAAAAATAAGAATGAGGTGAAATTTATTGTCATGTCTGAAATGAATTCAGAATGCTTTGAAAAAAGAAGCAAAGAAACGCAAAAAGCAATCCAACTTTTCGTATACAATGCAACCGAGCACCTGTGGGTGAGAGCACAACATCCCGTTTTTAAGCAACAGCTAATTGACTCGTAATCAGTGTTTACCGTCACACAATTAACACTCAGACACGAAGAGATGTGAGGATGTGGGCACAGCTGAAGGTAGTTATTTGGGCGATCTCTCTGAGGTGCGGGAAGATGCCAGGAAGTCATCGCAGAGAAGGCGTCTGATAACTTGTGGGCATTTGCAGTGTCACTGCTGCATTTGTGTCTTAATTTGGAGCTCTGCGGGGAGATGCGTGACAGGATTGGTCCAGATTATTGAAGGTTAGCAGAGTCCCCAGATGTTTCTGTTGTAATTAGAGGGCTTTGTTTATCAGGAAAACAAGTCACATCAAGAGCCAGGAATTCATTATAATTTTTCATAATCTTAATAATTCAAGTGTAGCAGCTTCATTTTGTAGCTAATTTATCATGTTAATGCTATGAATAAATCTACATAATTTCAATATTGTTTGTTGGATTTGCAGCAGCAGAGTTTGTCAAAGCAAAGTGCTGAACATGTACATCAAGAATTGATGCACAAAGCATAAAGAGGTTAAAATGTGCCGGCTGGTAGCGGCGCAGATTCCTTTTTAGCTGTGTGGACATGCACGGGTATTAAATTTTAACCTTTCTCTGCAGTCGTTTTGAAAAAGTTCAAGGACCATTTCTTCATACTATATCTTGCTGCACAGTTGTGGAAGGCTTTAAGAGTCCAGCTGGTGGCTGAGTGGTTGGGCTGCATAAAAGTTTGACCCCCCCCTATGCTTCTCTGTACATTCTCTTATTGCATTTCCAATAATGACATGTGATAATTGAAAAAAAAAAAAACACATTTAACACACGTGTTTTATTATAATGATTTGCCTTAGTTCCCCCTAAAAAACCTCAGAGACGCTAGAACTTGCAAACTGGATTGAACAACACTGGCTGCATTTTATCTCGCCCCAATTGTCCTGTCAAAAATCAATCGGAGATCACGGCGTGGTTTTGCAGCAAGAGGTCAGCCCTCGCTGCCGTGTAAATATTTTATCCAGGACTCACGTCAAAGGGCTTTTAAAGATGTGTGCTGGACCATGCTCCCCTCTTGCTGCCCTCTGAAAGTGACAGGGCTTGTGTTTTAGCCCACTTCAGGACCAGGTTAAATCAATTAAAATCTATTATTCATATGGCAGAGCTGTGACCTCACTGAAAGCCCATGTAATTTCAGAATAGAAAAGGGAAGAGGAACTGGCAATGAACTTTGGCTCCTCAAGTTTTCAGGAGAATAAGTGACCTTGTTTTAAAACCCAGACCTTGGAAGTCAAATAGCTGCTTGAATATGACGTGCCAGGATAGGACCCGAGTCTCAAGCCTAAGAGAGCCTATTTATGAGCTGCTATTAGCCTTAATAAGGACCATAAATGAATGCTGAATTGTACTGCAAGGCCTTTTGTGATGTGGACCTTATGTGCATGCATGGCAGTCACCTCCTGCTTATCTGAAAGAAAATTGACTCCACATTTTGGATTGCAGATAAGTACACCTTCACCTGGGCTGGAAAATATCTTCGGTACTGCCAGATTTTTAAATCGTCTTCTCAAGGTCACTGCTAACAGCTGCAGTTGTAGTCTTAAAGCATGGGTGAGTCTTTAGCTATTTGGAACGAATGCAGCTTTTTCCTATTTGTAAGGAGGACTTTTAGCTGTGAAGACTTCACACATGTCATCAGAATATTTACATCACAGAAAAAAATAAAAAAGTTTTAGAAAAACCATATAGCCCGGATGCACTTCATTAAAAAAAAAAAAAAAATTCCAGTCAACCTCTTGGCACGGGTGTTGCCCTAACATTTTTAATAGGATAAAATAACTATGCAACAGTCTTCTCAAATTGTCTATTTTTACTTTATACCTCTCCCATCCATTTCTAAGACAATACAGTGAATCAAAATGGTTGTAAATACAATGAAAAAGAGAAAAAAAAAATTGAAGAGCAATTGACCACAAATCCAAGCCATTTACAGATCCCACTAAAGAAAATGTGTATTTGTTGTTTTCAACATGATCTTATATCATCTTTTCTCATGATGGAGGCAGCTACAAGGTGGCAACGGGGGTGTGTGTCATTTTTGAGCGACAATCAAAAATGTTCCAATCTAAAGTATGTCTTGCAAATATAACATATGTAAATATTTAATGAATACTTGTCTCACTGCCATGAAGCAGTAGAGCACTTATGATGAATATTTTTAAAGATATTTGACCATCTGAGTTTGTGCACTGCAGGCTACAAAGAAAACGCTCAGCCGTAAATGCAGCGCTGCATCTAAACGTTCAACACTCTCGTATTTTCTTTAGAACCACAGATTATTTATAGTCATTTTAGTATTATTGTGTCAAGATAATGGCTCTTTTGTAGAAAGCAGCACATGGACCATGGCGCAGAGCTCCACCTGAGGACAGGTGTCTATCTGGGTGGAGTGATGAGGAATCGCCTCCTTGACCAGCAGCTAAACTCTAAATCATGAGCCGAGTTTCAGCTTGTTTGTGATCTTTATGAGTGTAACACTGTAAACTACTTAGATGATGTTAGGGATACATTTTGTTTAAGTTCTGATTCTGACTGAGGACTTCATCACCACTCGTCCTTCAGCTCTATCTGAATGAACTCTTTTCAAATACACAGTTGTAGAAGCTAATTTTTCTTTACCAGTTCTGGTATCGCCTGTTCGTCCTTGGATAGGATCTCTCTCTCATGTGGGAATCCCTAAGGTTTCTTCGTTTTTCCTGACTCAGATTATTTTAGGAGTTTTTCCTTACCGAGAGGGAGGGTCTAAGGGCAGGGATACCCAGTTTATTTAGTCTGTTTAGTCTTTAGATATTTTCTTTTCATGTTTCATGACTAATTCCTGCATCTGTAGAATTACCTGCATGAAGCCCAATGAGGCAAAATTCTTTGGGATTTTGGGCTATATAAATAAAATTGAATTGAATTGTTAAAACGCATGCCCATTATGAGAGTGATGACGTCATCGTGTTGCTGCTGGGCATTCTGCCTGTCTGCTCTACTCCCTCCGTTTGTGTGAGTGCGTCGCTGCGTTTGCCAGTGAAAAGGAGATATTTTCCCCTTGGATGTTTAGTGTGCGTTGATGAACCAAGAAAGTTTATTTTCTTGTCCGTTTGGTCAGTAATGCGCAACTAAATAAGTGCTAATCAAACAATAACAAGCTAAAATGTGTATGAAAAAACTGATGAAGGAAGTGTTGGGAACAAGAGAGTATCCAGCGTTGTTGTGAACGACCAATCCTTTATTGACAGGTGTACAAAGAATCACATTAGATCTTTACAAGACAAGAAAGAGGAGGACTGAAGACTTGCTGGGACTGAATGAGGAGCAGTATAAGACAGAAGGACAGACGGGAAGGATATCCTCCGCAGTAAAACTGCTGTTTATGATTCCTGAGGAGGGAATGCAGAAACAACGCTCACCTGGCAGAGACCTTACCCTGCCTAAATGTGGTAGGTTCTGAAAATGTGCTTTATTTATCATGAATGTTGGTGTAAGACATCTCCCCCATATCCTCATCCATGACACAGGCAAAGATGACACACATATGGTTACTCTGACAAACACCCCCCACCCCCCTCTTACTGCTTCAGGCCCATTCTGTAGATGTCATCAAAGGTTTCATCCTTTGTATGCCTCCTTCTTCACAGCAGCCTAACGATGGCAGTGTGCATGCTTTGAGATTTTCATGGCCCAGAAACACATTCTGAGTGACAAAGATGTAATAAGGCCATTTGGTCTCTGAGGGGAGAATATGATGCAGGAGCAAAATCCACGGCTGGTTGGATGGTTGTCAGCATCACTCTGTGACTCTTGTTGGTACGTACAGATTCATATGTTAGAGGTTAAAACAAACCAGGCAGACATTGCTCAGGTTAAGAAAAATTTATATTGAAGTTGTAATCGTGCACTGCCAAGCTTTCTCTGCTTTAAAGGCACTATGCACTTTCGGCTGCAGAGTAAGCATATTGTTTCTATCTAATTGACACTAAGCTCATGGCAATTACCATGTCAACACTGGATTACTGCTGCCTTTGAGCCTGTGGAGAGGCTGACTTGGCCCACATTCAGGCCTTGTTTTCCTTTCCGCTCTACCGTTCGCGTCTCGCACACGAGCTGGACAAGCTGGCCGTACCACATGTGCACAAACACACACACCCACACACACGTGTGTGCACTCCCCCACCACACTCACCTACTCGTCTTTCTTTGCATTCTCATCTCTGCCACTTTGCCTGCAAATAATTTTCCTTTGCCTCTCCCAGAAGCTCTTTCAGTTCAAAGGCTAGCGATTGGCCCAAATGAGGCTAGCCTACTTGGTGATTGGCCAGCAAAGGCCTCTGGTGTACGGTGAAAGTAATTAGCATGCGCCAACCATTAACAAACACAGATTAGGCATGAACCTGCATGGCATTGTGCCATCTTCATTGACGTATGTGTGGAAGACGGGTATTCCCCAAAGTGTCTGCAAGTAGGTTTCAATTTTGTGGTTTGCCTTTAAGACTTTTTGGGATGTGTGCGCGTCTCATACAGTAGGTGCAGATCCGTTTGTGCATAAACCAGCCTCACAAGTTTGTGCCTCCTGACATGTGTGTGTGTGTGTGTGTGTTCAGCCTCATTTAATGTGTGCCTGCTGGTCAATTTTGGCATTTGGGGAGAAGGACGCTGTGCACGCCCCTCAGCTCCTTCCCCTCCAGCTCTGAATTAGATAAAGCCATGATATGTGGAAATGATTTTTTAAACTGCACCAATCTCGATTTCCTCCCTCCGCATCCTTTCAGAACGCTTCTCCGAGCTACCCCACACCTCCCCTCCTGCAGTGGCGAATCTGCCCTGCTGTGTGTGCTTAATGAAAGATAAGAAGGGTCCTCCACCACTGACACTGAGCCACGGACTCTCAGAGGACTACTCTAATCTGCTTGGCTCCTAATGGGGGCCACTTTGTGTCTGCCGAGGATCATTTCATATCAAACAAATTGTGTCCTGTGAAACCCATTACATATTAGTCCCCTTGGAGATGCTTCGTCCTTAGCTGACATGTAGAGGACATCTTTGGCCCGACTTTTGATGCTGTAAATATTTATCATGTTAACCAACTATCACGCTGCTAGTCAAAGATGGCCTTTGTGCCTCTTTCAAACTGTCCAGTCTTGCATTAAACTGAGATGAGCAGGGTGGGGGTTTAAAAGAATAAACCAGAAGCTGAAAAATAGCTCAAAACCGAAGCATGTGGAACTCTCATCTTCTGTCTGCGCACAGACTGGACATCAGGAAATTCTACATCCAATTTAACTATACAGTTTTAGCTTTTCTCACAAGTTAGATTGCTTAAACACAGACTTTAAGAGGCCAATGGTTAAAGAAAGCAGCTACATGTACAGCACAACATCTGAAACGAGAGAAACTGTTACAGACTTGTTCCTGGTGCATACCCATTACAAACATCTGCAGCAGCAGCACATGTAAAGCAGACTTCTATTTGTATTGACAATGGTGCAATCTGCTGGGACAGAGTCACCTCTTGTGCAGGTCATCACTCTTAATGTTTATGTTATGTGTCTATCTGTATCGCACGCATGCGTGCATTTTTGTGCACATCGCACACCGTGTTTGCATCCGAGCTTGTCCGTCTAAGCGTATGCCATCAGTTCTGCAAGTGAAAAAACAGGACGGGGGGGGCAGAAAATGATCTGGGGCCGATACATATGAAACAGGAGGGCTCATACATAAACATAGCTCCAAGGCCCCGGGGCCAGGCAATCTAAGAGGCAAATTGCTCACCAGTCAGCCATGGAGGCCGCGCTGTTTACTATGCATGAGGTCCTGTGACATGCTTTAAAGCCACCCCTAAAACACGACGACTGGACCAGTCCTGCTGAAGAGTTGGCTTTTTCCATTCTCTTCTGTGTATGAAAATATGTTGTGTCTAGAAAAAGGATTATGCTTTTATTTAATAAAGATGCTGGATGAATGGCAGTTGATACTGGATGAAAGGTGAAATATGGATGGTGTAAAGTGCTCATCCAATTGTGGCTTTGCATGCAATCGTCATTCGTGCATTAGGTAAAAAAATTCAGCATTTTATGCACATTTACAAGGAATGGGCTGCTTGTTGAAAATCCCCAAATGTTTTTTGATTTTTTAAAAAATGTGTGGCATTTTTCTCACGAAAGACAACAAATCTACTAAGCAATCATTTTGTTTTTGCATTTCTGAGTAATTCTCCATTTAAATTACTGTCATCCAAACTGTCACAGACAGACTATGTTCGAATCAATGATCCTTCTTTCCATCACAACAGCTCTGCTGCACATCCACACCCTCATCTGGTCCAGCTAGCTCATGTAGTTCAGGTTCTGGAGAAGAGTAGACAGCGTTTTCCCTTTGACTACAGTCAAATGAGCTGCCATTTGCATTTCTGTGGTCACTGGATTTTTTGTGAGTTTTATACAATACTTAAGGCAGCAGGTCTGTGAGCAACGGAAAATCTCCAAGAGTCTTTGCGGACCTTCTTGATTTGACAACAGAAATGTGAACGGCGGCTCATTTGACTGCAGTTGTAAATCAATGAAAGAGCATTTTGATGTTAGATTTCATTATTTTTCTGTTCTTTTTTTTATAGCTGCAGTGAAGATTTGCACCAGCTAGACACAGAGCTGTCATAATCAGATGGAGGGGGGTCAGGGGCGGAGCTACTCAGCTGCAGCAATAAAAGCCACGCCCCCTCAGAGGAGATTTTGGAAAAGGCTCCTTCAAATCAACATAGAAAATTAATTTTCAAGACATTTAGGTTGTGATATTTTGGTTAAAACTTCCTAATCATAATTAAAACACAATTCAGAACGTTTTGGTTTTTATTTTAAATAAGAAAATATTGTCATGGGAGACTTTAAATAATTACATTTCCTTCTTGAAAAATACCTTCTCTGCAATTCAGTATACATTTCAAGACTTTAAGAAACTCTATCAATGATTGAAAAATATAGATAAATAACTACGAGTTTCATTTTTTTAGTTCATGAGTCTCATGTGCAATGGATCTATCAAAGATGAAAGAAATGATGAATAGTAATCCATCAAATCATGGTCTGCACACTTCCAAAGCACTCAAGAAGTAAAATATCAAACAAAAGATGCTAAAGGAGAAAACTATTACACATTCAAGCAGTGTTAACATGTAAACAAGCTGTCATGGGCTGCATCTGCCAGAGTTTGCTTTTACGGGCCCAATTTCCAAGGGAGGGGGGAGTTCTCCTCAATTCCCTCCCAATCTGCCCGACCCCAAGGGCCCAAGTTCAAGTTCAAAGTCAGGCAACCATGGCACCGGCAGGAGAATTGCCCACCCACGAGCTCCTGCCCAGAGCGAACTGCTCCAAATATAGATTAGACTGGGACAAATCCAATACAAGGTCCATTCAACTGTCCTTTACGAGAATGCCTTTCTGTCACTGAATGTGTGTGTGTGCAGGGTCGGGGCTGGGGGGTGGGGGTGACCACTCTCACATTACAAACACCTTTGCCACCTCCCTCTCCCTTCCCCTCTATCTATCTTTCTCCCTCTGTTTCTCTCTCACGGGCTATAATTATGCTAATAGTATGTATATAGCTGTGGCCCCGGAGGCTTGGGGCGTATTGAAGGCTCCCAGGTCTTTCACTCCTGTAACAGTATTAGGGTGCTATTGAAAAAGGGTGGGGGGGTGGGGGCCAGGATAGAGAGATAGCACGGGGTGGCAAATGGGACATGACCACCGTGCTCTCTGTCAAGACGCCGCTCATTGTCTGGGAAGAGAAAGGGGCCTCTGCTGCCAGTGGGACAATAATAAAGAAGCAAGAATGGGCTGTGCATATTAAACAACACAGAGAAGACCAACCTACATGGGCACCATGAAGCGGGAGGGAGGGGCAAAAGCAGACGGAGAGGTAGCGGGGCAAAGACAAAGGGTAGTTGGCTGGACAATGTGACAAAGAGACAAATTTTGTTGATTAAAAGTGAAGAGACCCACTGACAATGGTAAAAAATGAAGGGTGTGCTGTCGGATTTTACAAACAACTGACTTAGTTTTCCTTTTGTAAAATTTTGAAATACTCTCGACCATCTTTGCTAGCTTAAGTAAAAAATACCAACACATCGTCTAACAGGGGTCTGCAACCTCTAACACTAAAACAGCCATTTCCTCCAGGTTCCTACAGATCAAAATACAGTGAATGTTGAAAAGTCTCACGGTATTATTTAAAATTTACACAATATTTACGTTTTTGTGGCCATAAAAAATATTTCATAAAAGTTGCTTTTTAATATTACGAATCATTATTGAAATGTCCATATGGTGATAATTTTTTTCATTAATTTTTCTTTTGACAGCAGCACACACAACTTCTTTTCAAAATAAAATATACCCGTGCCAACTCAGGTCCTACTGCTGCAGCTGAGTCACTTCAAAATAAAAAGCAGTCAAACGTGATGTTTTTTCATCATTACAATTTTAGTGCATTGTTGTTCTCCTTTCACTGTAAGATATAAACAACATGGAAGTAGTATCCAATTAGAAAAACTTAAATCGTAAGATTAAAAAACTGAGCTTTAATCTTTTTAAAGATGTGAGGCACAAAACAGATCATTCGGACTCATTTTTAATTGTTTTAAACTGCAATTGTTTGAGACTTCAACTACTTCAGAGTAATTTACCAAAATATAAGACATGTAAATACTTTTATTTGAATCACTTTTTAATAAAACCCACATTTAAAGAACATTTCTACAGTAGATTACACTTTTTCTCTTCATTATCAACAAGGTAAATGATTCCTACATACACTTCTCTATATATGTCTAACTCGTCATGTATATGTGGTGAGTAGGACACGCCCACTAATTATGAAGCAGTAGGTCAGACCTGCTGATTGGGGGATGGTGCTTTAAAAGCCCGTCCCATTCGCTTCCTGGTATGAGCTTTTTCGGCCACCGTACAGCTACCAGGAAGTGGGAAGGCCGTGACACGGGCAGGTAAGCCGGGCTCCGTAGCGCGCAGATTCAAATATGGGCTGGAAACTCATTAGATGACTTTCCAGTTCCTTGGTACGGTGCCTCGGCAGTGCGGCTACAGAACAGCGCCTGCAGGCTTGACGTGGACTTTTGCCTCGGCAGTGCGGCTGCAGAACAGCGTCTGCAGGGTGACGTGAGCTGTCACCCAAACCCACTTCCTCTCAGTGACCGGTATGTCTCGAGCCGTGATCCCCCTGCTTCTACTGAAGGTCCTGCATTTTAAAATGTTCTTTTTCCCCAGAAACTGTCTCTGGTTCCGCACGTGGCTTCCCTCCCCGCAATAGGGAGTTGCGTGCTGCTGCTTTGCCACTGTTTGTCTTTTAACTTTGTTTCGGATCGGGACTCCCCTTTCCATCGCTACGTCGGGACGGCGTGGACGGAGGGACGGACCCCTGCAGCGACGGTGGAGGCCGTGTGTGCAGCGGCGTCGGCTGGACTGTGAATCTCCTAACACCTGTCGCTCGCCGTCGGGCTGTGTACCTGGCGCCCCGACGTGTACTCTTTTTTTTTTTAATTGTTTTTTTAATTGTGAAGATTTTTATTGTGCTATTCCTTCTGTTCCAGGAGGTTGGAGCTCAGGGTGGACGGCTACTTTGGTGACGGGTTCCTGTGTGCTGTGATTCTTCAATTACGAGTGCAGTGCATCACACTTTTGGGTGTTTGTTTTGGTTTGGTTTTGTTGTAGTTCGAGCCACCTTGGTAAGCTCCTCCTCCTGAACATTTTAACTGGTTTAAATTAAAGCATATTTTTATACTGCTTTTAAATTGGATTATAATAAATTATATTTTAAACCAGACCACCGCCTCTGCCTTGTTTAAAGTACGACCTACACGGCTTTTCTCTTTTTTTCCTGGGGCATTGCACCCCCAGGTGGCGTTGTTGACAACCCCCCATAACACGTGTTGCCACAAAGTGGCGTTGTTGGCAGGATTTTTAACATTTAGGGCAGAGGCTGGTGTGTTTTTTTTAATTTTTTTTTAGCCATTTGATGTTTTAACATTGTTTTTATGTTTATTGTTTTTTAAAGGCAAAGCAGCAGCACAAACTTTTTTTTCTGAGTCCTCAGGGTCTGCAATACTACTTTGGTTCATAAACATGGAGGAAGAACTCAGAGAGCTGAAGAGTCTCGTTGCCCAGCTTAAGGCTGATAATGAGAGGCTGCGTCAGGAACGGGTTCCAACTCAACCAGAACCTGTGGCAGGCCCAAGTACCGAGGTGACCTCTGATTCTCCTCCTATGGCTTCAGGACCAGTGACTGAGAGACTCATTTTTGTTCCCAGGGATCGTAGATGCCCCATGTTTAGTGGGATGTCCAACCTCTCTCTTGAAGAGTGGCTGGAAGAGGTACAAGCCTGTAGTAGGGCCAGACACTTGTCTGGGTCTGAACAGGCCTTTTTTATGTTCGATCACCTGGAAGGGGAAGCGCGTGCAGAGATAAGGTTCCGGCCTAATGCCGAAAAATGTGACCCTATAAAAATAACCTCTGTGTTGAGAGAGCTGTATGGGTGCTCGCAATCTTATGTTTCATTGCAGGAGGCCTTTTTCTCTAGGAAACAGCAGGATGGGGAGAGCGTGCTTGAGTTTTCCTTGGCGCTGATGAGTTTGATGGAAAGGGTGAAACAGCAGTCACCATGCAGGATGATAAATGCAGAAGCTCTGTTGAGGGACCAGTTCACCGAACACGTGTTGGACAGCTTGCTGCGCCGTGAGTTAAAAAAATGGGTTCGGGGCCACCCAGATTCCACCTTATTAGAAGTCAGGAGGGAGGCCATGAGATGGGAACAGGAAGGTCTGCAGGGGGGCACTAGAAGCCAGAGCACCTCAGTTCCTTCGATTTTTGGTACACAGTATGGGATGCAGGGTGGCTCTCAGCAGATCACACACAGCCGCCCAACATCTGAAATTGGTGAGTTAAAAGAACTGATTCGAGCCCAGCAAGAGCAGTTAAATGAACTCACCAAGAATGTTGGTCTTTTGCAGAGATCTTGCCAGCAGAACCGTGAACCGCGCAACCGGCAAATGGTTTGTAGGCGCTGTGGGCAGCCTGGCCATTTTGCGAGAGAATGTGACGGCGTTAGAACTTCCCAACCCTCATCCCAGTCGGGTAAGGCTAAACCTCCGGCTTCGGAAAACTAGCGCCCACCAAACCGCAGAGCCAAAGTTTAGGTGGGGCAGTGATGGGCTCACAGCAGATGTCGGGTGATGTTGATGGTGCCGGCCGGTTAATTTCAAAGTGTCCCTACTTAAGTGTAGACATGGGGGGTGTTCAGGTAAAATGTTTGGTAGATACTGGATCAATGGTATCAACAATTACACAAAGTTTCTTTCAAAAACACTTTGAGCCTTTGAACAAAGAACGCCTCCACCATTGTAACTGGCTGCAACTCAAAGCAGCAAACGGGTTGTCCATCCCCTACATTGGGTATTTGGAATTGGATATTCAGCTTTGTGGGAAACTGATGCAGAAATGTGGGGTGTTGGTCGTTAAAGACCCGCCCAGTGCCATCGTCTCGCAGGCCCCTGGTGTTTTAGGGATGAATGTGCTCCAGAAGTGTTGCCACGAACTGTTTGGCCAGCATGGGAGGGCCATGTTTGAGCAGTCTATGGTTTCAGGGGTTCCAGAGTCTGTGGTCCAAGCATTGCAACAGTGTCATCATGCCATCACGCAAGAATCCCAGGCACTACCAGGTCGGGTCAAGGTCAGGGGAAAGAAGGGGTGCCGCATACCAGGGGGGACCATGAAATTTGTGGGTGCGACGTGCTCAGAGCGGTATTCTGATCGCACAGTGCTGTTTGATCCCTCGGACTGTAAACTACCTGCTGGACTCCTGGCTTCCCCCTCCTTAGTGGAGGTGGTTCGAGGCACAGTTTATATCCCCATCGTTAACGTTGGCTCCACTGATGTGTCTTTAAATTCTCGCACTCTTCTAGGCACCCTGGACACAGTTCATGTTGTTAGCCTCCCAGCTGGGGTCAGCGAGGTGGTTACTGTGGGGGCACAGGTCGCCTTGCCAACGGTACCATCTCAGATAGGGGACGTTGACTTGTCCATGCTGTCGGCTGAGGATCAAGATGAGGTTAAGTCTCTCTTGAACAGATACAGTTCCGTCTTCTCTGCCCACGATGGAGATCTGGGGTGCACAAACCTCATTTCACACGACATCCCCCTCCTTGATGATACACCAGTCCGGCAGAGGTACAGACGAATCCCACCCTCAGAATATGAGGTGGTAAAGGAACACATCAACCAGTTGTTAAAAACACAGATCATCCGGGAGAGCAGTAGTCCGTATTCCTCGCCACTTGTACTGGTGAAGAAAAAGGATGGCAGCCTTCGGATGTGTGTTGATTACCGTCCTTTAAACGCTAAGACCCGGAAAGATGCGTTCCCTCTGCCGCGTATTGAGGAGACGTTAGACTCACTGACTGGTGCCCGTTGGTTTTCAACACTGGATCTGGCCAGTGGTTACAATCAAGTGCCAGTAACAGAGGCTGACCGCCCAAAGACTGCGTTTTGTACTCCCTTCGGGCTATTTGAGTGGAATCGGATGCCCTTTGGGCTTTGCAATGCCCCTAGCACGTTCCAACGTCTGATGCAGAGACTTTTGGTGACCAACAGGGTCAGACACTGCTCCTATATCTGGATGATATAGTGGTCTTTTCATCAACCATCCCCCAGCATTTAGAACGGCTGGAGGTGGTTCTGGGACGGCTGCAGCTGGAGGGCCTTAAGGTGAAACTGTCAAAGTGCTCTTTCCTCCAACGGCAGGTACAATATTTGGGTCATGTCATCTCTGACCAGGGCGTGTCCACTGACCCTGCGAAGTTGGACGCCGTGGCTCGATGGCCACGTCCCTCCACTGCTACTGAGCTGCGCTCATTTTTGGGATTTGCCAGCTATTATAGGCGGTTTGTGGAGGGTTTCGCCAAGCTGGCAGCGCCGCTCCACAGTTGGCAGCAGAGTGGGGTGCAAGGAAGCAAAGCAGAAGCCCCCGGCTAGCCCTGGCGAGTGGACGGAAGAATGTCAACAGGCGTTTGACACATTGAAGGTTAAGTTGACTACGGCTCCAGTGTTGGCATATGCAGATTTCTCTCTTCCCTTCATACTGGAGGTGGATGCCAGTTATGCAGGTCTGGGGGCAGTGCTCTCCCAGGAAAGGGAGGGAAAGTGCGACCAATAGCATATGCAAGCAGGGGGTTGAGGCCCACAGAACGAAATATGTCCAACTATAGCTCCATGAAATTGGAGTTTCTGGCCCTTAAGTGGGCCATGACAGAGAAGTTCCGGGACTATCTGCTGGGCCAGAAGTGTGTCGTCTATACTGATAACAACCCCCTTAGTCACTTGTCCACCGCCAAGCTTGGGGCCACAGAGCAGCGTTGGGCAGCTCAACTGGCTGCTTTCGACTTTGACATAAAGTACAGGCCGGGTCGTAATAACAAAAATGCAGACGCGTTGTCGCGTCAACACTCTTGGAACAGTGTTGATGTGGATCTGGTGGTTCCAGGTACCTCTGTTCCGCCGGTTCTACGGCAAGCGCTGGGGCCACTGTCTGTCGAAGCGGCTCATGCTCCAGTTGCGGCTTTTGTTGAGAGAACCCCTATAGAGCTCGGTCAGTTCCAGCAAGCAGATCCAACAATTGGGGTTTTTCTGGACTTTTGGAGACGCCAGAGACGTCCAGATGCAGGGGAGCGGAAGCAGTTGTCCCCTCTGTGTTGACTCTGCTGAAACAGTGGGATCGGCTCTATGACATCGATGGGGTTTTGTACCGCCAGGTGAGGCGCCCAGACGGGGCTGAACCAGTTATGCAGCTGGTTCTGCCAAGCTCCCTCAGGAATGACGTCCTAACCCAAGTTCATCAAGAACATGGCCATCAGGGAATTGAGAGGACCTTGTCCTTATTAAGATCACGCTGTTATTGGCCAGGCATGGCATCAGCAGTCACCCAGTGGTGCCAGACATGTGAGAGATGTCAAATGGGAAAAGATGCCCCCCCAGCCTGCTCTCAGTCTAATGGGGCATTTGATGGCATCACGGCCTAATGAAATTCTGGCCATTGACTACACACTTTTGGAACCTGCAAGGAATGGAGTTGAGAACGTTTTAGTTATGACTGACGTTTTCAGCAAATACACCATTGCAGTTCCAACACGGGATCAGTGTGCTTCCACCGTTGCCAATGTTCTGGTGCAGGAATGGTTTTCAAAGTTTGGTGTCCCAGCCCGCCTCCACTCTGACCAAGGTCGTAGCTTTGAGAGCTCGCTCATCGCTCAACTGTGTAGCCTTTATGGGATACAAAAGTCTCGCACAACCCCCTACCACCCTGCTGGTAATGGCCAGGTAGAGCGCTTTAACAGGACACTGCACAATCTACTGCGGACTCTGCCGGTGTCTAGGAAAAGGGATTGGCATGCATGTCTGCCCCAGGTGTTGTATTATTATAATACAACCCCACATCAGTCCACGGGTGAGTCTCCTTTTTTCCTAATGTTTGGCCAGGAGCCACGGCTTCCCATTGACTTTCTTCTAGGAAGGGTAGATGACCATGGTGTTGGTGGGGGGGGTTCATGAGTGGATCCAAGAACATCAGGCTCGGCTGCAGGTTGCTCATAAGGGAGCCCAGGAGCGCCTGAAAGCTTCGGCATCCAGAAGGAAGCATAACCACGACCAGAAAGCCAAAGACTCTCCACTGATAGAAGGTCAGCAAGTTTTGGTCAGAAACTTGGGGGTCAGGGGACGCCACAAAATTCAGGATTTGTGGAGTTCTGTGATCCACAAAGTCCTGAAAGCACCAGGTGCCGGTGGGTCGGTGTACACGATTGCTCCAGTGAACGATTTGGCTCGCTCTAAACAAGTTCACCGCTCATTGCTTAAGGCATGGTTGGGTGAGCCTCTTGTGGAGGCTGCTTGTCCTAGCGAGCCTTTAACTTCTGCTCTGTCTCGTTCAGGTGGGGACTTGGACAATGACATTGACTTGGTTATCCTGAGAGAGCCTCATCAAGCAGCTCCTGTTGAATCACCCGTTTTCCCAGCGGTGGGGGTCTCTGGGATTCCCCGGCCGGCATCGTCTTCGTTGCCAGACATGATTGTGGAGGTGTCTAGAACTGCCCCTCAGAGTAGCTCTCCTAATCAGCCAGTGCCACCCGTTGCATCACCCAGCTGTCCAGCTGCACCAGAACCAGTGGTTCGCAGGTCAAACCGGTCCACTGCAGGTCAGCATCAGAATCCTCATCACCTTCCAAGGTCTGCAACTGAACCTGTGCTGGAAAGTGAAGGTACCCAACAACCATTTTCTAATTTGGTTACGGCCCTGTTTAGACCCTGGGACTAGTTAGGTCATCGGGACGATGATGAAAAAAACCGGGGTAGATTGTGGTGAGTAGGACACGCCCACTAATTATGAAGCAGTAGGTCAGACCTGCTGATTGGGGGATGGTGCTTTAAAAGCCCGTCCCATTCGCTTCCTGGTATGAGCTTTTTCGGCCACCGTACAGCTACCAGGAAGTGGGAAGGCCGTGACACGGGCAGGTAAGCCGGGCTCCGTAGCGCGCAGATTCAAATATGGGCTGGAAACTCATTAGATGACTTTCCAGTTCCTTGGTACGGTGCCTCGGCAGTGCGGCTACAGAACAGCGCCTGCAGGCTTGACGTGGACTTTTGCCTCGGCAGTGCGGCTGCAGAACAGCGTCTGCAGGGTGACGTGAGCTGTCACCCAAACCCACTTCCTCTCAGTGACCGGTATGTCTCGAGCCGTGATCCCCCTGCTTCTACTGAAGGTCCTGCATTTTAAAATGTTCTTTTTCCCCAGAAACTGTCTCTGGTTCCGCACGTGGCTTCCCTCCCCGCAATAGGGAGTTGCGTGCTGCTGCTTTGCCACTGTTTGTCTTTTAACTTTGTTTCGGATCGGGTCTCCCCTTTCCATCGCTACGTCGGGACGGCGTGGACGGAGGGACGGACCCCTGCAGCGACGGTGGAGGCCGTGTGTGCAGCGGCGTCGGCTGGACTGTGAATCTCCTAACACCTGTCGCTCGCCGTCGGGCTGTGTACCTGGCGCCCCGACGTGTACTCATTTTTTTAATTGTTTTTTTAATTGTGAAGATTTTTATTGTTTTATTCCTTCTGTTCCAGGAGGTTGGAGCTCAGGGTGGACGGCTACTTTGGTGACGGGTTCCTGTGTGCTGTGATTCTTCAATTACGAGTGCAGTGCATCACACTTTTGGGTGTTTGTTTTGGTTTGGTTTTGTTGTAGTTCGAGCCACCTTGGTAAGCTCCTCCTCCTGAACATTTTAACTGGTTTAAATTAAAAGCATATTTTTATACTGCTTTTAAATTGGATTATAATAAATTATATTTTAAACCAGACCACCGCCTCTGCCTTGTTTAAAGTACGACCTACACGGCTTTTCTCTTTTTTTCCTGGGGCATTGCACCCCCAGGTGGCGTTGTTGACAACCCCCCATAACACGTGTTGCCACATATATATATTAATAACTTTTCTTGTTTTTTGTTTTTATATAATAATCTGATTTACAAAAGTACCCTGTCTTGTTTAGGTTCTCTTTATTTTGTTCTTCCCTTTTTATTTATGTCTTTTTTGTTTTTTTGTTTCAGGAGCCTGACTTTTAAAATATGTTACATGTGTAAGTCCAAACTCAATAAAACTTAAGTTGAAAAAAAAAGGATTTAACAGGGACTCATCCAGGAGAACATCCAAATTGCAAACGAACATTGAAAGTAGTGCATGTCTTCCTCTACAGCAAAAAACCCACCAAGACTCATGTAATATTTGACAAAAATCTAAAACTTAAAACTTTGAAGTGAAATAATCTTATTAGCGAACAAAAAGAGGAGGAACTTTCTGAAAGGTGTGTGTCCCATCACATCTGGACTCAAACTAACAGCACTTTGGACAAATCTATGATCAGCATCTTGTCATCTATGGTCTTAAATGATCGATATGATGCTCTACCACACACCTTTGTAAATCTGTGTCACCGGAAATGATGTAATGTTCGCTGAAAACGGCGAGTTCAAAGAAAAATAGGTTTTATTTTGAAAAAATTGTACCGGATGCACTTTACATTCACTCGCATTATTTCCAATTTAGATGGTTAAGAGGCCTAACATCATAAAAAAGGGCTGCGACTCAGCTCCAGCGTCTAGCCAAAATTTGAACCCAACAAAAGGATTCACGCTGGAGAGGTCAGATCGCAGAGGTCAGATGTGATCGTATACAGTGGAAGTAACTCTTGCACTTTTATTGTTACGTAAAGTCTCCAGTGGTCGCATCAGAACTGTAATGCTTGCTGCGCGAGCTATGGGTAAGAACGCTAGTGGGTGAAAAACACAGAAGCAACTCAAACACTGCCCAGAAATAGTGAATGGAACAAAGGATTAGATGGCTTCGCTATTCTTTGGAATTGAAGCCTTTAAAATTAAGGAGAGGTCACTGAAAGGAAACATAGTTGGATGGAGGCTGAAGAATCTGTTCCTACTGTGCAATTCTGAATAGAAAAAATACACAGGACACTGACAAACTGAGAGATACAATGGAATAATTCTGGAAGGAAAGTACTGATCAATTGTCAGTCTGCATCAATGAAGCAGAGAAGGATTTAGTCACAACTACCCTACAGGTATGATTATGAAAAATGGGCAAACCTGCACAGGGCATACAGGAGGCCCACAGGAAATAACAGTCATAGATAGTCATAGATTGACAGTGAGTCCGAAGAGTGAAATTGTTCGTGAACATTTTTTCTACAGTCACGGTCCGGGCAACGGGTCGTAGTGATTAGCCAACTATACAACACCCGAGAGTAAGTAGGGGAGAAGTAGGTGAGATGGGGGTATTTTGTATAATATTTTCATTTTTTCAACATCTCCCAAACAATTCGCACAATTGGGCAAAAGGGCCCAACAGATGGTAAATGGCGTATACTTGTGTAGCACTTTTCTACCTTCCTTTGAAGGCCGAAAGCGCTTCACAGTCATTGATCCATTCACACATTCATGCAATGGTGGCGGCTCCACTGGCGACAACCTTCCACCAGAGAGAATGTGGGGTTCAGTGTCTTGCCCAGGGACACATGGGCAGGTAAGGCGGGAATCAAACCCGCAGTTTTCTGATCAGGAGTCGACCGGCCCACCGCTATAGTGGTGATAAACGCTTGTTCCCTGGTTGAATTTAGGAAATGGGGCAATAAAAGCTTTTAATATGATCGTGTATCATTCACTCATGATGGAGGACATAAATGAAAATAATTTAGTGAGATTTTCTTTATTCAAATTGAGGGAAATTAGGAGCAAATGAAAATATACTTTTACAATTGATCCAAAGGGGATTGGAGCGGGACTTTAAGATGCAGTCACTCCTGTCCATAACATTCTATGGGTCTGGACTACACAAAAGCCCACAGCCCCCGTAAGGGTCAACTCTCCATTCAGGTGCATGTCACTAAGGCTTAAAAATGATGTTGCTGTCTGCTTGACCTCCTGGTTACAGGAGAATATAGTTGGATCCACAGAAGAAATGGCTCAGAAAGTTGAACTCTTTTGTTGTTTCTAGGAGATTTTGGAACAATCAGTCTAAAGTAAATCCATTCAATCTAAACGTGGATTCAGTAGACAGAACTTGGCACTTGACAGGCCACAAGGCAAACTTAACAGGCAGCAAGGACTTAAACTGTTGTGTGATCTAACCCAGAAACAGGGTTGCCACCATGGACTTGACTTGATATTGGACAAAGGATGGAAAAACAAGCAGTAATGTGGAGATAGAGGGAAACAGGTGACAAGCTTGGTTGTGTAGAGAGACAATTATAAAAAGAGCTGCATGTAGAAGTAGCATGAAATCATTTGTCCTCATGTCACAAAGTCTATGCTCTCTCACTTTCTCAGTCATTTGGCCTTCACTCATTCTCTCATCTGTCTCTGACCCCTATCTTCTACATTTACAGTCATGAATCATGAGTTTATTCTTTTCCCAGTCAAACAGTTTAAAATTGTCTTCAAGGAAGACCTCCACATGAATGCCATGAAGGATGCGCAGATCTCAGGACATGCAGGAGGTTGTAAATGCAACAGACGTTTGGGAGGCGGCAGCAGCAGCAGCAGCACCTCTCACAGGCCAGTAAGTGGCAGTGTGCCACAGTGAGCTGCCCTACCATGTGCTGCCTGCTCAAGCGAGCATGTGTCTGTCTCTGAAAAGCAGCTGCTCTGATTATTCTGAGTGTCGGTGTGGGCATTAAAGTGGGATTGCACAGCATATTGACCAGGCTTACATGTATTTTAATCTGCATTCAGAGACTCTGTGAGTGCAGCCAGCCCTCATTCAGACAGGCAGACAGAGAGAAAGCAGTAGCCAACTCACCATAATATTGCCATTAAGGAATTCATCAGATTAATAGCCTTAAATATGTGGAAATGTCCAATGATCTAGTGTCTTTAGCCTCTAATTTCCTCTCCGAGTCCTAAGCTCTAAACCCGCTGTGTTGTTCTTGGCATTCCTCAGCCGGACCAGAGAACATCGCACGGACACCGATACCTTCCTCTGGGATCAATTCTCCCTTCCATTTGATGGAAACCAAAAAAGGCCTTTGGCCAGGCAGGTCCCATTATGTCTTAGCCATGGAGCCTGGGGGTGAAATATGCTCCCTTCTTTCCTCAGCACACCTTTGGGTCTCTACACGACATGACACATGCCCTGATGAACTAGGAACAGCGTGTTTTTCCTGCCAAAGCTAGGTCAAGTGTTGAGTTACTGGTCTGAACTTTGTCTCAGCACAAAGGTATTTTTCTTAGGTGTGAAAGATCTAAGTTTTTTTTTGTGCCTCTGCCAAGCACCTTTGTTAGGTGAAGTTGGCTGTGAGATAAAAAAAAAACACTTAATTTTCTCTCAAACAGGTCAAAAGTAATTTTTAGCAATGATGGTAATCACCGCAGGTGCTAATGATCCAAAGTCCAGTGGTCACATTCCCACCTCGTGGCCTCATGACAAGATGTATGCATTAAACAGATGTGGACGGCTATGAGGGGCCTGAAACAGGATAGTGCAGCTCACACACTCCAGCCTGGCCTTCAGTGGCCTTGAAGCCGGGGGCCATTGGGTCCACAGGACAGAATAAACAGTACTGTGTGTGTGGTTGCATGGGGGAGGGGGGATTGTGGGTAGAAAAAAGAGACAGAGACACCCCCTCGTTCCCACATACATGCTCAGACAAAGTCATTTGAGAACGCTGAATGGATTTTTCAGTAAGATTCTGTCACTCTGTGGCTTTAATATGTTTTCACCTGAAAGTCACCATCGATGTCGCACCGTGTCAGCATCGCCTGTGGACTGCATGACCTTTCATGCTTACAGTAAAAGCTACGGTGTCCACTTTAAGATGGATGATAAGAGGCCAACAGTGAGGCCATTGATGAGATGAACATTCACAATCTCACAAACACAAGTCAAAGTTTCATCTCAATTGAGTTCCATGAGAGAACATGTATTTGTGTATAAGTAAACAGCGACAACTACACTTGTGTTTTGGGGATTTTTGGGCATACTTTAGTGTATTAAAAAAAAAAAAAAAAACGGTTGTGTTTCTTATTATGATTGAGCAAGTTAGTATATCTTAAAGCATGTGTCAAAGTCAAGGCCTGGGGGCCAGATCCGGCCATCTGGGTAATTATATCCGGCCCTCCAGATCATTTAATATTATTAGTAACGGCCCAATCTTATCTTGCTAACATATAGAGGCGACACTACTATTAAAGAGACTGAGAGATCAAATGCCAAATTAACAGCTTCTAAATATCTATGATTTTATATTTAGCCCTTGTGCTAAAATTTATATAACTGAACTTGTAAATGCTTGTCACCCAAGCCCAGAAAAAAGCAAGATTGATTAAGTTTAATGGCATGAATGACTGATTAAGTTCAGTAACAAAGTCCTTTCCTTATTAAAAACACCTCAAAGTGCTAAAAAAAAAAAAAATAAAAATAAAAAAATACACACATTACCACATTTCAGATTATTTTTGGATAACATACATGGTAAATACATCTCAATTGCATTCAAAAATTACCTTTAAACAGACAAGTTCAACATACTTTGAGAAAAAGGCTCCAGCTGGCATCTTTAGGTGACACAAGAAACATTTTAAACTTAAAAACATGGATGATAACATCAAATGCACCTGCCAAACTTTTAAGATTTTAAACACAGTGATGATTTCTGTAAATGGTCTGGCAGGTGAAAGCTTTGGGCCGCAGTTCCATCCCGAACCACTGCTCTCGGCTGTGTCTACTGAGCAGAAGGTTAGCATTAGCGCTGCATATTCTAGCTGAGCTTTCTCCGGTCCGTGCGACCAAGAAAGAAACTCAACAGTGACAGCACGGATTTAGAAAATTATGTGCGAACTGGCAAAACCCACATCTAACCCAGATCCGCTCAGACAGGCAAAGGGAATGATCTCCCAGAATTCCTTGCACTGCCAGCTCTGACAGCAGGCCCAAATCCTATCATAAAGTGTTTCACTACCTTGCCGAACCCCAGTGTTGACAGAAATGGTCATTTTCAACATATTATAAAATTTTTTGATAGAATGTATTTTATGAAGAGCAAAGTTTTTTTTGGCATATTTATATGTTTAATTTATTATTTAATCTTACATAAAAGTAAATAGATGTGGATTTTTTCCTTTTAACATTTATTTTATTTCTAACTTTTGATTAAATATATTTTTATGGAGAGTAAAAATATTGAAATTTACAGAAGGTTAACGTGGGTTTATTCTGGAATAATATTCCTATCTAATTTTACTCACATCTCTGTTTAAAAAGAGTTACATTTTTAAAGTTTAAAAAATTATATTTTTTATGCATTCATTTTTATCCTGACCTAAAGTGTGTTTTGGATTGTGATTGAGTTTGACACCCCTGTTTTAAATAAATAGGACGATTCTCCCCTTCTTGTTTTAGTTGACAGAGAATAAAACAGTATATTCATGCACACAGACATTTAACAACTTCTTGACGAGAAAACTCAAAAAAGTGATATTGGCCCAGTTGTCCAAAAAAGCTCAAAAGTCCAAAGCGTGTCTGGTAACTATTAATTCACTGGATACATCAATCAACTGCAAAGATAGTTGCATATTTCTTTATTGAACCACATTCCTTATTTCATTGGTTCATTTTATGTGTCTCACATTTATGCTTATACTCCCTGGTGATTATTAAAGTTTGTTAAATAAAACATATCTCACTTGAACCATATCATAGCTGATCTAAAAGCATTTTTAAGTAGTTCTGTCCTTATGTTGGTTCTTTTATCTGCATATGTCACCCTAGACTTGACATAGGAGTTTATTCCGTCCATCAGACCTACCTCTTTTTTCTTCTGTTTATTTCTTTTTTCGCATTTACAATAACTTTAAAGCGGCAGATCAAATGAAACTGAAATACACAATTGTTCTACAACCTGTACGTGAAGAGCAGCCACACCGTTTGCTGTTCTGCCACCAGGAAGCGTTCCGATCATTAAGACTGTTGCCAAAGCCGGTGCAGCAGACTCACTGACCTGCAGCATCATATCCATCTGCCTTCAATATGCCACACTTTTATTAATTCTTCCCCTAAAACCTGACAGGGCCATCTGATGATGGACCAGGCCCTCTAATTTTAGTGTTCCAGAAGGAACGGATAGATCCCCGAACGCGGTGCTCTCACGAAAACAATATTATCCTTCTATGTCAGCGGTGGGTAACATCCAGGCGGTCTTGGAGTCCAGAGGTGCATACAGAATGATGCCATTAATCCTCCAGGGCAATCTCTTCCCACTACCTCAATCTCTCTCTGTCTACAACTTAGTAATACACAGACCCATTTGCATGCTGCTAATGTTGCCAGGTGGCTCACAGGGTTGCGGGTACAAATTATGTTTTCTGACAACATGGTGCAGTAGAGTGGGGAACTGTGGGAATCAGCAGTTTTGCTTTTTATGCTCTCCTGTACTCTTTGTGGATTTCCGGCCTGCAGTTTTTATCCCTGAATGAAACTGACAAAACTGTTCTCCCATCAGCTGCCACTGCATTTTCTTCACTTTATCATTTGGAAGCTAAAAAAAAAAAAAAAAAAAAAAAGTTATAAATGCCAAGTCAGTAAATCTTAAAGATGGGAAATAAAACTTTAGATCCGCTACAGTTTTTCACCATAACTTAAAATATATGACACAGAGAGTTCACCTGTGACTTTGTCGATATGTGTACCAACATTTTACTTCTTTCTTTTAGTTTCTGTAGTTCATGGAGGTTTGTGGTCATCAGATGGTTAATGGCCAAGCAAAGCTTTGTTTTAAGAAGTCCTCCTCCAAAGAAAATTATGTTTTTTGAGTTTTTAACATGAATGTGTGGCATTTTTCTTATGAAAGAGAACAAATGTAATAAGAAATCATTTCTTTTTGCATTTAAGAGTAATTCTCCTTTTAAATCTCTGTCAATCACACTGTCTTGGACAGACTCTGTTTGAATGAATGATCTTCTTTCTGCTGCACATGCACTAAACCCTCATCTGGTCCGGCTAGCGTGTCTAGTTCAGGTTCTGGAGAAGAGAAGATGGTATCTTCACATTGACTGCAGTCAAATAAGCCGCCATTCGCGTTTCTGTGGTCAAATCAGCAGTCACTGGATTTTCGGTGTAAGTTTTATCCAATACTTAAAGTAGCAGGGCTGTAAACACCAGAAAATCTCAGCGAGTCTCTGCGTACCTTCTTGATGTGACCACAGAAATGTGAACGGCGGCTCATTTGACCGCAGATGGAAAGGATTGTAAATCAATGAAGGAACATTTGGATGTTAGCTTTCATTATTTTCTGCTCTGAGAAACCAATGGATTGAATATATTTGTCACAGTAACATCAGTAAACATTGGAGAATGAGCTGAAAGAGTCTTTGGTGAACTGGAAGGAGAAAGAATCAGGATTTTGGAGGAAGTTCGGTCCATGAAGATCTTCATTTCTTCGTTTGAGCTGACATCCGGATCAGAACCATACAGCTGGACATTACAGATATTGATGGACATTATTATATAGCAGTGCTGAAAATTTAGGCTAGCGAGACACAGAGCTATCATAATCAGACAGGGGGGTGATCGGGGAACGAGCTGCTCAGCTCTGCTCCAAAAGCCACGCCCCCTTAGAGGAGATTTTGGAAACAAAGGCTTTAGATCAACAGGTATTTTTAAGACATTCAGGTTGTGGGATTTTGGTTTAAAACTTCATAATATTTATTAAAACAATACTGGGAACGTTTTTCTAAAATAAAAAAAGATATATTCTCATGGGGGACTTTAAGTTAATCAGTTGTTCTGCCTCAGATCTCCTGCTGATCCTTCTATTATTATTATGTTGCCCGGATCTTTCCATCTCTAATGTAACAGTCTGGTACTCTCTAATTCCTACCAGTCATTTGCTCAAATTATTTTTTTACACTTTAGAAAAAGTCACTTAAAAGATAACATTTCACTAAAATTTATTGATATGACCAGAGCAACCTTTGGATTTGCTCTTACAAAAGGAAGGAGGCAAACACAATCAGACACTGGATGTAGAGATCTCACTCTTAGTCTTTCCTTTTCCATCACCTGAGTGTCAGCTGTTGTCATTTGTATTTTGGTTCTTAATAACACTGTTTATTACCACAAAGAGTATGTTATTATTACAAAGACACACTAGTATTTATTGATAATTTTATTCTGTTAAAATATTGTGTTTTCATTTGTTCTAAAATAAAAGATTTTTATGGACAAAGTTTGTCAATTGTCTTCTCCCTCCTTGTTTTCACACAGAACAGTATCGATACGATTGAAAAGCAGTATTGATAAGATAAGTAGTGTCGATAAATCTTAATGATACTCATTGCTGTTCAGCAGTGTTCGTATGTGGTGAAAATGATCCACTCAAATGTGATTTTTGTTGCTGTTGACCACCCCCTCCTCAGAAGTCAGGAAGCAGTGGGAAGGTCGAGGGTGAAATTAACATTCCTCATACACTTCACGTTGCCTGGGCCTTAATCTCTGGAGACAATGAAGAAAGGCATCAAAGCGAAGCTGCTGTTCATTTGAGTGTGTCAGCACAGCCATGCATGAGCCTCCTGCCCCGCTGTCCCAAATTCAACATTCCAGCATCATTGATCCGTCCCTTCAATTAACAGACAGGTTTGTCCCCAATCAATTCCCATCTCACCCCCCTCCCAAGTCCACTATCTACCTCCGCATTACTCTTTCTTCATTTTTCACTTCAGTCCCTTGTGTTTCCCATTAGGCTCCCCACCTCACACCTTAAGGTCTTGGGGTCACACCCACCAAGGTGATTCGTAAACAGTGGCTCGCAAAGAAATCAATACTTTATCAACAAGCTACAAAGGGCTTTAGACAGTATGATCTCTGTGGTAAAGGCCTTTGAGCATCCATGGCTGTCCCTGCTCGGCACCCTAAGCTCCGCCGCAAAGACAATCAGGAAGAGAAAAGAGGGATGAAGGGAAGAGGAGGAGGCGCCGGGAGGGGAGAGGCAAAGGTACAGGAGGTCCAGTGAGTCGCTGTCTAAGGAGGGATTTGCTGCTCTGCTGCTTTTAGCTTGATCTGCATCTGATTAAGGAGAGAGGCCAGACTGTTGTCCTTCACCCTGGTGCTCTTCTGTCCCACCATTATGGAGCCTGGCACTGAGATCCATCATCCACCTACTGCGGGCCTGCCCGCCACAGCCTGGGGACTTATTAGTCCAGCCCTGCTCTGTTCGGCACGGCCCCCCACATACTGGGGGGGGGCTTCTGCCCTGTAGGATACTCTATATTTACAATGCATCCAAATGATTCTCAACCAGGGAGGGGGGTTCAAATAAAGAAAGGAGGGAGATCAGGGACTGGGATGGATTTGTAACAATCTCTGAATTTTTGACTGTTCCTGCTTTTAATTGATTTCTGACTTCATGTTGCCTTTTGCTACTTTCTTTCCTGTTTTCAAAAAGGCAGCAGAGAATGTAACAGACAGCTGCAATGAAACCACTCAACATTTGTGATCTGTTTTTTTATTTTTTTGTGCTGATCTGATTTTTACAGCCAGCTGATGTGGGACAGCCTGAGGGAGATAAAACATCTGATTCTTCTCTCATTGAAGAATCCATAAGGTTCATGTTATGGTTTGGGCTAATATGTCTAACAGTGTGAAAAATTGACTATCATTGTGATGCATGTATATATGTACATTGTTGTTTCTTATACTGTGATGTTTACAGTCTGTCTTTACTAATTTGGGGTTTTTCAGCTTCAAATAATGTGAAAACTACAAAACTTGTATTTTTGCATTTTATGAAGTGAAGAACGATGATGGAGGTTAAGAAAAATGACGTAATGTGAAGAAAAATTGACCTGGCTAATGAGGCAGATACATTCCACTTCAGATTATGGTGTTAAATGAGGAGTTAAATATTAGAAATGGATTAGGTATATATTTTTTTGTTCTATTTTCTGTTTCAAGAAATTAGACTGATGCTGGCTTACAGAGAAACACAGTAAATATTTCCTTTTTAGTTTATTTTTTTCTCATAATTTCCCACTTTTGATAGAAATTTGATTAAACTTGATGACAAAACAGCAAAGTATATTTGATAAGGATTTCCTTTGTACAAAGACAAACACAACCAGATGTTGCCTTGAGAAATTAAAGTGCTCAGATGGTTGCGCAGGTTAGCTAATGACTGAAGGGTTTGTGGTTCAATCCCCACAGTCACCTGTTCACCCTTGCAACCTTCAGTGTGGCTTTTTTTCAACATACATGTGTCCAAATTATATTTTAGATTATTCTAATTGTTCTGTAATCTTCCCTAGAAGCCCTACATCCTGGTTGTGCAGCTGTCAGACTGTTTAGTTGATATGAAAGTTTCTAACCAATCAGATTTTAGCCCTTACTTGTTGCTAGGTTCATGAAAGGCTGCCTAACACTTATACAGTCAGTGCTTTTGTCCTCACCTCTGGTTTTGTGGCTGTTTAGCATAAAAAACACTGACGAGGCTGTGGATGCATCAGTATTTCACCATCACCAAGTATGACTAAAGAGCGAATGAATAAATGGATTGACACTGTAAACGCTTTGAGCTTCTGGAAAAGTGCAAAAAAAAAAATCAAACCCATTGTTCTTAATAAAGCTGATGTACATGTTGGATAGACGTTAACATGACCAATGAACTTCTATGCTGCCTGTAAAAGCATCTGCATGTGTTGCATGGTCCTGGGTTGCATAACGTCTGTCTCTCAGTAAGATTTGCAACAGTGATAGAGTGCATGCTTTGGTTTGTCTGAGGTCAGAAAAAAGGAGCAAAAGATTACCTGAAATGGTCATATTCCTGTCTCCACAGCTGATGAATCACTGTTTGTATTTCCATCATTGCCCCCAACCAAAAAAATCCCACCAAATTGCATTGCAATTAACATTTACAATTGCATTTATAGTTACTCCCATTCCGGTTTCTTTTTTTGACCTCAAACTCAGGTCTGGACACATACAGGTCAAAGCAAGAGAGAGATATGCAGTTCGTGGTGTCCTCATTCAAACTCAAGTCAAACTTAGTAAGCATCACAGAACAAAACTTTTCCTTTTTTTTTAAACTGACACGCTTTTTTGCAGAAGGGGTAATACATAACAAGAAAAGCTATATTCTGAAGAGCAGTAAACCCTCATCAGATGTGAATAATGCTGCTGATTAAACAAAGCGGTGAGCTGTGTGAAAGTGGAACACACTAAATGAATGGATTATGTTCAACGCCGCATTTCAAAGTAAACACAGAGATGGTTTAAAGCACATCGACCTTCATGTTTTTCTAAAGATCAAATTAGACATCAAAAGTTTCAGAAAGACTTCTATAGCTCTACGAACACGAAATAAATGTTTTCAAATCTTTGTTTAACCTTTTGGGATCAATAAAGAATGTTGGAAATGAATGAGTTGAGGTGAAATGTACACAAGTGGTTTTTGATCTCTAAAATCCTTACGAGGATGAGGTACAGAACAATTTGTTTCTTAACCACAAGGTTGAAGCAAACACCCCCCCCCAAACCCTCAGACTCCACGTCGTCCAAAGAGCCTCAAAAAACGAGAGTGAAAAGTGGAGGAGCCCGCCATGCGCAAACATCAATCCTAAATTTCCAGCCTCAATACCATCCCGACCTTGGTTTGGAATGACATCTATTTGCTGGCTGGATGCACACATCTCTTTGCAAATTGTATGGGCCAAGCTAATTTGTTTTTATGCACGTTTAGTCAAGAATGTGATGCCGCGTTAGCTTTTGGGAGCGCCGCCAGTGTGGTGAGGGGTTCCCGGTGACAGACAGAAAAAGGGTGATTGAGGATGATTGTTCTGCCCGGTTTTAGAGATGTCTGAAAAGAAAGACACACTGCCCATCCTGGAATGGGTTCCCTGCAGACAGAAGTCCTTCGGGAATCATGTGAAGCTGAATATCATTATCTGTCCATGGAAATAAAGCAATGACCCTTTAGTTCAGACATCACAAGGTGGGTCTTGGGTAATCTCCTAGCACGGGTGAACGCAATATCCATGAAGTGATAAAAAGCATTGCAAAATATACAAAACTAAAATTTTAGATTCTAAATATTTGTTGTCAAGCTTTTTCTGCCAATTTAATCTTTCACCCTTAAACTGTCACCTATAAAAGCCCTTAATATTTTTTAAACCTTGACCATTTTAGTTTTCCTGTTAAGCTCTTTTTTTAATAAAGAAAAATTTAAGGTGGCACCAAACACTGTTATGAATGCAGTTTTTGGTTAATGTTACTCTATTACATAAAGAATATGACACATTTTTGTTTGTATTATTAGTGTTTGACTAATATCATAAATTTAGGATCATTTCGTGGATAACATCTTTTTGCTGTTAGTAGGATTGGTGCCAGCAGGTCTGAGGAGGCTGCAAAGATACAGAAAAATGTGAAGGACGAGGTCAAGTTTGCAAATATTCCAACTTCATTCTGGCTAAGGTCAAAGCTACCTTAAACTCACACTCCAATGATCTTTTGTAAACGGGTTCCCAATGTTTTTTTTAATCATGATTATGCTGTTTTTAGCCAAAATTAAATAAAATAGGTTCGTTTTCTGGGACATAGTTTCTGCAGAGCGGCAGGAGTTCATTGGAAATCTTGGTGGGGATGCGACTTATGCACTTACAATGTAATTTAAACACAGATCATATACCTTGGGCTCAAGGAGAGACACTTGAGGGACTCCACTATATATTAAAAAAAATTGATTTAGTGTTATTTATTTGTACACATGGTTGTCTACTGTTTAGAAAACTTAATTCAAGGGATATCACTCTAAATAATACTGGATTTCTTGAGTTTATTAAGTGAAATATTGTAATTTATCATGTCAAATCCTTATTTTAGGTCAATAAAAATTACAGTTTTTTTTTTCATTTATAATGTCAATTGCAGTAGATAATTCTTCAGTGAACTGGAGTCATTAGAGCCCCAAATCCCTATTGACTACCTTTGAACATATTTTCTATGATCATAAAAGTATCCAATCTGGCAACGAATACTTTTTCTAATGTTTTTTAAAATTGTACAGCAAAGATATTACTTGGTGAAGGAGTATTTGTTTCTACTCTTACAGAGTTGTATTACCTTTAATTTTTTCATTTTGTTTGTACAGTTTCCAGTTGACATGGATACATGTACTATGTAGGTAAATAGGTAAATTACATATAATATTTACTAGTATGTTATCCGAGTTGTCGGTTGATCTTTCATTAACACTTTCAAACTCTATTCATTACTTCATCTTTTTAATTAGCTGGAAACATAATATTAGTATAAGTTGTTAAATTTTGGTTGCACCGTGATCTATTACATTCAAAATACTGCTTGTAAGTTTTAGTCCCAGATTTACATAAATTGTAATGAGCTTTTCTTCCATTTCCTTAGAATCATATATTTTTGAATTGTCATTTGCAAAATGACTTGAGAGGTCTGCCGATATTTTGCTCATATTTAGAACGCTATATTGATAATTCCCCGTGTCGCTCTTATATTACTACTATTATTATATAGTAACCTACAATAGTATTTTTTTGTTTTCTTATTCTGAAGACCAATTTATGTTTGCATGTTTTATATCTGTTTTTGGCTTATTTTGTTCTCAATATTTGAAGTGCTCAAAAGGCTTTACATGGTGGATGAAGACGAGCTTCGGCTGCTTTCTGTGCACATACATTTTGGAGGTGGCCCGGTTCACTGACCTCAGGCTGTCTTCATGTTACGAGACAGAAATAGTCCTTGTGAACCTGGCAAACATGTGCTGTGACATACATTCAGGTAAAAACAGTCCACTGAGACGCCTGTCCTGCTGCTGAAAAATAAAGAACATTTTCCATAAAAAAATACTCTTGGTGTGATTTGAGAATCACTGATCAGAAATAAAGGCAAAAAAAAAAAAGAATTTCATGTAAATAGTGTTATTTATACATTTAAATATACTGTATAATTTACCCAACCCCTTTTTATGATTGCGCACTTGTGCCATAGGTTGGAAGGTCTGTTATGTTTAATTGATTGTGTTTAATTTCTGTAACCATAGAATCCGGTTCACTTCCTGTTGCATTTTGTTTGCTCATGAATCTTGTGGTCAGCATTTCCCATCCTTGCTCTCACTTGTTTTTGGTGTATTTACCATCTCTTGGTTTTGGTGGAGTAAAATTTCTGCAGAAAAA
Organism: Oryzias javanicus; assembly: GCA_003999625.1. Classification (NCBI taxonomy): domain Eukaryota; kingdom Metazoa; phylum Chordata; class Actinopteri; order Beloniformes; family Adrianichthyidae; genus Oryzias; species Oryzias javanicus. Next base: position 7,274,899 of record CM012437.1, read on the forward strand.
AATATCAAAAGTAATAATTTTCACGCATCGTTCTCAAAGTGAGGTAATATATCTAGAGCATCTCTTTCTGAGGAGTATGCAAACATCTGATGTTTCATTTTTTGAGCAGGAAATCTAACCAGAAAGAACTGATATTCTGATTCTTTGAATTTTAAATCAGAAGTTATATATATATATTTTACTGGATCTGATCAGGACTAACCCTGATATATATTCGCTCATAAGTAATTATTCAAATACTGTTTATACTAAAGGATTTTCCACTGTTGGTGTCCATCTATTCATCCATCTCAGGTGTTGCCAGGTCAGCCAAGATGACATCATTTCTGTGTATCCTGGACTTTCTCCCTGTTGGAAATGTCAGTGAGCCTCACTAAAAAACAAGAATATTAGATTACAAACTTAATTTGGGCCAGATTTTGAAACATCATTGATAGTGTCATTTACCTAGTGACAGTGTACAATAACTTTAAAATTCTACTCCGATCACCTTTTGATCTATTGTCAAAGGGTTGCCAGTAGTCTTCTAATTATGATTGTCGCTTTTTTGCCAAAATGAAAAAAAAACAATCTTTGTAGTTTTCTGGGACACAATGTCTGCAGAGCAGCAGGAGTTCATCAGAAATTTACCTCTGAGTTGTGGGCGACCGTTAGCCTGTCCTGACTTCCCATCATCCCTTTGTTTACACTCTCCTGATAGCTTACATGTCCTCACAACAAATGTAGATTATAATATTTATTTTAGGTTATAAATTGGCCAGATTTGACCCAAACACAACTGGAAAGAAAATAAAAATAATAATATAATACACAAAAAAATAAAACTAGAATATTTGTTGTCATGCCATTGTTTATCATACAAACAGTTCAGGGTTTTACTGCACTACATTGTCACGGTCAGTGTTGGCAGAGAAAGAAGGTTTCATTTCATTAATAATTTCCACTTATTGAAGTTGACTTTAATGCTTTCGTGCCAACTTTATTTTGAAGGGTTAAAAAGGGATATAGGGTCTTTTCTTATGAAAGAGAACAAATGTAATAAGATTTTGGTTTAGCATTTCTGAGTATTTCTCCTTTTAAATCGCTTTCAATCAAACTGTGCCTTCTTTCCGTCACAACAGCTCTTCTGTACATGCACTAAACCCTCATCTGGTCCGGCTAGCGCGTCTAGTTCAGGTTCTGGAGAAGAGAAGATGGTATCTTCACAATGACAGCAGTCAAATGAGCCGCCGTTCACATTTCTGTGGTCCAATCAGTCGTCACTGGATTTTTGGTGTGAGTTTCATCCAATACTTACGGTAGCAGGGCTGAGAACGCTGGAAAATCTCCACCAGACTCCACGGACCTTCTTGATGTGACCACGGAAATGTGAACGGCGGCTCATTTGACCGCAGTTGGAAAGGATTGTAAATCAATGAAATAGCATTTGGATGTTAGCTTTCATTATTTTCTGCTCTGAGAAACCAATGGATTGAATGTATTGATCACAGTAACATCAATATTGGTGACGATTCATGCTAGCGGGGGGGGGTCAGGGTTGAAGCTACTCAACTCAGCAAAAATAGCCACGCCCCCCTTAGAGGAGAGTTGGAAACAGAAGCTTCAGATCAACATGAAAAATGTATTTTTAAGACATTTAGGTTGTGGGATTTTGGTTAAAAACATCATAATCATAATTAAAACACAACTGGGAATGATTTTAACAACCTGTGATCTATCCTGTTGGAGACTCTGCATTACAGCATCAAACATAGCTCAGACTGCCTCAATCCTTTGGACTTTTAATATGTTTGGGGTATGCTCCTGTTGGTCAGCATTCTTATGTTGGTCCTCACTTGTATCCCTCTGTCATAAGAATCCACACACTGACAGGTCCGTAATAGATGTCCTTTCATGCAGGGAGGGGGCTGATAACCACAGAATGGCCTCACACCCCTTGGCCGCCCAAGGCAACGTTTACCCACATCGAGTGAGATGCTGGACCAGCATTTGATTGAAACTCGAATGAAGAGATACAAGAGCTTGTGATATGGCTTCAGGGAAGGAGCGCAGCTTGGGATGCAATCTCACCGACAGGCTGGATCTGACATATCAGGTATGCTTGTACAGCCAGAGGTGATTTTATAGGATTAGAAAGCAGCTTTATCTGTCTTCAGCTTGAATGTGAGGAAAGCCCACCCTGGTTCTAAGTGTGTGTCGGTCAGAGCACACTCAGCCTTGTCGTCTAGCAAAACCATCTTTCATTCCCTGCTTTGTTGAATCACACAGCTTATAGTTCTGAGAACATTAATTGACAGTTTGGACTATTAATAACTAAATGTGAGTGACCATCTTCCCGAAGACCTTGGGTCACCTGCATCGTTTTGTTTGGGATTTCGTCGTGGAGGGAATGAAACATTCAGGCTGCTTGGTCCTCACCTCACATCCCAGATCAGCAGATGTTCTTCACACATTTCTGTCATGCTCCGTCTTCCCCTCTGGTTTCTATCTGCCTGTTTTCCCCGCTCTCTGCCTCGGTGTACCCTGGTGTTACCGTCAGTCTTGACATCTCTCAGCTCGTCTCTGATTCATGCTCACCTCGTCTGACCCAGAGCTCCTCCATCCATCACTCCGCTGCCCCCAGGCGCAGCGTCGGGAGCAGGCCTGAATCTACAAGAGGTCTTGGAGCGGTGACCCCTCCTCGCCGTCCGCTCGCTTCCCGTCTTCAATGACCTCCACTGCCTTTCAGGGAAAGAGCTGTTTCCAGTGCGGATTAAGCTTGCTTAAAAAAAGAAGGAACAAACATGGATGTGATTGTTCACATGAGGCTTTGTTTGCCCCTTTGGAAAAAATAATTGCTCTTGCATTCCATCAGCTGTTCGACACATCAGAACTTACTACTGGAAGGTTCCGGTCTCATCTATTTTGGGACAAAGTGCTCACATTTGTCTGGTATTTCAAAGGATTTACACATTTGAAAATCATACATATATATTTTTTGTCTTTTTTTGTGTTGTCATAAAAATCTTGTCATGGAGGATCCAACTGTGGAATAACCTTCCAAAGAAAATTGCTATTGAAAACAAAAATAAGCAATACTAAAATATATACATAGATGGAAAGGAATCAATAATAAAATTTTTTTAAAAAACTGTAACTAATAGTACTAAAACCTGGAAAAAGTACTTTTTGTCCCGGTCTGGGTGGGAGCTGGCAGTGGTCCTGTGGCCGAGCCGGCTTCTGGCATGAATAGATTCCCAAATATTGTTTCCTCAAAGTAGAGTTTCTTTTAGAAGTTTGTTTTAGAAGTATTCATTGTGTTTGGGGTCATGGGCTGTATGTGTTAATGAAGTGGAGGGTGAAGGGTGGATTGGGTTTTCATTGTTTTTTGCTTTTTTTTGTGCAAAGTATAAATACCACTTTTTATGAATAAAGTTTGATTGATTGAACAACACAAATTGAAATCAATTTTTCTTTTTTTTTTAAGTCAAAGTATTTGCCGATAACTTATTATCTGTGGATAATCACAATAGTAACTCACACACAAACCTGTACATTTAGAACTTTTATTATTAATCAGTGCTGTCAATAAATAAAAAAAATGAATAAGATTAATCAAATTTTTGTGATGTGATTAATCACTATTTATTACAATGTTTTACTAGGCGAAATGTACATGACAATATGCAACTTTTGAATAAAAACAGACTAGAAACTAAATTTGTTCTTTCATTTTTACTGTCTAAAATGTCTAAAATTTATCAAGCATGAACCCAGAAGTGTAAATTGTAATAACAAAACACATCAACAGTAAGAAAGAAAAAACCCTAAAGATTTTTATGTCTGCAGTATTACTCAAAAAAAAAAAAAATGCTGCCATACTGACACACAGTCATAAGAAACAAACCTACAGACCAAAACATTTTAAAATGTTCTGTTCACATAGCCCAAATGCTGTTATACTGCCCAGGCGGTTAAAAATAAAAACTTTTCTTCATCTTCTGGACAAAAACAAGCAGTAAGAGGTGAACCTTCTCTCTGAACTGATGCTTTATTTAATTTGTATTTATCGTCATCTGCTGCTGCAGTTGAGACTCAGCGCCGTGTGGTGCACCGGACCCCGGATCAAAAGCAATCCAAGCCAAAAATGTCGCAAGAATAAAGTACTAAAAACCGATTGAATATTTATTTATTTTGTAATTGATCATAGTATAAGCAGGATAATACATGGAATCTTGTGGAATCTTGAACTGCCGAGGCAAAAAGCGAAAGACTGTGTCTTTGTGAGGTATAATTAATTTTTGTTAATAAATATTAACACACTAATTCTTTTTGAATAATCGCATGTTAGCATGTTAAATGTAAAAAAAAAAATAAACTGAGACAAACATGATGTGATAAAAAGAAACAAAAAGACAAGCAACCCAAAAAAAGTGACACTAAAGAAAGAAACTGTGGTGCTGAGTCATGTAGACCTGTGATGATCATCAGGAGCAGAAACAAAAACTTTAATGCACAACAAAACAAATCTGAGTTTTTATCCACATGATGATATGAACACCACCTGTTTCCTGTACAGGACCCAATCCCAGCTCTTTGAGAGTACACTCTGGACACTCTTAAAGGACCAGTTTTCAAGTCACCCGTCAACTACTGAGGCATGTTTGCGACTGTGGGAGGATGCTGGAGAAAAAAAGCACAAGCTCTGTGCAGGACGGACCCGACTGAAGTATAATTAATCCACCACAATGTTCTGGTATACCTTCAATTCATCATGGTTTCTATCAAACTCAGCAGTTCAAAACAGGTTAAAAACAGTAAGTCATGGGGAAGAAACTGTTATTTAATTGTTTGAATCCAGATTTTTTTTGTGCTGCAAAGCACCAAAAAATAATGTTAGTGCTGTTTGCATTTTCTATAGTCATGAAAAATGAGACAAAAGATAAGAGAAGTCATTTTTATTTTATAAAGTAATTAAAAACTGGCATACCTGGACTTCATCACACTTTTCAAGGCCGTTCAGTCGTGACACACCGTCACCGGTTTGCTGGCGGGGGCGAGCTCAACAGAAATGTCGAGCTCTCCGCCTCCGATCGATGGACTGGAGGTGTCGCCCAGAATGAAACTGGAACTGATTCCAGAAAAAAAAACTCTGTTAGAAGGATGTTTCTATTTTTAGAGGATTCTCTGTGTCTTTTTCCTGAAAGGCACACAGAACACTCGGAGAATTTAGACTAGCTTGTTAGTGAATAACAGAGAGAAGACTCGCTTTGTTGGATTTCAGGACCCTGAGTGCTGAGAAAAACAGATCGGCTGTTTACTGACGTTTAAAGATCAGCAGGTGCTCTGAAGAAGCATGAGTCTGACTTATTTTCAAACACATTTTCAACTGAGAGGGCTGTTTATTTCCATGATTCTTACAATCGGTAGATGATCCTTTAGAGGCTATACATCCAGCAAATGGGCAACTCGAGTCCAGCTTGCAGAATTGTTTATTCTCTTTTTATATTTAGCTTTTCAAAGTGAAACTTTGACCAGTACGAAACACTTTTAATGGTTGATATAGAAGAAAGTAACCCAGTAAAAGCTACGTTTAAAACAGCCTTTTCTCCTCTTCGACTCTCATGATGATACAGTCTGTCAGTTTACTTTTGTTTTGGGCCCCCCCTCCATGTTCTCTGTGCAGGTTGGCTCAGGCTTCCCCTGGAGGTCACCGCCCACTCACCTGTGGAGTGGTTTACAGCTGCCTGCACTAAACTTGATTTGTTTGGGTAGCATTGTATTGTTCCTGTTTGTGTCCTGAGTGTTGATGCTCTGATCTGTTCGGGTAACTGCTGGCCATAGTGCTCTCTCTTGTGCTGGTATTTGAGTTTTTGCTTTGTGGTTTCTTCCCACAATCATTCATTAGACCTTCTTTGAGCTTTGCCTGATCGGTTCTGCATCTGGGTCATCCTGAAATAAACTTGCCTCTTGTTCATATCCTAAAATAACCTACAATAGAATAAATCCACAAAGTAGTCAGTTTATTTATCTTTTTTATTGAATCTATTACTGTTCGCTTGCTCAGACAATATGAACTATGTGAACTGCAGTATAAGGATATTGGGGAAAGGTTATATCCCCCCAAAAGGTGAAAAAATTCTGAGGCATTGATAATTTTTTTAGTGTTTCTTTTTTGTTTGCTTGTTTTTATCAGTCAGCTTTTACTGCTGTAGATGTATTTATTTTGTTTTACAATACGATTATATTAAAATAGTTTGATTGGTTTTGTTAAATAGGGCAGAGATTAAAAGTTTTCTTCTTTCTGTCCACTTTCATTTTCACCAAAGTCAAGAATTTTAAGTAATATATAGTTGTGTGCTATGAAAATGAAATAAATAATTAAAGAATAATAATAAAAAATAAAATATTGCAGAATGAAAACAAAGATTTAACTCACTCTATGTGAGACAAAGCCGGTTGAAAAGATTGACTGAAATGGACTACACATGTGTCAAAGTCAAGGCCCGGGGGCCAGATCCGGCCCTCCAGATCATTTTATTTCATTGTTATTAATGGCCCAATGTTATCTTGTGATTTTTTCTAACTTGTATAATTTTGACAAAATCTATTTTTACAGAAAGTAAAATATTAAAAGTTATTCAAGGTTTTGGTTAATTTATTCTGGAATAATATTCCTGCCTGTTTTTATTCATAGGAATGTTATAAAGTTACGTTTTTCAAGTTTACCCTGTTCGACCCACGACCTAACGTGTGTTTTGGCCCCCTATGCGATCCAGTTTGAAACCACTAGTCTACAATCTATCAGGACACAAAATAATGTGTTGAAAAAAAAAAAAATTAATATTTGAGAATCATCCCACTATACCGTAAAAGTGTCCTACAGAAGTCTCCCAACACATTCTTATTCTAATTCTTTGCCTCATCTAAAAAACAAGAAATTCTGGAAAGTACGTGAGGTCCATCAGTGTTTCTCATGTACTTGAAGAACTTGGTTCCTCTTCTTTGCAAAATAATTCAAAATATGTAACCATTCTTGACTATAAAAACTAAAAGTTTCAGTAAGAGTAGAAGCGGAGCTTCAGCTGAATTTGGGTTGTTGTTCCCCTGCAGAACCAAAACAGGTTTCCATCCATGATGGATCTAAGCATTCCCTATTATCACACTCCCACCACTATGTCTGATTGTTGCTCAGGTGTTATTTATCTGAGAATCTGTGTTAGTTTGAGTCCAGATGTTTGGGGAGCTTTCTTTTCCTGTCTCTATAGAACATGTGTCCAAAAGATTTGGTTAAAATACAGATTTTTTTTTTTTTTTTTTTAGCAGACAGGACTCACAACTCTACCACACAAACCTGTGTAAAACATATGAAGGAGTAACCTCTACAACAATCATGTTGGATTGAATATTATTTTACATTGAAAAGAAGAGGAGAAACTGAAGGCACACATTTAGCTTGGATAAACTCTGAAAGCTTAGCTTTAGGGCGGTTGGAAAAAACAGAGCTACTCCCTTTTTCTGTGTGTTACCTGTGCTGTGCACACAGATGTGTTGACTCATCTGCATGTCTGCATGCATTTTAGCCACTGCTGGACACAGCCATGCATGGGCTGAAAGTCATTACTCCATTCTCCATCAAACACACACACACACACACACTTATATCTAGGTCAAGGCAGCCAGGCAGTCAGGGGTAATGGGAAAAGCCTGAGGCGTATCTACCAGGCAAATGATCTTATGAAATGATTAAAGAGTGGTTCCTCTCTCTGAAGTCTTGGATGAAACAGGACTGGCGATGCATATGCAGGTTTATGTACATGTGAGCCTGTGTTTGCACTTACAAGCTTATGAGATCCTTCGGGTTCAGTCTCTTGGCTGAAGAGGAACAGAAAAGGAGCATTTTACAGCAACAGTACTTTAAAAATGAGAAAGTTAGGCTGGCAAGCTTAAATTTAAAAGCACAACTGATAGTCATGGTTTTTAAAACTGAAAAATCAGCTTTTACCCTGAAATATGTCATTCTTAAAGTCAGTCATATGGTGAGACAAATCGCCTTTGCAAAGAATTGCCCAGGCTATCAAGTGGCTCATAGTTGGGGTGGGGTTATGGCATGGGAAGGCATTTGTTATGGATGAATAAGGCAGGTGCATTTTACTGTTGGCATTTAGAGTGCACAGAGATACTGTGAAACACCTGTGCAATAACCATGCTCTCTAATCAGTATCTTGCTGTGTCACACCTGTACAATAATCACGCTGTATAATAAGGATCTTGATGTGTCACACCTGTGTAATAATCATGCTTTCTAATCAGCATCTTGATGTGGCACACCTGTGCAATAATCAAGCTGTATAACAAGCATCTTAATGTGTCACACCTGAGCAATATTCATACTTTCTAATCAGCAACTTGATGCGGCACACCTGTGCAAAAACCATTTTTAAAATCAGCGTCTTGATGTGGCATACCTGTACATTAACCATACTGTCTAGTCAGCATCTTAATGTGTCACACCTGTGTAATAATCATGCTTTCTAATCAGCATCTTGATGTGGCACACCTGTGCAATAATCAAGCTGTATAACAAGCATCTTAATGTGTCACACCTGAGCAATATTCATGCTTTCTAATCAGCGTCTTAATGTGGCACACCTGTGCAATAACCATGTTGTCTAATCAGCACCTTTATGTGGAACACCTGGGCAATATTCATACTGTCTTATCGGCATCTTGCTGTGTCACACCTGTACAATAATCACGCTATATAATAAGGATCTTGATGTGTCACACCTGTGTAATAATCATACTTTCTAATCACCAACTTGATGCGGCACACCTGTGCAAAAACCATTTTTAAAATCAGCGTCTTGATGTGGCATACCTGTGCAATAACCATACTGTCTAGTCAGCATATTGATGTGTCACACCTATACAATAATCAAGCCGTATAACAAGCATCTTAATGTGCCACACCTGTGTAATAATCATGCTTTCTAATCAGCATCTTGATGTGGCACACCTGGGCAATATTCATACTGTCTTATCGGCATCTTGTTGTGTCACACCTGTGGAATAATCATGCTATCTAATCAGCATCTTGATGTGGCACATCTGTGAGATGGGATGGATTATCACAGGTCTAGATAGATCTGTGAACAATATTTGACAGAAACTGTTGTTTTATGTTTGTAGAAAATGTTACTGATCTTTGAGTTCATCTAATGCGCATGAGAGCTAAAACAAAATCGTGTGTTCATATTTTTGTTCAGTATCATAAAAACCAAATATTTGCTATGTGTTGAAATGCATTGATCCTTTTCTGGATACTAGCAGTAAAGCCAATTGTTCTGATTGTTAAATTTTAATTATGTGAAAAACATGAGGAATTTGAAAGACATTTGAAGCAGCTTCTTTTTTAATGCTGTGCATTAAAAAAAATGTTTAGATGTGGAGTTCAGAAGTTGGTAGAAACATGACGTTCTAGAAGCTTTCGGACAAAAGTATCATTTGTGGTTGTTTCATTCAGAAGCTGAAGTTGTGCTCCCTGAACTGATGAAGACTAGATGAAGAAAACAGACACTGAGTTTCCAGATTCACAGTTAGGGGTTTACAAGGTTTGCCTTTTTTACCGTTGGCTGACTTCCTGGATGGAATAATGTTTGTATTCATTCATGAATGATACATGGAACATTCTGGGAGTTCAACATTGTCAACTTAACGGCCACAAAAAGAGTAATAAGTTTGTTATAATTTCCAAAACAGCCGATTCAAAAGGAGCATGTAGACATGATGATGTGGTCAAAGGTAAGATGCTCTTTGGTGGAGTGATGTTTTGTGAGAAGTATAAGTAAGAAAAGGATAGGTGAGGACTTGTAAGTTTTCCATTCTTTCAACAGTTGAGTCAGTGTTTTTACAGAGTTTGACATATAGACTTCCACAGAAGAAAAGCAGCATCACTCTTTACTTTTATACATTAAGTGGACACACATTTGAAAACACAAGATATCAGTCTGACTACAATTATGTTTTGATCTATTGTTAAAGCGTTCTGAATGTTTTTTTTTAAGCAGTATTTAACCAAAAACAAAAGAAAAAAAGTGTAATTTTCTTTAACATTTCTGCAAAACAGCAAGATTTCATCAGAAACTCGCCACACAGAAGTAAGCTTTCACTGACATCCCATCATCCCTTTGTTTACACTCTCTTACAGCCCCTCACAACCCCAAGCTAACGTTAGCGCTGCATCAAAAATAACAAGCAATAATTGAGCGATCCTGCAGTACAGATTTGAGTCGGCTTGCAGCTCAGACGAGGAAAATGATGACGTTAATAGATGTAGTGTCTGTAAGTGGACGCATCAGAACGGAGTGGAGTGAGGAGACTTTGGCCTACCCATTTCCATTTCTATGTCAAAATGTAATATAACATTATATTAGATTAGGCAACTCTTTTAGTGAGATTGTGTCAAACGTGGTATTTTGAAATATCTGTAACTGTTAAAAAAAAATCCAGTAACAAGCCTCCTTTGATTACATAAATCATATGAAATGTTAATTAAAGTTTGGTCCAATAATTAACTTTGCCTTTTGCAAAATTTCATTTACTTTTAAGCTTTATGTTTCTCTCGGAAAACGTTTGTCAATACTCTTTTCTAACAATGTATTGTCATTTTTCCTTTACAATGACATTTAGAAAAGGTTTTTAACTTTAACACAAACTTAGTAGAAAGATTTTCATTTTTAGTACCAAAAGTTTTCTGACTGAAAGCCGAGTTTTATCCCGCTGTTGCTGAAAAACTCAGAGTAAGGCGTGTTTGTGAGATTGTCTTTTACAGTCGTTGCAGTCAGAAAGAGTGAACTTAGTGCATATACTTTTCTTTTTGTTAAAGCAGAACACTTCTACCCCACCGTGTTGTGTTTGTTAAAGGATTTCTTCTAACAAGCGGTGCATGTGTTAATGACTGTTGGCTCACTGTGTGAACAGCAAGGTGTTGATTAGTGCTGCTGCAGCCTCTACAAGCCTGGCCTGCCGCACTGAGTCGAGGTGTTCACCCTCAGCCAGCACTAAGTGAGTCCTGCCTTCATCGACAGCTCCGGCAGTCCCTCCTGCCCCCCGGCCTGACAGAGGCCATGCTGTCCGGCTGCAGAGCAGCAGTTTGCCCTGCGGCTGCGCAGCCAAGGAAAAGAGGGAGGATAAATGAGACCGCTTTGGACAGCGGTGAAGTGACCCACATGTTTTCTCTGGTCATCTCTCTGTCTCTTCTCTTGTCCGCTCTCGTTTTTGTTCTGTTTTCCTAGCGGCGATATCTCTCTCTCTCTGTCTCCCCCCTGCGTGGACGCCCCTCCCCAGTTTGTACAGTGACAGCAGCCAGATGTCCTGTCTTTTCTGCAGGATAAACACAGCGAGTGAAGTCATCACTTTACATTTAGGTGCAAACGGTCCCTTCTCTTGCACTGCAGCCTGAAACACCCACAGTATCAGGTCAGACTGTAGGATGTTGCTCATCTTATAATATGAATTAAAAATATTAGTTTTTATTCAATCAAATTACAATGTAGTACACTTGAGACTATAGGGGGCGCCAAATAGGCATTAAATGACAACAGGATCCATGAGCTGCCAGTCATCATCATATGAGCCATATTCACATAAATAAGCTGCTCCATTGGGACTTTTGAGAAGTAAGTTCCAGGAGAAGAGATAAATATTGATTTGTTAGAAAATTAGGGAGTAAAACGATAAAAAAAATGATGAGCTTCATGTGTGGGTGTGGCTTCTGTCTGTACTGTACATGCAGATGCTTGACTGTTCCATCAGGTTAAGGAGGGCTTTGTGGATACAGACGGGTCAGAACATGACAGAGGAAAGAAGGCACTGACCCAAAATCAGATCTTATATCAAGCATTGCTAGACTTTGAAAACTCATTAACTTTTTTGGTTTTTTTTTGTATAAAACTTGAGAAAAAATTCCACCCAATAATCATCTGCTCATGCTGAGCAAGACAGAAATTGTGGAGGTTTAGAAAAACATTTTTCTACAAACAAGATTTGTTGTTCTTTATATAGTAATTTCTTTTAAATTATTATTATTTTGAAGTTTAAGTTGCACCCGAGTATAAATCACAGGATCTAAAAAAAAGCTTTACAAAGAAGAAAAACCTTATAAAAGTTACGCTTTTGGGAGAAAAAAATGTCACATGTCAAACCTCTTTTTTGACTCGTGTCAAATTTGATGTCCAGGTGCTTGTCCAAAAACGTATTCCTAAACTAGACTTCCGTGGAAGCACTGACTGTATGTTTCATTTACAGTGCATGGAAGACATGAATGATGTTGAGTAATCTGGATTGTTTATTTAAAGAGTTCTATAAAGACATTGATAAGGACGTTTCCACGACTGGGTTCATAAGATCATTCAGTAGGGCTGGGCGATACTGAGCATTTGGGTATCGATCCAATACTGATCAATATCGACAATATCAATGTCAATATTGGTATTTTTTTGTAAATGCGGTGGATGTGATGTGAACTTAAAATTTTCTGTTGTTTTTCATCACCATGCATAGTTTGGGTATTTTTGGGGGGAAATTTCACTTTTTTTAAATTTTTAAAAAACATAAAAATACAGTAAGTATATTTTCAATTAAATGGAAAATAGTTTATTAAAATAAAAATGCAAAACAGTATAAAAGCCAAATGAAACAAGTAACTATGATACAAATAGAAATCAAAATGTTTAATGGTTAAAAAAAAACAAGTAGAAATGTAAATAATTTTTAACTTCTTAGCCTTTAAATAAAACAATAAAAAAAAGTTACTTGGCAAAAACAACTTAACATTTAAATCGAGTGGAAATAGGGTGAACAATGCATTTATCCTGCACGCTCTTTCTCTGCTGCTGAGATCTCACAGGACTGGTGAGAGCTGTGAGGCAGCCACTCAGCTGAGCCCTTCTGCGGATACAGAAAAAATTCAAACAAGAATGGAAATATCCATATCTGCCAATTGGTATTGGTATCAGATCAATACCAACACAGACTTAGGCCCCCTTGTGGCTACATAGTTAGGCAGCAGCGTAAAAAGGTTTTACCCAAGGACCCACGCCAGATGAAGCTGAAAATCATCATTACAAAAGTTTGAATAAAAAACTTTTTACTAGGCAACTGTCTAAAGCAGGGGTGTCAAACTCAGTCGCACAGGGGGTCAAAATCCCAAACACACCTTAAGACGTGTGTCAAACAGGATAAACATTTATTGAACACACTAAAACTTAATTTTTAAATCTTTAAAAACTTTTTAACATATTTATGAGTAATAAAAAGACAAGACTGTTATTCCAAATTATTCCAATGTGTTTTAATCTCCATAAAAAAATATTTTGTCCAAATTATACAAGGTAGATATCATTGGGACATTAATAACAATAAAATAAAATCATCTGGAGGGCTGAATAGAATTAACCAAAGGGCCAGATCCGGCCCGCGGGCCTCAACTTTGACCTATTTCTGCACACTGTCAGTTGTCAGAGTAACTGATCTTCTGCAAAACCTCTCTCTTTCAAGGAAAGCTGCTGTGCTGTTGTTGTGTTGTTGTGATGACTCCCAGCACAGATGACAAACAGACATCATCATCTCGTGGAGACTTCCTTCTGCTGCGGCGTTCATTACAGCTGGACTAACACAACACGTCCAACACTCTGGGGCCCGCTGACCACCGCACTGTACCCACACACTCCCACATGCCCCGCTGCTGCATATTTCACACACGTTTCCACAGAGCCCTGCGCACATAATTGCACGCACTGTCAACACTCATTGTCGTCACATCAACACGTATCTCATTTCAAAGGAATTGTCTCTTTGACCCCCCGTGGCATCCAGAACCGAATATTTGCATAATCTCCAAAGTAAGAAGCGATATTCATATGGTAGTGACTGGCTGCTGCTGTCCTGTCATTCCATCAGTGAAGATTTGCATGTGTGTGATGTATTTAATGCTTTCCCAAGCCAGATCCACCTCTTCATAATAACCCAGCATGAGAATTGGGCTGAGGCGGACCTGAAGCTGATTTATGGCTCGCTCTGGCTGGAGGCTCCGTCTGGGGTGTTTGAATTGACAAGAGACTGTCTTTGTGTGTGAGGATGGACACGGAACAGATATAGGTGCTAATGTGTGTGGGTGTGTGTGTGTGTGTGTGTCTGGAGGCTCCCTCAACTAATGCATGTCGTCTAGACAACATTTGTGGCCTGCGTCCGAAAGGGGTGATTGTCTTATGCAAATGAGGGCGCGCTGGCTGTGACATGCTGTCCAGCATGTGGGTCATGTGACGCGAGGCTGACGGTTGATAGCTTGCTTTTTTATGTATTAATGTGGCCATTGTTCATGGTCACCTTATCGGCCATTGAAGACACGGGTGTCACTCAGGCTGAGAGAAAGAGGACAATGAGAGATTTGTCACAATCTTTATTTTCGCACATGAGTCTGACATAAAAGAAGCTTTTAGTTACATGATTTAGAGGTGGAGTTTGGACATGAATCTTCTAGAACTCTCTTAGAAAACAAGGTGCATTCTTTTTAAGACAAAATGAATTATTTGCTTCATTGTTTTTCAGGTTTTACTATTTTTGATTTAATGGAAACAGTAGAAACATTTTTAGTTGCAGTAGAAGAAATGAGGATGTCATCACTGTCACCAAAATTAATAATCATCTTGTACAATGATTGTACTCTGTTATTGTTTAGGGGCCGGGCCAAACATGGAGGTGGGCCGGATCCGACCCGAGGGCCATAGTTTGGGGACCCTGGATCTAAGCTAACCGTTTGTTCTCTTTATTCACCTTAGACTGCAATTTCTTTAAAGTCACAAAAAATGCAAGAATTCCTCAACAATTAAAGTTTTTTCATTTTAAATAAATCAATTATTTAAAAAATAAATAATTGGCCTTTTTGAAATTCTATTTTGATCCAAATCCACAGTAGAAAGTCAAACTCAAGAAAGTTGCCCCCATATAAGTGTACTCATAAAACTAGAGCGTGATCATGTTTATAGAGCCTCTGCAACTTTAAGAGAAATATGGAAAGCAAAAGGACAGCTTTAGAGATAAAAGGACGAAAACTGTGAAGCATTATCTGCCCCTAATTTGTTTTCATATGTCATGTATTAAGACAAAAACGAGTGAAAAAATTGTTGATAAAATCGATTCATCAATTTGAAGTGATTTAAGCTTGATAGATCCATAATCGATCTATAAAAGTAGAGATCGATCAAGCACATACAGCTAAAGTCTGCTAGCTTGATAAACGCATAATGGGTGTAAGTCCTCGAAAACATCTTCAAAAACATCTTCATTCTTCTTCAACTTATTTCGCAGGTATAACACATGCAAACTTCTCTGCTCTGGACCATGTGACCCATAAAGGTGGGGTAACTTGTATAACTTCCCCAATGGCAACAACAAATTACAAAGAACATATTTTAAAGTAACTAATTCCCATGCCTATAAATAACTGGATACTGAAAAAGAGCAT
Source organism: Oryzias javanicus (assembly GCA_003999625.1). NCBI lineage: Eukaryota > Metazoa > Chordata > Actinopteri > Beloniformes > Adrianichthyidae > Oryzias > Oryzias javanicus. The sequence goes on from CM012437.1 coordinate 7,290,404, forward strand.
TTATCCTTGTTTCCAAATCATTTTCTAAATGTTTGCTTAAATTATTAGTTTATTATTTAAAAGACTGATATGTAAATGTAATTATTAGATAAAGTTATGGGACACTTTTATCTTGGTTTTTCTTCTTTTTCCACTTCCAGCATGTGGTAAAATGTGTCACTAAACTTTTCTAGTTGCGTAAAACCTTTGAGTTTTTCCTAAAACCGATCTAAAGTTTTGTGGCCTCAATTAATTTTAATAGTAAAGGTGCTGTATTTTGTGTTTTATTCGTGATGACATCCACTAATTATTCATCTTTAAAAAAATAAATAAATAAAAGGAAAAAAGGAACAGACCTCATCTTAGAGAGGTAAGAGCAGGGGTGTTAAACTCCTGGTTTTGGGGCCTACACATAAAACACACCTTAGGTTCACGGGCTGAACAAGATAACCATTTATTGAACACTAAAACCAAATTTAAAAAATTTTAAAAACATAACTTCTGAACATAACTATGAATAACTAAAAGGCAGGAATATAATTCCAGAATAAATCAACTTAAACCTTAAATAACTTTCAATATTTTACTCTCCATTAAAATATATTTTGTCAAAATTATACAAGTGAGAAATAAACGTGAGATAACATCGGTCATTAATAACAATAAAATAATAATAATCTGGAGGGCCGGATAGAATTACCCGTTGGGCCGGATCCGGCCCCCGGGCCTTGACTTTGGAAGCAGACTCAACACATCCTGCAATTTAAAAGTGCTTTTTCAGTACACAAAGGGTCCCATTTTTTTTGTTTTTTTTTTTTTTTTACTATTTTACAACATAAGCAAAATAAAATTTTTATTTTATGTTAGTGCATGTTTGTTTTCATTAGCAATGAGGTCTGTCCTTTTATCTAACATATTTTAATGTATTTGTGGCAAACTAAAGTCTTTGATTTGGCTTAATTAAACAACACAAATATACAGATTTGATATTTTATTTAAGAGGAAATGACCTGCAATAATAATTTAAAAAAAATATCACATGATATCAATGGGACTTGCCATAACGGCAGTCCTGTCAAAAGTTGGACTCTGAAACTCCCTGCAGCACAGAGAAGCTGGAACATTCGGGGTTTCTGCGGGGAGGAGAAGCCACATGGACTTGACAACCCAGGGCAGGAATCCTTTTCAAACAGATGACCTGCATGCTGATCCCATGATCCGTGCCTTCCAGTCCTTCCGAACAGCCAGCTCTTTACTTCTCGTCTCTCTCATCGTTGAGTCTGTTTTTTCTCCAACCCCCCCCTCGAGCCGTCACAGAGCCCCCGGTATTATCGCAGGATATGTCCAGAGGTCCGTGCTGACCTCTTAGCCTGGTCTCTGCAATGGAAAGGGGCCCCCTCTCTCTGCCTGAGCATGAAGACTGGGGGGGGCGGCAGCAGTATTGTTGGAAGGGTCTGCTGACTGACAGGTCATTTTTCACCCATTGTTTTTTTCCTCCCCTTTAAACAGAAATTTTATCTTGCAAAGTAACACCTTGGCAACCATGACGAGTGCAGCCTCAGTGTGGCTGTTATTGTTATGTGATGATTTGATGCCGTTCAGAGCACAAAGGTAGCCAGAGGTTCTTCTCCAGTTACACACGTCTGTTTAACATCAGCAGTTTCTCCACTTTTTTTTTTTTTATGCTCCTGACTAATAGTTTGAAAACTCCTCGCTAAAAATAAAAACTCCTGCTGCAGTTTGCAGACCTCTGCGCTATTGTGGATCCACTGAGGAAAATCAAGCATGTAGAGACAAAGAAGAAGCCCATTTTAATGTGTTTGTTTACTCCTGTGTTGATTCGGCCGCTGACGCGCAGCAGCAGCAGCAGACGCTGGTCTCCGAGGCCGGGACCCCTCTTTCCTCCTGGTATCTGGCGCTGAATCAAAGCAGGGGAACAAGAAGCGCTCCAAGTTTCAAATTGAATTTTATGCTGGATTAGTGGCACTCCTCTGAAATGCATGTGAGCCTCCCCTAATGATGCGCTCATCCCTGCGTGCCACAGACATGCAGCTTCTCTGCACCGCTGCTGCATCTAAAGGAAACTTAGCAGAAGAGTTCACCTGGAAGGCAACACCCTTCATACAAACATACAGGTTTATCCCAAAAACTAAATTTCATCTAATTAATCCATTCTATTGTTCTATTTATAGTTCACTGTCCTATAGTAATCGTCTTGCAGCATGCCTCCACTTTACTAAAGTAGCATCAACATCGAGATCAACATTCTCGAACTATCCCGTTCCATTTTTCTTTACTTTGGCCCACCCTCATAATTTCTGGCCAATGAGTGAAGAGATCTTTTGTCGAGAGCTTTTGTTTACAAGCTTTGGTTTAAAGCAGATATGTCTAGTTGAAAGGTAATCTGAATACAGACCAAACTCAAGGTTCAGGACTTAGTCCGGACTAACGGGCTTATCCAGTCTAAGCACAGCTGAGCTATAGTCATCCCTCACCACAACTTGAAGCAAATGACAAAATATTACAGTTCCTCAAATCACCACTAGAGGCTGGTTACAGAATACTGGTATTAAAGCTTGTTTTGATCATCATAATATTTGTTTATTTAATATTTATTTGAACATTCATGGACATATTTGTAAATGTGCTAGTGTTAGCTACAAAAGTAATTTTCAACCGTAGTATCTGGGCAAGTTACAGCTTTACCAACAACAAACACCAAATACACGAAACATCAAAAATAAGAGTTTAAAAAATGTGAAATTACACTTTAACTGTTAGATTATTATAATAAACCCATTCAAACAATCGAAATGTGATATATATCCGAGGCTGACGCACAGTATTTACATTTGCAAGTTTGTGTAGTTGTTTGACATGAACTCTTGTGTGTGTTGTTGTTTAAGCCAAAGTTTAAGTTGCTTCTTAAATGCATTAAAAGCGGGGCACTTTCTTAGAGTTGGAGGGACACAGTTCCAGATGTTGCAGCCAATAACAGAGTGAGCAGTTTGTCCATAATGTGTACACCACATATTGAATGAACTTACGCTTGCCAGTTCAAATTTTTTTTTTAATTTTGTACCTACTCTTTCTTTGCTTTCTTGTTTTTTTTTATTGGCAGGTGGGAACTCCGCCTCAATGTTTTCCTTCCCATATGTGTATTTTTAGCACATTTTTTGGATCAGCCAGGTAAACTCTAGTCGACAGGGTTGACCCACATCAGGTTTTCATGCAGTTCAAATCCTGAAGGCGCTGTCAGGGATTACCAATCGTGTTTATCTCTACGGTCCCACTTCAAGATAGATTCAGCTTCAAACTACTGTGGCCGACTGAGCTGGACTCAGTGGCTGCTGAGGTGCGGAGCTGCAGTGAACGCATCAGGCAGAGATGTTAGTCGGCCCTGCGGTCCATCATTCAGCCTGTTGTCGGGGTTCCAACTGTTATCAGCGTGTGTGTGTGGAGGGGGGTCAATAATTAGGAAGTTGAGACTTTTAGGGAAGTGCGTTTCTGTTAAAAGTGTAAACTGTACTGCATTGGTTACAGACTCTCTGTGTGGGAGGGGGGCATTACAATACTTCTGCAGCTTAAAATTTCGTTAAATATATTTTTATTTTTTTCCAACAAGTTAAAAGAGTTTTCTTTTCTTTATACCCCCTTCCTCCATCGTGGGTCTGGGAGGGGGTTCAGGCAGAGTTGGGTCTGTCCTTTACCATGTGTCCTCCGTAGCATTGACCCATACTGGAGGAGCAGGGACCGGGCCCTGGAGGCTGAGGTGGTGGTGGAGGTGAGGAGGGGGGTTGAGAGCAACAACGTGGGGGTTGAGTGTAACTCCTTTTCCCTCCATCCTCTGCTCCCCCCTCCCTCCCTCGTGATCCTGGCCTGAATGACATGGATGAATAACAGAGATGTGCAGCGGTACAGGCTGCCCCGCTGCTGACCCCGGCCGCTCTGGCCAGACAAGGGACGGAGTGTGTCTGCATTTTTGTGCATGTGAGTGAGAGTCGCCCCCTCCCCCGGAAAAGTTGTACCTTTAAACAGTTTATACAGTACTGGGAGTGTGTGTCTCATTTGTCTTCATGTGTGTTCATGCATCAGTACGTGTGTGTAGAGGCACATTTGGCCAGCAGGGAAAAGCTAACAATGTGCTCTCCCTGTCAAAGGCACGGCTCCGGGCTGTGGAGCATCCCGGACGCTCGGCTCAGACGGGGAATGAAACCAGGCGGAGGGCAAAACGCACTCACTCTCCGTATGGCGCACGGCGGGAACATGTCAGCGCTGCGTGCATGCACGTGCATGCTCTGGTAGCACACATTGGTTGAGCCTTTACATTACAAACTGTACGGACAGATTTGCAGATGCAGCAGCTTCTTATGTTGGCAAACTTCAAAATGATCATTGGGGAAAAACAAATCAATAAAGACTAAAATTTAAATAAAAGTATCTCAAAAGTGAAATTTTGGTAAATCATTTTCCAGTCTAAACATAAGTGGAAACACTAATCCTGAAACTCGAGGACATTGTGAATAGTTTTCTATGAACTTTGGAACAATCTCCAATAGCTCCAAAGGCTGGGGCTGGGTGTATTGATCTGAGCATCAATCGTATCGATACCAAAGTGAAGTATTGATACTAGTGTGATCAGATCCATACATCATTTCTTCATTTAGTTATGTTTTTCTTACATTTTTAGTACTTTTAAAAAAAAATTGCATTAGTTTCAGTTTTCTTTTTTTTATATAGTTGAATTATGTCACTGTTAACATGCGTGTTCTATATTTGATGCATGTTTAGTTCAAATTGTTGTAATTAGTTTATCAGAATCTGTTTTTGTTGAACTCTCCTAAGTTTCATTATACAATTAATTAACCAAAAATTGTGTATTTCCCAGATATTTCTATAATCAAACATTTCAAGAAAAAAGTATCAATATCAGCAATACTAGCCTGTAATCATTTGTTATCAGATCGATACCCAAATTCACAGAATCACTTAACCCTACAAACTTTAACCTCAGTTTCATTTTTCCTAGAAAATTAAGAACAATTCCCAGAGTCAAACTTTCATATTTTGTTCTTTGTCTTTTCCATTATTCCAAAAAAAAAGCACACCAGAGAACACAAACTCCCACAATTCATGTTTTTTTTTTCTTTACCATTTATCCATAATGAATTGGTGACAAATGCTTTATTTTAACCAACATGGTATTAATTTTCATTCATCATCAAATCCCGCTTTACTTATGAGATTAATCAAAAAGAAGTAACGCATTAATATTTATTAACACCCTTAAGTGTCCTGCGGTGCAGCTATGAGATCAACGTAATAAAACTCTGTCTAAAATAAACTTCAGTTTTTTTCATGTTCTCATTTGCTGTGTTTGATATTTCGTTAAATGAAAGAGAAAATACTGAATTTATTTGTAGTTTTTGGACAAAAGTAATCCTTTATTTTAATAAATAAGGCGGAAGATGAACGTCGTGCAGCTCAGGGTGAAAGATCCACTTGGGTGGGCGGGGCAAAATGGAGCTGTCTGCCAATGGAAATCCAACAATAAGATTTATTACTGTTAATCATGATTAATCTTCTCCAGGTTTGCAATGAATTAGTTAGATTTTTTTAATCGATTCCCGGCCCTGGATAAAAACGAATATTATCAAATGTAAAAAATTACCAAACTTTTGTTATTTGATCCAATTTTTCACAGTGCAAAGCTTAAAAACACAAAAAATCATCGAGATGGATTTTACCCTAAAACTGTGGCAAAGTCTGGATGCAGATTTCATTTTCTCAATTGTTTCAATAATTACTTTTTTGTTAAATTTCAGTTACTTGCGGCGAATGCATGTGCAAATTTTAACTGAATTTAACCCTTTAACACCTGATGCGTCACTGGAACACAAAATATTTAACATACGGTTAAAAAACACACGGCATGAGCCATTTTTCTCCTTCAGAATCTGCTAGAATTGCGTTGATTGTGTTAATGAAATTGAAAAGTTACAGCAAATCAAAGAACATGAACACTGGAGCTCCGGTGTTAAAGGCTTCACTGAAACTTGTCTCTGAAGCTACGATCACTCTGCCATCGGAAACTTAAGCAACTACTTCCGATGAAACGTCTTTAGAAATGCGTTCCAAACTCATGTTTGTCCATCACTAAGGCACTATTTGGGCCCTTGCCACCAACCACGTCCACTAAACATTTTGAAATTTGAATTATTTGCGATGAAATTCTCTTTTCTCATCTTCAGAATCCAATGGAATTGCATCAATTGTGTAGTTTGAAAAACGTGTTGTTTTGCTATCGCCAGAAATTACCACGGTGTTAAAGGGTTAATGTTACTTCATCTGTCAATAGGCTTCAGTCAAATTGATTTCATGATGCGATGCAATAATTTGAAATAAAGCAACATGTACTTCTTGTCATAGATTTTTTGTGTCAATACTTCAAATTTTAAGTATTATTTACATAAAACATTAATTTTAATGTTTTATGTAAAGCACTTTGAATTGTCTCTGTACATGAAATGTGCTATACAAATAAACTTGCCTTGCCTTGCCTTGCCTCAAATATATATATATATGTATGAATATGAGAAAAAATATTGTACATGTTTTTGAGTGATTTAAATAAATAGTTCAGTAAATTACAATTTACAGATTTATCCTATTTTTGTAGTAGTTTATATAATGCTTTTGTGTATAAAAGGTGACTGTAAGATTTGAGTAGGTTGTCTCTGTGTTTAAAGAAAGATTTACTTCCATATCTTTTTTGAATCTGATCTCTGCATGTTTTAAACCGTGATTTGTTCTATTATAGACAGGCTTTATTACAGGGTGACATACAGTGATTTATGGGCTTCATTGTGTCGCAGCATTCAAACCTTTCTCTCCTCCCATTGAACTCCCGTGTTAATCTGAGTCAGGTAGCGCCGCGTGTAAATCTCTCTGTGTGGTCTGGTGATTAACGGTGTAATAAAGACAGACATTTCCGACAGCCAAGGTAGCGCACACGCCAGCGGTGACGCTATGCAAATTTGCATCAATCAGTCTTTGCGCAGAAGTGGTTAAGTTTCCGAGGGAGGTTGAACAAAAAGCCAGCCATATTGGCAGTGGTGCGTGCCAAGTGTTAGTCATGGCCCCTGCCCAGCCCTCTTATTATGAAGCTGGCAATACGTTTGTCTTCCTGCTGGGGAAAACAGAGAGCTGACACCAACATATGCAGCGACGCCTCTGCTGTGGGCTTTCTACATGAGGCTTCAACGCACAAAAAGGCACGGCAGATGTTGGAATGGATGCTCCCATCGAGGGTTCCAACTCAGAACAGGACAGTTCTCATGTATCTGTATCCAAAAAACTGAGCCCTGCTCCTCGCTCATCGTGACTGAGAGCATCTGCTAATGTGACAAACATGTGGCCTCCAAACATTCATTATTACTCAACGGCACTCTCGTTGCACAAAATGTGTCTGATAAGAACATGCAGACACACACTGACGTACAGTGCAAAGCCACTGGGGATTAATTTCCTCATTGAGAGTAGATGCCAAGCTTGGCCGCTGTGCCAGCCGCCCGCAGTGCACCACACGCCGCCACGCTGTGCCAGCAAACGCCGCCGATGCCCTCCATTTGCCGTGTCACATACATCAAATCCATGCTGCTATCATTTAGACCCTAAGTGGCGCACACCCTGCCCCCATCGCGTCTGGCTGTGCAAACACGCATGTGTGTTTGCTTCGCTTCCGTCCTCCGCCCCCAACAAGTTTGATTGACGACAGCGCCACACAACATCATAACAGAGCGGCTGGAAATCAAGAGTGAATGGAAGGGTTTGGGGATTATCTCTGACCACACATTCACCCTGCTCAGCTTCAACATAAACGGACATTTTGGGTTTTTTTATTTCCTGCTATCATGCAGGACCCATCCAAAGCTCACGCATGCGCACATAGAAGAAGCATGCTTAGTTTGCCTCTCTAAGCTCTTTGAAGGAAGGTCAGGGCATCATAAAAGTCCCCCATGACATTTTTTTTAAAATAAAAAAAAACACTTCCAGTAGTAATTTAATTATGATTATGAAGTCCCACAACCTAAAAGCCATTTTTCATGTTGCCCTGAAGCCTCTGTTTCCAAAATCTCCTCTGAGGGGGAGGGGCGTGGCTTTTGGAGCGGAGCTGGCTGGCCCCACCCCCCCAATTATGATAGCTCTGTTTCTGGCTAGCATAAATCTTCACCGCTGCTACATAAAAATGTCAAGTAAAATTAGTAATGTCTGATTCTTTCTCCTTCCAGTTCACCAAAGACTCTTTCAGCTCATTCTCCAATGTTTATTGATGTTGCTGTGATCAATCCATTCAATCCATTGGTTTCTCAGAGCAGAAAATAATGAAAGCTAACATCCAAATGCTCTTTCATTGATTTATAATCCTTTCCAACTGCGGTCAAATGAGCCGCCGTTCACATTTCCGTGGTCACATCAAGAAGCTCAGTGGAGTCTGGTGGAGATTTTCCAGCGTTCTCAGGACTGCTACCGTAAGTATTGGATCAAACTCACACCAAAAATCCAGTGACGGCTGATTGGACCACAGAAATGTGAACGGCGGCTCATTTGACTGCAGTCAATGTGAAGATACCACCTTCTCTTCTCCAAAACCTGAACTAGACACGCTAGCCGGATCAGATGAGGGCTTAGTGCATGTGCAGCAGAGATGTTGTAACGTAAAGAAAGCTTTTTACGTCAGATGGAGCCTGTCTGTGACAGTTTGATTAACAGCAATTTAAAAGGAGAAATACTAAGAAATGCAAAAACAAAATGATTTCTTAGTACATTTGTTCTCTTTCATAAAAAAAAAAAAATGCCACACATACATGTTAAAAATTCAAAACATATGATTTTCATTGGATGGAGACTTTAAAGAGTATGTGGGAGATGGAGGAAAGCTTGAGAGAGCGGAAGGAGTAAGTGTGTATTGGGGGGGGTTCTGTCTGGATACCAGGACTGTATTGTCTGCTGCCTCTCAAAAGGTTTTGCTTGTTGCTCGCAGTCATGTTTTGAACTGGATGCGACCCTACAGGTGTCCCTGCTCTCTAAATGTGGTCTCCAGACCCTTCAGCAGCCCCCTTCAAGCCCCCCATCTGTGACCCCTGACCCGACAGACCCCGGGAAGTATGGCTAATGGCAGGCTTGTCAATAAAGTCCACGGTCACTAATAGACCAGCTTTGTTCTGCGATGTCAGCTAGCAAAAAAGAAAAAAAAAAAAAAAACTCCCTCGTACCCACCATCCTTCTAACGTATCTGGGTCTATTCAAATAACAAATGGGTGCTTTTGATTGCAAGCCCACAACCCACCACCTTTCTCTTCCCCTCTCCTGCCTGCCTCTCCTGATCCTCCTCCATCTCCTCGCCTGGCTCTCATTCGTCTTTAACTCCAAAGAGGTGCTTTTGCGCTGGGCTAAAAGGTCTTAATGTGTCTGCATTCATGGAGCCAGACCATAGAAGGCTGTTTTTAACCCTGTTTACGGCCTTGCATCCATTTGGCCAGGAGTCCTTCACTCCTTGTCCCCCCCACCTCTCCATATTTCTCTCCATTTTTCAACCTCCTTCACTCTCTCTTGCTGTCTTTCTCTCCTCCACCCACAACCCAATCCTTTTGTGATAGGATATGAATGCACTTTGCTAGCTGATAATTACACTTTCCCTCTCTGCCCTCTTCTCCTTTTCTGACAGTGGGATCCACAGGCAGTCCTTATTCAGCCAGTAATTTGCCTGTCCTCCTCATTCATTGAGAAGGTACAAATTATCCTTCACACGGGCACTGGCTATTCTCCCCCTCAGCCAGTGTGATGAGGACCGCACTAAAGAGAAAATAGCAAAGAACATGCACTTTGCATCTGCTCAAAGTGTAGTCTAAAAGAAGCCATTTGTCTTTCATTCAGAAAGTTTCTACGAACGGCAGAAAGTGAAAAATGCTGTATTTTACAGTAAAAATGATCATGCAAGCATCTCAATGCAGAAGACTTTTAAGTACCTGGATTATCAGGTATATGTTTCAGAAATCACTGTTGTATTGCGGACCACAGCTGGACACCTGGACGACTGGTGTGTAAACGTGGGCTTCCCATCATCCCTCCACTCTGGATCCAAAACGACAGTTAGAAAATGAGAGGATTCCACGACAAATGACTTACAGGACTCTGTCTCCTCGCACACACATGCATCTGAACCGCTCGTGTCGGCTTTAAGGGTGTATAGCTTTGTCGAGATTTACGGCCGCATCTGAACTGGATGGAGACAAACACGCTTCCAGACTGGGGTGTTTTGAATCCTTAGACGGGGTGGGTTTTTTTCCTGCATATCTGTGTGAGTTTAATTACAAGTGGCTTAAAAAGTGTGACACCACCAAGGGGCCATTTTTGTCATTTATTTATGGGCTGCGTTGGCAGAGCGCAGAGACCTGATTGGCTGAGCGCAGGGGTTCGAGCAGCCGGTGGCGATTACAGGGCAAACGCGACCACTGGAGAGACACCGACTGGCCTGCGAAGTCAACAGGAAATGGTTTCCTAAAGCCCATAATCATATTTTGTCGAGTAATTACAGAAGAGCCAAGAAAAGAGGAAAATATATGGCGATAATGGGACAGGGCATTGATCGTAACCATACGGAGGAGCTCTTGATGGCTGTGGAGGGACAATGGAGTACAGAGGCTCTCTTTGTTTCCTGACTCCATGAACTATGTAGCTCATTAGGTGGAGTTCTCCTAGATTAAAGAGATGGATATGAGCAGAGGAGTCAAGGCCCGAGGTCGAGATGGAGGCGAAAATCGACACGGCAGAGATGCTCCAGCTGCCCAGCCCCTGACCCCCCAGCAGGCTGCGCCTTTGATTCCTCTCCTCCCTTTCCTCATTCCCTCTTCAAGAACACAAATTGTTTCATCTCCAGGGATAATATTAAACTCCACCCACACTCCATCACTTCAATATATCTTCTCCTCCTCCATCTCCCCCCTTTTTACAACTATTTTTGTCTCCCTCCCTGTAAGGAGGGGGCCATAATTGATTGTGTTTTAATGAAAGATGTAGGCGTTTTATGTACACCTGCCAAAAGTGCGACGACATTGAAATTCTCCCTCAGGCTAAGATGGAGGGAAGGAAGGAAGGAGACGGAGGGGAAGAGAGAGGTCACCCTGCGAGCTGAGTGGCAGTGGCCGTCATGCATAGCATCGCTAAAATGGGGGAGGGAGGGGGTGAATGTCACTTTCAAGTGTCTCCTCAGCACTCTCTCCTAATGAGAGATGGGTTCTGCTCCACAGACAGCCAAGGGGAACAAGGAAGGACCTTCCCAGGCTCCTCCTCGCCCCCTCAGATCTCCAATCCTCTGAGGAGTTGACAGCTTGGAGATCCTGGAGCCCGCTTCTCCTCCACCTGCACAACCTTGTTTTCCAGTCGTAAAAAAAGAGCCAAAATAAATAAAGGTAGGGGAGTTTGTGTGTGCCATCCTGACAGGCTCATCCGCCCCGCATCACTCTTCATCAGGATGACCCGTGCATACGTTTTGGATCACATCTGAGCTTTCATCCTCTCCCCGCAGTGAGGGGCTCACACTAATGCTGCTAAGCTAGCCCGGCTGGAGATTCATCCATTGCAAGTGAAAGGAAAGGTGAGAGGAGAGATCTCCCAGGACTCCTCGCAGCCCCCATCTGTCAGACGCACCCGGCCCGCTGATTTACATTTACCGCAAGGATTTATGGGACGGCCGCCACAAAACGAGTCGAAGCAGCAAGAATCACCGGGCGAGAGACAGAGAGGGAAATTATTCAAAGCAGTGATTATTTTGGGACGACCATTACGCATGCACACCTGATCAGGAGGTGTCACCCGTGACTCCCCCTATCCACCATGATGGAGAGGGGGCTCATCCTCGCCACGCTCTTATTTTACCTGGCTTGCATAAAGCAGAATTCTCCCAGGCACCAGGAGAGCCTAGTAAGGCTAAATTAAGCCCCCGGACAAGCAGAGGAGAAGGGAGAGAGGAGCAGCTGAGGTGGTTGTGTATTCACTGGAGAGATCCTGGTCAAATTCATGATCAATCTTAAACCTCACTAATATGAACATCTATGATTCAAACCTTTGACAAACTAAATCCAAATTACAGCTCAGATTATGTGACCTCGCCGGTTTGACTGTTTACAACACGGGAGGGCAAACTACAGCCCATTAAACTATTTATTCTGGCCCGCTAGACAGGAATAAATTATAAAGTTAATCCTTAATGTTGTTTCACTTTCTCCCCATAGATGGTGTACAAATAAATTGACCTTTGTTTAGGTGCAGAAAGTTATCCTGCACTCATGTGGTGGAAGAAGATTTGTTGTTTTCCTGATGTCAATGTGTGCTTCTTGAGTGAGTCATTTTTCCAACACCAATTGAACGCTGCATTTCTTTAAGCTTTAATCTAAATTGAAAGCAGAAGCTGTAGTTTTGAAATAAAAACTCAAAATTGTTCTATTTTAAAATATTTATTTTCAATCAGAATTAAAGTATATTTTACAACAAATTACATATTGTATCTTTCTCTTATGAGGTAGATTACCAAAGCACCACACGCATCTGCTCCTGGTCCAGCACTTTTATCAAATTTTAAAGGGGCGCTACCGTGAAAATTCTACTTTTTGAGGTTTTAAGGACATTTTTCTGTTCATTCTTCACTTTAAAAAACAAAAAAAAGAATTTGACCGTTCAAAAAATTTTAAAAGAAAAAAAATGCGCTGTCTGCAGCAATCCCATACCTAAAAGAAAAAAACGGGTCTTGGCATCGTGCCTGATGCAACCGCTCGCAAAAAAAAAAAAAAAAAATGACAGTACCGTCCCCAGTCTAACACAACATTTGATTTCTCCACAGAACCAGTGGTGATCAGCAAAAAAAAAAGAATTTTAGATGAAGAATACCATATATCTTCCAGTTGTGTCCTGTCTTCAATAAATTCCAGCTCAAACAAGCCTGCAGCCACACGCAGCGGCAGGTGGAGCTTCAGGAATTGAGTCATTTTACTTCCGGGTAGGAAAAAACTCACGAAATATAACTAATATTTTATAAATAATTTGTTCCTTAGTGGTCCGAAGGTAATATATGATCATATATGGATATAGTTCACTCTAAAAGGCTTAAGAAAATCATGGTTATGGCCCCTTTAAAATCCTTTGTGGACCACGAGTGTGTGTTTGGTCCACCTTCAACCATTTAAATTAATCATAATAAATGTTCCTAAGAAGTGGATTCAGATCGAGTGGACAAAACACAGACTTTCTGATCTCTTTTTATAATTCCATTGATGGGCAGGAAATTAAAAATAGTCCAGAAATATTACACAAAGGTAGTTTTCAATTTTTTTTTTTTAACCTGCAATAAAAACTTAAGAGTATGAAAGCAGATTTAGAGAAGAGTAATCTTTGGCTCAGTCAGCCTCTGATAACAACAACAGATGTTCATGACTTAGCTGTTAACTTTTAAAACGACCTTAATTACAGTTACAAATGATAGAAAAATTTAGAAGACCATATCGACTAGGACCCAGATGAGGATCATCTAATCACAACCCACCTGTCTGGTTACAGAGCTTCCTGCTGCTTCCCTGGATCTCTGTCTCTCTTTTAGGTACCATCTGAATTTTTCCCTTCTTCCTACCACTCCATTTGTCGGGACATTTTTAATGCATGAGGTGTCAGAAATAGGCTTTTTAGGGAGAAAACCTCCAAGCGAAGGGATACAAAGCCCTCCGTCATGAGGGGGTTCTGCATCACACTGTGCCACGGAGGAGAGACACTTTTTTTCCCCAAGTGTGCTTTGAAGCACAGAAGTTTACATTTAAATGTAAGTAATGACTTTTTGGTTTTAATATGACTTTTTTAAGTTATAAAACCAATGTTGTCATTTATATTCAAGCGCTAAACTAGCTGACCGGCGACTATCGGTGACGTCAGGAAGTGGAGGTAACATCTGAATTTGCAGACACTATTTTTCCTCAACTCTCCATTTGGAGGGCTAAATGTAGGAGTAAGGAGAAGGGAAGATTTCGGATTGGGCCTATTCTGTTTTCTTATTAAAATGAAAATAAGGAACTAAAAAACTGAACATCTTCATCCAATGTTCATCAGTGTTTCAAAGTGCTGCAGGTTGTTTGGATCCTCAGATAAACCTATCAATGATCACTACATCCTTTAAGTCTAAAATGATCTTAATCAGTAATAAATCTAACATCAACACTTTCGATCAGTACACGTCCTAAAAACCTGCAGGCTTTTTGCTCCAAAGGAAAAAACGTGATTGATTTTTTTTTTTTTTTACTAGCAGAAACTCCAGAGAATTGTTTCTTTTTCTGGTAACAACTTCATTCTCTGGAACAAGGTCAAAATAGATTTAAATGTTAAATGGATTTAAAGTCAGTCTAAACTTAACAGCAAAAATGTTTGAATTCTTGCTTAACAGGCGACATTTGCCAGTCACCTGCTCTCACTGTAATTCACAAGTCCAGAAAATGTCACAGTGACAGCCCTCCTTTCAACACGGCTCTTAAAGCGCCGCTCGCCCCCACCTTCGCTGAAGATCATCACTTATATTCATTACTTGCAGCACTTTGCAGACTAACGCAGGAAAGGGTTAGCTTAGCCAAGTCAAGCTCTTGTTTCTCCACTGTAGCTTAACAGCTAAGGTCAGCTGCAGCTCCGTGCCCTCCTCCCCTCTGCTCCCCTCTCCTTACCAAGTTCATTACCAGTGCGCCCCAGGACCGACCTGATTTCAATTCAAATGCACTTTGTGCAATTGCCCTTCTTGGAAGAACCTGCCAGAATAAAGCAGGTCGATTATGCTCTACCACCACTTAGCTTACTTCTGTGATGCTAAGCAGCAGATAGTACATCATAACTATGACAAAAATGTAACGATCCATTTTAACAACCGTTCAAATAAGTTCATGATTTGTGGTTAACAAAACAAGTCATAGCCGATATTAGTTCATTTTGAACGATTCGATTGAATCTGATTCACTGACCTAAAATTCGACCAGTATGACTCAGAGATAAATACCTGGAACTGAACAGCACCAGAAGTACCCAAAGCCTCGTCTCCGGACAGGAGGAGTAGCAACGGACGCACCAGTTTCACTCAGTTGAGCCTCACTCTCGCCGTTTGTTTACAGGCCGCATCTGTGGTGTTGACTGCTAGCTTGTCATTGCATCATTGTAGTGCTTGACTAGAAAAGCAACAACATGCAGGTCATCCAGCAGCTCATCCTTTTCTTGCTTTACTTTTTGTACATTACGTACAATAGGAACTTAATGTTGTTTGAAAGAAGATTGTGGACGACTAAGAAGAATACTGCCCCCAAGAGGAGAATGGAATTGCTAGCTTAGCGCTATACTGGTGATATGAAGGGTGGCAGCAGCGACTCCTCCCCAACCATCCCATTCTATTTTTCTATAGACAACGGATTGGGGCCCTCAAGAGGTACATGTCGAAACTGTTTAATGGGATGTACCAGACTGCTCAGTGGAAAAGAGGCTTTAGGTCAGGAGTGTCTAAAGTCAGTCCTAGAGGGTCAGCCTCCTCCTGGTTTTCCAGAGATCCTGCCTTATCTGCTGTTGATTACCTGGATGAGGTGTGTTTGGCCAATAAGGAGCTTATATTGCAGGTTGGTTGGAAAACATATAGGACACCAGCCCTCGAGGACCGACTTTGGGCATCATTGCTTTAGGTGTTCACTATGACATCTGTAGATAAATATGTGCATGAACATTTTCACCCCAAGGTCTTTACCGAGCTATCTACCACCTTGATATTTTGTGTGGGTCATCTGTGTGCCTCCCACAGGTTTGTCCATTTTTCCACCACAGACTTTCCAGACCCACCCTTAAGGGCAATCAGTTGTATCTGACCCCGAGTTCTGACCCCAAGCTCAGGTGTGACGTGGGAGTGGTCTAACTATGGCAAATGACTCTTTTGACTACTGGATGGCTGCACCCACAGGCTCTGCTGTTTGCGAAACTCTGAAGTCACATAGGTTCACGCGATAGCCTACCATTTATAAAGATTTAAGTTTTCAATAGTTCAATAACTCAGCTCCAGCATCAGTCAAAAAATTAGAACTCAACCAAATGGATTCTGAGCTCTGGATAGGCCGGTCGTGATCATATGCAGTGGATGTTCCTCTCGCACTTTTAAAGTTACATAAAGACCCCAGCGGTCGCATCGGCGCTTTATCAGTTGCCAAGGGAGCCCGGGGTAAGGCCTAAGTTCTTATCTGTAGTTCTGGGATCAGAGCTGCCATTCACTGTATATGAAACAGATGTCACCTATAGAAAAGGACTTACTTCCAGTTTCAACTAAATGAAGTCTAATCAATAATCATTTTTCACTGCTATGTTGGAGCCAGTCAATGTTAGCAAGCAGTGATTGGTCCAAGTGGCCCAAGAAGTCATCGTTTCTATGACAACCACTCTTGCCAACCAGAGGTGAGCTTGTTCAATGTCCATACTCCTATTTCTTGAAGAAGAATCAGTCAAACAACCATTTCAAATATTTTAATTAACAAATCTGATTGGTCAGTTGTAATCACTTGCCATAAAGAAAAAATGTCATGAACGGAAGGGGGGAGGGGTCACTTAGTCCAAATTCTGATATATACTGTACAGTCAATGGTCTGTGAACATTGCACCTAATATCTGCAGACTGCTTTGTGGTCCAGTGTTTTGTAAAGTGGTTGGTTAGGATGCAGAATCAGTGACGTATCATCTGGAGAAACACTGCCCTCCATTTTCTCTGACCTTCCCCGCTCAAACACAGCTAGCTTTATAGATGGACATTGTGAGGTCTCTTTAAAGGTTCATAATGAGCTGAATTAAAACTGTTTGATCAGAGAAGCGTAGAAAGCAGGACAGTGTGCCCTGAGGACTAGAACTGAACTCACTATTTTTGCATCCCTAACTTTTTAAAATAAATGAATGTCTCCCCTTGGTGAGCATTTTTAGTTTGTCTTGAACAGCACTTTAACCTGTAACAAACTTCTAATGTGACCTGTATGCAGTAAAAAGCAAAATGTTTATTTGAACATTTTGCTGGGGAGACAGGAATTGGTACAAAAGACTTATCTGTGTGATGCATTCAGAGGCATTAAAGAACTGGAAAAGTTCAGCACAGAGCGTATTTCCAGCTTTATAACCACCCAACCCCCTCAGATGCTGCCCAGCTGCTTTAAAAGATTCTTTATTGAGATGAAAAGCACTCTAGGAGTCACTCTCTGAGTCCGACTCAAAGAGTCTCAATCGTTCAGAGATTGTGTCTTTTTCCTGGCAGTGAATGATCAGCTTAGAAAAAAATGGCTTGTTCTTTATGTCTGCTGATCCTGGAATGATAAAGTGTGTAACGGAAAGATGATTTGCCCCCAAAATCCATATTTTTTCTGAAACACAGGGAGTCTACTTTGTTGCACCACAGAACAATCTGACGGCACAAGAGCAGCAAGCGAGTGAGTGTGCAGATGATGGATAAAAGTATGTTATGCTCTCAAATGATTTCTTCTGAAGAATCAAAGATTACAGCAATAAAGGGAAAGCTGAATAAAGTAAAATCCTTTAGGAGATTGGCCTGGCACGATCTGAAGAATGAACTATGACTAATTTAATGGCTTTTAGTCATAATTTGCATACTCTCCAGCAGCCAGACCCCTCAAATCATTGTCCTTGTCGTGCATCCCAACAAACTGGTGGACATGGCAAACGTGTGGCATTACATATGTGGGAAATATTCTGGGCCCTTTTGTGGTCTGACAGCGATGCCCACCTAATCTGTGGGATAGCTTTGCCTCATATAGCAGGTCTGAAAGGCTGCTAAGCAAAAGAGGACAAAGAGACTCTTAATTTCCAATACGCCTTCATCGGTTGTCAACCCAATTAACATATTAGAAGGGATCAGTCCATGACAACTGTCAGAGCACAACCTCAAGACAAAACCTCCATTGTGTCTGAAGGAAACCTACATGCCCCGGTCAGACAGACGGGTGGGGAATAGGTACGAGCCAGAGAGTGCCTGCCCGAGCATACAGGTACATTTCTGCAAAATGCCAAGGTCTAGTTAGCGTGGATGTGTTAATTGTGTTAGTGTGAGTCACTATTCCACTTTTGATTCATTCCAGCAGCACCTAAGATCAGAAAAGGCCAGTTTACTGACTGTGTTTCTAGGCAGTATTGAGGCTAAGTGCTGGTGACAAAGAGCCATGCCTCGGGGACTCCTCAAATGTCCATCCTCACATGAAACGAAGTGGACAGAACCCGCAGAGGACATGCGACGGGATGCCAGACGAAGCATATGCTGCACAAAAACAAAGCTCAGTCAGGGATGAGCAGACGAGTTGTGCACAGAGAGGCAACAGGGCTGACGCAAGACACGATAAGAGGGGCAGGCAGACCGACAGAGGCGCGCGGGTGCAGGAAGAAACCAGGGGTGGGGAAAGTGGGGTGGGCGCTGAAAGGGGCGCGGAGGCTGAAAGCAGGGAGGGCAGAAGGGGGCGGAGGCAGGGAGAAGTTTGAAGCAAAGCGGTTGGGACATGTGTGACACTAGCTGCGTTTCCATTACACTTTTGCGCAAAACTTTATCGAAATTTCTAGAATTTCGATAAAACACTGTTTCGAAAAAACAGCGTTTCCATTAAACCATGATTATGCGAAAAACTCGAAGTAATTCCCGCGATAAGTCATTAAAAAAACAGAGAAGACGTCTACGTCTGATCCGAGCCTCGGAGCGGCAGGCTCCTTATACGTGGGAGCGACGTAGAGTCAAACATTTTTGGGAAATCGTGGTTGAAGAATTCACCGAAGAGCTGTGGATTCAGCATTTTCGCATGACACGCTCAACTTTTGATGAGCTGTGCGATGCTGTGGGACCTCTCGTGGCGCCCGCTGTGCGGTGCCCAAGGCAGCCAGTTGCTGTGAAAAAGCTTGTCCTGCTTCCTGTCCGAAACGTCGTATCCGGTTAATGGTCACGTGACTCGTTTGTTTCGAAAAAAGTGTTTCCATTACAGTTTTTCGAAAAACTACTGTTTCGATACGGACCAAATACCACCTCCTCTAAGCGCAAAAACTTTATTTCGAAAAAGGCAAGTTTTTTCGAAATTGTGGTGTTTCCATTAGGAGAATTTAATATCGAAATTCCGTTTTTCGAAATTTCAGAGTTAATGGAAACGCGACTACTGTGGCCCCGGCAGGAGTTGTGCCTTTGGTCCGTATGACTTGTGTGGAGCATGAGTAAGGTAATGCAAAAGAACAGTGGTGGAATGGTCACTGCGTGTCAATGACCCCTCCATCAGGAGCCCTGTAATGACATGTCAAAACATTTCCAGCATTGGATTTATCTGATGACTAAACACCTCTGGCCAGAAAGGAGCTGCTGCTTTGGTCAGAAACATTATCATTTATTAAAGAACGATGAATTTTTATCACTAAATCCAGCATCGGCTTTCATCTGAACCAATGAAGAGTCCTGCGTCTGAGGGCAGTGAAGCTCCATGTCTTCAGTGCTTGTAGGCTGATGAGATGGAGCAGAGTCCTTCAGCCATGTAAACAAAACCCCTCAAAAGAGAAAATGCCACGGCACCTCGGACCCCCCTACCAAGAAATGAGACTTGACAAGAAGCAGACACAGGTTCTAGCCTTGGCCTCCAGGCGGCTCTGTACTCTCCTCCCCTCCACAGAACGTAAAGCAGTGCAGAAATGTTGACATTTTTCTCAACAGGAATGACTCAGACAAATAAAAAGTGGTATTCATTTTCATTCTGATCTTTAATGTTGGTGCAATTTGTACATGTCAGCTACCTCATGCTTCCAAAATTCTTTTCCAATTTTTACATGAAAGTGCAACGTATTCTCATCCCTAAGTCATCACATATTGACGTTTGGTTAATCAAATCAAACTTTATTTATAAAAGAGTGCTTCTCATGTTTGTGCAGCTCGAAGCGCTGGACAGTTATAAACAGAAACAAGCAGATAATTCAATCAATAAAAAAAGAGAGAAACCCAGTCCACTCTCTTCCCACCCCCCTCCCACCATAAACACACAGACGTGACCCCACAAACAATGAATACTTATAGAAGTTTAAAAAAATGACAAAAAAAAAGCTGGGCTTGGCTCTCCTGTGAAGAAACAGTATTTTGGGGATCTATTCATACCGAGAGCCAGCTCAGTTACAGGAACATCGCCACAGGGCCCACCCAGACAGGGACAGCAATGGGGTTCACTCCACAAGCTGCAAAGTCAGACCCCAACTGCCCCCGAAGGGGCAACAACAGCGGCAACGTCCCCGGACAGAACCGGTAACCTCTGGCACAAAGGACAGGGGGCTCGTGCCGCTGAGTTCAGTAATAATTGTAAATTTGAAAGAGATTTGAGGTAAACCAGAAAGCATGGCATTACAATGATCTAAACTACTAAAAACAAAAGCATGCATCAGCACCTCTGTGCTGGCAAGAGAGAGGAGTGGGTGGAGTCTGGCAATGTTTTTGGGATGATAAAATCCCATTTTAACAACATTTTTAATGTGTGGAATAAAATTCAGCTCAGAGTGAAAAAGAACGCCCAGGTTTCTCACGCAAATGAGAAGGGTTAAAATTCTGAAGATATGGTAAAATCTTCTCCTGGTTAAGGGCGGCTTTTGATGTTTTGGGTGTCCCCAACTCGTCTCATTATGACATGCCGGCTGCTTGTAGAATCAAGGGTCTGCAACCCTCAGGATACCGGATGCAGTACCAGATGCACACTTGTCCTCATTATCCTAACCACTACCCTAACCCAGTACAGTATGAATGAATGAATGAATGAATGAATGAATGAATGAATGAATGAATGAAATGGTTTATTTCAAGCAATCAGGTTATAATACATGGAATAACATCACATAATAAATCACAAGTAGATCGCTTGAAAGGGGGTGGAAGGAAGCGAACTTATATAATCCCACCCCGACTCGACCATACCATTTTCTCTACATGAATTATCAATATCCGGTTCAGGACTTAAAATCAAATATCAATATAGTTTCAGGTAATTAAAGATCAATAATATCAGTGATGTAATAGAATTTCAAAAACATCCATAGACAAATCATTTATATTAATCATCAACAGTAATCTAAACATTCTCATTAAAAATTCAAAAAGTATCAAGTAGTAATCAACTTCATTTGTTACTGCAGGAAAATATATCAAAATATTCTTAATAAAAAAGACAATTTGAGCAGATTGCATTTATCAAAGAACGATTATTATAATGAAAAAGTGCCAAGTAAAAAATCATGATTTATTAATGGAAAACTTCAAAATATTCTCATTAAAAGACAGTTTGAGCAGATTGTATTCAGACCAGAGCTACATCTTTGTTTAGGAACAGGTTTAAGGCCACGTCAACCATCTTCATTGTTTTGACTGAGAGACTGTGAAGGTCTTCTTTCAAGGGAATTGTGCTCGAGTTCTTCAGAATCGGGTCAGAGTTCGTATTCAACGGTTCCGACGGTTTCATGAGACCACAATTCACATTTTACTTGAATTCGAGGTTCAAACATGCGTAATCCCACAGTTCTCAAAGTCTTTCATGGATCTTATTTCCAGAGGCTTCGTCAGGTCCGGTGGTCTGAGTGGTTTGACAAAGATTCTGGCGTTCATAACCCATGTGGACTGGATCTGTCGTTTGGATCGGAGGATCCTCGCGTGCTTTGCCAGATCAGCGTAATATTTGCATAAATGGTCATTAAGAAATGTCTTCGTATTTTTTAATTGTTTACGTTGTTTCATCAAGGCAGTCTTATGCTTTCGATTCACGAACCTGATCAGGATCGCTGGTTTATCCGTGGTCTTTCTCCGGGGAAGCGGATGGCAGACTTCGACCGTTTCCAGGTCCAAGGAGATTCCTTTAGACGAGAAAAACATTTTAACTTGATCCTCCACGGTCGCATCAGCAGCTCCGTTAGCATCCATGCTAGCGCCGGTAGCACCAGGCCGCGCCCTGGGCTGTAGTTGGAGTCCCGTGAGAATCACATTATTCATCCGTGCCTGTTGGTCCAAGTCATGCATCCTTCTTTCCATCAGATCTTGGCGATTGTCTCGTTGTTCGTTGCGTGCCTTTTCTTGGCGGAATTCTTCCACAAGATGCAGCAGCGGCGTTAGTTTAGCCTCCAGCTGGAGCACAGCTGTTAGCTTAGCTTCCTGTAGCAAAGCAAGAGCTAATTGCGCTTCAATGCTAGCCAATGCGGTCTTCAGCTCAGCCAGATCGGCTTCAAAATTTTTCTTCGGTGCCATGATCAGCTCTCCTCGTTGTGGTAGCTGTGTTGCAGCAGCCCGGTGATCAAAGTCGCTTGCAGACGACTTTAAAAGACTTGAATAGCCAGAAAGTTACGGAGAGCTGGAGGCACACGTCTGCTCGTTGTGACCCGGAACCGGAAGTCAGTAAACTAATCTTAACCCAGTACTGGTTCGCATCTGTACCACTTCTGGTGCACTCCTGCTTTGCACCGGTTATTGCATCTGGTAGGATTAGGGTACCAGACAGTACTGGGTTTTGGTGCGCTATGAGTCACGGTTATGGACAGATTATGGTTTGCGTCCTGAAGGTTGAGGACCCCTGATTTGATGGGAACAGCCAGTACATCAAAAAAACAAGTTGGGGACATCCAAAACGTCAAGTGACGCAGAGGGGTCCTTAACCAAAAGTTAATATGGCAACTTTGGAATGAGAATATGTTGGAAAGTTGTGATCAGACCTCAACATCATTATTCCCCAGCAGATGGGGGGCCATGTCAACAGATTTACATGCAGGTTATTGTGAGGAGCAGCACACAGTTCTGAGTCATGTTTCACATCTACTGCATTCCCCGTTCAGACAGTTAATTCAGACAGGATTATCACAGGTCAATAGACAAAATGTTCAGCAGAAAGCTGATTGAGGATGAAGCATTCTCCAAAAACAACCAACAACCAACCAAAACTGCTGTGGACTAATATACACCGTCAGGGATAATAGGCAAAGGTGGACCCCAAAATGCAATGACGAAGGAATAGAGTTATTTAAAGCAGTTTATCTGGCGTGCAGTTAGGTCCTCCAAGCAGTAGGGGGAGTCCAGGAGTTCTTCTGAGGTGAGAGTCAATGTCAATATAGGATATCCACAAAAGAGAAACGGAGGGAAATTCAACTCTAAACCCGCTTCTTCAGTTAAGCGAGATCCAATAATCTACAAGAAAGAAGAGGAACTGTCTCACCAGGGCGGCAGAAATATGCAGAGGCAGCAAGATGTGGATGAAGGTGAGGGTCGGCATCACGGAGGTCAGAGCGGATCCAAAGCTGAGGTACTGAAGAGCGTAGACAGGAGAGGAGATCCAGAACGTAAGCAGGGTCGAGAACGAGGCAAAACAGCAATGCAGGACCACCAAGAAACCACAGTCCTCTACTGAGTCTGGAGAAGAAGCACCCAGGTGTTCAGAATGAGCATCCAGACAGGTGAGGGCGGGGCAGGGTCATGGCAGACACAGAATAGGAATTTTAGTAAATGTGAATTTAGCCAGGAAATGTTTACTTCCACTGATTCTTTTTTTTTCTGATATGAACTGAGTTGATCTTTAAATAAAAGTTTTTTTTCTGTTTCCCTGAAAGTTTACAGCTGCATTCAGGTACCCTCCTTTGTCAGTTCCACTGAGTTCCATTTTTTTTAACTTGTGGAACTTTTTCTCTAGTTTTTGACATTTTTTCTCATGAAGAATATGTTGATAATTAATATTTTAGAAAACAGATGTATGAAAGTCACACTAAACTTAAAGTGGTGCCTTATTAGGGAACAGCCCTGTCCTTGCTAAGGAAAGCTGTGAAAAGTATTTACCCTTCTCTCTGTTTTTAGATTTAAATTTTGATATGCATAACCCAAATGTTTTAGTCACATCTCTGTGGACTCCAATCCCCCCCCCCCCCCACCCCCAGCCCAAAAGCATGCTCTGTACTTTTGCTATTAACTTTGAATTGTCCCTCAGATGTAAGTGTGTGTGTTTTTCTTTCTCTGTGTGTCCCTCAGATGGATTGATGGACTGGCCAGGGTGAACCCCACTTTCGTCTACAGTTGCTGTGTCGGCCCCAGTGACCCCATGACACTGCACAGATATAAGCGGGTTTAGAAAATGGATGGGTGGATGTGAGATGAGTATTTCCCCCTGTTGAGGTCTGCACTTCCTTCCATCTTCCTGTGCTTCCTTCATGTTGTCTTACTCTCTTTAGATCCCTTGGGAGTTTTCTTCCGTTCAGAGTTTTGTCATGTTTTGATGATAATATCACTGTGGTTCTCTGGAGTCATATAGCTACACACATCCAGCTGTTTATTCCTACGATTGAAATGAATCGATTAATAAAACTGTTCAACAGAATCAATGAAAATTCAGTAGTTTAAAACTGCTCCAGAATCAGTCATGTTTGATACTGAAGACAAAACCGTTTTCCCTTTGTATTCTAAAAGTCAAAATCAAGCTTTAATTTCACTCTGGTTTACTTTGGGCTTGTTAATATCAGAAATTAGACCAAACTTTTTTGTTAAACTTGGTACAAATCAGGCTCAAACTTTCCCCAGACTCCTGTAAAGTTGTTACGGAGAAGTAAACTAAAACACTATGTGACAAGGATAATTGCTTAACATTCATAAATGTCCAGAAGCACAGCTTTCCTACAGTACTGAATGTGAAACATAATCTCCTTTTTTCTCAGATTTCACCGGGAGCGGAATTTGCTACAAAATGAAATGAACGTTGGGCTGCTGTACATATTCACTGCTAACAATTTAATGCCTCTCAAATGCTTTTAACATGTTTCAGCCAAGTAAAACACAAGGTCAAACACAGGCCACCCCAGCCATACCAACATAAAAAGATGGTGCTGGTCTCTCCAATATCCACTGCCAAAAATCATTTAGCGACAGAATTTTGGCGTGCCGGTTCAACATTACATACAAAATGCAAAAATGAAGTAAAAAACACAAAGTCTACAAAAGAGTTTATTTACAAATAGATCTAGAACAGAAACGATCTCCTGATCTGAGGTTGAGGGACATACAGCATAAGCTTGCACAAGCTAGAACTGCATAGAAAATTGAAAGACAGCGTCAACAGATGATGAGCAGCTCCTCTGTCCGAAACGTTTTAAAGTTTAGAGCTACAGCCCGGGGGCCATATTTGGCCTCTTTAACCATTTAATCTGGGCCGCCACACTGGAATAAATAATATTGATAATCCATAATAATGTTTTCATTTCCTTGTAATTCTGGAGCCTCACCGTAGATGGTGCACCACAAATAAACCGACTTGTGTTTAGGTGCAGAAAGTTATTTTGCAGATTTATTACTTTTCTGAAGCACATCTGTTTTTTTTTCCCGATCATTCCAACACGGCAAACACAGTGTTGTTCTAAATGTGCGTTTTTCTCTGAAAACATCAACCAATTGGTGCAATTGGCACTATTATATGAACAAAAACCGCTGTTTTTAAATGAAAAAAGCATGTTTGCAGTTGCTGCTGTGGTGAAGAGAGAGCAGAGCCAGAAAGCAATGCTCTCAATCTTCGTTCCCGAACTCACCTAAGATCGTGAAAGAACGAGATCCCAACTACAAACAGCTGAAATGAGTTTCCTCCAGGGGGTGGCTGGTGTGGGTGTCTCACTTAAGAGGGAGGAGCTCAGTTACCTGGAGAGAGCTTAGAGTGGAGCCATTTCTCCTCCACATTGAGAGGAGCCAGTTGAGGTGGCTTGGGCATCTGGTCCGGATGCCTCCAGAACTCCTCCCTGAGGAGGTGTTCCAGGCATGTCCCACTGGTCGGAGGTTCTGGGGAAGACCCAGGACACGCTGGAGAGACTACATCTCTCGGCTGGCCTGGGAATGCCTCAGGGTCCCCCGACAGGAGCTGGATGAAGTGACCGGGGAGAGGGAAGTCTGGGCATCTCTGCTTAGACTGCTGTCCCCATGACCCGGATGAGCGGAAGATGATCGATGAATATTTTTGATTCCAATTGAGGTCACTTACCAAAACATTTCAAGCTCCTGCTCCGGCCCATCTATTACGTTATAGAACCCTTTTTGCCCACAGTTAAAAAGGTGAACTGGGTGATTCCTTCATGAAATATTTGTTGTTTATTAAATAACTTTATTCATGATTTCACAACAGTACATCATTGAAACAGTTGTATTGTTACTGCTGTTTCATTTTCCGCTTCCCTCAAAAAATAAAATAAAATTATGGGAAAAAATTAAATGAATTCAGACATTTTAAGACACAGGTTAATTATTTTTTTTAAGACTTTGATGCCATCAAAACAAACAGAGGTAAAGAAAGAAATTCACAAATAGAAGTACAAACCAAAACTGTGGAAACTCCAATCAGATAAATTGAATATAAGCGCCTTTATGAGGATTAACCTTTTTTTTTTTTTTGCCAAACCCAATCAATTACCAACAGACCAGCCATCTTTACTGGTACACAAATGCCCCCTCAAAAGGAGAAAATAGTCCCCCACCCCCCATCCCACTTAACTGCACGTGTCAAGTAGAGTTTCTGTCCCCTAAACATTCATCTTCTTTTTTTCCCCAATACTGCATCTGGTCAGTAACAATCATTCTATCCATTGGACTGATGTTGTATTTAATAAATGGGATAATTCATAGAAAAATTACTAACATTCATTGAAATATTTTGTAAAACAAAATGCAAAAATAAAGATCAGAAAAAAGAATACAAGTATTCTTTAGGTTTTAATCCAGGTTTCTTAAAGTTAATCCGAATGTATTTAATCTCAGCCTTTTTATAAAAGAATCATTAAAGAAGAATAAGGGACAGCGTTCAAAAGAAATAAGGAAAAAGCGATTTTTCTCTTAAAATGCGTGCATTCACATTCCTCTTTTCCTGACCGCAGACTCCCACAGTCCTTGGGCCTTTGTCTCTGTCTCTGCTTTATGAATAGAGGCTTAACCATAGCCCCAGGCAATGCATCTTCGGCACCCTCATTGATTGCCAATGCATTATTCATTTATATTCATAATATTATCAGATGTGCATAAGCTTTATCCAGCTATTTTTGTTTTTCTTTGTGTTTTTATTCCATTATTTCTCAAGATCTGGAGCAACACACTCTGATTATTCAGACATTTGTGGCCTCTCAACATTTCCAAGAACCCAGCTGAGATGAAAGCCAGTCTTTATTATTGATTAGTGAGGGATTACCTCTCAGTGAAAGTTAAGGTTAGCACCCCAGCGCTGTTCCTCAATGGAGGGGAGCTGGTCCTTTTTGTAAGGAGCCTGTCACTGCACGCTTCCCTCTCAATCTTCAAAGACCCACAAACTCTTGTTCAGAACATAAAAAAACATTACACAGCTAAATTATGCTTTTATGCAAATCCAGTCAAACTTGATGCTGCTTTTCCGCTACAACTCTAAAAAGTATTTTTTTTCTTCTTCTGTGGGATCAGTAAGTAGGATGAGCAACAAAGAGTCTGAAAGCATGACCACAGCGCCATGTGTAAGTCAGTGCTCGGACCAATTAGCCTTAGCTTTTCCCCCCGTCCTTCTCTACTTTAATGAAGGACAAACAAAAACCCCAAAGCAGCTGGCTAGCTCGGTGCTCGTCTGTGAAAGCATTACTTCTTTCTCGACCCTCTCCTGATGCCATGCCCAAGTCTCCGGTCTTGACCATACATTATTTTCAAGAATCAGTGCTCCTCTTCCTCCTCTTTTTTTCCTTTCTCTCTTTTTCCCTACTTCTCCAAGAATAAAGCCTTCCTAATGACTGTGGGCTCTCAAGGGCCTGCTGGTGCCCGGGTACTCGAAAGTGCTGCACGGAAAAAATGGGGGCACCTCCTCCTCCTTTCCTTCCTCCTCTTTTATCACAGGTGAGAATAGAGGGTCAAGAGGGGTTAATGCGCTGCTGTTGCACAGAAGTGCGGCCTATCACCATGGCAGCGAGCACATGGAATACCAAGGTGCATTTTCTTCCTCCCAAAATAGAGGTTTGTTTCATGATTTGTTTTTCTGGCCTCTGGGTTCAACTTCATTTTCAAATTGATAGCAGAAAGGTTCAGTTTCAAGTCTTGAAAAAGCCGAGGTTAAAAGGATGATGTTTAAATAAACGCAAAACTGCTGTTGAACCAGTTTCAGCGACATATTGGATATTTTTAGCCATGAAATTCATAACCATAGCACATTTTCCTGTTCCAGTTACACGTTTTGTCACATGGGTCACATCATTTTTTTTTAATGCAGCCAGCATTTGCAATTTTAAATTTAACTTATAAAGGCTCAGGATTTGACCAACCAATTTAAAGTCCACATTGGAGTCTATTAGAGGTACACGCCCCCTGACATCTGTGATCTTTGTTTGTTTTCCTCCTTTAATGGAATAATACATGGAATAATACATGGTAATGAAATTTATAACTTTTACTGTGTTTCTTCACTAAAGAAAATTGATCATTTTAAGCCAAACTCCTGTAGTCCTGTTGGACATATTTTACCAGACTAGATCTGGTATCCAAAGTATCAAATCAAAACAGGAAAAAAAATAATTCCCAGATTCATGATTCAGATGTTGGTCTTTGCAAGAAAAAATTCTACAATGGGAGAAAAAAATTTAACGGAGTGCCACAAGTGTTTAAGACAATACACTGTTAAAAAAAAAAAAAAGGAACACCTAAAAAACTCATTGTTACTCCAAGTCAGTTACACTTCTGTGTAATCAAACTGTCCAATATGGAAGCAACACTGACTGACAATCAATGTCACATGTTTTAGTGAAGTGGAATAGACAACAGGTAGAAATAATAGGCGATAAACAAGACACCTCCAATAAAGGAGTGGTTCTGCATGAGTTACTGCATTGTTACTACTGATTTTTGAGTGTTGTCACTCCAGAAGTACCACAAGACGGCATCTCTAACCCACACAAGTGGCCCAGGTCGTGCGACTCATCCAGGATGGCACATCAGTTCTATCTGTGGCAAGAAGGTTTGCTGTGTCAGTCAGTGTAGTGTCCAGAGCATGGAGGCGCTACCAGGAGATAGGCCAGTACATCAGGAGATGCGGAAGATTGAACAACCCTGCATGAGGACGACTACCTCCTCCGTTGTACAAGGAGAAATAGGGAAAGCACTGCCAGAGTCCTGCAAGATGACCTCGAGCAGGCTATAAATGTGCATGTGTCCGCTCAAACAGTTTGAAATGGACTCCATGAGGGATGTATGAGGGCCCGACATACACAGGTGAGAGTTTTGTGGCAAATATGGCAGTGGCCTCCTGTGCTCTTCACAGAAAAAAGCAGGTTCACAAATGTGACAGACCTGACAGAGTCTGGAAACAGACTGAAGAATGTTTTACTGCTGCAACATTGTCCAAAATGATGGTTTGGGCTGGCATTTCTTTCGAGGGCTCTCCATGTGCTCATCAGTGGTAGCCTGACTGCCTTTAGGTACCAAGATGAGATTCTCAGACCCCTTGTGAGACCATATACTGGTGCGATTGGCTCTGTTGCTCCTAATGCGAGACAGTGCCAGACCTCATGTGGCTAGAGAGCGTCAGCAGTTTCTTATCTTTTCGATGTAATGGGCTGGCCCACCTGTTCCCCAAACGTGAATCCCATTTGAGACATAATTTCTCAGGCCATCCACCAACGCACACACTGTCCAGGAGTTGCTGTGGTCATCCAGACCTCCTTAAACTAATACATTTAATTTCTATCAAAAAACTTTGTAAGGTTGTGTTGTCAGCACTTGCAACTATTAAAGAATAAAGCACTTCAGAAGAGTTTTTCATTTGTTCAGGTATAGGATATGTTAAAAGAGCCATTAGAAGAGCCAGGATCGAGCAAAACAAGATTAAAAATGGGACCCTCCAGCGATCGGATTCCGTTTGTGCAGCGATTACGTCATATCGCATATGTTACCAAATACAAAGCTTACTTACTTTCATGCTATAATCACGGTTTCGGATTGAAGCTAGTGTAAAACCACAGTTTATTGCATGCTGTGATGCTCATTACACATTCAGTTTGTGGGGATAAGAGTGTCGTGTTTAAGTTAGCAAGCGCTAACGTAGCAGTCAAAATGTGGATCCTGAAACGTTGATGTATTTTGCGGGAAGAAAGAGTGATAATCCAATGAGTCCGGACTTTATTCCGTCTATTTTCAACTAACTTCCATTTCTGGAGAAGAGAAAAAGAAAAATGACAACCAGACGCGTTTGCCAAACTAATGTCACCAAACAACACTCCGACCCTGCTGCTGGCCATGCTAACGTTAGTCTGCCTGGAATATGACACTTACCCTCCCAGTGATGATGCAACAATTTTTTGATTGAAGATTCCATAACTGAATGTTCGCTACAAACCCAGATTGAGTCTATCTGTAACCCTCCAGGCTTTTGTAAACTTTTAGAGTCCCCCGTATAGGACGATGAGAAGTTTATTAGGTAGTTATATGTATAGATCTGGGACGTTTTCTTCAGCAGAGATACCATTAAAAAGCTCACCAGATACATTATCGGGTCGGTAATTTTTAATTTTTTTAATTGTTTTAAATAAAGCTCATTGTCATGAAAAATTAAAGTGAGATGAATACTCTGATGGCTTGAATGTTTCAGCAGTGGCGCTCACGACAGCGCTGTTCATATTCCTCCCAAAATTGTTGACTGACTGCCGGGAGTCATGTGGGGTCCGAAGCTCTATACTGGTATTTCTTTTCCTTTGCTTCTCCTAGTGGCAGAATTGCGTATTGCAGCCACTTCTTTAACTTACCACAACTTGCCACAGAAACGGGCAAGAAACTTTTTCAAAATCCTTATATTTTTTTTCTTTTCATGGCTGGGGCAGATTAAACTATCTGTTAAAGATTGTTCTTTAGGTGGACCGATGAATGAATCCAGGATAAATCCCTCCTTCACTCACAGTAGCTGAGTGGTCGCCAGCAACCCCAGTTTGAGAAAATCTATGGATGGACAGAACTTTAGCTTTTCCTTGCGACTCTGACAGCTTGCAAGAGGTTTGACGATTCTGAGGAAGTCACTTTTACTCAAATGTGAGGGATAGCTGATGGATATAAATAATAGAGACTGTTACTTGTGATCCGATCTACCGTAATGCTCTTTAGATCTGATGCTTTCCTCAAAGCAAAAATAATTTATCTTTTTAATTTGCTGTTGAAGAAAAGTTTGCTGTTTTCTGTGATTGATTTGGTGATCTGTCAAACATTTTTATGACTTCTTTTAAAACTTTTTGCAGTTAGTTGAACTCGCATGCATTCACTGATAGTGAGTTACAAATTAATTGTTAGAAGATTGGAAGGGGGAAACAAAATATTGAATTCCAATTTCCAATATTAAAAATCCCCAAATCATTATTTACTCTCAGCAGTCTAGGAAGTTTTCTGGGGATGTTTACTTTTTTAAGGAAAATGAGAGATCCTTCAACATCTTCATAAGTGGCGTATTTATAAACAAAAAAAAAATCTTTAAAAATGGAATAAAAAGAGAGTAGATTTTGTGAATGTTTGTCGTTTGGCTGAGCTGTGTACACACAAGGCCTTCATGTTATAAACAAAAGCTCACAGATTCAAGGGTCCAAGGTCACCCGATGGGTTCAAGAGAGTAGAACAACAAGCCAGTCATGAGGTTCAGAGATGAAAAGGAATGTCGGCAGAGAACATTTCTTTGGTCTTCTTACAGGCGGCACTCTCATTGTGTGAAGCTGAGGGATTGTTTAAAGATGCTTTAGACCTGAGAAAATGAATCATTAAAAGCCTGCAAGGCCTCATGCTAATGCACACTCCCCTTCTGAGATAAACGAGCTTCTCCTTTGATTCTTTTCCTCAAAAACAGAAAAAAATTAAAATCCTCGCTCCTTTTGAGCAAACGGGAAATAAGGAAAACTTCGGTGGGGCTACTCTGATGCAATTTACATTCAAATTTTTTGCCATTTCTGCACATCCTCTCATGCACTCTCTTTCTGACTCAAGGTTTTTTTTTGCTTTAATATCAGGGTGGATCAAAAGCCTTTCATTAAGGTTTTTATGCTGCTTCCAGCATTGTTTGGCTCCTAGGATAACAACAAAGTGATTTTTTTGTACTTCGGGGCCAGGTTGGAAGAGACTGAAAGAAGAGTTATTCCTGGGCTAAGTTCACATCAAACACGAAGGGCTCCGAGTGAGAGAAGATGAAAGCAGCAAGCCTGACCCGGAAGATTAGACTTATGCCGCTGCCAGCTCTGCAACACCCAAGGGCCCGGCTCAGACTGGGATCACCCTCCTCTTCACACGGCACAACGGACCTGAGCACAGAACAGGCCAAAAAGCAGAAGACAGCTGAAGAACAACAAGGAGAGGAGGAAAGAGACGAACGGTGAAGGGAAGTGTGATTTAGTTTGAGGTGTGAAAAACTCCCAACTCTGCCAACCTACTTTTCTCGCCTTTGCCATTTTCTCCTCTGACGGATAATGTCGAGGTTAGGAATAATGCCAAATTATCATAATTGCCAAAAGCGTGTGTGAATATTCATGACTTCTGCTTCCTTATTTGGGCAACAAATCCCCACCACACTAAACATGCTGCAATTATTTTACATTGCTCTACGCCCCCAGACTTTTGCACCCCCGTGTGCATGAGGAATGCAGCTTGTCAAGGTTGGACGCAATCTCTAACTAGCCCTCGTCCGTTGGCAGAGCCAATCAAATTCAAGGGAAAGGAGAAAACATCTGTGCTGCTTGAAAGAGACACAAAAGAAAGAAGGAAAAGACTCAGAAATCATGAGCAAAGCAGGTGAGGGAGGTCCTGTGAATGAGGAGGACAGGACAGCAACAAAACACTGGTACAAAGACACCAGATTGCACGCACAGGCACACAGACGGGCCCCTTCCTGCCCTTCTGGCCATGTTTCTGATGAGCCTGTGTGGCACAGGACAAATACCCCCCCCCCATCCACAACTGAAGACACGTGGAAACACAGGCTGGAGGCGGCGTTGAGGTCACCGATGATGCCTATCAAATGTGCATGCAAGCCTCGCACGAGATGAAGCGATATCAAAGCACGCCCTGACAGATTCTGAGGTACGCAGGAATCTGAGTAGCCCTTCAAAAATCCGACTAACCTGTGGGTCTGCGGCACAGCCCCCAGGACGCTCTGTCTGCCATCCATACAGATGCTATCGCACCTCCGCCCGCATGGAACGAGCTGACCCCCCCAAACCTGTGTCGCTGTGTAGCAACAGGACCCAGGAGTCCTGTCCAAACCCTTTCCAGGAGAAGCCGTGGTGGTTCTGGGTGAGCGCTTCAGAGACAGACAACCAGATGCAGGAGATAGGAAACCAGGGAAGGAATGTGGGTGAAGTTACCAGATCTGAGGCGCCTTGTTGTTTCTGGTTGTGGCTGTTATTCAAAAAACCCTCATGTCACATTTGTGAAGGCTGCAAAACAAATGATTATTGAAGTAAAACAACAGATGAAGAATGAAGCATTACACTACAAAACAACAAGGATGAAGAGAAATGTGCTCCATTGTGCAAATGAGTCTAAATGTTTTCTGCACTCCCTTCTTTCTTGACCTCAA
Source organism: Oryzias javanicus (assembly GCA_003999625.1). Taxonomy (NCBI): domain Eukaryota; kingdom Metazoa; phylum Chordata; class Actinopteri; order Beloniformes; family Adrianichthyidae; genus Oryzias; species Oryzias javanicus. The sequence goes on from CM012437.1 coordinate 7,324,018, forward strand.
TGATCTGGGAACATTTTAAGAACTATCGATGTATAAAAATCTAAAAAATAAATAAATAAAGAAAGAAAATCATAGTAATAGAGATTATTGATCAGATTTCAAAGTCCAATTTACAACTGCTGGATCAAATGCTTGAACATTGACTGTGCCCATTTGCAACTGACAAATCAGTCAATGGAAAGGCGGTCTGACATTTAGTGACATGAAGGGTTGCTGGTTTGCGGTCTGGGACCAGAAGAATCAACTTGGGTGGCTGTTGTGTTATCCCCATCCTTGGTACCCTTTCTTTTGCCTGATTAAGTCCCTTAGCCTGAGCTGGAACAGTTCAGTGGTAACCGGTGGACCCGTGGTTGTACTGGCACTGTGCGACTCAGAACAGGGTCTTCAATTTGACCTGGATGGATTGACTGATTCTTTTCAAACAAAAGTTAAAATAAACTCATGATAAAACGCTCAGATGCTGACAAGCCTGAAAGCAGAAGTTTCTTGGAGGCTCTTTCTAAATCTCTTTCATCTTCAAACCAAAAATAGTGCATAAACAGAAAAAAACAGGTGTGTGACGGTTTAAAACCTGAATGGAGCTGCAAGCAGAGACATGCCAGCAGAATGACACAAGAGAAAGACACAGTTGTGTTTGTGCTGCACTACAGGCCACTCTGCTCTGTTGTGACAGCTGGACCACAGATGCATGTTAGTGCCTGTGAGCCAGCAAACCTACAGGTACTTGCATTCCACCACTGAGTCAGCCGTGTTTCCACCTAAGCTCCCGCCTCTGTTCAAGTCTGAAGCTGCAGGATTATAAAAGATGTAAGACTGGCGGATCGATAGGAGTACCCCCCCCCCCTCCCCACCCACACACAATAACGTGCATTTATGTAAGAGTTTTGATGAGTCTATTAAAACAACCTTAATTATGCATAAGTTTAAAGCCAGGACACCCCCTCCCAACACACAGTGTTGATGTAAAGAGAAAGTAATTTGAGACACATCAAAGAAGTTTTTGACAGCAGGTTGATGATAAATGAGCAAACCAACCAAAGTTCTGGGGTAGGCTCCTGTGACTCTTTGACTCTAATGAGAAACAAAATGGTAAATGATGTATACTTGCACACTCACCAGCCACTTTATCAGGCACACCTTGCTGGTACCAGGTTGGGCCTTAATCTTTAGTGGAATAGCTTCAACAAGGAAACATTCTGCAGAGAGTTTGGCCCATATTTACATGATAGCATCACACAGTTGCTGCAGATATGTCGACTGCATCCATGATTTCAATCTCCTGTTCCACCACATCCCAAAGGTGATCTTTTGGGTCGAGATCTGGTGACTGTGGAGGTCGTTCGAGTCCAGTGAACTCATTGTCACGTTCTAGAGTCTGAGATGATTCTGTCTTTATGTCATCCTGTCTTACCCTGCTGGAAGTAGCATCAGAAGATGGTACACTGTAGTCATGTGTACCAACTATGTTGGTACTAAGAGGCCCAAAGTGTGCCAAGAAAATATCCCCCACACCATTACAATACCAAATTCTGACCCTACCATCTGAATGTTGCAGCAGAAATGGACTCTCATCAGACCAGACAACGTTTTTCCGATCTTCTGTTATCCAGTTGTGGTGAGCCCTTGTAAATAGTAGCCTCAGTTACATGTTCATAACTGACAGGAGTGATACCTGGTGTGTTCTTCGGCTGTTGTAGTCTATCTGCCTCAAGATTAGATGTGATGCGCGTTCAGAGATGCTCTTCTTATTTGTGTTACTGTTACCTTTCTATCAGCTGAAACCAGTCGGGCCATTCTCCTCTGACCTCTGGCATCAATAATGCATTTTTGCCCACAGAACTGCCACTAACTGGATACTTTCTCTTTTACTGACCATTCTGTGTAAACCCTAGGGATGGCTGGGGGTGAAAATTTCAGTAGATCAGCAGTTTCTGAAATATTCTGTTCAAAGTCACTTCAACCACCTTTCTTCCCCATTCTGATGTTCGGTTTGAACTGCAGCAGATTGTCGTGACAATGTCTACATCCCTAAATGGAATCAGTTGCTGCCATGTGATTGGCTAATTAGAAATGTACATTAACATGAAGTTTGATAGGTGTGAGTGTATATCTTTCAACTTTCTTTTAAGACCCCAAGTGATCTACAGTCAGTCTCCTTTACCCATGTCCACACTAATGGGTCTGGGGCCTAACCTTGGTGCCAAGCCCACATTGCTCATGGGGTTTAGTCTGTTCCCCAGGAGACTGTCATACGTGGCGGAGAAGGCGGTAACCAAACCAGCAATCTTACAATCAGAGATTGACTGGTCTACCTCTCCCCCTCAGTCACCCCAATAGATTGAGAAAGTCCATTGGATGTCGATTCCCTCTGAAATTGACGAACTGCAATGTTTTATATTTTCTGTTTGGTTTGAAATTTTGGGGGCAAGGCGTTGGGTAACAAAATGACTTCAGGTAACATTTATGACACTAAGAAATCTCAAATTTCCAAAGTTCAACAGAGTGAATGAATGACCATCCATCTCCAAAACTTTTTAGGGTTGCGGCGCTTCTGTAGCCAACCCAGCTCCGGTCGTGCAGAAGCGGCGTACACGTTGAACAGGTCACCAGTATTTTGCAGGGAGACTCACACACAGTCACACCTAGGGGTAATTTAGAGATACCAATTAACCTTTTATTGGAAGGAAGCCGGAGTGCCTGGAGAAAACCCATGCCCACATGGGAAAAACAGGTGAACTCCATACATGGTGGTAGCTTGGATTTGAAATAGGGTTCCTTGATGTGAGGCAAGATAACTACTTACTATGCCACCATGTTGCTCCCTATTGACTATTAACCGCTACTCCAAATTTAATCCAAATTATTTTTGAGATTTCAACTAAGAGAGCTTTGAAGCATTTTCCTGTTTCTGGAAACATCAGGAAATGTTTGAAAGATTATTGAATATGTGCATGAACCTTAACGTTTATCCCTCATTTGTCCCTTTTCTTTTCAGTTCTCTGAGGTCCGAACCGTTCTGCTGTCAGCAAGTGTATACAGTTAGATACTCCAGATAGTCTTTCAAACCACAACCACAGTCTTTCAGTTACATCTGACATACATCAATTGAATGGATCACTGCATTTTCTTTAAAGTATTAATATTTTGTCCATAATTAAGTCCAAACCACCTCGTTTTCCACGCCTGAAGAGTGACCTATTTGGTTTTGTTTCACTCTTCTGTCTGTCGGCTCAGAAGAAATCACCGTAGTGGGAAGACAGGCCGATCCGTCCCAGGGGGCTCCACCACTTATCACCAGTCTTCTGAGATTCCACCAAGATTGAACCCCATATGAATAATCTCACCCACAGGCACAACGGAGCATGGGAGGAGAGACAGAAGGGGGGCAAAAGAGCGACAGATTATTTAGAAAGACTCAGGGAGGGCTGGGGATAGTTTGAGGGAAAGTGAGAAGGAAAGAAAAGACACAGGCAAGAGAAAAAGAGAGGCAGGAAGGAGAGAATAAAGGAAGGAGGTGGGGATGAAGGATTGAGAGAAAGTGGGGAAGTCTTTTGATCTGTTTTTTCTCCTCTGAGAGGGCATCAGGGTGGATACTAGATCCAGAGCTAGCCCCACTGCTAGGAGGGGACTGACTGGTTTATTAAACGCTCCCGCCACCCCCATGCCTTCCAGCATGATGGGATTAATGCTGGCATAGCCCTTTACTTAATTCATTACAGGGGGACGCTGGCTAATTTGATTTGATATTATTTTAATAAAGTTCTGTGATGATTTGGAAGATTGTTTCAGGCTATCAGAAATAATTTTCCAGTTATTACTGCGGTTCAGGCAAGTCCTTTGATAGCAGCAGTCCGTCTTGGTGTGTGCAGAATACATTAGCCATGAGTGCTTTGGATACAAGCGCCACAGAAGAAAAAATACTCACATTAGGGCCAGTCGGAACTGCTGAGTGTTCGAAATGATGCTCAGATGTGCTTTGGGCTGCGACAACCACGAACGACAAACATGACTGAAGAGGAATCCGACACGGAGCAGTCATATTTTGTATAAAAATTAGTTGACACATGTCACCGGTTGTTAGGGGTCCAAGACCCAAGAACCAGGGTTCCGTTTTCTGCAGCAAGCGGAGGTTTCCCTTAAAAACTTTTGTCAGTGATCACAGAAGATTGATGATGAGGACATCCCGATCGCGTATGCAAATACAAGCAGCATTTATTCGGAGTGTGTTTTTGGGCTAGCTGAGAACTTTTACAGTCTAAACAGGCTCCAAAAACATCACAGCAGTAATATAGTGCTCTCTCAGTGTAGGAATAATCCTGTTTTCCACCAAGTCTTTTGTCCACCTCATGTCAGGAGCCGCTGCCAGGCACATATAATCCCACCACTGTCTCTTCTCTTATTTACATATTCCTGAAGATAATTGGAGACACTGTTGATGCTTCACACCATTTCCTTAAGCCTGCGTCCAAACCCGGGCAAGTTCACCGAATCGGAGGGAAAGAGGTGAACGAATGGGAGTTTGGGGAGGGCTTGGAACTGTATGGCGGTGACAATGTTTTTGTTTAGCTTTTCCCTTAAACCCCAAATGACACACATTTCCCTCTGAAAAGATAAGCTCTCAGTCAAAGGCCGCGGGAGATGTCTGGGACCCTGTGAAAGAAGAGGGGGAATTACTTACCAGGGGTCTGGCATGAAGGGAGATGGGGTTGGAGGGGGTGAAGATGGAGAAAGAGCTGGGGCTGGATGTGGGGGTTACTCTTATTCATTAGTCAGTCTGGGGTCCAAGGCGGGGTCACACAATGTGTCGGTTGTTCTCCAGACCCCCAGACCCCAGTAGACATGTTTAATGGCCAACGTTTCCTCTCCAGACAGAGAGAGAAAGACGGGGAGGGCCGTTGAGGTTTGTATGAAGGTGGCAGAGGGGGTTGGACCTTGACAGGGAAAGAGGAGATGGCTGATGAGAGCGGTAAAGAGATAAAGAGAAAAGATGAAAGGAAAAGCAATGAGTGAGAAAATTAAAGGGGGAATTCCTGGTGGACCGCTCCACACCTGGACTAGTGCTTTGTTAAGGTGGACGTGACACTTTCAGCCACAAATCCAAGGAAAACTTTCAGAGGGTTGCGGATTAACACCTTCAACCCCATACAACTTCCCATTCTGAAAACTGACAGCAAATAACATGAATTTTTCTTCCATACGTGCATTTTAAGGAAGGCCTTTGATAATGTCAGAATGTCATAGGTGCCAGGGATACCCAGCTTTTTGTGAGTTCATTATATCCGCAGCACAAGGCTCAGCAGCACGGCCCTCCGGCAGAAATCAATGTCCGCAAAAGGTTTTCTGATACCACAGCAAGTAATCAAGGTTAAAGGAAAGGGCATGCATTAACACAGACATTCCACAGAAAAACGCAGAGTTCACATGCATATGTGCGGAGATTTAATCAGAAACTCAAATGTCAAGTGGAAATGCATGCAGATCCGAGTAAACAGTGCACGCTTCCGACGCGAATGCTGTAACTGAGAATCAGTGGGGTGTTGCAAATGTATTCAACCATCAGTCTGAGAAATGCAAATAACTATAAAGCATCATTCCAAGGTGCTTATGGATTGCTTGTTGTAAAGAATATTTCTAATCAAATTGAAGCTCAGAACCTCAGCAGAGCAGAATGAAAGCGTGTTTCTCAATCGGTCATGATCAAATCATCACAGTAATGGGAAACAGTTTTTACCTAATAGACTGTTTTTCTAGCTTTTGTGACCGGCTCAGGATGGAATCAAAGTGGGATTACATTAAACGCCCAGGTATGCTTTCCTCCAATCATCTCTCGAGGTTCCCTTTTAGTCTCCAGAGTGAAAGCTAGTAATTTGTCACTTTACGCCGGCTCCAATTAGATTAATTGCATTAGACAGGCTTGTTCAGTGAAACCCACTCCTCTGGAGCTGAGAGACTCGGTTCTCCTTTTGCTCTATCTGTCCTTAAAGTGCTGCCCCCACACCCCCTGGGTAGAGAGGGAATCTTGACAGATTTTATGAAACTCTCCCTCTGATACTGTAATTCCTTGTAAATAAAAACTAAACTGGGAATGTCCTTTTTTTTCTCATTTGATATTAGTTTCTTTTGGTCAAAAATCGGGAACTAAAGTGGAATTGTTACCAAAAGTAGCAGGTGCAGGGATGTTTTCTGGTTTTGGACTGGGTCTCCTAAAAGCACAGTGGCCATGTTGATGCTGTTGGATCCTTCGTTAGCGCTCTTCATCGCTCTGACTGCAGAACGATGATTAGGGGTCATGTCAGCTCAGATTATTGGAGGATTTTACATTTATAAACCTGCGCTGGCTCTAATTTAACTGCACCTTCAGGGACTTTAAAGTGTGGCAGGAATGAGAGAAACAGATGTGGGGGCCTGTTAATGGGGAAAGAGAAGCGGCAGCGCACACAAAGACAAGGCCAGACAAGCTAACTCTTTTTTTTTCCTGATCGCTTTCCTTTTCTTCCCACTTACACACTTCCCCTTCCTCTTCCTCTTGTACCCCCCACCCCCCACCCCGCGTCATGGCCTTTTCATCAACGAGGCTTTGTGAAACGGGGCCGGGTTTTTCGTCATGAACTGTGGAGTGGGTCCTTGCCAGGAGCCAGGCATCCTGGGATACTTGCCTGAGAGCAGTGCCAAGCTTCTGTAGATTGTGCTCTGGCCTGCTGGCATTACAGTTGAAATTTAAACACTCTGGACTGTGAAATCAAAGGCATTCCAATGATTTGGCCTGCGTGATCTTTGAGGATCATTATGTTACCAGAACCTTTAAAGAGAGACAGATGAAACAGACTGAGACACTGTGTCATCCTGCTGCACAGTTACAGAACACAGACAGTACTTGATATTAAAAATACATAAGGGATCAATAATTAGCCTTAGAAAAAGTAGCTGCTCAATTTATTCTGTGCTGTGATGCTCAACACAAAATAAAAGTTGAAAGTTGTCCTTCCCTTAGATTATAAAACAGCACATAATTTGTGTGTAATAATATTGATCTTTTATTCCACCACAACCACACAGTCAGGAGTCTTAAATTTCATGACAGCCAGCAGCAGTTAAGTTTTTCTTCCCCCTGCCATTTTTAAATCTCTGTAACTGCATACTTGATATCTTACCGTCAGCTCTAGCCGATCATCAGATCATCAGAAGCCCTCAGTTTGGTTCACTGGAGTCCATTGGGGCGGCCGTGGTGCAGTGGTAGGGTGGTTGACTCCTGATCTGAAGATTGCGGGTTTGATTCCCGCCCATGTGTCGAAGTGTCCTTGGGCAAGACCGTGAACCCCACGTTTTCTCTGGTGGAAGGTTGGTGCCAGTGTTTGGCAGCGTGTGAATGTGTGTGTGACTGTGAAGCGCTTTGAGCCTTCAAGGAAGGTAGAGGAGCGCCATGCAAGTATCAGCATTTTACCATTTACTATCATTCAATTGTAAGAAATCCATCCTACAACTGAGTTATCATTCTTTCCAAGTGTGAACGTACCAGCAGGTTGCTCAAAACTTCGACAGTGCAGTGTTGTAAGGAATACTGAGGGTGTATGCAGACTGGAGAGATCAGATGGTCCGACCGACTCCTGAACCTGGAGCATTTCAGTTTCAAACCAAAACTTGTAAAAAAAAAAAAAAAAAAAAAGAAAAGATGTGACTGAAGATCTCTTCAATCATTGGTCAGGAATTATGAGAGCAAAGCAAAGCAAAGAGAAAAACAATAATGGGAGTCCTACGTTTCCAATCCTTGTCGGAATATTTCACTTTTTCAAACTTTATATTTCACTGATCATTTTTGAACATCTGTATCAAAGTCAAGGTCAACACTTTTTACTGCTTCTTTGGTATGGGAAGAGGCATACTACCAGACAGTTACTGAGGTGACGGCAAGAACGTAGGCTGATAAGTTTTTACAGAAGAAAAGTACCATGAGAAACTATGTGTATCACGTTACAAGATAATGACCCTGCAATGTGTCTCACTGTTGCTCCACGTTTGGCCACAGCTTATGGTTCTATTCTGTTTCCATCCTGTTATACAGTGGCCATTTAGGTCCAGTTGTTCCACTCTGGGCAAGGATTCTTTTTAGAGTCCGGAAACTCAGAGTGAAACAAATCTCAGTGTGATTGAAAACAAACTGAGACCACCTCAAAAGACGGGTCAGAGAGCGGTTCCTGGTCCTGGACTAGGAAATCGAGGCAAAGAAGCATAACTAAGTCATCAGCAGAAACTCTCCAAACCCATCCTCATGCACAGTGGTTGAAAGATGTTAACATGAGATTGTTTTGGGGCCAGATTATCATTATCGTTAAACCAAAGTCAACCTTAGGAAAACCTCTGAACACAGATATCAGTATTCTAGTGTGATGCAACGCCAATTAAAGATGAGTGTGAAACAAGGAACTGAACTGTGATCCGAACAGAGCAGCAAATCCACGTCTGCATGTCAGATGAATAAAGAAATCGTGGAACGAACAAGTAAATATCTGTTTACCAATTCAATGGAAATGCTCTTTTCTCAAAATGGACTGAAAAAAAGGCCAATTTTTATCAAATTAAAAAAAGATTTGGAGTCTTAAGATTCTATAAAAAACATTACTACTTGCAAAGAGTTCAAAGAATGGTTACTGTAAATCAAAAGACTTATTTACCTTTCTTATCACGCACAGAGAGGATGAGGATGACGCTGACATGAACAGCTTCAGTTTTCTTGCACCAGTTCTGTGGTTATCCTGTGGGCCTGGTGCTGGGTGTGATTGGTGGTTTTCGTGTTATGTTTTGCAGGAATGAGATCAATGAGAGCATTCATCCTTATCCAGTACAAAGGAGTGTACATGATGCTCAGTGCTTTATCCATCATCATTTGATATGATGATATTGACTCAAACTAACTAAACTCATGCAGTGATCCTTACAAGTACTTCACAATACATTTACCACCCAACAACACTCATGCGGTGCATTTTAAAGACCTCACTTAAGGTGGGCGTACAAATGTAGTTCCAGCTACAACTCGCACAAAATAAAACGCTTTTGTCCTGTTGGTGAAACTGATAAAGAAGTTTTTTTAATGTTCATTTTTACCATGAACACCAAGACATACGAGTTAATGTGAAAGAAATGCTGCTTCAAATCCCTGAAGTGTAAAATACCAGACATGAGGTTATGAAATCTCTTTGGCTGGGCTGCAAAGTGGCGCAAAGGTTAGCAATCTAACCTCACAGTGAGAAGGTTCCTGCTCAAATCCTGGTTGGGACCTTTCTATAAGGACTTTGCATGCTTTCTCCATGTATGCGTGGGTTTTTTACAGGCATCCCTCACAGTTCAAAAACATCCTTCATAGGTTAATTGTTACTCAAAAGTGTCCCTAGGTGTGAGTGTGTGTGGGAGTGATTGTTTGACCTGTCCGGGGTGTACCCTGCCTTCACTCAGCAGTTGTCAGGACAGCCTCCAGTAATCATGAAGGGGATCCAGCAAGTTAAGAAAATGAATGGAAATCTATTTTGCTAATAATTGTTCAAGCTGAAAGATATAGTTTGTGTTTTTTTTTTACATCTATTAACACGTTTTGCAAATGGTTCAATATAAAACTACATATTTTAAAAATAAATTCATCTCATTTGGTTTGTTGTACTCATTCTGGTGCTGCCAAGCTCTGTTACAGCCACATGTGAACATGCAGCCGGCTCTGCCACGTCAGGATCAAACACTCCCTCTCACCCAGCTCGGCCTGGTTGTGGCGGTTGTTTTTCTCCATGTGCCGCGGATCGTCACACGCTCGCCGGGTTCTCACCGCCGCTGCCAGACAGGTTTGTTAATTGGGCGACAAGATCAGAGGCAATATTACAAGCCAATTAAAGGGACTGGGACAGATTGCCAAGTGATGAGCTCCTCTGTGTAATTGAGAGTGTGAACCGCTTGTCACCTCTGTCACTGGGTCCGTCTAAATAAGCCATGAGACTGTAGAGGACTCAAACTAGTTAGCGCATTAGTGATGTCACATGAGGCCCCTCCTCGTTAGCCCCGGAGCAGGAGGCCGTGGATTCCAGTCAGTTTCTCTGCAGGCAGATGACTCCGGAGCTGCACTCCACTCTGAGCATGTTGTTCTTTGAGGGCCGTCATCTCAGTGCCCTGCTGCGCTGTTCTCTGATCCCTGGGTTGATTCTGTGTGTGCACGGAGGTGCGCGCTCGATCGAGCCCGAGTTTGCGTGCAGAGAAAGGCAGAGTGATCCATACGACAGCTGCTTTAATTTGTTCTGGGAATTTTATTGTGCCGGTCCAGTCCGCTGGGTAACACCTGCGTGCCAGGTTTGCTTAATCATGCAAAAAGGACCGAAAATGTATTACAAATGTCAGCTGGTGTCCCAGCAGAGACAGAGATTTGACAAACACCTTGAACTCCAAGAGAACAACAGTGCAGCATTTATTTTGTTGCTACGTTAGGAGCAGATCTTGCTGTCACCAACATATGAGTCCTGCTGCTGATGGTTTGCACATTACACACAAAGAAATTCATCTTAATCATCGAGTTGTTATTCTGCATAAGACAGAGTAGCTGTTTGTTGACATGAAGCATGATGTGGAGAGAAAATAATAGGAGCATGCATAATGCAGTAGTTTTGTTTTTCTATCCAAATATTTACATGCATGCTTACCTTGTTGTAAAGGGAAGGTAAAAGCCTTAAATAATGCCTTTCTCTCTTTTTCCACAAAACACCTGAAGAAATAACTCTCTCACCTTGGCTAATTTCCAGATATTCTAGTGATAAAGCAGCTCGGATGAGGCGAAGAACTTTCAGTTTAAAAACTCACAGCATGGTGACTTAGGTCCGGTCCAACTATGAGAAACCATGAAGTCGATGTGAGTAGTTAAGAATGAAACATGTCAGAAATATGTTCCTCTAAGGCCCTGGTTTGAATTTTGGTTAGGTCCTTTCTCTGTGGAGTTTGTGTGATCTCCCCATGCCTGCGTGCTTTTTTTTTTTTTTTTTTCCTGGGACTCCAGTTCCTTCTACGTTCCAAAAACAAGCTTTGTAGGTTAATTGGTGTCTCTGAATTTTACCCGAGGGGGCATATAAGTGAGAATATGTGCTGCCCTGCAGAAAACTGGTGACCTGTTCAGGATGTACTCCACCTTTGGCCAGCAGTAGCTGGGCAGGTGCACGACCCTGAAAGGGATTCTGGGATGGATGGATGGATGGATGGATGGATGGATGGATGGATGGATGGATGGCCCCTCGTATCCAACAGCAAAATTAAAGCTGGATTTTCTGAATAAGGACTTCTCCAGAATCATAAAGTCCCACAATGTATCAGCACTTAGCTAAAAGGCTAATGCATATTTTTCTGTGTTTTCACTGTATTATTTAGTTTTACAAGTTTAAACATTTTTCCCCACCAGAAGTTAAAATCAAACTAAAAAAAACATTTGTTTTTTTTCTCTTGACTCTGAACATATTAGAGCACCTGGTAGTTGTTTAAAGCTTTTTTTTTTTTTTTTTTTTAAAAGGCAAATACAGTTGTGACAGAGGAAAATAAATCATTTTTCCCTTATTATGACTTTGAATCAGAGATTAGAAGGGGGTGGACTCTCAATAAAGGTACACATCCTCTGGCCACGGCAACTCACGCTCAAGCAGCCACTTTCCATGAAGTGTTCAGAACTCTCACATTTGGGAGTCCCTCACACAGATTTTCAAGTCCATTCTTGGGCTCTCTGTACAGATTGGACGTTTATTGATTGTCAGCTGTTAAACCTTCGACTGCTCAAATGTGAAACAGCTGAACGTAGACCAAGAAGGGACTCGGATTTGGTAGTTGGGTGTGGGCAGCTTTTTTTTCAAAACACGCAAATACCAACCGTTGTAAACATGATCATGAAGAAGAAATGAATGACTCCGGTTTGTGCCCGACTGGAATTACATGACACCAAGACAGAAAAAACCTGGAGTGAGAGTCACAAGATTTGCGCCACTTCACAACAAATAAACCCAATTTCTCAACATTTAAATGTACATATATATATTAAATATTAAAGACCTGGTGTGGAATATATATATATATATATATATATATATATATATATATACACATACATATATATATATATATATATATATATATATATATATATTCCACACCAGGTCTTTAATATCTAGTGGCTGAGATTTTTCCGTCAAGCCTGACTTTTTTCTCTGGTATTTTCCGTGAGCTTTTCAAAACTAATGGGGTGTGTAGCGAATGATCCACTCTTTAGAGGTTTTTAGGGGCTCTGTGCGAGGGCCCAAAGCCATTTCAAATATCAGCTAACGCTGGACTCCACCAGCTTTGTTTGTTTAAAACAGAGAAGGGTGACATTTAGTGGCTAACCATAGGGCACGGGAGCAGAGATGAAAGTTAAAGTTTCATTTTTAAAGAGAAAACACCAGCCTGAGATTTCTGTTGAAAGCAGGTTGTTGTGGTGTGCACACACCCACCCAAACCGCACATTTGTGCACGTGCTGCACACACACACACACACCCTCAGTTTCAAGCATAACGACCGTTTTCAGTTTTTCCCATCAATCTTAAATGTCCTGCAAGGTGCATCCTTGCTGCTTTTAAGTACACTTCTCTTTAAACGGGCCATAACTTTAAAGGGAGTTGACACCAACTTCCCTTTACAAAGCACAGTTACAACTTTCACAACCTTTTTTACAAGCTTTATTGACAACCCTCCCTGCAGCGGCGCACAACCGAAGCTCAGTGGTTGAACCCCCCACCACCACCACCATGCTCCTGCTGCTGATGTTGTTCTTGTGCCACTCCAGGAAAAAAGGGACCTCACACTATGGGGACTTGTAAAACCACTGTCATGTTGACAGGGAGGCTCAGAAGTGTGTGTGCCTGCACGCTCATCTTTAAATGAATGTGTGTGTGAACGTGAGGCAGAGACCAGTAAAATGCAGTCTGAATGAAGTCCCAGAGCAGCAGTGGTGAGTGCTGTTTGATGGCCATGTGATTTGTTTGTTCAGCCTTAACAGCCTTCTCTGCTGGGGGGGGGCGGGGAGGTGTCGTTTCACACCTACCCCCTCCTCACCCAGCGAATGAGCCATGTAATCCTCCTCCCTACAGCTAAATCAAAACTTCTGGCACACTCCGAGGCCAGTCCGGGTCTGACCGTTTAGATCCGAGCTTCTCAGGGAAGCAGCGTGTTACGTCCAGACGTGTCACTTGAAGTGACTCATCTGCAAAAACAAAATCTCCAGTATGTCATCATCTCAAGATTGGGGATGGAGTGAGGGGAGAGGCGGGCAGAGTGTGAGTGAGATGTACTTCTAATGGAGAAAGAAAGACTAAAAGCATCAGAGGAAGAGGGCGCCTTTGATGAGCGCTGCAGCTTGTGGGTGGCTTCTTCAGCCTGCTGTGGTAATTGTGTCTCTGGGGTGAGATTCTTGGACCAGATCCGGTGTGAGATCAGAGAGCGAGGCTCATTGCTGCAAAGCAGAGGAAAAAAATCAGATGATTGTTCAGAATTTAGACCATAAAAGTGTTTGAGCGCAGGCTTTTGTAGAGGGTGGAATATGCTTATTTTGTTTAGTTTTAGACAACTTTAATATTTATGAATTTTATTGTACGACTACCTTACTATTCAGCTAAAACAAAAACTTTGGCACATTTTATAAATAATTTACAAAATCCTGTTGTCAGACAAGAGGAGCCATAAAGTATTTTTGGATTGGGAGGTTCCCAAATGATTTGTTTTAAATGTAGATGCTAGCATGTTACACCGTTTCTAGTAAAAGTAAAAAAAAAAAATAAAAAAAATCACAAAACCTTTTTGTTCTTTTTAATGTTTCTACATATAAAGGTCATCCCTGGCAGAGCTGTGACCCTCCACACATTCTCATTTTTTCTACCATGGTGTCTTCACACGTTCTCATGATTATGTGTTGGAGGGGTTATTATATAGATTAAACACATTTTTTCTTGAGTAATATGTTATTTTTTTAAAAATTTGATTATGTTTTTATGTAAAGTTTTCACTGAAATTTGTTTTTAAAAAAGTGCTATACAAATAAAGTTTAATTTGATTTTAACAACTTCCTAAGGACCAAACCACTAACTGATGCTGGAAAATTAAGCTTCATAATTTAACATTTAAAATTTACATTTTAAAATTCAAAATATATTTTGCATTAATATTTAACATTTACATTGTAGCTTAGTATCTAAATCAGCGTGCTTTTAAAGAGCGTTCAGAATGCAAAATCTACCTTTTTGAGCTTTTAGGTTTATTATAATTATGGCTGGGAATCGATTACAAAAAAGATTGACATTTTAATTGCAAAGCAGGAAACAGCTTAATCCCGATTCTTTTTTTTTTTTTTTTGTTACAGTATTTGCTGAATGCCTTTTATCTGTGACCAATCATGATATAATAACACCCAAAACTGAACATTTAGATAGATTTTTTTTTTATTTATGCTGTCAATCGACTGAAAAAAATGAATCAGATTAATGATCATTTGAATTGTGATGAATCACAATTAATCAGAATGTTTTACTAGGTAATTTTTTATGATAATATGTAGCTTTTGAACAAAACAAGCCAGAGAGAACATTTTCCTTCATTTTTAATTTCTAAAATGTTTAAATGTTTAAAGCGTTATTTGGTGTACAAAACACATCAAGAGTAAAATAAACAGAACTCTAACTCTATTTATGCTTTCCTTTGGCACTGCAGTCGAGGTTCAGCCATGCGTTGTCATGTCAAAGCACCGCACCAGGGATCACATGGTCCGCTTTTAGTAAAACAGTGATAAAACACAACAATAGCAAGAACAAAGTACTAAAAACTTATAGAATATTTATTCCTTTGGTAAATGACCATGTGTAAGTGTTTTATCGCACACCATGGAAGCCTGAACCGCTGAAGCTGTTTCTTCCAAAGGTGTAATTTATTTGCATTAATAAATATTAACCCTTTGATTCTTTTTATTAATTGTGTGTGTTAATGGAGTAACATTGATAGATCTAATTATAATGTTGATTCCTCAGCAAAAACCTCCCTAAAGCAGAATTTTGATCCATTCAAGCATCTCTGACCAAGCATTCCTTTAAAACCCTGCCGTCTGAGCACCAGCCCCTCCCAATCCGCAAAAAGAGTAGATTCTCAAGAGGTGACATAGACGAGTGGGAACAGCCCCTTCTAGGAAGAGTCTTTGCTGCCAGCACCGCCCCCAGGCTAGCACACTCCCACTTTCTCCATGGGAGTAATGGCGATTGATAAGTCCTTCTTTGTTAAAGTTCAGATGTTGACACTCTGCTGAGGCCTGCTAAAGGAAAACGTCATGAAATGGGCGGCACCCACAAGAACCGAAAGGCGGAGCCTCAGAGATCGTGCCGTCTTACTTCCAGGTAGGAAAAGAGTTTACAAAAAACTAATGTATTTCATAAGTATATTTTTCTTGAATATACCAAAAGTAATATATGATCATACTTATGGATATATTTTACTCTTGAAAGGCTAAAGAATAGCATGGCATAGGCCCTTTAACTGACACATGCAGCACATAAAGGTAATAAAAACAGCAAACATTAGAAATGTTGTCTTTATATAATCCCAATATCCCAATATAATCAGAAAGAACACGATTTAAAAACATGAACCACAGATTTAAGTGTTGTTGTGAACTGTAAACCAGGTTGCCTTCTGGAAACTGTCATTGGAAATTCCTTAAGATGTGTTTGAATTTCATTGAAGGACCCCCACTTTCCAAATGCTTAACTCCAAAGTTTGTAGTTTTGACCTCATAAATGATGTTATTAACAGATGGAAAGCTTGAAAAATAAAGTGTACAAGGATGCTTTCCTGTTCTTCAACAAGCGTTTTGTGCTCTTAAATTAGTCTGAAAGGAACAGATATTTTGTCCTGCAACTATCTTTTCCATTTCATATTTCAGGCAAATAGCTTTTAATGATTAACTTGTTTGATGTTTCCTTCTGAATTAAGAGAGGGAATAAAAACAGTCTACTCTCTTCATCTGACTCACTTGAATTCATTCTCAAAAAACTCTCTTTCTCTGCCTCTTAACAGACCCACGTGGATGAGGAGGATTCCTCCACGAGTGTTTTAAGATAAACCCTGTTTTTTATCCGGCATTCACATGTTCACAGCATCTTCCCTTGGATGTGCTGGAAACACATCTTTGGATTATGGAAAACTAAAACCATTTTGATTTGAGGGTGGAGTTGCTTATATCTGTGCCACACATACTCTTCCTGCACCAGAGGATCATGGGAAAAAGCTATAGCTAGCAAAAGCTATATGAAACCAGTCAAGAGCCTTGAATGTCCAGCAGTGTGGACTGTGCTTAAGTTTAAGGAATGACAAAACAGCAGAGGAAAAAAACCTTAATTTCCAATATTTTAATGAAGATTTCATGTTTGCACAGACAAAATATTTGTTTGTTTGTGGTAAAGTTTAAAGTAGCCAATGTACAGACGTTTCTTTTTGTACTTCCACCTCTGTAGACTGCAGGGAAGTCACTCTGAATGTTGCACAACCCGATCACCCATGCACTAACACATCATCTGAACAGTTTAACACACAATTGCACACAAAACAACTATTGCATCAAAACTTTTCATTGGCAGAGAATCTGTTAATAGAAGAACAACTGGTTTGAGTAAAAATATTTCAAAATCAAATCTATTTGCTAAATTTGACAAACATTTTGAAAAACACTGCACAACATGAGTGCAGCTTCCTGAGATAAAAAAAACAGATTATCTGAATTGTGTCGTTTGACACCAAATAAACAACTGAGAGACGGTGCACTTGTGCACAATTCTCAAACCAAAGTCAGCTAAAATACAAAAAGCTGTACTTTGCTATTTTGTCATGACCGTGCATACAAAGACACCCCCCCCTCCCTTTGCTCCCTACTGAAGAACCAGCACACAGTGGTGTGAAACACTTCCTTATCTGCCTCTTCCAGTGCGACCAGGTTTCTTCCCCTGCAGGTTACCAGCACACACACACACATCAGAGATGTTCACAAACACACACACACACACATCTGGGGAGTGCAGTTCACACACATGCTGATGCAAACAAATTCAGACACACAAACGCGTCGGGGTTGTCTCCGTCTATCTGGTGGCAGCGAGCGGTTGAGGGGAAACATGAGCAGCGGCGGTCCGAGTGCCTCGGTGTCGACTGACATATATAATTACAGGAGCCCCCCCCTCCACCCCCTTCCTTCTGCTGGCCTGTTTCCCCCCACCCGCCAATGCTACTCTTAACTCCTCAGCTCTAACCATTATTTATTTTAGCAGCTCCAGCCCGCTTCAGAGGGCTCAGCAGCACTCTCAGGGCCCCTGCCAAAAAGTGGCTTTCTGACTGAAAGCTTTCCAAACAAGCTCCGCTGGTCCATTTGGCCGGGCTCCAGCGCCGTGCGGCCTCCCCACCACCGCTCCTTCTCTCTAAGAAACCAGGGACACAGGGAGTCTGCTTTGCATTAGCGTGAATGTGTGCGCAGCCACATGTGCGGCCATACCTCGTGTGCTTGTGTGTGTGTGTTCGGCGATCTGACCCCGGCCCAGAGTGATGGTCCCTGGAACCCGAAGCCTTGGAGCACTGTATAAACAATGAGCAGTGTATTTACACAAAGCCAAGAGAGCAGGAGGCTGCGGCTTGTCCGCTGCATCACAGCAAAGTCGTCTCTCTGATGCTGAGCAGACAACCTGTTTAAGGTCTTCCACATGTGTGTGCGTGTGTGTGTGTGTGTGATGGATATTCTCTGCTCGGCCTCCCTCCTCGGTATCTTATCGCTGCCGGTGAAGATAGCAGCCCATGGAGAAGCTGCTATCATGGCCCAACAGATAAGTCCATGTACAGAGGAGACAGGTGAGAAGATAACATATAATTAGATTAAAGGAGGTGACTATAACAGATTGTATATTGTAGTCAGAAGCAGACTCGCTCCACGTGAAACCTCCGTTGGTTTTAAGGACTGAAGTGCATCAGAGATGAATTTATTTAGACGTCATGCATAACGGGACACATTGAAAAAAAAGAGAAGAGAGCAAATTCATTTTAATATTTATGCTTTTTTTTGTCTTGGCATTTGTGTGAGGCTCTGCAGCTGTCCACTCTTCCAGGAATCAGGAACCAGACCCAATCTCACCTGACCTCCTGTGAGCTGTGGACTGTGACCGAAAACATGCGCGCGCACGCACGCACGCACGTAAACCCACGCTTGCATGCACAAGCCCCGGAGGAACAGGACACACTCTCTTCCTCGGGCCGGCAGAAGGGAAGGAAGTAAGGGCTGGCGGTCACAGAGCGCCAACGGTAAGCCTGCCTGTTGCACGCTCTCCAGCTGCCGCCTTCTGCAAATGCAGATGTGTTGTTTTCTCAAGAATCCTGCAGCTCGGTTTGACTGTTTTGCTCTGAAAAAGTTCAGTAAAACCAGCCGACCAGACAGGAAACAATGAATGAGCTGGAGCGACAGTAAATGCAATCTAAAGAGCTGATCCAGTTGTTTTATCACTGAAAGGCGAAACAATAAAAAGCGGCCTTTGACCAGTCGTCTCAATAAAGCTGTGAGAGACACTGTTTCATTGGAAGCCTGTTCTCTCCTGTCTTTATTGTCCAGCTTAAAAACATGCAGAAAACATCTGAAGACTTTTTCACTTCGGCTGTGGAGGAAACAAAAGGACCTTCATCACCTCAATCATCATCAAAACAGTGGTTGGTTGAAGATAAGGTGTCTCAGTGCTGCTTTGATCAGTAAGTTTTGTCACGGTTTTGTGCTTTTGTGTTGTTTTTTTTTTTGCAATCTGTTCCATGGGATGTTTTCATTTGGTTAATTATCTCACAGGTATTTCAGGAGCCCTTGCTATGTCACCAGTGACACCTGTGGGGGCAGCATTACGCACACCAGTGTACGGCCTGCCGGAAATTATTATTAAGAAGAAGATTCATCGTAAGAATTCTTTATCAAACATCTTAAAATCAAAACCATTAATCAGAACTACAACTGAAAATGCTGCACCTGAAGTTATTAGTCATTAGTACAGAACATTAGTATTGAAACTTTAACACCAACACTGACAGATGGCTTATAGAAAAATGACTTTTGAGATCCAGAACCTTCACAGCATTCGTGAAGGTCCTTGTTATCCCTTTCTTTTCTCTAAAGTTCTCTTTTTGCCAGACCACAGTTGTAAATAAGAATAATGTTCTTAACCTGTCCTGCCTGAAAATCATAGGTGAAATAAAAATAAACAAATGAAAAAAAAGGATAAAAGATTTTTGCTGAATTGCAGAAATTGTCTCTTTTTGTCAGAAAAAAAACAGCAAATTAGTTGAAAAAAAAAACTTACAGCGGAACTACTTTGGCTTCCAAAAGCCGACTTTCCCAAAAGAGATTGGGTCCTTATGGCCAAATTTGTGAACTTTATAAAAGTGGAAGTTGGAGAAACACTTTCCTTATTAAAATTCAGAAAAGAGCTTTGAATTTTGCTGTTGGCAATCATAACTACACCACTGGCAAAGCTTCTTTTGCTTAACGCTACATCTAACTTGGAACTGGAGTACCTGAGGAAACATGCTGAAGTTTTTAAAAACTTTTCTGATAAGATTATCTTCCTTTGTAAACAAAAACAAGGTTTATTTTGAAGAAACAAAGCATGTTTGATTGTTTTGTAATTTTTATGCTGATGTAAAGTTTTCAGCTGTGTTGCCTCTGACATGGGAGCAGCCACAGACTGGAACTGTGTCCGGATTTCCACCCCAATCTGTACTAAAAAACTACATAGTGCAGGACATTCTAGTGCCCTGGATTTAAAAAAGTAATTCACAGTGTGCTCACTACTTTTTCTTCTTTTAAACAGCAGATATGACCTCACCAATTTCACAAAGTGAAAATCTACTCAACACGAACATTTTATGTCATCTATTTATGACTCCACTGTGTTCTGATGATGAAAACGTTGGTGGTTTATTAAAAAATTATATTTAAACATGTTTTGGTTTGCAAAAATTGCTCAAACACAATGCATTATGGTCTTTATTCACCAATGTAGTGAGCATCAATTCACATTGGTATTTTGCAAAGACTTCTGGGAAATTTTTAGTACACTCGATTTTGGGTTTGTAGATTCAGACAACACTAGAAAATGGTAGACGCACTATATAGTGAGAAGTGACAGAATCTGGAGAGAGCCTAAGTCTTGTCAAGGTAAATAAACCAGAATAAAATGTTTTTGTCACTCAGTGGTCATAAGCGGTACTGCAACTCAAAATGAAAACACGGAAGGTCAAATATCCCTGGTGAAGAAGCTGAAAAAGCACAGAGGGAGATTTCAACACACCTGAGTCAGTCATCAAACCTTTGTTTGTGTATCAACACAACATTTGTTATTTTTGCGAGATGCAACAAACATTCTTACATACTGCAAGGGTCATCATGAATAAAAGAAATACAACAGTAATTTGTCGTCAGCAGAAAAGACTTGTTAACAATATGGAATTTACTAGAACAAGATTTAGTTCTTAAAAAATATAGTGGTCAATATTCCAGGGCAACTCTTTGACCTCTATGTGAGCGTAGTACTTCTAGAAACCACTAGGGGGTTCTATGAGTCTCTTTTGTCTTTTACATAAAGGTAGTTTGCTTTGAAAGCCTGTTTGTCCTCATATGTTTACATTTCCAAAACCTGACCATGTGTCATTCAAACCAGGGTTGTCGTTTTCAGTCAGTGAGTGGAGGGGAGTTAAAAGAAGAAGCTTTAAAGGATAAGATGCATGAAAAACGTCATTAATTTATTTCCAAAGATAAATGAGTGGGTAAAAACACACATTTTTCCACACCCACTTACAGAAAAACACCAGCTGAGAGTGCTTTTGTTCGGCCGGGTCAAGAGCGTTCCGTGTTGTCACCTCTTGCTGCTGTCTTTGTTCAGCCTGGTTACGTGGACGTGCACACGGTCGTTGCGGCGGGAGAGCGTGGTAAACACAGTGCTGCTCGGTGACAGCTCACCTCAGCCCTGCAGAGGTTGTTCACGACGAGCTGCACAAAACTGGAACAGCTGGTTTTTGTGTGGGAACACCGTGTCCAAGTTATCCTTTGCAGAAGCGCACGCCGAGGCCCGTCACGCAACAGAGAAGCGATTGTTCAGTCAGGTGGTTGCAGGTTATCAGGAGGTTACAGTGGCTGCAGGCACCGATCCTGGGCTGGACGTCGGCTTCCCCTTTTGTCTTTCATTTGTTTCCTTTCTCCTTTTTCTGTTTGCTTCCCTGCAATTACAGCTTATCTATGGATGTGTATGTGGCCATCCCATCTCATTTTCTCAAGACTGGAGATAGCAAGCCAGTAAGAAGACAGGAGAAGCTGAGAAGACACCAAAGAGGAGGACCTGGTGAACATGATGGAGCATAAAGCTGAGAAGATGCCAGCTTTACTTATGACTTCCTCAGTTCTTACAACACTAACCAACCCAATACTTTCTTATCCGACAGATAAGACCATTTAGAACATGTGTCAAAGTCAAGGCTCGGGGTCAGATCCAGACAGGTCATTATATCTGACCCTAATTAATAAGTCAGACTAAATATATTTTTATGGAGGGTAAAATATTTAACTAAATTAATAAATTCTTTAAAGTCCCACTCTGAGGAAAATTCTGTTTTTTTCAGTTTTTAATAATTATGGGTGGAATTTTCCCATGAAAGAGAACAAATGTCATAAGAAATTGTTTTGTATCTCCGAGTATTTCTCCTTTCAAATCTCTGTCAATCATTCGGTCCATGAGGTTCTTCACTTCCTCGTCCGAGCTGACATCCGGATCAGAACCGTACGGCTGGACATTACTAATATTGCTTGACATTTTTATTTAGCAGCTACTCATATTAGCACTAAAAGCCACGCCCCTCAGAGGAGAATTTGGAAACTGAGACTTCAGATCAACAAGACATTTAGGTGTGGGATTTTAGTTAAAAACTTCGTATTCATAATTTAAAAATTTGACTGTTCTTTCAAAATAAAAAAAAAATGTCATGGATTTTAAGTTTTAGGTTGATTTATTCTATTTTTTAAAGTTTTAAAATGTAGTTTTAGTATGTTCAATAAATGTTTATCCTGTTCACCCCCAACCTAAGAAGGTGTGTCTTGGATTTTGGCCCTCAGTTTGACACCCCTGATTTAGAAGTATGCTCTGAACATGTTTATCCTCTCTTCTCCAGAACCCTCCCCCTTTCTTTCAGCCTCCTTCACCACCCTCTTCACCCCCCCGGCAGACTCCCGCCGCCTCTGATGGTCAGTGGGTTTGTGAGTGAATCCGTCTGCAGGGTCACAGGGACACAGGGGCAGACCTTGGCCTCATGGCTTGACCCTAAAGAAGAAGCTGGTGTCTGACTCTGAATGACCTGTCTGACCTCTGTGTGTGCACCCAGGGGGCCGGTGGGGGAGCCGGGGGGGGGGGGGGGGGGGGTGTCTGAGTGCCTGTTTTGTACTTTGTGAGCCATTTTCCTGTTCATGTTTGCACGTAAACACTCTGACATGCATAAACGAACATGCATGGCAGCGTATTTCACTGCTTCTCCTATGCCCGCATGCGTTCCTCCGTTATTTGGGTGTGCACATGTCACACTGGGGGGGGGGTTGTGGTCAGACGAGACAGAAGTGACAGGTATTGATCAATGTTGTTCCAGTGGAGCAAAGACCCCCTCGAGCCTGTGTGTTTTAGAGAGTCCAGGGAGAAGGAGGGCGAGGGAGACGATCGATGTCTGATCCTCCTTCAGGAGCGGCTGGGTCAGTCTGGGTTTACCCCTTTTTTTTATTCTTTTGTTTCTGAATGACAGCAGTAAAACCGGACATGTCAGTAAACAAACGGTGAAAAAAAAAGTCAATATTCATATTTGTTTGCCTGGAATCAAAAAAGAAAGGCAGTGAACTTTGCAGAGAATGGATTAAACTCTCTTTGACTTTCATGATGCCAAACTATGATGACACAAAATTACATCCATTCTGATTGCTCCTATTGAGAGCCATAAATAATTCAGAGAACGAGACGGTGCTGATGGTTTGTCAGGCTGCACCTCATTGCCTCCTCCTCATAGAAACAAGTTGAAAGGACTACTGGAATACTTCCAGTGTCTTCTTTCTCAAAAATTTGGCCAAAATACTTTAATTTTAGTCTTCTTTAAAACTAACAGAAGGAAAAGATAAGAAAGAGGGAAATTTACTGTGTCTGAAACTATCTGCTTTACATGTTTACAATATGAAGCCGTCACAGGGACTTGGGTCTCCCTGCTTACCCAGTGCCCCTCCCTCCCTGCCCCTTTATCCCTGTCTGGGTAGAAAGGTCAGCGCATGTCTGGAATCGGGGGACCCTGAATCCTCAAGCCCCCAAACCTCAAAAACAAATATGTGGACCTGAGGAAGCTAAAACCCTGAAATACACCAATGCATCCTGGTCGGGCTGACAACATATATACAAACAGCACCCCCCCACAGCCCTGTTTCCACCATCACAGACACCAGCAGACGCATTCAAATGGAAGCCATTGTAAACCGTGTTTTGTCGCAGGCCCAGAAATGATGGATCATCTGCGCGTCCTTCTCAGAACCGTCCCGGGACTCGCAGAAGGTTCAAGTCTGTCCCCCTGGAGAGCTGCGGGTGTGACATCACTCATCTCGTTCTGTGCGTGCATCTGCGTGTTATCGTGTTTTAGTTTAACGTTAAACTCTGTCTGCTTCTCTTCCTTTCACTCTAATGCCCCTAAGACACTGCCCCCCCACACACACACCCCCACCCCACCGGCACACACACAGGACGCTTGACACACAGATACAGAGAGAAACCCTCTAGATCCTTCATGAACTCTGTGACCTGCAGCTCTATACGGCACACCAGGACCTGGGAAGGTTGTATAGGGGAGGACATTTTTAAGAGGAGGAGAGATATGGAGGCCTCAGCTGCAGTGGGGGGAGGTACAACGCCCCTCCCCCTCTCGCCATGCCCTCGCTGTGCTCCCTCTGACCTGTTGTGAGACTGACGAGTCGCCTTGTCTTCTCTGTCGGGCCTAATTCTGTTCAGTTTTAAACTATGTTCAGTTCAATCCAATTCATTTAAACGAACCTCAGTTAAGTCTGACTTATCTTAACTTAACTTAAGTATGACTTTAAACCAGTCCGAGTTGGTTTTCTCGTGGGACGGTTCCTCTCTGCATTCTCCTGGGAGGAGTGAACATTTATTAAAAAGTATTTAGAAGCAAAGTAGACAGTGAAAGTTGATGTTGCAAGAGGATGTTCGGGGGCAAAGTTGACTCTCACTTCTCACTTTGCATCAAACCAAACATACATGGAATATCATGGATACAATCCATAATTCCAATCAAAAAATTAAACTTTCCAAGAATTGATTTGAGATATTTGTTTATCTTATATAAATAAATTAGGATTCCACCTCACAAAACCCCTGAAAATAGGGCTCCGGGTGATTGGAATACTGTGGAGAAATCAACATTTCTCAGTTTTTGCAAAAACATAAAAAGAGAGACTGCGATCTCATCAAATCAAAATTAAGAATTTTCTAATGGTATTTCCTCTTCAATACTTTTGTAGGACAGTGAGTGACCAAGTCCTGCTGGAAGCTAAAATCTGCATCTCCATCCAGATCCTCAGCAGAAGCAATCATGAAGTCCACTAGAACATTCTGCTAGTCTGTTGCAGTGATTTTGGATCAAAAATATGAGTTTACCAACACCAGAACTGGATATTGAACCCTGAATCCTGACGGACTGTGGAGATTTCACTCTGGACCTCCAGCAGCTTTTATTCTGCTCCTCACCAGTCTTAACCCAAAATCTCAGACCTTGATTCATAAATAAAAGACATTTGAACCTCTGACCATCAGTCCAGACCTTCTTCTCCTCGGTTCTTGAATCTTGTTCTTTTAACAATCTGCTGAAGGCCACGGTGATCTCCTCTGCTGGTGCATCTTCTCCTGACACATTCTGTTCTTCCATTAGTCTTTCTGTTGATCTGATTGGACACAGTGCCTCCTTAGTAATGCACTTCAGTGGCTTACCCAGACTATGGAGGGGATCGATGATGGTCTTCTGGATAGTTATCAAGTCTAAAGTCTTCCCCATATTGAACCAAACTGAACTAAACCAATCCAATGACACCTGTGGAACTTATGCAGGAGCTTTGAGTTTTTTAAATTATTTGTTGAAACTCAGTTTAAAACCTTCATGTCTTGCACAATTTGGGCAGATTTCTCCACAGTTCTCTTATGTTGAAAAATCATCTTTTCGAGGGTTTTATGAGCTGGAACCCCAATTTATTTAAGAAATAAACAAATACCAGAAATCAGTTAGCGGGCCCTGAATCTATAATCTATGGAAGTTTCATGTTTTTTTATTGGAATCATGGAAATGGATGAACTTCCATGATAGTCACACTTTTCGGAAAGGGTCTGGTGTTGTGATTGTGATCCCAAAGTCATAGCAAATGATCAGGAGCAGAAGTTCTCGATGTTATGAGGAGCAGAAACTGAAATCAAACTTAAGAACACTTTCACTTTATATTGATACCACTAAATTAATACTACTACTTAGAAGCCAACTTTTGATGAGACGATCAAAAAATAATAAATATTGCCATATTAAATGGGGAAATTCAAATTGAAGACAATGTCTTTAAGTGAATTTGTTCATTGGGTGCTTCTGTTTTGTTCCTTGTTTTGTGTTCGGGTCAAAATTGACCCATTTACCTCACTTGAAAATGGGTGAAGTTTGACCCAAACACAATATAAGAGTTATTTTGGTCTGTTTTCTGTTCCTGTTTAAAATCATCTCAGAATCTCTGGACCGGTTCATCATTGTCGGCGTATCTGAGAGATTTGTTATGTCTAAATCCTCTTCTCGTCATTGGTTCGTATTCTTTTTTGTATTTCTCAGAATGATGTTTGATAATAAAAGAGTCTCGAGCTTAGTGTGTTTTGATGCTGCTGGTTCTCCATCACCAATCTACTCAAGTATAAAGTTAGATTTTTGATGTACATTTTCTCAACATAAGCCAAAGAAGTGAAATAAAGTTAAAGTAAGTAGTTTGCTGATGAGTTTACTGACTTGAGGCTGGAGGAGGTCTTGGCCTTGGGGAGCAGCGTGGGTGCAGACACAACAGCCCACCACCCCGATAAGACCCAAACAGTGGACGGGAAAGTGAAGGTTGTGTTGCGTCTCAATGATGCGCTCCTGCTTTGTCTGCCCCAGTGCAGGAATTTGTGTTCAAATGATGACGGGTCAGTACTTTTATGGCGAAGGCTGCGGTGGGGGTCATCACCCGCTCGGCCCTCTGTCTCACATTCTGTGAGGGTTTGCGCCGGTCCTGCTCCTGATCTGGGTCAAGGGACGTCCCATTCAGGGCTGAGGAACCCCCTCGCCGCCTCTGCGCCCCACCCTGATGCCAGCAGTGCCGGGGATTGTTTGCAAAGACTGGACTCAATATGAATATAAGCAGAATGGGACTCCCAGACTGTGAAAGCTATCAAAGACATATTTGCATCTAATCCTCAAAGAACCCCCTCCCACCTCTCACAGTGAGTTCGCTTCACCCTTTCAGCTCCCCAAAAAGATCTTACTAAAGTAAAAAAAAAAAAAAAAAAAAACATCAGACCTGCCATCCCCCACCCTGAAAGCCCTCCTCTCTTGCCCCCCGGACCATCCCATCCATTCCCCAACCGTTGGGCCAGACAAGACGAGACCAATTCTGCTGGGGATTATTTAGCTTAGTGATGAATAATGGATGACCATCTCCCCTCTGGCTCTCCACCACAGCAGCACCTCTCAATTGGCCTTGGCATGGAGCCACTCATGGCCTGTCTGGATGGCTGCTCGGCCGGCTGGCTGCCGATCAGACCCAAGAGATCTGCAAGGTGATTGCAATATTGGGAAAGCATGGACAGGATATTAGTCCTGAATACAGAGGAACATCCTCACCCAGTAACAACAGCAGCAAAAATGCCTCCTTCTGAATAGTCTCAGACCTTCACTAAAACGTTTGTATCCTTGAAGGATTGCTTTGAAATCTGCTCAATGAACATGAAGCTACTGGACGCCTTTCATAAATTTATAGATGAACTGATCGTCTTTGACACTTGGTAGACGACAGGGGCAGAGAAAGTGATGTACAGAGCGTGGGAGAAAGGCCTCAACATTGTCCTTGGCCTGAAAAGCAAGGAAGCCACTCTCCTTTTATTCCTCCTCTCATCCTTGTTTTGCACTTTATCTCTTTTCATTTGCTCCGCTCTCCGTCTTATTTTCAATAGAGCACTTGGGGCCAAAGAGATGTCAGAGCTGCGGCTACACACACGCACACACAAGGACACACCTGGGCATAAGAGCGCCCGCTGAAAGGAGACAAGTTCATCCAAAGGGCCTGGCTAACAGTAACACAGGAGGGGCCGAGTCCCTTTGTGCCCCCGGTCCCCACAGCGCCCCCTCATCCCCACCCTGAAGACGGACTCCCAAAGGTGCATTTGGACAAGATGTTTTTTTGTACACTTGTTATTTGTGACCCTTTTTTTTGTCTCTCATGTTCTTGTTTTACGGCTTTGTTTGTTTGTTTCTTTCAGCGGCGCTGAAGTAGCCTTAAGTCTTTGACGACAGCTGTGCAGCCGAGTGCTGCAAAGAAGCACAAGTTCAACACAATGACTGACAAGCGCTTTGTAGGAGAGGAGGCCTCTGTGAATGCGTCCACACTATAGGCTGCTGGTTGGCCTCATAAAGGCCTAAACGTCAGTCTGCTGCAGAGACGGAGACAGACCTACTCTCCCTGCAAACAAGTCACAATTTTTGTAAAAGGAGGTAAGGTTTGTTTTTGTTTAATAGGCAAGTGAGTTGTGAGCAATTTTAGATTGATTTTTTTGTTTTTTACATAACAGTCAGTACCTGTTCTTAACTGTTTAGTCTGATGCAAGAAGTTGAAATTCCATCAATTTACTCTAAAAACAATCCTGAAAATACTAAATGAACTTCCGCCGTCTCTCAGAAATGCCCAAAAATGATGAGAATGCAGTAAGATGGAGGTGTAGCAGGTCAAGCGTGTGGCGCGCCCTCTCCCTCGCATCCCCATTTGCACCTCTCAGAACTTAAGAATGAACCGGGAGTGAACCAAGAGCAGAGCAACAATTCGCAGAAACTTCCAGAAATTCCCAAAGCCCTTCAACCCCTTCACCCCTGCGGTCTTAACCTCTGCGGGCCCTGGAGCAGCTGGAGGGATCAGAGGGTTCTGCCTGACCCGCATGCAGGGTCAACATAACTCTCAGATATTTATTTACATTCTTGCAATGTGTACATTGTCAATGTATATGTGGTGGGTGGCACCGCGGAAGGCAGGACGCAATGTTCAGAGTGCACCTATGACATGCTGGAAAAAGTGTGTTTATGTTTACATGGAGAACAAAACACGCAGGAACACCTTAGTCGATCTTTTCTGTAGATTCAGGAGTGCAGGGCTGTTTTTGGGGGGGGCAGGGCATCAATTGGTATATATAGTACATATTGGCTAGAGCTTATCAATCAAAGTGTTAAACATTATGATTTGGTATCTAATTAAAACAAAATCATTAGTAAATTTGCAACTGTAAAAAATCTAGCAGTTTAGAGTCACAGATCTACATGAAACATGCTTCTGAACTTTGGGAGGAAGCTGGAGACCCAGAACCCCCAAATGCATGAGGTGCATGAGGAGAGAGCAGTCCACACAAAAATGATCAAACCACCATGCAGTCTCCGTCCAAAGTACAAAACTTGTTTCAAATTGATCCATGGGGATTAAAAGTTCTGTCAGCCCTCAATGTTCCTTCTTCTGGTCAGGGTCTCCAAGCTTTTTCTGGCCTTGCTTTTTGACATCAGCACCTCCATGTAACTCCCCCTCTGCTGTTTGACAGGAGGTGAGGCAGGAGCGTGTGTCTGTTGCCACAGTAACCAGCCCAGCTTTTGTCTCTGATTAAGTGAAGCATTTTTACTGACCGTTTTCCACCAAAAGCCACCGTCTAGTTCTTATTATTCAGAGACATTTACGGCCCGTCAGGAAAAACAGACGTTCTGTTTGGCTATCAGTCAAAGAGCTGCAGTCTGGATAAGTGAGTCTTTCAAGAATATAAAGACACTCTAAACTCCTGACAGTAGTGTCATCTTAATGTTGATATAGATCTCGGCTGTCCACCGATCTCTATTAAAGAAAAACCCAAACTAACAAGTGTTAGTGTCATGGCAGCAGAATGAGCCCCTGTGGGTGTCAGGAACTGGTGATGTAGGACCCAAAACGAAGAAGACCTTGACAGAAACTAAATCATTTCACCCTTGTCCTGTTATCTGGACCGCACAAGACAGCAAACTGAACTTCTTCTTCAAGGGTTTTTTTGTCTTTATTGGTGTCTGTGGTAGACATAAAATCCTGTCCAGCTTTGTCATGGGAGGGATCGCACATCACTGTAAGGGTGGAGTCATCTGGACCACATAAGAGAGCACGAGGGTTAATAAATAAACTGAAACACGACAAACCCACAGGAGCAACAAAGGAGTGTCAAGTCAAAACAGGGCAGATGGCTGGATATGGGCAAATAACAGAAATGACAACAGCTGTGGATCCTGAAGCTGGCGTGACTGAGAGACAATTCAAAACAGAACATGACCAAGAATCCTAACTTCTGACAAAACCCAAAGTTCAAAATCCTGACAGTGGGAATCTCCAGACCACATTAGGCTGGTTTTCTTCTCATTCCAACACATTCTCATCCCCAAGTCATAACATGCTGACGTTAAGTAAAAACCTTTTGGGTGTCCCCAACTCATCGTTTTTTGACAAACTGGCTGTTCATAAAATCAAAGGTACACAACCCTCAGGATGCAGTACCAGATGCAGTACTGGATGTGCACAGTTGGTCCTCGGGACACATCCTGTACTGGTACCCTAACCTTATCCCGGTACGGGTTCACCTCTGGTACGGCGCCTGGAACCGGGTCCGACACCAGACCAGATCCAGTACAAGATGCAGTACCGGGCACAAACCAGTAAATCAGTAAGGTTGGGATACTGGTACTGGGTTTGGGTACCGTTGCGCTACATGTCGCAGCACTGAACCCAGAGGTTCTGGACCTCATATTTAATGGGGACTTGGGGACACCCAGATCATCAAAAAAGTGACGTGGAGGGGGTCCTTAACCAAACGTCACTATATGATGATTTGGGAGTGAGAATGTGTTGCTCAAACTCAGACAGCATTTTTATCTTGATGTCCTAATTCTAACAAGGATGTGGAGGGGTTTGGATCCATATGCAGGCAGGTAAGTTTAAAAACAGACGAAAACAGGCAAGATCAAAAAAACAAGACGTAGTCAAAAGCCAGGCAGAAGTCAAAAACGTGGAGTGAGACAGCAAGGCGAGTTAAACGAGCTTAGGTCAAAAAACCGCAATAGATACAAAAGAACCACTCAGAATTTCTAGGTAAACGCTAGGCAATACTTCAAAAGGAGTGAGGTCCAAATGGGGCATATAAATGGAGGGACTAATGAGGATGATGAGATGCAGCTGGTGAGGAAGTAGCAGAGGAGGTCAGTATTCTGGAGAGGGCTCCCTCTGATGGTTGGAGGTGGAACTGGAAGTCCGAGCCTTGACACTTACATACAATATTGTTTATTTTTGGATGCAATCATTCAGGTTCAGCCTAAATTGGTGTTGATGCAGATTCAGGATTCAGTTCCAGATCACATGTCTATCGTCTAAAAGGAACGGTGACCTTGATGGAAATATGGCTGTTCTGTGGTGAATATCAGATGAACATGAATAAAAACATTCACTATATGAAGGGACGGAAACAAGAGAGGATTATTTCAGATCTTTTTCTTTAGTTTTTGTTCAAACCTGTTTTTTAGGGGATTTTCCCGACTGGCCCCATGTATACCACTCCAAAACCTTCATCTTGAACCATTGAGAGGACTTACTTGTCTGTTTGGATGAACCTAAGTCCTCCTGAGCTCATGAACTAATGAAAGACAATCTTTTTCAGGAATTTGTGTGTATGGTTCCAGCATTGAAGTTGCAAAGCAGCCCCATACTATCACACTCCCTTCACCGTGTTTAACAGAAAGGTCCTCTTCTGTCTTGTCAGGCTTTAGAGGTTTTTTTGTTATTGTTTTGAGGAAAATCTAAATATTACTTTATGTTCCTATTGTTGTTCTGCAGCATCATTCTCCTTTAAGACCCACTGCAAGGAAAAGTGTGTTGTCTTTAACATGTTCTAGTAGCATTTCTCTCAAGATGGAAGTCATATATAAAATAATTTAAGATTAAAACCATGTTTTTATTCAAATTGTGATGGATCAGGACCAGATGCAAACCTTCAGTTGGAAGAAGCTCAGGTTTGTGGCGCATCCGCTGATCCAACGCATTCAATTTTTTAACCACAGAAAAGGAGATAGTCATTTGTTTGAGTGTAGTTTTTACTTTAGGTATTTTGAAGTCATAATTCCTTCTACTATTTCCTTCATTTATAACAAAAATATTTTGTAAACTACGTGGCAACGTAAAATTTTTGGCCTTAAACATGACCAGCAGTGTCTGCAGAGAACATAAATCTTTAAATTTCAGTCTTCTGGACTGGTCTTCTTCTAACTCTTTCATTATGTCATTTACTAACGAAGTTTGATTAATCTAGAAGTCACAGGCCAAATCCAAAGTCTTCGCCTAACCCCTCCAGCTTTGTCCTACCTCTACATTTAGCCCTCAAAACAGAAATTATGGAGAAATAGCATCCTCGTTCAGATATTAAGACAAAAAAAGAAAAAAAAGTTTGAATACCACTACAGCTCCAAATACCCCAACAATTGGAGGGGTAGGGAGAACCTGGAGGGGATTTGGCCAACGAATCTTTTTGGACGGTTAATCACTCCCAGAAAGGCTTCCTACTCCTCTCCGTTTGTGGATGATGGTTTTCACTATGGTTCTCTGTCCCAAAGCGGCAGAAAGGTCTTCAGAAAGAAACGTCAGAGATTTTGATCATATTAAAGTAAAGCAGAACGAGGTTTTGTAAGACATTTTGATTTTAGCTTAATGTTGTGAATCCATAATTTACCAGTGTAGCTAACTCTTCATTTTACTCTTAAAGATTTGTTCACTCAGATTCATTTGTGCACATTGTTAAATAGCATAAAAAAATTCAGGGAGAGCGGACAGATAATCACAGTACTCCATGTACGAGAACTTACATTAGCCAAAGACACGACTCCAGGACAAACACAAAGGTTATACATCATCTATAACTCTCAACATCTTTGTCTTGGGTGACACTTTACAAGCTGTGAGATACAGATTTGCTGAATGTCCAGCCTTAACGACTCTGAAATATAGAAGCATAAAGAGGCCAGAGGTTGAACTTTGCCTCTCCACTCACAGGACAGTAACCAGGCGCCCTGGTGTCTCCTGCAGTGCACACACTCATACACACACACACATACACACACACAGATATGCAGGTGCAATGAAAGCCAGAGGGTAGTGATGATATGACCCTGTTTTACTGGCCACATAAACCCTGCCAGCAGTACACCTGAAGAGCACACACCTACATACAGACTGACCCTGACACACTGTATTTAGAATCTTTCAGTTCATTTTTGCAAACTAGTTGTAAAGAAATAACATGGGGCCAAAATAAGCTCCATGTTCGAGGTTACCTGTACGACTCCTTCCCTCCCTGAATCTTCCATTTTCCTGCAAGCTTTGGACCAACCACACACTGACCCTCTGCAGAACCCTCTATTTGTGTTGGAATAAACGAAGTCCAAAAGGTTCCTAGGTGTGATTATGCAGCATGAAACCCAAAAGGTTTCTTAAATTACGACCTTCATCAGGGTGTTCAGCACATTCCTCCTGCTGTCCCCCATGCCCCCTGTCCTTCTTTTTCACTCCGAGGTCAAAGTTTTCACCTTATCTGGAAGCCATCAGTGCTGCCAGCCCCGCCTCTGTGAGTCATTTAGCTGCTGCACATCGTTAACATTTTTCTTCAAGGTCTGAAGAAAACCCCCCAAAAATTACAGACAATTCAGACAATCCCTCACAAGCGAGGTATTCCAAGGTATTCTCCTGCCAAACGCACATTGTCTCGCGGCTGACGGCCACTCAGATGTCAGGAAATAAAGAGTAGGCCGGGTTTTCCTGGTTTGGCCGACACTTTCTTCTCTCTGTGTGGTCATGGGGGACAGTGGCCGCCTGCAGCTCCAAACCGAGGCCGAAGGAGAGACATAGGTTGAGGATCGGGCTCTTCCTCTGTCTATGTCCTCCCCCTCCTCTCACACACTTCCTCCTTGATCTTGCACTTCATCTCCAGCCGTCTGCCCGGCCAAACCTCAACCAAAGCCTCAGTCCGTCCATCCATCCATCCATCCCTCTTTCCCCCTCCCCCAGAGTTCCCTCTCTCCCACAGACAGACACAGCTACCCTCCTGGACGTTTCCTTTCTGCCGGCCTGCCCCAACAAAGGTGCTCAGTCATGTGAAACCTAATCTTCAGCCCCCCAAAACCCGACCCCTGACCCCTTCAGTCTTCACACAGCCAGAGGGGGAGGGAAGCTGAAGCAGGAAAGGGAGGCTTTTGGGAAAAGGTCAAATTCCCAAAGACACTTTTGTGTATGCACGTGTGTGTGTGAGAGCTGATGCGTGTGTGCATGCACTCGGTCTGTTTGTGTTCCAGGATAAGCATGTGCGTTTGATTCTGTGAATTCGTACAAATACGCATGAGGGGAAATTTTCCTGTGGGCCTGTGCTCCTGCGCCTTACTGCCTTTCAAGTTGTGAGTGTGTGCATGGCCAGCGAATGTGTGTTGTACAGTAGAGATATCCTGGCAGTCGTTTGTGTGTTTGTGAGAAAGCTCTCCTAGCCCTGAAGCGCCGTTGCCCACAGACAAAACACAGACTTTGTTTTCTAGCCGGGGCAGACCTGCAAGTCTTGTCCGGGCAAAGCTCTCTTCCTTCCACCCTATAATAGCAATCCTCAGATCCTTGTGTGTGTGAAGTACAGTGAGGATGTGTGCGAGGCGTGGGGTGTTAGCTGTCCTGGCTGATTCCTGCTTTGGTACTGTTGTCTAAGCGAGGCCCAGCTGCAGTCAGCCCTGCACCGCTGAGTGGGACTCCATCCCGAGAAAAAGTTAGCCTATAAAGAAGGAAATCGATGATGGGAAGTAAGGAAAAACAAGGAGGGAAAAACTCTCAATGAGTATGTGAAAGCTAAAGACAGAAGGAATTGAAGCTCTGGAGGATTTGAGAGCATACGGCCCCTCCAGAACAAGACCTCCTTGGAGTTTTAGCAAACTCCAGAACACAGAGAGATGGGGAAGCTGAGGAGCAAAAACAGAGAGGAAATATAGAAGAAGCACTCCTCTATAAGTCAAACCATCACAGATATTCCTGAGAGCTACTCTCACAGTCCAAAAGCTGAATTTCTCCAGGTGAGGAACGCACGTCCCTAAAGAGGGGAATCGCTGACGGTAAGGGAGGACTGCGATTCGGCTTCGGGATGCCTGCTATGCAAGGGTTGATTGGCGTCATTGTTTTTTCACCGACATTGAACTTCAGCAATCCTCGACATGTAAAGTGGGGGCAGCCCCCTCCCTCCAAAAGAAAGCCGAGTGCATATGAGCGAGGACACACACAGACTCGCAGCTCTTTTCTTCCAACACCCGCCCGATCAGCTACACTTCCTTTGACTCTGCTTTATCTCAACTGTCAACACCTGGCCGGAGCAAGAACCCGTCTCAATCTGTGAACTTTAATCTGGCCCCGCAAGGCAAACAGCAGCCGACTCGGACAAGCAGAGCGATTGGTCCGTCACGTCCCGTACCTGAGCAAAGATGGAGGGGGGTCGGGGGGGGAAGGGAGCGGTCGAAAAAATGCTGGAGGACACACGTGAAAGGAGATAAAGCGCGGTGGTAAAAAAAAAAAAAAAAAAAAACACAAACAGACCAGAGTTAGGGGGGGGGCAGACAAGACAAGAGATGGGGGTTTACTGCAGATGTAAAAGCAGAGATAGGACGGTGAACTTCCACCCGCATGACTGACAAACAATGAGAACATTATGGAACATATCAGTTTTCCACTACCAAAGATCTTAGCAACTACACTTTTAGACCCATTTGATTGGTGGATAGACCAGCCAGAAACTGTTTTTGGAGTAACTGAACAAGTGGTGATTACTACCATTGAACGAATCAAGGGAAAGTAACCAACTTTGTAGTTTTACATCTTATTTATTGTCTATTATGCCAAATGTTCCTAATTTAACTAGATTTACTTTGTTTGCAACTACATTAGTTAGTAGCAGTTGTTGTAAAACACAAAAAGTACATATTTCTGATAATACTTTTCTATTTTTCTAATAAAAGTTGTTAAATCATGTTCCATTTGAATTCCTCTCTGCTTAGTGTGAATGTACATAGACGTGATATTTACTAGAAGTGTCAAATTATTACAGATGTTTTTATTACTTTAATCTCATTTTTAATCTATGACTACTGTAATATCCTCAAATACAAAAAACAATGGACCAACTGTTTATTTGCATAAACTTTTTGTTTGAACTCAGCTGAAAGCGACTCCTACCTTGCTCTCAGTGCGTTACTGGTGCTGTGTATGCGGCATGTACTGCGTTGCTGTTGTGACGTCATCAACGTGCAACTTTGTAGTTTGACAGAACTTGCCCAAAATAGCTACAACGCCACTCTATTATCCAATATAAGTAGTAAAGCTTGAGAATGTCTTAATAATCAAAAATGAATGGCGTACGTTGAGGGCTGATCACATCATACAGTAAACTATCAAATGAGGTTTGTCAACATGTGTTATTATGGTTTTGATGAGAAGTTTGTGGTATTATTTTAGAAAGCTAAAGAAACGGTTTCCTACAGTTTTTATGTGTTAAAGTTAAGCACTTCAGACCTGATTTTTCATTCTTATGTTTGTTTGTTTTTTTCCTGATTGTTAGAAATTGTAAAAAAAACAACTCTTGCTGGTGTAAAAGTAAAGTTTGGAGGTATAAAGCTTGCTTTTTAAGTTGTAATTTGATCTTTTACTGGGCCACGATGTCGTGATTTTAAAGAAAAAGTATCTCAAATTCAAGCATTTTACAGCAGTTAATAGGTTAAAAATATTGCAATTAAAATAGATTAATTATTTACAGGCCATGATTAATTAATCACACAAAATATTTAAATGCATGACAGCAATTTTACAATATCTTTCCAAAAAAGGTCATTCCAATATCTGTAAAGAGTTACCTTTTAACAATTCATTTTTATAACAGAAGTTACCAGTTCTTGTGACCACAAACAAACCAATTTCGCTGGTATTCTTTCTTCCAGTGATGACGGATTAAATGGAGCAAATGCACACATAAATAATGCAAAAAAATTACATAAATTGAGTCAAATCTTCATAAAATGGACAAACAAAAATGATTTTAAATGTCCCTTGCACTAGAAAGACCTTAGGCAGGGCCTCTTTCCAAAGTTTTAGTCCATGTCTGGAATAGCTTGCCTGAAGATCTGAGAGTCTCTAAATCTGGTGAGATTTTTAAAAATAAATTGAAAACATAGCTTTTTAGTTTAGCTTTAAGTAACTCACTTTGAGTCTAGCCTTTTCATTGTGTTTTAGTATTTTGTCATTTTAGTGATGTTAATAATTTTTTTATTTTTAAATATTTTGATGATGTGGTTACTTTTGTTCCTCGTCTTGTGCTTTTTACTCTGGTTTTTTGCTCAATCATGTTTTCCTTTTACTGTGTAAAGCACTTTGAGCTGTACTGATGTGCTTGAAAAGCGCACAACATTTAAAGTTTGATTGATTCCAAAGTGGTAAAATAAGATTTCATACTTTTTTCCAATTAAATATCTATTCAAGGCACTGATACTAAAGCAACAAAAGAAGGCAGAGATTCAAATTTGTATGCAATACTTTTTATTTTTTCCAAGACAAAATTGCTGAGTGAAGAGAATAATGCAGACAAGAGTTGAAAATAGAGTGGCATCTCCATAACTGAAACAACAGGCCTGTAAGTCAAGCTCATAAACGTTGGTCGGTGACCTTTGGTCATAAAACAAAGAAATTAAGCCGTCACAATTTATTGGGGGGGGGGGACCAACAGATTTCTTGTTCTGCAGCTCTGTTCTGAACAGAGCAGGTGTGTGTGAGTCTGTGTGTAGTCATAATAAATAACGCGGACCTGTGCCACAGGTCAACTTCAAGTTCAGCTTAAGAGCAAATACAGAACACAGAAGGAGATCAGGGCGAACGCCTTATCGTACTCAGCGTGAAAACATGTACCAGACATCTGCCGTGACCATTTTTTTCTGGTCAGAATTTGCCTGGCATACGAGATGTACCAAGGATAAAGCACCGTGGTTCATTGGCAATGGAAAACCAAGAAATGTGGATGTTGGGCTGATTGCATATAAAAAAAAAAAAAAAAAACCAAAACACCTTTTTCCAAAGAAATCAAGAGTCGGAATGTTATCAGGTGGTACATGATAGACGACAGTAAAAAGTTGGCTACCGAGAAAAACCCAACAATAGCTTGTATTACTGCATATAAAATGGCAGGAGGGAGAAAAAAAAATCTAGAAACCAAAATGAAAGATATGTACAGCCACTGCTTTTTACCTCAGTGTGGTCTCTCCTGCCTAAAGAGGCCATCACATGACCTCGCAGCCTTGAGGAACGCCACCGCGTTTTCATCTCCAGAAACATACAAATTATTCACACTATATTATCCTGCC
The DNA here is from genome assembly GCA_003999625.1 of Oryzias javanicus. NCBI lineage: Eukaryota > Metazoa > Chordata > Actinopteri > Beloniformes > Adrianichthyidae > Oryzias > Oryzias javanicus. The sequence goes on from CM012437.1 coordinate 7,361,861, forward strand.
AAATTAAGAAAATATACGGTGGCAGCTTGTTGGGATTTTTTTTTTCACTACAGAAAATGAGTACATTAAAACCTTTAAAGAGTACAGGCAAAACAGTTGAAAATACAGGCTCCAACATAAATACTATAAGTGCCTACACTAAGTGAACATTAATTTCAAATACCATTCTAAATACAGGAAAAAAGTAGACCATAAATGTGTTTTGACCATAGGAACTTACAAGATTGTGCATTTTCCTATGTGTTTTATGTTCTTTCTATATATTTAAATCTCATAAATCTCTCCCCGATGCAAAAAATTTGATCAACCTGAAGACCTGTGTAAAGGCAAAAGATGAGACAGTTCTTTACAGAGAGATCCTGGACAAGAAAAAAACAACAAAGCAAAAGGAAAACACCATTTAAATAAGCTTCTCCCCTAAAGACATTGAAGTGTAAAATAAAAGACTTATCTTTTAAAATCAAACGTGTAAAAATTGTATTTTCTGTACTGTAATTCCATAGTTCAAAACAGGATATTTCTATGGCAGTTCCTGCATTTAAACCTTCAAGAGTCAAACTAAGGAGACATGGCTGGCAACTATTTTTAGCTTCAACTCCTCCTTTTTATTATTATTTTTAGTTTTTTTTTTCTTTTTCTTTTATTGCAAGCAATGTCACCACGCTGTCTGTCAGCAGAAGTTTTCCCTTGAGCGTCGGACTGTAAACTGGGAAAATTGAACAGTGCACGTAGGTAGTTCCAGATCGGAAATCTGGACCTTATTTTATACTCAACCAACTGTACCTCCGATTAGAGAGACAGATACAGACTCCAAGGCAGAGTGACAAGTGCTATATCATCAACAATTACAGGGGATGGAGATTTAAAAAAAAAAAACAAAAAAAAACATGAAAATACAGCTACCCAAACCACGCAGCAAGCAAGGCAAAGTGGGCCCAATATAACTTAAAATTGGGGTGAAAATGTGGGGCCCAATTATGTTTGTCCACAGTTTCCATGGTGGCCCCACCTGTGTTTGCCCATATTGGCTTACGTAGAAACTCTGTGGGCTAGCTCACAATGCTAGCCAGTTACCCAGTGGACAGCACAGCGAGCTTCACTCTCAGGGTCCAACAGAGCAAGCGAATGCCACGCCCAACAGAGCCACCAGGTTCTGCGCCCAGGGTCCGGCAGAGCATGTGAGTGCCACGCCCAAGGGCCAACAGAGCAAGCCAGTGCCGCGCCCAGGGGCCAGGAAATTAATCAAGTGCTGCGCTCAGGGTCTGACAGAGCAAGCAAGTGCCGTAACCATGGGCTAAAACAGCAGGGCAAAACCAGGGGCCGGCAGAGCAAGCGAGTGCCACATCTAACAGAGCAAGCAAGTGCCGTGCCCAGGGGACGACACAGCAAGTAAGTGTTGTGTCCAGGGACCGGCAGAGCAAGCAAGTGTTTTGCTTCCAGGGAGCTAAAGAACTGGCAGGGTTGCCCCCTAGGCTGTCAGCCCCTGGGCAGCCAATGTTGGGAAAACGCAGGTAGGGCCCTTACGGAAACTGCAGACAAACCAATTGGGGTCCACACTTCTGTTCACTTTTTGAACATATAAGACCCACTTGGCCTTGCTGGCTTAATAGGTCTAGAGCAATTCAAGAAACCATCACCCATCTATATTTCAGGCTTGATTTAAACGAGTATTGACCCTCCTCCGCCCAGCAGAAAGATGCCATGCACTGGTCTTCAAGTGACTGCTGGTTTCACTGCCTACTTGGCAGACAGAAGAAACAGGATTCGGTGCTACTGATGAAAGAATATCGGAAAAATTTAAAATTTTGAAGAAAATAAACACTCTGGAATATTAAGAGCTTTATGTTGGCTTTGAACAACTCGTCAGTGTACCCCTTTGTTGTACTAACCTAAACCCCACTCCCCTTTTCAGCATGAAACATGCCAGTAAACATAATTGTGATCGTGAAAAAAAAAATACCAATGAGCTGGGCAGATGGGCACAGAGACAAGAGTCAAAAAAACCACAGCGTGCTTCGTGCAGGTGCTTGATGCAAGGACCCGCTCACTTTAGTTGTGCACAAAAACGTCCACTTAAGCAGGAACTCAGAGCTTATAGCAGGAAAAGAGGGTTAACTAATGCAGGTAAAACATCCAAGGCACTCTTTGTTGTCACTTCAGACCACATTGTTCTTTTTTTTACTCCTTTTTGTAAAAACAAGTATTTCATAGGCAGTCCGATAAATTTAATTTTATATATCTGTTGCATGGAAACTCTTTCACAAAGATTGGTTTTCCGTTTCACCCTGCTTGTTCTGAAGTTAATGACACTGTGTTTGAACACAAACTGTACATGATATGTGGAACAGTGTGTCCTGTATGCAGCTTTCCATTTTCTTTTTCATAGCTAATTTTTTTTCAACTGGATGTGTGAACAGCAACGGAACCATCCGCCAGATGAGGGCTTTTTTTTTTTTTTTTTTTTTTTTCTCTGAAAGTAGCCAAAACACACTGAGCATGCTGTCCAGTTACAAAAAATACAAAACGTGTAAATTATTGCACAATAGAAAGGCTCAAAAAGTTCTGATGCAAGAGTATTGCCCCGTCGAAGGATCATGCATCCAGCTTTCTCCAGAAGGGGGACAAGAGCGGGCCTGCACTGAGTTCTGACCCCGTGACCTGGACGTCTTCTCTCTCTGAGCTGAGGGAGCCCCGCTCTGTGTCTACTCGCTTTTAATGTCATTAGCCAGCGGCCGCTCGCTGTGCCACTTCTTCATGTGTTTCTCTAGAGTGCTGTATACACTGAAAGGCATGTGGCAGATTTCACATTTGTACACGTCCTTGCCCATCTGTCCGTGGGTCTTCATATGGCGGGTGAGCTTGGAGCTCTGGGCGCATGCATAGCTGCACAGCTCGCATTTGTACGGCCGCTCTCCGGTGTGGCTGCGCCGGTGCACTGTCAAGTTGCTGCAGTTCTTGAACACTTTGCCACAAAACTCGCAGGTGTCGCTGCGGCGACCGTCCTTCGAGCTGGGTCGGCCATTCCCGCTGCCGCCGTGGGGAGTGCTGGCCCCGCTGCCGGTGCCGCTGCGCCCCGAAGCAGTCCGTTCGCCGTCCAGCTCACCGGGCGGCGTGGAGAAGCGCAAGCTGCCGTTTTCTGACGAGTGCTCGGACGAGGAGGCGAAGGGCGATTGTCGAGAGTCTGCACCTGTGAAGTGGACGAAGGGGTCCTTGAGTTGGCGGGAGGCAGCGTAGCAAGCCAGCCACTGAGAGTAGACATTCTCTGAGTTTGGGATGGTGGAAATGGGGGGGTCAAGGTCCTTTTCCACCTTGATGCGTTTGGACAGGGGGCTGAGGGAATCTGGACTTACTCGCCCACCCAACAGCTTCCTGGACAGGTTGTCATTTGACAGCGATCCAAGTCCGTTGACAGCAGTGGGCCCGTCTTCTGCCTGGTCCGCCTCTCCCAAACCCTCATCACTGGGCCCCAGGGACGTACTCCGGCGGTGGGGGTGGAGCGCCTCATTGTTCTGGTGGTGGCGTGCTCCTTCCAACTGCAAGCTGAAGCGGTAATCGTTTCTCCCTCCTTTCTCAGCTGCTGGCTTATTTTCTATATCTTCCTTCTCATCTTCCTCTTCCTCCTCCTCCTCTTCTTCCTCCTCCTCTTCCTCTTCATCTTCTTCCTCGTCCTCCTCATCGTCTTCTCCATTTTCCGGCATAAGGCCATTGTTTTCACTCTTGAACTTGGACACCACAGACTTCAGGGCGTCCGTGGCGCTGGCAAGCAGCTCACTGGTTCCAGGTTCAGGGGAGCTCGCAGCCGAGAGCCCGTCGTCTGACTTGGCATTTAGCGCAGACGACTTGTTCTGGCAGTGCGTCTTCATGTGGCGTTTGAGTTTGCTTGCCTGAGTGCAGGCGTGGTTGCAGAGGTGGCACTTGAACGGCTTCTCCCCAGTGTGGCTCCGCCGATGCACGATAAGGTTGCTCTGGAACTTGAAAGTCTTCCCGCAGAACTCACAAGATTTTGCCTTTAGAGGGGTGCCTGGCTGGACTAAAGTGGAGGCAGGATTAGGGGTAGAGCGAGAGCCAGATGGAGATTGGGAGGTGGACAGGGGGGGCGTAGCTGTGAAAGGTGGTTTGGAACCTGGCTGGAATGGCTGAAGTAGCCGTTGCATAGGGTTGGGTTTATTGGGGGACAGAGGCGGTGGAACCTACAGTGGCGTTTCCAGCCAGCTCACGAAGACGTCTCGAGAAGTCCATGCTCTGGGGGGGCTCCAAGGGCACTGAGTTCAGTCTCATCACCCTATCAAAGGCGCTCGGATGGTGTGTTGCCAAGGCCAGGTCATCCGGGCTCAGGTGGTGCCGTGGAGGCGGGCTGAACAAAGGGGGCGTTCTGGGGTAGCGGCCCTCGCGGGGTGTGGATGCTGAATCGCGGCCAGACCCCGACCCGGGCATCCTCAGGAGAGTGTAAGGGCTGCCATCAGCCAACTGGACCGCGTGGAGGGGAGGCTGGGACGATGCACAGTCACCCCCCATCCCCGGAGCTGCAGCCATGCGGGGGGTGAGCGGGCTGCCAGGCTCGCTTTCCAGGTAGATGCGGAAGCCATGGGTGTTCTGGGCATGCTGGAGCAGGAACCAGGCACTGGTGAAGGGCTGCTTGCACGTGGTGCAGGTGTAGCTGCTCGGCTCGTCTTTATCTGAAGAGAAAAGAAACAGAGAAAACAATTTACAACAACCAGTCACAACAAGGCATGATTGAATTACCTGACTATCACTTTAGCCAACATAGCAAGTCTGGATTGAATTCTATAGCCTTATGTTCTGATTTTCATAAGAGCATCCCAGTAGAAAACAAGCTCAACGTTTATCTCTGCTTTAAACAACCACTAAAAGAATAATTAAGTCTCTAAATTCAACAAATATATACAGGAAAATCTGCTTTATGCAGAGATCCCACCAGTGCAAAACTGAAACATTCGAAAGCGGAGGACTAACTCCAACAGTAATTGACTTTCAATGGCTCTCTATGCTGACCTGAGATTTGCCTGAAAATACGGGGCTAATCTCGTTAGATACACTCAACCTCCCCCAAGACCGTATTTACCCAATTATCGTGACTAAAGTAGGACATGCATCCAAAGCTGTACATTAACAATGAATACATATGCGGGGTCACGTGCTAATAAACACATTTCTAACCAAAAGACACGTTCAAAGAAAAAGAGGTGTTGAAAAAGGGGAAATTGTGTATACGTGTGTGAGTGGGTGGGGAGGATCCTATGAAAATGCGTTGCATGCATTACTTGTCTGTTTCTGGTATTTCATGCTTTATGGATTTATTTAAATCCTCTCAGGTGAAAAGGAGAAGAAGGGGGAAGCAGAAGTGAGAGCTATGCAAAAATCAGAAGCATCCACCACTTTCAAATGTGCTGCCTCTTTCATCCTCCCCTTTCTTGTCTTTTTTGTTTTCTACGAGTGACATTATTGAAGTTGTTTGCACACTTTCAGCTTAGAACAGCGCACAGAGGGGGGCGCGGGGAGTCTAAGATGGTGACTGGACGGAGCTGCACTGTGTGACAGAGAGACGGTGAGGATGGAAAAAGAAGACTGATGCTTTGAAAATAACTGAGGCCGAGCTGGAGTTTGGACCTGGTGTGTCCGTAGCCGCTCTGGCCCCCTCCGAGCAATCTCACTTAAATCCCAGAATGTGCACCTAATCAGACCTCCACGCAAATCCTTTTTTTTTTTTTCTGAAACGAGTTGGAAGGGGGTATAATGGTAAATTATGGATCATTACAATCTGCAAAAATTACAGTTAATTGCTGCCACCTGCAAGGGGCTCTGACCCGCTATGGAATTTTTCCATCATAAAAAAGCCATTTGCCCACATGCATTTTTGCTCCCTCTCTCATAAGAGCAAATAAAATGTGCCCATTACATTGGTTTTGGCTCGACGTGCGCTTCCTGATTATGTGTGTGTTTTTTACGGCTTGAAGTAGAAAGCCCCACGTCACTCATAAAACGGTTGCAATAACCCGGCCTCTCCTGTACGCTTTTTCTTTGATTTGCAGCCTGGACACTCTTCCAGAGTGCATATGCACGAGGACGAACAGAGATGGGGTTTTATTTGCTATGGTGAAGGACAAGACAGGAAGATGGCGAGGGGGTTGGTAGAGCATTGTCCGAAGTACAAAAAAAAAAAAAAATCTTGACAAGAGAAAGGGGAAGTGAATGAAGGAGGGAGAGAAGCGTGGCGTGAAGGGGACATTCCTAATGACAACCTACTACATTTGTGTAGGACGCAGAAGCCGCAGCACAACACTTCAAAGACTGGAGTCTTGAACAATGCAATCACTTGTCCATCTACAGACGTTTGACAAAGTGTGCTCATACTGCAAAAGCTGATAATAATTGTTATTCGCTTCCAAGAGGAGAACGCGCTGATGTCCAACACGCTCAGATTCACAACAACGCCACAGAAGAAATCCAAATATGCACGCCATTGTCCTTAATAGCCGTCCTCAAAGGGATGGAAGGACAGTTATTCAAAGGATGAAAGACATTTTGACAAGGCGTTTGATGTATTGTTTTTTCTTCCTTTCAGTATGGAGGAGCTCAGCACTGTGCGAGGGATGATCTTTCAAACGAGTCTGTCGTCTAATGGAATAAAAGAAAGCTCCCACTCTCTCTTCTCTCTCTCTCTCTGTCTGTTTCCCTCCTTCCAGTAACTTGAAGTCTGTGGCGAGTTAGGGCTGCAGAGCAGGAGAGCCAGGCCTAATGCTGGATCCTCGGGTCTCTTTGAAATAGGATCAGCAGAGAGCAGAAACCGCACTGACAACCTCTTAGCTGCCATTTCATGGCCGGGGTTGAAAAAGGGGACTTTGCAGGGGATAGGAAAGAAAGAGTGTGGAAGAAAGGCTACGGCCGGAAAAGTCATTGAACAACTTAGAAATATGAAGATGTTAAGAGGCAAAGCAGAGAATAGCTAAAGGACGAGGACACGGGGTTTATCAAGCACAAAGCAGGCAATTATGACGATGGTAACGGACACTGCATGGCCATCAGGCAGAGAACATGATCTAGGCCACATGTACAAGCCCCAGGCCAGTAGGCGCAAAGGAAGAAGAGAAATTATGGCACTCCGAGGAGCAGATAAATACCAGCTTCCCAGACAACTGCGCTAACTTGACACAGAGATACACAGTCTGCAGATTGATGTGCTCAGTTTGCTCTATTGTTAGGGAAGAGACACCAGACCTGGTCTCTTCAGACACGTCTCCACTGAGAACTTCAGCTACATACGGCCTTTATTGTTTTCATGGTCAAACACTGGAAAGAGACCAGAATAACCGATCCATGTCGCCCCATTTAACCACATTTAGGAGCTGCACTCTGCTCATCTGCTGCCAGAACTAGAATCATTCATTTTTTAAAAACAGACTCTATCAAAAAAACGGAACAGGAAGTTTTCAATTCTCATCATTGTTGTGATGCGGGGTGACTCTTGCTTCACAGTGTGAAGGTCCTGGTTCCTTTTGGGACCCTTCTGTGTGGAGTTTGCATGTTCTCCCCGCGCATTTGTGGGTTTTCTCCACAAACCAGAAACATGCTTCATAGATGTATCTAAAGCAGGCACGTCCAAAGTCTGGCCTGTGAGCCAAATGCAGCCCCTATTCAAATTTCTACCACCCCAGGCTCCTGTCATAAAACCAATGATATGCACTCCCCATGTACTTTCTAAAAACTGTGTGTACTATTATTGAACATTTAAATTGACCCAGATTTATTTTTGACCAATGGTTTTTTTCCAGATTTTTTCTTTTTATTATTAACAGATTTTTGATCAGAAATTCACAGTAATTTGAATTAAATGTCTTCAGACACAATCCTTTTCTATGTCAATAAATAAAAAGTATCCTGCTGCAAAAATAAATAATAATAATGTTGTAGTATTTGCATTCATTTGATCTTATAAGTAGGGCTAGAACAGTATTTGGAGCTCTTGCCTCTAAGCAAGGCGGCACAGGTTCAAGTCTCCAGGGACTCGTTTCTCCCACACATGCTTCATAGGTGAACTGATTACTTTAAATTGTGTGTAATTGTTGCCCTGTTATGGACTAGTGACCTGTCCAGGTCTACCCCACCTGTAACCAGGTTAGGCTCCAGCATCCCTGAGACCCCATAAGGGATAAAACTGGTTAAGACGATGGATGGATGAGTTTTTAGGAATGTTAAAGGAATGTAGACCAAATGGTTGGAACTCACACATTTTTACTTCACCAAATTTGACACCCTTTACCCAAAATGGTCATCTTTGCTCTAGTGTCCCTAGGTATATATGTGAAAATATATGAGAGTGACTGTGTGCCCTGCAACAGACTGGTGACTAGTACTGAATGATATTGTAAAAATTGTATATCATGATCCAATTATTTTATATCACAACAACGATATGTATCACGATATACCAAAATAATGAATATTTTTCAGTTATTCTCTGGTAAAAATTGACAAAAACTTTCATTACTTACTTTTCTCTGACTTAATTTTTTTAAAGTAACCTGCAACTAAATTCTCACAAATGAGAAACAATTGTTTAAGCTGCACATTTAAGCAAAAATAAATAAATAAATAAATAAAATAAATAAAAATGGTAGAAATGATAGAAGAGAAATGAACCGATAAGACACTTTTCTATCGTTCACACAATATGCATCGTCATATCGCCCAGAACTACTGGTGTCCAGGGTGTACCCCAGGGTGTACCCAGGGTGTACCCCACCTTCACCCAACAGTAGCCGGGACAGGCTCCCACAACATGTGACCCAGAAAAGGTGAAAAAAATGGATGGCTGGATGAACAAAAGTGGCATTAATGACCCCACCCAAGGTCAACTGTAGACGGGGTGTATGACGCAGATGCAGGTTGAAGAGAAGGAGTCTCTATGATGAGCCTCTCAGCAAAACTTTTGCTTTACCTCTCAATTAACCTTTAAGGTTCTGTTGATCGCTGATTAATAAAACAAAAAAGTAAAAATGTTGCCATAACTAACAGACTGCTAAGAAACTGAGACGAGCCCATGAAGAACATCGGAGACGCTCAAACTTTCCAGACACCTTTGGAAGTTGGCAGACTTAATTTGACTTTTTATCTTTGCTTCGTCCTTGATCGGCCCCGTCGTGGGTTCAGGCCTTCCGACTGAGATCCCGCAGCTTTCACTCATATTGGTCATTTAGCTAATGGAGGAACGAGCTAACAGGATTAGCCAACGGGTCCTCCAGGAGGAGAAGGAAGAGGATGAGGCGCAGAAGCAGAAGACGGGGACACGGCGTGTCACGGCCAATTTTCCAAACTCCGGAGTGGCTGTGGATGGAGAGAGAGCACTCTCGCACACCTGGAAAGTGATTATGCTAATAGCAGATCGTTGCCAATATTCATAAGTGTTTATAGGTGTTGGAGTGAGCGCTTCGGGAAGATGAAGGGTTGTCAATACAGTGCCTCTTAAGAGCTGTAACTGCCGTTAATGTGATTACCGCTCTGTTTATGTCATTAGGGTATTCGCAGTCGGGGATTGGACATGGGTGAAGGGTGAAGCAGGAGGAGAGGAGAAGCTGCAGTTGCTCCCATCAGAGTTCTTCTTAAGTGTCCTACATTTATTTTTAAATCATTAATGCTGTTGAAATGAATTGGACACACATTTTAGGGGAAAAAAAATAGCTGAAGCTCACTTACTGAAGCATATTTGTCTGCAATCATGTATTTAAAAATAACACCTCACACTGGCCTTGACCTTTCTCCCTTCTCCAGCCTGTTTATCTGTGTTCCTCTGCCACACAGGCAGCCTCGTACAGTCGGTTCTTTGTTCTGGGCCAGGCTTGTTTTGGTGAGTTGAGCGACTGGAGAAAGACAAAGGGCTTGTTTGACCAACACTTGTTCCTGGGACAAAGCCAGGTGCAAGAGGTGCAGGTTACTAAACAGAAATGAAGCCGGGACAGGTTGGTAGAAAAAGACGGCCGGTGACCATAAGATATTTCACAGAAAGAGGAAAACAAAGAAAAATCATGAGAATCTGGCCACAGAGAAAAAAATTCGTCACTCAAAAATTAATATCCAGAAGTCCCTCCCCCTGCCTGAGCCGGCCGCAAAGAAAAAAAAAATTGCGCCCAAAATTATTAACAGGAGGTCCTCGCCCAGAACTCCCCGTTTTAAGATTTCAACTTTTTTTCCGTTTCTTCTCTTTTTTTTCAACCTGGCTGGACACTGAGAGACAGCATTTTGTCAGCTCAGATCAGCTGATTCACAGTTTCTTCTTTCCTTTTTTTGACCTTTTTTTTTTTCTCTGTCACATAGAGAAAACGCTGCATATCGCCGCTTTTTCTAAGGGAGAATTAGACAAATTTGAAAACTTGTTAATATTGACTTGAAAGAAATAAAACGATTCATGTTCTCTGTCCCATTTGAAGCTCATCTTGCACAATAAACTGCTGGACAGTAACAGTTTTCGTATTTAAAAGATTAAAAACTGATTTTCTGAAAAGTTTTTAAAATTTGCTTTTGAAAAGGTTTCCTAAAGTTTAGGAAATTTCCGTGAACGCAACCGGCAAGAGATGCTAAATTTCTGCTTCCGGCTAGAGATTGATTCTGGCACCATCTTGCATGTGACCAGAGACCACTGGAAAAAGACATCTATTGACCATAAGGTATTTCACTGAACAACTGAAAAGGCGGAGATAAAGTCAGGCTGACGTGAACATGCAGACGCTGTTACTCCACAGTCAGACTTCACGTCTCACACCTTTGGTCTTTCCTCACATTAGTAAAAATGATTTTGGACTGATGGTGACAGAGCAGAGATTGTCCTGAAAGCCACTGTCTTATTCCGCTTCAAGGTTTACTTGTTGAGTGAAACATTAGGACTTTGGATGCTCTGCACTGCCTGCTTCCCTACCTGACCTTCCTGCCTTTGATCTTTTCTCAGTTGAACTGTGTTTGAACTAGCCGTACCCCACCCATCCGTCCGTCCGTCCGTCCACCTTCTATCATTTCATCCATTCACTCCAACCTTCGGACTAAGCTGGCTAGCTTGATTTCGTTTGCGGAGTGCTCTTTTGTAAGCCGTGTCTCTGATAGAGATCGTTATTTGCTCTCCGCTCACCGGCGACGGTGGGAGGCCGCACGGTTGTTTTTCATCCTGGCTCTAATGGTACAGCGAAAAACACCTCCGGGTCTCTAAGCTTAAGCAGTCTAATTAAACGCACCGCCGCTTATGCAAGCCTCCGCAGAGATTATTTGTTGAGTTGGGATCTGACTCACAAGATCAAAACGGCATCAGTGCTCAGTGGAAGAGGAATTAAACAAAAGAGGGGAATCACAGGAACTGCAAGAGTCTCTGTAAGCACATATGTTCAGGTACGTCTTAATCAAGCAGGTGTATTTCTGGACTTGGGCAATATCCCTCATGGGCGAGGAGTCTGAGCTCTCCAGAGGGGAAATGTGAGCGTTCTGTCAGAGAAAGATATGTCTCAATAACCTGCAGCCGACGGGGAGGGGGATGTGGTGAGATATGCAAATAAAGCATACAGTAAGCCATGACTGAAATACGTGGAAACAGCAGAAAATGTCTTCTGTTGTTTAGATGCAGCTTACAGTGAGCTGAACGCGTCATCTGCGTTTGAACGGCTGTGACAAGATAGCCTTCGTTTGACACGAGGCCAGCAGCTTCCCCATCTCTGCACCGCTCAGCGCATGACAAGCTGGCATCTCTGCAGAAACGATGGAGGAGGATCTGGGAGGTCGACTAGCTGCACATTTCTGCATAAATCTCCAGATAGATAGCATCAGGAGGAGAGAAGCAGGGGAGGGAGGCCGGCAAGCGGCGAAGGATGATAAGGCCCCCGGGGCAGGGCATTCAACACTGTCAGAACTGCTTCGTCCTCAGCCATTGGACGAGTGGAGCGCATTATAAGCCTGCATACCATTTGCCAAGATGCGATTCGGCTTCACCGGAGCATACAAGCCCCGCGTCCGACCTCTCCTCTTTACTTCTCCTTGACATGCAGAGAGATGGACAGAACGTCACAAACGCCACAGGAAGGACGAAGATCAGAGGGAGGCGCTGACAGCAACGTGACGGAGAAACCCTGGGATTTATCAAAACATTAACTGACAGCTTTCCAAAGCAGATATTAGACAGTCGATAAACAAAAAGGTGTCCAACACCAGGCACCAAGAGACGCAAGATTTAGGATGTCATAGAAAATGATGCAAAACATCTGCACTTAACACCTTTAAATTTACATATTTATGTGTTTTTTTTGCCAAAAACTTTATTAATGCTGCCTGTTTATCAATTCAATTTTGTTGTCCAGTTAATGCAATAAAGGTTCTGACTTCATGCAAACTGCAGAACTTGCAAAGAAAAAGGTCACACTCCAAAAAGAATGGAGTTATGGACAAAGCCTGGAGAGAAGGTGAGAGCCTGATCTGCAATCACAGACCTGTAATCGAAGCATCTGTGAGCCGCCAACAGCTCGGACATTCACACACACTCTCCCGCTCTCTGCAGCCTCTGCACCCCTCCTCTGGTACTCTTCCTCCTCCTCTCCGTTTTCCTCAGACTCACTGGTGACAGGAGCTAAGCAGAAAAGCTCCTCTCAAAGGCTGAAAACAGTTCTTCACGCCTGCTCTTATTCCTGTGGAGCTGTGCAGATGACTTCAACAATTTACTTCAAAAATGTTGGTTAAAGCAACAGGATTATAAATATAGATTTGAAAATTACACATTTAGAAAAACTTGTTAAATATACTTTCAAAAGACAAAATATCAAAGCAAAGTTATTAAAGAGGAAAAATTGCTTCTGTCTTTGCAGCAAAACCCCAGATTTGAATACAAACATAGTATTCATGGTGAGAACAACATATTTGTCCAAATATGCAAAAATCCAAAGATACATATTAGGCTAAGCATATTCATTCATATATGTTTTTTTCCTTCCACTTTAGGTAAATTAACAAAATGATCCAGTTCCTTTATAATATTGTTGAGAAAAAATAGAATAATTTGTAGATTGATTATGTTTTGAATCAAAAAGGTACAGAATAACACAAAACAAAGCAAGTCATCAGGATGTAAATAACAATAATATAAGATGATCCGGAGGGCCAGCCTTGACTTTAACACGAGCTGTAAGCTGAAGTTAATAGATGAAAATGCTGACAGCGATGGCTAAAAATGCTGAAAACAAAGCAGCAAGCTTGCCAAAATATTAGCTAAATGACAAATTATCCTAAAACAAAAAAAAAAAAAGGAAAATTGTCTGATTTTGACAAAACAGCTAGCATAATGCTAAAATATTAGTAAATACTCCACATTCACCTAAAGAGTTTTAAAAAGTAAAATTTTGCCTAAACTGCTTATATTTTTAAAAGTAAATTAGCTTTAAGCTAAAATAAAAGCTAAACTTCAAATTACCCTAAAACCCCTGTAGTTGCTGGACATTTTTACGTTTGAACAGAGTTTCCAGCTGACAGTAAATCGAATTTTACAAGTTTCAAAGTGAACAAAGTTTCTGAAAGATTTGATCAATTTATCATTCATTTCCTTTCAAAAACTATAAAGTTTATAAATACCAAACGTACAAGGAGCAATGTTCTGAACAAGCTGCATACTTTTATACCAAGATTACTGAAATAATAAGTGTGATTACGTTTTTTATACCTTAGCAATAATATTCATATATTACTATAGTTGGTCAGAGGCATGCTACCTGAACTCCCGAAGATGAAACTAATTCCACCCAAACAGACAAGAACAACTTCCATTTCTCAGCCAATCAGAGTCAAATGCATCACTCAGTCACAAAAGTGTCAATAAACTTAGAAAAAGCAAAGCTATCCCTCCTGATAGGTCAAATTTTGTAAAAATAAAAGAGTATTTGCTGGCTTTATATGAGTAGCTTCAATAAAAGAATGTGAAATGAATCACAAAAATTAGTTTTTTTTAAAAAAAAGGAAAAAAAATTAGAGACAGTTTTTCTTTAAATTAGAATATTTTTTGTATTTTTAGGATATGCTCTTCTTCTACTTGCATGTTTCTCTGTCTGAAGTGGAAAAAAAGTTGTTTGTTGTTTAAGCGAGCTCACAGAGACCTCAGAAGCTCTCAAGCACGGCTATCATTTAGCAACCAACAAACAAGGCTTGTTTTAAACGCGCAGTTATTTTTCAGGCTGTCCCACCACCTCAGGGTGAGAGGACCAGGGCATGTGAGCTCGGGCCAACCATAGCAGCTCGTTATGCACAGGAGCCCGAAGGGATAGTGAGGGGACATGGCACTTCCAAACAAGAGGAGCAGTGTTAAGAGTGTCCCGAGGCCCCGAGCTGAGGGTTTAACACGCGTCCCATCTGGTGTGTGTGACTGTGCACACGGTGGTTAAGAAAGGAGCAGGAACCACTCTTTAGATCCGGGGCTGTCTCAGGGTCAGATGGAGCTCAAAAACTAAAAATCTGTCTCAAACTTGGTTTGAATTTTGGAACTGTCCTGTTCTTCCTGCATAAAGAGAAAGAGAAAGCAGCCAGAAACCATGAGACCTCCCTACTACAACCCGTTCATCCAACCTCCACATCCCAGCCCATCACTAATTCATCCAGAAGAAAACTGCACCGGGCCAAAACTTGATAAAAATTGCAAAATGGCCTCCTGTTCGGCCCTGTTTCAGCCCCTTCCAGACATTTTGACAGAAGAAGGACGGGGCATGGCACAGCAAGTGGTCAAAGGGCCAAAGTGACCTACATATGGTGTTTTCTTCAGCTGTTCCAAACAAAAACTGAGCTCCTCTTGTAGCTCCTAACTGAGCTCATGTGATCCATGTCTGTGGCGCTGAGGGAATGCTCCGTAAATTGGTGGACAATAGGAGACAAGTGAGAAACTCATAAGGCCAGCATCCGTCCAACAAAAAAGCAACCTCACATTTTATCCGATGGCAGTGGAGTTACTTTCCATGTCTGTCTCGCTGTAGTTACACCCCAGCATGCATCAGTGACATCCACCAGTACTGGAGAGAGGGATATTAGCTAATGCAGCCAATCAGAGGGTCGCGTTCTGCCCAGATGTGGAGCATAAATCAGGCTTTTAACAAGGCTGGCACTCAGGTCTCAAACTGTGCTGGAGCGGTACCCTCTCTGGGTCTGGGGATCTCCATGTTTACGAGGAGGTCTATGGCATACCCCAGGGTGAGGGGGCAGAAAGGAGGGTGGCAAAAGGGAGAAAAGAGATTATGAGGGGCTGCAGTAATTTGCAACAAAAAATGTATCTTAGTTTGTGTGAAAAATAAATCTGTATTAGCATCTTTAATGATGAACAAATAGTTGCATAAATTGAAAAAGTGATGCAAACTTCTGAGTATGATTTATTACTGCCTAATGACAATGATATTCTACAAACGTAATCTGTCATTTAAAAGCGCTTTTCCTTAAAAGCAGCTCTTAACATGCAACCAACTGTACTTTTGGTGCCAAAAGCTAATAAAAAATCCCAATGGGATTACGTTTTTCCACTGATTCCTTAAAACCACGAGACAAGTGTCTGTTTCTTCTTATGGGAACCCAATATCAGCTTCTGGTGTACCTTTAATTCTTTATTATATTACTTTTAAATATATTTCATTATATTGACAGTTTATACTCTACCACTAATATCAATAGAATATACAGTTCTCTAAATAATCATAAGGTAATTTCTATGTTAGTATACTTTAAGAAAATATCATAAAACTCTATTTCTGTGTCTTGTGGACCACAATAAATTTAAAGATAAAATAATTCAAACTATACACTCTGTTTTGTTTTTTTTTTATGCAACACACATTAAGGGGATGTGGCAATATACTTTTCACGTATTATCTGAATTCCCTAGAAAATGACCAACCATATGAACACACAGTGTTGCCAAATTGAGTGGTTTTGATTCTGAATTTACTGGTAAAATCTGCTTTGGAGGGTTTGGGGTGAAACACATTTCAACCAGGAACATCGGGTCGGGCAGCCACATGGACCTGTCATCATGAGACGTAGAATAAAATAAATGTGTTCAATAATCTATTCTATAAAGGTCCTTTATACACATGATTCAAATCATTCTAATCTTTTATATGTACAAATCTTTGTATTTCCTGTTTAGTTAGCCTATTTAGTTAGGAAATAGATTAAATCTCATAGAAATTACCTCACAAGTGGTGCTGCAAAAGGTTCAAAATTGCCTAAAATAACTATAGCGAGAGGGACCACATTTGTTGTTTGGTTATTATGTTACACATTACCATTGACTCAGTTCACTACAGAACCAGAATGCATTGTGGGTATTTTTTTCTGCTTTGTTTTGTTTAGGATGTTTTCTGTCCTTTGGTTATTACGTTTTTTTCATGGTTTTAGTTGTTGCTTCATCATGCAATTGTTCAATAAAAAGCCCTACTCTATGGAGTACATTAGGGTTATTGGACCCTGTCATTATGTGGCTTTAATACTTTTGTGTGCTTGAGTTGGAGAACATTTGGGCTTCAAAGATCATGAAGAATAAACCTTCACTTTTATGATATTTTTTTTTGGCTAGATATTCCTTGTGCTCTCTTCTGGGGACCCAAGCCTCACATTGACGTGTCATCCATCCCATGACAAATGTGGACAGGATTTCTGTCTCCCACGGACACCAGAGAAAATCAAAAATCCTTGAATAAAAAAAGTTCAGAGCACTGTCTTGTTGGGTCCAGATGACCCCACTGCCAACATCAACATACCAAAATAGCACAAGGGTTACAAGGTAATAAACAGTCAAAGGCTCACAGATCAATTGTGCAACATTTTTTACACTTTATATTTAACGATTGCAAACATTTGTGCATTCCTGTTAGCACTTTTTGCAGGTAACAGGATTGCAAATTTAGACTAATATGAGCTGCAGCTCGAGAATTTGCTGGAATTACGTTGATTGTGTTAACGGTTGCACGTATGTTAAAGATTTTGAGTATAAGCTTCACTGGCGATGCCTCAGGTGTTAAAGGGTTAATAAAAACAGCTGCAGTTGTTTCAGCAGTCAAACACTATTTTCTTAAAGCCACTGCAATTCTAGCTCATCTTATTTATTTACACTATTACTTTTTCTGTTTGGGCTTTTCAGCCTTTATTTTGAAACTAACTTTTTATTCCAATAAAAAAAAAACCTTCAGTTCATGATTAAAATTAATTTAAATGTAGCATAATACGTGTTTTAGAGTATATACTGAAAGGTTTTGAAGCATACAATTTTTAAGCTCTAACTTTTCCTTTATTTTGACACTTTAAAAACGATGATGACTAGCTTAGCTGCCACTGATCACAATAACAAATATTTCATGACTCAGCTTCTAGTGTAGGGGTGGGTAAACTTTTTGACTAACAAATGGTTGTAACATTTATAGTAGGACCAGACAAGGAGCAGATGCATGACGTGTCTTGTTAATCTCCCTCATTAGGAAGGAAATAACACGGAATATGGACGAAAACATGCTTGAATTTAAATATATGTCTTTGAAAATTGAACATTTTGGAGTTTTTATTTAAAAACTGTGGCTTTCATTCTTATTTCAGTGCCAGTGTTACGAATGAGTTGATGTGTCTCAGAGAATGTGTCGTGTTTGAATGATCAGAAAAAAAATATTTTTGAGTCTCTACTAGACCTTCCACATGTATAAAAAATAGCTAAAACAAAGGTCTATTTTTTTTGCAGACACCAGAATTACAAAGCATTAGTAAGGATTATCAATGTAATTTATTCCAGTTTGGCAGGCCGCATATGGTCCCAGTTCTAGAGTAACTTTAGTTCCTACTTTGATTACAGTTACAAAGTTTAGAAATATAAAGAAACGAAAGGATTTTTAAAGCAGAGTTAATGGAAACAGAGGAAGTTGTAGCAGCTTCACAGCGCTGCAATCACTCGATTGAGTCTCACCAGTCAGACCTGATGAAACACCTGCAGGAAAATATAATTGTTAATCAGATGTGAGCAAAATATCAAGATGATCTGAGACTCGCAAAGTCTGTTTAAACTAAATCGCTCTTCAAAATGGAAACACCCACACCGACATTACCAACCGTTAGTGTGACCGGTTGGTTTAGCGGTAGATGGAGGAGACGACCACAAAAGTTATTTGACAAAAGTTGAAGAAACGTTATCTCCGCTCCTCTCTGCCTCCCTCCTTCTGTCTTTCTCGTCACTTCAATAATTGCTCCTCTGACAGGAATGCACGTCCACTCCCCGCGTGTATGAACTCGGCTTCTCAGGATTCACCCCGTCATCTGAGGATTGGCTGACAACCCCCGGCTGACAGCGGGGTCGCGGGAGCAGCAATCCCAACAGACTGCTTGTGTTGCATTCTGAGAAGCGAACTCTGTTTGTGCGAGGTCAAGCTGCAGAGCTCTTATGAGCCGGTTCCATACATATCCAGCTGATACAGAGCGACACCGGGAGGCCTCCGAAGACTTTGGAGACAGGCCAGTGAGGTTTCTGCAAACCTCAGTGTCCGCGCTAAAGTGCGACGAGCTTCCTGGAGCTCTTCTGCCCACTTTGGAGGGGAACAGATGATGAAAAGGGAGTTTAATGGAAGTGATAGAACAAGGACATTATGTGAGGAGAGTGAGGTGGAGCCAGCAAGTGTCAAGAATGGCTTTAAAAGCTGTGAAGAAAGCAAAACAAAAGAGTAGTGGACAGCTTCACTCTGCTGAAGCCATTTCTACATTACATTAGTGGCAGCTGCTTCCTTTGTGCACTTTTATGGGCTGGCCCCGAGAAAAGGCTGCTGAAATGTCATTTAATCTGCCGCACAAACTCAAGAGTCCGTCAGCCACTCAGACCGGGACTAAAAGCTTCACGCTGCTGAAGCTGAGGCAGAAAGAAATGCTAATAATATCCATCCCTGAAGCCACACAGGTCGGCGTCGCATGCGGGATCCGAGCATCCTCTCCAAGTCCAGAGCAAGTGTGTGAGGGAGCCAGATAACCCCACACCCCCATAATCACCTCCTGTCCATCCGTTCAAGTCATTAGTTATGTAAATGCTCACCAAAAACAGCTAAAAAGAACCTCTTATTACGTTGACAGATGAGCTGACACAGCTGCTTCACTGCATTGAAATACCTCATTATCCAACAATTTTCTCCATTTATTTTATTAATTGTTTTATTTATTGTTATGTTAAAAGGTTTTTTCCTAAGACAAGGTTAGGTTAAGTTAGTGCTTTCCAAAATCAATTTGATTTGATTCACCAGAGCCTGGATCGATTCGATTCTGATTTTTTCTATTCTATCCACTCAATTCAGTTCAATTTTGAGTTTAAACATTTGCTTAGAAAAACATTAATAATCTATATGTTTTGAATATATTCATATTAATCTGATACAGTTAATATTGTAAAATGGATTAGTGAAATAATGAGATTGTTAATACTATAGCACACAGTGTTACATGATTCTTCTAAAGCAGAAGTTCTAACAAAAATGTTCAGATTATTAACATTGTAAACATCCTTCAGTTTGGCCTCGAGGTGAAACTTGTGCTATTTAAGTACACTTTATTAAAGAAGAATAAGCAAAGAATGAGAAAAAAAATGTATTTTAGACCAAAATGGCAACTTTTAAAATATTTCCTTTAAAAGAGTTTGAATGTTCACGCCTGTGAGTTTATACAGTTGTACATTTACTCAGCAATGTGTTTATGTCGACCGAGCGTTAGCATTAGCCATCCCATAGAAAAATTCCATTTAACGTTAGCATCAAGCTAGCGGACTTTAGCTTCATGTGTTCGATCAATCTCTATTTTTTATGGATCAATAATTGATCTATTAAGTTTAGATCGATTCAAATCGATGAATCCCTGTCTGAAATATTCTAAATAAAAACTAAAAATCTCAGTTTAAAGTGTTGTGAAGTCCAATTCTGTGTGCAAACGTACATTTTGCTCCATTTTTATAGACTTAAACCTTTGTTTTAGGGACATAAATGTTTGCTCAAAACACTGAAATTAAAAACAAAAATCAGGTGAAAATAAATCAGTCTATTCATACGTGCTCATAGACTTGAATTTGTTCCTCTCTGGTGGGTCTGAGCCCTGCTTGACGATGTTTTAAAATGCTTCCTGACAAATTCTGACAAAGGCCATGACTAAAAAAATGACCCATAAAGGAATATAAGAAATATTTAGGGAAAAAAAATGTGAGCAGGTGCTCCTCTGGTCTCCTAAAGAACGCAGAGCAGTGTTAGCCTCTGCACAGCCAGCCGATGTGCACGAGGGGGGGACTTACACAACCCAACCGAGAAGGAAGAGGATGAAAAGCAGGTTCAAGTGGCCCCTTTTCTCAACCCTCTTACATATAAAGGTGGGGAGTGCAGGGAGAGAGAGAGGACGGTAAAAGCAAGGCGGCTCAGCGAACACTGGGATGGGGTGACAGCAGCTCCCTCCCCCCCTCCATCTGCTTTAATAGAGTGGATCACAGATGATGAGAGAAATCTGCAGACTCGCCGGAGATGACCGGAGTGGAGTCGGGAAGTTGGTAGGTATGATTGGTGTCAGTGCTGCTTCTGTACCTGAGAAGTGTCCAGTCCTCTCACGAGAGAAAAGTTTCTTCTCACCATCGAAGTCACAGAAGAGGCTAGAATGATGATAGTAAACTTTGGAGATAATTAAAACAATGTTGTAATATGAAAAGTAGCTGCTGGTCTTGCTGGTTTGTTAACCACACCTGAGACGTCGCTGGTGACGCTTAAGCGCAAAATCTTTACTGTAACTTTTCAAGCGTTAGAAAGATAATTCCAGTAGATTTTTAAGGAGAAAAGCAGCTACTGGAATTATTGTGTTAATGCTTGATAAGTTGCATTAAATCAAATTACATAAACACTGGAGCTCTGGTGTTAAGGGGTTAACAGAGAGAATCCGTGCAGTTTTACAGATGTTTTTTAAGTGGAAATGTCCAGGCAAAGCCACAGCTATGACTTTTTGGCACATTATTTCTGCTCTTTTCAGAACTAAAAAAAAATCAATCAATCTCTACATACAGACGCTTCAGCCATCAGCATAAAAAAATTTAATGATTCAACCAGAAAACTCTCTTACACCTAAAACACCCCAACAGAAATGTGTTACATGTAACATGCATGTCTCTGCATTGTTCTTCATTTATCTACGTCTTACCATCACTTCAAACAGCAGTTTTCTCCGTATGCTGGAAATGGCTCGATAAAAGCAATCAGATCAGAATATTCATTATTGTTTACCTGCTGGAGAATTAAGTTAGACTTTTAGCTTATTTCAACATTTTGAAAAACAACCATGACTTGTTTTTTCTCATGTTTCTTCATGTTTCGTCTGATCAGTCTGAAAAGCAAATCAGGTCACAAAAAAAGAAGAAAATTCTTGAAAAAGATCAAGAATAAAAATCTAAATAAAAATTGCATTCAGACTAGAAACAGAGTTTGTTTCCCTCGATAATTTGGAGCAAGGTTTCAGTATAAATACACACAAACGAATCCCCCCATCTTTCAAGGTGGTCTTGGTTCATTTCAAATCGGATTGAACTTCGATTTGCTGTGAGAATCTTCAGTCTGAATACGATCTGCTGAGAGAACGAAATAACTGAACCGAAACGGCCATCGTTGCGGTGAGGTCGCGTGATGTAAACAGTGTCAAAAATAAGGTGATGGATGAGCCGCAGACAAATGTAAAGCAACAATTTACAACTCCTTTAGTTACTGAAGGCTTTTTGTCCCATCAGACAGAATCCATGAAATATAGGACACACACAAACAAAATAAACTCACACAAACACACACACAAAGACATGCTTGAGCTCCAGCCTTTAAATATTAAAAGCCAGTTTGAACATGAATGTTTGAATTTATTTTATCTGAATGAATCCACAGCTCTGACTGAGAAGTTTTAGTAAAACTATAAAATTCCATTTTACTGTATATCGCTATGATAACAGCCGACTTTTATTTCTCTTCGTATTTGGACGGCAAACGGAAAAACTTCAAACCTTCTATGTCAAACCAAATTCCAACTAAAAGCCAGACTGTTTTTTATTTGATTTTCAAGATTTCTACTTGTCTGTTCCAAAAATGTTTCTTCTCTTCACCTTAGTTGGGTAAAAATAATAATAAAAAAAAACATCAAACCAGTGAGAAAAAGTAAACATGACAAAAATCAGAGAAAAGTGGAACAGACTAATGAAGACATGGAAAGCAGGAGGATGGGAGGTGGGGGGGCTGTGTGAGGACAAATTAACCTTTTTAATTGGGGGGTGGTAGCCCTCTTTGGACCCTGCAGTTGGATCCAGAGTGCTGACAGATGATGAGAGCGAAATGGCAGGCTTATTACAGGCAATCTGGCCCCCCGACTTGGCAGAGCGCTCCAGTACCAGAGCCTGGGGAGAGCGGGGCGGCACGTCCAGGCCCTGCCAGGCCGCTCCCCGGCAGGAAGAAGCCCGCCTCGATAAAAGGTCTGCTCTATCTCTGAACTTTGAACTAAAAGGGCAAAAGGCTCTCGTCTGGGAATCAGGTTTCTAGCATGATAACATAATACCATCTGGGCACGAAGAAGAACAAGGGCTGAGCTTCAGTGAAAGGGAGGCAGAACCTGTCTGACAGGTTCCGGGGGTGGGGGGGTGTCACTGAAAAATTCACACATTATTTCAGCCAACCTGAGTTTATACTCGTGAGGATTTCCAAGCCCTGAACCTCCTGCCTGAGACTAGAGAGCCTTCAAATTCAGTCAAAACCGTCTGAGGAGGACTGTCTGCCTGTCGTTCTCTCTGTCTGTCTGCAAGAGTCATATTTATGTCTGGAGAAATAAGGAAAACAAACAGCAAGGTCAGGAGAGCTGGAGTTTGAAGCATTTTCTTAACGCGGCTGCAGACCTGTCTGAACACAGAAAGCCACAAGCGGGAAGGGTGGGGGCCGGATTTAGGCCAAATCCTCTGACTGATTTCATTCTTACCACTTAAACCAGGGGTGTCAAACTCAATCGCACAAGGGGCCAAAATCCAAACACACCTTAGGTCGCGGGCCAAACAGGATAAACATTTATTGAACACTCTAAAACTACACTTTTAAAACTTTTTAACATAGCATAATATGAACTGGATATTTAGCATTACCTGCAATAATGCTAGTGTGAATGCAGTAAGATGAATTTGGCTGCTGAAGAGGCTGAAATTGATAGCTAAACACGCTAAAGCTGATAGCCAGCTAAAATATTTACTATGCCAAATTAGCCTTAAAAAACTTAAGTTAGCCAAAAAAGCTAACATGTTGCTCAAAAATAGCTAGACTTTATCCTAAAACAAATGAATAAAGTCTAAATTAGCCAAAACAGCTAGCATGTGTCTTAAATATTAGCCAGAATAGCTTAAAAGATCTTATTAAGTGTCGAAATAGTCCAAAAATGTAGCAGAATGGCAATTTCTAAAACATAAAAACTTTAAGTTTTTAACAAGCAACACTATTACTCCACAATAAATTTATTTAAACCTTAAATAATTTTAAATATTTTAATCTCCATTAATATATTTTGTTAAAATCATACAAGTTAAAAATAGGCATAAGATATCGTCGGGCCATTGATAACTGTAACTTTTCAATTGTCAATGCAATCAATGTTATTCCTGCAGATTTTGAAGGAGAAAAGCGGATTGTGTTAAAAATTGAAAAATTACAGAATGGTAAGGATTTTGTGCCAGTGACGCCTTAGGTGTTAAAGGGTTAACATAATAAAATGCAGAATAAATAACAGGGTCATAAATTAGAATGTCGTTCTCCCGTCACTCAACCCGAGCCTTTCCGTTCACTGTCCAGCAGGCAGTTGGAGCAAATAATCCCGATGCCTGCTCTGAATGGCTGACCTCCCTCAATAACCAGACGTCTAATGCCATCTCTGGGTCATCTTCACCTTACTCTACCCACTACCTGCATCCCCTTTTTTGCACATCATCTGTCTTTTCTCTGTCTGTTTTTATTTTTATTATAATGCTTTGAAAAAGATTAATAAAGTGGCAACTGGACTGTTTTTAGTCCAAAAATGCACGAACGGGAAGACGACTTTCACACTCCATGAATCCCACAGGCCGTCATTGTGTGCCACAGTCCTGCAGACACATGGCCGGAGAGAGCAGACTACCATCTGGGAGCAGTGGCCGGCTTTGTCTGGGGTTCAGGGGGGGGGGGCTTAAACGCATACCCCCCCCCTATTTAATACACACACATAAACCATACACACAAATCTTACAACAGTCCTCCTCACCCTCCCCATCTCACTTCTCTAAGTGTGAGAGCTCTCCTCATACAATCTGCACATATACATATGCAAATTAGCGGGGGGTATTGTAAAAAACAAGCATCATCTCGCACGCGCACACACGCGCAACCGCGATACTTATTTGTCGACTGAGTGAAACGGCCGCACGAAATGTGGAAAAAGAAGATTTCTTAGAAACAGCAGAGCGCTGAAAGGCTGCAAGAGGTGTGGGAAGATGAGAAGAACCTTCTCCAGAAAATAAACTTGTGTGAA
Source organism: Oryzias javanicus (assembly GCA_003999625.1). Lineage (NCBI taxonomy): Eukaryota > Metazoa > Chordata > Actinopteri > Beloniformes > Adrianichthyidae > Oryzias > Oryzias javanicus. The sequence goes on from CM012437.1 coordinate 7,386,422, forward strand.
ATACATGCAAATGGGATCACATGCATTTTCACAGACGCACACACACACATGCACACACACAGGCAAACATGCATTATCCATGTTCGCCCTGCAGCATGCATATGATTTCTATATTAGGACTCCCTTCATCCACTTGCACAAGATGTCATAACATCTGTGTACTCTCCTCAGGTTAAACAACTCATGTTTTCATCTGTGAATGAATTTAATAGTTCTATTATAACAAATTAATTCTTACGTTTTTTAGTATTTTTATATAAATATATATATTTTTTAAATGTAACAAAATACATTTAATGTAAGTTTGCTTCCTTCCATTCCCTTTCAAGCGATCGACTTGTGATTTATTATGTGATATGTTACTTCATGTATTATTACCTGATTGCTTGAAATAAACCATTTATTTCATTCATTCACAAAATCGAAATCAATTATGTTTGGCTGAACTTGAACCTTTGACACTGGTGTACTTTTGACAGCTTCAAGCACGGGGAGGTGCAAAAAGAGAACAACTGGGAAGTTTGGCAGCAGAGTCAGATCTGCTGAAGGTATATGGAGACATTTTTTCCAGATAATAGATACTGACAACAGTCTGTGCAGTGTTAGAAAAACAAATGATCTTTGTTTAATTTTTTTGTTTAATGATATAAATTTAAATACAGAAATGCAAGCATGCTTTCTTAGTCCATTATTCATTCATGTTATAAGTGTGACTGATGTTCCTGCTCTTTTTTGGAGATGATCAAAGTTTACAATGTTCTTTGCAGGCCCGTTGACTGTGTGTCAGCCCAAAACGGTTCCAGATTCAAAAATGAGTCTAGAAAACTCGCGCAGTTCCAACAGCAGCTCATTTGGGGGCGCTGTTGACTACAATGAGCATGAAAAAAAGCATGAAAAGGAAAAATTAATAATAATGGGCCCAATACTAATCCTTCCCTTCTCCCTGCCCTTCCATTTGAAGGGGCATTTGTAGTGGAAGTGGTGTTCAAAATATTTTTTTTAAGATCCCACCCTCCAAGCGGAGGGATACAAATCCCTCCATCGCGAGAGTAAACCGCAGAGAAGTGCTTTTCTTCCCCTTGGTGCGCTCTGGAGCACAGAAGTTTACAATTAAATGAAATGACTGTTTGTTTTAGCATTTTTTAAAGTTATAAAACGGCTGTTGTCATGAATATTCAAGCACTGGAAGCTACGCGCTAACGCTAGCTGACCGGCAAATACTGACGTCATCGAATTCGGAGACACTATTTTTTCATAACTCCCCGTTTGGAGGGCTAAATGTAGGGGTAGGGAGAAAGAAGAACTTGGATTGGAGCAGAAAGTCTCCTCTCTTTGGTTCCCTGCTCTGTTTTCTGGGAAACACATGTGCAGTGAAGGGCATCCCACTAAAGCTAATCTGCAAGTGAACAGCATGTTTCAATCTCTAGCATTGCTAGGTCCATACCATTGACATATCATGAAAAAAGGAATTACGTTTAGCAGGAACGTGTTAAAGAGAGACACCAGCGCAACAAGGGTTATTCTGACAAACAGAATGACTGAGAAATAGCTGTTTATTTTTTTAGCGTAAGTCTATGGGAATTGACTTTCTGGAACCAGCGGGTACTTCATAATCTGTCCAGTTCACTCTATGTACTGTTATGGTCCACAGCAGAAATCAGGTGAGCTTACCCACCTGTCAAACAAAGCAGAATATCAATCCAAACTGTAGATCAGATCAAACCTGGCAGGGTAAATGTGCCCGATTAGCTCTGATGTTCCTAACTTGTGTCAAGGTTATCTTAAGGCTTCAGTGACATGAACCTGCAGGAACCCCTTACTCTCTGAAAGTTCAAAATCGGACCAACAATTTCCAAAAACCGGATGCCAGAGCAGAAAGAAAGCTGCAGATGAAAACCACAAAAAGTAAACTGATGAATGAGAACAACCCTTTAGTGTCTGCGGTGTCATTACAGAGTGATGCAAATGTTCACAGTGGTGGAGGTACAGAGCTGCATAAACTTATCACAAAACCATAAACATGGTGTTACTGTAAAAGCTGGTGAAACAAAAGCATTCACATCCACCACTACCACCACTGAAACACCAAGAATACAGTATCAGCCGTGTGGTTACACGAAGACCTGACACCAAATCAAGCTTTTCCTGTGGCAACAGGCAACATGCGCATCAAATTCTTTCACCCAAATGTCACAAATCTCATCTTAGCTGAGATGTTTTCAGTACACAAAAGCTACTGTGGTGTAAAGCTCATGTTGCCCCATCAAAAGTTGAGCGCCAACAACAACCCAACATTTCCCTCCTCTCTCCACCCTGTTTACAACCAGACCTCATTGGTCTCTCACTTTTCTTCCCACGCTCCTTTGCTTCTCTTTTCTCTCCTCTGCATTGTCTTGTGCCCTCAGGTTAGGGGTTCTTTCTGTTTAGCCTGGAAAACAAGGAGGACGAGGAGAGGCAGCGGGGCCTGCCTCCTCCGGCCGGCCCCGATAACTGGTCTGAACTGGCTCGGGCGTAGGTGATCCGCAGAGTCCTCTTTCGTGTGTGGGCAAAATGGAACCAAGATGGCATTCCAGCCACAGGCAGCAGGTACAAGAGATATATATGTGTGTGTGTGTGTAGGGGGTTGTGCACATGGGTGTGTGTGTCCCAAGACCTTTGAGGCCTGGATCATTGCCAAGTTCATCTGTTAATGGACAGCTACTAGCAGAGCGGCCCCATCCCCCTCTTCGCTGTCTCTCTGGCAGCCATGCCTGATCACGACCCCCCCTTAACCTCCCCAGCCCCCATTCTGGCCTGCCTAAACACAGGCTAGCACTCTCCCTCTTCCTCCACTCCCCGTCCCTCTTGTCCCTTGAAAGCTATATCATTCTCCTTCCTCCCTCCCCCCCTCCAGCCCACATAGCACCCCCAGCTTCTTCTGTTCAAGATAAACAGTGGGCTTCAAGTTCAGGGGACACCCGGGGACCCTTTAACCAAACCATCTATCATGCTCCCTGCCTGAGACTCCTTTGGACTCCACTACCAATGAATCCAAGTCTGACGCTTGTCTGTGAGTGCCCCACCACCACCACCAAGCCTGTGTTTGACTCGAACAGTACGATTTTCTCCAACTTGTTCATCTAAAAAGCCCACACTGAGTCTGCTGCGGTCCATCTGTGGAGCAAAACTGTGAGGAACTTTCCAAAATAAAAGCCTGGTTCATTCATGGTTTGAGCCAGACCTCTGCCAGTGCAGACATTTATGACTTTTATGTGAGTGCAGTACTGACAGTCACTTATTCTGTTAAATTTCTGCCAAAAGTCCCCCAGAAGCGTAGCTCAAACTCCATGCGCGCATTGAACGTACTCTACGCAGAAAAGAAACGTTTTCCATGAGTGTAGGACGGTCTCCTCTACTCTACGCTCGCGGTAGTATTCTTACGCTCCTGTGACCTCTCCTGCTCTCCTGTGAAAGTATTCTTACGCTCCAAAAACTAGTTCTGCCCCCTCGTGGAGGACTGTGTGCTCGTCGAGCTCAAACTCAACATTGAAGGAAAAAAAAAAATACTCGTGTAAAATTCATTTTTCAAATTAAAACTAAAAGTGAAAACAGGAAAATTTCTGAACTACTGTGGTAAAATACATTATTTATGATGCTCCCATTTTAAAAAAAATTGAAAAAGAAGCAAACACATAATGAACGTTTACATTCATTTTCTTAGAAAAGTGTTCGATCACGGGGTGGGTAACACACAAAAGAGGAAGAAGAAAATGAATTTAAATGTTCATTGTGTTGGAGCGGAAGTAGTTTTGTGGCAGAAATATTAAAATATTGAATTTAAAAGTTCCTTGTATGTTTTCTCCGTTTTCAATTTAAGACTTTAATGGAAATACAAAGAATTTATCCGTCACTCTGTAATAGTTTAGAAAATAATAATTTTATGAAAAGTTTTTTTTAATTTTTTTTTTTTTTTTTACAAAAGATTCACAGATCCAGTTATGCCGTTAGTATTGCCCTAGCACTGGTAATGGGTCGGGGCCAATAAAAAGTGGGTAATCACACACAGGTTTTTTTTTGTTGCTTTTTTAACACAAACTCAGGCAGGAGTTGTTACGCGCTCAGGAATGTCTCCACAAGCGGGCAGGAGTGGTTCCACAAGCGCTAGGACTACAGGAGCACTCATGAAGGCAGAATTGTGCCTGTGGAACGCTCAGTGCACGCGTTGAGTTTGATATACGCTCATGGGAGCTTAGCATCCTCTCTTCTTGCTAGTCGTTCTGCTTAACACTACATGGCAGATTGTGTTGCTGTAGCAGTAGCTGCAGCATCCTGCTGTTAACACCTACGGCTTAACTTTGTTGGGTTTTTTTTTTACCTGTTGAGAGAGTCAGAGCCTAATAACATGAAACATCCCAGCTGCTCAGAAACATCCTTCCCTCCAAATCAGCTATGAAAGTTTGTAAATCATTTTTAAATCATGCTGCCTTTTAACACTTCACAGCTTTAAGCAGAGATGGTAGAAAAATGTTGCTGGAAAACCAACTTATTGAAGCAGTTTAATGTGAAGATGTGCAAAAGGGTTGACCAAATCACCCTCAGCTTGCATGAATTAAAAAAGGGTTAATTCTGCTGTATTGATGGCTGATGAGGGGAAATGTTTGTAACAGTTTTCAAAAAAAGCAACATTTTGAGCTAAGACTCCAGTGTAGATGTGAATCCATGTGTCTTTAAAACACAGATGAAGACTCCAGATGAATTCATTCACCTTTAAGAACCTTTTTATTACCATATTGGGGACAAAAAAAAAATCCAGATGAAAAGCATGCACCCCTTTAACTCACATGTGTCAAAGCCAAGGCCCTGGGGCCGGATCTGGCCCTCTGAGCAGTTATATCCGGCTTTCTAGATCATTTTGTTTTATTGTTATTGATGGCTCAATGTTATCTTGCGCTTATTTTTAACTTGTATAATTTTAACAAAAATATTTATTTTAGTGTAAATTATTAAAAGTTATTTAAGGTTTAAGTTTATTTATTTTGAAATAATATTCATACAAGTTTTTAGTCATAGTTATGTTAATGTCAAAGTCATAATGTCATTATGTCAATAAATGTTTATCCTGTTTGACCCGCGACCTAAGGTGTGTTTTGGATTTTGGCCCACCTGTGCGATGGAGTTTGACACTCCGGGTTTTGTTGCTAATTAAACTTTATCAATTTACCTGTTACTAAACTAAAGTAGCAATAAAAGTTATAAATAAAAGCTAAGCCGTAATGAATTATTACTGTGATCACCAGCTGTTTAAGGTTAACTTTTAGACATACCAAATATGCTTTAATTTGGAAAAAAAAACAATCAAGACAAACAATATTTTAAAAATCTTTGTGCTGTAGAGATTTTAGTGGTTTAACATACTGGTTAAAATAAAGACCAAAACACTAGATCCAGCAGATTCTATGTAAAGTCTTCACACTCATTCTTGACCAATAAACCTTATTTTTTTATCTGTTAGACCAAATGGATTCAATCCTGTTTGAGCAAAAATAAAATATTTATTTGAACAAATCTGAATGAGCCCTTTTACAAATTTAACTGAATTTAATTTTACAAATTAGATTTTATTTAAATGTTCTTTCCTGTGCGAGTCAATAAAGCAGCAAGTGCAGCAAACAAAAAAAGTGGGCAGAACAACATAAGGAGAATAATAAAAGGCTATTCTTGCAATGTGTTTTACTCATGAAAAAAATAAACTGAAATCATGAAGTTTTCCTTTCCAGGTTTAAGACCTCCTCCTGTCCTCCCGTGTCCCCCCCGACAGGAGCCACACCACGGCTCCCTAAAGCTTTGCAGCTGCTGTCCTCTCCAGGCTGCTGAGAGGGGCACTGGCACTGGCCAGCAAGTTTTAGAGCACTAAATTATCCATTAGATGTTATCAAGTTGTAGCAGGGTAATGCCATTCTGCTAGGAATCATCAATCTTTCATAGGTCCGAGGCGCAGCGTGCATTGGGATGCACTGCCAGAGCTGCTCCCGGAACTGCGCCGAGCCCATCCAGCAAACAGAACTGTACTCAAACCTGGACGTGTACCCGCCGTCAGGAAAACATCCCCGCGTGGCGTCAACAGTTATAAATGCTGACATGCATGCAGCCAGGTACATGCTCGAGCACTCTGAGTGCAGAAAAAAAGGCTTGTTCATGCAGCTCTAGTTGTATGTGGTTGAATCATCAACACCCCCCCACTGCCCCTTCTTTCCAAAACACCACTTTGAGCCAATCCTCAAAACGAACACTTCCTGCGTAGCGCACTAGTTCCCCGTCGTTTCCTGTCGAGGCCTGGCAGGGCGGACATGTTGGGAATGTGCGCCGGTAATGGACTAATCAAAAATGCAAAACAATTGGCAATTACCGCACGGGGCCCTAATGGTCATTAGAATTTACAACAAGGTAATGAACTGAGAGTCAGCTCGGTCCATGCATATTCATAAAGCAATCAGGCCTTTGAAGATTAAAGAAGCGCTTCAAATTTAAATGAGGGTGCCAGCATGTTATCAGGGAGATTCAGCCTGCAAAAGTAAAGGGTGCTGGGACAGGAGTGCGCATTCACAAACGTGTGTGTGTCTGCCTGGATGAGGGCTGGGGGTCAGTTTGGTGTGGGGGGAGGAGAGGAGGCGTGAGTGCATGTGCATTTGCCGCTGCACATGCCAGTGTAGCCCCGCCAGCTGCTGAACGCATGCAAACATTATAACATTTATGATCTTTAAATATGAAGAAATGAAAACAGTTATTTTCTGATCAACATTTAAAGAAGGAGGGGTTTGAATAAAAGATCAAATGTACGCCATTAGGAGGCAATGATGTTTTGTAACACCCTTGAGGAGTAAAGCTCTTCGTGAGTGCACGCCTATTAAAATCTGAAGAAGCACCTTAAGCTGGTGAAACACATTCACACAGTACATTCACAGCCATTTGTCGTACACACTTCATTCCGTTCAGGGTCACTGGGTGCTGGAGCCTATTCCAGCTGTCACTGGTGGAGATGGGAGGCGCTGGGTCATCAGACCTTTACTGGGGCCACAGCTCAGTTTCCAAACCTGGTACAGTTTTGCACTCCTGTGCACGATTGTGTGTGTGTGTGTGTGTTTTTTTTTTTTTTGTCACAGCGCTGGTGCATGCTGTTCCTTAGGGTGGTTCATTTTTTTTCGCCATAGCTGCAGAGGAACCCGTAGGTCAGCTCGGGTCCGACTGAACATGCTAGAGTACTTCAGCTTTCAGTCCCACCGCTTACAACTAATGACCCAGTTATTTCCGTCAGATTTATACGGTCAGACGTCAAAGGGCTGTTTCAAAGAAAGTTTTAAATGTAGCCCTATGGACGGGACGTTCACGTAACAAAACTTGTTGTTGGGGTCAAGTTCACCTGGTAACAAATTTCACATGCTTTCAGCCGTAATTAGCCAGAGGCCACATGAAGAGCAGCCCTTTTGGAGAAACAAGCTCTCACTGCAGAAAGTAAAAATAGAGTCTGACCACAGACAACTACATTTTTACATATTTGAGGAGGTGTGCAGGCCAAACAGAATTTTCTATTAACTATTCTTGTTTTAATGTACTTCTTGTAAAGCATGACAGTAGAAATATGATGGTATGGGAATTTGGAACCAAATATCCAACTATATTTAAAAAAAGAAGCTTTTCTGGTTCAGCTGATGGAGCAGCTGTCTGCATGTTAAGCTATTAAACAGTACCCTGTGTAGGCCGCTTAGAGAACAAACAACACATTCTCATCCCAACGTTTGGTTAAAGCCCCCTATATGCATCACTTTTTGGTGTCCAAGACTTGTTGGTTTTTGACGTGCTGGCTCATCACAGGTCCTCAATCTCTGAACCAGAAGCATGGAGCGCACCGGTACCCAAACCTGGTACCATTATGCTAACCCTAACCCAGCACCGGCCGATAAGATACCAGTCACGAACTGGACGCGATACTGGACGCGATACTGGACACGATACTGGACACGAGCCAGTACCGGGTTGGGGTTAGGGTACTGGTACTGATACTGGTAGTGAGTTGCGCGTCCAGTACCAGATATGACATTTTCTGAGGGTTGTGCACCCTTGATTTTACAAATAGTCAGCAGGTAATAAAACGACAAGTTGGTGGCACACAAAAGGTCAAAAAGTGACGCGGAGGGGTCCTTAACCAAACGCCAAATGTGAAGAGTTATCCAACACCTGCCTGATGCAGCAAAACAATGTGTGGGTTCAGACTGGGGGTGTGCCAAAATATTGAAACATATTGCGACATTTAGTCCTGCGATTGATTCTCGATAGCTTCTCACCAAGTATAGATCTTTTATTTTCTTTTAAAAAGTCTAAAATTATATATTCGTCCTCCTTTGGTAAGACATTTCTTTGGAGGGTAGATTTTTAAGAGTGCGTTGCAAGGGGACCAATCAGTCTGGCAGCTACTTGAATTATTTAATTATTGTTTTCTTATTTACAACAATTTTGCACTAAATAGTGGCACTGCTAATCGTGTTTACTATTGTTAACACTGAATTTTACAGATAATTCAAATTCAGTTGGTGTCAATGCTTGTCAAGGACGTATTACTGATTTCAGCAATGTTGCACAAAAGTGTCTATTCCTTGTTACACAAAATAAGACACAAGTTGTGTATTATGATTGTGTTCAAGATAAAAAAAATAAATGGGGATATATTTTCCCAAAAAGTATGTGTTCTTCTGTCTAATGTGAGATATTAGAGATTTTATTAAAAATTATCACAATATCATCGATTTTATGAGTCATGTATCACAGTATCGCGATATGGGGAGCATGGATATTCAGCAAATCGCGATATCATCGATATTATTAGCCATGTATTGCAGTTTTGCAATATCATTGATATTGTGAGCCGTGTATCACGTATCGTATTGCATTGTACCGTGATGTATCCAAATAAATAAAAACATTTGATCATTTATACACTTTTTAAATTCAAATTTATGATTTGAATCTAAAAAAAAAAAGTTAATTCAAATGTATGAAATTTACAAAAAAGTGTAGATTCAGACTAACCAGGGGCCCTTGTCAAACTGTCTCCAGCATGGCCCCAGCACTATCATCATGCATGTGAGAAAGACAAAGCAACTGCCCCAAAGCACAGCAGACGGCAGCAAAACAGTCACAACAGAAACTGCAGAGATGTGCCGTTCTGGGTTCACCGTCCAGAATCAACACTCACTCTCAAACGGAGACAAATGAAGTAGATTTGTGAAAATCAGCATCAAAGGGGAATTACCTCGTTATATTCTGATCACACACTCACTCCAGACCAAACAGCAGCTTCCTGAATCACCACATCTTTAGTTTTTACTCTGATCTGTCACTTCCTCAACCACAGCTGCATCAAAGCCACTTTTTTCTCTTGGTTTTTTCCTCCGTCTAAAAATAAAGTCATTAACCTGCAGGCGGTGGGGCTGGCGGCTGGCGTGACAGGTGCTGACGCCGTCAAACGACCCCTGACCCAGGGACCGGACCGCCTGCCAAGCCTGTGACGGGGTATCAGCAGGACGTGCTCATTTCAGAGGAGGCTTTTTCATCCTGCCTGACGCGGCCCGACAAGGCTGCACACTCGGCCGGACAAGACGCCATCTTTGTGCGTCTTTTCCCAGCCTGATCTATAAGAGTTGGAATGAGCCCTGAGGCACACCACTGCAGCAATGCTGGAGGAGGAAACGGATCATATGTTCCTGACACATCTCATCAACTAACAACACATCATGGAGCCTCCACCACAACACCACAACACGTTTATTCCAGACCCTGCATAGCCACAGAGGAAGGAGTTTACATCCTTAACAGGGGGGGGGTTCACAAAAACCGATTTGTGTCCTTTTGTGAGGGCATGTGTGTGAACCTCTTTTTGTGCAGCAGCATGCAGGTTTGTGTGCATGTTCCAACCAGCCTCCACCTGGATGGCCTGAGGCTGTGGTGTTGAGGTTGTTAGAAGACAAACACAGACACAGGAAGCCGACCCCCCCGAGGACGCCGCGCACACACACCACCGCTGTCAGCCACGCGCACGAGCTGCCACCTTTTCCGTTTGCCTCGTGAGATACGCTCGCTGCCGCAAACGCACACACACAAAAACACACGTCTGCCTTTCAGGCCTTGCTCCGCGCCAAGTCTGGCCTGGCATGGTCCACAGAGGGGTGTCCTCGGGCGAGGCTTGCCAAGTCAAAGACTCTTTCATGTTCAGCCTGCACACCCAGGGTAGTAAAGCTTTAACAAACAGCAACGTGCACACACTTTTCTGGCTCCCACACACTAACACCGAGGGAAAAAAAAAAAGAAGCTGTAAACGATTTTAGTGGTTGGCTTGCACACATAAATGTACACACACACGCACATGCGTTAACACTACATCCGCAACAAACATTACTTAGCTCTCGAATAGACTTGAAGCATTAAATCCAACAACAACGGACGACAAATCTCCACCGACAACATTTGTGGGTGTTTGAAGCTTCTGAATGCGAAAAATTCCTCCTTAAAGATCCGTTCCCGTTCATTAAAACTTAGTGCCTAAAATAGGAGTGGTTTTTATCAAAGCCCGAAGCGACTGCACCGTCAAATTAGAGTCAGTTTTCGCAGACAATGGAGTGCTTATGTCAAAGAATTAGAAATAACTGGTGTCCAATAATTACAGCAGCGTGCATCTGTGCCTTTTCAGTATCAATTAAAGTGATCACGGCAACAAAGGCGCCGGACAAAAACTTGCACAATGGCCCATATGCCTGCACTCAAACACACATACACTGGACATGAGGCGAGATATCACCACCAAGGAGCCCCCCCAGGCCTCCTCTCAGCAGGGGAGTGGGTGGAGAAAGGTGGCAAAGTGCCAACACAAAGCCTGCTAAACACCTTTGTCTCCACAACGCACACGAAGGGGTTGGGGGGGCAGGACGGGCAAGCTCCTGCTGGAACGCACGCCGCAGAGAAGGGCTACAAAGAAACGCAGAGTTGTTAGGATGTTTTTCCTCCAACCGGAGGAAAAAAAAGGGGGGAAACATGCCCGCCATGATTGACTCCATATCGATTCGGACGGTGGAGGCGGCACGCTTGAAAAGGAGGCCAGAAAGTGTGAGATGGTGGTGGATTTGCACAGCAACAATGGCCTCATTAACACATGTGGTTCTGCTTGCCGGGAACGTGAGAGGTGCTAACGCTGGCGCGAGTACAGAGACACAAACGGGGAAATGTGGCACCGCACAACAAACCAGGTCCAGGAATACTACGACTGCAGCGTCCGTCAGCGGTACCAGACAGTCATTTCAAACAGTGTTTAGAAAATACTCAGCATGATGGTGTCACTGTTGGGTTGAGAAACCATCATCTGCTGTCCTTAATCTGCAGACGAGCTTGGAGCCCTTTGCATATCTTAAATTGTTTATCATGCAAATGACGGCGCTCGGCGGCGCTGCCCTCTCTCCCCTAACGGCCCGCCGCCCCAGACAGCAGACCCTGACCCCAGCTGCAGTCGGGAGACTCCCAGACGGCCTCAGCTGTCCCCTAGACAGAAAGGAACGGCCTCCGCTTCGGCTCCGGGTCCCCTGCAGATGGATCTTCACCCCTCCCCCCTACACTGTCAAGTTCAACCATCCTGGGTGTCAGCTTCTGTCCTAAAGCAGCCGTTCATATGGAAAATGATGCCTTTTTTTGTGGGGGGGGTGTCCACCTAGGTTCTGCCCTTACCCGAGCACATCAACCAAAAACAGAGGGTGCTGGCCTACAGTCGAAGTGGTCGCGCTCGCACAACTCGCCCCTGATGTGAGCGCAGAATCTCTCGCAGCCTTGTTTGTGTCCCGCTGACCTCAGATGTTTTAACGGAGCTAAAACAGAAGCAGATGAGGTGCTGCAGCTCCGGCAGATCCTCACCGTTCCACAAAGTCCAGAGACACAGGGCCCTATAAATAAAGCTCAGCAGCTCACAATGCCACTGACCTTATGATATCATGTGAACTCCACTGCATGATGATCCAAATGAGCAAAGAAAAGCATGTTTGAACAGCTGACAAGGCCAAGAGGCATGTCAGATCTGTGTGTGTGTGTGAGATGTACAAGTTCATGTGTGTACACAGATGCTGAACAAACTGTACACTAATGAACAGCAGCCATTCTGTAGCACGGGAGGCTAACGAGAAAAAAGAGGCAGTACCACACGCTGCCATCTGCAGAGGAGAGGACGGGCACCCGAAACCGTCGCACTGGCACGAGGTAAAGGGCCAAAATCTCAAAGAGTCAAAATCCAGCAGGCCATGCCTGCTCACACTGCAGCCTCCTTTTAGTCCTGGTGGACGAGCAGCGAGCCAGCTCGCCGCCTTAAGGAGTCCCTAATTACTCAAATCAGAGAAAACACTGACAATTAGTGGCTGCAGAGATCCTCAAATAAACACTTCTTTGTTGACAGATAATTACTTTCCTCTGTATCGCTTTTTAATTTTAGCATCCGAGCAAACCCTCACAGGCGCATATTTGAGGGCAGGACAGATGCAGTGTGACAGTGTAATTGGGCAGTAAGGGACAGAGATGCAGCTCTCTGCGCCACATGAGAGGGAGTTTGTGGATCTGAGCGCATCTGTGATGCAGGACAGAATTTCACGCTTTTCACGCAAATGTTTCCTCTCCTCACCATCTCCTCCAAGACTGCCGCTCCCCATCTGAGTACAGGACTCAAATGCTAACAGTGAAAGTACAGCTCTTCTTCATGTGCTTTTACCTGAGATATTCTCCTGCTTGGGGATTATTCCTTGCAAGGGTGCAGATAAACAATCCTCATCCTGCGGGGACACCTGCACAGCCACCTCCACGGGCCGACGCGGCCTCCGCGGGTGCTGGGTTTGGGAGTGCGAGGAGGTCGTGGAGAGGGGCGAGGCCAGCGAGGGGGACGGCGGTCTGTCCAGAGCCTTGTCCGCACAGGGGCTGCCGTGGCACTGCCTCCGCTTGTGCTCGATGAACAGCAGGATGTCCGACAGGGGGAAGCGGGAGTGGCACTGGCCGCAGGTGAGCAGGTCCTGGTCTCCCTTCAGGGGCTCGCCCGCTCCCAGCCTCAGGGAGTCCTGGGAGTCTTCGTCTGGTGAAACACCGGAGAGCGGCTCGGCTGCATGAGCAGACAAGAGAAAGAAAAGGGATGTGAGGGCCTGTGTGGACGCTGTAAACAAAGGTGTCCTAACAGATGTCTGTGACAACAAGGTCAGGTTACACACACTTTAAGGACAGACTTCGATAAGGGCCGACATGTGAAGCTGGCAGGCGCCAGTCAGACGATTAAGTCGCTTGACCCTCTTTATTGTGCTGCCAATCTCGCTTTTTTAATGAACCTAACACCTCTGAGAATCAAAAAATAGATTCTAATTTGAGTTCAAGATGATTGCACCCCATTTCGTTAAAAGTGCTGGGATCTCGTGAACCAAGGTTAGACATTGAGGGCTGGATGTGGAGTAGGTCCCTGAAGTGCCGGCAGAGTGAGAGAAGGGGGGAAGAGAGAAAGGCAGCGTTTAAAAGAAGTAATCTAGCCACACGGTAAACGACAGCGGGCACCCGACTGGGACGCTGAGATAAGATTTGATGAATTCTTCTCGCCGCTTTGGCCTTTAATTCTCCATCAGGTCAATTGAGAAGGTGGCGAGAGACTATGCAAGACGGGCCCTGTTCCTTGAATGTTCTGCTGCATCTTAGGATGGATTGTTAAGCAGATCACGGAACACTGGGTTCAGACTTCAGACAAAATAATCTCATCTGGGGTAAAGGAAAGTGACAACAGAAACTCTGGTTCCTTTGGTAAAATTCAAAGGAGTTTTGGCGCTGCAGCACACCTAACTTAACAACAGGAAAATCTCTCTTCATTTGCCATTTTTGAATAAGTGAGAGAACAGCAGATCAATGAGATCGTGAGGACTGCCACAGGACGGCTTCATTTGTCCAATACATTTTTGAAAAATGATCCAGGGATCAAACCTTCTCTCAAAGTGCATTAACTCACTTTAACCTAATAATAATGAAAATAGCTCTTAAGGTTTGTTATGTAATTGTAGAACAACAAAATCCAACAAACTAAAACATTGATTTATATCAACTTCTGTTTTACTGTCCTCATTGACAACACTTCCATCAGCTGAGCCTGGCACTGATCAGCTTCACAATCACGGCGCGCCCCCCACTGGCAGCTGGACCCTTGACGGGAGCCTCCGACGGTCCCGATCATCCCCATTGAACCAAAATCTGAGCATCCCGCTGAGCGCGCTCTGCAGCGGCGGTGGTCATCCTCTGCTGCTCCTGTCCCGACGCACAAACAGCGCCCGAGGACCGCCATTTATAATTGATAAGGCTCGCTCTGTTGTCACTCGCGGGGGTTGCGGGAATTGTACTCTGCCGCGTAAACAAGCGGGTCTCCGCCGTGCGTAAAGGGCCGATGGATTTGTGTTGTGCGTAAAACGAGTTTTCCTCTTCCTCTAAAGTCCCGTACATGAGGACGTGCGTGTGTTTTGTCGCTTTGCGTGGTTCACACACGCGCGCCAAACATGAAATGCAAACTTATAGCATCAACAGTGAAGGTGTCAGACACGTGAAAACAGTCCAAACCGGCGCGCGTCTTTGTGAACACTTTCAAACGAGGCGTAATGGATGTGGGGGGGAAGAGGAGATGATGGGGGGGGGGGGGGGGTTCCACGGCTACAGAAGGAAAGTTGGAGGTGAGCGGCCGCGCCTTCACGCGCAGCCAAAGGTCTCTGGCCATAAAGCTCGTGCATGCCCTTTAATGGCGAAACGAACCTCCGAGGCTGGCGTTATACAACCCGCGGGCCGCGGCGGAGCGCCGCCAGCGCGCGGGGGGAACTCCAACCGGGAGATCCCGACAGTCGCCGCTTGGCAGCGTTCGCGGCTCGTGTTTCACCGGAGGCTCCGTCCGCGCGCCGTGGATCAACATTCCCCCAAAAGAAGTTGATGTAGACGCGGGCGCGCGCGGGGTGGAGGGACACACAGACAGAGAGGGAGGGGGGAGATTTAAGTCCACTTACGCGAAAAGTCCCGTTTGCTCAGGTGCTGGGGCTTGCCTTGCTTGCGGCGAGACATGGTCGTCTTGGTGGCGGCGGCGGCGGCTGCGGCGCGGCCGGCTTCACATCGGGAAATCCGTTCCTAAAAGAAGGTAGAGTCCAAAGGAAACCTCCTCATTTGATATGATCTCTGTCATCCACGCGCGGCGGATCAGGCGGTGCGGGATGCGTAACGCGCTGCGGGCTGCGCGGGGCTCCTCATGACTTTCGCAAAGAGGGACTGATGGGGGGGTAACAGCGGAGCCCCCCTGAGCTGCAAGTTCAAGTGCGGACGTGACGTCCCTGCGAACTTGAACGACAGGCTGTGGACGCTCCGAGACACAAAACATGGGCAGGGCGAGCCGGCCAGTGGGAGGGGGGCAAGTCCTAATAAAAACCAATGGACACTCATTACGGACTACCTATGGACTGGTGGGGGGGTGTGGGCTGGGGCCAGAGAGAGAGACGCCCCGAAGACACCAATGGACGAAGAGGAGCGAGGGGGGGCCGGCCCACGAGAGAGAGAGAGAGAGAGAGAGCTCATGTAAATATGCAGCGGGTATGTAAATGTGAAACGCTCGTGCAGCTCATTTGAATATTTACACAATACTTTAAACTAGAAGGATTCTGCAACATGATGCTCTGAAACCACAAAAAAAACAGTGTTCATGTTTGACATCCCAAACTCTAAAGACGGCTTTGTTTTGAAGAGGATGAACTGTCACGTGATGAGGGTGAGCAAACTATGGCCCGGGGGCCATATGCGGCCCGTTTAACTAATCTGTCTGGGCCGCCATTAATAACGTTTTATTTCCCTTTAATTGTCACACTACAGTGATTCGGGAGTAAAAACTCAATCACACTTACAAGATTTCAGCAATCTTCATTATCAGGACAGTGCTGCTTGTGTTTTTGATATTCCTACATTTTATAGTTTATGAGATATTCAGTCAAATATGCCCCATGGGAAATTAATGAGAAAGACTTCAAATTTCAAATATTTTAAGTAGGTTATAACAAGTCTTTAAATATATTAATGCATCTTTTCATCTTTTATTGCAATTTTTTAAAATATTGGAGTTTAGCAAATATTTTAGCAACATACTGACGTTTTTTGCTAATTTGTTTCTACTGGAGTTTTTTAGGCTAATTTAGAGTTTATCTTCTATTTTAGCAACAGGCTAACGTTTTTGACTAATTTAGTTTACTGAGAAATTTTTGGCTATTTTGGAGTTTAGCTAGTATCAACAGGTTAACCTTTTGGCTATTTTGGTATCTACTAAATTTGGAGTTTAGCTCATATTTAAGAAATACACTAAATATTGGCATGTATTAGGGACTTTTAAGCAATATTACTTAAACTTTTTCAGAAATTTAGGTCAAATTCAGCTATCTTTCAAAGTTCTTTCACAAAATTTCCAGTTTTTTAGCATGTTTAACATTTTGCAAATATCTTTTGCATTTCAGCAAATCCCTTCAGAGATTAAAGTAATTGTGTCACCACTGTCCACAGAAAGCTTCAGCAACTAGTTTCAGCAAAAGCATTTACACTAGCATTATTGCAGGTAATGCTACTTTTCTAGTTCTGGTGTGTCTTACGTGGTACATAACAAATACTTTGTCTAAAAGTGCAGAAAGTCATTCTGTATTCATGTGATGTTGGAAGATGTTTTGTTTTCCAATGCTGAAGACATGCAAGCTGGACTAGTGAAGACTGCAGCCGATCAACAATATGGGTAAAAAAACAATCAGCAGATGGATCCATGGAACATTCAAAACCAGCATGTCCAAAGTGCGGCCCATGTTCAAACTTCATACAATCATTAAGAAAACACTTCCCAACACTTTCTGTGTTCTTATTTATTAAATTAAGTTTTGTAAGTCTGCAACGGTATACTTATGTGTCACTTTCTGAAATTTTAACCGTAATAAACAAGAAAAGTTGACAGTAAGGACCACCACTTCCGGGACATGTGTAAATTGGCATATTTTTTCAGCAAAAAATATTGTCTTCTCAATATGATAATATGGTTGTTTTCAAGGAGGTTAATATCAAGGTGGACCACCAGGTGGGACGTCCTAAGATAACTCAGAAGGAATGGTGTGAAAATTGAGAGTAATTTTTTTTAGAAAACGCATTTAAAAGTTATTTTTTTATGTGAAGAAATGAAAAGTGTGTCAGTGCTTTAAAATGGTCATTTAAAAGTTTATTTGTATTTAATGTAATTGAAATAATTTAAAAAATATCATACAAAATGGTTGATCCTCAAACATTCTCCCCTCACCAAATCTTTTACTCTTTAAAGTTTGGTTTGGAACATTCTTCTGTATGTGGAATTATGTTGTAATGAAACAGAAAACATACAACAGGAGTGGACAACCGATACTTTTTATGAGAAGAGGAGAAATTAGTGACTTTTACTTTAATATAATCAAACAAAGAACTCTCTTAAATTCATACTTTTAGATTTTTATCGGTGGTGAAGAACTTAGATACACTTTTTAATGTTATTTTCATTCCAAAGTCAGAGAAAACGTCCAGGAAGCAAAGATCCTCAGGAGAAACACCTGCAGACTGATGAACATTCTCAATACGCCTCAGTATTCACCAGGCGTGAACGTGAATGTTCAAAGTGTGATACTTTATCGCCTCCTAGTGGCTTAAAGACAGAACAGCAGACGGTCAGCAAATACACAGTTGAGAGCAAAGGTGTCAAACTCAATCGCAAAATCCAAAACGCACCTTTGATCGCATGATAAACATTTATTGAACACACTAAAAAGATTTTTTTTCCACATTTTTTTTAACATAAATTTGAATAAAAAAAACATTGGAATGTTATTCCAGAATAAATCTTAAAACAGTGCGTGTCTGGTGTGAACTGCAGGAGAGAGTGCATGTCCCGCGCTCTCCGTGTCGCTTCGCAGCGCCTCTGCGTCCAGTGTGAAGCTAGCGTAACAGTGAAAATAATCATTACACCTGTTCCAACCTGCTTGCATAAGCCTCTCCTCTGTTTCTCATGTGCTCTTCCTCCAGAATTTTTTATCAGCATTCGTTCTAAACACACAGCAGGCTCATGTTGGGTCAAGAGAGAATGTCACACGTGTAGCAGTTCAGTGTGGCTACAATTAAACACCAAGGTGGATGCTGACAGACTTTAAACACAAACTTTCACTTAAAAAAATGTAGAAAATGGGGAAAATATCTGGAATCATTAAATGTGAATGAGTTGGATTCTTCTCCCTGGTAGTTACTGGATCCAAAAACCACAAACACTCCACTCTGTTCTGGAGTTCTTAACCAGAAGGGTTTTCTAGCTTCATCTCAACAATTATTGTTTTGAACTCAACAGGCTGGAACACAGAGACAAACAGACATCTGACAGGAGGCCTAAAAAAGAAATGTTAATTTGTTTTAAATTAATGGAAGAAAAGCACCTTAGATATGTTAACACATCATCTTTGTCTTTTTTACTAACATGCATGCACTCTGAGGTGATGGTGGTTGTTTAGGCAAATGTGAGTTTCACCGTTAACGTCAACAGAAGTTATATTTAATTAACTCTTTAACACCTGAGGCGTCGTCAGTGACACTAAAACACAAAATCTGATTTTTCAACCATTAACACGAACAACGTAATTCTCCTTCAGAATCTACTGGAATTATGTTGATCACACAAACAGTTAAAAGAATTACAGTAAATCAAAGAACATTTCATCAAAGCTCAGGTGTTAACAACTATTTCCACACACAGCAAGGCTTAAAAAGCTGGTATGGAGTGAGCATCTCATTTCATACATTTTGTTCTTCATCATTTTTTGACATTGTTTTAATAATTTACATTTAGCTTGGGCTAACTACAGTTCTACTCTGAATTTTTTTGTGGAATCTTATTGTGCAGTTTGATTGAAAAGAATAGTTATTATTCAACAAAAAAAGTACAAAAACAAACTCTTTAAATGTGATACTTTGAGGAATAATTTGCTCCAAAGTAAATGAAATGACTATTCTGCCAAGAAAATGTATTGAAACATCCTCAGAAGTCAAATTATTTTTCTCTTATTTCATATGAGAAGAAAAGTACTTTTAAAACTTTAAAAATCAGAATAAAACCTTAAAGGTGGAAGACATAAACATATTTTTTGCATTAAAGGTTGATTCACTTTGCGGAAGTTGGAAGAAAACGTCAGGAAAAACCAGTGACGACAACTTTGAACAGAATTTCTATTTGTTTTATTTTTGTGTTTTGTTTGAAAAAGAAAAAAATCATAAAGGATTTTGTAAAATTTTGCTTTAACCATTTAGTCACTGCCACGAGCTGCTCGGTGGTGCAGTGGTTAGTGAGAAGGTTCAAATCCCAGCTGTGTGAGTGTCGAGTTGTCAGGTATCCCCGTGCACGTGTCGGTTTTCTCCAGGCACTCAAGCTTCGTCACACACTTCAAAAACACACTTCATAGAGTTATCGGTGATTCTAAAGAGTCCCTGTGTGTAAATGACTGTATCCTGTGACAAACTGCATCCGGTCCAGGCTCCGCCCTGCCTTTGCCTAATAGTTGCCAGGATAGGCTCCAGCAACCCTGGAAAGGATTTAGTGGGTTAAGAAAATGGATGCATGGATCAAAAAATAAACATAACCAGGAAGAGATTAAAGCAAAAGGAAAGAAATACTGTTACTGTTTTTCTTTCCTTTGATTGTTCTGTTTATTTCTTTTCATCCTCTTTTATGGGTTTTCTGTGAAAGTTCATTTCTCACACAGTAGATGTACTGTAATTGATGAGCTGGACACAAATGGACATAAAGAAGATTGATGAAGCTACTTGGAGAAGTGACAAAATGAAGAAAGACAAAAGAAAAAAAAGAAGAGAAAACAATAAAACCAGACACCATAACCTCAAGACGTGGATGAAGAGACACTATGGACATCTATGCATTTTCCCCCATTGTGTCTGCATATTTATCATTAAAATATCAATGTAAATGTGAAAAAAATGTTCATTTAAACTCCCCGCGTGTCATGCATTACCACCAGAAGTCATTTCCTGAACACCGATGTGGAAGAAAACAATAAAGTCATCAAAGTCCCACTGACTATATTTCTATTGTAGAATCCTTCTCAGCGCTCTTTTAATCATGATTATGCAGTTTTCAGCCCAAATCAAAACGCTGTGTCATTTTTTAAGACATATTTTCTGCAGAGCAGTAGGAGTTTGTGAGAAATTCACATCTGAGTTGTGTGGGCGGGGCTATTGGTACAGAAGTAACCCTACATTGATATCCCATCATCCCTTTTTTTACATTCTCTCTCACTAGCTCACAGCTCCTCACAACCTCCTACCTAACATTAGCGTATCTAAAAAAAAAAACCAAAAATGGGAGCAATATTGGAGCTATACAGCTTAGACTAAGAAAACAGAAGTTACTGAAACTAAGTGGATTTGCAGACAAGTTGCAGAGAATTACGTCAGAATTGTAGCGGAGCAGGGAGACTTTGTCCCGCCTAACCAGTTGCTGCGTCACAAATCCGAGCTTTTCAAACTGATCCATCATCATAATGACACACTCAGAAACACAGTTTTAATCTTAAATTATTTTATATGTGACCCCCATCATGACAAGAAAATGTTAAAACACCACAAACGTCATTTTCTTTGGAGTGGGTCTTTAAGAGGCGAGTCCTCCCGGCTTCCTGACTGAAACTTTACCTTCTTTTCCACAGCTGATCCTCGGTTCTTTATGCAGGAATAGCAGCTGAGAAACGGCTGTTAATGGTTCATCCGTTCATCTGTTAAAAACCTTTCCTCCTGTTCTGAGCTAACAAGGACGTACAATGTCGCTAAACTATTAACAAAATAACAATATAGTTGTGATACAGTTGTTATAGCATTAAATACATTTCTATTTATGTAATGCTTTATTTACATTTATTTAACCTACATTTGAAGAAAAAAAAATAATTCAAATTTAAAACTTTAGAACAGAAACCTGACAGTTAAATAAAAACCTTGACCTGAACTTAAATCATGTCCTCCATTGGGAAGTTTAGTTTCTACAAGTCTCCACAAGAGGGCGACAAAGTTCTGTGATGACTATCAACAAGTAACTTTTAAAAAAGAGGAACTTTTTTATGTGAATGTAAATAGATAAAAAAAAAAAACATTCGTGCTTTTTTAATATATTTTTGCAGAATATAATCTATTAAAATATGGTTTGATTACAGTAAATGAAGTGTTTAAAATATAATTCTTTAATGGGAAGGAGGATGAGTCTTCAAACGTTAAGGCAGTCACCTCCTCCCTGCTCCTTTTCTCCTGCTGCTTCCATCTCTACAGAAGTTGCATCTTCAGACGAAAGAATTATTCAAATTTATGAATTATAGAAAGCAGTACTTTTCTGCTTCATTTGGGACAATTGGACATTTGCAGAATTAAACATTTTTTACTGAACCCATCAGAAACGTCTAGAGGGAATTTAACAGAGTTTGTCTTCTCCTGAACTTCAAGCGTCCCTCACTTTTCAATTTTCATTTCTTTTCCAACCAAAGTTCTTTTCAGTGTTAAGTAGTTAGGTTTTACTGTAACAAAATACTATTTATCATGTTTTAATTGCTCACTAACTAATGAAATACTATAAAAGTTATTACTATATAAACTCTAAAATGGAGAGTATCAGGCTCTGTGGGGTTTTAAGATTATTGGCTCTTAAAGGAGCCGTTGTGGGAGACAGCATGCATCACTGAGCTTCAACTGTTCCAACAACCCTTCAGGCTCTGTAGTTAATAAAAGTCTTACCAAAACATTTGAATGGATTTTTTAACACTGTGTACCACACAGAACCTATTTCAATATCAATAAAGCGTGGACATAACCTGGAAAATTTTGCTTTAATGATAAAGTCAAATAAATGCATTAAAAATCCTTTATAATATTTACCCAACAAATATGTCCTTATTTATATTTTCAGATATTGATAAGCAGTTTTTGCTACTCCTCCCCTGAAACTACTCCCCCTCCTATAATTGTGCATTTTCTTTTGATCTTTGGAACAATTTGTAACGATACATAAATAGTAAATTATAGAATAAATTGTATGAGAAATATTGAACATATCATTACTTATTTTAGTTTTGATGATAAAAACATCAAAAATATTGTCAATGTATTTGTTTTATTTACACAAATGCAAGATTAGGAAAAACTGCCTCCATTTTTTTTATTTACAGCACTATCAAAAGGATCCATGGCACCAAAGCTTACCATACAAATTAACTTTGTGCCTTCCTCCTTGATGACTAATTTTATTTTCTGTTGTTTATTTTCTAATTATTACTTCTTTCTTAACTTATATTTTTTCCTCAAGTAGTTATTCTGTGTTAGAATATTATTATTATAATAATAGTCAATTTTGGATGCATTTTTCAAATAATTTATTTGAATTCAATAAAGTTTAAAAAACAAATAAAAGGGGGGCACACCAGCAATCTTTACATGATCTTCATGATGTGAGAGGTCTGCGCCACTAGAAAAAAGGGACAGTCAAATGTAGGCTTTTTTGTTTTGTTTTCTGTTGAAAGTTTTGGATCATGTTTGGATGAATGAGACTCTTGTTCTTGTTTTTGTTTAGGAAAAAGGAAAAGATTATATAAGAATTGTTTTCTTCACTCTGTTCCAGTTGTTCAAGCCCAAAGTATGTCTAATGTATGTTTCCTTGTAAAAAAAAAAAAAAATTAAAAAAAAAGGAAAAAAAGAAAAAAAAAGGGCATGAACAATAAACCATAAACCATTTCATGAGACTCAGCACAGACAAAAGTATTCGTTTAATGTATGTTTTTAAGTGAATAAAGCTACAATTTTCTAGAGAAATATCCATGAACCGTCATCATCCACCACACAGTCTCGCTGTCAAAAGGCTCCCAGTGTTACATAATCTTCTTAATTAGGTGCGCAGCGCCCCCGTCAGGCCAAGACCCGGTACTGCAGCGGGGCTGGGCAGCGGGCTGGCGGAGCAGCCGCGGCGCTCGGTGTCGGATGCAGGCTGCGCTCCGGTGAGAGACCTCTGCGTGTTTGTGCGGTGTTCTGCGGGGTGGGGGGGTTCGAACACTCTGCTGCCTCCTCGGTTCGAGGATGGAGACGAGCTCAGTTGTTTGGACCGGAGCTGCGCGACGACCATCATCATCCTCATCACGGTAGATGGAGATCATGGGATGCTCGTCAGCAGACAGCCTCAGGATTTCAGCTGTTCGCTTTGAAAACAGTAGAGATCTGGAATCTGGTCCGGATCTCGGGGTTCGGCCCGGATCGGCTAGAAAAGGCGCGGTCCCTTCATGCTGATCGAGAGCCTTCTCCATCTGAGCAGCACAGAGACGTCAGTGTGCGTGATATTTGAAGATGCAGTCTTCCCGTCTGTCCGGTGCGCGTAGTGGGGCTCCGCGGCGCGCGCTGCTGGGCCGGGACTCGGCCTAACGGGCTAATTTCGGGCGCTGCTATTGGTCGACTTGAGCATCAGCTGCATCCAGAGCACGCGCGCGCGTGCGCGTGGAGGGGATGCTGCCATCAGCGCAGACATCTGAGAACCTCCAGCCGCCTGCTCGCGCGTCATCCGGACAGATCCGGGCCACTGGGGGGCCGGCCCCCAACCTGCGCCCCCTGTGAGCGGGAGCTGACTGTAATTAAATCCCACCTGAGAGCGTGAGTCAGCAGTACTGCCCCCTCTGCAGGGAGGGAGGGGGGCATGAAAGGAGCTGTTGTGTGAGCACAGACAGAGAGAATCATGGGAGAAAAAAAAAAAAAGGAGGGGGGGGTGATTAAATTAGCAGTTTCTCCTCTCTGGATGTCTCTCACATGATGACCTACATCCTCCTCCTCCACCTCCTCAGGCAGCTCCTCTGTGTGACCCTGCTTTAAGTCCCACTCCTACTACACGTTTCTCTTTGGTGAAAGCGTTCCCATGGTCTTATAACTGTGATTGTGCAGCGATTAGACTAATCTAAAAGCTTTATAAGACATATTTTATCCAGAGCAGTAGGAGTTCATCAGAAATTCACCTCTAAGTAGTAGATGGCATTGAAGTAAGCCTCCACTGATATCCCATCATCCCTTTGCTAGTTTACAGCTCCTCATAACCCCAATCTAACATTAACATAACAAACAAAGAAACAGCGATCAGTATCGGAGCTATCCCGCAATACAGTTTTGAGGCCAGATATGAGAAATCAAAGACGTAGATGGATTATTTGTCTATAAGTGCATGCCTCAGAATCAGAATAGAGCTGGGAAACTTTGGCCCCCCCATGGCAAATTTGAGAATTTTCAAATCTTGAGTATTTATCTGCTCCATGATTTGAATAAAGACAAACTCAGAAACAGATTTAATCTTAAATTCTCTTATAAATTTATAAAGACGACAGACGCACTCCGATTTGTCCATGCTTATTTCTTAATTTTTGCGTAAATTAGGATTTGTGCATGCATAATTCTTGATTTGTAACTCATATAATACATTATCTGAATAAGTACAAAATTGACAAAGTAAAAAAAATACAAAACGCAATTTACACATGCAGCAATTAGAATTATAACAGGAACACACTACACACACGCAAATCTATACAAATTACGCACAAAAAGCTTTGTACGCAGACACAAAGCCTCAGTTACACAAAAAGCTGACGTGAGACTAGATTCTTCCATGAGTGATGCGTTTAAATGCTGCTAGAATGCTGGGTTATCAGAGTTTTCTTTTCACCCATTTAGAACTTAGATTGAATAGTGTCTGAATAAAAACGCTTATTTAGACTTTTTATATTAACTTTAGGGCCTTTTTGTTCAAGAAAGTGGGAAAATGCGCAGTTTTTAGATATTAATCACAAGTTCAAATCAGCTGAAAAGAAAACTCTGATGACCCAGCAATCTAGTAGTATTTAAATGCAACAGTCATGGACGAATCTCTGAGACGTGAAAAAAGTCTCACAAGATTTGTGTGTAAAGGAGATTTTGTTTTTACATAACAAGTGATTTGTGCATAATTTTTAAAGATTGTAATTTTGTGTACTTAGTTACTTTGTAAATTGTATTTTTTTTTTATTCTTTTTATTTTTATTTATGCACATAATTTATTGTATGAGTTACAAATCAAGATGACACTTGTTTTTCTCAATATATATATATATATATGTCCTCCATGCGAAAAATGCTACAAAAACATGTTAAAAACATAAAACTAAACTTTTTGTTTTTAAATTGGAGCGGGTCTTCAAAATTTTCTTAAAACTTTGATTTTTTCATAGTAGTGAACATATATCTATATATAAAAGTATTTGAAGTTGTTCCATTTTAGCTCCCATAATTACAGTTTTGCATCTCTAACATACCTGATGTCTAAAATGTATAATTCCAAAACAGCAGGTTTTGAAGTAATCATGCTGTTTCTCTCTCATTTCCAGAGAAAGGCCTAATTGACCACATTCTGTAAAAAGACTGACATTTGGTCAGCATGACGCGCTAAGGGTCCGAGGAGAACTCGTGAGGCAGAAATGAGTCTGACTTCCTGGTTCCTGGTGAGCAGCGGGGGGACTCGTCACCGCCTTCCCAGAGAGATGATCTTTGTGGGGAGGGACGACTGTGAGCTGATGCTGCAGGTAAAGCGTTCTCTGTAAGCGTTGCTGTCATCATAACAGCATATATGGACGCACAAAGGAGTTTACTGTGGATTTGTCTGATCCAGTCTCGCAGTGTGGACAAACAGCATGCCGTCATCAACTATGAGCCGAATGCAGACGAGCATAAAGTGAAGGATCTCGGCAGCTTAAATGGAGTGAGTGTGTCACTGATTTACTGTGCTTTCAACACTGTCTCTCATTTTGAGTGTCTCATGGACACAAACATCTAATCCTCACGGCTCTGACATGAGCTCAATAATGACTCCTGATCTAATCTGGTTAAAAAAAAAAGTCCTTGAACTGTCGCTCCTGAAAACATCTTTCTTTAAAGTCCTTCAGCTTTTCCAGGCTGATGTGAAGCTCCTCTTCGGTCACTGCTGACTTTGTCTTGTCACCAAAAACTCTCCAGCACAAAACACACAAAAGTTTGTCTGCATGCCGTCTGTGATCTAATTTTACTATGTTAAAGATTCGATTAAGATGATGGTAAGATTACAAGGTTAAAAATAAAATTACATCTTTTTTTCACACACACATTATCTCACTTGCTAGCATACACATACATGCAGATAATTAATTGCATTTAACCTGCATTTCTGAATGGTTAGAGGGAAAAAAGAAGGACCAGAAATCCCTAGAGCCTATATGATATTTACAGTTGAACATTAATGACATTAAAATGATATTTCTCCACTCAAAAATAGTCTGTTCCCCTTTGTTTACCAGGAAATAGTCTTCTCCCTTTTTCCACAAGGATATAGCCTGCTCCCCTTCGTCCACAAGGAAAGAGACTGCTCTCTTTTTCCATCAGGAAATAGTCTGCTTCCTTTCTCCACTAGGATATAGTCTGCTCTTTCCCTCCTCCAGGAAATAGTCTGCTGCTTTCTCCAGCCTTCTTCCCAATATCCAAGTCTGCTTGCACCTTTCTTGGATACTTTCAGGATTCATCCCAATATGTCTTTTAGATTCCTCACCAGACGTTTGAACGTTAATTTGAATCGAATGAGCGTTTCTCGGCTATGACTATAAACTGGCCCACAACACAGAAAGTCGGCATCTGTACGACAATATCATCACAGTTAAAATGAACTCACGCAAAGGATTAAAATGTTAATTTTGTCAGGTTTATATTTATGTCATCTGTGCTTTTATGCAAATAAAACATGTTTCTTTCTTTGAGTTAAAGTTGTCAATCCATCCATCCATCCATCCATCCATCTTCTAAACCCACTTAATCCTTCTTGAAGTCATGGGGTTGCTGGAGCCTATCCAAGCTACGGCTGAGTTTATTTTTGATTGGAAGCCAATCTGGTTTAATTTTTTTTTTTCAAAAAGCAACCAAACTTTTCTCAAATTTGGGCTGTAAAACAACAAATCTGTGTTTTTTTACCTGCAGATACAAAGGAGGCATCTTCAGGCCAGCTCTCTGGTGGCCTCTCAGCATCTGCATGATTGTCTTCTCTTTCATATCTCTTTCTAATTCAAACATCTTTGGATTCTCCGTAGACATTTGTCAACGACATCCGAATTCAGGAACAAGTCTACGTCACGCTGCAAATTGAAGACAAGCTGAGGTTTGGATACGATATCCTTTCAGGATTTTATCTGTTGTCTGAACCCAGAGATGATCGGGGTCTGCACTGTAACACGATCCAGAATGGAACGTCTGTTTATTGTATTCTCCCTGATGCATAATAGAGGAGGCTCTCAGTCACACCTCCTGCTTTTACCTTAACCTGCCTCACATACCAACCTGTTTACTGTGGTTCGAGGAGAGCTGCTCATTCCTGAGGAGGCCCTCAAGGTGAGATGACTGTGGCACACTGGAGGGATGTCGAACCATTTTGGAGCTAAATAGATGAAAGAGTTTCTGAAATTGACAAAGGTTGCTTTAGTTGAAAAAAACATTTTCTTGCCAGATTGCTGATCTTACACGTTGTGAACCGAGCACACGTGTACATTTAAGGTTTAGGGATTCAGACAAACTCCATCGTCAGTTGAACAGAGCTGTTCTACTCTTCACCGGGTCTCTGTCTTTCTTCAGCATGAGAAGTTGAGCAGCCAACTTCAGCTGAACCAGAAGAAACCCACAGAAGCTGGATCCTGCAGATCCGAGCCGAGACCGAGTGAAGCGGCGGCAGCGCCGGCGTGTGAGGCAGCCACGGCCAAACCGTCTGAGCCCAGCAGGTCTGACGAGAAGGCTGCAGGTGAGCCGAAGAGATGTAGACTCACACCATCAAACATACAAAGGATATTTTATATTATTTTTAATTTTAAAAAAGTGGAATAGTGAAAAGGTGCTTAAAAGTTAACACTAGTGGCTTCAACATTCCAAAGAAGTGACGTATTTATTTATTTTTTTAATTTATTTATTTAGTTTTCAGATTTTTATTAATTTTAGAGGAGTCCAGATTTTTGGAAGGTGAGCCGGTTTATTGTTTTAAGATGCAGATTCTTTCCCATGTAAGTCAAAAAGCCTAAATCCAGGCAAATGGTAAACGTCTCTCCCTCTGAAATGAAAACTAAATGCAAAGTTTGATCATAATTTCTAAGCTGCAGGTGGAAGCGCCATCTTTTGTTTAAAATCCAATCATACAACACATTGTCAGGCGTGCGGACAGTGTCCAGTGAAATAACGATTTGGGCTCTTGCAAAAACATTACAAAAACACTGGTAAAAGAGGAAGTCCGTCAAGTTGTAGATTTTATGTTCAATGAAGAGAAATAAAAATATGTAATGAAAATAAGAAAAGAAAGTATTTCTCTTTCTATTGGTCTATCTTCTTTCCATTTGTTTCAAAACATTTTTTTATAAATAAGAAATGAAAATACATCTTTGTTAACTCCGCCAGATTCCCGTCACCTCCATCAGATCATTATGGACTATAGATGTATTTTTTGGTTTATTTGAGTACTAATAAGAAGAGATTTCTTTATTTTTTGTTGTGTAAGGAATAAACGATCATCCGATCTAAATACATTTGTGTTTTATTCATTTAGGGATTTTGTTTGAGGTGGCACAATGAGTTTAAAATATTGTTAATTTAAAGCTGTTTTAAAAAATATGCAATTAAGCCTTATTTATTTTACAACTGATTTCATGTTAGAGCACCTAAAGACTTGACAACATAATTTAGGTGTTACATGGGGCCAGACAGCTGGTTCCACGTGCAGCAGGTTCATTAGCTCGGACAGGATGGCAGGTGTCATAGTACGGTCAAAAGTCCATAAAGCTAGATCAGGGTCAGGCAGGCAGTGATCAAACACGAGTATGGGCGCGTCAGAGATCAGACGTCAGGTAGAACAGAACAGAGACAGGAGGCAGGCAAACTGTGTGATTGGCAAATGAGAGTCAGGTGAATGGCATCTGGGGAGTGTGCGCTGGGGTTGCTGGGAGATGTAGTGTGTTAGTACTCTAAAGATGACTCTCACCAGTGACCAGAGGGGAGCTCTGACTCAAGATACTATTGCTCTTCATGTATTTTGAGTGTATCTCATCGAGTTGCGATAATCAAAGCATAAGATTAACATATACATTTGCTTAAAATGTTTTTTTAACTTCCTGCTACCCTTCATGGTTAAATCTTTATCTACAGTTTTATGTAACTAATCACTGTAGCGTTAACATTTTTTGAGTTTTTCTGTCAGTGTTTTGACTCTCAAGAATCAATGATCTAAAGTGTGAACTGCAGACATTCATTGTGACTAACAGAGAGGTTCTGGTTTAGGAGACACTGCGATTCTGCACAGAGGGACCCCCCTGTACGGTCAGCCTGCCTGGTGGGGAGACGAAGATGCTGGAGAGCAGCAGCAGGGAAAACCCGAAGAGAAGAACTCCGAGCGGAAAAGAGAGAAAGCTGAAGCTGGTATGAAGAAGACAGGATGTACACAATGTGATTGTGTGTTTTCTTTACAACTTTACAATCTGAAGGACTCGAACATTTGCATCATTGGTGTTTAAATTTGGATTAGGGTTCCAGAAAAATCTATGACATTCTTCACCTTCTTACTAGTGGAATGTTCATATTTACAACAAGTACAAATAAACAGAACTCTCAGAGCATGTTTCTGTTTATATGACACGTTGTAGCCTCATAACTCAGTTCCCGTCTAAAGTCTGAGTCTCAGTTCCAAGACCCCATATCTGCTTTAACCCCAACTGACTTTTTCAATTTCTGAATTAGTGCAAACATGCTCCATCCCTGCAGCAATTTCTTTACATTTATTTTTACAGATGCCAAGAAAAGAACAGAAATCGCAAAACCCAATGCCAACCAAGAGGCCAGTTACTTTGAAATCCCATCCAAGGACTCTCCTTCAGCACTGAAAGTGTGTGGAGAACCTTCTTCTCGAGACCAAGATGGCGGCCCCTCTGCTGCTGCGGAGCCTTTGCACGGCCACGCCTCCTTTACCATTGAGTTTGACCCCGGGGCTTCAGGCAAAGTGACTGTCAAAGATCGGGTGGCCAAAGCCGGAACAGAGACTCGGCCACGGCCTAAGAGGTCCGGTGGTGAGGAGCTGAGTCCGCTTCAGACCGCCATGGTAGCAGCAGAAGTGAAGGTGGCGGACTGGCTGGCCCAGAATGAGCTGCCGTTAACTCTGAAAGACGCATCAGCGGAGGATGATGGGGAAAGTGTGAAGAGTGATGTTCCTGTGCAGCTGAGGAGCCTCAAAGGTATCTGACACAAAACATATCTGAAAAGGTAAAATGTTCTCTGAACAATTACTGCATTTTTCTTTTTGCTGATGGGTTTCAGGAAGCAAAGCACGAGGACGGCACTCAGAGCGACTCGGAAAATGCTCTTGGGGAGCAGCGCAGGGCTGCAGCTCTGGAGGAGCGCTCGTGGGGGCTCTGGGGCGACGGCAGGATGAAGATAAGAGAGGGTCGAGCAAACGTACCCGAGGGCCTCTTTGCAGAAGAGGACAGTCCCGCTCGCCGTCGCAAACCTTCCTCGGCCAAAGTGGCCAAAGAGTTGGTGGAGAGGCGGCGAGGTTCGGCACCTCTGCAGCAGAACCGCAGAGACGACTACAGCGACAGAGGAACGTACACCGTTGAGCTAGAGAATGGAGAGCGGGACGAAGACGAGGCTAGGAGACTCATTGACAAAGTATACACTTGTGTAGTACAAACCTGTCATTTGCTGAAGACTGTCAGTGTTTACACCCCTGTGTGTGTTTCAGGTGTTTGGTGTGGACGATCACAATGTTTCCAGAGTAGCCAGCAATGTCCAAAGAGAGAGACTGTCCTCCCAGAGATCTGCTGCCAAGGACAGAGGACAGCCTACATGCTTGAAGACTGAGGTGCACAGCTTTGTTCTGGAGTAAACAACCAGAAGGGTTTTCTGTGGCAATCCAGCTCTTTTGCCCAGTGGTATAGATGTCTTTCTTCAGAGAAATTCAGATCTTTCGCTTTTCTTTAGCCCTAATGGGGTCCAGATGACCCCATCCTTAAACTAATGTGTCCGGGACTTGATTTCATGTCTGCCATGAATACCAGTGAAGATGAAAAAATCATTGAAAATAAAAAAAAAAAAAGGTTCAGCCCACTTTCAATGTAAATATGCCCAGTGGGACGTCCCTAAGGGCAAATCTGGCTCAGGTCTAGGGGGAAAAAACAAAAGGAGACATTAACAAAAACTGGACACCGATAAGAATAAAAGGAACACCGTTTAGTAAATAAAAAGATTAAAAAATAAATAAAAAGGTTCAAACAAAAAGACAAACCAAAGGGAATTGGAACCTTGGGAGACTGCTAACCCGCCATGTCAAAAGTCAAAGTCAGCATCTCTAACCAAAGACGGCTGCCTCACCAAAATCTACCTGAAGAAAACAAACAAATAAAGCCTGTAAATCAAGACTACCAAGGTCCAACCCAAAACTAAAATAACAAAACCCAGCAGCGTATGAGTGATGAGGACAAAGTAAAACCAGCACAACAAAACCTAAACCTCAAACCCAGCTACCCCTGCTCTGCTCCCTGAGTGAGGCCTCCTCCAACTTAAACACCTGGCAGGTGCTGATCACGGAAAATTGGCCACACCTGCCAGGTGAGCATAATGGCAGGGGGTGTGGAAAGTGTGATGCAGAGCAGCAGCGGGCGTAACACCAGTATAGCCCAATTATGGGTATTAACTAATCCCAGGAACTTGGTTTTGCCTGTATGAGTGAACATCCAAATGCGAGAAGACTACAAATTGACCCAGCGCTCCAGAGAACCATTTTTTTACACTCAGAAACATACTTCTTGATGTCTGGCCAAACCGTGGCTAAGTAGATTGCTTTTGGGATATTTCTTCATGTATGGGGGCTTTGGCACCAGACAGTGGTAATCCTAGAACGAGAGATTAGTCCTCCTCTTGAGCATGCTTGACCTTTTTTCTGAACATTTTTTTTGACTCCTTCCCTCTCTCTCATCCCTTTTTCTTCTCCCGTTTGCAGTTTGTGGAGGGAGACTGAATGATGGGGTGAAGTTTCAAGGAAAGTGTCTCAGAAAAGGGACACTTTTCTTCATGATTGAGTAACGTTCTTCTGTTGGAGGGAATGGTTGCTTTTAGATTCTTTTTACTTTCAGGGTAAACAAAGAGGAACATTTTGTTTTTAAGATGCGTGTGACTATCAGAAACCTCTTTGTGGTGATTGCCATTGTCAGACTGTAAAGAAACCCAGTTAGTTTGTACCGTATGTAGCCACGAGGGGGCCGAAGTCTGGGTCTGCCTGTACCGGTCCCCAGCCCAGATAAAATGCAGGTTTGGGTCAGGAATGGCATCAAACTCTGCCAAACCACCTGTGCAAATCAGCGAGAGTGGGTTCCCTGTGTCGACCCCTGATGGGAAACGCCAAAAGGTGAACAACACTTGTCTATATAGTGGAAAGGTAATACCTAATGCTGTTTGTTTCCAGGCCTTTCAGTGTTTTACAGATCAGTCGTCAGTTTTTGCCAATATTCTGCTACATTATTTGCTATTTGTTTAAAAGCAATTACATTTAAACTGAGACAGTGAACACTTCTTTTTGAAGTGAGTTTGTCTGATTGTTCCATCCAGCTAAATGACTTCTGTTCTTTGTTTTTCTGGGGTCAGGCCTTGTCTGAAGAGCTGATGGTGGGTGGTCCTCGCTGGGTGTCTCAGTGGGCGACTCTGGCTGCCAGTCATGTCAGGACTGACCCTGAGGGATCAGGGGGGGAGAACCAAGTCCTGCTTACAGATGACAGAGGTAACCCTTGAACTTCTCTCTGCGTTTTTTTTTTTGTTTTTTTTTTTTTTTGCATTTCTGAGATTTCAGGACTGTGTTCATTCACAGCTAAAGTATTTACCTTGTTACCAGACAGAACAGACTGCAAGATAGAAAAGGAAAATAGAATTTTCCTTTGTAGTTTTCTTTTTTTATAATTTACTATGTATTGTTCGAAATAAAAATGACTAAAATAAAAAGGTAAATTAAATACTAAAACTAGAAACACTCAACACAATGAAGAGTTTTACAAGTGTGTATTCTGGTTAGAGAGTCATATCGATGCTGCTGTTGTTAGGTGAGAAAATCTAAGAACTTTGTGCTGGATTCACACCGGACACAGAAGCGCTGCAAAGAGGAGTGAGCCCAGATTACACGCTATTTACCTCCAGTTCACACCAGACACGTATTTTGTCCCGATGGTGGACAGGCTTCTGCTCAGCTGTGGCTATTTACAGCTTCTACAACTAATTTGACATTGTCCATCTTGACTTGTCACCAACTACTCTCTGCCTCTCTCTTGTTGATTGTGTCTTTAGACACCCAAAACCACACACCCCGCTCCATAGTCGGCCCACTGCATTGATCTGTGTGTCTCTCAGTTTCTGTCTGTTTGTTTTTTTGTGTTTGTTTGTGTATTTTCATCTCTAGTCTGTTTAGATACAAAATATGATCAGATTTTTCTATCGTTTTTTTTTTATTGTGAAAAATTGGTTATATTTTGAAAATGTACCGGATTTTCTCACGTGGCATGGTGCAAGTTCTGCCAGGATTGACGCCGATCCCTTGAGGCAAAAAACAGACCAGACGTCGAGACGATCGCTGTTTGGCACGAGCTGGTCGCGGAGGACCGCTTCTGGTGTGAACTAAACCATAGGTTAACAAGGTCGCCCAATGGAAGCAGCCTCCATTCCGAGTGCGGTGTGAACCCAGCGTTAGGGTTATAAACATACTGTAAAACATGGCAGTGGGAGTATTACACTGTGGAAATGTGCTCCTACTTGAGAGATGTTAACACAGATGTTACATGAGTGAACAAAGGTAATTATGCTTAGAAACCACATGGTTCAGATGAACTGCAAAATAGAGATCTGTCAAAATGGGAATTTTTCCATTTCTAATCATTAAATGTCACGAATGAAATAATGATTGTTTTTGAGACTGACACTTTTTGTTGCTTGATTTAAACATAAACTTGTTTTTTTTGTGGTTTTAAATCTGTGCTTTTGGAACCAAATGAAATAAGTCATCTTTTGTAGGTGGCGTGGTTATAAAAAAGTCATAGATCTTGTGTTTGTCATGAGGGGGCGGGGCTAACACTTTCAAGTTGTTTTACATGTAATCCTTTATCACCTATTTTCTTTAAAAGGTTGAAGATGCTTCTTCGTTGTCTAATAAGAAGCTTACAATTCTCAAAAGGAAAATTAAATAAAAAATAAATGTAGTTTGTGCTGAACGTATGCATGTAGATACTATTTTTTCATATTAGTAAAACAGGAACTGATCCCAAATACATTAAATTTAAAAAAAAAAAAAGATTTTTAGCATGTCAGATTATGTTTCTGCACATTTAAACAACTTTTTTCTTAATTTGTGGAGTAAAGTTGGTGTTTGGCATCAGAGAAGCTGATTTTCAGCTGTTGTAGTTCAGTTGGTTCAGCTGCCTGACTTCACATCTGAAAAAAAAAATTCAGTCAACGTTACATAAGCTCTCACATAAAGTGCAGGGTTTTTTTCTCCTGAGTTTTTTCTGTACACTGCTGTTCTCTGTCTCTTTTTAGCCATCATTAGTTTAGTATCCATTATTCCAAATAACAATATTTCACTTTTTCAGCTGAAATTGGTGAATCCATCCGCTCATCCTCTGGGTATGCAGAGCGTAAGAGAAGAACTTTACCTCAACCGCCTGGTGAGCCCCTTCCTCTGGGAAGGAGGACTCTGGGAGGGGGTCCACATACAGAGTTGGGAGAGAAACAGGACACGGAGCTGCAGGAAAAGGAGAGCCGGGAGGAGCAGGTGACCAGAGGGAAGAGTCAGCCTGGCCGTGGAAGTGGAGGCGTGGGCAGTCACACCAGCAGCCCCAGTCGATCCTCGCCAGCAAAGTCACAGGACAGTGGTGGGGGCAGATCTGCTCATTCAGGCATGTTGGCCAATCATCTGCCCCCCCGCCCTCTGACCAGCGGGGAGAAGAGAATGGAAGAAGCTCGGAGGAGGAGAAAGGAGGAAGAGAAGATGAGGGACGGCAGTGGGAAGTCTCTACTGAGGCAGGAGAGTTTCACGGTGGAGAAACCGAGCTCCAACATCCCCATCGAGCTCATCCCGCGCATCGATGGCTCCTCGGGCTGCAGAACTCAAACCAAAGAGACGGCCATCGACTGCACTGCGCTGCAGAAAGACTCGGAGGCTGTGGCAGCCTTTCTGGAGACCACTGTGTCAGACCAGGGCGACCCCCCGAGTCAGTCCATTGAGGGCTCCATGTCCCCAGAGTCTGATGTGGACACCACAAGCACAGTCAGCCAGGCTGAGGGCGCCAGGAAGGTGGTCCAGAAACGGCGCCCCCTGGCAGGACAGCAGAAAGAGAGGACCGTTGTCTGCTCGTCAAAC
This sequence comes from Oryzias javanicus, assembly GCA_003999625.1. Lineage (NCBI taxonomy): Eukaryota > Metazoa > Chordata > Actinopteri > Beloniformes > Adrianichthyidae > Oryzias > Oryzias javanicus. The sequence continues at coordinate 7,421,988 of CM012437.1, forward strand.
AAGGTTCCCTCTGGGGGCAGGGAAGCTCAAGACCGCAGGATCAAGGGAAAAAATCCTGCCCCCCAACAGGCAGGCCGCCCGTGGACATCCCTGGACCTCACTGATGACGACGTGAACTCAAATTCTCTGCTGTCAGACCCCCAGCCCACCTCCACACAGCAGCCTAGAGGTTTGGTTCCTCGAGCCCAAACGGCAACAGCCAGCACCAAATCCAGCCGGGCTAAGATGACGCAGCCCCCACCATCCACTGGAACCAGCAAAGCCACTAATGCCCCCAAGCCCAGGCCCACCAGGACTTCCCTGCTAAGACGAGCCCGCTTAGGGGACTCCTCGGACACCGAGCCAGCTGATCTGGACCGCATGTCAGTGGCCTCTGAGGCGTCGACGGCCAGCTCCACTTCCAGGACGGGGATGGCAAAAAGAGGCATGTCCAGAATCGAGGCTCTCGCACAGCCCAGACGGCCGAGAGTGGGCTCCCCGTCTGCTCAAAGTGACTCTGAGGCCACCGTGACGAGAGGCCGAGGTTTGGGGAGCCGCAGCGTAGCTACAGAATACACCTTCAAACATGGAGCCAGGGGGTCCAGTTTGACCTCAGTGTCTGGACCCAGAGCCAGAGCCAACAGCGCCTCCAAGCTTCCAGATAAAAGCAAAGGAGCCTCTTCTTGTGCTCACGTCACACCTGCCTGTAAGTTTTTCCTGGTTTTTGACATTTAACAATTTGTGTCAGCCCCCAGCGTCATTCTGCATCCCAAACCTTTCCCCCAGCCGGAACCCGATGGCGCCGCCTTCCCATGGAGTACGCCTCCACTTCCGAGGACGAGTATGGATCCAACCGCCACGCGTCCAAGCAGGGGCCAGTCCCTTCGACCAGGGTGGCCCAGTTAAGTGGATCTGCGCCAGCAACTCCAAATCCTGCAGGCATGGCCGGCCTGAGGCAGAACCCCAGAGATCAGGATGAGTACATGAGAGACTGGACCACCCACAGCGAGGAAATCGCCAGGTAAGGGGGGGTCCACAGGTGGCATTTCTTTACAATCTGAAGTATATGCTCCCTCATATGCTGATGATGCACAACTTTGCTGTGTTCCCTTGATGATGAAGAGTCAGTCAGTATACTTTTAAACTGTGTTTTAGACATGAAGTCATGGAAGGCAGAACAGGTCTTACTGTAGTTTTAGTTATCAGTTTTGAAGACAAGAGAGAGATTGTCTTAAAAAAAATTTTAAAACTTCTCAGTGTGCGAGAAAAGGTCATGGACATCAAACTTTTGGCTTAAAATACACAAATCTTCTGCCCTTTAAGAGGGCTTCAGCACAAGCAGGCTTTGCGTTTTTGGCTTTGTCCCTGTCTGTCAGTGGCACATCCACCTTCAAAACAGTTTTTTTTTGTTGCATGCACTTTCTTTCTCCTCTTTTTTATGTGGAGAAACCTCTCCGATTTGCTTGGATGTTGGATTATTGTGAAAAATTCCTGCTGCAGAAAAACATAAAACACAACAAACGCAGATCCCAGAGTCAGAAGGGCAGGATTGGCAGTGAGAAACAGCAGCTGCAGTGCAGAGTACAGTGCAGGGTTGCACCAGTACTGCAGCCCAGTTAATGTATTCCTAAACATTCCCATGCAACACATTTAAAACACCCCACAGTTCTCTGAGAGGAAATTAGCAGACTGGATCGGATGCTGATCCCATCCAACATCAGATTCTGGGTGTTGGGTGTTCTTAGTGACGTGCTCTAACTGTGTGTCTGAACTTTGAAGATCACCAAGTAAACAACTGGAAATGCTCTTGCATGTGTCACAGAGGAATTTATGCCTCTTCACTAGGATTAGTCAAGATTTAGCCAAAGATTTGGCTATGTTGGCCCGAGAAATCCACGATGTGGCCGGAGAGATCGACTCGGTCAGCCCTGCAGCCACCGACCCTGCAGCTCGGGTAAATCCCTGCGCAGCTTTTCCTGTCTGCCGCAGAACATTCCAACCTGAATTATTGTTGAAAAATCTTGGCTATTTCTGTGATTGACTCCTCTTTTCTGTGCATTTTGAAGATGGAAGAGCCTTTATTTGAGGACAGCTTAGACGCAGGTGGCGTCTCGACGGAATCCTGTGGCATCATGGGAACCAACGGTCAGTCTGTGGAGCTTCGGCAGCGAGGCTTGGGCGGGCCAAGCTCCCGCTCCATCCGCAGACAGACGTGGAACAGAGATGAGGTAAGTCTGCGCATAAGAGGCAGCAGGGGAAAAAAAACTTTGTTTTAGCTGAAGTATTTACAAAAGTCTGCCACATGAAGGAGGCCAAAGTCAGTTGGTTTGGGGATAAGAGGATCTGAATTTATCAAAAGCACATTTTAAAAACATGAAATGTTTTTCTCCCCTTTTACATGATGTTTCTAGAGGATTTTTATAAGGATTTTTGCAATTAGACTTTATCAAGATTTGCTGATTTTTGCTTTGAGAGAAATTTATTCAACTTAAAAACAGAAAACAAAGAATGAGAAACAAAAAAAGGAAGGTTCAAAGTACAAATAAATGATATTTTTTAATAACACATTTTTTATTCAAGTTTCAAATTTCTTTTTTTTAGATTTCCAATATTTCTTTCAAGTTTTTAATATTATTTATTCAAATATTACATTTTATTTTTTCAAATTCTGAAAAATTCCTTTAAGTTTAAAATATGTTTTTTTGAGTTTAAAACTGCTTTCAAATATTCATTTTTTTTTTTTACGCTGCTGTTTTTCAAATTTTCAGTCTTGTTTTTCATTCACTTTAAGCTGATCCTGGTTTGACTCCATACAGTTCTATCACCTAAATCTCCAGATCCATCTTATCCTGCTCTCTGACTGCATTGACCAGGGGATGGTCAAGAGAAGGAACTTCACACACCTAAGTGTATGACAACTACTGGGAAAGCCATTTTAACTCTTGTGATATTTTATGTTTTTTTTTTTTTTTAGCGCATTGTTAATCATAAGAAATCAGGGACTAAAGAACAAATGGTCACTTTCAGTGTTTGGAAGTTCAGACCCAAAACTAAAATACACCAGATGGGAGCCTGGCAGAGTTTACTATAGAAGTAACTTTGAAAGACTTCCAGAATCCGGGGATTTCTGCAGCACACCTGTGACTCCGGATGAAATATTAGATCTTCTTTCTTGGAGCAGCATGAGGACGGTTGGCTCAGGTCAAGTCTCCAGATAGATGCCGGTCAGGAGGGAGTTAAGGCAGACAGAATAAATCTGGGTCAGGTCAGCATTCACAGGTGTGACTGAGGGGGGATGCTTACTCAGAGTCAGTATAGTTAGGTTTTATTTAGACTTACAGGCCAAATTCAGACAGCAGAAACGGACCTGAACCGCTGAGCCGGAGACCGTTCTTGTTAGCAGGAGAGCAGCGATCTGTCCGACTGAAACAGTCAGAGTAACACAGAGGCTTACTGTACATCAGGCAGCAACAAGTGTGGAGCAGGAAGACATTAGGCATGCAAGGTCAGAGGTCATGACACTTTCTCTATAAAAAACTCTTGAGGCTGTAAAACTATAAAAATACGGTCTTACCGCCTTCAGCAACACGTGTTCAAGCAACTAACTCCAATGAAAAGTTACAGTTTTTACATCCGTTTGTGAACTCTACGTTCAGAACACGTGGCCATTGAACCCACAGTTAAACCAGATCGAACTTTGACCAATCAGATTCAGTATTAGAATCTAAGAATAATACATCTAGATTTAGATTTAGTAGTAACACATGGATTTGGATAATCTAGTGAACACAGTGACGGTGACAAGCCTGATGATGTCTGTTTGTTTTGTTTGAATCAAGGCCACTCCCCTGACCAGATGTTAGTCATATCCACCAATGATGCTTGTAATAAACCAAACTGTTTTTCTTTCCTGCCCAAATGTCAAGATTTGCTCCTCTTTCAATAGTAGGTGGTTGACATGTGCCGATAAATGGTAGAAAAAGGAAGAAAAGAACCCTCCCTGCTTGTCTACCGTGATCACCATGGGGTGAATATTTGTTCAACAATGAGTATTTTGGGCATTCTTGAACCCAATCAAATATCTGGTGTGTATGTAATGAGGAAACAAGTCTTCACCGTCCTCGGCTTGAATGTCTCCATGGTCAAATGTGACGGCCTGACTTTCATTTTTCAGGTTTTTTCCTGAATTTTCTTAACATAAATCATATATTCTTATTTGCATATGTGCGTTTATTGGATTAGCAACTGGCTGAAGAAAACTATCTACTACTTAAATAGGTTGCATGTCATTTTTTTTAGATTTCTTCAAACCGTCGTTTGGTTTCAAACCAATAAAAATGAATCACTGATTGAAGCTCATTCAATATGAGACCGCGGGTAATTTTGATGAGCTTCATTTTTGTACTTTTCACATCTACAGATGATGAACGAGGTGTTCTGCTTGGGAGGATCAGACAGGAGTTTTTGTCTTTTAAAGCCTGCAGAAAAATGTCACCAGTATCAGATCAAACTCACAGCTGGAACATTGTGGACACACTCTCTGCAACAAATCCGCTCAGAGATTTTTATGCCTTTTTTTTCAGGCTCTCCTCGACGGCCTCCTGCTGGCTTCTGTGACTCAGCTCTCTGCCAGAATTCGTCAGTCTGTGGATAAAACTACATGCAAAATCAGGTGAGCGCTCCTTTACTCAACGTTCTTAGCATGTTTGGACATTCCTTTGTTCTAAAATCAAACACACAACTGGGGAGTCAAAATGCAAAGTGTCATAATTTTTATCCTTGTTTTCCTGTGACAGACTAGTGCAGATTGTTAACTAAAATAATCGAGATTTGATGCATTTTCTTCACCACCTCTCCTGAAGGATCCTCTTCAAAGATAAAGAACGCAAATGGGAGGAGATTGAGTCGAAGCTCCAGGAAGAACACGACTCCCTGCTGCTCAAGAGCTCCAACAAGGTGATGCACGGCAGCTAGGAACGGAGAAATATAAGAGAATCAGCAGACAAGAAAAACAAAAAAATCTGACTTTTTTTAATGAAGAATAAAACTGTTTAATAAAGTTTCCTCCATCAAAACACGAAGGACGTAAATCCTGTCTTGAACCAGGCTGTCCTCAGGTGACTCCTGTGTCTTGCTCCGGCACCGGCCGCAGAGCTCATAAACCTTCAGTGAGGGTGAATGCCGCTTCTGTACAGCCAGGACAGATTTAATCAAACTGATTTAACGTCAGAGTGAACTTTAATTTTTATTATTCCCCCCATGAGACCAAACTTTTTATTGATGTTCCTGACAGGAAGTTTCATCCATCGTTGAAGACCTGCAGAGGGTGGAGACCCAGCTGGCAGGTATGGATCCTTCCAGAGCAGATCAGCCACTAATAGGGGGGGTTATGTGGGGCACAAGCTTCAGTCATAACATCCATAGTTTGCTAAAGGGTGATCTGCAAAAAAAAAAAAAATCAGTCTTCAACACCTTGATAACATGTCCACTTTTCACATTTTAAAATCCAAAACTGAAAAAATGACGCATGGAAAAAAATATATGAATGAAAGACTTTGTCCAAAAATGAATTAGAATAAAAGCCACAGAGAAACACGCAATGAGTCAGCATCTTTATCAGTGCAAAAAATGTTAGAAGGTTGACAGTATAAGGCTTGAGAGTCCATCAAGAAACCTAGTAAGACTGTAGAAATCGGTTATTCTTTATGAAAATACCCATAAATGAAATACTTTGCTTCACCAGTCTCAAGACAGACTCTAAACTAAACGCTTTAACTTTTGAATAATAATTGATGGACTTTTCTTAATTTTCTTTTCTAAAATTGTAATTTTTTTGTTTGATTTTTTTTTCAAACACACACACAAGATCATCAAATCTAAGAGTTAAAATAAACAAATATACAAGTAAAGCAAACAGTGTGCTTGAAAAGGAGAGGGTAGAGGAAAGGCTTGTGTGTTCCCACACCTTTTTACAACACTTTTTGTTACGTATTTCTATTTACAGTTTTTTTTTTTCTCAAAAACACTTCAAATTACCTTCTGTTTGACACATACGAAGACATTTGCGCATATGTTAATTTCAGGCCTTATAATAATTATTTTAAATGTATTTATTTATTTATTAATAATAATAATATATTGTGGTTATTTGTTATCTGTGAGAACATTTTTTTTTCATTGACATTGCTCAAAGAATCTTTATGATTATGATGAGCTATGTTTTATGCTTTAAAATATTTTTGAAAGGGCAATAAAAAAAGAATTATATAACAAAAAAATACCCATAAATATGTGGCATATACAAGCACAAATGGAAACTAAATATTCCAGGTTTAATGTTCTGACATGGTGCTTCAAAACATTGAAAATGTTTATGATTATTTTCAAAGCGAAAAGTAGATATCTTTATAGAGCAGAAAATTTCTGATATAAGTTCAGTAAAAGCATCCTTCCGTCATCATGCTGTCATGGTGTCTGGAGCCAATCCCAGATACTTTAGGACCAAGACAGTAAACCATGAAGAGAATTTGGTTTTAAAAACAGCTGGAGCACCCTCTGGAGTGTGATTAAAAAAAGAAAAAAAACATAGACACTCACTGTTCACAGCTAGTGCCGCCAATTTCTATCCAGCATTCCAACCATTTTGACTTATTTATGCCTCAAAGAGGAACAGAAGTGTCTCTGTGTTGTAAATTGATTTTGTTAAATAAATTACCAGGTAAATTCTTGTTTAACCTTAAGACAGCCACAGCCTGCAGATAAAAGTCGAGTTTTGCTGTACTTATTTGGGACTGAAGGTTGGCGCCCTTTGGTGACCTGGGGGACTTTATGCATTGTTATGGAGAGAAAATAGTCTCACTCTGATTTGTGCGCGTGTAATTCTTGATTTGTGTGCATAGCATTAGAGTTGTGCATGAGTATCGGTAGTTCTTGATATGAAACTCATACAATACAGTTTGTGCAGAAGTACTAAAAGATAGAAATAAAAAAAAATACAAAATCCAATTTACACATGAACAAATTCAAATGGCAACAGACTGAAACAAACTATACACACAAATCTTTAAAATTACGCACAAATCGCTTGTTAAAAGCATACAAAACCACATTGACACAAAAATCTGATGTGAGACTCTTTTTATATGTCAAAGATTCATCTGTGAGTGATGCGTTAAAATGCAGCTAGAATGCTAAGTCATCAGAGTTTACTTTTCAGCTCCTTTGAACTTAGATATTGAGTACTATCTGATGAAGCTCAACATTTTCTCTCTTTCTTATACATATATGCCCTATAATAATTAATGTAAAAAAGTCTATATATGTGTGTTTTTTGAAATACTAAGCATTAAAGTTTCTCTATTTGTGTGTGTAACAAGCGATTTGTGCGTACACTTAGTTTCAAGTTGTTGTCATTTTAATTTGTGCATGTGAAAATTGGATTTTTTTATTTTTTTGAATTTTCTCAATTTTTGTATTTCTGTATTGTACTGTAAAGTTACAAAATCCTATAAATCCAAAGTTACACACAAATCACAAATTACATGCGCACAAATCGGGGGTGGGGGGTGGAATACTGTTTCCTCTCCATAGAATACTCACTTTACTTTTTTGTTTTCCTTCAAACTGTCAGTGATTGACATGATGGTGGACCCTGATGGTACACTGGATGCCTTATCCAATCTGGGGCTGACCAGTCCCCTTGCTGACCAAAGGACCGGCCCGGGAACTCAGATGGAGGCGTCGACGTTGGATCCTGAATCTGCGTCCTCCAGCACAGCACTCAAAGGACTGTCTGAAGCCCACAGGTCTTCAGAGGCAACGGACAGAGACACACGGCCACGTCCATCTCTTGATCCTACGAACTGAGTGAAGGACTCCAGTCCTGCATGTACGAACGGTTCTGAAGCCTCTGAAGCATTTTGTGATGTGAAGTCAAAAGGGTCTGTTTTTTTTTTTTTTGAGGTAGTTTGGGACTGAGAGGACAGCGATGCCTTTCCCCAGCCGGACTTCAACACAAAAGCTGGAAGATCCTTTTTAGATTCACAGTCAACTGACAGTATGAACTGCTTTTGTACTGCAGCTCATTCTTATTATCCATCATCCCTCAATATTTGATAAAGTTAAAATGTCACATTTCACATATATGCCATCTTCAGTCAAATCCGGTTGGAAATTCTGATTGTGAACCTTTGAATCTTTGTTTGTGACAAAAGTCAGAAACTTGTATCAGAAAAAGTCTAATTAAATGTCCTTCTGCGCTGCCATATATTATTCAGAGCATAAATATATATATTTTCCTGCGATTCTTTCAGAAAAAAACCCTTTAAAAACATTTTGTTTCCTTCTTTAATCTTATTTCATGTCCATTCAAACTAATGCATAAGACGGAAACCCAAGTGTAGCCTCAGAAGAGTTTGTTTTCCAGATGTAGACTGTCACAAGTGCCCAAACAATCATGGAGTGGAGGAAAAAGGAGAAGTTCATGTGTTTGCACTTTTAACAGAGAAATCTTCTCCTTTTTAAGGCAGAGTGTGCTGCTCCGCACTTTCTTTACACAAAAGCAGAGTCTGAGAGCAGCTGTTGCAACACAAATACTTCAAAAACTTCCTTCTGATGACAGACGTCGTGTTACAGTATACGAGGACCATGCTGCATTTATTCCATTCAAATGCAACAGATCGTTTAGGATCAGCATAGTTCCTCATGTTGGAGTTCACACTTGAATGTAACGTGACAGATTTTCGCTGAAAGAGCTTTAATATGGCTGGATAACTGTATTTTGTGTTGTTATATGGAAATCCTTTTGTTTTGTATAACTCTTATTTTTATTATTATTATTGTTGTTGGGTTAAATGTTGACCTTGCAATATGTCCTTGTTTGTCCCATTTTCAATAAAATGCATGATGACTGGGAGCTGCGTTTTTCATATTAAAAAGCATCACCTGAATCGTTTTCAGTATCAATTTTCAAAATTTTATTGGTCAAAGTGTATTTTAAAACAAAATCAAAGCAAACTTTTACAATGAACAATTTGTCCAGATAACTCATGAATTCTGTCCTCCTGAAAGATTGGTCTCAAGAGTTTTGGGCTTTTCAGCAGACCAACGATCTAGAGACAACTGAAGCTCCATTTCTGAAAGTATCGGAAACAGAAGAAAAAGTAAGTTGTGAGAGTCGGTCTAGTCACTGACCAAGAATCTAGATTCTAGATGATGTTTTTGGATGGTCATGACCAGGGGTGAAAGTAAGCCGGAACAGTCGGAGCGTCGTTCCAGTAAAAGAATTGGAGGTGGAATGCCGCTCCGGCTGGAGAGAACAACTTTGTGGCCGGTTTTCACTGTATAGCACATGACAGAAGCTGCAGTCACTCTTATGAAAGAAAAAAATGAAAATTGACAATCAAGCTGAGAGCAGGCAGCACTTTATTTGGATGTTTGCATGGTTTCTAGTGGCGCATCGGCCAGTTGATTAAACCCTCTGCATCTCTGTAATGACTGTATATTTGCCAAGAATATGAATGCTTGGCTGTCAAAATGCTGCAGTGTCAAAGATATTGGACAGGACAGGGGGAGGAGGATCGGATAGTACCGGCATAACAAAAAACTACTTTCACCTCTGGTTATGACACTAGCTTCCATCACATTATGCCGATAAGAATAAACCCACATATAAATGTGAAAATGCGAATGCAGCTGCCATAGTTATTTCAATAAAAATGCCAGTAAAGCCTGCTCAGGTGAGACTAAAGCAAACTATCTAATTCCCCAAACTGCAGTTTTATTTTATTCATGAAAGTTCAAGTTAAAGACTCTGAATTTCGTGCAGCATCAACACTGTCTCCCCATTTATCTGCAGGACCTACAGTGGCCAGGATCACTAGACTGATGTCTGATCATTGCTGGGCCCCTGGCCCATGTCAACAGCCCTCATCGAGTGCCTGAACTACTACCAAAAATTTTCTAACAATCAGATGGTGACAGTGGAACAACGGCACGGGGGTAGGAGGTCAGCAGGCTGAAATCGTCCAATTATCAGACAATTTGGTGATCTTGGAGACCCTCCTATCAATTAAAAACCGCACTGCTGCCTTCCTGTCACCCGCCTGTCACTGTACTGCCACCGCAAAACCTGGAAATGTGCCCGAGCGGCCACTGACAGATATGAACTTCCAGACAAAAAATGTCTGGTTGCCATCAAATTTTTACCTTTTCTTGAAATCTCTATGGCGATCATACAGCAGGTATTAATGCAACCGCTGCCTCCTGGTGACAAATGCAGCTGCAGTTTGTTGCATAGTCTAATAGCTGCACCTTTTTGAGGCGTTTATTTCTTTATGTTACATCTAACTGTAGGTGGCACCATCAAGATGACTCAGTTAAACTTTTTCCTGATATTAAATAATTTTCTAAATCAGCTGGAAACTTTATGAAAGTTGTGCTTTTGCAGATGTATCAATCATTCTGTTTTAAACCAAATTAAGGTTAGGCTTAAAAGTAACTGACACATCCAGGCGTCATGTCTTCAAGAAGAGTGTTAAGAATGACTTTTTCTGTCTACTAAAAATTACTCAAAATGTTCTTAAGAAAAAGCCAAGGACCAGGTCTCATCGATCACAGTTGTTTATTACACTTTTGCAAAAGGGAAAAATCTCACAGACAGAACCGAACCGAACCGAGTCACGTCAGTGAGAGTTCTCAGCAAACTCCTCCCAGGCCAACGCCTTTATACTTTTCCTGGGACAGGAAGGACTTCCTGTGTCAGAGGTGGGACTTCCTGTGTCCGAGATCACAAATCCTCAGCCCATGTGGGCCAGCACAAAGACATTCCAGCAGCTTCAGTCTTTAGGGGGAGGTTGCTTCAAGACACACACAGATCCACACAATTCTGCCAATTAATATTCTTAACAGTTCGGCCCTGTTGTGGGTCTTGAAGCACACGAGCTCACAACAGCAATCCTGAAAACATCAGTCTCAAGTCTCCTGCATGAACAGGTTTAACCTAAAACATCATTAACAGATTTTTCTGTTCCAAGCCCGTGGAGGGGGCGAAAACCCAGTGGGGAAAATTCCCCCTCGTCCCACTTAAGGTGCGAACACTTCAAAAGCCACGGGTAGCTAAGAAAAGCAGGGACTATAAAAATGTACTTCAAAAACATACTTTAAAAAATACATTTATCATCGTCATCATCAGAATCATCATCGTCATCAGCCTGCAAAAGATGTACCATAACTTGACTGTAAGTGAAATCAAAATAGAAGGAATAAGGGTCTTGTACGCCCCAAACATATTTAACCAACCGTCCCACATGGATGTATCAACACCTGAATGTTCCTTCATTTTATTGCTCAGACTACGCAGTCCTCCTACTGCACGAGTCAGGCTTCCATCGGTGGCGGTTGCCACTAATTGTTCTTGACAGCTTCGAACCCAGGTTGGGTCCAGTTACTGAGGCTTTGGTGAATCTGTCCTGTGTGTTTCCCCTGTCGCTGAGGGACAACCCATAGAATCTTGAGTTGGTTCTGGTAATTGTCACAGAAATCGTCATTGCTCTGGGTTTTGTGACCTGCTGTAAGGACTAGAGCTGGGGTAGGAGATCAGTTGGCTTCTTCGGCACCCAAAGGTTTTGGTACCGGGCGTCTTCCACTCCTACCATCCTTCAGAGGTACCAGCTTCTTGCAATGGCTCTGGTGGATCCAAGTGGCTCTCTCAGCAATCTTCACAGCAGTGGAGGTGGTCAGCTGGACAGTGAAAGGATCTCCCACAGCGGGGTGCAGCCCAGGTTTTTCTTTTGATCACCTTGATCAGGATCTGGTCACCTGGCTGCAACAGCTCCACCTGTGGGGAACAAGGAACATCTGGCAGATTATTTGTTCTCGACACTTCTTCACTTTGCAACAATTCTCTCATCCATTCTGCTGTTTCTGTGGTTAGTTGGTTGATCAACAATGTGTATGTGCAGGTGTTTTTGTTTGCATGCGTGGATGAAGATCTGAGTGAGTGTGTGGGAGTTGTCTCTTGACTGCAGGCACAAAAATGTGAACACCAGGTGAGAAGTAACAAGACACAAAGAAGACTTAGAAGTTCTGTTAGTCTAAGTTACACAAAGGACTAATAAAGCTTTAAAGGAACATTCAAGTTAAAACTTAAGAGAAAATTAAAAGAGAAAAGAGAAAATTAAAAAACTTTGAAATTCTTGACCTGAGCAGCTACATTAACAGTTAAAAATCTTTTCAATGTGGAAATGTCTCTTCAAATGTCCAAAATGTCCATCATCCCCCTGTAGAGACATGGTAAGACCCATGGCTCATCACTGCTGCCATTTTGAAAAAGGTTTTTTTTTCCCAGGGGAGTCACTTCTTAGTGGTTGATGTCATGAGGGCTTGGTCCAGGGGGTGGATTGGGTATTGTCCACCTTGAGGGTAAGGCTGGTAGTGCTGGTTCTGGTAGTCGTAGTTTCGCCATTTGTTGAAACCACTTTGGAATTGCTGATGCGGGCCTTGCTGATGTGGGCCCCTGTTATAAGGGCACTCTCTGAACAAATGTCCAGGCTGGTTACAGGTGTAACAGTTCCTTTGTCCGGTATTTGGCCGGGACCTCTGGTGATTTCCTCTTCCGCTGAGGTTCCCTCTATATTTGTTGTTATTGTGCCAACGTCCACGTCCTGAGTTGGGGTAACGAGGGGGCCCGTGTTGTTGGTAGTAGACGGTGTTCTCCTCTCCTTCCAAATCATCGATGAGCGAACCAGCTTCCGTGACGGCCAGAAAGACGGCCGTATCAGGTTGAGCCTTAGTGTGTTTCTTCTTTTTCTGTATGGTTTCAGCATGTCTGGCATAATTCATAATTTCGACGGGGCCATCAGTGGTATGATTAACGTTGTATTTCTTTATAAATTCAGAGATCATCGGGATGAAGCCATTCAGGAGGGCAGTCTTGAGCTGTTGCTGGTATGCCGAGTTAGGTTGTGGGTCCTCCTCCAGTCCACTGTAGGCTCTGAAGACTTCTTCCAGGCGCCCGAAATACTCGTCCACTGGTTCGTCGTCCTTCTGTTTGGTTAGCCCGATCTTGATGAAGTTAGTAGTTCTCCTCCAAGTTCGTTCAACCCTGGCATATAAGTGATCCAGCTGCGTAGCTAATGTAGGATCACCCCCAGGCAGCCAGGCGTCGTTTCCATCCTTCCCAGTGAAGTCTCCTCTGACTCTCGTGAGGTTGTGTTTCAGACTCTTCTTCAGGGTTTTTTCAGTTTCCCATCCATTTAGGACGTAGGATGCCATAAGGAGTTTATGATTCTCCACCCACTGTCGAGGGTCCACAGCGGGGTCTCCTAATCCGGAACACGCATCAGTGCATTCCTGCTCGGTCCATGGGCGGTAGACCGTCATGATGGGACTGGAGCCTTGTACGTTGGGGTCATGGTGAGGGTTCGCCACCTGAACCATGGGAAATGTGTTGGCCATTTGTGATTCATCAGGTGGTGAGGGTAAATCCTTGATTGAGAGTCCGAGGAGATCCCTGTGAAGTTGGTCAAGTTCATGGGCAGAAGGATAAATGCCTTTATCAGAATTCAAAGTCTTTGATTTTGAAGTTGATTGTTGCTTGTCCTCTTGGCCCGCTTTATTCGCATGTTCGATTTCTTGTTGCTTGCGAACCTTCAATCGGCCTGCTACAGTGTCAGCTAAGCGGTCATGTGGGTAAGGGGGAGGTGCCATGCTGTCGTCTTCCTCTTGAGGAATGTTGGCTGTAGCACCAACAACAGCCTGTGCGTGGTGCTGTGGAAGTGGTGGAATAGGGGCTGCAGCACCACCATCAGCCTGTGGATGAAGCTGTTGGGGTAGTTGGTTCACAATCTGTGGGCGGATCACAGCAGCTGCACTCCGCCTCATCTTATCTCTGTCCTCTTTCCTCTTCACCGCTTGAGTCAGCCATGCAAGAACAGCTTGCAGTTCTGGGTCACCCTTCTTTTCTCTCTTTTTGTCCTTTTTAATGTCCACCAGAATCTTATCGCGCAGGGTTGTGCAGGCTGGGACGGAGAGGTTGCCTTTGAAATAATAGGGCTTCTTGTTCCATTTCGCAATATACTTTGCACTTCCAGGGACTCTCTGATCCATAAATTTAGAATCCCCTTTTAATTCTAATTTACTCTGATTTTTACCCATGTTGAGTTACTTTTATCCACTATTTTATGAAAATATTTATTTTATGAAACTGAAAATATTTGTTTATGCGACGTACGTCCCTAGTTTTTTTTTATTTACGTATTTATTTATTTATATATATTTGTTTCTTTTATTCAGTTAATTATTCCTTCAAATCTCTATGCTATTTCGATTTAAATGCTTAAAAGCCTTAAGGGGACAAAATTAAAAAAGGATCTTATAAAAATTGAAATGGAATATTTAAGTGAAAACGTAAGGGGAAATAAAAGTATAATAAAATGAATTTCAGAGGAATATTCAAGAGAGAATGTAAAAATAAGATTTTTTATTTTTATGTATTTAATTAAAAAATTTAAAGAAAAGGGTTCTAATTTTTATGCATTTATATTCATGTAGCCTTAATTGAAAAATATTCAAATGAAAAATTTAAAAGGAGATAAAAAGAGATAAAATGTAATTAAAGGAAATAAGGAATAATAAAGTAAATTACAGGAACAATAAAATGATATTAAAGGACCAAGAAACTGAAATTAAGTGGAAATAAAATAATAATAAAATGAATTAAGGGAATGAATTAAAGAAAATAAGGGAATAATAAGATGAAATTAAAAGCAATATTTAAGAGAAAAACGTTAATAAAAAGAGTTTTATTTATTTATATATATTTATTTAGTTATCTTATTTTATTTATTTGTTTATTTATCTTTAATTAAAAGGGAGAATTAAATGCTAGGAATAACAGTTCAGGACATACACATAGACATTAAAAGACGCACACACACACACTGAGACAAGTTCCATGCACATACAGCCACACCCTTAGACAAAGACAATGCTGCATGCACTCACACTATTTATGGCCAAACACATTCAATTTTTCGTACGAAATTATTTTACTTTATTTACCCAATATCCAGTTTTCTTCTATGCAATTTTATGAGCTCAGTTATCCACAAACCTTAAATTTCACAGCTAAAAATAAGTCTCCACCGTCAAAGTCCCCTTTAAGCCCCCCTTCTGAACGTCCCTGCAAGCAACCTTCTCCTCCTGTCCTGCGGCCACTACAATTAGCTTAGCTAGCTCAACCACGTGAATTCCTTTGTCTAGTAGCTTAGCTTAGCTGAACCACATGGTCTTTTGTCTGTTAGCTAGCGTTTTTCCACGTGTCTATTCAGTTAGCTTAGCAGCTCCACGAGGCCTTCTGTTAGCGTCTCCACGTGGATCCCTCTTTGTTCATGCCAGTTAGCTTAGCATCTGCACATGGCCTACTAGCGTAGCTCGGCCCAGTTCTTTGTTCGTTCTTCCACAGTCAGCTCCCCCCACGGTGTTTTTCCCTTTTTAAATGAAAATAAAACCTCTTTAACGAGCGCTTTACCATATTTCACTATTTCACTCTTAAATCACTTCTTATTTCCCGACAAAGACCTTTTTTTCTCCACAAAACCTTTTATTCCGTCTAACCAACCTATTGTCGACAACACGTACAACTTTTCATTGGTGCCTGCTGGCGATAGAGTTGATTTAAAATTACTTCTGCCAATGAATGCTTTTTCCCACGCGCATTCCTGCGGACCTGATCGATTTCTAATCGACGATTACGTACAATGTACCTTAGCAGCCGCTAAAAATATTACCATGTACATTGCAACCGCTGAAAATATTACCAACCAAAATGCTCCTGTGCCGCGAGCGGAGAACGGACCCGCGATTGTATTCGACAACCCCCCTAGGATTTAAACTTTTTACTTATTCACGTTTACCTTATGCCTTTTAAAACCTTTAATTAGACTGAATCAATGACTGACCTGGTCCGATGGCCCTCAGGAGACGTCACCGCCTCGGAGGGCTGCCGCAGGAGGATCCCGCGCCGGCCTCGGGCTCAAACGTCGTGTCCGAGGTCTTTGTTACGGATCCCGATACCGGTGTCCGCCCACGTGGAATTCGGCTCACCTCCCGCGCAGTCCTTCGTCGACGGATGTTGCCTCCCGGGTTTCGGCACCAACTGTTAAGAATGACTTTTTCTGTCTACTAAAAATTACTCAAAATGTTCTTAAGAAAAAGCCAAGGACCAGGTCTCATCGATCACAGTTGTTTATTACACTTTTGCAAAAGGGAAAAATCTCACAGACAGAACCGAACCGAACCGAGTCACGTCAGTGAGAGTTCTCAGCAAACTCCTCCCAGGCCAACGCCTTTATACTTTTCCTGGGACAGGAAGGACTTCCTGTGTCAGAGGTGGGACTTCCTGTGTCCGAGATCACAAATCCTCAGCCCATGTGGGCCAGCACAAAGACATTCCAGCAGCTTCAGTCTTTAGGGGGAGGGGTTGCTTCAAGACACACACAGATCCACACAATTCTGCCAATTAATATTCTTAACAAAGAGTTTGGCTAGTCCTGTGTTGAACCGTTTCTCATGCACATTTCTGTTCTCGCTTCATCATCTGTCACATCACACCATCACAGATGCAGATGCTGCACAGTGGCAGGTCTCCAACATCACTCAGAAGATATGGTGGCGTCCACTGGCTTGAAAGATGCATGCATTGATCAGCATCATTTATTTGCTATGTGCTGGAGCTCTGCTAAACCAGGAGCATCTGTAGATGAAGTATCTGTAAATTTAACAAAGACAAATATTGTTTTTTATGACAGAAACCTGGCAGCTGAAGTTTATTGAATTTTACTGTCAAAACAACACCATAGAATTGTTTGTACAGTAAAACTTTTAATGGATCGAAACTAAAACATGTTTTTACTGTCATTTTAACAGTTTTTATTGGAAAATGAATCTGAATTTGACAATAAATTCATAAACATTAAAAAAAAAGCAATATTATACTGTAATTTCGGGGAAAAACGTTATTTTTGTTTGCCAGGAATGAGAAATATACAGAAGAATGTATTGTTTTATATTTTGGTTAAAATAATTTAGTTACTTTTACTTAATTTTCTGAACTAATTAAAACAAATCAAACTGAAGAGAAAAAAATGTGGTTATAAAATACATTTAATTAACACGTTTTTACTGTGATAAAGGAAATTGAATAATGAATAGTGACTGAATGATGACTATAATAAATAGTCACTATTAAATCATTTGTAACATTTACATATCTTTGGCAGTATAAATACAGTGGACAATTTTTTAACAAGATAATTATATATTTTATACAGAATAAATATGTAAAAGTTGTTGGTTTGGAACATTCATGAGTTTAAAGAAGTTACCCCTTAATTAAAGTGTTATTTTCATTTTTTGTAGTGTTAACGTTCATGATTTTACAGTTTTTTTCTCTAAAAATTACATACTTTTTTACAGTGGAATGCAACTTTGATCTTTTTACAAGTTGACAAAGAAACTAAATGATTATAACTTGTCACTTGTTGAAGTTAATGGTATTTACTGATGACACTAACATATTTTGTCTAAATTTAGATCAGATTAAAGTCGAGTTTGAGTTTCACAGTTGCAGCACCATCTGTTCAGCTGGTTTTCCATCCATCCGCCTCCTGATTTCCTGCAGTCTTGGTTCTTCCAGCAGCAGCTGCTTTGTCACACACAGTGAAATACACATTCATCAAGACACAGAGTTTGATGCTTGAGGAACCTCAAGTGGCGCGCATGTGCCAAAGTCACCAGCAGATTCCCCAGAAATGTGTTTTTCAGTAAATAAGACAGATTCCTAAATCTCTCAGAACATCACTGATCTTCAAGGACATGAACTCAATTTTGTGGGGCTTTCAAAGCCAAGAAGTCCTTAAATACTTTTATTAAGTCTTCATTTTGATTCTAATTATCCAGCGCCTGATGATGTCAGATTGAAGGTCAAATTGTATTTGTGTAGGTTTAGAGAAAAGCTAATTACAATAGTTAAGTTCCGACTTCCTCCTGAGTCTCCATCTTTCCACCACAAACAACCCAAATGGCTTCCCTCCCACCTTTAGCACAGCAAAGTACACACGGCAAATTAGATTTTACAGGCCATGCAGCCAGAGGTAGCACACGGCTAATTGTACGTCTCCATATCTTCTGCTCCACTTCCTTAATCCGTCAAAGCTGTGTCAGGGTTGGCATCCCCGTAGAACCTCTTTCTGCAGGTGCACATTGGTGCCACTGTTGGCGTTTCTCCTCTTTATATCACATTTTTTGAATACGTCTCTAGTTCTCCAGTGGTTTCTTTTTAGTTTTTTTTTTTTTTTTTTCAACGCATCATAAAGGAGCACAACCTCCTTTATCATGAGAAACATAGAAATGAACTACTGTATCTTTCAGTGTTTTAATAATTTAAATATTTTTGGGATTTTTATATTAAAAAAAAACATGTCTGCAGAGGTTTCTGCAGTGATCTCTGCTCTTTCCATGTTTGTCCTCTGACAAAAACATTATTATTTGTTTCAAATGTAAACAGCAAAAGAGGAAATTGAAGCTAACTTTAGAGTTGTAAATTTGATTATTTTTAAATAGTAAAATAAAATTTATAATGTTACAATTACAAGGTGGGAAATACACTATATTACCAAAAGTATTGGCTCAATACGACGTGGGTCCACTTTTTGCAGCTTCAACTCCTCTGGGAAGACTGTCCACAAGGTTGAGGAGTGTGTTTTTAGGAATTTTGGACCATTCTTCCTAAAGTTCATTGGTCAGGTCACACACTGATGTTGGTGGAGAAGGCCTGGCTCTCACTTTCCACTCAAGAATGGTTATTCTGACAAATCGAAGCACAGTAATAACTGTTTTTCTCAATTAAAGTGTATGGGACTTTGGCTTCTTGGAACCAGCAGGTACTTCCTTTTGGAATGCGAGGGGGGAGGAGTTACTCAGTCCAGTTCTCTTATGCAGTAAATGGTTAGAACCGTCTACTAACAGCCAGTATTTTTGTGTTATGACTTGCTTTTTGTGTTTTTGGTTACTAGGTTTTTCTTTGTCTCTCAGCTGTGACTTTTCCTCAAAACCCTTCTCGCCTTGGCTCTCCTGGAGATGACTGCATCTGTTTTCAGCTGCATCTCATTTGTTCTCATTGTTTAAGGAGCTGTCTCTTTTGTGTTCTGTGTCGGAGCGTCTTATGAGTGTATACCTTTGTTTGGATTAAAGCCACTGGTGAAATGTCCAAGATTTGTCTGAGTCTTTCTGCTTCTTGATTTATTTAAAACTAGCCGTCCCAAGGAATGCTGGGATTGTTTTTTTAGCATAGCAGTAATCCTGATCTCAAAGAAACAGTGCCTCAAGAAGAAGATCATTAAGAGCTGCAAGTTAGAGCTGTCAACCAGCATTCTATAAATACTTCATGATACACGCTCCAGGTGGATGACTATGGTATGTTCCATTTTCATGACTCACCTTGAGGTGACCGCATGAGCCTCAAGGGAACTGCAACACAACCTGTACTCCCCTTAAGATACAGTCGCTCCTCTCTACAACCTCCTCTGGGGCCAGAAAACCCAAAAACCGTGGTTCACATTAAGTTTTTAATGTTTATTTACTGTAAAAAATGTTGAAGGTATAATCCACAGAGAACAGATAAGCATCATTCATCACACGATCAGAAAAGTCAGCTTCACCCTGCTGGCAGGCCCCACTGACATCTGCTGCACCATGGCCCTCATTCACTACAGTCGACAGGTTGACAAAACCCCTGTGTCCGTGGCACCAGAACTGTACCCCACCAAAGCCTGTAATGACTTCGCCAAATTCTTTAGGGACACAATCAAAAACATTAGACAAACAATTTTTTCGTTAACTTTAAGTCCAGGATATGAACCGTATTCACTAAACAGTAAAGTTCTGCAGGACATTCTATATCAGCTGAACTCCTCCTCCTGCTGTCTGGACCTTCTACCCTCAGGCTTTTTCAAAAAGTTTCAAATATTCTGGAGCCAGTCCTGCTCCAGATTGTCAGCTTGTCTTTAACATCTGGTGTTTTTACAGAACCACTGAAAACAGCTGTAACAAATCTCTGCTGAAAAAAGGACGGTCTAAACAAGACAAAATAAGCAACTACAAATAGACATCAAACAGAACCACAGCACTGAAACAACTCCAACCAAAGTGGCTAATGACATACGTTTGAATACAGACAGTTGAAATATGTCAGTGCTAGTTTTACTGGATCACAGTGCCGCGTTTGATACAATCGACCAAGCTATACAACTCTGACGACTGGTGAACTGGGTGGGTCTCGCTGGGCCAGTACTAAACTGGTTCAAAAATATTTGGAAAACAGGAAATATTTTGTGTTAATTGATAACTTCACAACAGCGCCAACAGAAATGACACGTGGAGTTCCCCAAGGCTCCATCCTAGGACCACTTCTCTTTACCATCTACATGCTCGCACTGGCCCAGGTGATAAAGAACAACAACATTAGTTACCATAGTTATGCAGATGACACACAGACATATATTACATTGACATCAGGAAACACTGTACAGGCTCTTGGTAAATGCATTGAGGCCATGAATGAGTGGATGTTCTACAACTTAACAAAACAGATGTTATTTTTGGGAGGCTGAAGAAAAACGGTTGGATGTTACTAAAAAGCTTCAATCTATTCATCTAAAAACTAACAACCAGGCCAGAAACTTAGGTGTTGTTCTTTCTCCCTGTCTGGCCACCAGCGGCTGCTGCCTCCAGAGTACTGAACATACTACATCTCCCAGCTGCCCCAGCACACACTCCCTAGATGCCACTCAGCTGACTCTATTCTGACTATCAAAAAAAAAAAAAAACAACAGCGTCACGAACCGCTTTTCTACTGCAGAATCTGCTGGAATTACGTTGATCATGTTAACAGTTGAAAAGTTACAGAGTGTGTTTGAGCGTAACTGACGACGCCTCAGGTGTTAAAGGGTTAAAGAAGATGCAATATGAGGCTTTTTTCTGATTGTAAAGGGATGTATGTTTTTGGATCCAATTAAAAGTGAGGCTGAGTAAACAATAAAAGAAAGGTTGACTTTGCGTCCTGCATGCAGAGAATTTTTCATCCAGGCTGCTCTGGGATCTGCTCCCTCTGCAGGTATCAGTGCTGAAGACACCAGGTGTAAAATCAGATTGTCTATAATTTATCTTATCACATCATCACCACCCCCCACACACATCCACTGTATTAGCCTGCAGCAGCTCCTGTTGCATCCTCATCCCATCCAGAGACCAACTAAAGCCCACTCTACCCCTCCCCCTCCCACAGGAGACTATACCACACCAGCTACACCCACGCTCGTCCTCCCCAGTGAGAGCGTCAAGAGGTTGTGGTGCTCTGGCCGCAAACGGCAGAGTGCAGGCAGCTTGTAGCTCAGACCGCACAGAGACCGACAGCAGCTGATTCAGCTTCAGAGAGAGAAATGTAAAAGGAAAGAGGGGATACAGGACTGACAGCATCTTAGTGCATGTCCAGCCCAGCGTGTCCTCATCCCAGGAGACGGCATCAGTCAATGGAACTGTCAGCTAATCCACGGTTTGGGGAGCAAGATGAGGCTCCCCCAGCTCCGGCTGCCTGCCTGTCTCAGATGAAAAGCAGCAGCAGCAGCTACAGCACCGTCCAGCAGCAGGGCTACTCTGCATCCATCTTCCTGCGACGCAAAGACAAGCTGGAGCGGGTGAGCCAACTGTCGGGCATCTTCCTCCTCTGCAGCTTCACTGTCCCAGCTCAGCAAATTCAACCAGAACTTTTAAACACTGATGTTAATGTAGAAAGTAAGTTTGGCTGTCAAAATGTAGCGTGATCCTCAAAAAAATGAACTGACTCGTGCAATTTCGAAGTAAAACCCTAAAAGCCAACGTAAACCATCGTGCAAATGGGCTTGTTTTAAGTCCACAGTAGTTTCAGCCTCTGGGAATCCATTTCCTGTGTGAGCTCGCTGTTTATCAGCATTAACTCCAGACAGTTCCTGCTGCACAGCTGAGCACTGCTGCTCCAACAAGGACTGATGACCACTTCTTCACTGTTGACTCACAATGAGTTAATTTAGGTAATGCAACAAAACACCTGGAATCTCACACAACTAAACACTATAAAGATAAAGCTGTTTTTGTGGTGAAAGTGACACTGAAGAACCTTCATGTTGGGATGTTTATCACGTATGGGCTAAAAGAAAATTGGGAAAAATTGGGAACTTTTTTGTCATTATAAAAAAAAATGGCTTGAATTATATTTGTTGGGGATTGTATGTTACTCCATGTCTGAATTTCTTGCCTTGGTTTCCTTCCTGACCCAAAGCCATGATGAAAAATGCTTGTGTTCTCATTGTGTTTGCTTTGTCCTGCACTGCAAACAAATCACAACCAAGCAGCATCCAGGAGCCATGAGCAATAAATGATGAACGGCTGAGTCAGTGACCCAAATTACATTTGGTACAAACGAGCTCAGGGTAGGAATGCCCAAAAAGCTGTTCATTTATTTTGGGTAAAATAGTTTTTGTGTAGAAACTATTTTCCACTCAAGGGAAGCTGAAGCATTTGTAATCGGTAAATCAATCCAAAATGAATAGCATAGCATTTCACCAGAGCCTATACTAACCAACGTCTGTCACCGTAAAAAACAGACAGGATAAATAATGTGTAGAACGAATTTCGGACGCCAGTACTCAGTTTTTTTTTTTTTAACGACAAATATGACATCACCAATTTCATGAAGTGAAAACTTAGTAAACAGGAGCATTTTCAAAAATAATGAATTTAAATGCTTTTTTTTTACAAAAATTCTTCAGACATAATGCATTGTGGTTCACCAATCTAGAGAGCATCAATGCACACTGGGGGTTTTTGTACAGACTGCTGGGAAATTTGACTTTAGTTGATTTTAGAATCGGACAGCCATACAAAATCTCTTTATAATGCATCAAGTAGTGAAGACAGTTAGACACAATGATGGGAAATTAAGATATTCATGGATCTATTTGTTTGCAAGTGGATGTATCAGATTGGGGCGGAGCAGGGACACTTTGGCCTGCCCATTTTAGTTGCTGCCTCACAACTGGGAGCTTCTTTAAACTGCATTTTTTATCTGCACCTGATTCACTGCAATTTGAATTATAAAGTACTCAGAAATTCAGTTTTGAGCTTAATCTTCCTCATATGCATTTTTCATTGTGAGAAATAATGCAAGAACATGTTAAAAAAAATCTACAACACATTTTTTATTGGAGTGAGTCTTTAAAAAAACATCAATCTTCCACTGAACACAACACTTCATTCGAAACCAACAGTCATAGGACTCTACTGTGTAAGACAGGTCACTCTAATGCTCAGATGAACACTGATTTAACCAGTAACAGAGCAGAACACAGAGCTCTGTCGGGTTGGTTTTTACCTAAAAGCTCATTTTGATGAATCAAGGTCAAAGACTCCAATTAAACATATTCATTTAAATCCTTCCTGAAATCTTCTGAGAACCATCAGGAGGGATATTTTTTTAATTAAATGTGTCTAACTCAGCAGCGGTGTTTCTGGAAAAGTAGGAGGCAGAAGTGGTTCTGTTATAGAAGCTGTCACAAGGATCCAGCTGGGAGCTGAAAGCTTGAAAAGCCGTCTCCTGGTCAATGGTCTCTAGCTTCTCTGCTTTTGAATTGTTGGGCTCCTTTCAAAAGTCACTCTAACAGTTTTTTACACGTCAGTAGTGTTATGGTCCTGTTTCCTGGTTGCACTGAGACCATCATCTGTTGAGACCTCCTGCTGGAGGGGGCTTCAGGACAGTGTGCAGACATCAGAACAGACGACATTTGTGCATCAGCTACTCAGCCTGCCACACAAACCAAACAAAAACACATCAGCCCAATAGACACATAAGTAGGAAGCACAGACTGTGTCTTCCCTAAAAGCGCAGTCAAAAACGCACTCACTCTTCCATCTGCGCACATTTCAGTCTCAAGCAGAACCGTAGAACCTGAAGTCCTGCTGACAGAGTAGCACATTAGAGTAGCAGCTTACAAGATGCACTTTTTAAATTTCCGCTGGCTCTTCTGGTTCAACTCCTGAAGAAGAGCAAGGTCTTCTTTCTCCAAATGCCTTTCAAATTGGAACCCTTTATAGCCTCTTATTACCTTCATTGACTGTATATAGAGAACTGGACTGAGTGACCCCTACCTCTCATTTTAGAAAGAGGAAGTACCTGCAGGCTCCAAGAAGCCAAAATCCTATAGGCTTCTACAGAGAAATAAACAGCTATTACTCAGTCACTCTGCTGGTCAGATAAGCATTCTTGCTCTGATATGTTTTCTTAACATCCTCTTGCTAATCTATTTTTCTTCTTTATTGTAAGTTATTCAAGTTATAAACGGACCAATCAGATGCCTCAGTAAAAGCATGTGAACCTTTAATGTTTGATTGACAGATTCTCCCGAGCCGTTTTCAGTGAAAGGGGTGTGGACTTTAGACAAGCCCACTTGTGATTGGTGACAATAGTTGCCATAGAAACGTTGAATCAGACCGACTCGGACCAATCACTGTTGACTGGATCCAAATGGATGCGCCTGTATTGTGAAAAAATGTTGACTGAATTGGCTTCATTTTGTTGGAGATGGACATAAGGCGTTCTTTATGGGTGATGTCACACCGGCTCTGTCCATCTTCACGTACAATCGATGGTTATATTCTGAGTCTCAAAACATGAACCGTTATTGTGTTGATAAATCCTTTTGGGTTTTGTGCCTACATGACATTCCTTGCTTCATGTGGTATAAAGCAGACATTTAACTTAAGTTTCCCCTCCATCAACTTCAGTAGGAAGATTTAGCATCTGCCCTGCCATCCTCTCAAGGGATTTTCTGGTGTTTAGATGAAGGATTCTTTAGCCTAGAGCACTATCGCAGAGTGATTTTCAAAAGAGCAAAAGCATTCACATGAATTTCAATATGTTGCATTTTTCTGCGTGTCATGGTACCTGGGTAAAGTCATACATGTCCCAGGAATGGGTGGACCAAACATCAAATCTCCAGTATCGTTAATTATTATTATTATTATTATTTTTATTATTTTCTTTTAATTTTTCAGCCATTTTCAAGCATGTTTTTAGGATCTTCCTATGTATTTATTTTCCATTTTGCTACATAAACCACAGTTAAAAATAAAAAATAAATACTTTAATTTCTCATGTGTTTTCATATTTTGAAATATTTTTTGTGAGAAATACTTTTTATTGGGTAAATTATATCGGGTAAAAAAAAAAACAAAAGTGATGGTGTAACTTTTTATAGTGAAAATGTTCTAGGGTAAAGAGAGTGTAGCTGGCTGCCAGTACATTGTATTGCACTGTTTGGACTGAATGCAACCAGAGCCTCCAGATTAAGCTAAGATTTTCGGAAAGGAGAAGAACTTTGTGGCTGAGCCATGGACAGTGGATTTGACAGTGTTTAGGTTCAGAAACAGGTTTCTCTTGATAGCATGTTGAGTTTAAATGAGCTCATTTTCATGTCTTTACTGAAAAGCAGGAGTCTCAAAATCAATCAAACTTCAAACAGTCTAAATGTCTGTTTTAACTCTAACCCTGTCCTGCGCAACCGCATCTCCTGAAACCCCACAGTGTCAGCCGATGTTGGGCTATAAGACAGACGATTAATGAAACTCCCAAATACTCCGTTGGTCTCTTTGACCTTAAGGTAATGCTAATAGCTGCAACTGTGTGTTCATTATTTTGGCGGGAGTTTCAATGCCAGTATAAAATGCTGAAGACGAGAAAGACACCAAACCACCTTTAGGCCAAAATTGCCATCAGATGCACCAGCAGGTGCAGGAACACAGCCCTCTCATCCACTGGTGTAAACTCCAACATTTGGTGGCCAAGCTGGGGGCTCATGAGTAAGCCCACACCTGCCTACCAACTCTCACTATGTGCAGATCCAGAATAATTAAGAGTCAAATCCCTCTCGAGGGACCTCAGTAGGCCCTGCATGGAGGTGAGCTCCCAGAGAGATGACGTCCCATGTCCCAAAAGCTTGATTCAATGACCTGCTTGACGCTCAGCATTAAGGGGTTGGATTGGGGGGTTAAACCACCAAATCATTCCCAAGTGCAGCTGTGTCTGCACTTCACCAGGGGATGGGTCAAATGCAGAGAACAAAATTCACACACCTTAAGTCTGCGACAGCCAATGGGACGTTAATTTTAACTGAACTTCACAATGAGACATTCAGAGGTCTTTAAACTGACTTCACAAACCCTGACAACACAAGCTGGCTGAAATGTGATTGGCTAAGAACTTCATAAACTAGTAGCAGCTGAATCATGTGTAAGATGTGTGTGATTAGTTTTTAATTACTTATACAATCCCCTGTAAATATGTTCACTATATCCATATACATGAAGAAAATAGAGTTCTAACTCTACTCGTGGTTAAACCCTCCCCGGTCTGCCCTGCAAAGAATTTACAACACTACTAATGCTTTTTTATTAACTGTTCAATAATTTATGAAAATATGCATGTCAACCCTAATGGCATCTGTGTGCTCAGAAACTGCTTTCAGAAAACATTCCCTCCCACTAATTACAGGCAAGTATGTGAATGTAGAACAGAAGCACCACTAACCGGGCCATAGAATTGACTTCAGGTAACTTTGGGGTTTTCTTACATTTTTCTGAATGCGTGATTTGAATGAGCTGCATTACTCATACATTTTACAACTTTATGTCTGGTGCCGTGAAAGAGCTGAAATGGTAGTTGTGTGAGGAAAACAAGAAGTTTAGTGAAAATCAAACAAATAAAAGTGTCATTTTCCCATATGGTAAACTGCAATTGTCCGGCCATCCCATAATAATTTTATATCCCCGACACGTGTTTTGGCT
The DNA here is from genome assembly GCA_003999625.1 of Oryzias javanicus. Classification (NCBI taxonomy): domain Eukaryota; kingdom Metazoa; phylum Chordata; class Actinopteri; order Beloniformes; family Adrianichthyidae; genus Oryzias; species Oryzias javanicus. Next base: position 7,448,898 of record CM012437.1, read on the forward strand.
TCATTTTTGTATTTTTTGTTTTGATTTATTTATTGGTTTTTTTTTGGCCCCATAAGCAATTTTCGGCCCATTCATTTTTTTTATGTTTTCGCTCACTGTGATGTCATTATCTTGGGGGACGGGTCGTTCACACTGCCAAAAATTAATTTTTAATTTTCCCTATGTGTGTGCAAATTTTGGTGAGTTTTCAAGTATGTGGCAGGGGTCAAAGGAATAATATTAAGTGTGACCTTCCTGCAGAAGTCACTGCTCCGCTCTGCATCTGCTTATGTTGCCTCAAATGAAATAGGCTGAGCAGATCCTACACACTGGCCACGAATGAATCAATTGAAGCACAGGTAAAACCACTTCTGCCACAAACACTCATGGATGCATGTACCACCTTCTTGTATCACATTAAGAGCAAAAAAAAATGTATGTCTCATTTCCTCTTACATGTGGTAAATGGACAGTACTTTGTCTCGTTTGTTGACCCTCAGGATGACCAAACAGCTGGATCTCCCTCCCCAGCCTCTCTGGCTTGCTGCCTAGCTCCCTTCCCATCACCTTTCACTCACATGACCCTGACTGTGGCGTCACGGGAACGCCACAACCCCACCCACAAGCGGATATTCACCTTTGGCGTGAAGGTGAAACTTCATGGGAGCTTGGCTGGGCACTAGCAGAACCAAACAGAATCTAATTTTGAGCATCAAATGCAGGCGTGTCAGCAGAGGAAGGTAGACCTGCAAGTTATTTGCTCAACTAATAAAAGGAGAATCAGAGACGTGCTTAAGAGGTGCAGGAAACATAAAAGCCCACTCTGACTGAGGAGGTTCAGTTACAGAGTTAAATTATGTGGTTTATTAGAGCTTTTTATCATCTAAAAGCATAGCCTGATTCCCTGGTTGGAAATCTAAAGGACGTACCAGAGATGTCTTTTTTTCAGCATAAAGGGAGGATTGAGGATACATCACTGAAAGGTGTTTGCACAGAAATGGTGAAGGCTCATTTTGCTTTAAGATGGGAGTCTGAAACTCAAGATGAGAACTTTAAATTCAACTTTCCTGTTGGGAATGTGCAGTAATTAGTAAATCTGAGATCCCTGAACTGAGTAGTTTCTGCTCTGCAGTTGGATCAAAAATGGAAATCTGATCTTTTTCCTTGTCAGTAATGTGCCAGCCTCCACAATCCAAGCTGTGATCTGATGCAATAGATGTTGAAGTGTTGCTGATAGTCTGTTGAGATCGGAAGTAAAGGATTTTTTTTTTCTCTCAATGTTTTTGTTCAGTCCGGATCTGAGTGTGCAGTATGAACTTTAATCTGAGCTAGAAAAAGGCTCAAACCCTTTTGCCCTCGAGTTGAGCCTTTCATGGAGCCAGATGCTGTGGAAACTGTCTGAATCCTTTCATCACAAAGACTTACATGGTGTGTATCGCAAAACAAAGAATTCGGGATTTTCTACATTTAAATGAATCGAAATCATCTTAACATCAAAAGTGCAGCAAGAGATGTTGAGGTATATAACTAGATATATTTTTGCTCACCACCATGCATGACGCAATGGAAGTCAATCCCATAAAAGGGGTGCAATTCTCTACCAAAGGGTTCACCTGTGAGCCTCTAGATTAGCCGCCATGTGTTGGAGATCCCCCCAGTGGACATGAGGGTTGTGTCCATTCCCCTTTGGGTGGGAAAAAGGCCTCTCGCAGTGATTTTGTCCAATGTGCCAAACAATAGTATAGAGGCAGGAGGTCACACTCTAGCAAAGAGAGTGGCAGAGATCTCCACTGATCATTAGCTGGTGGTGAGTTGGATCCACTGCAGGGGGGAAGCCAAAAAGACTTAGAAGAACCAGACATGTGTGAGGTTTTGCAGGGACAGTTGGCTGAGTCCTCAGGGGGTTCAACAACTTCCACATTTAGGAGAACTTAAAACAGGGTGTCGAGTGAGGCTGGGGACAGTGACTCAGAGTTGATCATGTTCTCCACATCTTTTGTCTCCTGCTGTGGTTCCATTGTCTCTGGTGCCTTCCACAGTGGTTATACCAGGAAGTAAGAGATGGCACAGGAAGTAAGAGATGCCTTAAAGCTGAAGAGACAGTCCTACAAAGCTTGGCCGGCTTGTGGAACTCAGCTGACAGGTACTGGCGGTCTAACCAAGCTGCAACCCAGGCTGTTGTGGAAGCAAAAACTCAGTCTGGGGAGTTTGGTAAAGTCACGGAGAAGAAAAAGTTGTCGACCTCAGAGAGATTCTGGCAACCCATAAACCAGCCGTCACTTGAGGAGAGAGAAAGAGTTTTCTGCCAGCACGGACAGGAAGCTGTTGACTGCAATTGTGGATTTTATTGGGCGATGGAAGGAATACTTTGAGGACATTCCAAATCCAACTAACATGCCTTTAGTTGAGGATGCAGGGGACTCTAGGATGGGATGTCCATCATCTGGGCTAAAGTCACTAAGCTACTCATGGAGCTTCTCAGTGAGAAGACGACGCTGGTAAAGAATGAATGAAGTCCAACCCTGAGTACCTCAAGTCTCTGAAAGCTGTGCGACTGTCTTGCCTAGAGCATCTTGCAACATTGTGTGGCACTTGGGAACTTTACCACTGGATTGGCCAACTGGGGTGGTGGTTCTCCCTTTTAAGGAGACTTGAGGGGTTGTTTCAACTAAGAGCTTAGTTCCTACAGTAGGAAGTAAGCTGAGCCTGTTTATGGAGAGTGTTGGACACCGGAGAGGAGTCTAGGAAGTTGGAGATCTGGAGCAAGGTGCATTCAACTGCAGAAAAAAGGTTGGGACAGTGGAGGTATGAGTATGCTTTTCATTTTAATCCTCTATAAGTTCCTGACATTGACTCTCCTGCATTGTTTTTTGAGTTTAAGGATCCTTTGGAGTTAGTGTGAACTGACTAGTTCAGAAACTGTTCATGCAGGTCCTTCTGATCTAGAGACAAACTCTGAAGACAATTCTTTGTGACCATCTCTGCTCCACAAGTTTTGTTCACACAAAATAGATAAAGAACCAGACCCAGAGTGAGAAGGAAGAGGAGGGAGGAAAATCAGAGCCACAGCTCTGTATTGGCTGTTTGAACAAGGGGGTGGTGGTTTTTTAGGCTCTGTGTTTCTCCCCACCTCCACTGAGATGCAGAGTGAGCGGCGCTCAAATGCAAGCGAAGCATGTCAGGAGGCATCAGAGAACAGGAGCTGAGGTTAGGATCAAACCTGTGAGGACAACAAGAAAGCAGGTAGAGATGAAGAGGGAAGAGCAGACAGACTGAAGGCAGGTGGACATACTTGTGACGGACTTCCAGCAGAAGTTTGGGCAAGTGTTGCTGTCATGGCAGGACCGGCTGTGCAGGAGCCTCTGAAGGTGATCTTCACATTCCATCCAGAAAAGTCTCCAAATACATATTTTTATGCATTTTGTAAGGATAAAAACTAAATTCCTTTTCTTGCAACAGTTCAGCCTGTGTGCTCTCCACTCCTGGAGCAGATGTGGTTTGTTTATTGTCTTGACAGGTTTTATGTGAAATCTATTCTCTCTTCAGGCGTGTAAAGGAAATCACTGTTTGTTGTAACTGCAGCACGAGTGTACATTTGCATTTTTTTATTCACCAATACAAACATTAAATGCAGAAATCCTGACTGATTCACTAAATTTTCTCATCTCAACCCAAAAAGTAGTGCAGAACATTTGAATTTCAAAATAAAAGACTTGAATCGGTATTTTGTCATCTTTTATTTATAGTTTATTTTGAAACAACATCATTTTGTATTTGTTATTTCAAAAAAAGCCAGGATTGTGTGTTAAACAGTTACAGATGAAGAGCTTTCTGTGGATGTGAGACTTAGTCAGATGAATGTGGCTGCAGTCGGTGCTCTTGAGGTTTAAGGCAGCTCCCTGATGGATTGCGCTGTCTCAACTAGTCTGGCTCCTTCTCTATCAGGCTGTTTTATTTCCTCGCAGTCGTGTTCGAGCAGTTGAGCCTGGTCCTTGAACTCCTGCTAACCGTAATGAAGAGAAGCGGTGTTCAGCAGACAGTCACAGCCTCAGTGAGACAGTGCAGGGGGAGGAGGACGGGGTCCGAGCGTCACACCTGAGTGATCCGATGCTCAACATACTTGTGCTTTATTTCAGCGCAAACAGAAGCTGTCGCTGCAAGACACTTCTTTAGAGAAAATCCATCGTATGCGGCAAACTCATCACTCGGAGGCAATTGACTTGATTGATCAAACACACAAAAGAGAATATTTAATGTGAAGTTGACAGCTCCCAAAGCCACAAAGCCCGACAGCGCAGCTGCCAGATCTGCAGCCGTAAGCAAAACAGAAGTGCTTTTCTGCACTTTTAAAACTGGGAATCAGAGTCCTCGGGCAGGGTGGCGTTATTACCTCTGACTCCATATACCATGGGCTGTGCACACACACAGCATGTTCACAAGTATGATCTCTATAATGTCTTTTTATTAAAGCAACAATGGCTGTTCTACTCTGACGCAGAGCTCATAAAAACGCTGTCAGCTGGGAGCTGCCTGTCTGAAAGCAGAGCCGCAGAAAGCTCAGTTCTGCAGAACCTTCTGTGTGGAAGTGGGGGTTCACATGAATATGGGGGAGTTTATTTGCACTAGGGCAGGTCCTCCACTCAGAACCTTCTTCAGCATTTGTATTGATCATGAATCCTAACCTCCAATCCATGTCATTGACTGGGAGCAGAAGCATTTAAAGCAGCGCTCATTTTCATTTGCACTCCATCCCAGAACTACAGTCCGTTTGGACTTTTGCCGTCTGCCTTTTGTCTTCCAGACGCAGCAGAAGTGTATTGCCATCTTTGCACTCCTCTGCTGCTTTGCCGTGCTGCTGGTGTTGATCTTCTCCTCGGTGGACATCTGGGGGGACGATGAGGATGGAATCACAGAGGAAAACTGCAGCCGAAACTGCCAGTAAGACCTGACAGCTAACTGGTACAACTCCTACAGAAAGCAGATCCACATCTCAACATATTTGATTGCAAAATTATCATTTTAGAAGTAGTTTGTAATACCAAATAAAGAAGTAGTAAGCTAGTTTGCCTCACACCATAACCAGACCTTAAATCATACCTGAACTAATAAATGTTCTTTCTTGTATCAGAACAGCAGACACAGATCATGTTCAGTAAGAGGAAAACAGATTTATAAAAAAAAATCCACAAAATGACAACTCAATTTTCCTGGAAACTTTTTAGTCAAAAATTTAAATGATAAAATATGCGTTCATTGCATTTAAGAATAATAATCCTCTTTAATGTTTTGGAATAGAATCGAGGCATTTTCAACCAAACTTTTGAATCTATGCGTTTGATCTACAAGTAATGAAGACTGTTCATTCCTCATTATAAAGAGCCTCAAAGTGCTATTTTGATCCTTTCTGGTCATTTGCTGGGATGTTGATGCCCTCAGTCATTTTATTTTTGTCACTTTATTTTACACTTTGATCCAATGTCACTGTAAAAAAACAATGTGGTTTATTAGTATATTTCTCTCAACCTCTGTGCAATTTCTTCCTCTTTATTTTTGTTGTTGTCTATAACTTTGTTTTCTTTGTGAATAAGTAAATGGTCTAAATTTTTTATTTTTTTTTATCACTTGACCTTTTCTATCTGTAATGTTGCCGTAACCCTGGAATTCCCCCACCGTGGGACGAATAAAGAAATATCTTATCTAATCTGTCACGCATTTCTCAGTAATTCTATAAAAACCTGCACCATCAGCAGAAAAGCAAAAATGAGCGGTTCTCACAATCTGACGTCACAGGATGAGACATCCCCTTTCAGAAAGATGCTCTGCCAGCTCCGCCCCCAGTCTAACTCCCAATTTCTCCACAGAGCTAGCACTGATCAGCAAAAAATAGGTGTTTGTTGCTTTAGACGTGGGGCTCCTTTAAGACCAGCCCCCATCTTAATTCTCTGTAAATGTTTGTGGCAGGTTTGAACTTTGTGATGACGGTTTAGCCTTTAATGTCAGTGGATCGAGGCCAAGAACCAGACGCTGGCTTCTGATTTTTAAGATGTGATGCATAAATAAAGCAAAATAATATAATGCAACCGTCATAAAACTGATATAAATATTATACAAATGTGAATCCCCCATGTCTCCAACTTTATTATCTGCCTGTGTGAAACAGTGGAGTCTGGTATTAGCCAGAGCGGATTCTACTACACGAGAATCACTTTAATAATTCTTCCAAGAAGATTCCCAGTTTTGTCAGTAAACAGCAGCTTTATTGTTCTTTGAAGTCGTTAGATTTGGGCAACAAGCTTAGCAATCCAGTTAGCCATGCAGGTAGACATCTTAACTCACGTGACCAAGACAGACATAAAGAGAATAAGGACGTTTTTCAAAATAAAACTTTGTTCAGTATCAGAAAATAAATTAAACGGAAATAATCTAAGTTAGCAGATTTATTTCTTTTTTCCCATCTGCGTCCCGGTACCAAGTGGACCGGTGCCGGTCTGCGACCTGGGGGTTGGGGACCACTGGTTTACACCATTGTGAAACTTCTCAGTGGAAGCGAGGCTTAACTGGTATTAACTGGTCCGTCCAGTACCAGTCCTTACTGGACCAGTGGAAACAAACCCATTCATTCCCATGTAGTTCAGCATAATCTGTCCTCAGGAAACTCAGAATGTGTGTTTTTATAGTTCATTCTGTTCAAGGGAACTCTTACACTTAACATATAGAAACAGATATAAGTTCTTCCTGTAACTTTTCAGCATCGTGCTCGTGGAGAACATTCCGGATGACCTCTCTCTGCACTCGGACGGCAGGCTGCACCTCCCTCTCTCTGTCGCCTTTCACTCCCTGCTGGATCAAGCGAAGCTCTCCATTGAGGTGGTGTCTTCTGTGTGGGACCTGACATCCAGGGACATGGAGCCACCACCAAACACTGCCAAACAGGTGATGTTCCGATGCACCTGCGTGTGCTCTGGAGAGGCTGAACCAATGCTGCGGTGCATTTTCAGAGGGTTCTCTGTTTTAGGGTCAACTTTTGTTCCAGCGACTGCTCGACCTGAAGTCTCGCAGGGTCAAACTGAAGATTGCCAGCAGTTTGACAAACTCCACAGAGCTGAAAGCTTTGGAAGCGCACCGTGAGTGTGGGGTCACGTTTTCACTTTATAGATTTTGTCTGGCTGTTTAAAAGAAAAAAAACTCCAGGGAATATGTCACCTTTGGCTCTTTTCCTGTAGTCCACCTTTAATTTACACCAGAGAAGATGTTTGCATTACACCTGAGGATAAAACCATGTGTCAAACTGCTCGTGCCTGCAATTTCACCACCAAGGTTAAAGAAAAACATGGGATTCCTGCCAGTGCTTTCTGCGCTGACATTCCCGTCAGACTTCATGAGTCCAACTGGCATATTTGTCTCCATCTCTCAGAGTTGTCTGTCTGTATTTCACGCATCTAGAAGCAGAGGTTCATTTTGTGAACATGACCGCTTTCACCCGGGGTGGGCTGCATTCATCCTTCTGGATCGTGGATCGGCAGCACATTTACATCGGGAGCGCTGATATGGACTGGAGGTCGCTGTCCAAGGTAACAAACACAAATCACCAGCACAGGTGAGCGGGGGGGGTGGGGAGCACTCACAGAAATACAAGCTTGATGTTCAGGACTGAGCTGGGGTTTCTGAGGTTGAGAAAATGCTATGAAGCACAATTAGAAGTGAGATCGCCCACTCACTGATATCAGATCAGAAGGTTTTGTGTTTTAGATCAGGGGTGACAAACATACAGCCCACAGGCCGCATCCAGCCTGCCAGATGGTATGATCCGGCCCAGTCATGAAGTGAAAAAAATATTAGGATGCTGAAAAGAAAAGCGCGTTTCTAATCCATTCCTGTGGCGAGTTATGATTATATAAAGAAATGGCTGCAATGCGTAAACCCGCCTCTAGGGGAAGCACAGGAAAAAGAAATACAGGAATAACAAGAGATCAAGAAATAAACAGCATTTCTTTACAAGTGTGTGCCTCATCTGGTTAAGATGCTGTTAGGTTCCCTACCAGCCTCACTGCTGTTACGCTGCTATAAAAATGATCAGGTGTGACACTAAAATGTTGTTGGGATAAGATAATCATAATAATAGCTCTAATTATAATAATAAGTGATTAGGCTACTAGGTTAATTGAAACATTTTTTTCCAACTGAGAAAAAGCACGCAAAAATCTAAGCTACAGATAACAAGTTGACCGTAGGTTGTTTAGCTTTAATATTAGTGGTCGAACCCACTTGAGATCAGACGGGTTGAATATGGCCCCTGAACCAAAATGATTTAGACACCCCTGATTTAAATTAAAGACCTCCTGCCAAAAAGGTTAAAGAGTCACTCTTGAGTTCTGCTGCAGACTCAGCTCAGCAGCTCCAGCCTGATGAGTCAAATGTGAAATATTCAGCTGCAGAGGGTATAAACAATTCTGTCGAGTGTAAGAACACCACTGAAGCACAGTGGGGGTTTCTGCACGTGGGAATCTGGTTTACTGTAATTGTGATGAAAATGATGCCATGCATAATTCTCCGGGAGGGGAATTAAAAGAAAGAGAATCAGAATCCAAAGCTCCAGCTCTTGAGGATTGGTGTTTCTTTCAGTTTCTCTAGAATTGCTCACAATAAGTTAGACAATAATTGCCAAAGCCACAACACAACAACAAACGCCACAACACAACAACAAACGCCACAACACAACAACAGAAGCCACAACGCAACGACAAAAGTGGAAGCACAATGACGAAAACAGAAGCACGATGACAAAAGCCAAAGAAAGACAACGAAAGCCCAAGCATGGCAAAAAAAGCTTAAAACACTAAAATGAAAAATGAAGAACAACGACAAAAGCCGAATCCCAGTGACAAAAGTGTGAGGACTAAGGCAGAACCCCAGAACGACACAGGCCCGGCTGTAGAAGTTAAGTTTATTATGCTCAGAGGAAAATGGTGGAGAGCTGAGGAGACCCCTGGATCCTCCTGACCAGAGAGGCAGTGGAGACAGAAGTTTTGTAGTGGAAGGGATCTGAGAACAGCAGGAAGAATACTGGAAAGGTCCAAACTCAGCTCTGAAGGAGATCAGATCCAGAAGAGGAGGATTGCAGGTGAGGTCCACGTACAGCTTGAGGTGAGGTCCACGTACAGCTTGAGGTGAGATCATCCAAGGTGAGTCCAGACAGAAAAAAATGTATTCAAAAAACATGAGAAAAGGCAGAGGGCCTGAACGGACAAACAAAAAACTAAGAAAGGGCGAAAAACTTGGACAGGATCGTTGCAAATGGCTGGAGAGAAAGCAAAAGGCTCTTTACACTCTGGCACCAGTGACAGACAGAGAGCAGCTTAAGAAAGGGGAGGCACAGGTGGAACTGGTCAGGTAATTAGCAGGAGAGCAGAGTGCAGACACCAAGGAAAGAAAGGGAGGGGTGAGAAACCATGACAAAAAGCCAACAACAAGAAGACAAAAGCCGAAGCACAACAACAAAACCTGAAGCACAACAAAAGCCACAACGGAAATAACAGACTTTTTTTAAGCTTCATTCAGTTTCAAGCTATTAGCGCTTCAATAGCTTGAAACTTTGAGCACTGATCCGAGAGAGGATTAATAAAAATAAAGCTGGGTGGATTTTATTGCCATTCTCTTGACTATCTATTGAGTTCTTTTTATTATTGTCTTGATTTGTAATAAAAATAAAAACCTCATAGCCACATAGGTGAAGTACTGCGGCCGCTGGAAAGCTCCGCTGCCTGGAGGCTGGCAGAGCAAGCGATCATCGTCACCCAATGTTTGACTGAGTGAGCATACACCGCCGTCCAGGCTGCCGGTCCCTGGGAAGCAGAGGTTGCGATGCTGGCCGGCCGAGGGTTGGCTGCTCGGCAAACGGAGAGCCTCAGACCTTGATGGCTTGTGTTGAGTTGTGTTTTGCATTTATGTGAGCCATGTCAGCCACCGTAGTCTTCAGCAGACTTGCATGAAGACACAGAACTACTGGCAGACTCAGGAGTGGAGACCCACGGATGACAGACAGCAAAGTACCCCTTTCTGCTTCACAACGTTACTTTAAAACAACTTTATGCAGGTTTTCTTAGTCTAATCTGTTGTCTTTGACTCCAAAATGACAAAACAAAACTCATTTTAAAGCATCCAAGCCATTCAAACAAAATTATTTTCAAACTTCTAGAAATAAATCAATCTGTACACAGAGAAAATTCTTCAGTGCTTCTTTATTTGTTAATCCTTCAAGCTGGTAAACTGCATTTAATTCCATTTAAAGACAAAGGTCAACAGATTCCTAATATACCCGGATCACTCCTATGGTATCACTGCTGTGGGAAAGCAATTCTTTGAGTTTGGGATTGACTGCATTAATTATTTATGAGCTGTAAACACTTGAGTCCAAACATGTCAATAAACCTCCTAAACTGTTAGGAAGAACCTCGGCTAACAGGTTGTTATCAAAGCGATAAATTATCAAATCCCAAAATGATACTAAAAAGTTAACTCTGAAAACAACTCTTAAAATTACCAAATAAACTCTAAATGTGTGTAAAAGCAAAGAAACGCGGTTTAATGATTTTCTGGCTCGTCAGGATCTTTGGCTTTGCTTTTATGATACAGCTGGGCCAGCTATGAGCCAACAGAACAACTCACAAAGACGAATCACAATGGTTTGTAATTGAGACTTACTGGAGAAAAGATATTTACCAGTTTAAAAACTACTTGTGAAAATTCAACTGGAATCCCCTTTCAGAGTTCTGTCATCAAACTGCATCTTGACATGGTTCTCTCCCTCTGATTGAAACTTACTGAACGAGTCATTTCCGTTATTCCAACTTAGAAACAATAAAATAAAAATTCTATCACTTCATTTTTCAAAACTAAATCTAGAGTTTCAACAACAAAAAAAATCGTCCTTAATTTTTACCTATTCCTATCTAAAAGTTTTGGTTCCCACTCCAACTATATTGTTATCCATTTTAGAATTGCTCCCAGAGGCCTTATAATTCTGTTTATATAATTTTTAGCAAAAATCCATAAAACTGTGTTGTTTTCTAAAACGTATTTTCTGCAGATTCATTAGAAGTTTGCCTCTGGGTTCTGGCCAGGACTGTTGGCACAGAAGTAAGCCTACACTGATATCCCAGCATTCCTTTATTCATACTTTTCCTGCTAGCTTACGGTTCCTTAAAACCTGAAGCTAACATTTATAACATTTATGGTTTACACTACTTAATAATTTAAATTTTTAAATGTAGTAAATTACAACGCTTTTGTTAATTGCTTTTACAGTTCAAGGCGTTTTCTATGGATGACATCACACTCACTCGGTCCACTTTTCATATACAGTCAGTGGATTAAAGTGACATGTCCTGAATAACGGCAAACAGTGAAGCCCAGTGAAGTTTGTGGTTATTTCAGCATGTATAAAGACAGATGCAGCGCAGGAGTAAAGACTTTCAAAAATAATCACTCCTAAATGATTTTCGAAAAGTTTTTTTACCATCTCTGAAGCAAATATTTAAGCACCATTCAGTCTCGTGAACCATAAAAATCCATTCCCAGTTTTAGCTGAAATAGGCAGATAGCCTGTTTTGTTGTGAAAACAATGCAAAAAAATATTTCTTAATTTACCAAAATAAAAGCCTTTGGATGTTTCCTGGGTAGAAGCAACTCGTGTGTTAAATACAGCTGCAGTGTTTAATGCTCTGATACTTAAAATATATTTTATACAATTTTTCATAAGATTATTATATATTGTCACTGTTACACTCTTCAAGTATTTTGGAATATATTGTGTCGAGACTTGCATATCATTAGTTATCACTAGACTCTTGCTAATACACAGCCCAAACCTAAATACGTTCAGGAGCATTTTATTAACTTTCTCAGTGAGGCGAAGGTAAAATGTGAATCTTGTTGTCTTCTTTGTGACCCCTCCCCTCCAGAGGAAGGAGCTGGGTGTGGTGGTGTATAACTGCAGCTGCCTGGCCCTGGATCTCCACAGGGTCTTCTCCTTTTACTGGCAGCTCCATGACCGAGACTACATCCCCTCCATCTGGTCGAAGAGAGTAACAGCCCTCTACGGAAGGCACGAGGCCCTGGACCTGAAGCTGAACGCCACTCCAGCCTCGGCCTACGTCTCTGTGAGTCTGTGCTTGAACTGTCAGTGTTTGAGAAAAAAAAAAAAAAAAAAACACAGAAAAAGGCTTTTTCTTGTTTCAAGTGACCTGAATGTGTTGTACATCACTCCAAAGGGTATCTTCAGCCTGGTAGTTGCAGCTCCTTGTGAGAATGTGACGTGTAATGCATGTAGTTACCCAAAACACCAGGACCTCCAAAGCTCTGCTCCAGCATCAATCATCACCCAGGAGGTGACGGCTCCATGCTGGTGCAGGCTGCTCCTGAAGCCGCCTCCTCTCTTGCCCCATCTCTTGTGCAGATGAGGCAGAGCTCGGGGAGGGTTGATTTTTGATTTCACAGCTCATTAAAGGAGCAGTGTTAGCATAGCATGCAGGGAATTTTCTGAGACAGCAGCATGATGAGCCCTGTCCTCTCTACAGACTTCCCCTGAACTCTTCTGTTCCAAAGATCGAACCAGAGATATTGATGCCATTCATCAGGTGATCCAGAGTGCAAAGACGTTCGTCTTCATATCTGTGACCGACTACCTTCCCCTGGTCAACAGAAGTTTCAGAGGAGCTTCAGTTACCAGGTAAGTGCCACCAAGAGTTTCAGAAAAGAAAAGTTTTCAGGAAGACTAAGAATCATGGGAGGCCTGTGTTAGTTAGCTGACTCCCCTCGTGCTGCGCAGGATCTTCCTCTGAGCGATGGCTACGTCCACAGGTACTGGTCGACGATCGATGAGGTGATCAGAGAAGCTGTGGTGCTGAGGGGAGTCCGGGTTCGCCTGCTCATAAGTTTCTGGAAGAAGACTCACCCCCTCACGTTCAACTTCGTGACCTCGCTCAAGTCTCTGTGCATGCAGCTTCTCAACTGCTCCCTGGAGGTGGTGCGTACCAGAAACGGCACGTTTTCAGCATTTGTGCTGTTAGACTGAACTGCTGTCATGTTTGTTTGTTTTTTCCAGAGGTTTTTTAGTCACAAGGAGCATAAGGACGACTTTCAACTCAGACTCAACCACAACAAGTATGTAGTGACCGACAACGCCGTCTACCTCGGTGAGATGATCTGCTGTTTTGATGAATCGTAGACCACTTCAAGTTGGATGTCTGATAAAGTGTTATTTATTAGTCAAAACTCCACGCAAGGGGCGCTAGTGCACATGTGAAGAATGTAGACGTGTTTTCTTTGTGCTCTCCTCCGTAGCTTCGATTAATTTATAAAAACACTGCATCACACTTAATCAGAGGGTAATATTCTCTGTTACATAGTCATTCTTAATCGATATAAATTGAGAAGAGGAATTATGCCGAAGCCAAGCGTCTCTAGTAAGGCCAAAACCAAAGATGAATATACTACTGTGGCTAAAACAGTTACACAATAGCTGTTTTTTTTCATGTGGGAAACCTGAGTTTGATCCCACAGAATCACAATGGTGGTTTATTCATGTTATTATTTTTTTTTTTTTCTTATGTTGACTTTTAGGAACAGTTTTATCTTGATTGTAGTTAGTGTTCCTTTTTTGCTCTTCATGTTCTTTTTTGTTTTTACAAGTAATAGCATTAATAAACTATTACAAATATTAAAACGACCTTTCTTTGTTGCAGACAATTCAAAAATCTATTTTTCAATAAATTGCTAACCTAGCATGCTGTTACAACAGAAACAGTTGATTCCTGTTTCAGAATTGTTAAAAATCCATGGATGGATAAATCTGGTTCCAACATTTTTCTGTTTTAAACAGTCAAATTGAAACAAAGCCCTCATGAGAACAGAAAGAGACTCCTCCACTGATGGAACAGAGCTCAGCAACAGTTCTCACTCGCTACTGCAGCTAGTCAGACATGTTGGAACGTTTGTTTTCCTGTAACAGATGAATAAACAAGTATAATTTAGTGCAAATATGTAAAAAAAAAAAAAAAAAATGAACCTGAAGCTTGTTGTGTCCTTTCATTCACAGGAAATCACGACTGGGTCGGGAGTGACTTTGCTATCAATGCAGGTGTTGGGCTGGTGGTCAAGATGTCAGAAAGTCCTAAAGGAGTTACAGTCCTGGAGCACATCAAAGCTGCATTTGAACGGGACTGGAGGTCAAAATATGCAAAAAACCTTCAAGGAGGCAGCAGTCAGCAGGAAAAACACAGACACCTACAGATGGCAAAGGGTTTCTGGGAAGGACAGGAAGAAAAGAAGTGGAACGAGCCCTTTTAAACGTGTGTGTGTCAAAGCCTCATTTGCCTGAGTAGATCTTACAAACATGTACGCACAAAGAGAATGTAAACTCGCACTAGTAGATGTGATTTGTGCCTTAATTTGAATCAGTTTGTCAAAGGCTTGACAGCTTCAGGTTTCAGTGATTGCACCTTAAACACCTTTATGGTGAGAGCATGCTCTGCTGCATGGACACTAACAGTAATCTTCCGTTATAACCAATATACAACTGGTATTATGAATGTTGTCTGTGGATTGTGTTAAATCTGTATTTTAACCATTATGATCACCAGTTGTGTCCGTTTTAAAGTTAGCGCCTGAGTTTGTGCTCCACACATCTTTCGGATTTAAAGTCTGTACTACTTGACCTGCACTTGATAAGATTTGTTTTTCATCCATCAACAGCAAGCTGCTACCAACTAATGTGTTGAGTGCAGTATTTGCTGTAAAGTTACCGACATAAACACTTACAAGCCTGGGCATGAACTTAGCTTACCCCAGACACGTAAAGTGGGAGTTTTCATATCTGTTTTTGGTTTGATCTCGAATTAAAGCTGACTGAGAAATGTCAGTCTAGCCAGGATGGATTTTTAAGAAAAAGAGAGTCCTTTTCTTTCCCACATCAGATAGAGATGAAGAGGTCAGAAGTTACACCAGAAGATTGTAATAAAGGGCTTTGTCAGCAAAATTGCGAGCAAGAGTTTTTAAAAATTTACCAGTCTCCTGACAAAGTGTGGAGTCCTGTAGAACCCCCGAACATCTGTGGAAAAGACACCTGTCAACAGAATCAATCAGACTCCAAACTCTCCAACATCGAAAAGACTAAAGAGCTTTCCGTGCATTTAAGGGAGAAGATTGTAGACCTGCACAAGACCAGAATGGACTACAAAACCATCAGCAAGAGGCTGGGGGTTAAGGGGACAACTGTTGGTGCCAAAATACAAGAACAGGAGCATCAATCCACCTATAGGTCTGGGGTTTAAAACCAGATCTGACCTGGTGGGGTTTCCAGTGAGAAATTGTTCTAAAACAACACGACAGGAGTATATCAATATCTCAAAGCAGCTGGAACCACAGTCATCAAGAAAACCATTGGGAATAGTTGAAACCTCAATGGTTTAACATCTTGAGGTGCTTGCAAAGTCAACTGTGGTTAAGAAAACATATGCTGATACACCTGAAGGAGCTGTGGTCAGATTAGACTAAAAATGATCTCTTTGGCATCAACTCAACCCGTTGTGTTTGGAGAAGGAGAAATGGTGTTTATGACCCCAAGAATACCCCACTGTCAAGCCTGATGGTGGTGTTTGTCTGCACAGGGCTACTCCACCGTGTGGATGGGAGGAATCATACCGTCAATACTTGAGAGGGTAAAGGAAGAGCTGAAGAAGAAGTGTATCGAGCTCATGGAGGGGCCCAGCCAATGTCCAGACCTCATCAAGGATTTACTAAAATGGAGTGTTTTGGTGATTTCACAGTACTGTCCATTGACAGACTCAGGTGCACGTGAGAAGTCTGTTCAGCGGTTTAAAAAATAGCCATTCTAACAAGTGAGCAGCTGGACTTTTCTTCTATTTGAAAACACGACAATAACCATTCAAATTTGTCACGGCACAATGTCTCTCAACTACCAGTGCCTTTGAATCTCTTCAGAGGACCTGGAGGAAATGGCTGGGAGAGGGATGTTTGGGCAGCCAAGGTGCAGAGGTGGAGCGGTCAACCCCTGATCGAAAGATTGCAGGTTCAGATCCCGCCTTGCCCACCCATGTGTCGAAGCGTATTTGGGCAAGACACTGAACCCCACATTGCTCCTGGTGGAGGTTGGTAGCAGTGTTCGGGTGAACGGGACTGTGACAATAAAGCTTTAGACCTTTAAGGAGGGTACTAAAGCACAATATAAGTATCAACCATTTAGCATTTTTACCATTGTTGCTGAGACTGCTGCCCCCACAACACAGTCCTGATTTACAAAAATGTTAGGAGTTCTACAAGATATTTAACTCTTTGGCCGGTGGAGCAGCTTTTCTAGTTACACAGCATCTGTTGAAAGCTTGGAACATTTCATCAGAACTGTGTTTGGCCACATGGTGGCACTGAAGTCTTATCAGAGATATCTCATATTTCCATCAAGAGATGTCCCTGTACAGTGAGGTTTCTGGATGGGTGTCTGGGTGTTCATCATCATACATCCTCCTCCAGATGACCAGTCAGGAATCCTCAGACCTTTTTTGTTTTTGGATGGAATGCAACAGTAGGTGACATGACTTTAAGGATCTCATCTCCTGAGGTACTCTCATCTGGAGCACCTTTCTTCTGCTTTGAAAAAAATTGTGATGTCTCGTCGTTAAGTTTAGTTGTGACTTTCCACATTTAGATTAATACACCACAGAACATCAACTGAAGAGGAGATTTGCCTGTGATAAAGATGGCTAGAGCAGAAACAGTTGTGCAGTCTGTCCAAACTTGTCTTGTCTTTTATGAGTTAAAGTCATAGTTTAGCTTTCAGTTAACCTGAGATGGGTAACTGTTTAGTCTCGACTTTAACTTGAATCTATTTGAAGTATGTGAGACCACATCGTCATGGAGGTCCTTAAAGTTCCAGCAGAAGCAACTGGTAATTTAACCCTCTCTAGGCGAGACACATTTTGTCACTTAAAGTGAACAAGAGTTGGTTTTCCCCAATAACCCAGAACAGGTATTCAGTCTGAAAACACCCAAGCAGTGTGGGACCAGGAACTGCTCTCTGACCCATTTTTAGAGGTGGTCTCGGTCCGTTTCCAATCGACTGAGCTCCAGTTTGCTCTAAGCTTTTTTTCAGTCTGAATAGGCTCTATGCTCGGATTGGAACAACTGTACCAAAACAGCCACCGTAGCTAGGGGTTATGGGGTTTAAACAAAGAGCTGCAGAAAATGTGAAGCAACAATGTAAACAGCAACTCGTTGAAATGTGGTGGGGTGAATGGAGGATCATTAAAACAACTTTTAATAGTATACACATTGCTTCTCACACTGTTTTCCCCACAATCTGTCATAGACACTTATCAGTGTGTACTTTTACAACCACTGTCTCCTCAGTATCTGCGTTAAGCTATCCCGATAAGGATTGCAAACTTCCATTAACAGTCAGGACTTCCATTATTCTATATCTCATTGCTTTGTCCCGCCTCCATAACTCCTGGCCAATGACTGAAGAGATCTTTTGTCACGTGGTTTTGTTTAGTTCAAAGCAGGAATGTCTGGGAGATACCAGTCTGAATCCAGACCAAATGCAAAGCTCAGGACTTGATCTGGACCAAATTAAGCAGACTCAGTCTGGACCGTCTGACTTTTCAAGTCTGACAACACCTCAAATATTTCAAATGTGGCCAATAGCATCTGCTTTCATTTAAAAATGTTTACTATTTTAAGATTTGGATCAGTTGTCAAGAAGTTTGAATGTAGAAATTGGAGAATGTTCCACATTTGGCCCAAAAACTCTCAATTAAAAATCACCATACAGTTTCACTGTGGTAGTTTTAGTAGATAAAGTTGCTTTGATCAAAAAGTTTACTTTCTTACCTTAAAATCTTTGTTTTCCACTTTCAACACTTGGATTTAAAAGCATGTGGTGGAAGGTGGAAATCAGGAAACCACAAAAATGATCACATGACTTCTATCTAACCATTGATTGGCAGAAATTGTTTCTCGTCATCCCAAATACTTTTCTGTTTTTTTCTTAACAAACTATGCTGCACATTTTTTTCAATTTACAGAGATTCACAATCAGTTATGCAATAAAGGGAACATTTCAATACAGGATGCAGAAAAAAAAATAGAAATAACTTTTCATGTCAAAATATTGAATCTTGATTCCTTTTTGTCTCCCAGAGTTTCTGAAGCTATTAATATACAAGTTTAAATCAGAAATAAAAAAAATACAATCAAGCAAGGTTTTAGTGCAGAGAATTTACATTTGTGAATATGATATTTGGACAATACTTCTGTTTTGAGTTTGTAGATTTCTGACGTCAGACCTCTTGATTTATGAGGCCAGGCGGCGGAGTTTCAAGTCACGTGACTCAGGTGAGGTGACAGGTGGGATTTTTTCACGTTTACCGTTTTGATTTCTTCAGCTTTCGTTGCTGCAAACGCTTTGAAATAGTTTTAACATTTGTTGGTTAAAAAAAAAAAAAAAAACAGTTGGCACGAGCGACATCTGTGACGAGGAGGAGGGGGAGGAGCCAGAGGAGGAGCAGAGGGAGGTCGGGGGTTGACAGCGGATGCAGCAGACGAGCGCAGAGGATGCGGGTGAGCTGCTGCTGCGGGACCCGGCGCGGATGGACGTTTGACTGAGTCGCACTGAGCCGGAGGGGCTCTGGGGGCTGCGCTCCTCCCTGCTGCTGCAGCTCGGAGGTTCTGGCCTCCTGCTGCACAGTGAGGATGGAGAGCGGAGTGTTCCTGAACTGTCTGGACCAGTTCATGCTCAGCCCGCTCGTCACATGGGTGAGTGCTGCAGGTGTTTGCGGGCTGACAGAGAAGGAGTGGGATGTCATTTTCACCGGTGCACCTTCCTGTTCAGGTGAAGACGCTTGTGCCTGATGATGGGGGCGAGCATTTGGACTTCTCGGACCTGCTGGATGGAGTCTTCCTGAACGACATCATGGCTCAGCTGTAAGTCACTCCACCACTGCTCTGCAGAAGACCTTTAATTTTAGAAAAACTATTACAGGTTAGACATCCCAGAATAAACAGACTGACTGTCAGAGAGCATCATAGTTGCTGTCAGGATTTAAGAGATTATGATGTGCTCGCCTTTGCGGTCTGATGGCGTGACTGTCATCCAGCTGAGTTCTAACTCTTAGGAAGTACAAGCAGGTGACATGCCAGCACACATGTCAATAATGCAGCCCAGACAGGCTTCATTCATCCCCCCATCACCCCATCATGAGCATCTGCAAAGGCAATAACAATGACGCGGTGAAGGGAGGGGAAGAGGCGGGATAATCTCCTGGATTGGGAGACCCGCTGGGATTAGGGACTAGTGTTTAGTGCCGGTGGGACACAGATGGAAGGGAGGACCTGGACACTCTAAGAGGGGGGTGGTGGGGGTCCTAGATTGTGTCAGAACATCTCAAAATCTACGCTTACAGTTTTCCAGATGATACTTCGTGCTAAAAGGTCTGATGTGTACAGCAGAACTCAGACGGACTCCAAGTTCTGATCAGCATTTGGTGCTGGTTCCAGC
This sequence comes from Oryzias javanicus, assembly GCA_003999625.1. Taxonomy (NCBI): domain Eukaryota; kingdom Metazoa; phylum Chordata; class Actinopteri; order Beloniformes; family Adrianichthyidae; genus Oryzias; species Oryzias javanicus. Next base: position 7,468,447 of record CM012437.1, read on the forward strand.
TCCAGTTTGCAGGTTGAGAGGAGGGGTGTCATGCTGGCTAAAGTTAAGCCTGAACTGGGGTTGTGTCCGAAATCCCTCCCTAACTCCCAACTACTAAAAAACTATATAGTGCAGGACTACATGGTGTCCTGGATTTTAGATGCATTTTGGACGACGCTCACTAATTTTATTTTGTTTTTCCAAACGCCGGATATGACCGATATCACAAAATCGAATCAATACAAACATTTCACATTTTATTTATGACTCCTTTTTTGTTCTGATGGTGAACATATGGATGGTTCATCTTCTCGGCCGCTTCCCTTTTGGGGTAGTGGGGATGCCGAAGCCCTACTGATGGGCAAGGGCAGGGATCACCCTGGACTGGTCCGCCAGTCTGTCGCAGGGATTCAATGACCCCAGGGCCCCATTGACACTCACTTTCACAGCCAGGGGCAATTTAGAGTAATCAATTAACCTATGTGGATGCAAATATAAATATTTTTTGTTCAAAGTTGTTTGACCATAACGCATTGTGGTCTATTTTCGCTAATCTAGCGAGCATCCATGCACGCTAGTTTTTCGCACAGACTCAATTTTGGAATTAGTAGGTACTGACAGCACTAGAAAATGGCAAACGCACTATATCGTGAGTAGGGGGGGAATTCTGACATATCTTGAGACTTTCTTTATGTTGTAGTCATGGTGTCTACTTACAGATAAAGATTTGAAAGCCAAATCAAACAATTTGGAAAAATTCAAACTGGACTATTGGTTTCAGGCTAAAAAAATGTAGTGTCTGAGACTTTCTACAATTCTAATATAAACTTGATTATTTTCAGCTTCATATTTTCTGTTTTTAAGTTTCAAAAACGGAAAATGTCACTTTCAAAACATTTTTCTGTTTCAAATCTTTTTTATTTTTTCTTAGTTAAAAATCTGAACATTTCTGGTTAGAAACTTTTGGCCCCATCCTGGCGTTTGTGGGTGGAGCTATCACGAAGGACCAATCAAAATTGATGAGGGTGGTAACCTCCGTCTTGATGCATTCACTGACTCTGGGAACTTTAAAATCACTGTCAGAAAATGTCTGTCCTGTGGGAGGAATGAAATGGGTCATAAAATGTCATGAAAAGTGGTATAAAGAACGCCGTATTTGCACATTTTGTTGTGTCCTATACGGGCACGTCTTAAAATTATTTATGACCCCTTTCGCTTGCCACCATAATAAGGACATTACTGACATTTTCTGACAGTAATTTTCAAAGTTCCCAGAGTCAGTTAATGCACCAAAACTGAGGTTCACCACTCTCATCCATTTTGATTTGTCCTTGTCCCCGCCCCGCATGTTAGAATGGAACAGAAGTTTAAAACTTGAAAATTTCACATCTAAAACCGAAAAAAAGAGTTGAAAGAAAAGAAAAGATTTGAAACTGGAAAAAAAAAGTTTTGAAACTTCAAAACAGCAAATTTGAAGTTGAAAATAGTTAAGTTTATTTTAGAATTCTATAAAATGTCACTTAAATTTGTATTTATTTTAACACCAATATTTCTGTTTGAATTTTTCAAGTTGTTGTATTTGGGTTTCAAATCTTTATGGCCCTGATTTGGTTCCATATTACTAACTTTTACAGCGGGGGTGTCAAACTCAATCGCATAAGAGGCCAAATTCCAAAACACACCTTAGGTCGCGGGCCAACAGGATAATCATTTATTTTACACAGTAAAACTACATTTTTAAAACTTTAAACATGTAGCTTTTTAGAAAAAGTACAGGAATATTATTCAAAAATAAATCAATTTGAACCTTAAATAAATGTCAATATTTTCCTCTCTATAAAGTATATATTTTTTCAAAATTATACCAGTTAGACATGAGCGCAATATAACACCGAGCCATTAATAACAATAAAATAAAGGGATCTGGAGACCCAGATATGCAGTAATTACTTGACGTTGACACGTGTTTTACATGCTCAGTTTAATCTCAAATAGTCTCAGAGTGAAGTTAAGAAACAGAAATTTACACACAGTTCTGGGAAATAATTGGCTTTTGTCCTGTTGAGAAAATGTTTTATTATGATCAGGATTTGTGATCAAATTTTTCCCCAAAAATGTTTATGTTTGCAAACTATTTTCAAAAGTTCAACTGAAACTCTTTGGGTCACTTTGATAAATTTTTCTAGTTTTTTAAATTTTTATCATTAAAATCTGTCTTTGCACTTTTCAGGGACATCTTTCGTTCATCCTTTGAGTTTATTTTACCACAGTTACGTACATTTGTACAGATGTGTGAGCTGCACCATGATGCTGCCACCCCCATGTTTTATAGCTGGAATGACATTGATATCTGTGGTAACATTACAGATAAGCTCTCTCTCACTATTCTTTTACTAGTTGTTCCCTGCTAGTTTAAAATGAAATAAAAAACAAAATAACTTATAGAAAACATTTTTTTTTTTGCAGTAATGAAAATTGTTTAATTTCTGCATAAAAGTTTGTCAGGACTCATTTATTGTTCTCTTTCCCAGAAATTCTCCTGCTGCACCTCGGGTTGTGAGCAGAGTCTGCAGGGATCCGAGTCAAAGGATTCAGAACCTGAACTTCCTTGTGCAGCAAATCAAGACGTATTATCTGGTAAGTCTTTGGACGCTCTGCTTCCTCTGAGTCGGTGCTCCAGTTTTCTATAAGGCATGGGAGCTTTCCACCCTGCTCTAAATCTGATTATGATCTTGTTTGGATTGTTCGGATGTGCATGCTTTTAAGTTGTGCGGCAGCAGATTAACTTGTCCTCCTCCTGATGTTTGGCCTATATATGAGCCGTGTGAACATCTGTGTAATCAGCGCAGAAGCCAGGTCGCAGCGCTGCAGAGGCCAAAGTGGTTCAACCACACAAACACATGACCCAGCTGAGCTCGTGCCAGAGATGCTGCAGTCCAGAACTGTCTGTCAGAGAAATTAAAAACACGTCCAGCGGACATTTTCAGTCAAAATCCATTCAGCTTTATTGATTCAGACCAGCAGCTACAACAGAACATGCAGGTCCTGAACTTCCTGAACTTTATTTTAATTGTTTTCAATCGTAGGTTTCTATTCAGACATGCAATGCATTTGTTTTGGATTCCTCAGAATCCGAGGCTGCGTGCTTTAGCCCGCTTTGAAAGGATTGGTCACCGCTGCCCTACATTCTGCATGTGGGCCAGAAACGAACATGGAGTTCAGGTTTTAGTGATCCTTTTGCTCTTTTGTCGACTGAAAAACTGCAAAAAAGACGTTTCGACTATCTGAGGGCGTTTGGTGTGTCGGGGCTGCGCTCTGGGGCTTCGGTGAAAATAGCGTTTTGGCTGCAGGCGCAGCAGCGCTCATGACAGAGATATCGATTGTGTCAGTCTGAAGGGGGGTTGGCTCCAGAACTGCAGCGTGGTGTACAGGCCGGAATCGGTATCAGGTCCGTAAATCCATGGATAGATTTCTCTTTAATACTAATTCCTTACTTGCGCTGCACAACAATAACTGTCCTGTTGGCGTTTATGAACCCCAATTAGCTTCAGCTGGTCCCACATCATCTCCAGAGCCCCATCCTTTGGTCATATCGACCCAATTTTCCAGAAATGGTTTCCTATAGACTCAAGAATCAAATTCATACACCTCCTGTTCATGGTCCTCCATAACCCGGTTCTTCCTCATCTCTCTGTCCTTCTCAATATCAATGCTCATCTGTTAAAATACACATTTTTCACTCTGACTTTAATGTTAATTCTCTGTCAGCTGGTATTTATGGTGCTTTTATTGCTTTATAAGTTTTTTTAAATGTACTTTCAAAACAATCCCACCCCCCAGAACACTGTCAGGAGACATAAGCAAACAGGCTGGATGTGACATTAATATTTGAAACCAAAATAACAAAGACAAGAATTTCTGAAAGCTACTATTCGGAAGAGTTTTGAGCTCATCAAAGTATGCTAATACTGGGCCCCACACAGACAAAAATTTGCAATTTGACCCCCTAAGAACATATTTAATCTTTTCTAGCTGCATGTATTGGAATAGATCACTAAACCAGAAATACCTTAAGTGGCTTATTTGACTTCCAATGTAGTAGAATCCTTCTACATGCTAGTAGTGATGTAAAAGGGATGATGTGTTTATATTGTTTCCTTAGGGTGAATTGTTTTCTAGCTGTAGTGCCAATATAGCCATTGCTGCATTGGACTGAAGATCAATCTTTAGAGCTTTTGACAACATTTGAAAAATGACAGACCAAAAAGAGCTGGACACGACCAAAACATGTGCGTTCAGTCAGCAGGAGTGCAGGTGGCTGCTATGTTAGGATAGATTTTTGCTAGTTTTTCTTTGGAGTAGTGGATGTGATATACACTTTTTTAAACGTACTTTTAAAGAAAATAGATTATATCATTAACCATCAAGACTCCTTTCAATAGTTTAGTGAAACTATTTTTCACGGCAAGGCAAAGCGTATTTTTGAAAAAAAAAAAATTAAAATTAGAAACATCTTTCGATATTGATTGAAATGTGATTATGAATAACAAATCAGCTTTGTGATTTAGAATGGAAACAATTGTGGATTTGACCTGCAGCCCTGATGGAGGGAGGGGGGGGGGGGGGGGGGGGGGGTCACAGAATTCAACACTCTAAACCCAGAGGTGTCAAACTCAATTGCACCTGAGGCCAAAATCCAAAGCATACCTTAGGTCAGAACAGGATAAACATTTATTCAACACACAAAAACTTCATTTTTAAAACTTTAAAACCGTAACTTTTTAACATTACAAACAGGCAGGAATATTATTCCAGAATAAATCAACTTAAATCTTCAATAACTTTCAATATTTTACTCTCTATAAAAATACATTTTCTCAAAATTATACAAGTTGAAAATAGCGCAAGATAATATTGGGCCATAACAATAAAATAAAATGATCTGGAGGGCTGGATTGAATTACCTGGAGGGCCGGATCCGGCCCCCGGGCATGGACGGGTTGTGGTTGAAAAAATTTTCATAAAGAATTTAACAGCAAAATAAAAGTTCCTTGCATCATTGTCTGGTTTAAACTAGTTTCTAGAATCTTCTATTCCCGATAAACTTGACTGCTAGCATTAGCGAGTTAGCTTTCAAACACTTTACGTTGCAGCTCTTTAACACACCGGGCGTCACTGGTGACGCTTTTCCCCTACAGAATCAGCTGAATTATCTTCTTAACAGTAAATAAAAGAACATAAACAAACTCTGGGGTTAAAGGGCTAAAAAAACTGCATGTCAACCATTGACATATATAGAGATGGACAAAGCAATGCTGTGACGTCACCTATAGAAAACGCCTAACCTCGGTTTCAAATGAAGTCAATTCAGTCGCTATTTTCTCGCGTCGCAGATTTCACCCTTTTTGGACCAGACAATGTTGGTAAGTTGTGATTGGTCCATGTCGATCTGAGTCATCATTTCTATGGCAACCACTCTTGTTAATCAGGAGGGAGTTTGTTGGAAAGCCACACCCCTTCCTCTGAAAGCAGGCTTGGGGAGAATCGAACGCTCGACGTAGGAATACCACATGCTCTTTTTTAGACATTTGATTGGCCAGTTTTCAACTTGATCACAGATCCATGCTGGTTAAGGAGGAGTTTTGAGTCTGATTGCTTTGAGGTTTTTCATTCAGTTCTTAAGTTTCCATCCTAGAGATTCATGAGGATTTTTTTTTGTGCCACTTCTTTCTACAAAACACTCAACTTCAGTTGTCTATAAATGTTTTCAGACTGATACGTAAACAAGTCGATGCTCCTAAAACTGGTTTTATATCCCTGCTGGATGTGGTGTCGTGTGTTTTACACCAGCCTTGCATGCTCACCAGCGCTCACGCATGCTGTGCACACACTCGTGCATCTGAGCTGTAGCGACACACAAGGCCACAGCACGCAGTTTTGGAGGAGTGCAGCTCTGCACCAGGGAAACCAGCTCCCCATCTACCCTTTCAGAGCGGATGCTCTTTAGCTGGATGCGCTTCCCTGCAGGATTTTTATCAAAGTGCTTCCAAGCATTTTGTCTGCTCCTCAATGGGTGTTTTATTCTTTTGTTTCACTTCAGCACAAAGCGGTGGCCTTCTGCGACTCATCCCCTCCTCTGTTTGTTTTCTACAGGACAGTCTGAGGCAGTTAATCGCGATTCCTCTGCCAGACGTGCTGCTGCTCGGCAGGACGCCGTACTGTGGTACGCTCTTCATCCTCTTTCAGGGTTTCCGCGTGTTTGCTCAACATTTATGCTGGAAGTCCAGCTGACACTATGACAGTCCTGCTACCTTCTCTTGCTTGATTAAAGGAAATGAGAGAACAAGATTCATGCAGGATTTTTTTTTTTTTTGGATAAAAGCACCAGCATTAAAAAAAGCTGCTTTTGTTTTGCTCATGGGTTAACAAGCATGAGATGGTCTTCTCTTCCTCCCCTCAGAACAAAGTCTGGATGAAATGAAGAAGCTTTTGCTGCTGTTGTTGGGATGTGCCGTACAGGTGAGCATCACTCTCACGTTTGGTTATCTGTTAAAGGACTTGTTGTCATATTTGCGTTCCTTTGTGTGTCTTTCAGTGTGACAAAAAGGAAGAGTACATAGAGAAGATCCAGACACTTGATTTTGAAACAAAGGCTGCGATCGCTGCTCATATTCAAGAGGTATCAGCAGAGTGACGTGAGCTTTGAGGCTTCGGCGTCTCTGGTCCTTTTGATGTCTTTTTCCAAAAACCTGTTTTCCAGTTGACCCACTGTCAGGAGAACGTGCTGGACCTGCAGCGGCTGGAGTCTGGGGACATGCACCCAGAGGAGATGGAGGCTGCAGTGAGAACCGTGGCCGCATGCCTCCAGCATTTACTGGACCAGAGGGATGCTCATCTGGAGGTCCGTCATCCGCTTCGCACTTCTGGCACATTTTCATGTTTCAGCTTTACTCCCAGATTCAAAACTTTGAGAAAAAGTTTTTTATCTCCGCATGCAGGCTATAGCAGAGCTCATGCAGGAAAAAGAGGCGGCTGGAAGTTCTCTCTGCAGCCCCTCCAGCCCCCCGTCTGCCTGCTACTCTCCCAGCATGCAACAGCAGCAGGCGGGGACCCAGCAGCACCTGGTGGTGGAGCTGGCCGACTCGAAGGCCAAGATCAGACGACTCAGACAAGAACTGTAAGCAAAATGAAACTCGAAACTTGACGCGTGACTAAATGTGGTTGTGTGATTCAAAGGGAGCAGCAGAAACTCACCTCGGATTCTCCGGCTCCTTTTTATACTTTTTTTGACACGTAAAAACCTCAATCACACTTGAAGAGATTTCAGCAATCTTGGTATCAAAACATTCACCTTGTTCAGAACGTTACTGCTTGTACTTTTGGTTCTCAAAAACTTTATAGTTTTTGAAATATTAAGTAAAATATGCTCATAGGACATGAATAAGAAATTGCTCAAATCCTTCAAAAACTTTGTGAACTTCTTCATATACTTTCATCTAGAGACAGCATTCAAACTTTAAAATGTTCAGCAACTACTAGATTTTTTTAGGGTAACTTGGAATTTAGCTTTTGATTTAGCAACATTGTGGCTGTTTTTGGATAATTTTGACATTTCTTCTTTTTTTTGGGGGGGGGGGGTTGCTAATATTTTAGCTTTATGCTAGCTGTGTTGTCAAAATAAGACTTTTTTTGGTACTTTAGGGAAAATTTGAGTTTAGTTTTACGCTAGCTTCTTTGTCAAAATTAGCCTTTTTTTTATAGTTTTTTGGCCAATTTGGCATTTAGCTAATATTTTAGCAACATCTCAGTTTCAGCGCTTTCAGCTTGAGCATTTTTAGCTATCACTTTCAGCTCTCAGTTCTAGCATCTTCAGTGGCCACATTCAGCTTACAGCATTCACACTTGCATTATTACAGGTAATGATAAATATCTACTTATATCTGCTCCTCTTCCTGCACATAACTAATTTTTTTAAGTTTCAGCAAAAATACATACTAATATAATACAACTTTTTTTTATTAAGGTGAAATATCATCACCTGTGGACTCATCTCCAACTCATCACATACTGGCATTTGCCCAAGGTCTCCCCTGCATCATTTTTTGGGTGTCCCAACTCATCATTTTTTGACGTGTTGGCTGTTCGTAAATTTAAGGGTTGGCAACCCTCAGGACACGGTACTGGACGCAAACTGGTCTTTGGGACGCCAACCAGTAGGGTAAGGGTGCACTCAGCGTTCCAGTACCGGTTCCCGTTCCCAGCCCGGAGGTTGGGGACCCTTGATTTTATGAGAATAGCCAACACATCCAAAAACGATGACTTGGGGACACTCGAAAGGTCAAAAAGTGACGCAGAGGGGTCCTCAACCAAATGGCAATGTGTGGCCAGGTGGAGGGAGAATGTGTCAGCCAATTCAGATGCAAAGTCATGAAAAATCTTCTTCTATGATCAAAGTACAGCAAGCATTCAGATAGAACACCTGAGCGGGTTTAGTTCCGCCCCATTCCCTCAATTTGTTGATAGTTTAGTTCCAACAGTCGAGTGGTCAGACATGGTAGTGCGTGGTTTTCCTCTGGTGCCAGGAGAGCTTCAGCTCTGCAGAGCGACACACACACACACACACACTCACAGGGATGGACAGCAGCAGCAGACATGTTCAGGATAAGAGACGCCCTGCAGAGGTTGGCCCACATTGCTGCTTGCTTGGCAGGTTGTGTGGCTGTGGATGACCCACATTTATGCTGCAGCCTGGCACACGCGCACTCACCCTGATCCAGTCTGCCGGCCGCTGTCCCGCCCTGCATGCTGCTGCTCTGCGCTCGTCATTGGGACGCTCTCACTGTCACTTCTGAGCAAACCCAGAGGATCCGTCTGACTGCAGGACACGCTGTAACTTTACAGGACACCTTTAGCTCAGAACAGACCATCTCCTGCTTGTGTGTCTGAACAAACTCTATAACAAATTAACCCTGTGACCACAGAGAGGAGAGGAGAGAGCAGATGCTCGACTGCAGACATGAGCTGGAGAACATGGAGGCCCAGCTGAAGAGGATCCAGCAGGAGGTACCACGCCGTCGCCTGTTTGAGCCATTTGTTTTTTCTTGATGTCGGTGAAGGTTCTCGTTCATCCAGGCGACATCTGCTTGAGGTTCTAGTTTCTTTAGATATTTTGAAATCCCAGAACGACAGCAGAGCAATCAACAAAGTAACAAAACTTTAACAGGATGTTCCTGATTTTAACCCATAAGAAGCCTTCAGAGTAACAGAAAAGCATCTAAATTTGTGCTCTGTTCTCCATATGGTCTGGTATACCTCACATCAGTTTGACTCAATAGGTTCAGGTTCTTATGGATTAAAAATATGGTGTTATTTATTAGTCAAAATACCACGCAGAAATAAGACATCTCCAGACATTCCTAGTGGACAATTCAGACCCCCAGAGGACTTCTCTGCTTCTGCGCGCTCGTGTTGAATACTCCCACAAGCAGAAAAAGTCATCGAGCACGAGAGAATGTCTACTTCCTTGGTCCCTCGGGCACCAGTGATACGTGCACACTGGCAGAACCTCAGTGATATGGCAAGCCAGGGGTCAATAATCGCCAGGAAAAACGCAGTAAAAAACAAATAACGAGAGAAACAATCTGTACAGAAATCAGGGTTTAATTAATTTCCCTTTTTAATCAATACAAACTAGTCAAAAATATCAACACATTTTCTTGAAATTCCCCTAAACAAAATCAAAAAAAGTCTTCTCAGTCTTTTCAGTCTCTTTAGGCTTTTTAGTCTCTCTTTCAGTGTCCAGACAAAAATTCCAATGTTCAAAAAAATATAGATCCACCAGGAAAAAAAAATGGAAAGATCTCACCCAAGAGGATGCGGTTCTGCTTTCCTTCCTTAATCCAGCTTTTATGGGCAAGTTATCCTTTTCATTTCCTTCATAGCCTTCCCCATCTTCTTCTTCATCTGACAGCTGCCGATAACCCAAACTTTTCTCCTATTATTTCCTTGTTGGTGACTCCGCCCACTTCCTCCAATATGCACATAATCCAACACAAAATTCTACACAATATTTATACAGAAAAAATAAAACAGTTTCTATTATATCAGAGCAATACTATGGACTTTATTCATATTAGTATTCTAATTATTATCTCTTTATTTTGTCCACTGGATAACTCTGTGGCAATGCTACAAGTGGCGTATTGGCCATGAAAAACGCAGCTTTTCACACACGTTTTAAAAGTAGCCCATAAATAACACATCCCAAAATGGGCGTAGAAAGCGTAGTTTTTCATGACCAATACACTATTTTTTACAGCATTTTTCCTGGCAATTATTGACCCCTTTGACTTCCTGTTTAAGTGGGTTTAGAAGGCCAATCAGAAGAAAGTCAACACAGCTCTTTATCTCCGCCCCCAATAGTCAAAAGTTATTTCCCACTTGCGCGCAGAAAGTAGCCATGACAGAATGTTGTCGCTGAGATTATGCTAGGGCGCACGCATCACTCGTGCCAGAAGACGGCTCACACACGCAGAAGTAGACAGTCTCGCGCATGAGGACTTTTTCTGCCGGTGGGAGGATAAAACACAAGCATGCAGAAGCAGAGAAGTCCTCTGGAGGTCTGAATTATCCATGATGAATGTCTGATATCTACGTGGAGATGACTTTTTTCTGCATTGAGTTTTGACTAATAAATAACGCCATATAAAAAAAATATCTGGATTGAAGTTCTTTTTTTTCTTCATTATTAAGCAAATTTATGTTCATTTCACAATTTTTTTTGTCCTATTTGAGCCTCTCGGGGTTGAATTTCCAAAGTCCAAACACGTGCACACACTGTATGGATGACATCTGAGTCTAAGTTAAGACCGCATAATTGTGATGGGCTGGAAAACCGCCTGGGGTCTCTGGGCGGATGGGGCGGGTTTCCTGCAGTCCTGGATGAACAGCAGGAGCCTGCTGGAAAAATCAATGACAGATAATTATTGCAGATTTCAATCGAAGCCCGCCGGCGAACAGCGACGCATTGGATGAAATGTTCAAACTGAGAAGTTTCTTGTCTGTGAGCAGAACTCCCGGCTGCTCGTGGACGCCCGCGCTGCCCGGACGTACCGCGATGAGCTGGACGCCCTGAGGGAGAGGGCCATGAAGGCGGACAAGCTGGAGAGTGAAGTGGCGAGATACCGGGAGCAACTGCACAAGATGGAGCTGTACAAGGCCAAAGTGGAGGTGGGACTCATTTGTCTTTCTGCTGATCCCTGGAAACAACAAATCCATGAGTGTTGGGTTGAACTCCTGGTTGAGTTAAAGATGTGTTTCTCGAACCGTCTAACCTCAACCCCCAAAATGTGTTTTATAAATCAGGAGCTGAAGGAGGACAACAGGGTGCTGGTGGAGACCAAGGAGGCGTTGGAGGATCAGCTGGAAGGCTGGAGGGCTCGCACAGACATAATCCACCAGCTGGAGAAGCACATCCTGCTGCTGAAGGCCCGGGTCCACGACCTGGAGCAGGTCAGACGCCGGCACACCTGAGGCTACACCTGAGGGTGCAGAGCTTATTTGCTACTCCAAGCTTTCTATGTTTAAATGACAGTAAACCAAAAGGGACTGGGCTGAAGCATCATGCTCTTCACATCTAATTGACAAAAATGCCACAAACATACATTAAATTTCACTAGTATCAACCAATGATTTGACATTTAACGAATTTAACGAAAAAAAAAGAGAAAAAAAATTTACAACCATTTTTTTTCCAGGTTTGCGATTAATAAGTTACGTTTTTTTAATCGATTCCCGGCCCTCCATGCTCTAAATGAACAACCAAACTTTTTTCAATTTTTTTAACCACCTCCTCTTTTTTGCTCCAGGAGAGGGAGGTAGACAGGAGGTGCATCAAGGAGCTGCAGGAGGAGAACCTGGCTCTGAGTCTGGCTCAGAGAGAAGCATGGAGGAGTCTCAACACTTGGGCTGGGAGCTGGAGCAGCTCTCCAAGACATCGGAAAGCTCGCAGGGTAAGAGCCGCCGTCGGTGAGAGGCGGCGGAGACGTTTAAGCGCACAAGTCACCGGCTGTTGTGCTCCTCTGAAGGTCAGCAGACTTTCAGCGAGGAGGTCAGCGAGAGGACTCGCAGTCGGCTGCTGAAGCTGGAGAAGGAGAACCAGAGTCTCCTAAGGACCATAGAGGAGCTCAGCACCAAGAGCAAACCAAATCATCACTTCAAGACCTCTGCAGAGGAGTCCCCCTGCACAGAAAACTCTGAGCCGCTCATGAACGGAGGGTCAAACTGCCTTCAAGACGAAGAGCGGAACCCCCTCCCAGAAACTGTAGACTGTCGTCTGCAGGAGGATGGAGGCGCTGAGAAGGATTTCCAGGAAAGCATGTCGGATCTGGAAGTCCTGGAAAATATTCAGAATGGTCTGCATTGTTTGGACGGATCGAAGAACAGAAGCAGCCTTCGTCATGGCGGCGCCTTCACGGGTCTGCCGGCACGCTCTTCCTATGCCAGCAAGCACACCCAGCGGCTGGAGGCCAAGGTCAGGGCTTTGGACGCAGTCAATCTGCAGCTCCAGACGTCTCTGGACACCGCAGGTGGGTTCTGCAGGCCGTCAAAATGTGTACCGAAACATTACGAGGTTACTAACCTATTTCTGCTCTCGTTTTAAGATCGAAAAGTGTCTCTTTTGGAGGAGGAGCTTCAGGAGCTGGAAGCAGAGAACCAGACCGTGCAGACCTCCTTAGAGGAGCTTCAGATCTCTGCGAGGCGCCTGGAGCAGCTAGAATCTGAGAAGCAGAGCCTGGAGCAGGAGACCGCCTCCCTGGAGAAGAGCAAGCGGCACCTGGAGAAGGAGAACCGGCGGCTCCGGCAGCAGGTGGGGGGAACGTGGGGCTCTCCTCAACAACCTGCAATGGTTTTGACCAACGTCCAACCTTCTGTCCAGGTGGAAATTCTGGAGGCGAACTTGGACAACAGCAATGCGTGCATGAGCAGCTTGGAGAGAGAGATGCGCGGCGTGGTGAAAGAGGTGGAGGGTTTGAGGGAAACAGCAGAGAGGGTCAAAAACCTGGAGGTGGACAACAGACAGCTGGCCAAGCAAGCTGCCATCGACAAGAAAACGCTTGCAACGCTCAGGCAGGTGAGTTCTGACGCTCGCATCAGCACTCCAAGATGTGTTACAGTCCTCCAATGAAAATCATGATTTTTGAACTTGTATGTGTGGCAATTTTACTATAAAAAGGAACAAATGTATAAGAACACAGACACAGAGCTATCATAATCAGACAGGGAGGATCAGGGGCGGGGCTACTCAGCTCAGCTCCAAAAGCCACACCCTCTCTGAGCTGTGCTGCTCCTCCTCAGGAGCTGGTGAGTGAGAAGATGAGAGATGCTGAGCTGCGGAGGCGGGCGCAGGAGCTGGAGATGAGAGTCCTGAACCAGGAGAGCGCAGAGCAGCCACGAACATCTGATGGCAGGTGCCGTCATGACGCTTGCTCCTCCAACAACCCATTAATATGGGCTTTTTTTTAATCATTCGTCTTAATTTCACTGATGCTGTAGGGTCAAAACTATGGAGCAGGAGTCTCTGCAAATTAAAGATGACGAGATGCCGGAAGCTCGTCTGAAGGACGCGTCCTCCCTCGATCAGCAACTGCACCACGAGCTGAAGACTGTAAGTTCTGCAGGTTTCTATTTGGAAATGTTTTCAATCGGCAAATGTGACACCTTTTGTTGGCTGCGCAGGTGAAGCTGAGCTGCGACGCCTTGCAGCAGACGCAAGAGGAGTGCTCCGCCTCTGAGGCCGAGAGCTGCAAAGCCGTGAGCAAGTGGCTGCAAGAAAGCCAGGAGGCCACAAAGGAGCTTCTCAGGGTCAAAGACCACCTGATTAAAGTTGAGAGAAATGTAAGCGGTTTTCTTCGTAATTCTGAGGGATAAAAGTCCATCGTTTTTTGGTGTCCATCATCTCTTTCCTTCGTCTTCTTCGGGCAGAATGCGACGCTGGAGGCGGAGCAGCTGGCTGTCAAGGTGCAGCTGAAGCAGCTGGAGGGTCAGACTCACATCCAGCAGGCGCAGATAGTAGCCCTGCAGAGGCAGGCGGCCTCCCTGCAGGAGAACAACACCACCCTGCAGACGCACAATGCTAACCTACAGGTACCCCCGCCCCTCTTTGAGCTGCACAACTGCTCCCTGTGAGGACTCTTTCTAACTGCTTCCCTCCGCAGGTGGAGATGGCCACTCTGAATTCCCAGAGTGCGTCCCTCATGGCCCAAAACGCTCAGCTCCAGCAGCAGCAGTCCAGGACGGAGAGTGAGCGGGACGGCGCGCTGCGAGAGCGCGACGAGCTGCGCGGCTCCCACGAGCAGCTGCTGCGGGACCACGAGCGGCTGGTGGTTCTGCATGAGCGGCAGTCCATGGAGTACGAGGCGCTGATGGGCAAACATACATGTCTGAAGAATACCCACCGGACGCTGGAGCTGGAGCATCGCACGCTGCAGGACAGGTGGGGAATAGAGGACACAGCCAGTGGTTAAAGGTGCATTCACACCGGATCCGGCAGGCGCATCAAAATCCCCTCTGCCGCCTCTCCCTCCAAGAAAATGGAGGAAATTACAGGACGAAAATCCTAGTTGAATCTCTGTTTCTACTCTTTGATCTAGTCACATGCCCAAAGCTGAGTCCCTGATTGGTTGAAGCTCTCAGTGGGCCTTGCCGCACTCGACGCTCAAATCATCTTTCCATTGAAACTTGACGCCTCTGGCCGTGTTCGGTGTTAATTTACCATAAGAGTCATTTGAATTCTCAATGCAACATGCCCTGACGCGTGTAGATGCAAGAGCTTGCTGCAACAGCGGACAAAGCTGGAGGACCTGGAGAAGGCCCTGAAGGAAGAGCAGATGAGGATGGGTCTGGAGAAGGAGCAGCACCAGAGCACGGCTGCTGAGTGCGGCCGGCTGCGCGATGAGAAGGACTGGTGAGGAAGCTCTGACGGCAGGCTTTGATGCAAACATCAATTCCACTTTTTTGACCTTTTTTTCTTTTTAGGCTCAACCAGGTTTACTGTCAGCTGGTGAAAGACAACGAGGCCCTGACAGCAGATCATAAGCAGCTTAAAAGCCAGATGAACGAAATCAAGCTGGAGAAGACTTGGCTGGAGGCAGACTTCTCCAAGCTGAAGACGGAGCTGCAGCAGCTGGATATCACCTCCACCAAGCTCAACAACCAGTGTGAGGTATGAGCACAGAGCGCTGCAGAGTGGTCTGATGGCTCTACAGAGATGTTTGACAGGTTCTAGTCAGCAGGTTTTCCATCAGTGAATGTCCCAGATGTTCACACTCTCTAACCCTCTTGCCATCCAGCTGCTGAGTCAGCTGAAGGAAAACCTGGATGAAGAGAACCGGCACCTGCTGAACCAGATCAAGACACTGATGCTGCAGAACCGGAGCTTGCTGGAGCAGAACATGGAGAGCAAAGATCTGTTTCATGTTGAGGAGCGGCAGTACATGTATGTGAAACAAACTCTTGACCGTTGTCATGGATGCAATATTTCTTCCTCCAGCAATCAAACGAATGTTTTCTGACCTGATCTGGTTTGTGGGAGATCTTGGCACCTGTTGAAATATTTGAGTTTTCTACATGTGCTTTGATGTTCAAGAAAAATCAACAAAACTAGATCTTTTAAATATTTCATAAAAATTTAACAAGAATAAGTGAAATTTGAATGTGAAATAATTACAAGTCCATTCTGTTTATTTAAAAATAAAGAAAAATAGGCTGAATCCATACTCCTTCATACGGATGCGGCTTCTCCTTACTGCTGCCCGTTCCTAAACCCCTACATGGAGCTGCAACCACTGTGCTCACGGGCTCCCGGGAAGCGAGCTGGCGACCAGACAGAGAACCGCTGCCGCATTTAGAATGCATAACTTAGGATTTGTGCATGCTTAATTGTTGATTTGTAACTCATGTAATACATTTTGTGCAAAAGTAAAACAAAAAAAAAATACAAAATACAATTTACACATGCACAAATTAAAATTACAACAGCATGAAACTAATTACACACAAAAATCTTTAGAAAATACGCACAAATCACCTCTTACGCACACACAACACATCAGTGACGCACAAATCTATCGTTAGACTCTTTTCAAGTCTCACAAATTCGTGAATGATGCGTTCAAGTACTACTAGAATGCTCATTCACCATAGTTCTCTTGTCAGCCGTTTTAAACTTCGATTGTGAATAATATCAGGTAAAACTTGACATTTTCCCACTTTCTTAAAAATATATTCTGATAATTCATATAAAAAATCTTAATAAGCGTTTTAATGTGATTTGTGTGTATTTTTTTAAAGTTTTTTGTTTGTAATTACTTTCAAGCTTTTGTCATTTTAATTTGTGCATGAGTAAATTGTATTTTTTAATTTTCTTATTTTTTTACTTTTGCACAAAATGTATTATATGAGTTACAAATCAAGAATTACGCACGCACAAATCAGAGTGAGTCTATTTTCTCTCCATACTAGTGAGAGATTTACACCAGCAACATAAGACACAGAGCTATCATAGCTAACACACCTAAAGAAAAGTTAGACAAACTTATAAAATATAAACACAAAAATTTTACCCTCCTCTTTTATCCAGGCTTGGGACTGGCAAAGTGATTTAAAAAAAAAATCACAAAGGCAGAGTTACTTTTTAGATTTTTTTTTTTTTTTTTTTTTTTTATTGAGCATTCTTTCAATTTACAAAAGTTTGAATATCCATTATTCTTTTTTTTTTTTTTTTTTTTTAATATCCATTATTCATTCACACATCATTCATACTTGGTGATGGTAAGGTACTATTGCAGCTGCCTTGGGGCAGGCTGACAGAGGTGTGCCTGCCAGTTCGCGCTACGGCTGCTCTGACCATCACCGGGACATTCATACACATTCACACTCCAGTGGAGCCACACTGGAGCCAAGCAGGGTTAAGTGTCTTGCCCAAAGACACAACGACTGTTGGCTGGCAGGAGCGAGGATCGAACCGCCTATCCTTCGATCATTGGTCGACCTGCTCTACTACCTGAGCCACTGAACAACACATTTTCACAGTAAACAGTCCCTGAGTAAAGTCTCACATGTCCCAGGAATGAGTGGACCAAGTATACAGTACCATTTTTTTTTTTTTAGGAAATTTTTTCTTCTTAAATTTCTACTTTTTCAGTCATTTTCAAGCCTGTTTTTAGGATCTTCCTATGCGTTTTTTTTTCCTACTTTGTTTCATAAAGTACAGTTTGAATTAAAAGAAAACTACACTAATTTACCATATGTTGCTATGTCTTGATCTATTTTTTTTGAGAAATACTTTTATTGGGTATTTTTTATTGTGTAACATTACCGTCAAAAGTAACAGCGTAACTTTTTATAGCGAAAGTGTTCTAGGGTTAAGAGGCCTTACGTGTTTTTATCAGGCCTCCATCTAGCACACCTGAGCCTTGTTGTTTTCCTACAGTGACCCCAAATATCAACAAAACCTATTTGATATTTGGAGATTTGCTAATATTTCTACTACATGCTAGCTAGCTTTCCTAAATAAAAAAAAAAAGTGACTTACCCTTTTTTAATTAATTAAGTACTAAACTAAACTCCCCTTTTTTTTTGTTTTTTTTCTTAACTCCACTAAACTACACTTTTAATTGAGCAGCCATCTCTTAAAAAGAAACAAAACTGTCAAACCCTAAAATTTGATCCTACTTCATTTTCTAAATAGCTAATATATATATCTCTAAAAACAAATACATAAAGCTTACATCCTACATTTCTAAGTTAAATATGGGCCATAAATAAAACGAAAGAAAGTAGAACAAAAACTAATAATAATAATAAAAAAAAACCTTATTAACTACATGTTTTACAAGAATTTTTTCAGTAATATTATTATCTACATCTAATTGGTCTACTACAAGATTAAGAGCCTGTTCTAGTTAATATATACAGGATCCTATACCTACAACAAGCAACTAATTCCTATTGTTTTAATCCTTTGTATTTCAAAGGATTATTCAACTAAGGTTATTTCTTTTCCGAATCACTTTTTGATTCAGGAACGTTCTTTTTTGATAAAGCCCATAATCTCATGAACACTCCTCTTGTTTTCTTCATGAGGGTCTTCTTAGTTTTGGCTTTACCAGACGGAGGTTTCTCTTCTTCCTGATTTACTCTTTCAGAAGCCATCTGGTCGACCACTATATCCCGTAAGGGTTTGACCTTTTCGGCCTCTGCGAGTGATTTTCGGTCATTTTCATCATCAATTGGACAGCTGGCCTCCCCATTCTCAACATTTTTTTTAGCTTTCCGCTTCTTTGGTAAGGTTTGCTCAGGTACCGGTAGTGGTTGTTGAGACTTCTTCGCGGCTGCACAGCATGGAACTTTTTCCTTTTTGCGAAGGGTTTTCTTTGTTGAAGTCTCTGTGTTTTTCCCTGAATCCTTCATGTTGATCTCATCCTCCACTTTGTGTGGTTTTTCGGATTTTTCATCATCAACTGGACGGCAGGGCTTCACATGAACAACCCGAGGTTTTAGTTTTTTTGGTGGGTTTTGGACCGGTACCGG
This sequence comes from Oryzias javanicus, assembly GCA_003999625.1. Taxonomy (NCBI): domain Eukaryota; kingdom Metazoa; phylum Chordata; class Actinopteri; order Beloniformes; family Adrianichthyidae; genus Oryzias; species Oryzias javanicus. Next base: position 7,487,017 of record CM012437.1, read on the forward strand.
TAACGGTCGTTGAGACTTTTTCACAGCTGCACCGCGTGGAACTCTATCCTTTTTGCTTGATTTTTTCTCTGCTAGAGCTTCCGTGTTCATCTCTTTAGAACATTTCCTGCTGTCTAAAATGCTATTTGAGGTGTTGATGTTGATCTCATCCTCCACTTTGTGTGATCCTTCGGGTTTTTCATCAACTGGACGGCAGGGCTTCACATGAATAACTCGAGGTTTTAGTTCTCTTGGTGGCTTTTGGACCGGAACCGGTAATGGTTGTTGAGGCTTCCTCACAGCTGCACAGCGTGGAACTTTTTTCTTTTTGCGGAGGGTTTTCTTTGTTGAAGTCTCTGTGTTTTTCCCTGAATCCTTCACGTTGATCTCATCCTCCACTTTGTGTGATCCTTTGGGTTTTTTATCATCAACTGGATGGCAGGGCTTCATGTGAATAACCCGAGGTTTTCGTTTTTTTGGTGGGTTTTGGCCCGGCATCGGTAATGGTTGTTGGCTTCCTCACAGCTGCACAGCGTGGAACTTTTTTATTTTTGCGAAGGGTTTTCTTTGTTGAAGTCTCTGTGTTTTTCCCTGAATCCTTCATGTTGATCTCATCCTCCACTTTGTGTGGTTTTTTGGATTTTTTATCCTCAACTGGACCGCAGGGCTTCACATTCTCAACAGTTTTTTTATTTTTCCGTTTCTTTGGTAAGTTTGCCTTCATGTAACGGTTTTGAGATTCTTCCGCGCACCGGGTGGAACCCCTGTCTTTTTGCTTGATTTTTTCTCTGCTAGAGCTTCCGTGTTCATCTCTTTGGAACATTTCCTGCTGTCTACGATCCTATTTGAGGTTTTGATAGTGATCTCATCCTCCACTTTGTGTGGTCCTTCTGGTTTTTTATCATCAACTGGATAGCAGGCTCACGGTAACTCGAGGTTTTAGTTCTTTTGTGTGGGGTTGGACCGTACCGGTAACTGTCGCTGAGGTCGGCTGCACCGCATGGAACTCTATCTCTTTGCTTGAGTTTCTCTGCTAGGCTTCCTTTCATCTCTTTGGACATCCTGCTGTCTACGATCCTATTTGAGGTTTTGATAGTGATCTCATCCTCCACTTTGTGTGGTCCTTCTGGTTTTTTATCATCAACTGGATAGCAGGGCTTCACGTGAATAACTCGAGGTTTTAGTTCTTTTGGTGGGTTTTGGACCGGTACCGGTAATTGTCGCTGAGGTGCGGCTGCACCGCATGGAACTCTATCCTCTTTGCTTGAGTTTTTCTCTGCTAGAGTTTCTGTGTCTATCTCTTTAGAACCTTTCCTATCCTCCACTTTGTGTGGTTTTTTGGATGTTTTATCATCAACTGGACGGCAGGGCTTCACGTGAATAACTCGAGGTTTTAGTTCTTTTGGTGGGTTTTGGACCGGTACCGGTAATTGTCGCTGAGACTTTTTCACGGCTGCACCACGTGGAACTCTATCCTCTTTGCTTGAGTTTTTCTCTGCTAGAGTTTCCGTGTTTATCTCTTTAGAACCTTTCCTATCCTCCACTTTGTGTGGTTTTTTGGATGTTTTATCATCAACTGCACAGCAGGGCTTCACATGAATCAGTCGAGGTTTTCGATTTTTTATTACGTTTTTGACCGGTAGGGGCACTTTGTAAGCATCCTTTTTTTCTGGTGTCTTTTGAACAGCTGACTGAGCTGAAACACCTGCACTACTTTCTTCATGGACACTTTCATCATCTGAGTCTTCAGATGTGCTACTTTCTGTGTCTTGGCAGGGGGTCATGAGCCTATGTGCTACTTTTACATAATGACCTAGCTTTTTAGAAAGATGTTTCATGGTAATAAATTTATGGTTTAGAGCTTCTTCTGGGGTGATCCTTTTATTTGAATCAACACACAGCATCTGCTTTAATAAGGATTTGAACTCTTTTTCATCTTGAAGCTCCAGGATATCACAGTTGTTTCTATGTTTAATGTTTAGCTGAATATCAAATGTACCCAAATTTGAAAAGTCATTCTCTGTCATATTCGCTATGTAGCCCAAATACTCTGAAGGTGCTTTTAGTTTTAAACGTTTTCCATCAGAAACAAAAAATTCTGATATCTTCAAACCATTTCTCAGGACATCATCTGGGGGGGTACCTTGCATGCGAATAACGGCTGCAATATATTCATACACAGAAGTTGTTGGATATAGGTTTCTGAATAAATACATATAAGCCAGAGTGCATCCGAGACTCCACATGTCCACGCTTTCATTCATTGGGAGGCCAAAGACAACCTCAGGAGCTCTGTAACCCAAAGGCTGAATTTTGCTCAAATATTTTAAATCAGATACTTTTTTTGCCAAACCAAAATCGATTAGTTTTACTTTGTAAGGATATTTTTTATGATTTACAAACATTATATTGTCTGGTTTGATGTCAGTATGAACAAGACCGATCGACTTTAGAGCTTTTAAAGCCACCAGAATTTGCTGAGCAATCGGCCGTATTTCAGACACTTTCATTGGCTTCATAGTTTTGTCCTCCATGTAATCAAAAATGTCTATGTCTAATTTTTCAGAGACAATACAGTAATCCGATTTATGAAAAAAATGTTCCACTAATTTCATAAGATTATTTTTGTCCGGCTTGCATTTTTTGACTTTTTCTAATATCATTGACTCTTGCAGTCCAGTAAATTTGTCCAAAAATTTCACTGCCACATGCCTCGTTGTGACCCACTGTCGATAGATGACTACTGTCCCGAAGGATCCCTGGCCGCTCCATTCTACTTTTCCGTAAGCATGTTTCCCACCCACAAGAAGAGCAGGAAAACTACTAGAATTCTTACTTAGGTACATCGTTTGGATTCTTTTGTCTTGAGTTTTTCTAAGTTCTGTGATATGTACGTCTTTGCCGAATATTTTAACTTTTAATGGTGAGGTTATCAGCTGGTTAAAGGGGTTTATTATAATGAATTGATGACATCATAGCGCATAGGTTTGACATCATAGCCCATAGGTATGACATCATCAAGGCATGTCACATCAAAGCTGCGATGACATCATAGCCCATAGGTATATGACATCATCGAAGCGCGTCACATCAAAGCTGTGATGACATCATAGCCCATAGGTATATGACATCATCAAGGCACGTCACATCAAAGCTGTGATGACATCATAGCCCATAGGTATATGACATCATCAAGGCACGTCACATCAAAGCTGTGATGACATCATAGCCCATAGGTATATGACATCATCGAAGCGCGTCACATCAAAGCTGTGATATTCATGTTCCGGGGTTGGGGGGTGAACCAGATGTCATCATAGCACCTATTCATGTTCCGGGGTTGGGGGGTGAACCAGATGTCATCATAGCACCTATTCATGTTCCGGGGTTGGGGGGTGAACCAGATGTCGTGAACCCGGAACATGAATATGTTCCGGGTTTGGGGGTGTGCGGGGTTTCATCTGGTTTAATTTGCAATCAGAGACAGCTTTGCCACATGCTGTGTTGCAATCAGCAGGTGGAGTCCAGAACCAACATGGATCCGTTTTTTTCTTTCTGAGGTTTGTTGTATTTTTTTTTTTTTTTTACCTTGAGAGAATATTTAAAAGATTGTCTCATTTTATTTGTTATTTTAATCTTCTCCTCCTTTGACAAACAGCAATTCGCCAAACTGGGCCACAGATAGGCAGAAGTACCACTGAAAACTGACCAACAGATTAGGTGCAAGTTTCTTCTTTCTAATCTCAGCATTGAGCAAATTCTTTTAAAAGGAAGAAGCTCAGCAAAACCAGGTTCAATAATGGTGACCTACTAGAAAAAGACAAACAAGTAGACTTTAGTAACTGAAGCAATAAAAGGACAGGAAGCAGACGGAAACACTCAAACACCTGAAAAATGTTAGTCATTGGAGTAGTTGGGATTTAGAAAAGAAACAAACACAATCGGTCATCAGTTAGTAACTGCAACAGCTGAGAACTTGTTTTAGGAAGCATTCTTCCTAAATATTTTAAGCTAATATTCACGAGTACAGCTGTGAACTCTCACAAATGTCTGACATTCATGGATGTTAATTTAAACTGTATCCTGTTGATATCACTCTGCTTGTACAAGGTTTTAAATGTTATAAATATCAAATACTTGCCTGCCTCCCAGGGTTGATTTTTTACCTTTTTGGTGACTCCTCCTTGTCCTTTCGTCTGCACTTTTGATAAAGTGACCGCACTGTTTCCACATGTGCATCCTCCTCCTGTGACCCATTGAATTCTAAAGCCTTTGAAAGTCTTTCAGCTTCAGGCGCAGCATATTGTGTTTATTCCTGTGAGGAACAAAGATAAAAGGTTCACTGTTGCGTTCTTAATAAGAAGCTAACATTTGACTTAAGGGGATTTTTTAGGTCATTAACTAAAAAGTTTCTAGCTGTACTTCCAGGTTTAATTCTTAAAATGAAGACTGAAATATCACATTTTGTATTTATTATTTTAAAATAGATTAATAGATATGATCAAATACATTTTTAAAAGGATTAATTAAAAATCCTCCCTCATGAAACCTCGTGGTAGTTTGAGGAACTGCAACATTTAGAACTTCCTGACTGGCTTCAATTTCAGAAATGATATGTGGGATTTTGGTCCACGCATCAGCCGACCTGTTTTCATGACCACAAAACTGATCAGATGTGACATAAAAGCTTGGGTTATATGGTTTATATAGGTGTTGATGTGGATTTTCCACTGAAACTGTAAAATTTGAACATAAAGTTAAAAAAAAGTCTGAGTTTTCTTACAGAGCTTATTGATCTGAAGGTAAACTTATACTGCTATTTATTTATAAAGAAACAAACAAACTATGAACTAAAAAGAACAAAGTAACCATTGTAGGCTCCTCAAGTACTGTCCTATCTGATGAAGGACATGAAGTTGTGATGTTTGATTAACTCACTGAAAGGATATCAGATATTTATCAGGATTTGGTTCGTATATAAGTTCAGGATGAGACAAAAGAAAAGAGATTCTCCTTTATGATCTACACCAGGGATAGGCAACTGCAGGCCTCGAGGGCCGTACTCCTGCATGTTTTCCCAGCATACCCTCCTGCTCTGTCATGCTCTGATTGGCTGGACTCACCTGAACCAGGTAATCAGTCATGAGTAGCGCTTGGATATCTGGAAATCATGCAGACACTGCGGCCCTCGAGGCCTGGAGTTGCCTATCCCTGGTCTACACAAACAGACCAAGAAGCTGATGATGGTTTTCTTTCTCCACTCAGAGACAGGCTGAATGATTTACGGAGGCAGAAGGAGAAGCTGGAGGAGAAGATCATGGACCAGTACAAGTTTTACGAGCCTTCACCTCCTCGCAGGTAAGTCACATCAAGAATCAGCTCAGAGCTTCAAACATCTGAGCTCTAAAGTTAAATAAAAGTAGCAAGAAGAAAGTGAAAGAGCTTCACTTGAAACTGATGCAGCAGAGCTAAAGCTGAGATAAATCAGAACATTCTTGATTTCACTTGAACAGACAAACTGAAGAACAGGAGACATGTCTTTTTAACAAAAATCCCATCATGCACTATGTGTAGTTATCCTATTAACAATCACTTTAAAGCTCTCCACCTCTCTGTCACAGACGGGGCAACTGGATAACCCTGAAGCTGAGGAAGTTGATGAGGTCCGGCAGCCGGGAGCTGGAGCCCGCGGGCCCCGGCCCGGAAAGCGGCTCCTTCGTCGGCTCTGACGGCTCTGGAGGCTCCGCCTCTGCCGTCGTGCTCCAGCACAGTAGTGAGTATTAGGAGCCAGTTCCCCTCAAACATAAATGTACTATGATGTGAATCTGTTCTAGTTGAGCTTCATTAAATAGTTTCAGTGAAAGATTCAATTCCTAAAATTCCAACTGGACCTCAAGTAAAGAATATTCTGGTTTTTGAGCATCCTCATCCTTCCTCTGTATGAGCTGTGTTGGCTCCTCCACCAACCGACTTCTCACCTTTTGGCTCCTCTTCTGTTTCCTTGTCGTCCTGCACCCCCCACCCCACCCACCCCCGTCTGTCCCTCATCATCCCTCAACTGATACAAAAAAAGCTCCTCTGAAAAAGTTCCCGCGTTTGAAGAGCAGGCTGAAGGATAGAGACAGAGTCCAGTGCCTCTTCCGTCGCTCCTCGCGTAAGAAAGCTCTGAAGCCGTCTCTCTGATCATGCAGTAGCAGTTCAGCTGCATGTGTGCCCCATGCTTCTGCTTCACCTGTAAGTTTAGGTGTTCATCTGTGTCCGAGGCTCACTCCTAAAATCTCCAAGGTTTCATGACAACATTTTTCTATTATTTTTAATCCAATTTAGTTAAAAAAAAAACTGTTTTCAACACACAAGAAGTAAAAGAAATAAAACCAAAACTTGATATAAGTGAAAAAATGTGACGACAGAACAAGTAAACGTGTTGCATTTAGGTTTTCCCACAAGCAAGTGTTTCTTTCTCAACAAAACTTTTGACTGTTAGGTTGTTACATCTTAAAACAAGTTTATTTAACTAAATTATATGACCTTTATACTGTAATATCTCATGTGTCATGCAGTCTGATGGTTCCTGAGATATTCCAGTTAAAGTTACAAAAGCATTGCAGGAAGCAGCCTTGCAAGAAGAAGCCTTGCAAGAAGAAGCCTTGCAGGAAGGAGCCTTGTAGGAAGGAGCCTTGTAGGAAGCAGCCTTGTAGGAAGCAGCCTTGTAGTAAGCAGCCTTGTAGTAAGCAGCCTTAAAAGAAGTAGCCTTGCAAGAAGCAGCTTTCGCAAAAAGTAGCCTTGCAAGAAGCAGCCTTGCAAGAAGTATCCTTGCAAGAAGCAGCCTTTTAGAAGCAGCTTTGCAGGAAGCAGCCTGTGGGAAGGTGCTTCATATGCTACAGAGCTTTGAGTCAGCATTACATCCCACACACTGTCACACCTCTGTCCCTGCCCGCATCCTCTTGCACTCCTCCATCCAACAACAGCTGTCTGCCCTGTTTGAGGCAAAGTGGTCTGCCGGCATCTCAGAGCTCCCCCAAAAGGTCAGGGGTCATTGTGGATGAATGCCGGCTGAGCTCCGTCTCCTTCGTCCTTCCCCATCCCTTCACCCCTTCCTGCCACTTCAGCAACACCCTTCCAGATGTTTCTGACCTGCGGGGGCCAGGTAGAAACATCCAGGAGTTAATGCTATCTTTCAGATTCTCGTCCTTTCGCTGTGTCTTAGAATGAAGGACAGCAAAATCCTGCATAATCATGGAGTGATTTTCTGCTCCGCAGGCAAGGATTCCACTGCCAGCAGCTTACCATCTGGATGTGAGGACAGCGACACGCTGCAGAATCCCGGTAAAACCTCTGGACTCTGATTTGCAGGACTCAGCCAGCAGGCAAATGTTTAACCAGCTCAAGAATTAGAGTAAAGCTAACAAACCGCAGCCTGACCTTGTTTCATATTAATCCCTGAGCTGATCACTGAGGCCAACATCTGCTGTAGGAGTGCAGCCCCTGCTACCCTCTAGTGGTCAACGCTGTGCACTGTTGCACTCTTTCTGGGTGATTTTTTTTTTTTTTAATTAATCTGTGTGTGTATCATGATTGTGTCTTTTCAGGAGTCCAAAGTCGAGCCCAAAGTGAGAGCAGTGGAGAGTTCAGCCTGAGCCTGGAGAATGAGCCGTGGTCAAATGGCAGCAGTCCTGTCCAGCAACCTCCTTCTCGGCGCTCCTCCTCCTCCAACCAACCACCCAGTGACGCCTCCACCCCCCAACGGGACATGAAGCTGCAGGAGGGCTGCCAAAAGGCCTCCCCTGTGTCATCTCACCACTCTCAGAACGCAGACAACCAGTCTGTTCAAACTCAGCAGGATCCTGCGCCGCCTCACGACTTCTGGCTCAGCAGAGGCACAAAAACCATCCGGAGAGGATCCAAAGGGAAAGTTCCACGTCGGTCGTCAGATTTAAGAGGGGCCCAAGCTAACTCCGGGCTAAAAAGGGTGGGCTCAAAACTGAGACCACCCAGTCCTCCACCTGTTCCCCAATCACAGTTCTGTACATTCAGGGAAAGTCCTCGTCAATGTCTGGCTGCCTCAACTGCTTCTCTGCACCTCTGATGAAAGACAGACGGTTGAAGGGGTCCGGGGCCCCCGGCAGTCTCCCACGGGCCAGCAACGTCATCTCCACGGCAGAGGGCTCGTCCCGCCGCTCCAGCCTCAGCAGCAGGGGCGCTAGCAGGACCGGGCTCAAGCAGCTTCCACAGAGAGACCGGCTGGCACCTCGGGCCCGGACCCTTTCCCCTCTCACCGCCCCAGGGTCCAGCTGTTCTTCTTCCGTCTGAACATCACAAGTCTCCCATCCAGGAGTCACTCGGCTCCTCGTTCACCTTCACGTCCGTCTTCTCAAACACGATCTTCAGTGACGCAGTGGTGAACACAAACTGCCTGGACGGGGTCGGCGCTGATCAAATCTTCCTCGGCCAAAACTCCACTCAGAACTGCTCTTTTGAGAGCCAGGCGTCTCCTGAAAGCGGATCACAGACTCTGCTCGGTTCTGAGAGTGCAACAGCTCAGAAGGACATATAGGTGCAGCTGTGACAGTTACATGCAGAATCTGCAATTCTTGATTTAGTCAGTAGCAAAATATAAAGTTGTTGTTTGTCTTTGATTTATGTATTTATTTCAGAGGATGGAGGGTGCTTTAATGTTCTAAAGCAAAATTGTGTTTCCACTTCCGGACAAACTGAGTCTCAAAAAAGATTATTTAATCTAATATGGATATTTTCCCTTTGCAGTTTTGTGTTCTAAACGTTTAAATGTGTTGGGGGTTTTTCACTTTTATTTATCTATTAAATTATTGTTTTGATATCTGTTCTTTTCCTTCTAAGAATGAATTGAGACAAAAGTAATAAAGGAGGGATGACTGTTCAAACTGCGCATGCGTGGTGTTACTCTCTGTCTCGTTGGATGAAAGAGAAGTCACGTGACAAATCCCGGAAGTTTGGGAAAAAGTTGGTAAGTTTGCTGGATAGGACCTTGCCCGACCCACCTGGAGAGGTTCTGGAAACTGTTCGGCCCGTGCAGCCGCGCCTCTCCGTCCTTGGGCGCGATGTTGAGTGCCCCCGCGGCCGACCGGAACAAGGAGCCCATCCTGGAGGTGCTGCGGCAGAGCGTGCCCTCCGACAGACCGCTGCGCGCGCTGGAAATCTCCTCCGGTACTGGACAGCACGTCACCCACTTCGCACGAGCCCTGCGGAACATCACCTGGCAGCCCTCGGAGTACGACCGCGAGTCCCTGAGCAGGTACAGCCGCCGCAATGCATCCTGGGTCGTGTGAGACTGAGTGGTGTGGAAAGATGCTCCCATCCCATAATAACCCTCAGAGAAAAGATGGTGTAAAATGAGGAGAATCCCTGCATGATACCATATTTATTTGATTTCTTTAATAATTCAGGTTTAAATACTTTAAGAACATAAACTGGATAATCAGCTTCTGGAGCTCCAGAACAGAACCAGCCTTCTCCATCCCTTTGGGCTGCAGCCATCAGAACCCTCATCCTCTACTTCCTGTTTCTGTCTATGAACCGGAACATCCTTTTGTTTGCATTCTCAGCATCGAAGCGCACAGGGCTCACTACCAGCTGGACAATGTGAAGCCGGCCGTCTTCCTGGATGCGTCTCTGCCCCACCAGAGCTGGGGGGGGATCCAGCCGGAGAGCCTGGATCTGGTTCTCAACATCAACATGATCCACATCTCTCCCCTGGCGTGCACTGAGGTGGGTCTGCAGAGCCTTCGTATCTCATTATGAGGATTTTTACCAAAGCACTGATGCTGAAACCACGCCCCCCAAAACCCACTAAAATCTGTGCAAAAGTTCAAACAGAATCTGCAACAAAAGGAAATTCTAGAAACTGACAAAAGACCGGATCCAGATGAGCGGAGAGGTCTGGCTGGTACATACCGGGTCAAAAGGTCGTTCATGTATTTTGGTGCTAATCCATTCAAAGCTTTATAAACCAGTATCAGAGCCTTAAAGTCTATCCTCTGGCAGACAGGTAACCAGTGTAAAGACCTCAGAACTGGACTGATGTGGTCTACTTTTCTGGTTCTTGTGAGAACTCGAGTAGCAGAGTTCTGAAAAAGATGCAGTTTCCTGATGGATTTTTTGGTATTTCTGTAAAAACACTATTACAATAATCAATAGGCTTGGGAATCACTGGGTACCTCACGATACGATGCGATACATGGCTCAAGATATCGAATATTATCGCGATACTGCGATCATTGGTAAAAAAAAAAATCATCTCTAATAACAGACATTATATAGAAGATGCATATTTTTTAGGAAAATATATCCCCATTAATTTTCTTAGCGTAAGCACAATCATAATAAACAACTTGTGGCCAAATTTTCCAACAAATTATAGACACTTTTGTACAACATTTCTGAAATCAGTGATACTGTCTTTGACAAGCATTGACACCAAATTAATTGGAATTATCTGTCAAATTCAATGTTTACAATAGTAAACATGATCAGCAGTGCCACTATTTAGTGCAGAATTGTTGTAAGCAACAGAACAAAATGATGAATATAACATTTCATAGCCTCTGTCAAGTGTTACCTCATTTTTTGTGCGCTTTTTCCACATTTGAAAAGGGCTGAGCATCCAAAATCTGAGGCTGATTTACTCAGACTGACACTTGAGATTATTTTTCCAATCTTCATCTATTTTTCATTAGGTCAGTCCGTAGGCAATAGGTAAAACCCCTAAAACACACAGAATAATGACAATAAATATTTACAAATTCTATTACAGAATAGCAATAAACGACTTTAATCAATAATAATTTATATAATTTTAAGTGTTAAGTGCTTTAATTAACAAGCAACCTCCCTAATTTTACAGTGAATTGATGTACTTTATTTTAATTGCATTTTTATTTAAGTTCATACATCAAATCCTTCATTTTTTAATCTAAGAATTACTTTTAATTAACGTTAGCAAAAAGTAATTTAATTCATTTGAAAACTTCACACCGTAAATTGACCAAAGTTACACCGTACACCAGCAGGTTAAACATTGAAGTGCATGAAAACGAAAATTCCGACCGGTACCTGAAGTACACACAAACAACTGCCTAGTTCCCACAGCGCACCAAACAGGAAATAAGCGATCGCTGTCATTCTAGTGCGCAGACAAAGTCACTTTTTAGCGGCTGCCTCTTCAACAGATGGATGATAATTGCGCTCTTGTAGTCATGCTTTAACACATGCGCTACCAAGCCTGTATCTCGCCGCTGCTTTATCCTGAATGAAGTGCGTGCGTCGCCATTAAATGTCCGACGCGGCGCGCCCAGCTGCTCGACAGTTCTATGTCGCGTGACTCAAATGCTCAGCACAACAGCCTCTTTAAATGAAAATATAAGATCGATACTTGGTGAGAATCCATCAAGAATCAATCGCAGGGCTAAATATCCCGATATATTGCAATATCGATATTTTGGCACACCTCTAGTAATCAAGTCGACTAAAGACGAGAAATTAGAATTAGAAAGAGAAATTAAAACCATTTTAGGGGAATTCTTTGACCACCACCTGCTTTTTTCTGGCTCTGATCCGATCTGGTTTTCCACTCGTAGGTGAAAATTAGTTGGTGACCAGTCAGAGTCTGGAGGTCTGTGTGGTTGAGACAACTTTTCTTCTTAATGATGTGAGAAACCCATTTTACCCTCTAAATATGCTTGTGTCATTGTTAATTATTCCCATTGCAAAACATTTTTGGAATTTTTTCCTGTAAAGTTTTGCAGAATTTGTTTTAAATCTGCATCCAAAATGCAAACAAATTTATATATATTTCAGTTTAATTTTAATCGAATTATGGTTCAGGTGAATTAACCTTCTTTTAATCACTGCATCACCTTATTAAAATCACCAGCCACGAAGAAAGGTCACCCACATCCCAGCTGCCTCCTTCCATGGCACCTCTCGATACCGAACCAGTACTGGTTTGGGGAGCCTCGATTTAATGGAACAACCAGCACGTTAAAAAAAAAACGACGAGTTGGAGAAACGCAAAACGTCAAAAAAGTGACTCGGAGGGCCGTTAACCAAACGTCAATATGTTTTTTTCAGGGTTTATTCAGAGGCGCCGGAGCCGTGCTAAAGCCGCATGGTGTGCTGTTGACGTACGGGGTGAGGGACAAAAGCACGCCATGATCACATGACAGCGTTTCAGTAAGCTCACAATAACACGCCGTGGTTTTTGTCAGCCGTACGCAGTGAACGGGAAGATCAGCCCCCAAAGCAACGTTGACTTTGACCGCAGTCTGCGGCACAGGTGAGCGAATCCCGACCTCCAGTCTGAGCGAAGACCCAGGATTTAATGCTCGCTGTTGTCCCACAGGAACCCAGAATGGGGACTCCGGGACATCTCGCTGCTCAGCTCTTTGGCGCAGAACAACGGCTTGTTGCTGGAGAAGACGGTGAGCATTCAGCTGACGGAAACAATATGAAACCAAAGAGCTGTGGAAGCGCCAGCGTTTTCCTGACAGAAAAATGCTTCTCCTTCAGGTGGACATGCCAGCAAACAACAAATGTCTCCTGTTCAGGAAGGAGAGTGTGGTGTGAGCGTGTTTGGAGCTTCCTTCCTTGATTTCCTCTATCAGATCAGTCCGTGTGGTTCTCCCCTGCTTTGAAGAGGAAGGCTGCAGTTATGTGACATGTATGTGCCAATAAAAGACCTGAAGGTCACAGCAGCACCATCTGTTTTATTGCATTACACTTGTACATGTGGCAGGAGAGCTTTGCAGAGAGAATTTAGGAAATAAACACATTAAATTTAAGAAAAATCTCCTTGGTAAAGTAAGAACCAAAGGGAAAATGAAATATATGGCTGCTGTCAACCTTTGATAGGCTGCTTCCTTCATTTTTTACAGTGCAAACACGTTAAATAACTTTTTTTTAAAATCACAAGTAGACTATAAACAGAACTCTGACAAAATATAGAATTCTAAGGTCATGACTGGTGTTCTAAGGTCATGGTAACCATGGAAACCATGATCCTATCCAAGTATTCTGAGACCTGCAGGAGAGTGAGGTTTGAAGACACTTCAGTCAGTGGGGAAAAGAAAAAAGGGTAGAATTTTATGGAGTAAAAATAGACTATTTCGATTTGTGTGTGCGTAGTTCTTGATGTGTAACTTCTACAATATATTTTGTGCACAATTGTGCATACAATTGTGCATACGTATATACAAACATTACTGAAATTAACTTATACATGCACAACTTTAAATTACGACATAAATCTTTAAGAAAAACACAAAAATCACTTGATACACACAAAACTGCATTTACACACAAATCTGAGATGAGACTTCTTGATTTGTGTGTAAGTGATGTGTTCAAATGCTGCTAGAATGCTTGGTCATTAGAGTTTTCTGAATAATATCTGATGAAAACTTAACATTTTCCCAATTTCTTAAACCGGTATGCCCAATAATTAATACAAAGAAGTCTAAATGTATGTTTTTAAAACGCTAATGTTTCTCTACTGTCATTGCTCCCTCGCTCCTCCAGGAGCAGCAGCACCTCCTAGTCACGGTGATAGCAGGCGGTCCCAGGTTCTCCTCGACTTCCAGAGAGCATAGAAGGTGGATTAGCTCAAACCCCGGGCTCACACGGCGAGCGTTACGGCTCAGATACGGGGCCGCCGTCTTTGTGTAACTTTAAAAGTGCAAGAGGAAATCTCACTGCAGACGATCACGTTGGACCTCTGTGGTGCGGCAAATCCGTTTTGTTGGGTTCAAATTTTCCCCAGACGTCGCAGCTGAACCACAGCGAATAATACTGTACTTCCTTTATAATATAATTTTTGTACATGTGAATACACAATTGCAAGTACACACAGTTACATACAAAATGTATTGTATAATTTACAAATCAAGAATTACACTCACAAAAATCCAAAGTTAAACAGAAACAGACAAGTTAAAAATCAAGAATTACGTACACACAAATCCAAAGAGTCTATTTTCATTCCATAAAACTCTCTCTTCCACTGAATGAGCCGTCTTCAAACCTGATGCTCCTGCAGGTCTCAGAATAGTGGAATATCATGACCTCAGAACACCACTGATGACCTGAAAGTCTTATAGTTTTCATTTGACCCAAAAAAAATCCTAAGAGTCTATTTTCTCTCCAGTATTTCTCCATTTTAAATATTTCTGTTTCGTTTGTTCTTTCAGTGATTAGGTTTAAAAACCTTGTTTCTTTTTTTTGTTTGTTTAAAAATCTTTCTCAGATATTTACAGAAATATATGGCAATTATTTATTAGCCAGTCACCTTTCAGCTTGTCCACACAGCAAAGCAGCTTTCCACTGATTCATACAGGTGGTTTAGGCAGACACATTCTACACTGGATTTCGTTCCCGACGCCCCCTTGTATTTTACAGACTTGGGCCCTCTTGTGGCTGGAACCCACGTAGCGTGAAGCTCATTGCTCCCTCTGGGAATCGTACTCTGACTTCCTGTGTCAGTCTCGCTCTTAACCAACTCAGCTACTTATAACTAATAACTTGGGTTTAATTGAATAATTTATTAAAAGTTCAACAACTGCTAAGAAACTTAATGAGACATCTGCTGATGGTACGTCCAGAGCAGGTTATCTTTGCTATAATCATTTGTTAGTAGTTACTTAAAAGTTTGACAAAACGGATTTATTATCTACATTTGTTAAACCTATAAAAACATTTATATTATATTTGATACATACTTCACTGAGACTTCATCTCATCAGGATCCAAACTTTTCTTGCAAGTCCGTGTGTTCACGTGTTCTGCCCCGTCATTCATCATCCTTCCACTAGAGGCAGTAGAAGAGCTTTTTTTGCTCATTTAAAAAAATTTGCTGCTTTTCTTAAACCTTGAAAACACGTTTGGTTAGTTTTTTTTGTTTTTTCCTTTTAACTTTACAGTGAGAATAACTCATTTATTCGTATTCATTTTTAAACTCACTGTATTGAGAAAATGTGAAATTAGTTGAGAATTAATTCTTTATGAAACAGCATTTTAAAAATGTGTGAATCAAATTTGAGATATTGGGAAAATTGTGTGCTTTTTTTTCTTGAACATTTATGTAAAGTATTAAACTAAAGTGAGCAAAAACTCCACCCAATGAATCGCAATTGAGACAACTCGTATCCAATTGTATTTCTGTTTCTTTTTTTTTATAGATTTCAGCAAAAAGCTTTTTAATTAAAAAAGCAAATATTAATTGTAGTCAGATTTACAGGGTTAAAAGATAAAAAAAAACATTTATTATTCTGGAACTCATTATAAACCTAAATATATTAAAGATCCACTCCAATGAAAATGATGTTTTGGTGTTTTTCACATGTTCTTTTTCTCATGATTATAAGGAAAATTAAGATGCAACTTCATTTCTGAGTATTTTCATATTCAAATCATAGTGAATCAGATTTAAAAAATCTTGTTTGAAAAAGCTTTTTAGTTGTTACGTACAAACTACAATCAACAGGCTCACTTCTCTGCTCCATTCCGAGCATCTAAATAGATCTGTTTACGTCTTTGTTTTCCTCATCTGAGCTGGAATCTGGATCAAAACTGTACAGCTGGATAACTCCAATATTGCTCAAAATTTGGATTCATCACTAATGTTGGTGAGGGGCTGTAAGCTGGTGGTGTGAACAAAGGATGATGGAATGTGAGCAGAGGCTTACTTCTGTGCCAACAGTCACTCAGAGTCAACTCAGTGGCGACTTTCTGATGAACTTCTAGTCATTTCACAGCTACGTCACACAAAATGGGCCGTGAACGTGATACATCACTTCCAGCTAACGGATTTAGACCGGTAAAACAAAGAACTGAACGCCGTTTGACACAATTTTACAAAAATAATAAAAAGTAACCTTACCAAATTCAATAAAAAAAATTTTACAACATTTACTTTATGAATGTCCTGCCAAACTGTATTTTCATGTCTTAGATTGCTCACAAATCTAAATACAAATTTGAATAATCCTTCAATACTTGAAAATATTGACCTTTCACTTGAGCAGATTTTATTCTGAGTTCTATTTTGTTTGATGTTAACACGAGCTTTAAGTGTGATCGAGCACAAAAACTGATGCAAATCCATGCTGGCCACATGTAAAAGCATTCCTACATGTTGGTTGTCGGTGTTTTAACTGCACCCAAGGCTAAACTTAGTTGTTGTAATAAGAGGTATTTGGTGTTTTTCAGGGTATTTTAAGCGATAATTGTTAAATTAGGAATGCTTTTATTAGGAATATGTTTTTGGCGGCTTCAAATTATATTTATCCTTATTTACCTTTATTATCCCGCAGGGATCAGACACGGTTATGAGCAAAAGTGTCCGAAAATAATGCAACAGTTATTAGTTTTTCTTTATTGTAAGATATGTTGAAATTGTCTGACTTAAGCTCTGTTTTTAGTGATTTTGTGAACATGGAAATGTAAGCAACTTTAACTGAGCAGAAAATGATCTTCTGCAGCTCTACGTCTCATAGAAAGCTAACGTTAGCATACATTAGATGAAGAAAATCTTAATTACATTGATAATCAAACAAGCAGGATTCAGTGAAGTACCTGTAACCTTCGTTTAACTCTGACCGGGATGTCAGAGAGAAATAATCCACGACTCGTTTAATATCATCCATGATTTTGGGGAAGCAGCTGTGGAGAATTCTGCAGGAAGACTACAGACATTTGATCTAAGAGGGAAAACGAATACAACCAGGTAGGATATTAAAAAAAAGTATTGTACAAATTATTTTACAATTGGTTAGGTTATCTTTAATTAAAATTGCTGTAAACAGCGTTTAGCTGTCAGCTTTGCAGTTCTAAATCGTAAACATAATGTAGAACTGGAAGTCACTCTGCTGACTCGCCATTTTGTGTGACGTCATGTAAAAGGCTGTATTCTGCAATCGATCAAAAGATGATCAGAGCGGGACTTAAAAAATTATATACATTACTTTGTGTTACTTTTGGGGGTGAATAACTGGTAAATAGTTTTAAAGTTGTAACAGTTACTGTTGAAATTGTGATGAATAAAATACCAAATAGTTGGATTTCAAGTGTGTTTTGGTAAAGAAAAATAAATTAAAGTCATATTTTAGTGATCTGTGGGACCGCTGGTCCTCTCCGGGCTTTGGACTGGCTCACATGCCTTTTTGTGCAGCGCCGCGCGTAGCCGCCGCAGCCTGCGCTCTGTTATGGCTTTGACGTAGCTGTCCGTCTGGATGATGGCCATGCCGTCGTGCACCAGGCCCATCACCAGCAGAGGGTTCTCCTCCACCGTGATGTTGGGGCAGGGACAGCTCCAGTCCATCTTGGATATGGTCACCTCCAGGTTTTTCGTGTTGAAGAAGGTCAAGCCCATCTTCTCGTCTTTCAGGACCTCGTCCAAGCTGAAGCGAGCCAGCCCGGAGTTCAGGTCCTCCACCAGCTCCGTCAGCCGCCCCACGATGGCAAAGTCACTCCGGCACAAGCTGGACATCATTTTGCCTCTCATCCGACATGTCCTGCAGGGTCTCCTCTTGGGCTGGGGACAGTTCGCTTCGCATTCCTTCTTGGTTTGGAAGTTGTTGGCATTCCCTTGGCAGCCACCGAATGCAAACGGCTGACATTCCTTCAATATGGAATTCCAGGCCCACCGGGCCTCCCAGACTTTGCAGGGGCCCTGAACGGCGGGCAGGGAGCACACTCCCATCCCCTCCCTCTGGCAGGAGGCTTTACACTCTTCGTAGGTCTCAAATCGGTTGCGGCTGTCGTCGCAGCCGCCGTTGCTGAAGGTCACACAGGAGCCCAGTTTGCTGTCGTAGTACCAGTCCACGTGACGCTCCCCGCTGCACACTCTCAAGTCCACCTCAGCCAGGCAGTCTGCCGGGGAAAAGGGCCGACCCATGGGCATCTCTGGATCCTCGGAAAAGTCGTCTTCAGCCCGGCGGATGACGGACAGCGGATAGTCTGCCCGAAGTGCTCCAACAGAGTTCCGGGCAATGCAGGTGTAGATGCCCGTGTCCCACACCTGAGCGTTGTAAATGACCAGCTGTCCGATGTTGGTGATGACCACGTTGCCGTACATTTGGTCAGGCCTCATGACCAGGCGCTCGCGCCGCTCACTTTGCTTCTCCCAGGTCACGTCAGGCCTGGGCACTCCAACCACGTCGCAGTGGAAGCTGACCGTCCCTCCAACGTAGATGGACTGGTGGTGGGGGTTGGAGTACAGCGTGGGCGGCATGGGATCCTCCAGGGAGGACGTTGGGGTTGGGTGAGCCGTAGTGTCCTGAGGCAGCGGGCTGGTGTGGGGGCCGGGCAGGTAAAAACGGCAGGGGATGACGGTCAGGGTCACCCCCCGGATGCAGGCCTCGGCGTCCATGTAGCAGCGGTTGAAGTAGGTGAGACCGTCAGACGCACAGGTGAAGTTGGGCTCCTTCTCGCAGCGGTCCTGGCACTTGCAGATGGGCTGTCCGTCCCAGATGTCACAGGTCGCGCCCTGCTGGCTGCAGATGAAGCCTTCGCAGGTGGCTGTGGAGGCGGGGCCGCCGTCCCACCATCCTTTCCATCGGGCTGAGCTGGGGTGCCGTCAGAGAAGCGAGCAGCAACACAACTGTTGAGGCCGCACACGTTGGTGCAGCACTTCTCAAAGTCGGCACAGTCCTGAAACACCAAATACCGGATCAAACTTCACCAACCTGAGGAAAACATATGAAACCAGAGACCCAGTGGGTCTGATCTGGTCTAAAGTTAAAGAACTGTGAGGTCATGACCTATTTTCATATTATATTGTTGGTCAAAGGTGATTTTAAGTAGGTTTTAGCTTTGAGAAAGTCTAAAACTGAGTTTAGTCTCCATTTCCCCCCAGAAAACATGCTTTAATCTCACCTCATCCGTGCCACACTCCCTCTCGCAGGTGCTCTGAGCATCGACCCACAGGTTGGAGTTCAGCTTGTTGGGACAAAAGCCTTCGTGTGCAGCTTTGGCTCCTTCCTCACTTGAGCACGAAGAAAATTCCAGAAAATCCCCCACCAGTAGCATCAACATGCACGCACGTGTCCATCCCCACAGCTTCCTGGAGCTGTGCGCGTATCCGCCAGAGTTTCTCTGATCCTGGAGCTGAAGCGGGATTTCACACATTGTTGCGTTTTTCCTTCAGGCGCCTTTCGAGTGAGTCCATCCCTCCCCGCCAGTCATCGGGAGAGAAACGCAGCAGACGAACGGGATGTTCGGCAAACTTGCGTGCGTAAAATTCAGTCGCTTTGCGCAGAGCGCAGTTCCACGCAATTAAGGGAAGTCCACGCGCGCTGCACTCTCAGAGACGCAAACGTTGTTTGTTTTTTCAAATCTTATGGTTGCGATGAAATTCCGCTTAAGAAGCAGAACTTGTGCAGGAGAGAACGGAGGCGCACAAAGAGCGGGGAGCACGCAGACGCAGCCTTTCAGGGTGAGAGGAGGTGGAGAGGGCAGCCCTCTGACCGCCCCCCCGGACGACCACTGTCTGAGACTTTATGAAGCAGCACCATGCGCGGCGCAACTGGACAAACATTGTAAAAACATCAAAGAAAACGACGCGGCATTGGCTGCAAGCTGTTCCAACATCCGCGCAGAGATGCGCCTTCAAAAAAAAAAAAAAAAAACTGGCGCGTTTTCAGGAGTTTTTTATTTTATATTACTATTATTAATGACCTCACTTAACAAAGCCTTGGAGTGTCAGACACGTTTGCGCTAATTG
Organism: Oryzias javanicus; assembly: GCA_003999625.1. Classification (NCBI taxonomy): domain Eukaryota; kingdom Metazoa; phylum Chordata; class Actinopteri; order Beloniformes; family Adrianichthyidae; genus Oryzias; species Oryzias javanicus. The sequence goes on from CM012437.1 coordinate 7,506,746, forward strand.
CAATGCGCAAACGTCGCGGGGGGGCGTGTCGCCTCGGGTCTCTGGAAACGCGGCCCTTTCGTGTCTAGACATGGGTCACTTTACCGCGCGCGGACTCGTGCACGCGCAGCTCCCAGGTGGGGAAAGCAGCGTGACGTCACTTCACACTCGCTCCGCCCCATCCTTTCATCGGCGGTGACCCCGCAACCTCTCCGTGACTTCTGACCGGATGGCATTCATCTATCCGAAACCGGCCAATACCGACAGAGCAGCTAATCAATTCAACCCCCCCTTCCCCCTTTAATGCACTTCAGCAGCTCCGACAGGACAAAGAGCAGAAGAGAACACCCCCACAGTTCCCACAGTCTCTGCAGCAAAAGAAATATGAAACACAAACGCATTTTTCAGGAGTTCGGCTCTTTATTGGGATGTGACGCTTGTCCCAGCCCTCTGACAGACGAGCTGATCACAAGTTCACCAGACGATCACCAAACACTTGTAGGCCATTGTTCTGGTCTCAAAGCACAACACGAAGGCGGCGCCGTAGATGACCTCAGACAGAACACCAGCAGCGGGAGGAAAACCTGACCGGTTTGAGTCCAGAGAGAAGCCGCTGAGGCGTCTCACATTCAGAAAACCAAGATCTAAAACACTGACATGGATCTGTACAAAAGTGTGACATCAAACTGCAGCAGAACTGCAACGGATCGTGTGGGTTTGAACCCCAAAAAGTCCAGATCCCCCACATACACACTAAATGTTGAATTTTTACAAACTGAATCTGTGTGGAAAACAATCCCACTGAACCAAAGCCCTTTCAAACCCAGTCTGCTCCCAGAGGGAATGTTAGCTGCAGGGACATGACGGACGTTCCTCCGTTCACAACAAACAATCCTGCTGCGCGTTCAGTGGAGTCGCATGTAGTGTCTGGTGGGGTTAATCCCTCTGCTTGGTCTGAGCGAGCCTCTGCAGGAAAAAGTCCAGGAGAGCAAATATCCAGAGGACGGCACCAAGGGAACTGAAGCTTTCCAAAAATGTAAGAAGTTCTTAGTTCCTGATGAAGATCTTCTGTGCGCTCCTCCAGCTGTGCCACCCTTTACAGCCTGCAGCAACACAAGGAATACTGACCACAACGCCAGCTTCACGCTCCACTACGAGATCTTACAGTTTCCCTTGGAGGACTGGTACTTTGGAGGGCTCTGGGGGGGGCGGAAGGACTTTGAGCGTTTCAGACTGTTGGCTTTGCTTCCAGCACTGTTCACGCCAGAGGCGGCGCTGTTGGTCACAGAGTAGGAGCGTCCGTGCATCATGACGGCGTTCATGCCATTGGCCATGGAGAAGGACTTGAGGTGGGACTTGATGGTGTGGGGGAGTGGCAGCTTGTCGATGAGGTGGACCGGTGTGCAGGAAACGATGGAGCGGCAGCACAGATCCTGGAGGCTGAAAACTGTGGAGCAAACAGAAGAGCATGCTAGTTATCAGTGGCACTCCGAGCATCGTTTGTTGAAAAATCATTCCCTGAGGTCTTTTAATACGATTAAGACATTTTTAGGCATATTTAGTGCAAAGCAGCAGGACTTCATCAGAAACTTAACACTGAGTTGCTGGCTGGACTGTTGGTGCGGAACTAAGCCCTCACTGATATCCTATAGTCCTTTTGTTTACACTCTCCCACTAGCTTGCTGCCCCACACAACTCCAAGCTAACATTAGTGGTGTGCAAGAGAAAAAAAAAGAGCAATCAGAGCTACTTTTCATCCTGATGCCAGCTCAGATGAGGAAAAACGACAGCATTAATGGAGCTATTTGTCTGCAAATGGATGCCTGAGAATCTCAGTGAGACTTTGGCCCCGCCCATCAGTTTCTGAACTTTTTCAAATTGCATTTATTTCATCTGCTATTAATTGTCACAATTTAAAAAAACAAAACACATCTTAATCCTCAACTTCTTTTCTACATTTTCCTTATTTCTAACAAAATACCACAAGAACATGTTCAGAACGGTTTTCTTTGGAGTGGGTTTTTGGAAACAATCACATGGAAGGGCTGAATGGTGGCACAGCAGTTAGAGCTCTCGCCTCACAGCCAGAAGACCATGGTTTGCATGTTCTCCTCCCATGCATGTTTGGGTTTCCTCCAGCTACTTTTTTTCTGTCTGCTTTATTTTTAGTGACAGGAAAGCACCAGATTTTTTGTTGTATCACAAGCTCCTACATGCAACAATGACAAAAAGATTGGAGATTGGAGAAAAGAAGATCCCCCTCACCTCTGTTAGGCCTCCAGAACTTCTCCATGCCGTGCCTCATCAGCACAATGCGGGACAGCTCAGTGAAGGACTCGATGATGTTGAAGTTACAGAGAGGGCTGACCTCGAAGAACGTCATGCTGTTCTTCTCTGCGTATGCTCTTGCCTGCTCTGTCGGGACCTGCCTCTTGTACGCAAGGTGGAGGCGGTTCCCCACGAGGATCCTGGGAACACCTGGAGCATGCTGAGGGAGGAAACGATGCTCTGCTGTTACACACTGCATCAGCAAACAAGAATATATGCCAGAGGCTGATAGAGAGTCACCTCATCAATTTCCCGGATCCAACGATCAATCCCGTCAAACGACCAGCTGTTGGTGATGTCATAAACCAGCAGAATGCCCTGTGGAGCAAACACCTTTATTGAGAGGCTCTTTTCAGACATCCCATAAGAAACAGTCTGAATTGTGGAAAACAAAAATGCCGATTCAGAGAAAGCATAACATGATAATGCAGCAGATCTAATGACATGTTTAGGATGTTTGATCACACAAAAACTTTGCTGAAAACTGTGCAGTGTACAAATCTCAGACTATTTTAAGCAGTCAGATATCACAACATTGCAACAAAAATTCTGATAATGCACAAATATGAACAATTCAAACCTTTATTGACAGTAGACAACAGAATAAAGGAAGTCCAAGGTGTGTTTAGAAAAAGGAGAGTCACAGGTCAAGATTTGCAGAAGTAAATATACCAACAACAATCATTCTGACTGATTAATGTGGGTCCAGAATATTCTGCATCCCTGTACATTTTGGAAAATGTACAGCAGTGCAGAACTTCTATCTTTATGCGAGTTTTGACAGCAGTCTTGTGTAAACTATTTTTTTAACAAAGTTTGATGGATGTTTGTTTTCTAATTACACAGCTATGTGTAAGCAAGCTCACAGTTTAAGTTAATTATTATTAGTTTGTGACCCATCATTATATAATTTTTTTCTGAAAATCCATTTACACACACGATCTGTGGAAGTTCTGATAAGAAAACAGAAAAAAGTCAATGTGACTTCTTTAAAAATTACCTGAGCTCCACGGGAGTACGACCTGAAGATGGTGCAAAATCTTCCCTGCCCTGATGTGTCCCTGTAAAAAATGCATACACAAAATGTAGTTGTGCCAACAGTCTGTTCATGTGCTTTTCTATTTACATTAATACCCTAAGAACTTACCAAAGCTCTAACTTCACTCTTCTTCCATCTAGAAGGATTGTTGTGGTCTTGTAATCAATCCCTGAAAGCACAGAAAAAACACATTTTTTTTCTGCCTTGTACTTTACCTGCTGACATGTGAACATAGACAGTTATTTACCACTGCTGTAGGCGTATGGAGACTCAGCGGATCCGTCTTGTACGCTGTCCAGAATTTCCCCTTTCCCAACATCGCTGTCTCCCACAAGAAGGAACTTGAGGAGGTAATCATAGCTCTTCACGGGACTGCTCTGAGTTCCCATCATTCCACGCATTGGGTCCGGTTCCCAGAGAGCTTATTCAGCTCGACACAAACGTGTTGATCGAGGCGGCGGGACAATAGGAGATCCCCGCGGAGTCTCCGAGGCTGCCGTTGGAGAACAAATGTGGCTAGCTAGTTAGCAAAGACGCCACTTGGGAGTTCATTAGACCACAGACGGTGGGTTTGCTGTCTTTTATAACTTAAATAAATGCCTTATTTGTTGAAAAGAGAAAGCGACACACTCACTTTTTGTAAATGGATAATTTTCACGAAGTGGTTCATCAAAACAACAAGCTCTTCTAGCTAGCTAGTTAGCCAGACAAGCTAACATCAGCAAATTCATCGCATTCTCTAACAAATAACCAATCCAGCAGCTCCTTTGTGCTCTTGAGCCATGCGCGAAACCACAAACAATAACGGAAAACGGCAACGTTGGAGTTTATCACAAAGAAAAAATGTTTGTAAAGAACGAAAACCCTCAAAAACACTGCGAACATACGAGAACAGTGCGCTGGAACTTCCGGGTGTGACGCCTTGGTCAACGTCACATCCGGCCAAAATATCTAAACGTCAAATAAGTATTACAAAATTTGGGCTTTAGGAATTCAACTAGCGTAAATGTTTTGTATTGTTTTGTTTTATTCCTTTTTAAAAAAAATAATAATAATATATTACTCTATTTTCCTTTTTTATCAAGTGGGGAGAATTCGACTGATTAAAACGTAAACAATCAATATAATAGGTAAGTCAATGAGTGTAAACCAACTAAATGTGAATTTATGATCTAAATGAAATTACCATGTAACTCGGTCATTAAATTATGATAATGTTTTACAGTTTTCGTTTTCCTCCTGATCATTATTTTTTTTAACAGCACTTCGTTGGGGGGGGGGGATTGCACCTTAAACATAATGTTTGAGTCTTAATCTTGACGTTAAGTGATTATTTTTGTTTTATATAACAAATGGTATGTTATTTGCTCGTACTTACTCGTGTTTTAATTAGAAGAAATGTTCAAAATGATAACATTTTTTCCCATGTTTGCCCTTGATCGGATGTTTAAGAGCTTAGATTTCCGAAGCTGCTCTCAAACGCAACAAGCGGCCCGGCCCCGCCCCCTTGACACAGAGCCCTGAAGAGGAGTCCGAAAAAGGGAATAGTTCAAGCATGCTCATCAACGAGTAGTAATATGTTTTCGGGTAATTTTTAATCAAGCTTTTTAGTTTGGGTTAGAAAATATGCAAAAATATTATTCATTTTGATTGACGACAGGTAACAGCTGCTCTCATGTGATCTCTCTCTTTTTTTTTTTACTACCAACTATTATCATTTTATTTTACTGGTGTGCTTGGGCTCAAAAAGCATTTTTTTAAAGTTGGTAAATGAACATAATGATACACCTCACAAATCCTGCCTCTTGGCTGCCATTTGCTGCATCTGGACTTCCCTCCTGATTGCAGGGTAGGAAGCATTGGTGCAGCCCTCCTGGAGACAGATGGAGGGAGAATTGTGGCTTCAATGATCACAAACAAACCACTGTCCCTTCTTCAATGTGTACTCTTTTAAGACCCACTCCAATGAAAATTTTGTTTTAGGTATTTTTCTTGAAGCACTTTTCTAATGCACAAAATAATTTAATAGTGTGTTGGACCAGGGAGCAGATTGAAAACCCCGATTTGAAAAAGTTCGAGTTTGTGATGCAGCAACTTCCAAGGGCGGGCCAAAGTCTCCTTGCTCTGCTCCAATTCTTGCCCTCCGCTTGCAGACAAATTGATCAATGTATGTCTTCATTTTCTTCATGTGAGCTGGCATTTGACTCAGAATTGTACGGTTTGATAGCTCCAACATTGCTCCTCAAGATTTATTTTGCCACACTAATGTTAAATTGGGGCTATGAGGAAGCTGTAAGTTAACGGGAGAGCGTGTAAACAAATGCATGCAGGGATATTGATAGGGTAATCTTCATGCCAACACGTCCCACGGAATGTTGTTAAGGAAAGACAGAAAAAAAATTATAGACTTTATATATATATATAAAGTTTCCAAAGTGTGGTCAAGCAGAGCTAAAAAATTGAAAACTGTATTTACTGTAGCATCACTTTATTTCCTATGTTGAAATTCTGTCAACCCCTCTTTTTTTTAGTGTAAAATTTACTGTATTCTTTGCAGTACAGCAGACTCCTTTTAGGGAGATGCATGCAAATATATACTTTTGCAAAGTAGAGGTTATACTGCTTTACATTTATTCTCTAACATTTCTAAATATTTAGTAAATTAATCGTATTGTAACTCATTGCAGGTTTGTTTTACTTTACCCTTAGAAATCTGTGTATTTTTGACTCAACTACCGCTGGACACACTTTTCAAATGACTGAAAAAATGTTTTTGAGGAACAGAAGAGAGAACACAGCATGAAGATGCAAACATTTTACCCGTCTTTGTTTTCACACAGACACAGCAGCTGATTTCATCTTTAGGATCCAGTGGTTTATTTAAAAAAATCCCATTTACTCACAAACATTTTTACATTTACACAAGTTGAGCAGATCCAACTGACAAATGGTCTGAACTCTGTCACCTCAGCTAAATGGCTGCAGAACTTCCTTTGTTGGACATAGTATTAGTTGAAACCCAGCACATCAAAGCTTAGAGTTTATCCACAGAGCTTCGTTTCTGTCTCCACATCCTCATGGTGATGTCATTGTTGACAACCAGTGTTTGATGATGATGTCCGGTTCACAGAGACTCTGCAAGCTGCGTGAATTCAGAGTGGTTCCTTGCTATTTACCTATTTTTTTCTTTATTTTTTTCTACTTTTTGTCTTAATAGTTGCTTCTACGTTTTATGAGTTTGCTGTTATGCTTAGTGATTTATATATTTTTTATTGACAACTCCATCTGTTGTTTCTGTTTTTTATCCTTTCTGTATTGATTTAATTTGTCCTTTTATTAGAGACAATCAACTTTTTTTATAGGGACTAAAAATGAAAATTAGCTTGAAAGGCTATAAATCTTATCTATATTTGCATTTTTAAATGCTTTTATCAATATATGCGGTCCCTTTCTTAAATAAGCAATCAATCAATGTTTTAAAATAAAAGCTAAAGTCAACCCAGACCTCAGGGGCTTGAATCAGGGGCAGTCAACCCACAGGTGAGCTCAGACATGGTAAAACTGGCAGCAGGTTGTATGCTTGGCTTCAGATGGGAGGAGCTTTAGCGTTCGGATGGTGAGTGCATGCTCGTCGGCTCATGCAAGACTTCCTCATGAAAAGGAGCGTATCACTTCCATCTGAAGACCACATTTTTAGAGTTGAAAATGGTGCTAACAAATGATCTTGATGCATCAAGAGGAATTCACGTCCAGCCACCTCTGTAATGTATTATGGGATAAAAAGACAGTCCTGCTATTCAGATGGAAGTCTTAAATAAAGGAAGTCTCTTTGTTTGAAATAAAAACTCACTAAATGTTATGAATTTAAAAATAAAAAGAGGTTATTGGTCATTTGAAAAGTTGTTCATGATGTTGTTGGTTCTTCAGAATATTGAACAACATAGTCTTGGATCAGCATGTGGGCGTTTCTGAGCATGTCCTGAAAACTCATGACTGTGCTTCTGTACACGCAGTCGTGCTGGACAAGAGGCTGAAGGAGATTAACAGGCTTGGTTTTGGTGATCTCTGCGGGGAGTTTCATCAGTGTGATGGAGGAGTTTCCGAGGAGGACGTTCTTCAGCTGCTTCCTCTGAAGGCTTTTCTCCATAAAGGTCAGAAAATCCCTCAGCCGGTGACCCGCGTCACCCGGGCCCCACTCCGATGGCTTCTTCCTCAGAAGGAGATGCATCAGCACAGCTTTGAAGTGGAAATCTCTCAGTGCCGTACTGCCGTACCAGGCTGCGTGTCTCCTGTGGAGGAAAAGTGCGATTTCTAGTGTCTGGCTGTGACAGGAGTTGTCGGGGAGTCGCTCGGTGAGGCGGTGCATGAGCTGGTCCTCATAGGCAGTCAGGGAGAGTGTCCAGAAAGTATCCAGATCGCTGGAGGACCAGGGGGCGATAAAGAAATGGGCCTCAGTGTTGAATCTAACCACCGGGTTCATCCTGAAGCTGAGCTTCTTCCCAGACCTGAACCGGATGGCCAGAGCCCCCGGAGCCTCAATGTAGCAAAGACTGAGGTCAAAGTCGTACTTGTGCGAGATCAGAGCCCAGGCTTGTTTCAGAGTGCTCTGGAACCACCTGGTGACTCTGGATTTTGACAGGAAGTGAGTGTTCTTGGAGCACAGAGGGCCCTCTCGAGCATCGAACACTTTTCTCCTAACTTTATTCGGTTCACAGTGGACCAGACAAACCACGTCCTGATCTGCACCCGAGGCCTGACACGGGCAGCCGTTGGAGACCACCGCTTCCTCCACCAGCTTGATCTGACCCCAGACCTGCACGTCTGGCGGAGGGACACCACCCTCGTTGTTCGAGATGAGACACTGATAGCCGTACGGTTCAGGCGGAGCGAGAGGAACGATGATCTCGTTCACGCTCATCATGTGGAAGTCCTGAACCCTCATCCCACCGTTCTCATCACAGACGCTCCTCATGGCTGCCAGCAGGTCGCTAGCGAAGCCTTCCAGGAACTCCTCCTCTCTGCATCTCCTCTCAGGTGGTGCTTGAACGCATTTGACGTAAAACTGGTGCAGAACGCTGACCTCTGGGAGCGGTGTTTCTGCAGCTATGCTGCTCACAGGGAAGGCTTTGGGTTCCTGGTGGTTCTTTCGGACGTTTCCTCCAAAGTATTTCCAAAAGAAACAAATTGTGGAAATGATAGAGAAGACGTTCCAAACGTGTCTGAGGTAATCCGCCTCGAACTGTGCAGCAACCCTCCCTGAGCTTTTCTTTTCTGTCGTCTTAGTGTGACCAGGAGAAGCTTGTGGTTTTGTGTCCTCCTCCTGTAGACTCCCCGGCTCGTCATGTGACCTGTAAAGCAGGAGAGGTTTTCCCTTTTGCTGGGAGGCCTCCAGAGCTGGCTCTCCTTTGGATTCAGATAGACGTGAGTTTTCCTCTTCCAAGAGCTGCTGAGTGACATCAGCATCCACATCTGGCATCCTGACTTTTTCCCTGGCAGCAGTACCTGACAAACTCTGATCTTCAACATTTCTGTTACTGTCGTCCCGAGTCTCCTTGTCAGATTCTGTCAGTGTTTCCTCACTGACAGGAGCCACCTTTTGCAATCCCACAGTCAAGACTTCATCCCAATCCTGCAGTCTGGGGTCATCCTTTGGACACACCAGGAGTCCCACAACCACCACAAACACCTGCAGCAGAGTCTCTTGCATCGTACGGACAGTCTGTAAAAAGGATCAGGCAGCAGTTCTTAGCTTCACCTCCGACAGAGACGTGTGGAAGAAATTCTTTCAGTTTCAGATTGGTTTCTTTAGAGATGATTTCATGCCGATGCTGAGAAACAGAAACAGTGATGACTTTCTCACTTCACATCTAACATTATTTCAAAATGTAAAAGAAAAATACGCACCAGAAACAGAGGTTATGATAAAAACGAGCTTCTGCCGCCAAGCGTGAAGGTAAAAAGGAGGAAACCACCTCTGATGTCTCTTCCTATTCTTGATAGTGGTTGTGACTTACTTCCTGCACACCCTGCCCATGTGCTCTTCGCTGACACTTTCCTGTGCAATAGTCAGACCAAGGTTTGCACACACACTTCCGTTTAAAAAGCCAGAGTCACTGAAAGCGGCTCAGTAGAAATGTACTGCACAGTTATGAGTGAAGAGAGGCTCAGATATGCACGCACATGCAAGCGGTCTTCTACAGACTTTTTTTTTAAAATGAGGATTAAAACAAGCCAAAGTAATGCACTTTAAAAGACACTGTTTTGTTTAATTGCTTTGAAATACCAGAAATGACAAGAGAACAAAAAAAAGTTTCACAGCTTTATGAAACGGTTCTTTCCTCAGTGAACGACATCAACTGAATAGTTGTTATTCATTCCTCTGGAGGTTCAGTCTTTATCAATGAAATGACCAGTTTTTCAGGGGGTTTAAAAAAAATTGTCATATTATTATTATTATTATGCATCTAAATCAGGGGTCTCCACACTTTTTCTTGTGAGGGCCTTATAGCTGTTTTCTTCTCTGATGCGGGGCTGGGGTCAGTTTTACAGAAGAAAAGAAAATAAAAAAATACAATATTTTCTGCATCTGTAAAATTATCTGCAGGAAGCCCAATGAGGCAAAATTTCTTTGTGAGTTTGGGCTATATAAATAAAATTGAAATGTAGGTTAACAAAAGAAGTGTAAAAACCACAGGAAAGAGTGAAATAAAGTCACGTTCTATGCAGGTTTCGATTGCATGATCAGACAGAAAAAAAAAGAAAAGAAAACATGTATCCCTCACAGTATTGATGTGAAGGTGGGTCATAGTTTGGGGACCCCTGATATAAATGATCCAACAGTTTATGTTCCCTGTGTTCTTTATTTTGAATTGATGTAAAAAAAAAAAAAAAAAAAAAAAGATCTAATTGGAAGTTCATATTTTCTCACATTGAAAGTCGTTAGTGTAAAAAAAAAAGAAACTTCTGGTAAAAGTGTAGGTCCTAGGAGAAAAGAACATTCCATAAATGTCTGAGCCAAAATCTAACCATAGAAGTGACTGAAAACCATGACTGAATGATTGACATGGGAATCAGGAACATCTGATACACTTGAAGGTCAAAATAGGAATCACATCAAAGGCTAAAGAGAGTTAGCTTAATGGGATTCCTGTTCTATCAAATCAAACTTTATTTATAAAGCCAATACTTTGTAAAGTACACCAAGTACTTTACAAGTTAATAATGTCTTTTAACTTAAAAGTCAAAACAAAGATCTTCCCATTTGAAAAATGCCCTCCACTCATAGACCCCCTCGGCCCCCTTATAATAAAACATGAAATGAGAACACAAAAACAATCGATACAGAAATCCACAGTTTTCTCCAAATGCACACGGCTCACAGCATCTCCTCCCTTTGGTTCTCCTCCTCTTTGGACCATGGAAAGTTCACACCGCACTACCCACAACACCTTGGGGTTTCTGTTTTTTCAAAAATCTTGAGATGTTATTTGAAAAGTCCCTGGAAAGTCACTTAAAAAGAGCTTTTATTATCTGCGGAATGCGGCATAATTAAAAAAGTATTCTGTCTCCATCCGAACAGGAAACAATTGTTAATGTTTTTATGTCTTCTCGTAACAATTCTGTAACTCTCTTTAATTAAACGTTCCCCATCTTCAACTCTACAGCATGGCTTTGAACAGGAATCAGTCAATGGACACACATCACTCCTTTGTTGTCTACTTTACATTGGTTACCTATCAAATATCGAATTGCATGGTCAAGCCCCAACGTAAATATCTGACCTGTTAACCTCTTACTCTTCGGCCCAATCCTTGAGGTCTTCCAACCAAAATCTTCCAAAAACTCACTTTAAGATCAGAGGAGATCTTTCATTTCAAGCCGTTGCTCCTCATAGTTGATGTTAATTTTGAGTTTTTATTATTTTTACTGGATTTTATTATATCTCTGTGATTTGATTTTATGCTCCTTTTGTAAAGCAGTTAGTGACTCTTTCTGGGGGAAAGTGCAGCTGAAATAAAGCTATTCTATTCTATTCTATTCTATTCTATTCTATTCTATTCTATTCTATTCTATTCTAGTCACTCGAGTTCATTTGCAAGAAAACAGAGACCCTCACCCTCAAGAGGTCAGGTCTTTCATGTCTGCAGGACCAAGAGGACCATCAGAAGAAAGCAGCTCTGGTGAGGATTAAATGAGGACCAGATAAGAACTAGTGTGAATGCACCTTTGTGATTTGGACTTCAACAGGCTGTTCCAAAGCTTTCTGCCACACACTCACCGCTGCGCTCAAGATTCGTCTTCCGTTGTTGATTCAGTTTTTGATTGATGTTAGTGGAAAGGCTCAGGGTGAAAGGATTATGCAGGTCCTATTCATCCTGATCGAGTCCACATCACAGTCCCTCCACCTCGCTGCTTGCGTTACGGTGAGAACGGTTCTACTGAAACGGTGTTTGAATTTTGGAAATACAAAATAATTGATAAGAAGTTTCAGCAATGTTTGATAAATATTAGTGGGAGGAGACTTTGTGATGTGAGGCATGAAAGGTTTTTATCAACTGCTACATTTTTTGTAGGGAATGTAAGTAAATATAGGACCTCTAGGTACGGTTATTTTATGCTCAAATAAAGACAATATATGAAACTGTATTAAAAAAAGTATTAGCTTCTGTTGTAGTGGGGTTTCTTTTGCAAAGGAAATTCAAGTTTAACCAGCTGATCTATCCATAGCATGATTACTATTTTTAAATGTTGTGATCTTTTTGACATGACGGTGCAGTTCTTTACTCTCATAGTAAAGAAGATAAAAAGTGGACTGGAGTCTGAACAGAAACTAAAGGGTTGGTGGCCATGAATAGAAGGCTGAACTCCTGCCTTTCATCCTCATGTGGGCATATAACTGGTTTGTCGAGATCTGTTTCATTCTCTGAGGCAGATGTCTTCAAAGCTTCAAAATACTAATCCCACTGAGATACTGATGGAATCTTTATGCAGATGTTATTGATTTCTTCTGAGAAAGTCTATGAAACAGGCTTTACCCTCACTTCTCAGTGTACAACCAAATTTTCCAACCAAAGCTATAGAAATTTGAATAGCTTGAAATCTCCTTTGCATGTCTAGATTGTTTGAAGCCACGCACGAACAAAGCTGCACCCTCCAAGTTCACATACTTTGTGTGACACTGAAGTCAGCCTTCAGAATAAACACGTTAATCTCTGACTTTGGAAACTATGTCAGCCTTTCCTAAGGCTTGAGCTGATCTACCTTTGCGATATTCTCTGAATTTAAATCTTTTCTTACATCACACCAAAGCAGGTGCCTGGGGAGGGAGGGAGGGTGGGAGGGGCTTGATGACAGATGCTTGGGTCGCCCCCGGAGAGTTCCAGAAACACTTTAGTGTGACGTTTGTCCAGTACGCATGAGGCGATTCCTCACAAAATGCTTTTGTGCTCATTGATTTATCCTTTCTAATCTGCTGGAAAAAGCCTGAACAAAAAGGTGAGTCGACAATCTGACTTCCAGGTCAAAGCCTTCATCTTTCACTGCATATTACAATTAAATTGAATTTCCTTGATTTAGAAAAAAAACCCAAAACTGTCTAATATTGTATTCAGTGAGGTGCCTTTTCATATACATATATATAAGTGTCTGTACCTTTTTGATTGCTTAATGTCTCAGTTTTAAGGAATGATCTTTCTTTGAGTCTTCAACATATATTTGGAGATTTTTTTTGTCATTGGTTTACCATAGAAACAGATATTTTATGGCCAAAACAACTATTTTTTAGTATAAAAATATTTAAATCTAACTTTGATGTGAGTCACTCTACACTAACTTTATTAAACTAGAAACTGTCATGAAATGTGAGAGAAATTGACAAGACGAAGCAAAATAAATAGTTTTTCAAGCAAATTGAACTTAAGTTTAAGGGTGAAATACTGCAGAAAGAGTAACATGTCTAAGTCTAACAAACCCACTCAGTTTAAAAGGGTTTGAGTTTTAATCAGGTGTTTGTGATTCCTGCAGTGGAAATGAGTGAAGGAACATGAAGGAGTTGTGACGACTGCTAACTTGAAGCTGCCGTGAACATGAACCAGCTGAAACCTAATCAGACTTTAAGAAAATTCTTACTTTTTATCTAATTCTTAACCCCTTTTCACTTATAAATTGATTTATGAAACAAACTACTAATAACTGAAGGCAGATTGGAGAAAAGTCAGAAACTAGGAGCCCCCCCATAAAGAGGTGGTAATGATAACCAAGGAAGGAATTACCCACAGAAATAACAATTTGTCTTCTTCTAAGGAAAATTCTGCTGGATAAAGTCCAGTTTGTGGGTCTTTCTCCCTGCCTGAAGTCAGAACTTTGTGCCTTTGCTCATGTAAAATCAACACATTCTCACTCCCAAGTCATCACATATTGACGTTTGGTTAACCCTAGAACACTTTTGCTATAAAAAGTTACGACATTTCTTAATTTTTACCCAATAAAAAGTATTTTTCATAAAAAATAGATCAAGATATGACAACATGTGATAAATAAGAATAGTTTTCTTTTATTTCAAACTGTTCTTTATGCAACAAATTAGGGGAAAAAAGCATTGGAAGATCCTAAGAACATGCTTGAAAATGACTGGAAAAGAAGGAATTTGAGAAGAAAAAAAGTCCTTAAAAAAAAAATAAATAATGATACCGTACACTTGGCCTTTGGCTGTGACGTCACCAATAGAAAATGCTTTACCTCGGGTTCCAACGAAATGAAATCAATTCAGTCGCCATTTTTCCACAGTACAGATATGGCCCATTTTGCCATTTTGGAACCAGACAATGTTAGTGAGCAGTGATTGGTCTGAGAATCTGTCCAAACGCTTCGAACGTTTGAGGTGGGACTAGCAGGGACCTGATTGAAGCATCTGATTGGCCAGTTTATAACTTGAATAACTTGTGATAAAGAAAATACATATAATTTTAAAAAAAAAGATTTAGCAAGAACATGTTAAAAGGAGACTCCAGAGCAAGAATGGTTATTCTGACAAACAGAACGAATAATTCCTGTTTAGAACGCGAGGGACGAGGGGATGACATACTGTCTATGGTTCTATGTCAAGCTTCCCCTCCTGTTTACGAAGCACCAACTCTGAAGATATCCTATATCCTACCACCTTAAAGTTTCAAAGTAGTGATAGTGCTCTGAGACGTCAAAGCCTCTATCTTTTCTATCCAAATGTTAAAGCTTTGCTGTCTGCAAATGTGCTCTTTGAGTTCTTTTTGCAGCAGAACTTGTTTTAATGAAAACAAAAACCTCTGTTTGATCATCTCAATGTGATTCCATTCTTTGTGTTGCTTGAGACCTCCAGTCGGTACAAAATCCTACCTTAGGACGGGTCCGAGTAGTGAAGGCCCACAGGTGTTCTGGTTGATGAGTTCGTCTCTCCTCCACAGTTTTAACTGCTCCTGAACCTGAAGGTCCACCACATCTCACAAGATGGATAAGTTTCGAATGATGTTCCAGTTCCTCCAGTCCAACCAGGAGTCCTTCATGAACGGGATCTGTGGAATCATGGCGCTAGCAAGCGCACAGATGTACTCTTCCTTTGAATTCAGCTGTCCCTGCATGCCGGAGTACAACTACACGTATGGGATTGGACTTCTGATCATCCCGCCCATTTGGTTCTTCTTGTTGGGTTTCGTCTTGAACAATAATGTGTCGGTGCTCGCAGAGGAGTGGAAGAGGCCCACGGGGAGTCGGACGAAGGACCCGTCCGTCCTGCGCTACATGCTGTGCTCTATCACACAGAGATCTCTGATTGCTCCTGCGGTCTGGGTGTCCGTCACCCTGATGGACGGGAAGAGCTTCCTCTGTGCCTTCAGCATCAACCTGGACATTGAAAAGTTTGGGAACGCCAGTCTGGTGATAGAATGAATGAGACAGAGAAGATGAAATTCCTGGCCAGGATTCCATGTAAAGACCTGTTTGAGAACAATGAAGTGAGAGTGGCAGCAACAAGATACATCAAGTGTATTTCACAGGTACGCTCTAGTTTTTATGCAGAACTGTTGGGAAGGTAATTCCTCAGAAAGCTCCATAACTCTTTGAAACAAACATCTTCAAGGAAAGGTTTGATTATGTAAGGAGAAATTTTAAAGGTTAGTAACTGATTTTTTTTCTGTCGACTTTTCAATTTATCTTAAATTCAAATGTAAAAAATCAACTGTAGTTGTAAGCTCAGTCCTGATTGGAGACCGCGATTGCCATAGAAACATTGATTCAGACCGACTCAGATCAATCCCTGCGTGCTCTCTACAAACAGCAGTATCTGCATTGCATTAAAATGGCGTCTTAATTGGCTTCAGTTTGCTGGACACTAGCTGTGGTTCCATGTGCAAAATGTTCTTGATTGGATCAAAGAAATGATACAGAACAGTGTGCATGGGCCCTGAAAAACGTCATCTGATTACCTATGCGTTTGATTGGAATAAATCATTTTGACATTCACAGAACTTCCTAAAATACCAGAAACAGTCGTAGAAGAGGAAGTAGCGAGCTCCTTTGTAAACAAAACTGCATCTTTGAGCAGAATCGTCTACTGAGCTTGCTTTTATTTTCATTAATATTTTTAAGTGGTTGTTTGCTCACAATTTTCTAAATCCGTTTGGTCAGAATCTTATTCTTGGCCACACTGACCCAGAAGAAGCACTATAAATAGAGTTAGACATTTAGTCTTGGAAGCACTTAAAATTTGTGCAGCAATGAGCATCTTGACCACATGTAAATATGTGAGAATAACATCGGCCTTTCTTTTGTCTGCTCACGATTGGTAACACAAATTAACACGAATGTTTGTACAGCTTCAGAGGACTGTCCGGAGCATGGAGCTGAATTTCCAGCTCACACCGTCCCAAAGCTGCTCAGAGACACAGTTCTCTAATACTGTCTGTGGTTGGTGTCACACTCACTCAGTCCAGTTCTTTTATGCAGTCGATGGGCCAGCCCATTCCAGTTACTGCATCACAAATCTGAGCTTTTTTCAAACTGTGTTTTTTTATTGGCTCCTGATCCATCACAATTTCAAATAAATAAATACTCAGAAACACAGTTTTAATCTGAATTTGCTTTATACATGTCCTTCATCGTGACAAAAAAGCTACAAGACCATGTTAAGAACACCAAAAAACACAATTTTCATTGTTAAGGGCTTTAAAGAAATTCTAATTGAAGAAGAACCTTTCTGGAGCCTCCATCTCGGCTCTGTGTTGCCATGGTGAATGTTTACTCTCACCCCCAGACGAAAAAAAACCTTTCACATAACAAGCAGAGCGGGAGGTGTGAAAAGCCTGAAGCTTCTTCTAACTTCCTGCTTTGAGATCACAGTCAAAAATAATCCAGATCGTTTTCTTTTATTTGCTAATCCTATTCTAATTTAAAAAAAAAAATTCAAAGAGATATTTTGGTTTATTAGAAAACAAAAGTATCTCGTGGTCAAATCAAGTTAATTTAGCAGATGTTTTAAATGAAAGATGGGCTGAGTTACGTAAATACAGGACATTTCATTTGAATAAGATGACTGTCTGAAGAGCGAGGACAACATCAATAAATCAACACAGTTTTTAACTAAATGAAAAAAAAAAATTCTTGTTTTTTTTAAGCAATTAGGTCCTGAAACAAGCTTTGTAAAAAATAATTTAATTTTGTTGATGGAAGACATGGATCTAAAGCTCAAGAAACCCTCACGAAGTCTTTGAGACATGCCAGTAAAAAGTGGAAACAGTAGATAAGGAAACATTTTTCTATGTCACAAACATAAAAGGAATTTTAGAAAGACATGCTCACAAAAGCCTTTGGGCTGTGAGAAACTGGCTTCCAACCAGTGCAGGAAAGCAAGAAACATCTAGAAACTAGAAGAGCAAAAGAAGAAAAAAACTAAACAGGCAACATGTGTCAGACCTCAGAAAGTAAAAGTTTCAAACCTTTAATCTGAAGCTCAGATCACAGGTTCAAAGCTCAAACTACACCTGTCAAATCCTGTTCTCAGCCCCCTACCACCTTTAAGATTCAGACCATGAAATGTGTTTAACTTCATATTTAGAGGATGGGGGAAGAATGAAAATGATAAACTGCCTAAAAGGTTAAGAAGGAGCTGTAGATGGAGAAAATGACTCAAAATGTTCTTAAAGTCTGGTCAGGTTTATTGAGTTTTTACACGTCTGTGTGGCATTTTTCTTCTGAAAGAGAACAAATGTAATAAGAAGTCATTTTATTTTTGCATTTCTGAGTATTTCTCTTTTTAAATCTGTTAATCAAACTGTCTGCTCAGCTCCGGAGGCCACGTCTCCTCACAGGAGATTTTGTAAACAGATGCTTCAGATCAACATGGAAAATGGCTTTTTAAAACATTTTTGTTGTTTTAGAATTTTGGTTAAAAACTTCCTAAATTAAAACACTACTGGTAACATTTAAAAAAAAAAAAGTGATTTTAAAGTGTAAATGAATGAAAGTAAAAGGATTTTTCAAAGCTGAGCAAAAGTGAAAAAACTCAATTTTTTCTGCCTTTTTAGAAACTTAAATTATATTTGAAGCTAAAAGTTTGATAAAGTTCTTTGCAAACAAATATATATATATATATATATATATTTTAAATGTTATGGAAGTTTTCCTCATTCATTTTTCCTGAGAAGAGGACAGTTTATTGCTTCAAAAATGTTTAAATTTGAGCATCCTCAAACCGTCAGACAGGAAGGAGCTGTAAGTTTTCATGGCAGAATGGTGGAAACAGCAGAATGGATGAGCTTAAAAACCCACATTGGAGAATCTGTGAACATTCAAATCCCTCTGAGGTCCAAACCTGTCTGGGCCTGAGTACATCAGCACGTGTTACTGTGGCAACCAAGTAGATACGGCAAGCTCGCACCTGTGTTACTACAGAGAATTTTGGAGTTTACTGTCATGTTCAGACTTGTTAATCTACGGTCGTGTGTTTGGGCCCGGGGCAGGAATAAAACCAGCTCGACCTCCATGGAGGCCGACGATGCAGCTGCTGCTGAATCTGAACCTGCTGTCAGTTATTTACAAGCAGCAAAAGATCTGAATGTGACTCAAAGGGTTCAATAAACAACAACAGAGGTATCCTTGTTGACATAAAACCTGTAACTTTATATCTTAATCATTTAATATTGGAGCTGCAGTATTTATGCTATTGGATTGTTACTGCAAAATTTACAGTATTTTTTGTAAAAATAAATGAAAATGTTTAACGATAAAAAAAAAAACAACTGGTAGAAATATAAATATTTAGCAATTTCTTATCGTTTAAAAAGAGCAATAAAAACAGATAAAAAGTAACTTGTTAAAAACAACTCAGCATTTAAATAGAGTGAACAATGCAAGCCTCCTGCATGTTCTTCTGCTGTTGGGATCTCACAGGTCTGGTGAGAGGGGTGAGGCAGTGACTCCACTGGGTCCTGTTTACTGATGCAGAAGTTTTAAACTAGAGTGGAAATTTTGATTTCTGGTTAAGATATGACACCAAATTTCAACTACCAATATTTTGGATCGATCTGCCCAGCACAAATGAATGTAACCTCCACTGATGTGATACCAACAACCGTTCATCTTTCTTTAAGGTGTGACATAGAGATAGGTCAACCCCTAATCAGATCATCACAGGTTCATTTCCATCTTGTCTCAGTGTCCCTGCAAGACACTGAACCCCACATCCACATTGCTCCTGGTGCATTATCAGTGTGTGCATATGTGAATGACAGTAGAAAAGTTATAAAAAAGAGAAGACTAACACAACTATTGTGTAGAAAAAACAGGCAAATAGAAATTACCAAAATGATTTACTCATAATCACTTCCAGTAAACAACTAAACAACTAAATGACATTTTTTAAAATAAATTTTTTTTTCTCAGCATTGTTTTAATTATGATTATGAAGTTTTGAACCAAAATCCCACATCCTTTGTTTCCAAAATCTCCTCTGAGGACCCGAGGCTTCTGGAGCTGAGTAGCTCAGTGCCTGACCCCTCCCTGTCTGATTATGATAGCTCTGTGTCTCGCTAGCATAAACCTACATAAAAATGTCCATCAATCTGGGTAATGTCCAGCCGTATGGTTCTGATCCGGATGTCAGCTCAGATCTTCATGGACCGAACTTCCTCCAAAATCCTGATTCTTTCTCCTTCCAGTTCACCAAAGACTCTTTGAGCTCATTCTCCAATGTTTACTGACGTTGCTGTGATCAATCCATTCAATCCATTGGTTTCTCAGAGCAGAAAATAATGAAAGCTAACATCCAAATGGTCTTTCATTGATTTACAATCCTTTCCAACTGCGGTCAAATGAGCCGCCGTTCACATTTCCGTGGTCACATCAAGAAGCTCCGTGGAGTCTGTTGGAGATTTTCCAGCGTTCTCAGTCCTGATACCGTAAGTATTGGATGAAATAATCCAGTGACGGCTGATTTGACCACAGAAATGTGAACGACGGCTCATTTGACTGCAGTCAATGTGAAGATACCATCTTCTCTTCTCCAGAACCTGAACTAGACACGCTAGCCGGACCAGATGAGGGTTTAGTGCATGTGCAGCAGAAAGAAGATCATTCAGGAAAAACAGAGTCTGTCTGAGACAGTTTGATTGACAGAGATTTAAAAGGAGAAATACTCAGGAATGCAAAAAACCAAAATATATCCTATTACATTTGTTTTCTTTCATAAGAAAAATGCCACACAGACATGTTAAAAACTCAAAAAACATGATTTTTTAGCGGAAGGGGACTTTAGGTGTGGAGCCTCCAAGCTTTTTTTTTGAGAAAATGTAATCCTGCTGCTCTTGTGGTTTCTCGCTATTGTCCGAGTCTTCGTGGTCATTAAGCTGTTGCCCTGAAGCGTGAAAATGGGGAAACTGTGTGACTGATTGGAAACTGATCAGACTAAACTGGGACTACAGGGAGGCCAAAACAGGAACTCACATATGTGCATATAAGGCATTGAGAAGCGGAGTCCAGGCAACAAGTGAAACTGTCAGCAGTTACAGTTTTTCTCAATCGCTTTGGTGCGTTTCTCAGATCAGAATTGAAATTCTCATAACTATTAGTTCAACCTCCACAACACTTAGTCATTTCTGCACATCATAGTAGCAATTTCTCCTCTCTCTGAACAAACTGCAAATGATTTTGGACATGAATCAGTTGATTTCATACATTCTCTGCTGTTTTTTGACATTTTCAGTTGCTTTTGTCATGTCAGTCAAAATTAATTATACTTATGGATGCTGAATAGTCTTTCTCAATAAAACTAATAGTCTTACTTTCATTGATTGAGTCATTACACTCAAAATTGTTGAACTAATTATCAAATGTCAAATATTAGCCATCTGTCAAGCAAATTCTGTACCTTTCTTTATCATTTTTTCCTGAAAATGTCTCCTAAATTGAACATTTGATATCAGGTGAATTTCAGCTGTCACTCATGAGGACGTGTGTGCAATTTTACAGTAGTTGTAACCAACGACAAACAACTTGTTCACTGTCAATTATGGATGAATCCTATGAATCGTCAATGGAAGAGGGGTGAGGATGTGGGGAGGAAAGGGAATGGGAAGAGGGAGAAGAGGCAGATATAGGTGGATTCCTAATGAAATAAGGGCTACAATTGTGGACCATGTTGTCAATCACGGCCTCACCATGGAGGAGGCTGGTCGAAGGGTGCAACTCAATATTGGAAGATCTACTGTCAGTTCAATAATTCAAACATTCCGTAGGGAAAACAGGTATGCAAACAGTAATTTACTGTACTGTTACATGTGCTGTATATTGTTCACAACTCTACCAAAAGGTGATTTTATGTTTGACATCTACAGTGACTTTACTGCACATTTCAGATGGCTGTATAAGTAGGCCATAGTTCTGTCTTGAGCAATTTCAGGTGTCACCAAATATTGTTGCAATGGAAAACACTGAAATGATAAACTGTCATAGTGAAAACATGACAAAGTGATTTGACTATCTTGTTCATAAAGATGGTGTCAAGACTTTTCATTTTGATGGCACTGACAGTTTCATTGACATGAATACTTGCTTTTGATGAATGGATTATCAGTTTTGATCATGTGACGTGCTTTTGCAGGATATCCACTAGGTTTTGCAGTTTGCACTAATTGTTTAGAGAAATGCACTAACTGTTGTGCAAATGTTAATAGTGTTCTGAGAAACGCACCAAAGCGACTGAGAAAAACTGTAAATGTATGTCCCATGTAGAGTCTTCTGGAAAAGTCTTAGGGAAACGTGTTTTCTTTCTGTTTTCCGCCTCTCCTGCACGTTTTAATCCCACTGCTGTTTATGAATCTGAAACGTCTGCTCTTTCCAGGCATGTGGATGGATGTTTCTGCTCATGATGACCTTCACCGCTTTCCTGATCCGGGCCATCCGGCCGTGCTTCACCCAGGCTGCCTTCCTCAAAACCAAGTACTGGTCTCACTACATTGACATCGAGCGCAAAATGTTCGATGAGACCTGCAAGGAGCACGCCAAGAGCTTCGCCAAAGTCTGCATCCACCAGTACTTTGAGAACATCAGCGGGGAGATGCAGACCTTCCACCACCACCACCAGAGCAAGGACAACACCGACGCTGAAGACGAAGAGAAGCAGAGAAGCGATGAGGAGAAGCTGTTGGGGATCAAGGCCCAGGACGACATGAACAAGGTCCTGTGGAACTGGCACACCTGCAAGCCCGCTCTGGCCCTGAGAAAAGACCACTTAGACGCCGGAAGCAACGGCAAACTGAACGGGACAATGAATGGAGCGGTGAATGGGTTTGCAAAGGGACACACCCACGATGTGGCAAAGAAAGAGTGGGCGGTGTATTACAGTAAGGTCTAAAGAGTTCACAGCTGAGACGGGAAACTCAGCTTGCAGACAGTTACGACTGCCTTTGAGCAATTATTCTGTTTCAGATTTAATTTTACCGCAGCCTCAGAAGTTATATGTAGCAATGTGTAGTTTTTATAATTTAGATTATATCTGATTTCAATGCACAGACATGTTCATGAAGAAATGTTAAGAGTGTCATATTTGTGTGAAACAAAGACAGCAGAGGTTAGCTTTTTGTCCCGTTAACCCTCAATGTTAGTCATCTTACAAAGACTTTCAGTCTGTAAAATGTGTAACATATTTACAATGTGTTTCTAATGTCTCCTAGTGTTTTAAAATTGAGATTTTTACATTAAACTGACATTTTTTAGTGGTTCATAACAAGGTGAAAAACAGATCCCATCCAAAACTCCTCCCAGGAGGAGGTTTCGTGATTGGGAGATGTCTCGATAGAGAGAGAGAGAGAGAGAGGGGGATAGATAGATAGATAGATAGATAGATAGATAGATAGATAGATAGATAGATAGATAGATAGATAGATAGATAGATAGATAGATAGATAGATAGATAGATAGATAGATAGATAGATAGATAGATAGATAGATAGATAGATAGATAGATAGATAGATAGATAGATTGATTGTTATACTTCCAGTAGACAGTCATAGCAATATTTCCACACCTGTGATAAAATAAAAGAATTAAGCAGCACATAAACGTATATGTTTGCTGACTTATGAGGACACAAACATTCCCCTCTGGGCCTTCTTAACAAGTCTCAAGTCATAAGGTCAGTCTCACTCAAATGGAACAAGAACCAAATTTCCTTGACAATAGATTAGAATGTGCATATAATATCAACACTGACGATACCTGTCATCATCTGACAGACAGGGATCACATCACCCAGATTTTTGATTTTATTACAAACACTAAGGATATTTCCAGAAAGTTTGAAATCTGGAAATGACATGTATTTGTACTGCTTTACACTTTTCAATGCGTTCAATTTATATCAAGTTGTTCACCGTACTCAGAACACATGTTAAGTGTCGCACCTGGAGTCCAGCTGAACTGGGGCTAAAGAGCACCATGTCATCAACGTACATCAGATGATTTACCACAGTATCTCTAACCATGCAGATAGTATTTTTTGTCTATTGTTAAACCGTTTTCAGTGGTGTTTTGATTAGTATTATGCATTTTTTAGTAAAAATCAATTAGCCTGTGCATTTTTCAGCCATATTTCTGCAGAGCAGGTGGAACTCATTAGAAATTTGCCTCTGAATTGTCGGCAGGACTATTGGCACAAACATTGACACCTCGTGTGTTTGCTTGCACTTTTTCCCGTTAGGTTACAGCTCCTTACGATACAATTCAATTCTATTTATGTAGCCCAATATCACAAAACAATTGTGCTTCCTACAGGTGATTGTACAAAAGCAGAAAGTCTGTCCTAAAATATAAACCATACCTGATTGCTAAACTAAACTAAACTAAAAAGGTTATCTCTGCCCTAGAATCCTCCTTTTCAGAAAGGAAAAACTCTTAAAAAAAACCCTGATTCCAGGAAAAAAATGAGAAACCTCAGGTATGCCCACATTAAGGAAGGATCCTCCCCCAGTATGGACAGACGACTTATCAAGACTGTTAAAGAAGAATCATGGAATCTGAAAATCCCTCAGGGAGTGGGAGAGAGGAACAACACATGAATTCCACTGCTCCAAGCAGAACCAAAGACGCCTAAATACAATAAAGAATAAAAGAGAACAGAACCTCAGTGCATCATACTTTTCCCAGCTTCCAACTTCCAGCAGCCTACTAGCAAACAAATTGGTTTTGAGTTTTAATTCAAACATTTTAACAGTAAGTTACATTCAGTATGGCACATATAGTAGATGATAATAATAACAATGTTTGAAAATCAAAATTTGTAGTATATAAAATTGAATCTGAACCCATAAAGCCACAGCAGCAGAGGGAAAAGACCGCCAGGGCCTGGTTTATTCCATCAACTTCCTTCTGCTGAGGGAAATATGTGTAACGGTTATAATGAAAATTATAATTATTCCCCAAACTTCATCACAGTAGGTGAGGTAAGGGAGCAATCGGTTCAATTTTCTCTGATTACTGGGTACCCTGGGAGTAGGCCAGTCCAAAGAGGAATGTTTAAGCCTAACTTTGAATGTGGAAACTGGGTCGGCCTCTCTTACATGAACTGGGAGCTTATTCCACAAAATAATATTAGTGTAGCAAAAAATGGCGCGCAGTAACAGAGTTTAGAACCACATGGAGGCTCAGACGCTAATCAATCTTTTTGTCTTTAACAGGAAAAGAGTCATTTGGGCTTGTTTTCTATTGATCAAAATCTTTAAGAAATTTGGATTTGCTTTCATGACCTTCATTTTTATTAATAATAAATACAAATTTTGTCTAATTTTTGGCTCGAACAAAAGCAAAAATATAAAAAGAACCTAAAATTTAATTTCAAAAAATTATGTGTGACAGAGGCTCAAATAACTTATTTTCAAAATAAAAGATGCTCTAATCATCTCAGTGCAGCTCTGGACATTTAGTGACCAATGTTGTGCAGCATAAGATAATATATGCTTATAACTTATAAAAGATCAAACTTTTAATGAAAGTTTTTCTTTACACATAAAATCTATTCATTCTGGAGCTAGCGTCGAGTAAACAAGACGTCTTCAGGTCAACAGGGATGTAACAACCTATATAATCTATCATCTACGTGGACCTCAGCCATCAATTTATACATCTAACTATAAATGTTATTAAGTAATCCTTACTTTAAAAAAAAACCGCTTGGGGTTGGACCTTGGTAGTCTTAGTTTGTTGGCTTTGTTTATTTCTTTTCTTTAGGTAGTTTTGGTTAAGTGACCATTAGATTTTCATCTTATGTAGCCGGCTTTCCAGGATTCATTGTCGGTTATGCAGAATGTCAGGTAAAAGAAAGCTCAGAGACATGCGTCTGAGGGCTACATCATGTACCTGTCATGCGCACCAAAGAACACCCAAGAGGAAGGGAAAATAGTGTAACAAAATGTACATTTTGCGTTGATTTAAAGGTTCTATTTGACCACCTATCACTGTTCCACGTTTCATTCAGCACTTCAAATCCTACATGAAGGTGTCACCACTTTACCTGTCATCACTCATATCAGGTAAATGTGTATTTTTAATGGCAGTGTTTTTTCTGGAGAGCCCAATTCCAGTGGTTTCCATTTCTTTTTTGTTTGTGACCAAGTAACTCGACATGAAGCGCAGGCCTGATTCTTTAGAAACTGAACAAAGTTCATGAGTAAAAATAGATAATAACTCCTTGAAGACAAGGTGAGGCCATCGTCTGAAAGATAAACTCAGAGTGGACCTTTGACCGGGATAACGATCCTCTGCAAGCCAACAAATCTGCCAGGATCTGCTTTACACTGAAGGTATGTGAGGGCAGGTCAGGTCTGACGACGTGACAAAAACAAAATAATCTCACCAGTAACTGGGAAACATGTTCAAGTATTTACGTCAGATGATCCAGTCGAAGCCAAAATCACCAAACACAAATCTCAATCTGAACCATCTCAATCCTCAAAGCTCTGAAGCCCGCATTAGAAAGAGCAAATCTATTCTGTATTATTCTCTTTCATTGTGTAGTTGTAGTTTGTGAAACGCTGGTTGCTAAGATAATTTATGAAAGTTTGTTTTGTGTATTATGTCAAAAACTGGCACACATACCAATCAGTTCCAGTTGAGCAGATAGCATCACGGTTGCTATGGGCCACTACCCTCACAGTGATGGCCATAAAGTTCAATGAGTCACTGTTTGGATTTACTGCAGAAATGAAGCATGAATTCAAGTGTTTTAGTTCTTTGATTTAGTGTAACTTTTCAACCGTTAACACAATCATTTTTACCACACCTTTCATCTTTGCAGGTCATCTAAACTGAACAAAAGCTATCAGGGAAAAAAGAAAACTGGAAAAAAAAGTTTATTCATGCTTTTAGGTTCATTTTGAATAATTAATTTAAGACAGATGAAAGGTAGACTGGGGTTTTACATTCCAAACATGATCATTATAAATTAATCTTCACAATTAAATCCAGACATGTAAAATATTGAAGGTCATAAGAGCAAAAACAGTATTTCTAACCGTTGTCAAACTGAATATGTGGTCAGACTGTAGTTTTGGTTCATGTTGACATCTGCGACTCAAGAATTGTGACTCCTTCTGGATGTCCATTGCGTCTGGATGGAGATGGTCCCGGAAAATGTCGGATCCCAAAATCAGATCAAAGACTCCTGGACGTTTGGAATGACTTGTCTTGATGACCTAAATAATTACAAAATAAGTATTTATTTATTGTAATTGTCAAGGATTAAATAATGATCAGAGAAAACTTTTCAGGATAACGATACTTCTCCCAAAACTAGGACGCAAACCCCCAATCTTTGCAAAGGCAGGAAGCCGTTTTAAAAACTACACCGACATTTGATACGACTTTCTCAGCATGGTAGATCTTTACACAGGCATATCCAGTATAAGATTTTTATTGTTAAGGACAAGAAAACAAACAAGATTGCCAGTTAAATTATTATTTTACAACAAAAACACAATATTATTTTTTGACCAAAATGGGGGTGTGATTTCCAAGCAAATGAATGTAAATAAAACAGACAAACCTCTGCTTTGAGTCCAGTTTCTTTACTTTTTTACCTCTAGCTTTCCCTGAGGGCTTGTTTTGCTGTTTTTTCATCCATAAAGTTTTACAGCGGCACTAACAGATATCACCGCGCACAAGGAGGGGCAGAGAACCAGACAAAATGATGATTTTGTCAAACTTTGTAATTAATTTTATTTGTAGTTTTAATTATTACATTTTTAACATTTTACGTGAAGCAAGTGATGTGACAAACTTTAAAAAAAAAGAAAGAAACACTAATATTTTCTTCAAAATATTTTGAAAGTTTCAAATAATATTTGCCCAGATTTAGCTCCATACTCTCCATGTGTATTTGCACAGCTGACATTATAATGTCACGTTTATTTAGAAATGAACTTGAGTACAAAACATATGTACAAAAAAAAGTCTGGACCAAAATATTTCCAAATAATTTGCATCTAATTTGCTCTTTTGTGCACAGTGGCACCAGAGTGACACATATAGGTGTTTTTCTGCTCTCTAATGTGTTTACAGCTGAATGTTTGGAGGCCACACTGGGGTCTTTTGCATGTAACCTGGTTTCTGATGAAAACCTGTGAACCAGTGACATCAGTTCATTGGTCAACAAGCAGCAGCAACAACGTTCTTCATCTCCATTCCCACGTCAACGTCCAGCTGATCTTTGTAGAGAAAGTTGAGTGAAGTGTGAAAATAAAATGTCACCCCAGAATCAAAAAATTATTACTTAAGTTGATTTTTGTAAGAGAAATATACATAAGATCCCCTGGTTTTCTTAACCTCTAAATCTTTAGCTCAGGCAGTCTGTTTTCGTTTTTTTTTTAATGTCCAGAGCTGGTTCTGCAGGTGTGAAAGCTCACCTGAAGTCGGGTTTGGACCAAACAATTAAGAGAACTCTGTTCCTCTTGAGAACGATGGTCTCCGTTCTCTTGCAAATGAACTCTGGTGTGGTTCACTTCAGCGTGATTACAAACAGACTTTTCAGTGTCCTACGTGTTTTCAACTAACCTGTCATTAAAGCTCCTTATTGGCTATTACCTGATCCAGGTAATCAGTAGTAGATAAGGCAAGGTTTAGAAAACCAGCAGGAGGCCGGGCCTCAGGTCTGGATTTGGACACCCTTACAAGACTGAATATAAATAGCCACATTGTGAATCTGAAGAAGCAAGAATCATGAGGAAGTTTGAAGGAATTTGCTAGATGAAACGTGGTGTACTTTGGTCAGGAGCTGCAGGGGCTTCTTCATAGATAACAGTCAGAGGAGTGGAGGACCACGCAAGATGGGGAGTCTTATGTGACAGTATTTATCAACGTTCCTCGTATTCTTCAACAGAGTCCATTGAATTGACTTAGAGAGGAAGACACCTAAGAAACAAAGTAGGTCCAGAAAGCCTAAAAAACTCTCTACTTTAAAGAATTAACACAAAATTCAACTTTCTTGCTGCTAAAATGTTTTAAACCCTTTGATGAAAGAAATACATTTTACAACATCATTATTAATGATAGTAAATATGCAAAAGTATTGACATGAATGTTCAGGAAAAAATAATTGTATTTACCCACTGTCTCACATTTGATACACACATTTTTAACTTATTGTAACTGAATTATGAAGAATAGTAAATAAACAAATGTTCGCTTGGGACACTTACGCTCACACCGCAACAGTTTAGGATCACAACACAACACATTGTGTCAAACAGAAGTTGAACGACTTTTATTCTGAAATTTCCATGAGGCTAACCGGCTAACAGAAAGTTACGCCAGAGTTGGTGAGCTGCGGCGGGAAAACACAAGAAACAATCAGCGTGAAGGTTGTAAAATCTCCAGAAGTTAGTAAATAATAGTAAAAGATGATTTTTAACTCTTTGTGTGTGCTATTAGAAATGTTTATAACTCTGTCGTTACAGAGTTTTTTAGTGTTTATGTTGTGAACTTCAAGTGTTGTGTTGTTGTGACCCTTTAGGGCTTCCGGCTGCAAGCTAGTAGAGTGTAAACAAATGGATGATGGGAAATAAAAACAGGCCTGCTCTGCAAAAAATCTAAAAGACCACTTTTACAGTAGATTGAAAGATGAAGTGGAACTCTTAACTCTCCTGTAAACTAAACAGGCCTGTTTCCAAAACCTGCTGCACATGTTAACTTTGATCATCTTCAGAACTTGTTGACATTTTTTTAAGTTATTTTAATATAAACATGTTACACAAGAGGGCGTGCTGCTCCTAGAACCTGCAGCTCGGCAACAACCCTGCAGTCATAACACTCCCAACTGCGCATGCGTGAAGTCAGTCTCAGTACAGCTGATGCAGCTGTTCCCAGGAGCTCATGGGTGATTTCTTGCTGGGGGAGTTGAGGGTGGGATGGAGGCAATGAATGAGGCAGGCGTGCACCTCCCCCTCCCTGGGGGGGGGGGCTTATCCAGCAGCCCGGCAGATGTTCTCCTCCTCCTCCTCCTCCTCGGTGGGGGCTGCTGGTGCCTCCTCACGTCTTTGTGCGGGCTTTTTCTCCCCCCATCATTGTCGCGCCCCCCCCGGCAGAGGATGCTCCCGCACCGCGTCCGTGCGCGCGCGCGCGCGTCTCCTCCTTGACCTCCATTTCACTCAGATGGCTTTGTTTTGGTTGTCAGCACATCAGCGGCCTCCCCTGACTTTGCTTCAAGTGTCTCCCTCCTCGCGCACATGCGCACGCACAGGCGCGCGCGCACGCACCCCATTCGCCCGCGCAGCCTCACTGCGCCGTCCTCCGCCTGCAGATTGGAGGACGCAGGCAGCGGGGGAGGGCCGACGGAGGGGAGCGTTGCGAGGCAAAACGGCAGGTCACATGAGCGCAGATCTGTTTACAAACCCGGAGCGACGGGAGGAAGGAGAGCCGCGGCTCTGGAGCTCCATTATGGACTGAAGGAGGAAGAGGAGGAAGTCTGCCACGACGAAGGTGTGAGAGGCTCTGCGCTGCGCACGCTCCACCTTTTTGTCCGCGATTTGTTTGTTTTTTTTTTTTCCCCTTCAATCGAAGCAGCAGATGGTTAGAGGGAGAGTAGGACCCCCTCCCCACAAGCTTCTCTGGGGGCTGCATGGAGCGCTCCTCACTTTGTTTGGGCTCTGAAGGAGACGCAGCTTCGCCTTCTGCGCTGAGGAGGACCGCAAGATCCGAGGAGCGGAGGAGGAAACGGCTGCTAAAAAAACAGCTTTAGACGAGACAAAGCACAGATTAATGTTGGATAATTACCTTGATTGGGGAGGGGTGTCATCCTGCAGGTCGGGGGTCTGTGAGCTGGAGGGTCAGAGAGACCCTTTTCTGCTGGAAAGGTGAGTATTTCCTGTGTTTATCTGATCGAGGCCTCTGCAAAACAAACACAGGCCTCTGCAAAGCTGTCACTTTCTCTCTCAACGCCTTTTCCCTTTGTGTCTGCTTCTGCTTCCTGTGATGACAACATTCTGGTTGGGATCAAGACGCTCATGAGGTCTCCAGAGCCCAAACCTCCCAGCCCGCCCACAGAGCGCCTAATCCAGATTTGGAAGTGCTGAGCCAGCACGTATCCAGAAACAACAAGAAGCTCTGCTCAGAAGGAGCCGGGTCCAGCAGAACTCCCTCCGAGTCCGGGGCAGCTTGGCGCCTCTCCAGGGCCCGAATCTGCTGCTGCTGCCTTGGAGTCAAGTTTCATGCAGTGGAGTAACGGTAGGTGAGTGGGTTGTGGACGTCCACAAAAACACGGGCATTCAAGATGTTTGTCCCCCCCCAAAACAACGCCCACATCACACCATTGTAAATGTCAAATTGTCCAAGTCAAGCCCCCCCCCACAGCGTGCAAGCTGCTCCCATTCATCCCCTCTGAAGAGCCCCGCATCAATGGGAACACATGGACTTCCTGTGCCATTGTTTTACCAAATGGTCCTGGTCCCTCCAGCTCATTTCGGTGAACACGCCCCCTCCTGTGGCAAATTAGCTTGACACACACAAGCAGTCACTCCTCACCTCTGCAGATTCAGGGAACAGATGGCGGCGTGACGAAAGTGGTGTCTGTCCTTGGTGTTTGTCTTGTTCACAGCCAATTAACGCGCAGTCCTCTACCTGCTCCTCAGCTGCCGCCCCCCAGCCCCAAAACTACTCTGATTACTCTCTCAGGTCCATGGCTCCACACAGATGCTCTTGCAGTTCAAGCTGCATGTTCACAGTGGAACAAACCAGTGAGCTTTTCTTTAAAACCCTTGTGCTATCTTATGGGGTCCGGATGACCCGACCCATATATTGATGTGTGATCCCTCCCATGACAAAAGTAGACAGGATCTTTTGTCTGTCACGGACACCAGTGAAGATAAAAAATCCTTAAAGTTCAGTGCACTGTCTTGTGGGGTCCAGATGACCCCACTTTTAATGTAAACATGCCTAGGACAGTACAAGGGTAACACCAGGGGTATCAAACATACGGCTCGTGGGCCGCATTAAATTGCAAAAATTTAGCAATATGTGAACTGTATGAGATTAATATAAGTATATTCAAATTATATAGTAGACTATTCATGTATTTCTAAAGAAATGTGTATAGATGTGTACATTAAGAATTGAATTGAAGAAAATTTAATCAAATTGATTCAGGCTCTTGTGAATCAAATCGTTTCTGGAAATTATAACTGATACACTGTAGTGCTAATCCGGGTCGGGAGAGGGATCCCCGAGATTTAAGATCTAGAGTAGGGTTCAAACTGCATCGGAGCCGAGGGGTGTCCATGTCCAATTTAGAGAAATGGGGCTCTCCAAAAATTCCAACAGTGGATGAGCCTGATTGGCCTTTTTTTTAAAACACCCCTCTGGGGCCCCTGCTTCTCGTAGGTGTCCCTATTCTGGGCGGGTCTGGGCGGCCCCTGCATCGTTCCGCCGTGGGCTTCTTGTGGCAGGGGTGGGCGGTTGTCAGAAACGTGGGGCGGGTGTCCCTTGGGTGAGGCAGGGGTGGGGGGGTGCTCGATACTCCTGGGGTGGTGGGCTGCTCTTCTGGGGTTGGGAACTCTCCAGGGTTGGGGCCTCACGCCTACCCTCCTGGTATTGTGGGGGGGACTGGTCTTCTAGCTGGGCTGGGGCCTGCACTCTCTGTGCTCCTGTGCCTTCCCGTTCTCTGGCGGGGGCCTCTGCGGTGGTCCCGCGCGCCCTGGTCTGGGTGCTTGGCGGGATTGCCCAGCGGACGGATTCCCTCCGCGGCCCCATGGTGGGTGTGGGGGAGTCCTGGCTGCTGCTGCTGCCTTGGCGGGGGGGTCTTGGCCTGGGGCTCTCCCTGTTGTACATTCCATCATCATCCACCTCAGCAGAATAGTCAGAATGACAGGCTTTGCACGTGGGTTTATATGCAGGAGTGTGTGTGAGCTGCAGTTGTATTGTGTACATTTTGACTAATTTAATTGTGAAGACTATTTTAGTTGGTATGTGTGTAACTACAGAGTGTGTGTGTGTGTAGCAGGCCCCGCCCACTCCAGATTGCTTTTTACACCTGGTTGTTTTATGATGTTACACCCCTTGTTGTGAGGGGTTAGTGCAGAGATACTTCAAAAATATTCAAGTCCCACTCCAACTGTATCAAATATGACATTTTCAAGGACATAGTTTCTGCAGAGCTGCAGGAGTTCATCAGTAATTCGCCTCTGAGTTGGTGGTAACCCTCCACTGATGTCCCATCATCCCTTTATCTACACCAGGGGCGTCAAACTCAATCGCACAATGGGCCAAAATCCAAAACATAGCTAAGAGGATAAACATTTATCGAGAAAAAAAACTAGGTTGTTAAACTTTAATAATAATAATAATACATTTTATTTATATAGTGCTTTTAAAAGATACTCAAAGATGCTTAACTTTAAAAACATAAATATGAATAAAAACGGACAGGAATATTTTTCTGGAATAAATCAGTTTAAACTTTAAATAAATTTCAGTTTTTTTGCTCTCCATAATAAAAAAAAAAGTCAAAACCTTACAAGTTAAAAAATAAAGTAAATGTTAAAAGAAAAAAAACTTCAAATGTATTTTCTTTTATGTAGTTTTATATATAAAAAGTAACCTATAAATATCCCAAGAGATTTGGCTCTCCATAACATGAATCCAGCAGCTGGCTGGTCCTGAGGAACCTCGCTTCACTCACATGTGGTCTACACTCTCTCCAGCTAGCTTACAGCCCTCACAACCCCAACCTAACGTTAGCTGAGCAATTAGAAGATACTGGAGCTATCCAGCCAGAAATTTGAGCCAGATGGCAGCTTAGACAATAAAAAACAAAGACGTTCATGGATCTAACCGTCTGCACCAGAATTGGAGCGGAGCTAGGAGACTTTGGCACGCCATTGCTGTGTCACAAACCTGAGCTTATTTGAAATCGTGGGTTTTTATCCTGGCTAGAAATTTGAAAAAATACAGAAACACAGTTTTAATCTTAAATTATTCTATATATGATAGAAATTCTACAAGAGTATTCTCATTGGAGTGGGACTTTAAAACAGTCGATGTGAACTGCACGTGTGTGTACCGCAGGGTAACAGCTACCCTCTTCCTGGCAGGATGCCTTTGTAGTTTGGGTTGTCAAGGCTCTGAACACGACCACAGCATGACGTCGGACATCTACCACCTCCCGCTCAACGTGTACGTCATCGTGCTGGGCATCGGCCTCTTCGTCTTCATGCTCAGCCTCATCTTCTGCTGCTACCTTTTCAGGTGGGTTTAAAACCAACCCCCCCTCTATGGTACAAACTGACATCACATCTTGATTAGATAAGATCTGTTATGCAGCACAAAGCCTGCTGCGGTTGTGACAATATTCGGTGGAAAACCCCTCCTAAAAGTTAGAAAAAAATCGTGTTTGCTCACACGTCCTTGCATGGATTTATAAATGTATTTTATGGCTCACTCTTTCTGCTCTTAGCAGTGATTCAGAGAACCAGGCAGCGGCTGTCCAAGTCCTTCGTTCAAACTAAACATTAGACATCCGTAGAAGTGCAGAGATGCTGCCAATGTTTGGTAACATGCAGATAACATCAACTTTATTGGATTGTTTTTGCACGTAATGCACAAACTGTGCATCAGACTCGCCTGTCATCAATTCATAGCAGAAAAGTGTGTGTTACGGAGTCAATATTTATTCAGGTTAAGGTTTACATTTGAGTCGCGTTCACAAGAACCGAGCAGAAAGCTCTTTGACTACCTGATTGAAACACGTTAAAAAAGGAAACTAACTGCTCCACTTCAATTACCTGAAGGACAATGGTCCTCAGTGTGTGACCAAGATGTGTCCAGAGTGTGTTAACATGACCACATATTTAGTAAAAAAGAAAAAAAGACACTCCAAACACAGAACTCAAATTGTGTACTACTGAAGTTTAAAATATAAACAATGCTAAAACTTTATATATTTAAAGTAAATACTTTTTTTAATTAAATTTGTGTACATTAAAAATAAATTCAAGAAATGAATGGTTGGCATTCTCAAAAGTAAGCATTTGACTAAATGCTTTTGCTAGAATAGTGAAACTGGACAACATGTATAAGCTCTGGTTAACAACACATGTTATTAACATAAAAAATTAAGTACCTTTGAATAAAAAATATTTTAAATTATCCTTTTCAAGAACCACTGCTTGCAATCAAACCTCTGCTATCTGTTACTGAATTTGACCTTTGACTGTATTAGAGAACTGGACTGAGCCAGTGTGACATCACCCATTGAAAATCACCTACTTCTGGCGCCAACGAAATGAAGTCAGTTTAGTCGCCATTTTCCCCTGATAAAGACGCCATCATTTGGAGCCGAACACCATTATGCCTCGCTTCTACAGAGCGGTCCAGATCAGACTTATGAGCGTTTCCATGACAAAATGAACCCTTTAAGAAATGGTACATTTCTGGTCCCCCGTTGGTTGTCGGTCCATGGAAAAATGGAATGGACCCGTGAGGGCGGAGCTTCTGTCGTCACACGATGTAACCTATTGATCGGTGGAAAGGTCATTCCAAACGTTCAAGGTGGGGACCAGCGGGCGCCGCATGCTTTTACAGAGGCATCTGATTGGTCAGTTTATAACTTTAACAAGTTGTGATAAAGAGTTAATATCATAAAAAGTGAGAATTAGCAAGAACATGCTAAAATTAGTATCAGAGCTAGAATGTTGATTCTGACCAAAATAATGGCCCTATTTGTAACGCCAGGAGGGAGGGGTTACTCAGTCCAGTGCTCTAATAGTTATGACATAAACTTGTCAAACCAAATGTAGTAGGTCCTCAAAAGACCAGTGCAGACCGGTTTTCCTTCCACCCACATGTTAAATTAGGATGGCTTAGTGTCAACCTTCTGGAGGCTTATTGCTTTGTTTTTTTTCTATTCATGAAATTTGTGATGAGGGTGAGATTAATTTGAAAAGAAAGATAAAAAACAGCTTATATCATTTGATCAAAGGTCAAATTTCATCTTAACTAGGAGGGCAGGTGCTTGATTAGCAGATTAGTACACCTAAACATTATTTTGTCCCATCCAATGGCAGTTTTGTTTCCTTATTCGGTGGGCGGGGCTAATTTCTTTTAAACGTACCCCTCCTACTAAGCCAGTCTAATTAGCCATAATTGATCTTTTTTCATACAATATTCTATTTTTAAAAATTTCATATTGAATTGTAAATTTTAGTATTGAATTCTGAATTGCAAAATGTATTTTCACATTAAAAGCCTGATTTACACATTGAATTGTCAATGGAGAATTGCTTATTACTTTGAATTATGGCTAAAAAAAAAAGAAAAAACTTCCATAAAATCCATCATTCAGAACTAAGAGGTCCAAACTGTTTATTTCATGCAGACATTATTTAAAATTAAGCACTAAATTAAAATGAACTGCACACATTTACAGACTGAGAGAGTTATTATTATTCAAAAGTTTCTAAACTCAATAGATAAATTAAAATAGGTAAGTAGTTTTACAAAAAATTAGATTTGCTATTATTATTTTATTCAAATTCAGTCCTGATTAATCCAGTTAAACAGTTATCTGTACTGTATTTCAGTAATGGAGTGTGTTAGTGACCAGAAGATTGGGTGGGTTAATTATTAGTCCATCTTGAGCACGAAATTGAACCACAAAAAGGAAGATAACTTAGTAAAAAAAAAAAATTCACGCAAAGTTTAAGTGGTTACTGTGAGTTTCTGCAGTTACTGAGGCAGCATAAAACCCTGCTCTATGTCTTGCAGGTGCATGCTTCCACCCCTGGACTGATTCCCTGTTCAGATCTGTTCTGCTGTTTGACTGAGCTTGTCCACAGATCCGTGTTAGTGGGCGGGGTGCACAGACTCCTCTGACGCTTGTTCTGTCTGTCCCTCAGGTTGAAACAACAAGGAACGAGGGAGCAGTTCAGCTACAACGAGGTATGTGCTGCAGTCTGCGGCGGCGAGTGAATATGTAACTCAAGCCTCTGAGGCGTGTTATAAATACTGTGTGTGTGTATGGGGGGGGGGGCTGGGAGTATCTCACTCTATGAAAACTGAACGCTCCCCTTTATAGATGACCTTGACACCGTATCATTACCTACGCTCTGGTTTTAACTGCTAATCCAGCAGCGGCAGGAAGGTAGCGGGGCGTGACGACGCGCTGACAGGGGGGTTCAAATGTGCTCAGCCTCGCCTCGGGGAAGGTTAAACTCCCGCCTCCGCCGGACATGAAGCCAGAATACACACGGCTTTGAAGCCTGGAGACCGAGCTAAAGGGTTAGTTTCTGCTGTCCGACAGGAACGTTCACCCGTTTGTCCTCTTCTCTCTCAGGTGGTGCTGAAGGGAGCCAGCAAGAAACTGAGTCTTCTTGGAGTAAGTCCATGTTTTACCCCCCAAGCTTTTAGATTTTCTGCATCTGCTAAGATGAGTCATTATAAGAGGGGGGGGGGGGGGGGGGGGGGGGGGGGTTTGAACTTCCTTTTGGGATGAGATTGGCTCCTCCTCCCTGCAAATGTCTTTGATAAAATCATCTGGACTCTATAGTTTCTGGGCTCATTGCAGGTTCTCTGAAAAGATTTTCATGCATTTTTATTAAGAACAATTTGGGTCTGAACCCAAAGTGTCTTGTTGCTTGGAAACAAAGCAAAAAGCAGGGAATGGAAGCCATTTTTGAGCCTCGGAATTAAATTAGTGCAAAAATGAGGCCTGTAGTTACAGCTGTGGGCAGAACCGACTCCAACAGAAAGAATCTGCTCTTTGATTTTCTCATTCGAACATTTCCAGTTCCACAGATTTGACTATAAATACAAAAATATTTGGCGAGCAGATTTGGCGTTTCTTTCTTTCTAACCATCGTGTGAATAAAGAGGCCTGCACGTTTAAACTAGTTTGAGGGCAAAAGAGCAGATTCATTAACTTGTTGTTTGTGTTCCTGCAGCAAACGTGCGCGGTGTGCCTGGAAGAGTTCAGGACTCGGGATGAGCTGGGAGTGTGTCCGTGCTCACACGCATTTCACAAGAAGTGAGTGCCGCCCCGTCGGGAGGAAAACACTGGAGCTCATTTGCACAAATGAGCTCCAGTGTTTCCACACGATCATGTGACTCTAACGACCAATCGTGATGGTTTGCTTCATTCAGGAAAGACACCGGCAGCTCAAGCAAACAGGAAAAATTCAAAATGGATGCAGCAGAATGAGTTTAACTCAGGGCTGCTCATTCCTGGTCCTCGAGATCTACCACCCTGACTGTTTTCCAGATCTCCAAGCCCAGCCAGCTGTTGATTGGCTCAGTCAGATGTCTCCACAATCTGATTGAAAGAACACACCTGGTCCAGGTAATCAGCAGCAAGCAGTACATGGAGAGCTGGAAAACAGGCAGGTTGGTAGATCTTGAGGACCAGGAATGAGCAGCCCTGGTTTAACTCCTCAAAATCTATCTACTAAGCTAATTAAAAAAATTGATCTAATTTTTGTATCAGTCAGAAGATCTGATTTAGTGTTTAATATTTGCAGAAAAGGGCTGAATCTCTATCTCCCTGTCCCTACATTTATCTCTCCAAGTGGAGAGATATAGAGGAAAAAATGGTCTCGTCCAATTCAGGCATTACTACCACTATCACTCTACCAGTGGACGGGTAGCCAGCGTGAAGTCACTACAGCTCCTCATTGAAGAACACTGTCTGACCCTTTCCATGGCATTCAATTTTCACCATAAGTCTCCCACCTGCGTAAATTAAACCCATACCCGCAACGAACGTTCCACAGGCACAAGTCCTGCACGAGTTAATACTGATGCCATCTGTGTATCATATGTTCTTTTAAAGTAAAATAAATGAAAAAATTAAAATAGATTATTTTATATAATATCTATTTTTTTTTAACTATTATAGTGAAATAATTCAATTTAAAGCATTAAATTGAAAAACTTTTAAATTCAATATTTTAAGATTTCTAATCCCAAACTACTTCCGCTCCACCATAATCTAAATTCAGAGTTCCTCTTTTTGTGTTTTCCCCACCCTGTGATCAAACCCTTTCCTTTGAAAATTAATTAAAATGTTCATGATGTGTTTGCTTCATTCTAAATTTTTAGCTATGGGAAAATCAAAGAATTAGTTTTTCTACTGTTATTCAGAAATTGTTAAATACATATATCAGTCCTTTCCACCGTTTTCATTTGAAAATGAAGGATTCGCGGGTATTTCTGTTGTTTTTTTTTTTTTTTTTAGTTTCACACGGGCGAGCAGGACAAGCTCCTCCATGAGGGGGCGGAACTAGTTTTACGAGCGTAAGAATACGTTCACAAGAGAGGTCACATGAGCATAAGAATACACACATGACTGTCCTGCACCATGGAACGTTCATGGCGTGGAGAATGTTTATTGTTTGATATGTGCTTGTGGGAGACTTTTGGCAGAAATTTAACGCCATAGACTTTACCTTTAAATACCAGAGGGGTAGAGAAGCCATTTGGATTCAGCTAAGGAGTTCTGTCACATCAGTGTTTGCAGGAAACAAAACTGCCTGTTTGGAGTTCTATCTGGGCAGACTTGAACATGTCTGATTGGGGGACTGTGGATGGCGGCGTGCTGTGAAAACCTTTGTGAGATCTCCTCTCTGGGACAGTGGAAATGGGTGGGAATGCAGATCGATTCATCAGGAGTGCTCCAACTCCTTTGCATCAGTGTTACTTAGAAATATTTGTAAATTCAAGGAGGCAAATAAGTATTTGAACACACTGTGATTTTGCTCTTAGAAATCAAGGCAGAATCTGAAATGTCCATTTCAGGTGCATGTCCACTGCCACAAATAAGTATTTGAACACCAGAGAAAGTCAATGTTAATATTTGGTGCAGTAGCCTTTGCGATTCCACAGGTCAAACGTTTCCTGTAGTTTTCCACCTGGAGGGTTTTTGGCCCACTCTTCCTCACAGATCTCCTCTAGATCCATCAGGTTTCTGAGTCATTGTTAGGATGCAGAGTTTGAGCTCCCTCCAAATATTTTCTATTGAGTTTAGATCTGGAGACCGGCTAGGCCACTCCAGAACATTAACCCTTCAATACGCAGCGTTTAAGTTTTTTGATTTACTGTAACTTTTCAACAGTTACCACGATAATCCCAGACGATTTTGAAGGAGAAAAGTGGTCAGTCAGTCATCCTGTTCCATCTGCAGACAATACCCCCATAGCATGATGCTACCACCCCCATGCTTCACAGTAGGGATGTTGTTCTTGGGACAGTAATAATCATTCTTCTTCCTCCATAATTGCTCTGGATCATCCAGATGGTCCTGGACATTAGGAGAACCTTTAGTGCCATACTTGATCTCAAACCATGACGTCTTAGTGTATTACCTATAGTAACCATAGGAACGGTGGTCCCAGCTCTGTATAATTCTGGGCTGATTCCTTATTCTTTCGTAGGATCATTGTGACGAGGTGAGATCTGTCACGGAGCCCCAGTCTGAGGGAGACTGTCATGTTTAGCTTCTTCCATTTTCTATTAATTGCTCCAATGTTGGATCGTTTTTCACTAAGTTGCTTGGTAATTGCCGTGTTACCTTTTTTCAGTCTTGTAGAGGTTTATAATTCTGTCTCTGGTGTCTTTTGACAGCTCTTTGGTCTTGCCCAGGTTAGTAGTTGGAATCTAATGATCATGAGGAGCAGACAGGTGTATTCATGCAGCTAAGGACCTCAAACAGGTGCTTCTCATTTAGGATAAGTAGGTGGAGCTGGACTAAGACCTTACAGGGTCAGACATCTAGCTATTAAACAGGTTTTCACATTCTAATTTGCAGCAGGACAAATACATTATAGTTTTTGAATACAGTGTGATTTCCAGATGGTTTTTTTTAGATTATGTCCACCTGAGATGAAAAACTCAAACCCCTCACAGGATGTTCAAATATTTTGTAGATTTCATCATCTACCTGCCCTCATCTCTAAAAGATAAACTATGACCTCCGTCCTTTTTCTTTTCAGGTGCCTGCTCAAATGGCTGGAGATCCGCAGCGTGTGTCCCATGTGCAACAAGCCCATCCTGCGGCTCCACACCGACGCCCCGCAGGGCGCCGAGGGTCCGATGGACCCCGAGGAGGTGTGAGGTTGCAGGGCGAACACCAGACAACCCCCCCTTCCAGAAACACACGCATCAAACACACTAAAGATGACGAACAGTGATCGTCTGACAGGAAAAGTTGATCCTGGGGAGGCGCCGCCCTCGACCTTCGACAGGAA
Source organism: Oryzias javanicus (assembly GCA_003999625.1). NCBI lineage: Eukaryota > Metazoa > Chordata > Actinopteri > Beloniformes > Adrianichthyidae > Oryzias > Oryzias javanicus. The sequence continues at coordinate 7,547,331 of CM012437.1, forward strand.
CAGGAGCCGCCGTGATTCAGAGGGAGGCGGAGGAGGTTAGAGCGTAGGATCTTTCATCAAAATGTTCCTTGTTGTACTTTCATGTTGCACAGTTCACCAGAGAAATGAAAAGAGACGATACAGAGGCCGCCAGCGAGCCGGTGCAGCACTGCCACAGACATCACGGAGGCGCCGAGGAGCCCAGACCATGACCAACCTCCACGATCTCAGGGGTGTTACCAGAACAGCCAGCACAAACCCCGATGACAACAACGCATCCGCCCGTGCCACGCATGCATCTTCAGTACTGCCAACGCTTCGGCAGCCAGGGGGCGCCACCACTTCAGGCTGAAACAGACCAGCTGGAAGACGAACTTCTAAGTAGACGATGTTGTTTCCGATTGTGTCCCCGCCCCTTTACCTTTCTCAAAAAACTAAAAACAAAAAGACTGACTGATAGAAAACTAGTCTTTGCTCTGTGTACTGTACGTAAACGTCTCCCTATATATTGTTATTTTGTATTTTAAATAAAGTGTCATGTCATGTGTTGGATTTATTGAAAGTTCATAGAAATGTTGAGGGAGTTACAGAAGTTCTGCATTGATCCTTAAAAACAAGAAGAGTTCTCTTCAGTCACAGTTTCTCTCAGACGGCTGATCCGACGCAGATTTACAGCCTCAAAGTCCGGAAACGATGAGCTGAGGCTCCAGTTTCCTCCCTCAGCTGGAACCTTCTGCACCTTTAGCCTCCACAAACTCCACAGCTTTGTCTTTGACGGCCTGGACGCTCTGGGCCGTGCCGTGCTTCTTCTCATACTCCAGGTAACGCTTGAAGAAGAACTTGATCTTCTTGGCAGAAATGCTGAGGTGGATCACCCGATCGAAGAGCGCCCTGAAAGAGGAGAAGAACTTTTTGTGAAATCGGCGGGATCAGTCGATGCTTTAGATCAGGGGTGGGCAGATGCAGCCTGTCAAGATAATTAACCTGGAATAAATTGATCATCCATATTATTGTTACTCATCCCTAAAACTGGTGTCTCGTCATAGAATAGAATAGATTTATTTAGTCATTGTCACATGTACAACGAAATTTAAAAGTGCTCACTAATCAGTGCATCATTCATACTTTTCCTAGGCCATAATAAATAAAAGTAGTTTAAGAATAAAAAATAAATAAATATAAAACAGAAAAAAAAAAAACCTTAGATGGTGCACCACAAATACTAGTGCTATCATGTGATTTTTTTTTTTTTTTTTTTTTTTTATTAATTGTGACCTGCAATTTATTTTAATTACAGAGATCTCTAACCTAAAATAAATGCAGTAAAAAGTCTAATTTTGAGTTATTTTATTTAAGTTTGTGACATTCTGTAAAAAGTAAAAAATCTAAATAAAGCTAGAAAGGTGGCTTTTTACATTTTTTAAGTCATGAAAGACTTTACACTACTAAAGGGTCTTTTTTTCCAACCTTGAACAAATAAACAGTAAAATGAAAACATGGATGCACTCGAAAAAAAAACTTTCAGTCTTTATACAAAACACAAAGCAGCCTCCAGAACCTATTGACAGTGGAGAGGCACGGGTCGTCGTCAATCAAAGATTCTGTGATCCCTGATGTACACAGCACTGAGTGTGTGCACGTGTCCCACATATCTACATCTGGATGGACTTCCCTGCTCCTTCCTATCCTGATGGTTAGACTAGATCATCCTACATCTAATCCTGGAGGTCTTTACATTTGTGCAGTTTTTGACTGCGTTGTGTCAGAAACGTTCGAGCTGATGTCTCACAGCCACGATTAGACCAGGCTGGAACAGGTGGAAGAATGTTGCTCACCTGACTTCCTCCTGGGAGCCGTGTCTGATCTCCAGGTCGATGAAGATGGACCACAGGTCCGTCCGTTTGGGGTAACTCGACAGGACCTTGTCGAACATGCTGCGCCCCGTCTCTGGATTGCCGTAACGAAACTCCAGCTGAGCAAACTTGGCGATCACGTCGACACCTGTGAGGAGACGGTGATGGTTACCGCAAGCAGGAACTTCAAACACCATAAAGGTCAATCGAAGGCGCACATACTTTCTTTGGCAGGCAGACTCGCTAGCGCCCTCTGTAGGAGGGCACTGGCGGCGTCGCTGTGACCCTGCTGCAGCAGGAAGGAGCCATAACTCAGCCAAACCGCCTTGTTCTGACGGAAACGCTTCACCATCGTCTTATACAAGCTCTCTGCTTCCTGAAGGAAAAGAGAAAGGCACAAAATGAGCAACAGAAAGGTCAGACAGTAATTTGATCAATTATTACACCAAATATAACATTAAATAGCCACAGAGAATTAAATAGGTGTGGCCACAAAAAATGAATACAAGTGAAAATAAAGACCAATTAAAAAGAGATTCTTAACAAAGAAACTCTGTCTTTTGATGTTGTGACATAAAGCTGCTTTACGTTCTTTGATTCACACTTATATGAATTTTACGACAGGCTTTACGTTACTTAACACGAGTGCAGAGTGATGGAAGCGGAACAGCTTGAAGTTGTTTCTCCGGAGTTGAAACAGACAGAGACACTGATGCAGGCAGCCCAAGAAGAAGCTCTTTCAGCTAAAGAGGTTGACGTCTGTGATTTGGTTACATTGAGAGGACAGCAATATATAAACTATGCGAGGAGGCAATTCCCACGCTGATGCTAACACAGCAAACCTTCTATCGCTCAAGGAAAGTCCACAAAAATGAACATTTGAGATTACAAAAATTAAGAGAAGCTGAGGAATTGTGCCACAACGAGTATTTGAGAACTCTATACTCACAATCTGCTGCTGAAAATTTGAGAACAGACATTGACGACGTCCAAGATCACTGACTCATGATTTTTATACATACATTATATTTTTTTTTGCAAATTTAGTTTAAATACCTTTAATTATTTTTAAACAAATGTGAAGGCTGCTGCATCAGTCACGTCTGTTCTCGTTATGTTTATTTACACTAAAATGTTTGTCTCTCAATTGTGACTATTCAGTTATCTGCAACTTAGAATAGTCAGAAAAGTTCAGAGAATAACTGAAAATACACTTCATTGTTGCATATCGTGATATATATATTTATTATAATATAAAATAATTCATATCATGATATACAATTTTTTTCCATATTACCCAGCACTAGTTCACACCACCAATTTAAGTAACCCCTTTAATAAATGTTTACGTAAACAGGCGTATATGTGAGTGTCAGGATTGAGCATTCCAAACTTGCAATCACATGTTACTATTTACCTTTTTATGACTGTTCAAACTATACGTACAAAACATGTGGCCACTGAATCCACCATTTAAGTTAAACTGACAAAACTCTGACTGATCAAGGACTTGAATTTGGTAGCAACCATGGATGGCATCCCTTTTAATGAACCTGATCATGAACGAGAAATTAATAATCGTGGTTTGTGCCAGAACAGAATTCTAGGACATCAAGTCTTTCATTTATTGGAAAAGAGCTGTGAACGAAAAAGATTAATGAGACTTGTTCCGCTTCGACATTTCACACCAAGGCAAGCAGTAGGTGGTGGACATGTGATAGTACTAAAGGAAGTGGGCTCTCCCGGCTCCTACAGTGTGAGTGTGAACACCATAAGCTAAACGTGTGTTCAAGAACGCAGTAAGTGCGGGTTGCCCGGTGTGAACGCAGCTGGAGACTCTTCGCTCAGAGAGGGTACCTTGGTTTTGTTGGACTTGCTGTAGATGTCTGCCAGCTGCTGGTACACAGGCATGGGCTCACAGAACTGCACGGCTCGTTCAAAAACCTTCTTGAGGCTCTCCTCCGTCCCGTACATGTTCTCCAGGTTCAGCAAGGCCACCCACACGTTCAGTTTCTCCTGCTCCTCCCTGGAGCAACAGCACAGGTTCAAACATTTGCTCTCTGAAACTGGAAAAAGCTCTTCTGTTAGCCACTGGAACTGAATCAATGAGAGGCAAACATCCCGTGTGAAGCACTGCCATGCTTCACGTCATCATCTGTAAAATTGTGACATGGAGACCTTAAAGTTTTCCTTCCATCAGCACACAAAACTTTTTTTTCTCTGATCTAATCCAACTGTTCTTTTCAAGTGTTAAAACATTTGATTTGGGCTCAGCAGCTGTTCGTGTTCTGCTTTTCTTTTGAACTTCTCACTAACGCTAATATGCTAAACACAAGTTTTTTCCTCAAAAATATTCCTCCCAAGCCTGAGGAGTCTGCATCCGCGTACCTGAAGGAGATGGTCTTCAGGGCCCTCTCCGCCACAGAGCGGGCCTGCTCGATCTGCGTAGCCTGCAGGTGGTGGGCCATGTACTGCAGCCACAGCAGGGAGCTGTTGGGGGAGGCCAGGATCAGCCGTTCAAAGGCGGAGGCGTCCTGCGGCCGCAGGTTCGGGTCCATCAGCTCTGCCTCACGCTGAACCAGAGCCTTCTCCGCCACCTTCTTCTCCTGCTCCAGCTCATGGCGAGACTTCTTCTGGGTCTGCGCCACAAAGAGCAGAGTGAGACGAAGCCGCAGAGTTCACAGACTTCAACCGCACTGCCATTTTGGGGCTTTACCTTGTCACTTCTGTCTTGGTCTTCGGCGTCGCTGGACTCTGCGTCCTGAGCGGCAGACGGGGGTTTCAGGGAGCTCAGACCTTCATCCCAGGAGAAACCTGCTGTCACCTGCAGCCTGGATGGACCGGAGGAGGCGGGAGTCTCCTGTGATGAAGAGGATCAGAAACCAGCGTTTAGAGACTGCTGAAGGTGTTCCTCACAGAAACATCATCCAAGTTTACCTTTGATCTTTTAGGTTTTTCTTCCTCATCCTCATCCTCCTCCTCCCTGAAGTACACTTCCACTCCGCTGTCTTCCCCATCAGCCTTCGCTCTCCGTTTCTCTTTCTTCTTCTTCTTCGTTGGGCTCTCTTCTCCTTTCTGCTGAGAGAAGATTACAGACAAATCTTCTGTCACACGACGATCAGATCCTGACGTCAGACTTTCCTCAGGCAGCGAATTGGAGTCTGAATACATGATGTTAGAAACCAAACACAGACACGGAAAAGCATCTGAATGATTTGCAGGACTCCTGAAAGCATAAGACTGACCTGTGTGGAATCTGACAAACATCAAACTCCTTCATGTTTTCAGCAGGTTTTTGACATTGTTTTATTAAAAACAAAGATAACTAATAAATATGTATAAAAAAGGATTTGGGGAAGTCCTGCTTGTACTTCCACTTTTTTCTCACTTTGAGATACTAAAAACTGCTGCTGATTGACAATAAACCTCCTTTTAATATTTATATCTACACATAAGTCATATGAGCTTCTGTCAAAAGTAAAGAACAACTTTGAGAAAATGTCAATTTATCTAATTTATGTATTTATTCACAGCCAAAAATAAACATTTAAATTTATATTTAATATAAAAAAACGACTGTTAAAAAAAATAAAAAGGTTCGCAGCTCCTATTAGTTTTTGATCAGTACCAAAAAGGTCCAAATGGCTCTGAAATAAAACAGGAAGCTGGTGAAGTGTAGGAGAGCATGAGGGATGACAGGAAGGTGCTGCCGTACCTGTCCGCTCTCAGACAGCTGGCGTTTCCTCTTCTGCTTCAGGTTGTACTTCTGCTTCTGCTCTCCAGTGAGACGCAGCGGCAGCTCCAGGGACTCGGGCAGGACGTCGGGCTTCCCCGTGTCCGCAGGAAGCAGGGACAGCTCCACAAACTCCTTCTCTTTGTCGATGCTGTGAGGATGAAGAAAACGGGTTACAAACAAAGATGACGTGACAGAGCAAAAGTCTGGATGCTTTCTGGTTTCACCTGAGAACTTTGGTGCTGAGGAGAGAGTTGGGAAGCAGATGTTCTGCCAGCACGCTGTGGCTGCTGACAAAGTAATGCGTGGCCTGCTGAAGCTGGGCTCTTCCTGTGATTGTTCTCGACAACCTGTGGATGTAAACAATGAAGAGAACCAACAGAGAAAAACGGAGAGCTCGAGCGCCTTCTGTTACCTGATGAAGACTCCCTGCTCCCCCACAGACTTGACAAAGCCTCTGATGAGCTGTCCCGCCTCCAGCTCGTCCAAAGACTTCACCTCGGGGTCTTTTACAGCCTTAGGGTTTGAGTTCAGCCTGGAGGGACAAGTTTGAATAAATTAACCAGTTCCTTAAAGATCCACAATCCACAAATGCTGCTGCTGGCTCCTACCGTGAAGGGCGCAGAGAGAGATGCCACTTTCCCTTTTCTTGACACAAGAGGAAACATCTGAGCAGACGGAAAACAATAAGTTTTATAGGTTTTATGAGGTGTCAAAGGCAGACAGACAGGTCTTCCTCATCCACAGCATTCTCCTTCAACAACAACACATCAGCTAGAATCAGAAGAAAGTGACGTTTTCTCCAGGATTTCAATCAACCATCTTCAGCCTGAAGACGACGATTCCAGCGGGTTCAGCATCTTTGGATCTTTTAGTCCTGCAGCTTTGAACAGCTCCAGTCTAAACTTGGAGCCAAACTTTTGACAGACATCAGCTGTCAGTAGGAACAAAATCTGAACCCAAAAACAAGGGAAACAAAAAGTCTCCATGCCTCCAGAAGAACTCATCACATTTAATCTGAATCACAGGAGGGGGTGCATTTACTGACCTGACCAGTTGACCTTTGCTGAACATCTTCAGCTGGTTTGGCCGGTAGGCATCAGCGAGGTCCGTGACACAAACCGTGCCGGCGCCGCCAAAGGAAGCTTGACCTGGAGGCCGAGCTGTGGATGAACGGCGGTCACCATTCCCAAAGTGGAGCTGCTTTCCTCCAGTTTATGGACACCTGAGGAACACGAGGGATCAGCCAGAGGTTACCACGGTGACAGAGAGGAGAAAAGCAGAGGGGGGGGGCAGCTCTCACCTGTGAGCGAGAGAACCAAGTGAGGAGGTTTGGCGCTCACTTCCACCACTTTGGCTCGGACTGCCTGCCCCAGCTTGTAGAGTTTTTCAGGATGCCCAGCATCCTGAGGAGGGGGATGGTTAGGATCTAAAGATCTCATCCCCTCCCCAACCCCGGGCAAGCGTCTCTGCTCCGATGCGACACGGAGCGGTCTAGCTACAGCAGATGACTTCCAATGGCTACTGGCTCTGCTGCCAACCCAGCAAAACTCAAAAGTCATGCAAGTTCACGCCATAACCTGCCATTTATTAAGATTTAGCCTAAATAGTCCCAAATTCACAAAAAGTGCTGGGTTCAAAATCTTGAACCCAATGAAATAGATTCGAAGCGCCGGAGAGGCCGGGTCACAGGTCGGACATGATCGTATGCTGTGGATGTTCCTCTCGCTCTTTTAAAGTTATGTTAAAACTCCGGTGGTCGCATCAGACCCATAACGCTTACCGTGGGAGCCCGGGGAAAGGGGAGGCCGAAATCAAACTTCAATGGTTATAATAATCAAGAGCCTTTAGAGGCGACATGGAAGCGTCCATATCGCCGTGAGACCAACCTACCTTAGGGTCGGTAATAATAGCGAGCAGCTCTACCGTCCCGGTGACACACGGATCAGTGGTGAGCTCCAGCGACCTCCGGTCGGCGTGAAACTGGAGACAGGAGGGACAGCTGCTTAAAGGAAACAAACGCAGGCGAGTTTTTGGTTCTGAAAGTAGGGCTGAGTTAATAAAATTGATTATTCAATCTGAATCGATCTAAGCTAAATAGATCAATAATCAATCCATAAAAATATAGATCGATCTAGCGCTCGATAAAGCTAAACTCTGTTAGCTGGATGCTAGAGTTTACTGGAATTTCCCATAGGACGGCTAATGCTAAAGCTTGGTCAACCTAAAAATACATTCAAGACTAAATGAACATCTGTATAAACTCACAGGCATGAATTTTACAAACTTTTTTAAGGAAGTATTTTCAAATTAACCATTTGTGGTCTAAAATTAGCCTGATCTGAAAGTCAAACCTTCGACACAAAGCAGGTGATTTCATCGCCCGCCTTGTACAGCTCCAGCTTCTCTTTGACTTTAACTGATGGTAAATCGATGTTTTCGTCCAGTTTGCTACAGAAAACAAACAGAAACACATTAATTGCATAAAATAAATGACAGATTTGGTTCTTTCCCTCCGTTTTACTCCCGTTAGAGAAGAAGTGCTCCTTTAAGATTTCATTGACCGACATGTTTCTGTTTATATAATGACTGAAAACTAACGAGCTGTAGCTACCTGGGCAGGAGTGTGAGCTCCGGAATGGTGTAAGTAAATCTGGGATGAGAGAAAGGCAGGAATCTGGAACAAAAGTTAGAATGTTTAAAAAAATGGTCAGATTATATTTTCCTTAACCACTGAGCGTTGAAGCTCACCTGTGACTGGAAGCCTCCCATCCCCCGATGACTCTGGCGGTGACCCGGCTCCCCACCTTCACCGAGGATGTTGGGAAGGATCCCACGCACACTTGGTCGGGCTCCATGACCTGGGACACGTGCACGCTGCCCTTGCTTCCATCCTCCAGCGTCAGCTGGATGCTGGTGGGCTTCACGCTGCGCACCGTGGCCTGCAGGATGTCCCCAAAGCGGTGGCCCCGGGAGCCCACCTGGCCCTCTGAGGTCGTGCGCTGGCGTTTGGGTGCGCTGCGCTCTGCGCCCACGACAGCAGGGGGAGCCCTTGCAGCTCCTCACAGCTAGCCTCCACCACTTGAACAGTAAACTTCCTCCCCACCTCCAGCCGGTCAGAATCATGCGTGACTACTTCGTTCAGGTGGTTCCTGGTCTGGATCACGGTCAGCTGGGCCGTGTCGCCCAGAGAAACGACAGCGAAGTCGGAGTCGACGTGCTGCACCGTGGCAATGTATCTGTACCCTTCATTCAGCTGCAGGAGAAGAAGGAAGAACTTCCATGAAAAATAAATCATCCCATGTCTAAAAGTTGCTCTGATGCTACTTAGATTTTAGGTTAACGCACAGTTTTCTTCTTCCCCACCAGATCGGGAAGCACGGAAACATGGACACAAGTGGAGAGAAGGTCAACGTGAAGGACGGGCGCTGAAACCTTCTGTCCAACAGTCAGGCTCACCCCTGGAAAACATCAGATTTTGTTCACTGAGGTGAGCTACGACACACTTAAAGAACAAACTTGATCATTTTACAGCAAAACTGAATGATAGGAAAACTAAATCATAAAAGAGATTCAGGAGGAAAAATGGACCAGATGCTGGAAGGACCCTCTTTGTTTTCCCAACATTACGTTGAGGTCTCCCGCTGGAGCCCCGCCCATTTTACCGGTTTTAACTTTTCTATTACCAAAAACTTTCAAAGTAACGATTAAATGTTAAAATCAAGCCTAATCTGTGAAATTTAGAATAATATATCAGAATAATTGTTTTACTTTGTGGTGACATCGAAGCAGGTCATATTAGACATATCAGACTCAGAAGCGTAAAAACGCTTATAAAGCATTAGATTAGTTTTAAGAAAGCAAAAGCTCTGTAGGCCAAAGTTCAGCTTAGCCAGACGCTGAATTACTACTTTTTCTTCAGTTAAGAATCAAGATAACATTATCTGTTTACAGGAGCTTCATGCTGCTTTGCTTTTTAGTGTTAAGATGCCAAAATATTCAAAAACAAGATATACATTGTCTGCGATTTTTATTCTTATAAGACTCCTCCTTTAAAGGGGTCATACCATGATTTTCTTAAGCCTTTCAGAGTAAACTATATCCATATCCGGAAGTAAAACAACTCAAACTCTGAGGCTCCTTGACAGACCCGCCCATTTTACAACGTCATCCTCGAGTCTGCCCACAGACCGTCAAATGAGCCTCCTCATTGCGCCTGCGCGTGCCCGCGGTTCGTGCTTTAAAACAAACAACCTCGGAACTATTTTTTAAGATGGATATGCAGGTCGTGGAGCCTTACACTCTTGACTCACAATCCGATCCAAAAGAGTTTAAAGAAACACATAAACCCCTCGCAACCAAAAAAACATTCTGTACACTTAAGACATTGTCTTACGATCCGCTGTGTTCTCTGCAGATTACATAAGATAGCAACAAGGGGGTGTGTGTTTGTTATAGTCTGGGGCGGAGCTTGCTGCGGTTCACATCATGCTGACATCAGCACGATAGGACCGCTTGTTTTCGTGGGTTTGGGAGGGGCTGCAGCTGAGAGGATTACTCTTAAATGCATGAACAGATCAAAATACTTCTTATGGGTTCTTTAGAGTGAGAAATGAACAGGATATTACATTCAAAACCTCAAAAAGTAGAATTGCCACGGGACGGCCTCATTAACTCAACGAATATCAAAGTATCAGAGTTTGCACCAAAACAGCTGACCATATGGAGTCCAAACACGCTACAGACCGGCTGAGTCCATGCAAAGCTATCAGGAGTTCTGCTGCAGTTCCTACCCATCATGTGTTGTTTGCTGGCCAGAACCGTGGCCCCGGTCAGGCGGTCCGACTTAAACACGGCGCCGTCGTCCTTCACAGAATCCACTGTCAGCTTCAGGCGCTCACCGACTGACAGTGCGGCCAGATTCTGGGTCAGCTCTGTAGCATCTGAAAAACCAGAGAGGAAAACCCACACAAACACTGAAAACAAGATCACAGTTTAAGTCAAGGCCCGGGGGCCAGATCCGGCCCCCCCGAATAATTATATCCGGCCCTCCAGATGATTTTATGCTATTGTTGTAATCAGATAATCGGCCCGATGGGATCTTACACTTATTTTTAACTTGTATAATTTTGACAAAATATGTTTTTATAAAAAGTAAAACATTTAAAGTTATTTAAGGTTTAAGTTGATTTATTCTGGGACAATATTCCTGCCCGTTTATTCATAATTATGTTAAAAAGTTACATTTGAGTAATTGTTGTTCTGCCAGCTTTTTGGACTGTTTCAGTATTTACTAAGATTTCTTAGGCTGTTTGGGAGTTTAGCTAATATTTCTGCTAGCTGTTTTGCTAACTTATGCTTTTTAGGTTAATTTGGGATTTAGCTAATATATTAACTGGCCATCAACTTTAGCGTTTTCAGCTATCAGCACTAGAATGTTAAGAGGCCAAATTCATCTTACAGCATTCACACTAGCATTATCACAGGTAATGCTATCTATCTAGATCATAAACATGTTAAAAAGTTACAGTTTTAAACATTTAGTTTTAGGGTCTTCAGTAACTGTTTATCCTGTCCCTGTGTGAACCCTTGTGCGATCGAGTTTGACACCACTGTTCTCTATGAGGGAAACAAACTGACAGAGTCAAACATTAATGTTCTCCAGCTTCCAGAGATGTTTCATTTGATTTACATTAAACAAAAATGCCAATGTTTCTGGCCTCTGCCAGGAAGGAAAGCGGATCTCCCCGAGTCCCAGATGTGCAGTTTCTCACAAACATACACGCACCTCTCAAGGACAGCATTTCCTTCACAGCTTTCCTCTCCTGCAGACCGTTGATCAGTCTGGTCTGGCTGTTTCCCTCCGGACTGATGATCTCAGAGATCTTCAGTGTGACCAGGAATCGCCGCTTCTCCTCATCCAGGTTGGTCACCTTGGCGAAGACCGTCTGACCCAGCTGGAAGGCCGAGGTCGCGTCACTGATGAACTTGTCGCTCATTGCCTGTAAAAGTAGAAACGGTTGAGGAGGAGTTTTAGGTTTCCATAGAGGTCAGCTTTGAGCTTCCGTCCAGCACTCACAGATTTGGGGAGAGACCCAGAAGGCCGTAAGGGAACTCCACGAAGACGCCATAGGGCATGATGTTCTTAACCCATCCAACCAGCTGCATTCCCACAGTGACCTCGGAGAAATCTTTGGCGACCGCTTCTTCCTCCAGAGCCCGCCGGACCATGGGCTTCTTAGTGAGAGTCTGCAGCAGAACAGTTAAGAAAAACCATCTCCTCGTCTCAACCTGAGAGCTCGCAGAGCGGCAAAGAGGATACGATGTTCAGCTTGTTTCTGTTGACGCAGACGACGTTGGAGATGACGTCTCCCTCCTGCAGGCCTTCCCGCAGCAGGGGGCAGTTGGACATGTGATCAGACAGGTGCATTGTGGGTAGGACGGCACGGATTTCATCGGGTAGGATGTCCACCTCCAGACCGTTGACTGACTTTTTCACCACCTTTACTTCCAGCTTCTTTATTGCAGAGACATTCGAGGAAAGTTTGAGAAAAGAAATAAAAACAAAAAACACACAAACACCCTAGAGTTTCTTCAAAGTAAATTTAAGACTTTAAGACATTTTTAAGGCCATACATCTTAAAAATCAATAACAATATTGGAGTCTATTTCCCATTTTATCCATTTTTTCCAAATTTTTTAATCTATATTTATATTATTCTGACACATTATCAAAACAAACAAACAGATGGAAAAATGAATAAATTAATAAAAATAAATAAATAAAAAGGATTTGCCTCTGGATACAAAGATGAAATTCAAATGCAGTGATTTGTATTCACAAAATGCATTGAAAATAAAGAGAATTAGTAATAAGCAGAATATACATTTAGAACTAAAACACAAATGGTTTTTTAATAGTTGTGGTGATCTCCAGTCTAACATATTTTAAGAAGGGTTCCCATTTCTTTCCTCTTTGTGGTGTGGTCGACAAGTTAGATAGTCAAGAGAGATGCAGTTCCTCACTAGTTTCTGCTATTAGGATTTCTAATTTCTGATATAAATTGTAGCTTCTGATCATGTTTGTGGTCTGTGTCATGATGTTTTAGAGGAGTTCTTCTTTTACGTTTTTTTTCTTTAAACCGGCGGTGTGCTTTTAGCGTTTCGAACATAACAACCTCTTTTCCTGATGTTTGTTTACATCATTTAATCAAAATAATTTAGTTAAAAATGTGAAATTTTTGACAAAAAATTAAGTTTCAAACAGTAGTTTTTAAGGCTCAGATATCAAAATTCAAGACTTTTTTAAGGCATTATTTCCAATTGTGCTTTTAAGACTTTTTAAGACCCAGCGGGAACCCTGCCATCTCACCTTCCCCACCTCACAGTCAACCTGAGGCTCAGCGGCTTCGGCAGCGCCCCCCTCCACCGCTTTCTTAAACGACAGGATCATCTTGGATTTCTCGGGTCACACTGAAGAACTGCAGCTTTCAAAACCTGGACCAGAAGGAAAAAAACAATCTCACACCCGCATGAAGCCACAAACCTCTGCCGCCCCGCCCCGCCCCCACCCCCACCTCTGACCTGTCCAACATAGAAGGCCTCTTCCGGATGGAGGATGGGCTCGGAGCTGAGCTGGCTCAGCGGCACCAGACCTTTCACGTCGTTGTAGAAACGGACGATGCAGCCAAAGTCTTTGACGCAGACGACAAAGCCGTGCGACACGCGGCCGGGACGCGCGTCGGCGTAGCTGAGGAACAGAGGGAGGGGGCTCTCCACCAGAGCCTTCTTTCGGGTCAGGTACAGCTTCTTACCCTCTGGTTCTACGGACAGAACCTGGACCAACAAACGAAACTCAGAACAAGCCAAACAACTTTTATGAAGGAACTTTTCAGAGGAGAAGCGTACTGACCCGACATTTCACCTTCATGCCCGGCACATATTTCTTCTCCGGGTTCTTCAGGACGATGTCGGAGAGGTGGGTGCGAGGCACCAGGCCTTTGATGTGGTCCGACAGATGCACCACCATCCCCTGACTCAGGAGGGATGACACCGTCCCCTTAGAGGAGAAGAAGGTGAGACCGGAGGTACAATCAATCCACAGGGGGCGAGTCCGTCAGCATTTTAGTAACACTGGCTCGAAATGAACCTTTTTGTTCACTAGCTGAGGTGGCCTGTAAGATCCAAAGTCTACCAGACAAAAGACATTTCTGGTAGCCAAACATGAATAATTTGTGGGTTTCAAAGCAAAACAGTTTTCCCCTTTATTTATAAAGTTTTAGTTGATGATTGTTCTCTCGCAAAAACAAAACACCAAAAATAAATGAAAGTGTATTCTTATGTCAGGTTTTATAGCATTACAGAAATGGAATATTATTTAACAAAAACCACTTCTGAACTATTTTTATGAACGCACCTTTCTTAAACCCTTTAACTACTCATCAAGACAAAAGCAAAGAAAAAAAGTTGTTTTTCCTGCTTCTTATTGCATAGATCTGGAACCTTCAACACCTTAAGAGGTCAATTATTACAGATCATAAAAAACACAAAATCTTTCCTCATCTTTTGCTATTTTGATGAATATAATTAAACAGCTTTTTTTTTCGGCAGAAATTAAACATGAACACAAAGATAAAATATATCTCCCCCATATGACAATGCTTTTAACCTTCAACAGAGGTTTCTATGATGGGCTTTAAAATAAAAGATACCCAGTGTCAAAAAATAGTCCAGTGCAGCAAATGTAGAGGTAGGTAGTGTGATGTCAGCAATGATCAGTTGTCAATTAGTTGACTATTAAAATCATCAATTGTGGCAACCTAAGTGATGATCAATATTTTTAAAAAGTGTATTTGGTTGAGCGGGTAGTTAAAGGGTTAAAGTATCAACTTATTTTATTTACAGAGTGAAACATTGGGGAAGTTTTCAATATTCACTAGCATGAATGGTTTATTTTTTAAAGCGATAAAGTTCATAGTGTCTGTAGTAATCATAACTTTGATTATTTAGTTATCAGACAAACAATTTTTTCATACCTGACATGTTTCGACGGAGACGTTCCGTCTTCATCAGAGTCATCACCACTGGGTGGTGGAGTGTGACGTGTATAAACAGCTGATTGTCACTGAGACGTTCCATCACCTGTCAGACTTTGACAGGTGATTGAACGTCTCAGTCCAAACGTGTCAGGTGTGATTTAAATTGCGTGTCTTATAACTAAATAAGCAAAAAAGGATTTTCTTTTTCTGTAAGAGATGATGGACAATACCTCTCCTGCCAAAGTGGCTGGGGAAACCGTTTCTCTATCCGCCAAATTGAAGTTTTACCTGAATTTAGTGCGTGCTAATTTAGAGCCTAGTTGAGGATTTGAACCCACATCCTTTCTATCCAGAGCAGAGCAGACACTCTTCCACTAAGCTGGTGGGTCGCTGCAGACAGGGGGTTCTTACCTCCACCACCTGACCGGCCTTCAGGTCCTGGTATCTGTAGAACAGCTTTTCAATCACGCTCCTGTGAACACACACCCGTCAGTTCTCCACGGCAACAAGCAGCTCAGAGTTTCTGCAGAAAGTTAAACGAGGGGTGGGCGCACATACTTCCGTAAACTGGCAAAGTGAATCTGTTCCATGGGACTGAAGTTCAGGATCCTGCAGGTGTGCTCAGGTGCTGCGTATACTCTGCTCTCATTGGCTGGCTCGTTCGGCTCCTTCAGGTGGTTCCTCTGTCCGAACGACGAGGGACGAACTCTTAGACCCGACCAGAACTCGACCCCCACAGCATGTCACTATGTTCAAGGACTCACGTGCACAAACGCTCGGTTCCCGTCCGGCAACTCCAGCACGGCTCCGGACAGGTGGTGCATGGCGGCCATCTTGCACCCCTTCAGCACCTCCCCGACTCGGTCCCTCCCAGCAGGGGCGGGGTCGATCCCAGAGCCCGGCTGGAGGAGATGCCTGCGCAGGGTGAGCCCCACCAGGCGGGTGGACGGCTCCACGTACAGAACGCACGCCTGCACCTGCAGAGGAGCGGCGGCACCAAGAAAAATCTTCATGTTCATGTTTCATCAAAGGAACTGCTTTTCAAAGCTGAACTGTGACACTCGATTAATGCCGTCTCAATGCATGCGTCTGCGCAGCTGCAGCTGAGATGCCGTCTGCAGATATTTTATAGTGAGGTTGTTGAGACAGAGCAACATCAAGGGTTTTTGGGACAGCAGAGTGGTCTGCATGCACTGCTTTGATGCTACAAAGAGTCCTCCTGATCCTGCTGTCTTTACAGCAAGGGGTGTCAGGATTCTGGCCTCGAGGGCTGGTGTCCCAACCTAACATTGAAGTTCTCTGGTGGCCAAACACACTTGATCTGCAGCAGACGAGACAGGATTTGGGGAAAACCAGCAGGAGACCGCTCTCGAGGCCTGGAGTGTGACTCTGCTGCTTTACAGCCTGAACTCATATTTTCTAACTCACACCAGGAGATCAGAACATTTTACCTCCTGGTTTGATTAAAGTCCGTAATTTCACATTTTGCTAAAACGCTTCTCCTTTTGGTATCATATTAAAAACATTCCAGTCATTTTTTTTTATCTTCAACATAAAAAAAGACATTTTCCCTCATTAGGCTTTCAGGTGAGCTTTACCTGAAGTCCCTCAGTGTAGGTAGATGTCTGCTCAGGCTCCATGTGCATGAAATCCACCTGGCCACTAAAGGAAGACAGGAAGTCCAGCAGCAGACCGTGTTTGGTCACCTGGTGGACATGCATGGACAATCGTTTATTGAGAAGTCAGAGAAGAAGCAGATATACGAGTGAGCACTCTCGACTCACCTTTTTGACGGTAGCTTTGACCAGAAGGCCCGGCAGAAGGTTGGAGAGGCTCCAGCCCAGTTTGGGTTCGGCACACGCCTGAGCGACCGCGGCCGGGTTCACGGAGAGGCTGACGACGCGTCCGTCGTTCTTCACCGCCTCCACTAAACAGGTCAGATACTGACCCACTCTGAGCTCTGGACGCGAGAACACAGAGTCAGAGAGAAGCAAATATGGAGAGAAAATAGACTCGCCTCCATTTGTGTGCGCATGATTTGTGTGTAACTCTGGATTTGTGTGTGTAATTCTTGATTTGTGCATAACACAATACATTTTGTACATAAGCACAAACATTATTAAACAAAAAATATATACACAATTTAAAACATGCACAAATTTAAATTACAAAAGCTTGAAACTAATTATACACATAAATCTTTAAATCTTTACTCACGCACTAAACCACATTTATACACAAATCTGATGTGTGACTCCTTTAACGTCTCCAAGATTTGTCCGTAAGTGATGCATTTAAATGCTGCTGGGTCATCAGTTTTTTTATCAGCCGTTTTGAACTTAGATCGATAGAAACTTGACATTCTCACACTTTCTTAAACACATATGCTTTTATAATAAACATGATGTCTAAATATGTGTTTTTAAAACACCTCTTTAAAAAAATATATTTTCCAGAACTGATCACTTCCTCTTTGCAGCCCCTCCCCTGCGATTCTTGACTCTTTCCCAGCACTGGTCACGTCACGGGGATAGCAGGCGGTGCTGGACCCGTTCAAGTGGCAAAATGTCATGTTTCACCAGATAATATTCACAATCTAACTTAAAAACTGGCTGATAAGAAAACCTGATGACCCAGCATTCTAGCAGCACTTAAACGCTTCACTTACACACAAATCTTGGAGAAATGAAAAGAGTCTCTCATCAGATTTGTGCGTAAATGTAGTTTTGTGTGTTTAACAAGCGATTTGTGTCATTTTTAAAGATTTTAGCTTATAGTTAGTTTCAAGCTGTTGTAATTTTATTTGTATGAATTACAAATCAAGAATTAGGCACACACAAATCTAAAGTTACAAACAAATCTGGGTGAGTCTATTTTCTCTCCATAAGCACACATCCTTCCCCGCAGAGAAACCAAAACTAGAAGACTTTCGTCCAAATGAGTACAGTTACACATCCATTTATGCACACACATGCATGAGGGCGCACACACACACCTCTCTGTTGGTCTTGTTTGGTTTTCATCGCTTCTTCAGGCAGAAAAGCTTTGGTTCCGCTGACACCGATGTCAACAATGCAGCCGTGATCCTCCACGCTCTCCACACACCCACTCAGGACCTGCAAACCAGAAAGCATTATTGAAACTGAGCCTGTTTGAGAAATGAGATTGATATATTTGCGGTAGATCACTCACCATCCCAGCCTTCAGGGAGCTGGAAGTGACACTTTTGTTGACCAGTTTTGGGTTGATTGACAGCTGTATGCTCTGCAATCCTCCTTTTGTGACATCCAACTGAGCAACCGCACACCTGAGCACCATGCCGGGGTGGAACAGGTGGGGCAGGGAGCAGATCTGTGAGGTAAAAAGACGCATCTCTCAAAATCTGTCGAGCGACTCCAGCCACCAACGTCCGTTTGTGGGCTCACCTCGGCGTCGTCAGAGTCCAGCTGATCGCTGAGCAGCTTGGTGTACGAGTCGCTGATGTTTCTGATGCTGAGGAAGCCCTGCAGGCCACAGGGCAGACCCACGCTCACCTCAAAGTCTGCCACCTCCTTCACACAACCCAGCATCAGCATACCCTCCTTCACATTCTGGAAGATCAACAGAGCCGGTCTGCACAGCAGCACACAAAGCATCCAGCACTCTGTGGAATCCTGAGAGGGGCAGTACCTTGATGTGAAGAATTTCCACGATCTTAGCAGGAGTGTTGAGCGTCAGGCCGCTGTCTGACTTCTGCTTCTTGGGTTTTTGGCTCTCATCTTTGTTGCGCCTTTTCGTTTTTTACTCTCTGTTAGTTCATTCACCTAAAGCGGGAAAACCTTACTTTACAAATACACCAGTACAAATACAATAACTCTACTACTTTATTTACTTTTTAAAATCAAAAGTGTACATCTCTTTAATCAGTGAGCCACAATGGAGGGGTTAAAGAGCCACATGTGGCTCTGGAGCCTCAGGTTGCAGACCCCTGAACCAAACACTAAATAATGTATTTGTTCTCATCTGCTGTCATTTTGATAGTAGGCTAATATAGCTAATATGCAGAGATGCGTTTTGAGTGATGAGTGCCAAACGTTTGGTGAAACCACATCAGTTTAGAGTACGAGTGTCTCAGTGATGATGATCAGGAAGAAAATATTCCAATCTTCTCACAAGCTTAGAGATAAGACTCTGGGTTAAAGCAAGAAGACGAATGAATCCACATTGAATCCATTCCAGAGGCTCAGATGAAGAGATGCTCCCATCATGACTGGCATAGTATGAAAAGGTGGTGCTATGGCCTGGAGTTGATCAGCTACAGAAACAGCAGGTTTGAGTCCATAAAAGCTCCACAGTCCAGACCAGAACACAACTGAAGCTCTCCAAATG
Organism: Oryzias javanicus; assembly: GCA_003999625.1. Taxonomy (NCBI): domain Eukaryota; kingdom Metazoa; phylum Chordata; class Actinopteri; order Beloniformes; family Adrianichthyidae; genus Oryzias; species Oryzias javanicus. The sequence continues at coordinate 7,566,302 of CM012437.1, forward strand.
TGCTAGACAAAACGGTCCGACTCTCCAGCATCATCTTTGCTGAAACCTGGTGAACGCATGTCTGTAGTGTGCATCTTAATGCTTAAACAGAAGCTAGAAGATGAGGTCTACCTGGAACAGGTTGTCCACTTGAGCTCGCCCCACCGTGGTTTTACTGTCTGCAGACTTCTTAGCTGTCCCTCCCCGGGGAAAGTCTTCCTCTGTTGACGCCATCATTCACGTTTCTAGTATGTTTCAAAAGCACAGACGCAGCGGTTAATACAGGAACCAGGACTTAAAAACGCAGTCAGCCTCAGGGATTTAAATTGTAAGTGTTGCATTAGCACGCGAGCTAAAGTCTAAATAGCACATGTTAGCATGTAAGCTAATAACAAAAAGGCGCGTCAGTGCAGATATATTACTTAAATATTTTACACTAGTGGTTTTAAAAAGTTAAATAAGGAATTATTTTCTAGTTAAGTCCCCGGTTGGTAGAAGCGAAAACTCACATGTTGTTCAGAAACACGCCTGACCATGACCCGGAAGAGAAAATGAGCCCATAAGCGCTTTCTGTTCTGTCCAATCACAGAGCAGAATAATGATTGACATTTCTACAAGCCATTCAAAAGTCGAGCTCGAAGATCCCTTTGAGTGATGTTTCTTTTTAACCAATAGTAAAACAGTTACGTTGTTCCTGGTAGGCGGGACTTCCTGTTATAGTTCAGCATCGCGGCCTCTGCTGAAGGGCACTTGTCGTTCCAGTTTACGCAGGGGTCGAGTGGTAAAGGTAAGCGTTAACTCATAAACTAACTAGTTGTGCTATTCTGTTTATATCTGGTAGGTTAGCGGAGGCTAAACTGTAAATTATTAGTCGTAAAGTCTGTTGCTTCTAAACCAGACTTATCTGACAGGCAGAGCTACATGCTAACCGATGCTAACCAACATACTAGCCGGTCACTAAATGTTCAGGTTATTTGAACGTCCATTTAATCTGTTAGGAAAGCCATTCTGACTGTTTGTTCCTATCTGGAGGAGTTGAAGCTATGTTCATATTAAAATGTGTTTTAATTTTTAAACAATTTAAGAATTTCATTTACTTCCATTATATCTTTAATTCTAATTAAAGATCAATCGTTTTCAGACACTATGTTTATTGATTTTTGTCCTCTAAATCAAAACAAAACGTTTATTCTTTTTTGCTCGACAAATCAGAGATTTGTCTATCATAATTGTATTTTTGTTTTGAAAGAAGGTCACTTACTGTACTCTATTCCAGCACCACAATTGTTAACATTTTTATTTTCCTCGGTTTCATGTCTTATCAATATATCTGATCGTCTGTAACTATTATTTTTGTAACATTAATGATTTATGTTTGTGAGCACCTAGAGGTCAAAAACCTTCTGATCCTCTAGCAGCAGCAACATGTTCTGAAGTTAGTCGTCATTTCAAGTTTAGATCTGATGCTTTTTAGGAAATCTTTGTTGGAATAGCTGTTTTGTTTCTGTAAACTAAACATGATTCCTGTTCATCTTACTGAGACAGTGTATGCTGGAAACCCCCTTCAAACCATTGAATCAACTCTGTTTCTGTTGCAATACAAAACAATATAGAAAATTTTCAAAAGTATGTTGTTAAATTGTGTAAAAAAAAAAAAAAAGATGAGTAACTTCTACATTAAAAAGAAAGAACAAAACTTGTGAAAAATATATGTGAAAACACTAACTTGAATTTCCAGTAATTGTTGAAGAAATTAGGATGACATTTTGATGATTTAAAATGCTGTTGATTTTTCCCCCCCCCTAAAGAATATGATTAACTTTCATTTTTATTTTAAAGGTGAATAAATCTTCATATGCATTATATGTGTTTACTTGTGTTTCTGCAGGACCATTAATTTGTTCGCCATGGCAGGACACGACGCTGGAACGCAGTATCAGTTCACTGGAATTGCCAAATACTTCAACTCCTACACAATGATGGGAAGGAGGAATGTGAGTGTTTCAAACCTGTCATGATGTGAAGTGAAAAAAACAAATCTATCAGGAGGTTACATTATGAAAAGAACAACATTTACATTCAGCAATTACAAAGAAAAGGAGGTCTGGTGCGTCCAGATTCAGGTTCCTTGTTTTGCTGGAAGACCCGTGACTTTTGATGGAGACGCAGCATTCTGGCTCTTCTTGACCTCTGCGTTGTTTTCCCAAAACTCTTCCTGATGGCGTTCACACAGTGAAGGCACCAGAACATCTGAGAATCTCCACCATGTTTGGTGCTTTTTGCCTCATTTCTTTTTCTGGAGACAGAACCATGATCCTCTGTACCAAAAGTTGTTTTGTCTCCTGTCCACACAATGTTCTCCCAGGATTGTGGTTTTTGTTGAACTCCCCTCCTGCTCATTGTGTCATCAGTGACGTTCTTCTGGATCTCCCTCCACTGTGTCTCTTTGCATTCAGACGGTTATTGGCATCTTGTTTCCCACAGTCGACACAGGAACCTGAATATCTTGTAGTCTTAATATATTTTCTATTTTCTTTTTCTTTTCTAGATGCTCAGTTTGTCAAAGGTTGAGTTCTATATTTTAACTCTTTGCAGGTATGATTACTGTGTTGCCACACCTCCTACCTGCCACAGGTGTGTCTAGATGTACATGACAGGAGCTTTACATGCATGAAAGACAACTTTCCCCACAATTTGGAGAAGGTGAAAACATTTTAGACTGTGTTTGAAGTTCTGTGTGAATTTTTTGCCAGGTCAGTTTGTGTTGTTTCAGACCAAACAAACAATTAAAGGCTGAGTTTGTATACCTCCAAAATAACATCTGTAAGACTAAAATAAGAAGACTGATTTGTTAGTAAATCTCATCTCGATGTGTTTCTATGCTCGGCATCAGTGGCCTCTGTCCATCCGTAAAAAGCAAGCTAACTAGCTTTACGGAGAAAGGTTTCTGTTGTCCTTTCAAAACTTTATAAAATGTTATTTTATATGTAAGGTGACGTGCCCACGAGATAATGCTCGTCATCCATATTTGCCACAGACAATAAATCGATAAATTTAATTTTGGAAGTAGAGGAACATAACATTAGGACTCAGTGAAGGAGGAGAGGCATAGGGCCTGATAGACAAACGTCCAATCAGAATTCTTCCCTTCTCCCTCCCCCTACATTTAGTAACTGATGGTCATGAGAAAGACTCCCTACACGACACAAGGGAGAAGCCCCGCAGACGGACCACTGTGAATCCAGCGTAAACATTTCCACTAGGAAGTTGGGAGAGAAATGTGGGTGCAGACATTTCTGACATGCTGGTTCGTCTCTTTTGAGAGGAGAAACTGGGCCATCCATCCCGAAAGGAGGATCAGTCCCACAATTCCTTATTGTCACCAAAGAATGTGAAACTGGAGACCAGAAGCTCCAAAACAAGATGCTATCAATTGCATGTTTTGTAGTGAAGAGTTCAAGATTTACTCCTTTAATTTAACATTTTAGACTTCATTTTTAGGCCTTTTTGATGCTAAATCACAGATTGTTTGGGATACAGCAGCCATCTTTGCTCTCGGGGAGCTGTAGGAACATTCAAAATCAAATATTCCTCCAATTTCCTGCTTTTGACATTTTTTCCAATTGTTTTAGATAAAGAGGGATGTTTTCTTCTAGAGTTCAGACAGCTCTGTAACTTCCCGTCATGTCTTCTTGTTCCAGTGCGTGTTGGCCACATACGCCAGCATCGCAGCCATCGTCCTGTTCTTCAAACTGAAACCCAAGAAACAGGCGGCCGTCGCAGAAAAATAGTCATGTGAGTTCTCTCCAGGTGTTCTGCTGTCCTGCTAGCTCCGCCCCATTAACTCCAGATGTTCTTCTACAGGTTCTGGGAGTTGGAGAGCAGCTGGACGTGCTTGTGTGAAAATATGATTTCTCTGTGTTAACAATAAAGAACAATTCTATCCAGATTCTAGAAAACACGTCGTTTTATTTACAGTGTCCACCCGTATAAAATACTATGATACAGAAGAGCTGTCAGTCGCTCGGCTGCAGCCACGGCAGTGATTTCTAAAAACAGTCTTCAGCCCACGGGGTCGGTCCGCCCCGCTTTGGAGTCACGCAGCATAAGAGCCTGCAGCCAGAAGCAGATTCCTGCGGGTGAAGTGGAGGTGGGTCACAGGCGTGGATTTGCTCATGTACGTCCCCAACAGAAGCTCCGGGGAGTTGTCCTGCAAGTGGATGTGTCCCGTGGCAGCTGTGAAGTCGTCGGTCTCTAAATCATCAAACGCTTTCGCTGCATCCCACAGGCGGACCGTGTTGTCCATTGAACCTGGAAGCCAGAAGAGAAGTGAGTCTCTGCAACTGAAGTTGACTTAAAGCATGAAGGTGGGGGCTGAACACCCACCAGAGGCCAGGATTTCTCCATCCCTGCTGAACCTGAGGGCGTAGATGGTATCTGTGTGACCTTTGAGCTCTGACACCATCAACCCGTGACCGATGTCCCACAGAAGAACTCTGCCGTCGGTCGCACCCGAGGCCAAGAACTTCCCGTTAGGAGAGAAAGCCAGAGAGTGGATGGGCCCCTGAAAAGAGAGCGCACCAGAACCCAGATGAGACGGGTTTGTGAAGAACATCTAAAGGCGTCCAGCAAAGAAAACACTGGAGAGACGTTTCCTCAAGTGCATCACATTCAAAAACCATCCCCTGCTGACCTTATGACCAGTGAATATCCGGACACAGTTCCCCGTCAGGACGTCCCAGAGCCGGATGGTGCGGTCAGACGAGCCCGTGGCCACATAGTTGGAGTTTGGGTGGAAGCGGGTGCAGGTGACGTCAGCCAAGTGACCGGCGAATATCCGCAGCGGCTGGTAGTGATCCGTCGCCCAGAGTCTGCGGGAGACGAGGCTCATGAGTGAAGAGCTGGAGCTTTCTGTTACCTCTGTGTGCGCTCGCTTACCGGGCCACCCGGTCATGACCCCCAGAGACAAAGTAGTACCCATACGGGGAGAACTGAGTGTCCCACACCGGGTAGTTGTGGCCTTTGTAGCCCACTAGACAAGTGAAGGTGAGGAGACTCCACAGCCTGACCGTTCCATCCTCAGAACTGGACAGCAGGTAGTTTCTGAAAGACAGCAGCATCTCATCTCAGGAACTTTCCTTTAGTTCTTCTGTGACACAAATCAAACCAGCTCAGACCATTTACAGTTCAGAGCGACCTCACATTTATGTTTTACATTTTTGTTGCAAAAACAGCTTCTCCTGCTAAGGAAAATACGTTCAATTGATTTAAACGGAGGAAAAATGAAACAGCTGGGATCAAATCCAGAGAAAGACTAGGAGATGTGAGGAAATCCATTTATAGGGCTGGGTATCACTAATAGTTACAAGAATTGATTTGATTCAAATTTTTTTTTATTATTTTGATCCTCTCAATTAAATTTTGAGTTTACACAGTTTACACATTTGTTCAAATACACATTAATAATCTACTATGAGTTTTGAATATATTCATATTAATCTGACAAAAGTTAAATTCCAATTGGCAGTCACGCATCGCAGTGTGAGAAATTTGTTCTCATTTGACCTATCCCCTGGGGGAGCGGTGAGCTACAGACACAGGTGCTCAGGAACCATTTTGAGGTTTAACCCCCGACTCCAACCTCTTATTGCTGAGTGTCAAGCAGGAAGGAACTGGGTTCCATTTTTAGAGTCTTTGGTATGACTGTCTAGATTTGAACTTGAGACCTTCCAGTCTGAGGGCGGACACTTACCATAACGGCAGCTGAAGATTTTACTGTAAAATTGATCAGTTAAAATAAAAAACAATGTTTCAAACCAAAAAGGGTTACTGTAAAAGTATTTCCTTAAGAGTTTGAAAAATTCCTGTCTGCAAAATGTTCATTTAGTCAGCAATGTTTGACCGAGTGTTAGCATTAGCTGTCCTATGGGAAATCCCATTATACGTTAGCATCAAGCTAGCAGATTTTAGCATTATGTGCTAGATTGAGCTCTAATTTTATGGATTGAATATTTATCTATTAAGCTTAGATCGATTTTATCAACCCAGCCCATCAATTTATAGTCCCTCATGAATCACAGTCAAAACATTTTTAGCCCCCAGCTTTGTCAGGAGGTCCGATTGTGTGGTACCTGTCTGGGCTGAAGCTGATGCCGTACACGGGGCCGCTGTGTCCGTACAGAACCTTTGACTCGCTGGCCGTCTTCTCATCCATAATCCTCTCTAGAACGTCGTCTGACTCTTTGTCAATCAAGTTCAAGTCTTGAGGGGAAAAACCAAGAAAGAGACGAATCCTTGAGTATCTCCGTGATCCCACCTGCTGGCGTGTTCAGCGCCCGACGCTCACCTGCTGCAGACTTGACCTTGCGCAGCTTTTTGGGAGTCACACTCCACACTCGCACCGTGGAGTCGGCAAAGCCCCCCGCTATCAGGCTGGAGTCGTCTGTGAAGTCCACCGCAGTCAGACCCTGAACAGGTCCAACGGAGGTCAAACCTCAGCCGGAAACAGCACCAATCGGAAGACCGCCGGTGAGCGCCGCTTACCTGGTACGCGTTGAGGAAGGTGTAGAAGCAGATGGAGGGCAAGTTTTCTGGTCCCAGTCGGATTCTCTTTGTGGCTTCCTTCATGTACATGATCTTGTCCAGCTTGTCAGAGTCCTTCAGCTCTGGCAGAGGTATCCTAGTCATGATAAATTCATTACTGAAGAGTTTCAGGGGAAACTACTGCAAGAAAACACTAATAAAAAGGTTATTTTAAAACAGGCGATTTGAAATGATCATCCCCCTCCTGAAGATGCAGGAGCTCTGCTGACCACAGGACCTCACCTGGTCTGCGACGGAGCGTTGGGGTCTTGCTTCTTGCTCTTGGAGCCCATGCTGTCCTTCTTTGGCTTCTTCTTCTTCGGCTTGCCCTCCTCGTTCTCCGCCTCCTCATCCTCATCATCCAGAGGCAGTTCGATCTCCGGCTCTTTCAGCAGCCCATAATAAACCTGCAGCCACGACAGATCTCATTGCTCTCATCGGATCACGGAGGAACCTGCTGGATCTGTCGGGAACTTCTCTCACCTTGGCCTTGTTGGCCTCCCGCTTCGCCTCTCCCGCTAAGCTCCCCGACATGGCGTCGATCTGGCTCTTGCTGCGGGGCATGCCGTCGAAGATGTCGATGTACAGGTGCTCCTGGATGATGTTCCAGATCTGGTTGTTCTGGCGCTCCTGCAGGTGCCTCTTCAGCAGCTGGTAGGAGTCGCGGGAGATGCGCAGGACGAACTTGCTGGTGCGGAAGTCCAGCAGCGTCTCGTTGCCTCTCATGTGCTCTTTCTTGGTAAGGCTGGATAAAACGCGGAGGTCATCTTCGTAGTAGCACTCCTGATCCCCGCTGAACCTGCGGACGAGGCCGTGATGAGGAGGAGGCGTGGAGCGGAGGCGTACATTTTTAACATTTATCTTAAAGGGACTCACTTTTCAAAGAAAGCCTTCGCCTCACTTTCATGATTGTTGTACACCAGCTCCAAGTACATGTGGACAAAGAGCGGGTAGAAGACCTGCGACAGCTCTGCCCGGTGGCAGTCTAACACTGACTCGATGAACTTCTTCAGGTCGCTGTAGTAAACCTTGTAGAGAGCTGGGTCTCCTTGCTGGCTGTAGGCTGACAGCACCACACTGACGTCAGGCTGATCGTCTGCAACTGCTGCTGAAAGAAACCCAGAGGTGAACCTCTGTGATGAAACATCCACCGCAAACCGAGAAAAACTAAGAAAACCTTCACTCTGATAACACGTTTACAAGCATTTCAGGAAAATCCTCTCTGCTTTACAGTTAATAAACCTTTCTCTGAGTATGTTGAGGTCACATGTGCATAAAGACTTTTCCTGTCTTCATTTATTTATCATTAGGAAATGTGTCTTCTGCTCTTGCTGTAGCCTGAATAGCCACATCTCTACATTTATTACTATTATGATATATCGCAATATTTACCCCTGCAATTGATTCTTGATAGGTTCTCACCAAGTATCGATCTTTTATTTTTGTTTGAAGAGGCAGTAAAACGTTATAGTCGTCATCCTTCGGTGAGACGTTCCTTTGGAGGTAGGTAAATGCAAGACTGACTGTCCTGAGCACCGATGTGTCTGCCAGCTACTTGAATTATTTAATTTTTGTTCTGTTGTTTGCAACATTTTTGCAATAAGCATTGGCACTGCTGTTCATGTTTACCATTGTTAACACTGAATTTTACAAATAATTCCAATTCAATTGATGTCAATGCTTGTCAATGACATACTATTACTGATTTGCACTAAAGTGTCTTTTATTTTTTGCACAAAATAAGATGCAAATTGTTTGTTATGATTGTGTTCAAGCTAAAACATAAATGGGGATATATTTTCCCCCAAAAATGTATGTTCTTTTATATAACGTGAGTTATTAGAGATGATTTTTACTATCCCAGTATCGCGATATCATCAATATCTTGAGCTATGTATTGCGTATCGTGAGGTACCCAGTGAAATAATAAAATAAATTAAAAAAACTGAATAAATCTAATGTGTAGAAGTCTCAAAAACACGTCATCATTAGGATATTCTGCTTTGTCATCCTGATCATGTCAATTGATTAGATTTTGTGTAACACCACAGTATCAGGTAAGGTTTGGACTCAAATGGAAAGACAGATTTTCTAATCCAGTGTTTTTGGTACCATTTATTTGTGCTTTAATCCAGTAGTTTAATTTTTATTTACTTAAAAACAGAATTATTGTTCTGGTTTGTGTCTTTGTTAATTGGGTTCTTTTCCACTGATCTGTTTGCTCAAAGGACGTTTGTTTTCTGTTTTTGTCCACGAGTGTGTGTTTGGTGTTCTTTTTGGAGCTTTAAGCGAGTTTTTACGTTACTATCAAAACTGTTGCGCGCGCTTTATGAAAAGCGAACAAAGTTCCGGCTGACGCCGGGCTAAGTCCCGCTCGCAGCGTCATACCTTTGATTGGCGCCGGAGTTCCAGCGGAGGATGAGACCGTCACCCGGCTGAGAAGGGAGCCCGCATCCAGGCCGTCCACGCCGCCCGCGCTGCCGCCCGAGCCCGGCGCACCGCAGTCCGCCCCCTTGGAGTCCAGCGCATCCTCGGGCAGTCCCGCCTCGCGCCGCAGAATTTCCACGGACTCCGTCAGTTTGTTCTTCCTCAGGAACTGCAGGACCGCCAGCAGCGTCTGCTGGTCCTCCGGCGCCCCAGCCGCAGTTTTACTGCTCCCAGCCGAGCTGCTGGAGCTCGGGGACGGAGAGAGCTGCCGGCCATCGGTCGCATTCGTGTTCACGAGCCCGTCGCTCTGCGGTTCTATTTTAATGTCGACTTCTTCTTTCTCGTCGACCATTCCACCCTGCACGGCCGCCATTTTCAGAATGAAGTGCGCATGTGCGAGGTTGAAAAACTAGAAGAACTGACTGCGCAAGATAAGCACATCTGATTGGTTGTCAGAGTGAAATGTGTAGAAAAAGCCCGCCCCCCTTCTTTAGGGCTCGTGCGGGCTCCAGAGCCTGTTTTTTTGTAATAAATCTTTATTAACAATACAACATTTATATCGTTTACCCTTTTCTATGATTCTAACTAAATAAAATCAAATTTGACGGCGACATTCATAAAACTGTAAATTATAATAATTTAAGCAAATGTTTTTATCAAGACAAAGATTTAAAGAAATACACAAAAAAATACAATTATATAAAAGAAAATCAAATAAAGTGGATATAAGTTAAAAGTAATACATTTTAAGATTCTAAATATCGTTTTATAATCTCATATCACTTGTTTTAAAATTTTGTTTATAAGTCTGTTTTTTTAAGTCATTTTGTTGGGGACCTTTATTTTTAAACATTTGTGAATACAATATTTTTCCAAAATTAGGCTATGATAAGATTTATTATGTTTCTCCAAGAGGAAGAATAAATCATTAATAATATTTTATGTTTAGTTAGTATTTTCCAAAGCGTAGTTGTAAGATATGTTTGCAAATTACTCCAAAATATAGATATAAATATATGGATATTTTCAATACACTCTCCAATTCTGTAACAGAAAGAAAACTTTCAACAGATATTGGTGCAAAAAAGTGACATAAAATGTAATAACAGGGTAAATTCTTTGAAACATTTTGAATATAAATTCTTTAATTATGTTTGTGAAAATATTATAGGCTTACAAACAACAAAGACAAACAACAAAGAGGGACAAGAGTGAGGAACAGGATACCGCAGGACTTTCATAGAATCCTGTGTTAAAATCTACCAGGTTTGCAGGTTTTTTTCCTCCCAGCAGAAGACAGCGTGTGACGTTTTATTTTTTGGCCTTCTAATGTCCCATCCTGACATGGAAAACTGATATTACCTCAATAAAGCTTCATGACTGTTCCTCCATAAAGCTTCATGACTGTTCCTCCATCTCTAGTTTTTCAAGAAAAAATATAATAAATTTCTGGTGATGAAACAAGCAGCTTTATTTCATAAATCCTCATGAGTCAAAGACGTAAAATCCCATTATATAATTAGATTTGTGCAGTTTCAGGTGGAACAGTTTCTACCTCTGAGATTTATGGATCTAAAAAAAAAGTACTCTCCTTTCTTATCTGTGTCTACTGTATCAAACTTAAATTGATTTGATCATTTTAACCCTTTAATAGTGGAGCTCCAGTGTTTATGTTCTTTGATTTACTGGAATTTTCCAATTCTTAGCACGTAGACATCTTTAGATAAGATCACATTTCTCCAGTTTTTTGGCTGTTTTCCCTAAATATTGAAGCTCCACGTTTTCCACACCTCCTATTCTGCAGGATTTCTGCCTTTCTCTGGAATGGAAGCAGAGCCTCTGTTCTTCAGATGAGGAGGCAGACACCATCTCTGTGAGGCTTCAAACCTTCCCTTTAGTTGAAGCTGAGGGGGAGTTCAAGGATCAGTTCAGCACCTGCTGGATGCTGAAAACACTTGCCGGACCTTCTCAGTGGTTACCTTCTTTTCTGTTATTACTCATCTTTTTTATTGCATGTTCCTCACAAAATCTGCTCCTTACAATCATTTTTTTCCCATCTCCAAAAGAGTGGACTCTCAAGGACGATGAGAAGCTTTGTGAGGTCAAAGATCAGTTTCTCCAGAGAGTTTGCTGTTTTGCTCCATCGTGTTCATTTCATTTTATTAGAAGATTAAGATCTTAAAACTATTCAAATGTCCACTTAAAAGAGTCTTTGAATAGAAAAGTTGGATGGAGTTTTAAGAATGAGTTCATGGAAACCTGAGCTTTCTGGATTTCATTTTTACTTTTAGTCCATTTCTTTCTACTTTTAGCTTATTAAATTGACTTTTATTTTTGAACTTGTGATTTTGATTTATAAATAAAATGGACTAAATGAATTTAAAGGTGTTTTATTGAAATAGCATTTTCAGACTCAAACTGGGATGGTGATGGGATCAAAGTCTGGGTATTATAATGAATGCTTTCACAGAATTATCTGGAATAAACTTGCATGAGATAAATTTGGAAATAATTACTAAAGTTTTCTGCTTTATAAATAGCTGGGAAGGGAAGACATTTCCTGCAGGAACTGAAAGATTCATCAAATTTTTTAGGTTGAAATGCTGAAAACAACATAATCTCATAGAAACTATATATATAATAAAAATTCATATAGAATAAAACTTTTAAAGCAATTAGTCAAACTCTACTTGACATTAGCTTATAATTAGCATATTTACTGAACCACATGTGACATAAGTGTGTCTTCTTTTTTCTAATCAATGCATTTCTTTGTTTCTGTAATTGGTTTGAAAAATCTGTGTTTTGTCCACAATCTGTGCTTGAAATAAACCAGATGAATCAAACAATCAATTCAATAGAAACTGGACTGAAATGTTGACATTAATGAGTTCCTATTAACTGGTTAAATGGAGCTTCCCTTTTGGTACCAGATGGTGGCGCCTTCTTACCTCACATCCTCTGTGACCAACATATATACTCTTTACACATGTGAACACTTCTGCTTATGCTTATGTTTGAATCATTAAAAACACTTTAAAAGTGATCTTTCCAGCATTTTCTCATTGGAAATCCTTCAAATTCCCATTAGATTCTCAACCAAAACAGTTCCTGGACCAAGTTAAACAGACTCTTTCGTTTGTTTGTTTATTGTTTGTTTCAAATGTTGAGTCCTGAAAATGTAGCTTTAGACACAGTTGGAGTGTGAAACAATGAACCTGATCATGTCACGGTCACCTCACTCCTTCACACCTTTGGAGGTTGCTTATCTTGCTTCCTCAGTTGTGGTTCAAAATCGTAAAAAAAAGGATCCAGAAACTCTGCTCAGGTGGTTTTAGGTTCTCTTTGCATTCTGCTGAAGCTCACAGAAACACAGCTCCTGCCCTTCAAACGCCACAGTTCTGCTGACTCGGTAAACCTCAGGTCATCCTCTGCTTCCTGGATGCAAGGAAGCAAAGAGTCATGTTGAGTTTCACTTAAGAAGCTCCTGAAACTGCATTTTACTTTGGGAGAAGTCCAAACTTTTTGATTTGGAAAGACGTCCATCAGCTTTTCACTGCAGGCTCTCAAACTTTCACTGAATGCTTCTGTCTGCAGTTCACCTGACTGCAGGTGGACACAAACACAGACTCAACAGAGACTTTTGGATGGTGGAATTGAGGGTTCTTCTTACATTTAGGACAAATTCTTTTGTCTGTATTTTTTTACTTTTAGTTCAGAGAAACATTTTGTTCTGAAATGGTGTTTGGATCAAAGCCGTGGAGTGTTTGCAGTGCAGAGGCAGCAGGGTGTTGTGTAACACTGCAGCTCCCCGACAGAGCTGTGAAAACTACCATCCTCCATTCTGGGCGTGGCATTTTTGCCATTTTAACTTCCGACTGAAGCCCCGCTGACATGCAGCTGCAGGGGCTGCAGCACATCTTCAGGTTTTGATCTTCATCAGGGAAGTTCACTGCTGCACTGGTGATCTTTCTGGTGGATTCTTTTAAATATGTATAATTCACATCACGGTAAAATGCATTTCAAAGCTGCTGTAAGCAGGTTTGACTTTGCACAGGAAAAAATGAATATTTTTATACTGAAGGCAACCTACTCAGGTAAACTGCACTTGGAAAATAAAATAAAATAATAAATAAAACACAACAGTTTGAGAATGGAATATAGAAAAATTCCCTGAGTTTTACCAGCTTTCTGGAAAAAAGTAAGAATCCAGACAGCTCAGGTTTGATTCTGAAGCTGCTGAAACAAATGAAGAAACTAAAAAATAAATAATTTACTTGATGTTAAGACAAAAAAGACGTTAAATACAGGAAAAAATGAAATAAGGGGGGGTGGTGGTATAGGGGTGGGGGTGGGGAGTTTGGAATGGGGGCAAACACGGCTGGGTATCAAATATAATTTCCAGAAACAATTTATCAATCTATTCACAAGAACCTGAATCGATTTGATTCAGATTATTTTCGATTCTTTCTACTCTTCACTTCAATTCCATTTTGAGTTTACACATTTAGACACATTTGTTAAAATACATTAATAATCTACTATTTGATTTAAATATATTCACATTAATCTGATACAGTTCACATACTGTAAAATTTATTAGTGAAATAATGAGCATGTTAATATCAAACAGTGTTACATGGTTTTTCAAACAGAGAAGTTCTAACAAAAATGTTCAGATCATTAATATTGTCAACATTGTTCTGCTTCTCCTGGAGGGCGTTTCAGATTTGGCCACTAGGTGGCAACTGTTTTATAGCAGTACACCTTATTCCATAAAAGGAAGACTTTGTGAGCAAGAAACTGTGTTTTAGACCACAAATAGTTACTTTGATTTTTTTCCTTAAAAGAGTTTGGAAAGTTCATGCCTATGAGCAAATTAAGATGTTGATTTAGTCATTCATGTGTGTTTACGTCAACCGAGCATTAGCATTAGCTGTCCTATATGGGAAAATCCATTAAAGGTTAGCATCAAGCTAGCGGACTTTAGCTTTATGTGCTGAATCGATTTATATTTTTTTAATCGATTATTGATCTATTAACCTTAAATCCATTCAAATCGATTTTGATTAATCAATTTTATTAACCTGACCCTAATGGCAAATAAAAAACACTAGAGTGAAAAGACGTAAAAAACATTAGCAGAAATTCTTCAAAACCCGACACAGTACAGGAGCGTATTTAGATACTTCTTTGCAGATTATTTTAGTCCTTCACTAAAGGTTTGTTGGTCCTGATGGTACATCCCTGGTAATTACAAAGAGAGAGCAGAGGAAGTTGATTCTAAAGATGTAGAAATTTACTGCCAGAATATTTTATTTGTGCTATATTTGCAACATTTCCAACAAAAACTCTTACTGTAAAATTACATCCAAAAACAAGACAATAGCACCAAACACCTCAAGAAGAAGTCACACAATACTAAATATTTAAGCCAGGGCTGGGCAAACATTTTACTCAGGGGCCACAAAGAGTGAAGCCTGGGTTGGGTATTTACTTTGAATGTTTTTTTGTTTTTAAATGTAAAGCACTTCAAGTTGAGAAAAGTATGATAAGCACTTTTTCTAAATAAAGTTTGATTAATTGATTCTAAAACTTGACAAACTTACGTATTTTGGTAATTCATCTCGTAAAAGAAAGAAATAACACGGAATGTGGATGAAAACATGCTTTACTCTTGATCAAAAATTACTTTAAAACACAACATTTTTCAGATTTTTTTTTTTTATTGTGCTAATTGCACTAATTAGTTGACGTTCATGGGAGGAATCCCAAGCTCAGAGAAATACTGGCTGGTGTGGTGTTGGAATATTTGGAAAAAGGACTTGGAATCCCATTTGAAAATGGGGAAAAACAACAAACACCACATAAATGCAGAATAACTTTCCACGCCTGAATGTTGGTGAATTTATTTGTAATGTTCCATCTGTGGGGAGACACCTGACCCTATAGGAAAAATCAAACATATGAGGTACATATGGAGATTAAATATCTTAACAGGCTGTATATTTCCCCCGGGCCGTAGTTTGTCCACCCTTGATTTGTGCTCTTTTTTTACGTCCTCGTCTTGTTTAAAATGTGTTGGATTTTTAACTGCTGTTTTATTGCTGCCAGTAGATTTAGACACTTGAATGGTTTCAGTCTCAGAGGGAGAAAAGAAGTAATGATCAAAAATAGAAAAAATACTGAATCAGTTACATGGTTTTGTTTTACAATTTGATGCATCTGCAAATACAGCTTAAGTCTCATTTTTGAGCCGCATCCCGACTCTTTCTGAGGAACGAGAGCTGTTGGGCTTTACCAAAACCCGGAGCGTCGAGAGGAAGTTCTGCCGCTGCTCATCTGCATCTACAGCCTTTGTTCTTTTTTTTTTCCTTTCTGCTCCTCTGTGGAAGTCAGTTCAGCTCACGCGAGGAAGAGAGGATGGTAGAGAAACGCTCAGTCTGTTCTCACACCTGACTGTTGATTGGTTCACTTCTCTGCTTTGTGTGTGTGTGAGTGTGTGTGTGTGGGTGCAGGGTGTGGTTCCCCTCAGAGACAGTTTGTTGCAGCAGAGGACAAAAAGAAAAGCTAAACTGATTCCTAAAAGTGCTGCTGCTGTTTTCACATATAAACAATAGTTTGCATTTAAAAGATGTGAATAATAAGTGAGTGTACGTCCACGTACATAAAGAAATCTGGGAGAGACCTTTGATGGTTAAAGCAGCAGACCATCAGCATGAGCTGGATCCGCTGTGGTGAAGGTCGGGAGTGGCAGTCAGAACCGGCATGGTGATCCGGTGAGGTGCCAGTTCTGAACAAGGAAAGGTTTGCTTTTATCCTGCAGGTTTGCAGCCGCAGCATCCGCTGGAGACTGAGGGGAAGCCAGTCTGTGAGGGTTGGGATGCTGAGCGGGGCGTGGCACCTTCCTTTTTCTCACTTCATATCCGTGCACACATGTGCACGACGGCTTCACACCGACTGTGAGAGAACGATGATTGTCTGAATGTGGAACATTCGAGGGGCAAACCTTCCGGCGTCAGACGAAAAATCTGTCCGTATCTTTGAGGAAAAGTGTTCACCTGTCAGCTGAAGCGGTCCAGAAAGGCTGCCAGGGCCCCCGCTGAGATGCACGAGTAAATAATTCATGAGGTGTGGCTCTCAGAAGAGGAGAAACTGCCCTGAAAGGAAAGGAGGGAGGGAGGGAGGGAGTGGTGGGGTACCGCAGTCACAGGAGGTGTGGTTAAGAGGACGGGTGACATACGGGGCAGGAGGGGTGACAACTGAAAATGCAAACGGAGAAGAGTAAAAAGATCAGCCTCAGTGAAATCTGATGGCATCTTTTGCCACCCCAACCCACATACCTACCCCACCTAACCCTCCAGCTGTCATCAGATCCAGAATGACCTCATTTACCTCAACATCTTCTTGCAGAGGTCTTTTTGCCCTCTCACTTGCTGTTTTTTTGTCTGAGAGCCCGTCGTTCATCTGAGCAGAATAATGGAAGGGGGGTCCACCACAGAGCTCCACTTTGGGGGAAAGGAAGTTTGGCCGGTTTGCATTATTCAGCACCGACTGAAGGAACTCCATTTTCAGCTTTGCCGGAAAAGGACCGAACTACTCTCACATGGGTGAATTAACAAAAAACAAACAAAACAAAAAAACGCAATTGACAATGTGTAGAATATTTATTTTATAAATGTTCGTTTTTTTCCCTCTTAGATCAAACAGCTGCTTCCCCAAAATCATAGATAATATTAATCGATTCGTGGATTATTTCTCTTAGAAGGTTACAGGTACGTCATTGTCTGATTATAAAGGTAATTAGGATTTTCTTCTTCTACTTTAACTCTAGCTTTCAATGACGGGGATGACAAGTAGGACTGCAGATCTTTTCTGTCCAGTTAAAGTTGATTACATTTCCGTGTTCACAAAATCACTAAAAAACAGAGCTAAAGTCAGACAATTTCAATGAGTTTTAAATAAAAAAAATAAATAAATACGACAATGTCATATGTGGGGCTAAATGGGGTTTTAAACAAGAACACACTTGTGTCTTGCCTACATCACCCTTATGTATTTTATAAGTGTTTACTACAACCTGTTGCTGCATGAACATTTTGACTGAACGGGCCCACCGATTGGTCTAAAACCTGGATGTTCCATGGCGGTCACCTGTATGCCTCATACGTGTTTGCCTCTTTGTATGTCCGCAGACAGCCTACATCACCAGCCCCAGTTACTCAGTGACTCAGGCTTTAGATTCAGCGTGAAATGCACTGGTTCTCAAAGCAAAGAGAATTGGAGAGCACCGCAGGCTCAATTTTTCACTTTGGTAAAGTTCCATTTCATGGATAGTGAATCTTCTCTGACTGATTAAGACCGTTTTTGTTTGAAGTAATATGGTTTTCACTCATGTCTTTGTTGTTGCTCCACCAGAGCTTCACAGTCCAGCTCCTAAATCCTCAAAACAGCTTCCTATGTATGTCCTATCTTCAGACAAGTTTTTGTTGGAAACACCACAGTGTCACATTCAAGAACCAGAAGAGTGTTTCTTCCAGCTGGATGCTGTGGCAGGACGCACCCAGAGCTGATGGGAGAGCGGCCGATAGCCACCTTGATCAAGGGTGCTTCAGATGGAAAACATGGTCAGAGACCCACAAGAGTGACCTTCCAGTGTGGAGTCACTTCCATCTGTGCGTGTGTCCCTTGATCTTAATGAAGTCGGTGTAAAAGTGTTTCATATCACAGCCCTTCCCTGCTCCCAGCTCCCTCCCACGCTCTCTCCCTCAGCCGACATCTAACAGCCAGTTAAGCAGCACGCTGCAGATGAACACGGCTGCTCCTTCATCGCTATGAATAATGCACGGCACATCTAACGGGAATGAAGCTACCACCAAGAACCTCCTGGATCTCAACCGAGCACAGTCCGGCTGAAGAAGCTTCTGCTTCCCCAGAGAAAAAAGGTTCTTTGTTCCAATCAAAGCTTCTTAAAGACACACACACTGACAGCTGCTGTGCTGCTGAGATGATTGTTAAAGGTCAGTTCTTTCCTCTTCAACCTGTAACTCAGAAACCACAGAGTTTTACAAAATGGGAATATTTTGTTGTAATGTGCACATTTTCCAAATGCTAGTGTTATTGAAGCTGAAGGTTATGAAACCATTGATTTGAGGACAACAGCATTCTTCTGGGCTGCCATGTTTGGAAAATGTCCTCTGAGGACATTCAGGACAACATTCAGAGGGACAATCTCACAACACCTGTCAGGTCTGAGTCTCAAGGAGCTCTGTGAGGGTCAAAGACACACCAAGTAACCCCCCTTTTTTCAGATAAACACACATCCAAGTCCAACCTTTTGTTCTCCTGGAGGTGTTGCAAAAAGACCAGGGTGGGGGTGGGCCAGGTCTCTTTATTTTTGTGACATCACTTGATCTCATCAGGAGGCAGCAGGGGGCGGGGTGGGGTGGAGGGTGGGGTGGGGGGGGCATGGTCATGGCGGTGTCCTTGATCGACCTCTGTTGCATGGTGTGGTATGACAGCAAGCAGAAGGTGTGAAAATAATTGGCTCAAGAAACTGGATCTGGTTTTGTTTTGAGGCTGTCGGATTAAAGAACTTTTATATCAGAATGAAATTTTGTTCATAAAACTCAAACTTTACTTTAAACTCAACTTTAAAGGGCCTGTGTTATGCTTTTCTTAAGCCTTTCAGATTAAACTATATCCACATACATGCTCTTTTATCCCCTATTGGACACCAAAGAACAATTTTTAAAGATAAAATATGAGTTATTTTTGTGAACTGACACTCGACCTCTGAGGCTCCGCCTTTCGCTTCTTGTGGGTGCCGCCCATTTCATGACATCATCTTATAACCGCCTGCATTTTGCCCCAAAAAAGAACTTTGCAAAGATGGATGTGCATATTGCGCATATAAAATGAAAGCTGATCACTGCTAGCTCAGCGGAGTCTGTGGCAGCACAGACTCTTCCTGGAAGGGGCTGTTCCCCATCTGACGACGTCTCAGTGGGAGGACCTGCTTGTTTTTTTGCGTTGGGAGGGGCTGGTGCTCAGAGAGCAGGTGTCTTAGATGAATGCTCAGACATGCATTAAAGGATCAAAATACAGAGGAATTATGACGATAAAACACTCAAAATCTCAAAAAAGTGGATTTTTTTTTAATACTACAGGTTTTTGTTTCTATCTAGGGCTGGGTTGGTAAAATTTATTAATCAGTTTGCATTGATCTAATCTCAATAGTTTAATAATCAATCCATGAAAATAGAAATCGATCTAGCACATAAAGCTAAAGCTTGATGCTAACGTTTAATAGATTTTCCATAGGATGGCTAATGCTAACGCTCAGTTGACATACATTGCTGATTAAATGAACATCCCTATAAACTCACAGGGATGAATTTTCACAAACATCTTGGCAGCTGATTGAGAGATTAATTTAGTTCTGTCTAATATTTGATAATGTATTAGTACAGTTGTGTTCCTGCAAATACTGTTTATGTGAAATATTCATTATAACACTGGACTTGACTGATGCAACATCGTGTCTTGTGTCATGTCTTCATTATTCTTCTTTTCACATGCATAACATACACTTGCATGCATACATACAAGAGTTACAAATGATTCTTCTTTGTGTAAAAAATGTAAATTATTGAACCTTTTATTGACTATCTATTTACAAAAAAGTTTTTTAGACACTTCAGAAAAGGCAAAAACCCAAAATGCTATTTATGCAACCAAAGTCTGATGATTATCTGACTTTGCTTGAATTGTCATTGATTGATTGATTTTTGTAATAATGGATCCGGTTTATTGAAAACAAAAGATCTGAATTTTGTGAAGCTTGTAGAACTAGCTCTTTCAACTGATCTGTGCTCATTTTGAATATTCTTTTGAGGAGCTAGTGTGTTGTCTGAGCTGTGCTCATGAGGAGGTTTAGAATCTACAGTGAAACATTGCAGAAACATCCCAAAAGTTACAAGTAAATTTAACAGGAAATGATGCACGTATACTTGTTAGAATGGAACTTTTCCTTCTTTGTCTGAAGAGAATCTGTGAGGTCAAACCTCTAAATTGTTTCTAATTAAAACTGCCTTATTGATTGACTGTCTGTGTGTTTATTGTGGTTCTGCCACCCTGACACATAAACAGTTTCAGACAAATGCATGAACATCCAAAACTCTCTGCATCCAGTGGGGTGTTTTTCTGCTTTCCCTCCACTCTGGGAGATAAATATTTGAACACTTAACTCGTCTTCAGCCCGGACTCTCTGACGGTTTGAAATGTGTTCATGCGGCGATAATGGAAAGCTTGAGGTGTTTTCCAGCCAATCAATAGCCGTTCACAAGCTCTCAGGGACACAGTATCTCAGGCTGCAGGCAGACTGCCAGCGGGCGGGAAATGACTCCAGTCAGCACTTCGGAAGACGTGCGTGCGCCAAGTATTTGTGATGCTGATGAAAAGGACAAGGAAACCTGCACAGGTGCTGCCCCTTAATGGAGAGGAGATCTGAAAGATTTCAGGGGAACTTGCAAAGAGCGTGCATGGATTAACGCAGGCGGGAACAAAAAAATGAATAATCTGAGGGATGCAGACTTAAATGTGCTTGGATCCTCATAAGGAGCCTGTTAAATATGGCCTTTAACCACAGAGATGTTCAGCGGCACAATAAATCATTATGTGACTCAGCACCACCTCAGCTGTCTCAGAGAGCCCATTGATTTATGGAAATAGTCAAATGTGTGACATTTGTGTCACTGATGAGGAGAGCAATCCCTTTGTGGCGCTTAGCTCTGCTCACGTGGACGCATCAGCACCACGTTTGGTCCTTCAGTCTAACCTCTGAGAGATCAGGTTCTGAAGCATCTCCTGTAATCGCCCTGCAGTAGGAGAGTGGCAGTTCACAGCTTTCCGCAGCATTCAAGGATAAAATGACTGTTGTGACTCATGGGAGACAGCCGAGGATGGCAGTGTTATTTATCCCCACCCACCTGACCACACAAAGACCAGCATGGAGGGAAGGAGGGAGGGGCGGTTTGAGAGAACAGCAGGAGAGGGCAAATCTGGCAGAAAAAAAAAAAAACACTCCACACTTCAAACACATGATTGGGTGAGTTCCAATGTTTCAAACAAATATTATAATCCATCATCTCAGCACACAATCTCCATGTGTGATGTCTGTGACAAGAATGGATCATTTTTAAATAAACACCTTTGTAAAAGAAATATTCTTCAGGATTTATCCTGTTCTAGATTTTCCATGATCATAATACTATTAAATGGAGCTGGGTTGATAAAGTTCATGAATTTATCTGAATAGAAGCTTAATAGATCAATAAAAACAGAGATCGATCTAGCACATGAAGGTGAAGTCCACTAGCTTGATGCAAACGTTTAATGGAATTTCACACAGGACAGCTAATGCTAACACTCGATCGACGTCAACACGCATTGCTGACTGAATGAACATCTGTATAAACTCACAGGCATGAATTTTCAAAACTTTTTTAAGGAAATATTTTGTAAAGTAACCATTTTTGGTAAACAGCACAATTTTCTCATATTTTTCTTATTCTTCTTTAAAAAAAAGTGTACAGCTATGGCGCCAGCTCCTCCTAGTGGCCAAACTGAAACGTCCTTCAGGAGAGGCGGAACATATATAGATTATTAATGTAATTAAAAAAACAAATGTGTCCAAATGTGTAAACTCAAAATTGAATTCAAATGAGTGGATGGAAAGACTTAAAAAAAAAAAAAGAAATCAGAATCGAATCTATCCAGGCTCTGGTGAATCAAAGTAAATCGATTTTAAAAATTATTATCAATGCCGAGCTCTACTACTAAAGGCCATCAGAGGTGAAGAGTATTCTTAAAATCTTCACTAAAAAGCCACATGTAGGCCACCAATAGTTTGTACCCATCTCAATATTCATGTTGGGTCTATCCACCTACTAATCATAGAACACCCCCCACCCCCACCACGACTGGGCTCAAACAAACTCGGAAAAGGGAAAGGGTTTTCATTCTGAAACCAGTCTCTAGTGGTCATTTGACAAACTGCAACAGGACCTGAGTGCCAGGCTCAAGGTGAACATTTCTTTCTCTCTCTATTGACAGATCTTCCCACCTAACCTCTGAACAACATATGCTAATCCAAAATTGCCAATAAAATAGTAACCAAATAGAAAAGATCCTGAAAATGTGATGAAAAATATGAAAATTAGACAGACTCAAAACGATTTGATAAAGACTTTAAATGATAAATCCGCCCTCAATGGTTTAGTATTGAGACCAAGAAAAAGAAAAAGAAACAAATGATTATTTGAATTCTTTTTTGCGAGTTCTGTTCCCCCTCAGTGTTGTTATCTTGTGTCTCTTTCAATAAAGTTTTATTGATTTGGCTTTAATTGAAACAGATTAAAGGAAGAAGCTGCCTAACCCTGAGCACACCTCTCCTTTTGAGCAGTTTTCGGACAGCCTGAATGTGTTCTGCATTTTGATGATGGCCTGTGTTTGTCCTTGGGGTGTCATTGCATTTCAGGAAAGAAGAAAAGCAGAAGAATCAGTGCGTGCGGGGAGGTCTGAATGTGGGAAAAAAATCTATTCTTCTCCTAATTGTCCAATGAAGGAACATCCTTTCTAAGTAATAGTTTGTGGCTGCAGACAAATGAGCTGTGAGAGGTCGTCAGCTTAGTGCAGCAGATAGCATCTCACCCCCACCTCAGAGGTGTCCAGCTGCCCTGCACACGTCTGCATGTTTGATATCTGTATGCTCTGAGGAGCATGGGGTCATTCATCAATGAAGGAGTCTCTGGAGGGAAAAAATCTTTACTGTTTTTTTGTGGGGGTAGGACAGCAAACCACCCTGAAAGAGAGCTAACAAGAAAGGAGGAGGGATACATCAGACTGAAGCACAAGCTGGAAACAGAGGACCACCGTTTGTTAGCGAGTGGAAGTAATGCAGATTTAGACGATATTTAACTTCCAATACAAAAATGAAACAGAAGAAAACGTAGAACTCTCAAGCTCCTGGGCCTCTGGTAGAGGACCCCAGTTTGAGGGTCTGGGCTGGACTGAGATGTCTGAGGTCTTTCCAGGATCTGTTGTAACCACTCCTCTAGTTTGGAGGTTACAGCCCCGAGTGCTCCAATTACCATGTGCACCACTGTCACTTTCACCTTCCAAGCTTTCTCCAGTTCCTCTCTGAGTCTCTGGTATTTCTCCAGTTCCTCATGTTCCTTCTTCTTGATGTTACCATCTCTTGGTTCTGCCACATCCATCACAACGACTTTCCTCTGTTCTTTATCCACCACTACAGTGTCTGGTTGGTTCTCCATTACCATCCTGTCTGTCTGGATCTGGAAGTCCCACAGGATCTTTGCTCTCTCATTCTCTACCTCTTTCTGAGGCCTTTCCCATTTTGATTTTGGGGTTTCCAGTCCATATTCTGTACACATGTTTCTGTATATTATTCCAGCCACTTGGTTTTGGCGTTCCATGTATGTTTTCCCAGCCTGTATCTTACACCCTGCAGTTATGTGCTGGATTGTTTCCTCTTTGCACAGCCTACACCTTGGGTCTTGTCTGGTGTGGTAGATCTGAGCCTCTATCGCTCTGGTCCTCAGGGCTTGTTCCTGTGCTGCCAGGATCAGAGCTTCTGTGCTGTCCTACAGGCCAGCCCTCTCTAGCCATTGGTAGGACTTCTTTATACCAGCCACTTCAGTTGTTGTCTGGTGGTACATCCCATGTAGGGGCTTGTCCTCCCATGAGGCTCTGTCCTCCAGCATCACATCCTCTGCTCTCCATTGGCTGAGACATTCACTGAGCAGACTGTCAGTTGGAGCCTTGAACTTGATGTATTCATGCATCTTGAATGTTTCATCCTGGATAGTAGCTTCTACACTCACTAGTCCTGGGCCTCCTTCCTTGCGTCAAGCATACAGTCTCAAGGTGCTGGATTTGGGGTGGAACCCTCCATTTTGTGTCTTAACAATCTTCCATTGGCCATCTTTTATTATTGCTGCAGGGTGTCTGATGACTGGCAGTGTCCAACTGTTTATTGTATTGTTTATGGTCTTGTTCTTGCCATTGATCTGCCTTGCTCGTTGGAGGTATTTGGCTGTTACAACTTTCCTTGTTGTCTGTTCGAGGTTGCCATTTGCCCGTGGAATTCCAAGGTACTTGTAACTGTCCTCAATGTCTGCTATTGTTCCTTCTGGGAGTGAGACCCCTTCTGCGTGGACAATCTTGACTCTCTTTCACCATCCGACTGGATTTCTCAAGCCTTAATACATCTCAATGTCAGTACTGTGGATCCTGGTGGTGTGGATCAGGGAGTCAATGTCGCTCTCGTTCTTAGCGTATAGCTAATATATATGTATATGTGCTACACAACACAGAATCCTCCCATTGCATCAAATATGTCGGTCTTTAATGACTCTAAACCCGCTTGGAGGAAAGGTGTGAGGAGGTGGTGCGTTGTTTACACACAGTCAATGTTGCCAGTCTGGGTAGGAAATTGAGGGGGACCTCGTGACCTTGTCTGCCACAACGTCTTCTTGCAACAATTGGGCAGATCTATTCTCAAATTGGGCTGATTTTTGCCCAATTTGGCAACTTGCTGCGTTTGCATGAACTCCGTAAGTAAATTTAAAACTCGTTACTGTATATATTTTTAAAAAAAAAACTGCAACAAAAGTAGCAATCTCATCATGCTAGTATCAGTACTTCACCTTGGTATCAATACTATCGATACTCTGATTGATACGCCCACCCACAATACATGTGCACAAAGCAAAGACAGCATTTTACTGAGAAATAAAAGAGGTTTGGTTGGAAAATGGGGAGTGTTTCAGTGATGATGGCAGAGCTTTAAGATGAATGACTAAAACATGGACTATCTGACCACCCGGCTGCAAAGGATATTAACTCATTAAGTGTGAAAATCCAAAGTAGATGTAATCTGTTTTCAAGCAATAATTGTCCTGAAAATCAGGACACCCATCTTATGGATGGAAGTTTAACTTTACATTTACTTTTCAGTGATCAGAGTTCATGCTTTAAAACTCAAATGTAACTACTAATTTGATGAAAATAATCTCAATCTCCTTCCTTCCTCAGGTTTGAACCTTTGATTTTTACAAGTTTCTCTTTGCTGTGACCAAGTGAAAAAGATCCCTCCTGACACGAGCTTCTCCCTCTGATGCTTCTGAGTGCTGTGTCATGGCTCACAGGCTGAACGCTGAGTAAAGCGCAGGATGGACTCAGCTAATCCATTATAAATGGTGGGGGGCAGCTGCCTTATTCCTTCAGAGAGTTGCCGGAGAGTGTTATTGGGCACATGTGACATCATGCTCTGCAGGAACAGGCATTTCTCTGAGCAACCTCCATCACGCAAACAAGAGCAAATAACTGAAAAAAGCCTTCCTGTGTTGACACAGGATCTATGCAAACTCAGCTCAAATAAACCCAAATCCAGGTTCAAGTCCAGACCAGACCAGTTCACTCAGGAGTGTTGCTGTGATAAATCCCTCGAGGCTTTGCTTGTTTTTGTGCACCGCTACACCCTCTCAGTCCCCTCTAAACTAACAAGTCTCTGCTGAACAGCGCTTCCCCAGGTCCCTGAATGCACCATTTGAAGCATCTGTCAAAGTCAGAGAATGACTGATGCAATTTTGGTTTCTTTTAACAAACAATAACTCAGTTGAATTAAATATATTATTATTTGTCAAATAAAATTGATGTGTTTGTGTTTCTTGAATGAAGGACACCTCTGAGGATGCGTAAAGAGGCGGAGCTAAAATACATTTAAATATGTCTCTTATTGCTTATTTATATGTTGGAGTTGGTGGCTTCAAAGTGTCGGTCTTTTGATCCATGAAACATGAGGCTTTCTCCCTGATTTGCACAAATCTCAGTCAAAATGAGTCACAAAGGAACCACAGCTGCAAGACATTTTAGATTACTAAAACTGTAAAAAATAAATTAGTGAATGCATTAAGTAGCTGAATATAAAGACTGTAGTTCCTCCAACATCCTTCATTTCCTGCAAGCTTCCATCCAACTGTCTAAAAGCTAAAAATACTCTCCTATAAATATTTCATCACACTGTTATAATGAATCCCAGGTTCCATTCAGAAGGAACAGATGGAAATCACGAAAAGGGACAAGAATGCTCTTCCTTTTCTTAGAACTTTATCTTTAAAAGGTTAAAAAGATTGTGTAAATTATTCAGTGTTTTGCACATTTTTAGCTGAGCAGAACTTTGACCATAATAATCTCTGTCCCTCCTCTCAACCATCTCAATCTGTCATTTCCGGTTGGGGCAGTGGGCTTTTGTTCATGTGGAAATAGCGGAGTTTTTGGACTTTAAAAGATGTTTTTGGAGCTGCCAGTTCGGGTACTTATTGCAGAATCACATTTATTTGGAACTCTTGTAAACATCACAACTTGCATACAATTTAATCAAATGTAAAAGTTCCTCAGTCCTCAAAACTTCTAAATATGAATATAATGAACTCCAATAATCTAAGCTTGACAGCCTGCAGTACTATAGGCTAATCTTTATTTTCCAGTGTGAGGGCCGACATATAATGAAGATTTACAGAGATTTAGTTCTCTGTTACCCAGGAAGTGTACATGGAAAGTTGTGCGTTTTTACCAAGTCGTCTTCAATTTACGTCTTCAATCACTGTAAATCTTTTGGAATATATCTGGGATGTTTTCATTCTGTTACCTGCTTAGTTGTTCAACTTTAACACGGTAACGGGGCTGGGCGATGATGTCAGAGATGGACGTGTTTCTCCACATTGTACATGTCGAGATGAGGAAAATCGTGCAGACATTGTACTTCTTGTTAATGCATTTCGCTCCCTGATCCTCATATTCGACGGTGAACCCGAGATCTCTTCACACCGCAGGTTTTGGTGTTGGTGGCGCGTCTTCAAACACGAGCCTGAAAGCTGCTCACACACCGGCTGCGTTGACGAACATTCAAGCAGCCACGAGGTGAAAACACGAGCAGAAGTCCAAATTCTGCTCTACCTGTGTTTGCATAGACTCCTCACTGAACACGGCCTCCTGAACGGAGAACATTGCTGGCTACAACGTGCTATGACTGTCTCGGTTGTTTGGGCAGTTAGCTAAAATGCTACTGTTTTTAGCATTTGGGCTGCACCTCCCGGGGGTAGGTCTGGGGTGAGTGGGAGCAGAGCTGGAGCGGACAAGCTCTGCAACGAAGACATGAATACACAGACATACGCTAAAGGCAGTTCACAGTGGTACTGAATAAATAAAATGAAAAATGGCGTACCGAACCGTGGAACGCGTACCGAACGGTTCGGTTTCATAT
The DNA here is from genome assembly GCA_003999625.1 of Oryzias javanicus. NCBI lineage: Eukaryota > Metazoa > Chordata > Actinopteri > Beloniformes > Adrianichthyidae > Oryzias > Oryzias javanicus. The sequence continues at coordinate 7,593,639 of CM012437.1, forward strand.
CGAATATTGTTGCATCCCTAGTAGACATCAAATAGAGTGACTAAATAGAGTTGTCTAAGATGACCAGTAGACATCTATTAGATATCTCATAGACATTTACAATCAATGTATATTTAACATCTAATAAACATGTTTTGTAGATGTAGATTAAAACACTAATATCTGTTAGATAACTAATAGATATCTACTGTAGATGCATATTAGTCATCTAATAGACTTCCTTTATAGATGTCTATCAGAAAACAATAGACATCACGTGCTTGGTGGAAAGACACTAAGGTTTGTTTACAACATGTAAGGTACTGTATGAAGGGAATCCAATTAGCTGTGGGAAGTTATCTAAACCGCGATATCTTTATGAATTGATGTCTATCAGATAAATAATGCATATCTATAGCTGTGAGCTTTAAAATAGTCATGAGTTTGATATCTAATTGATGTGTCCGTGCCGAGGTGGTACTGGTGGTTGGGACCAAATTGAAAACACATGCTCTATATACTTTATATATATTTTTTTTGTTTTCCTTTTTAGCTCTATGTGTTGGTAAATGTGTGCTTTTAAAAATAATCCATCCAAAGGATTGAATAATCTTCCCCTGAGATGAGAATAAAATTGGTTGAGCAGCAACCGCACCTTCAGCTTTCTGATTAGTCTGACCGTCTTCTTTTTTGTAGATAATGGAATTGTGTTCTCTGGCTGAATGCCCCCCAATGAGATTCTGAAGCTTAGAGGATTTCAGGAAGACGGACCGCAGCCTCCTCCTTTGTTTGGTGTATGTCCTCTGTGTGTCTGGCTCTGCCTTCTGCTATTATTAGCACAGAAAAACCCTCCTGATGCCATGGACGGCACAGAGACGTCACACACAGACCCCACCTCAGTGATTCAGCACTTTCTGCTGCGACACCCGGTGATGCAGCCAGTCGCTCGGTGTATCATCTCCCCACAGAACACCAGCAAATCATTTTAGGACGTAGAGTTCGGAGGCTTATGGCCGATTCTATTTACACCCAAATCTGTGGAAATCCTGTTGAAATTTGCTCTTGTCCTCTCATCACCAGCTTGGCATCTGTCTCTCCATCTTGCCCTTTTTCAGACAAGGCTGCACATTTAACCCTCACTTACAAACGGAAAACCTGGGAATACCTTTTCTTTATTTGAACAGCAACCTTTTCTGTTGTGCATTTATGACTCAGAGATTAACGAGTTTCACTGAGACATGATGAATTATTTGTGGAAAATAAATGTTCTGCTGGTAACTTCACTTCGTCTGATCTCATTTATTTCTTCTCGGTCACAAATACTCTTCATAAGTAATGCCTTAAAGGCTAAACTTTGACTGAACAGTTTTATTTATTTGTTATCAAGAGATTCCAATCATGCATTTTTACAATGCAGTCCATTAAAACAACCTACATGGAATACCTCATTAATCATCCTTGGTTCTGTAGTTGAGCTATTATCAAGTTTTACTATGTTGACTCAAATATATCTATCCATTTCCTATTTCTGTTTTGTCCCTTTCTGGGTCATGGAGGTACGGGAGTCTAACCCAGACTGTTGTGTGTGAAAATAGGATACACCCTGGACAGGTTGGCATTATGTCGCTGGCCCACAATCACACTCCCACACGCTAACATTCACATCTAGAGGCTATTTAGAGTCACCAATTAACCCATGACGCATGTTTTTGGATGGTGGGAGGAAGCTGGGGAAAACCCACGCATGGATAGGAAAAACATACAAACTCCACACAGGAAGATGGTTCCCCACCTTTGGTGGATCTGTTTCAGGACCTCCTGCTAGAACTTCAACCGGGGGTCTTCTTGCTTTGAGGAAGAGTGCTAACCACAAATATATAATCCACTCAACAGCTTCATTTAGGTGAGTTTAATTATAAAGCAGCATCTCAATATCAGAATGGCAAAGAGAATCCAAGAGAACTTCAAAACAAAGGATAAAAAAGTGTAACAAGTACTTTAGTTACGTTTAGTTATGTTTAGTTAAGTTTCGTTTAGTTACGTTAGGTTAGGTTACGTTATGTCACATTAAGCTGTGTTACTTTTAGTTACGTTTAATTGCGTTACGTTTAGTTACCTAACGTCTAGTTACGTTACATTTAGTTATGTTACATTTAGTTACGCTTAGTCACGTTAACTTATGTTATGTTAATTACGATACGTCTAGTTACATTACGTTTAGTTAAATTAAATTTAATTATGTCACATTTTGCTACATTTATTACATTTAGTTATGTTACGTTTAGTTACATTACGTTTAGTTACCCTACATTTAGTTACAGTTAGTAACGCTCAGTTACATTACGTTAATTATGTTTAATTATATTTAGTTACATCAAGTTACATAACATTTGGGTTACATTAAATTTAATTATGTCACGTTTTGTTATGTTTAATTATGTTATGTTTCATTACGTTATGTTACCTTTAGTTATGTTACCTTTAGTCTTGTTGCACTTAGTTGCATTACTTTTAATAACGCTACATTGTTAGGTTTAGTTACCTAACGTTCAGTTGCATTACATTTATTTATTTTTTTCCAAAGGCATTTTTATTTAATTTACATAAACATTTATTTTAGTTATTTAGTTACATTATGTTTATTTTATTTTATTTTATTTTATTTTAGTTTAGTTTAGTTTAGTTTAGTTTAGTTTAGTTTAGTTTATTAGTTTAGTTAGTTTAGTTTGTTTTATTTATTATAGTTTAGTTTAGTTTAGTTTAGTTTAGTTTAGTTTAGTTGAATTTCAAATACAAAAATGTAGAAACATTCTGGAATCCAAATAAAGAAAAAAATGTTTTCGTGTGGAATTATTGAATGGAGCTTCAGAATTTAAAGTTTATCTGTCGCGGAAATATGTTATATTTTTTCCTTCTTCTTCCAGATAGCATTATAACTGCAGAAAAAGAATCCTGCATCACTTTTCATTCAAACTGACAGCAGCATTTAGGATCAGCTGCAGACCCAAAATCCAGAACCATACTTCAAATAATCCAGCATTATTGTAATTCCAGAAGGTTGAGAGCAGGATAATGCAATAAATGTATGGCTTATACTAGAACCAATCAAGTGAGAACTTCTGCTAAGTGTGTGGTTCAGTGTTAAACAACACATATATAGAAGTCACCGACAAACAAATCAGAAAGAATGCTGCAGCAAGCCAAAATTCTCTGTAGGTTTTAGTCTTCTGGTGGCATGAATGTGGAGTTTTCAGTTCAGCTCCGTGTTTCTCAGATTCTGTTGTCTGGTCGACCATCCTGCATGTTTTCTGAGCTCCTCTTCGTGCTTCTATAGATCTTCATGGAGATCGGGTTTGTTTGAACTCTGGTTTGGTCACACATGTTGGAGTTCTGAGCAGAAGATAGCATCAATCATGCACAAAAGTAAGATCAGATCTTCTTTGTAGTCATCTCACTTTGTCTGCTGCTCCCCTTTTCTCACAGATTTAATCTTTGTGTAGAAAATAAATTCACATGTTTCATCCTGTTAAGAAGTTTCACAGGCATCCGCTGGAGTTTGAAGAAAATAAAAGCTGAAATTTAAATCTCTCCTCAACTTCTAAATGGGGGGGGCTGTTTCATAACATGACTCTCACATCCCTGCCACACCTTCCACCCAGCAGCATTGCAGGGGCATAAATCTTTGAAGACCTGCAGCCTGCGTCACATTTGTGTCCCACCCAGGCAGTAAACAAGCAGAGAAACGAGTTGGAGACTGTTTTCAGGGACCCGAACCTGCGGTGAGTCATCAGAAGCAAACCCACATCGCTCAACCCCAAGGATGAAGCGGAACCAGTATTATGTGGCCTGTGATCAGCAAAAATCAGTGTAATGACAGAAAAGAGGCAGGAAAGCAGTGCTGGAATCATGACAAGTCTTTATTTAATGGTTTCACACAGCAATACATGAGTCACATGTCAACTATCCTCAAGCTTTCACTACTGAAGAGATAAAAAGGATGAAACACCTTCACTGGGCAGAATCATACGAGCACAAAACCAGGAGCTGCTGGTGTTTAAGGCAGTTTACATCCTACTGAACGTTACTCATTCTATGGCACACTGATGCTTGGTTATGGATTGGTGTAGAAAGCTTTTTATTCTATGAGTGATCTTAGAAAAGTTTGGCAGTGCTGCAGAGGTGACGTAGTATTTGGTCTACAGAGTTGAGGCTTAACAGTTATCAGTGTGTGAACTAGTAAAGGCTTGGATTTCTTCGGGCGATCCTCCATGAACCTGCATGCACTCCTCTAAAAGCAGTCCTGTTTGTGATAGGCCACAGTGTACAGACACAAACACAGTACAGTACTAAGATATTTGCAGAGCAGTCTGGGGGTTTTGTCTCCTTGTCCCCCCTCCCAGTAGTGGGGCAGATTAACTACATTTTTCATAAGAATCTTTCATTTGGGTGATACAAACAATGATGTTCAGGGCAAATGTGAGAGGAAAAGCGCGTTATCCAGCAAAAAATCCAAGACGGCGTCCATTTTTCAAAATGGAAATGCTCTTATTAACATAGAACTTCAACCTACAAAATTAAAAAAAAAATATTTCTACATTAGTATGAGTGTATTCCACACCCAGTGGTGTGTCCTCAATTTCAAAATGGCCACCACTTTTCAAAATGGCAGCATCTACGTTGCAGAAAATTGGCGAATTTCCATGAGTGTGAGTGGAGTGGCAAAAAATGGTCAAATCTGGAAGGTTCTTCGGTCAAAACTCCCACCCATTGCTCACCCACGCCAGCAGTTGACAGAGAGCCACTGTGAATATCAGGGACCGTGCAAATGCTACCACAACGCCACACAACTCTGTAGCTGCAAATGCATGAAAAGAAGCAATCAGCATCCACACAAGAAAGCTAGATTTTATACTACGTCATGTTGTACATTTTATCTTTTTGTTATGTACATTTTTTTAAATCTGTATTCTATTCCTTGTATCTAAAATCATGTTTTGATGCGTAGATTATCAGAATAGCATTTGAAAATTTAGACCAAATGCTTTGGAGATAGGTATGCAAGAGGCGGCCATCTTGAAAATTGGTCACCATTTTATTTTTAAAGTTGGATAACGTACTTTTTTGGAAAAAGTAGGTTCTGTTGCACAAAATTGGTGCTTGTATCACCAAGTGAGAGATTGTTTCAGCAGTCTGCCCCACTACAGTGGTAATTGTGTGCTCGAGCCGTGATGTCAAACTACAACAGCCGTTTTATCCAGTCATGGCTACAGTCAGAAAGCAGCGAGGTCAGGAGGCCTGGCTCCAAGCTGCTTCTGACCCTCGGGAACTGTGAGGAACCGTCACTCACGCATGCGTGATTGCACCTTCGGTTCCGGTGAATGCTGTCCAGACGGATGGACGACGCACAAGCACGAACCCCCACATGCTGGGCTCATGGTTTATCGCTTACTTCACGCTTTGTCATGGCGTCAGAAATGTTCGGTGGTGGTTTGATGGTCCTTCACACTGCTGAGTTTTACTGACGCTATTGTGCAAAAATGACAGAAGAGAGTGTCCCCTAAAGACACTAAAAACGTGAATATTTTCTGCTTGATTGGTCTTACATGAGATATGTTTGGAATGTGTGTACATGCACACACACACATTTGGATTGTGCTGACTGTGTGCAGAGCAGAAACTGACACTTTGGTCCTGCAGGTGGATGAGTGAATGCTGAAGAGAAGATGCTACCTAACTGTTCTGTGTTGAGATTGTTTGATATTAGAGAGAGGAGAAGGGGGGGGGGGTCTTCAACATCACACAAACCTGCAGTCTAATCACTTGAAGATATCCTACACTCACAATGATTAGGGAAGGGAAGGGACTTTCTTCATCTCTCTAGTTTTTCTGGTTTGTGGGGACCTCCTCCTGCTGCCTCTCCATCTTCTTGGAGGAGACCACCGTCTCCTCGTAGACTTCGCGCTGGGACACTTTGCTGGCAGGCTTGCTCTGCTGCTGGTCCTCCTCTTTGCTCTCTTTCTTGGCGCTCTTGCTGGAGCTGGTGGTGTAAATGCGGGTCTGGTAGCCGTAGCCCGACCCAGCACCAGCGCTCAAGCTGGGATAGGTTATGCCCGTTCCAATGCGGGTCTCCTCTCCTTCTAGAAGTTTCCTGCAGAGCAAGTAAAGAAGAGTGAGAAAAATAAATGCATGATTTGATATTTTGCAGGTGATCTCTATGACCTCACCTGTATGCTGCAATCTCGATGTCCAGCGCCATCTTGACGTTTAGCAGGTCCTGGTATTCCCTCAGGTGGCGAGCCATCTCGCTCTTGGTGGTCCTCAGCTCGTTTTCCAGCTCTGCCATGCTTTCCTGGATAGGAACAGCAGATGGTTTAGAGAAGGGGGTCCCCAAATTTATGTTTCTTTTTTTCTTTCTCTGATGTGGTCAGTTTTTAGATATGTGTAGCAGGGTGTATCCAGACGTAAACATTTATGTTTTTTTCATAGTGCCACACTTAACTACATGTTATATCTGCAATATTCAATGAAGAATTTTACTAAAACATTTTAAAAAATTACAAAAGAAAAAAAAATCATGTGTCTCTGAAATTGGCCAAAGTCTCAGTCTTAGCTTGTTTAACCCTAGAACACTTTCGCTATGAAAAGTTGCACCATCACTTTTGCCAGGTAGTTTTTACCTTATATAATAAACCCAATAAAAAGTATTTATCATAAAAAAAAATCAAAAGTGATAAATTAGAGTAGAATTATTTTATTTTCAGATGTGGTTTATGTAAAAAAAAAAAATCATAGGAAGACACTCAGGAAAATGCAACATTTTGAAAATCATGTAAATACTTTAGCTCGGGTATAAAAAGTGCTCTAAGTTAAGCCGGCCGTGCGTGTGGGTGGAATGGACTTGATTAAATGGCTCCTATTATGGGCGTGGCCGCTCACGCGGCTCCGGGGATCTGTTTCAGGACCACGGACAGAGACCGCAAGTTGAAACTTTTACCTGGTAGGATAAGATCTCCACGCCGTGTCTGTCCTCCATCTCCCGGAGCTGCTTCTCCAGGGACTCGTTGGTTCCCCTCAGACTCTCGATCTCGATGGTCTTGGACTGCAGCTGCCTCCTGAACTCGTTCAGCTCCTCGCGGCTGGCCCGGATGGTCTCGTTGCTCCGGTTGGCCTGCTCAGACAGGTCCGCAAACTTGCTCTTGTACCACTCCTCTGCGGACTGCAGGTTCTTGGACGCCATGGACTCGTACTGGCTGCGGATCTCCTTCAGGGCCGAGGTGAGGTCCGGCTTGGACACCTCCATCTCCACGGACACCTGGGCGGCCTGGATCATGTCTGTCAGCTCGGCCACCTCCTCGTCATGCACCTTTCGGAGGAAGTTGATCTCATCCAGAAGAGATTCGACCTTCTTCTCCAGGTCCAGGCGCACCATGGTGGCGTCGTCCACGTCCTTCTTGAAAGCCTTGAGGATGGCCCCGTCCGCCTCCTCCCGGGCGCGGAACTCCTCCTCGTATTTGGCCCTGAGCCTCTGCAGGTCTTCGTCGATGCTGTCCCTCTCGATCAGCAGCTGGGACTTCTCGCCGTTCAGCTCGTCGAGCTGCGAGCGAAGTTCGCGGATCTCCTGCTGGTACAGCTCCGCCAGGCGCGACGGCTCCGCCTGCCGCTGGCGCAGCGCCACCAGCTCCGTCTCCAGCACTTTGTTGTGCTGCTCCAAGTTGCGCACTTTCTCGATGAACATGGCAAAGCGGTCGTTGAGACCTTGCATCTGCTCCTTCTCGTTGGTGCGGACGATCTTGAACTCATTGTTGAGGACGCTGCTTTGGCTCAGGTCGAAAGTCTCCAGAGGCGCGGAGAAAGAGCGGCCGGAGCGTTTGCTGCTGTAGCTGAAGGATGAGAGACCGGTGCGGGACAGGGAGGAGGACCGGTACCCTCCGCGTGAGGACGCGCTCACCCCGGTGCGCGATGGAGACGAGGAGTACCGGGGAGAATCCCCGAAAAGCCTCCGGTAGGAGGAGGAAGAGGAGAGAACTTCATATGCGTGGCTCATCTTGACTCGTGTGGAGACGATGCGAGACGGTGGGCGCGTCCTCTTTTTATACGGGGATCAACCCAATCACTAATTAATGCCGGCTCGAAACATCCGGGCTCGGTCCGTTCCGAGTGCGTCAAGACGTCCAGAGGATGATGTATTGTTCTGGAATATGGTTTTTTACACCTCAAACACTGAATAAACGCGATTTCTACTTCAGCGGACGTGCGTATTTTACGCACATCTTTATGCGCGCCACTTCCTCCACAATGGGGACGCAGCTTTTATTCACCCGTTTAGAGAAAAACATATACACTAAAAGACAAGACTATCGTCAGTTTAAATTTATTTCTACAAAAAATACCAGAAAATAATAATAAAATAATAAATCACAGAATCTATAAATTACGCATTTGTTTGTTTTTTAATGCATATGACCAAATTAATTTAAATTTGAAGGTCTGATCAAAGGTTTGTCACATGAAGTGAAAATAAAACCTAATAGACCGAAATTAAATGTATTTTGTCACCAAACAAATTAAAAAGTTCTCTGCAGCCAAAGATAAAGAATTTAATTTGAAAACAGATCTCTGCTGCCCCCTGTTGTCTGAAACTTAAAACTGCTTCTAAATCAGGGACGTCAAACTCAATCACACACAGGGGGCCAAAAGCCACAACACACCTTAAACCGGAGAAACATTTATCAAATATACAACAACTTAATATTTAAAACTTTAAAAACTTACATTTTCAAGTTGAATAAAAACAGGCTGAAATATTACTCCAGGATAAATCAACTTTAATAACTTTCAATATTTTAGTCCACATAAAGATGTATTTTGTCAAAATTACACAAGTTAGAAATAATCTAAACTCCAAAAGAAAAAGATAACATTGGGCCATTAATAATGATAAAATAAAATTAACTGGCGGGCCGGATATAATTACCTGATGTGCTGGATTCGGTCTTGACTTTAACCCGTTTTCTAAATGATGAACTTCACCAAAGTTCAAATAAATAACGATTACTTAAAAAAAATTCACAGCGCTTTAGTGGGAGTGGGTTTCAAATAGGCTGGATAATATCTGTTTTGATTTTTCATCTGTTTTGCTCAAACAGAAGACAATAAATGCTCTTTATTGTCAAAATAGTCTTCTTAATTAAAATACGAGGACATAAAAATATAAAAATATAAATATTTAATAAAAACACATATGAACAATATGAAACATTCTAAAAAAAACCCCTCCAAAATTAGCGGCAACATGAGAAAAATAAAACAATTAAAACTAACTTTTAATCTAAATGAAACAAATTATTTGTAATAAGAATATTTGATGACAAACTGAGGATTTATATAATTTAGTTATTACCGTATGATGTTATGAGCACACAAAACCAATCACAGTAAAAAAAAAAAAACGTGATCATTGACAATAATTAAGAAATGACAAATACAAGCTTCTTTAAGCAAAGCAAAAAAAAAAAAAAAAAACATGCTAAAAATAACATTAGCAATAGAACCTCAAGAAGAACTGCTGTTCTAATGTTAGCAAAGATAAACAGTTTGATTCTTTCATTTGTAACGGTATTCTGTTCTCATTTGACACCCTTCCAAAGTCTTCTACTCACACATATACAACATGTTTTTGCTCCACCCCCTTTTTTACATTTTCATTTTTCATATATTTACGATGGAGGTGGGTCAGGCATCAGTTTGTTGTTTTGTCAGATTTTCAATGTTTGCAGTTATTTATTGAAACCCACGTCAAAATAGGAAGACAGAAACAAAACAAACACTTTTTCCTCCATTTAGTGACAACTAATGGCTTTAACTTTAACTAAAATGCCTTTGATTGTGGTAGGTGAGCTGTATGTTTTTATTTTCTCCGTCTCATACATCCTGTGCAGTCTTTTATTCACATTTTTGTGCTCCTGGGTCTGGTTGTTTTTCCAAAAATTTTGACATTTTAAAGTCTGAACTTTAAATTGTTACATCCTTATTTCAAATAAAGATAAAGCACACTTAGCTATACTTAGTTCCTGTCTAAAAAAATAAACGTGTTGCTCGTGGAATCAGCTGTAATCTGGACGTTTGTGACAATGGTCACGTCTTTCCAAAATTTTACATGTTTCCGCACATTGAACTACATGATATTTGATTATTTTTAGCCGCCATGATGTCGTCCATTTTGATGAGACTTGGTCGATTTCACTTTACAGTAAATCAGGGGTGTCAAACACAATCAAACAGGGGGCCAAAATCAGGATAAACATTTATTGAACACTCCAAAACTGAAATTTTCAAACTTTAAAATTCTAACTTTTAATGTAGACCGAACTTTGGATTGCGGCTAGTACCAGAACTAGCCTGGTTCGCGTCCAGATACGTACTACAGTCCAGTACTGGGTTACGGTTAGGTTTAGGGTATCGGTGCGGTCCACATCCTGATACTGGTTTGCAGCCCGGAGGTTGGGGCCCCCTGATTTGATTGGAACAGCCAGCACGTTAAAAAAAAACCACAAAAAAAAAACAAACAGTGAGTTGGGGACAACCAAAACATCAATTGTTGACGTGGAGGGTCCTTAACCATGTGTCAATATGTGATGACTTTGGAATGAGAATGTGTTGCAATATGTTACCGATAACATTGGGCTGTTAATAACAGAATAATTAAATGGTCCGGAGGACCGGATCTAATCACCAAGAGGGCCGGATCCGGCCTCCGGGCCTTGACACATGTGCAGTAAATGAATCCACTGTGCCTCAATCCAAATAGTATTTTCCAATATGGATCAAACTATCAATTTTTTTCAGTCTGAATGATTTTTGAATGATATAGATCAATTTGGTTGGTTGGATTGGAATAGAAATGGACTTATCATTATTCCTCTAGTAAATACAGCTTGAGTAACTTTTATATATATATATATATATATATATATATATATATATATATAAATTTACTGGATTTTTTGTTAATTTTTGTCATTTTATTATTAATTTTAACTATATTATGTTCTTTGATCCACTTCTACATTTAGCTGCAGTGTTTCTTTTCTTGTAATCATGTTTTCTCTTATTTTAAATGTTTAACATTCTTCATAAACCTGTAAAAAAAATACAGAAAAGCTAATGAAGAGATTTTAAAAGATGGTTTGATCAAATGTGTCAAAATGAAAACAGTGACATTACTGTTTGCGGATCTGCATCTTTTCTCACACAGAAGCATGACACCATCTGTCATAAGACAAATGAGGCAGGTTAGTAACTATGGCAACTAGAGGACAGGAAGCAGCACAGGAAGCACAAACAAAATCACTTAAAACTGAAAGGAAGTTTTGAAATCTCTCCACCAGGATGTCACCATCATTATTGAGAAGTATGTGGACAGAAGCTCCTGCTGCCACCATCACCGATGAGCCATCTTCATGCATGGATGCTGGTGTTTCTGATCGATGCCTTTGAGTTAATTAGTGTGAAAAATTTCCTTCATATCGAGGTGGTTCATGAATCCATAAATTGGATGTTTTTTTTTTGGTTATATTTGAGTAATGTTATCCAGAAGTAACAGTACTTGTACTTGATTACAGCTCCAGGCTGCCCCTCCTAATACCTTATCAAAAATAGATATACTCAGAGTATGTTTAAAAGTATAGAAAAGTATATTTCTCGAAATGTATCAAGTGCACTTAAAACATATACTGGTAGTTTACTAACATATACTTTTGGGGACTAAATTGGCCTACTTTCAGTTTATAGATGTGTACCCCGAAGTACAATTAGTTTACTGGCAATACACTTTATTCTAAATTTATGAAAGTACACTTTGAAGTGTGGCCTAGTTTAAGTGCAGGCTTTAAGGTTAATTTCTACTGATTAGTGCATAAAAAATACACTTTTAACATATTGGAAATATCCCAAGAATACATCTACTCTACTTTTAAATATTGCAGTCTAAGAAAATGTTTAAGGACAGTTACAAGTATAGTATATATATATATAATATATATTATATATATATATATATATATATATTATATAATATATATATATATTATATATTATATATATATATATCTATATATATATATATATATATATATAGATAGATAGATAGATAGATAGATAGATAGATAGATAGATAGATAGATAGATAGATAGATAGATAGATAGATAAATTACATGGTAGTAATATAGATCAATGAGTATAATCCATCTACACATAACATTAACTTGTAAACATAAACTTGTTCAGTTTATCTATAACAAATACTTAAGAAGTAAGATAAAAGTATATTATCTTAATTTTTTTTGTTTTTAAAAAAAGTATTCTGAAAGCAAACTTGAGTGTACTTATTTTGTGTATGGGATGTTACTACAATGTACTAAACAGTCTTTGGGGACTTCTCTGAAGGAGCAAACTTACAGGTAAGACTCAGGTGAGCGTGAAGGCTGTTTGGGAGTGAGGTTGCAGTATTATGGGATGGCCAGTACAAAGACTGCGGTGTGTTCGCGTCCCTCAGCAGGTCACGTGTCGCTGCCACGAAGACAGCCAGTTCCGCCTCTCGGAGGAGCGCTCAGACAAACACCGCCTACACCCGCAGGAGGCTTCACAGGGAAGCTCAGAGCCCCGCACAGAGCCCCGCATCCGAGCGTTCGCTGCTCCGCGTCGAGGATTTCTGCCCGAAAACGACCCCTGCTCACGGCGCATGCTCAGAACAACCGCTCGCGCTTCGGTGTTACAGAGGAGCCCCGAGGTGAGTTCGGCGGGCGAAACCCCCGCGCGGGCCGTTGACGGCTTTTGTTTCTCGAGACAGCCGCCCGGGCTGACCTTCCTTTCCGGAGGAGGGGGTGTCTGTTTAGCTAGCTTCAGTCGGGGAGCGAGGAAGTAGAGGTAAATGACGTCAGCGGTCGTGTATTCCTATGAATTTTTTTTTTTTTTTTAATTTACTCGCGCGCGGCATTTCTGAAGGACGCGTTTATAGACTGTCCGGTCCCTGAAGGCCACACGCTGCGTTTGCGTCCTGACTGACAGCCGTCTCCGGGGCCCCCCGTCGGGCTGCAGCCCCCCCTGTCAGATTCAAACCAGCGCGAGGCTGAGTGTGATCAGAGTCCACAGGCCGAAGCAGCTGTAATCATGCTGACCTGGAGGTTCTTCTAAACATGATTCAATCTCCTGGTGTTGGTTAATCCCATCTCTGATGTTCTCCTGTTGAGAGAAGATCTGTCAAATATGTCCTCTGTCAACCACAACTACAGACAAGCTCATCTATAGTTGACAGAACGTTGTGTTCTGCTTGTGTTTCCTTCTCTTCAGACTTTTGAAGATGACTACTTCATGGAGCGACCGACTGCAGAACTACGCAGACTTGCCTGCCACCATGGACGGCCTGGCCATGAAGAAATACAGGAGGGAGCCTTACCACAGGTGAGAGGCCGACCTGAAGATGTGACGTTTGAGAAGAAACTCTCAGGGCAGAACTCCTCTCACAACTGATTAAAAATAGGAAAAGGCTCCAATAGATGAAACCGGCACCATCAAATGAGTCTGTGAAAGAAGAGGTTCATATTTCTTCTTTAGAAACACAAGATTTTTGGTTTCTTCAGCTTGCGGGCAGGAAAACAGAACCTCTTCCTGTTCATGTTACCCACAAGAAATTTCACCGCCTCTGTTAATGCGTCTCCATGGATGACTTAATAGAACTGTCGGCGAAGTGTGGGACATAGGTGGAGAGGCGTGCACAGCAGGTTGGAACAAGTGGAGGAAGGCTTCAAGTGTGACTTAAAAGCTTCAGCAAAGAAAGAAAGAGAAGCTGAGGTGAGAGGAGCCATGTTGTACGAGGAGGCAGAGATGAAGATGTCTCAGAGGAACAGATCAGGGTAGATGTCTTTGATATAAATGCAGGGGAGCAGATTGAAGTTTGGATATATTAAGAGAAGGATGCAGAGTTTGGAGCTATCAGGAAGTGGTCTAGACTAGGAAGACCAGAGAAGGCTCATGGATGTAGTGATGGAGGACATGAAGGTGGTTGGTTTGAGGGAAGACTGTGGACTTTCTCCTATTGGAGAAATAAATCTGTGTTAGGAATAGTGCTGCCACAAAGGATTATTGTAATAGATGACTAATAACTGTTTATTTTTTCAGATAAATCGACTAATTGGGTCATTTGCAAAGTGGATGTAAAACACACATCTTAACCATCATTAGCTTTAAACTAACCACAAACTGAAAGTAGTTGCTCAAGATACTGAAGCTTTTTGCTGACTATGGTGATGCAATTTTACTTTAGTTGCTGAAGGGGTTTGATAAAAATGCAAATGCTTTTTGCAAAATGCTAAGTTTGCTAAAAGACTGGAAATTTTGCTAAAGAACTTTGAAAGAGTGCTGAAATTGCTTAAAAATCCCTAATGCTTGCCAATTTTGCAAAAATATTTATCAGAAGATGCCAAATTAGCTAAAAAAGCTAGCTTGTTGCTTAAGTACTAGCTAAACTCCAAAACAGCCCAAAACTCCTCAGTAAACTAATTTAGTCAAAAAAGTTAGCATCTTGCTAACATAGAAGCTAAACTCTAAATTAGCCTATAAAGGAGAATCACTGTTGTGTGAATACTTACTAAGCATTCACACAATAAAGACAATTAAGATGATAGTTTATCAAACTTTTTATTAATCGTGCAGACTCTTCTTCATTAACTTCTTGGATTAAAACAAGATTAAATCAAATGAGAAAGAGACAAGGAATATACTTTCCATAAAACTCATTATGACAGGTGACCCTTGACGTTACACCATCCATCAAACTTGTTTTGACAGGTGCCCCGCCCATCACGATGACGTAACAATTTAATATCATGTTTATATAGGGTATACAGGGTCAAAGGTCAACTGAAAATAAGTTTGATGGGAAGTAAATTTCTTATCTCTGTGAGGTCGGCATCTGAAACACCCGATCACCTGGACCTGATCTTCTGTTTCTGACCCTGCTTAGTCTCTGATCGCCTGCCGCCTGCCCTGACCCTCACCTGGACTCTGGCTAGTCTACTCTCAACTTGGATGCTCCCATTCTCATGATTGACCCCTGAACCTGATTTAGCTTTGTGGACTTTTAGCTGTGCTTAGTTCCTGTCTGAGCAAACAAACCTGCTGCATGTGGAACCAGCTGTCCGCCCGTTTGTGACATATTGTTAATCAGTCAGCAATAGTACGCTCAACGAAAGATTATTTACTTTATTTAAAGAAATAACTGGAAAATAATGCTATATAATAATAATGCTAGTGTGAATGCTGTTTGCAGAAAGTAGTTGCTTTAGATGCTAAAGCTTTTTGCTGACAGTGGTGATGCAATTGACTTTAATTGCTGAAGGGATTTGCTGAAAATGCAAAAGCTATTTGATAAAATAGTTAATTTGCTAAAAGACTGGAAATTTAGTTAAAGAACTTTGAAAGAGTGCCGAAGTTGACCTAAATTTCTGGAAAAATGTAGTAAATAAAAAAAAGAATCCCTAATACATGCCAATTTTGCAACAATATTTAGTGTGTTGCTTAAAGGAAACCATGCTTACTAAGCATTCACACAATTATTACATCAGTTAAGAAAGAACTAAACCCAAGAAATGAAGAAGTTTTTGTTTAGTGGAGACCCAACTGTTTTCTTTATCTGCATCATTTTCTTCTAAGTGACCTTTGAAAACAGTTCAAGTGCTTCAACGTTTTTATCTTGGGCTCTGTGTCTTTAGTGTTTGCTGGTTGTTATGTGGGACACGTCTGAATCAGACCAGCCTCTGCTGGATCCGATCCCACGTTGGTTTCCTTGGTTCCCGGCTCCCCTGAATTCGGTTCAGAACTTCCCAGACGAAGCTCCAGTTAGAGGCCTTGTGTGACTTCTTCGTCTTTTTTCTATGAACTTCTGCAACCAAAGCCCAGCTTTCTGCTGATAGGACCCCACCTCACACACACACACACAACACACACACACACCAAGAGTCTGTTCCTCCCTATAGCAATAAAACAGATATCAGCGTTTAACTGTAAGACGTGTGCACAAAGGACACGTCTGTTCTCCTGTGGTGCAACATCAAATGTTGTGCCTGGAGTTTTTATGAAAGCCCCTATCTGCAGGACAAAAGTCAGCCCCGCCCCCCCGAGCATGCATGCAGACAGGTGAAAAGCAGAGCTGCTCTTGCAGTGAGCGCGATTGTGTTTCTGCCTGACCAAACGGAGGCTCCTCTGCATGCAGATGAAGTTATGAAAGCCTGCGCAGGGCTGTGCATGCAGGCCGCATGCTGGGCCAGAGTCCACCCCCCAACCCCCCCTATTGTTGATGTGGGGTCGCTTAGGAGTGTTGTGGTGCCGTTAACCCCCCCCTCCACCAGACAGAGCTTACCTTCTCAAGCTAATGACACTCTAAAATAGAAAAGGAGTGAAATCTGCGGCTCAGCAAGAGGCGTCCGGCTCCATCGGGCTGCAGAACAGCTGCTTCATGCTTCACCCATGGATTACTGAAACTTCTGAGGAGACAAAGTTAGATGTCAGTAAAAAGGTTTGAACATTGAACTATTTAGTTTGGAAATAGATGGTAGTTTTTCTTCCAAAGTGCATGCAATATTGAGATCAATGCAGCAGATTCCAGCAGGACTGAGGTCAATCTTAGTTTTAAGCTGGCGGTGCGTCGGGACCGCCAATGCTGCTCGCATTTCCGCTGCGGGCTCTGCAGCTGTTGCTCCGGCGCGCTCCGCTCCACCCAGCACCACCTCGGATTGTTCTGGATCTCTTGGAGGGAGCACAAACACCGCACAACAACAGCCCCGACCGACACAACACACAACAACAGAGAAGGACGCGGAACGGCCACAATCGTTTTTGCAACAAGTCAGAAAATGTCTGAATGGCAAGAAGGCCGGGGGGGAGGGAGGGGGCTTTGTTTGTGGCTACAGCTGCTGGCTGCTGCTGGGGGGGGAGCCCATCAGAACGGTCCAACTCGAGCTTAATTTCACACAGAATGTTTTGCCGGTCGTGTCCTGGACTAAACTCCAAGTGGGAACTGGTTCACTATGGATCCGCTGCCAGGTACTGGAGGATTTGTGAGGAGGACGGAACACTTTGGGGGATCGCTGGGGTCATCTCCAGGCTGAGTGCTCCACCTGCGTTTCAACGTGGGAGAGTGAAAGTTAGAAAGTTGTGGAGGAGCACAGCTGCACTGCGGAGGCCACTGAAGATCCTGCATGTGTCATCTAGCCTTCTGTCTTCACTCTCACGTTTGTAATGTCGTGTTTTGATCCAGTGATCTCATTGGGTGTTGTAGTTTTTGGTGTAAGTGGAGTCAATGAATGACGTTAGGCTGATGGTGGAGTCCAGCTCTGGTCTGAGTCTGTGGCCGACTTGGGTGACCCGAGCCTCTTACTGTGTTTTTGTGCTAAAT
Source organism: Oryzias javanicus (assembly GCA_003999625.1). Taxonomy (NCBI): domain Eukaryota; kingdom Metazoa; phylum Chordata; class Actinopteri; order Beloniformes; family Adrianichthyidae; genus Oryzias; species Oryzias javanicus. Next base: position 7,611,068 of record CM012437.1, read on the forward strand.
TTCTAATCTGTCCTTGTGATCGTCTTAAACGCCTCACCTTCAATGTTTTCTTCAACTTGGTTTCTTTAGGATCTTCGTCAACAGGAGTTTGGCGATGGAGAAGATCAAATGTTTCGGGTTTGACATGGATTACACCTTAGCAGGTAAGACCTACACCTTTTTTCTGAAACCATAAGACAAAAAAACACAGTAGGTTCTCTGTCAACAAAAAGTTTTTTTTTGCTTTTAAAACAAAATTACACATATTTGATTTTTAATTTTGGTGCATTTTAAAGAATTCTATTATTTAACAGATTTTTTAATTTCAAGGTTAATATTTCCATTAAAACTCTAAACTTTTTCTTTTCCTTGGATGCGGGCCGGGGTCAGTTTGTAGGCTAACAGAAAAAGTGTCACAATCCCAGCCTGAACGTAAACATTGGTGTTTGTGGGCCACCACAAACGATTATTTTAATATTTAATATTTTTCCGATTAGTCGACTAATCAGAACACACACACTAACCATCATTTCATTTAAACTAACTAAAAATAAAGACATATAGATGATAGCTTATTAAACTCTTAATGAATCACGCAGCCTCTGTCCTTCATTAGTTTCTGGGATTAAAACAAGATCAAATTAGGATAAAGTTTTGGTCTCATATATATTAAAAAAAGTGCATTTTTTGGTGCTGAACGCTCACAACTTTGTTCAACTATATTACACTCTGACTCCATATAATATAAATCAACTATTAAATTACTCATTGTATATTTTAATCGAATTAATTCATTTCTGTGATCTTCACAGACAAAAATAATACTAAAGCATTTAAAAAATGAAGTCAATAAATATGTTTTTCTTTCCCATCATAGTTCAGACTGCAGAAGGGGGGAATAAAAAGTCACGTTCTATGTGGAGGAGGGCCAGATTCGGCCCATGGGCCGTAGTTTGGGGACCCCTGCCTCATTCACATTTTAAAACATATTTAGTTTTACACCAACATTTATTTGACTTTATTTTTCTAGTTGTCAAAAGTTTTATGTAGAATTTGTTCGTTATATATTCTTTTAATATAAATAATATCCATATTGTTAACTATTTATGATAAAAGGAATACAAAAAAAGAAGTTTGGAGCTTTCATCTAGTTGAAGTGATTCTATGAAACGTCCGTTATTTATGATTTAATGCACATGCATCAAAGTCAAGGCCGAGTGCCGGATCCGGGCCTCATGGTGATTATATCCGGCCCTCCAGATCATTTTATATCATCATTATTATTAACGACCTGATGTTATCTTGTAACATCCCAGTTTTGACATAGTATATATTTTATGGAGAGAAAAAGATAGAAAGTTATTTTACGGTTTAGCTTCATTTATTATGGAATAATATTCTCTCTGTTTTTATTTATATTTATGTTAAAAAAGTTAAGTTTTAAAAGTTTAACTGTTTCATTTTTTTATGTATTTAATAAATGTTTATTCAGTTCAGCCCACAACCTACTCGGTGTTTTGGATTTTTGCCCCCCTGAACGATTAAATTTGACACCCCTGGTATTGTGTATATATTAAAACAATGAGTCATCATTATAAATGAGGACTAAAGTCCTATTTTTTCCTCTGATTGGTGTCTGAAGAGCAGTTTGCTGAAGGCCACTGTCCTTTTTGTTATGTTTAACTCTTGGTTAAACTTGACACCTAAACCCAATCTTTAACATACCGTAATTTTCAATACAATCAACGTAATTCCAGCAGATTCTGAAGGAGAAAAGCGGCATAGAAAAATGACGGTAAATCAACGAACGTCTACCCTGGAGCTCCGCCGCTAAAGGGTTAACTCCACGTGAGCGGAGCTTCATCTGCGTCCGATTCTGCGCTCCTGTTCCTTATCAGTGGAGTTTAAACTCACCCCCATGGTTCTTTGTTCAGGGACACGGCTCCAGTATTTGCTCTCCACAGGTCTAAAAATAGAGGCCGCCCGGCTTTGGAAAGCAGGTCGCATTTGTTTTTGAGTTCAGCAGTGGTGGCCCCCCTGGGAAGGGGCTTCGCATCGTGGTCCCAAATCCCGCTCCGGAGCAGGAGATGTCACAGATGCTCAGCTGTTGACATGCTTCTCTTTATGCCAGCTCATAACCAAGTGTTAATGTTTGCGAGAAGCTTGGCTGTCGCGTATCTATGGAGGGCTCTCATGTCGGAGGGGGGGTACCTTGTAAGCCTGATAGAGTAGCTGTGGGGGGAAAGGTGTCTTTGGAGACATCAGTCGAAAGATGAACAACAAGTCTTTTACTGGACCATCGTTAAGGATGACACCATTAACGTGAAGAACTCACTCAGTGGAAATGTGACAGGATGTGTGAATGATGGAAGACATACATGAGGAGGCCATGTTGGATTTTTGCTTAAATCTGCCCGTACGTTCAAAGGCGTTTTGGCCGTCTGAATCAGGACACGCTCTGACCCATCTGCTGTAGATCTGGGCTGTTTTTGTCTGTCTGGATGGGAGTCGGTCCTCGCCACTCAGCCCTTTTGTTTGTTAGTAGTTTAAATAAAGTTTTACTCCACATGCCGCAACGCAAGCACAGCTAAAAATAAAAACTACAGAGGCTTAAACAGCCATTTGGGTGAAGGTCCACATGTTATAATGCAGTTTTTTTCCACTAAAAAGCTGATAAAGAACAGAGAACCAGATGGAGGAGATCTGTAATTAGGAGTCACATCAGGGATCGGGACACCTTTTGACTCGTGGGCCACACGGCATTGTAAAATTTGACAGAAGGGCTGGACCAGGAGCCGATGCGCAGCGTGTATTGGTAATGCACCTCATTATAGAAGGAAATAATATAGAATCTGGACTAAAACATTCTTGAAAATTAATATAACACAACATTTTATTCTCTCATTTTAGTCCGGATGTGTTGATGTTCCTAAGCTGTTCAAATGATCATAAAAACGACTGATGAACCTAAATCAACACCACATGACTGCAGCTTAACTTTCTGCACCCAAATAAAGGTCCACTTAGTTGCTGTGTTCTGTCTATTGGGAGACAACATAATTAAATGGAAAATAAAACATTAAATTGGATTATCAATTAAAAAAAAAATTCCAGTTTGGAAGGTCAGATCACAAGCTACGGGCTGGAGTTTTCCCACAAAAAATCCAAAATCCAAATGAGTTGGATGGAAATAGGAAGAAAATGGGAAAAAAACCTAAGAAAGACATCAGTTTTTTTTTAAGTCTATTGCTTTATCAAATTTGCCTCTGTGTCTCTCCAACTCTGTAACGCGACCACGTTATGAGAGCTTGTCTACTATTGACCAAACTACAAATTATTGATAATAATTTCCAGGATCGATTGGATTCACCAGAGCCTACTTTCCTTTGATTCGATTTTTTTTCCCATTCTTTCAATCCTCTCAATTCAATTTGATTCAATTTAATTTTGAATTTACACTGTTTGCACATTTAGACATATTTGTTTGGAAATATTTTAATGATCTATATATCCACTGAGCGTTAGCATTAGCCGTCCTATGGGAAATTCCATTAAATGTTAGCATCAAGCTAACGGACTTCAGCTTAATGTATTAGATCGATCTTAGTTTTTATGAATCGATTATTGATCGATTAAGCTTAGATTGATTCAAATTGATTAATCAATTATATCAACTCAGCTCTACATTTTAAGAAAAGAAGACAAGAAGTCCAGATGCTATGACTCGACTTTAAGACAAGGTCAATTGGATGAAGGAGAACCTTCTCTGACAGGTGAAGAAAATTCAAAGACTTTTTACTCAACAAACTTGCTCTTTGCTTGTGCCTGATAAACATAGACTTCTTTAAATAGACGAGTCTAAACTCTTGTTACAGAGTCACTTAGGATGGGGACAGACTGATCCATGATCAGGAAGGATATATGTGAACGCGCACAAGTAAAAAGTAAAGCTCCTCCCGCTTTTTCCACGAAGTGACCGTGAAAGTTTGCTCTCCAGGAAGTGTGGCCACCGCTCCACATTTCAGACGTCAGCTTTATTTTTGGCCAAGCTGTGCTGCAGCTATAAATAAGGCCAGAACGAGGCTGACATGTGTTTGTCTTTGTCTTTCCTCATCCCCTCTGGCTGCGATGTAAGCTAGCCGTGCCCTCGCAGCAGACGGGCTTCGGTGGCCTTTCCCTGTGGCATCTCTACTGACTCCGTCACTCACAGATGGAGGACGGAGCCTGTATGAGCTGCAGTTTCTCTGAAACAAGATGGCTGACGTGTGTAGTTCTTCAGGCTTCCGCCTGGACTGTTTGCTCCAATCTGAAGGGCGGCACGCCAGAAAACCCATCAGCTCCGACCTTGCTGCTTCTGTGAGAACAAACCCAACTCAGATGTTTTGACCTTAAAGTAAACTTTAAGGGCTTTTTGAGCGGAGCTCCCCAGGGACACGTTCAGAGCATTTATTCCTCTTCTGCTGAGATGGTTGGTTAGGTTAGGTTCAAAGTACGTCACAGTGGTCAAAGGTGACATCAGATAAAGGGGGTGGGGTTAAAAATCAAAGGAAAATGAAAGAAAAATGATGGATGTTTCTCCTCCAACAAATATGGAGTAACAGGAAAAGATGTCCTTAACCTTTAAACCCCTTTTCAACCATTCACACGATCAACGTAATTCTAGCAGGTTCAGAATCTGATGGAATTATTTTGCTAACAATGAAAGAATTACAGTAAATCAAAGAACATAAACCCTGAAGCTCCAGTGTTATAGGGTTAAACTCCAACTGAAAATATAATCATAATTAAAAGACCACTTGAAATGATTTTACAATAAAAAAATACAGTTGGAGTGGGACTTTAAGTTTAATACATTTAAAATGTTCAAAATTAAAGGAGATGTGGTTGCTGGGTAAAGACTAATGTTAGTTTAGCCTTTCTTTTCTGCTTTAGTCGTAGTTCCAACTGTTGCTGACTCTGCTTCTCTCTTTGGATTATGGCAGCATCCTTAACCTGTAGATAGTCTCCACCTCTGATCGATCTGACATCATTGCTTTTGATACGACGGAGGGTGGGGGGTGGGGGATCCTAAAGTCGATTAAGGTGAATATTAAAAACTATTTCTGCTTATATTACCAGAGAACATAAAACCACCACAGATTGTGCTTCAAACTGGGGTTGTTTCAGTTGTTTGTGTCCAAAAGTAAAAAAATAAAAGTTTACAAGTTGCTGCCTCAGCATGCACTCTTCATTTCTGCAGCTTTTTTCTTTACTTTCGCTTTTTTTTCCATCTTACATTTGTTCTGCAAAGTTCATGTTTAGAATCTTAAATACATTTAAACTTTACGCTTTTGAACTGGGATAGGCAAACTTTTTGACTTGTGGGCCACAAAAGGTCTGCCAGCAGTAGTTTGTGCTATGATATTTTTTTGCTCTGCTTCTGATTCACCACAATTTAAATGTTCATTTTATTTATAAATCTCCCTTGTCGTGAGAAACGTGCTACAAGAAAATGTTAAAAGCAGTTTTCATTGGAGGGGGACTTTAATAGGTTCTTGAGTCAGTGAAGGTGTGTTATTGAACTGCAAAGTTTTCAAGAATTCCGTTTCCATTCTTTTGACAGTTTTACTTTTCATTTGCAACAATCTAGTTCTTTCTCTTTAGCACTCAGAAATGTTTTAGTTTTCCAGCTACTACCATTTTTTCATCACATTTTTGTTAATCAGATATGAGAACATTGCTCGGCATGACTCGGGTTTTTCAACAATCCTGATCTTTGTGTAGCTGCTGTGGTCTCCTACTTTTATTGCGGCAGCTTTTGCCCTTACTGACCTCTAAGAACATTTTGAACAACTTTTTGCCATTTTAACTTCAGGCCTATTATTTAGGATTCATATCAACAGGTTTGTATTTTAAAGGCAGCATTCACACATATAGACATCTGTCCTCCTTCAGAGTGCTCTACATTGAACTTGTCATGGAATCGTAATCTCTTTTTGTGGGCGTTCAAAACCTATAAGAGAGATATTTGTCCACTTGTCCCAGTTTCATAAATGAAACATGGTTATCCTAAACAAGGGGTCTGCAACCTGCAGCTCCAAAGCCAAATGTGGCTCTTTTATCTCTCCATGGTGGCTCTTTGGCTGAAGATAAATAAAATAATAGTAATTTTTTAAAATAAGAATTACTTAATTATCATTTATAAATGCTGCTTGTATTTTTGGTATTCATGAAGTTTATAGTTTTTGAAATATTGAACAAAATTAGAATGAGAAATTTTTCAAATTTCAAAATTTTAAGTAGATTTAGCAACAAGCCTTTAAATATATTCATGGGCTATGTTTTCAGTTTTTATAACAGTTTTCACAAATGTTGGAGTTTACCTGATATTTTTGCAACATGCTAACATTTTGGCTTATTTGTTAGCTACTGGGGCTTTTAGGCTAATTTAGAGTTTAGCTTCTATTTTAGCAACATGCTAACGTTTTTGGTTAATTTAAATTTACTGGGGCTTTTAAGGTTAATTTAGAGTTTAGCTTCTATTTTAGCAACATGCTAAAGTTTTTGACTAAGTTTACTAAGAAATTTTTAGGCAATTTTGGAGTTCGGCTAGTAATTAAGCAACAAGCTACCTTTTTTTTGACTAAATTGATCTCTACTAGGTTTTTTATGATTATTGGAAGTTTAGCTAATGTTTTAGGAACATGAAAATGTTTTTTGGCTATTTTTTATTCAGGCCTACTGGATTTTTAGGTTAATTTAGAGCTTAGTTTCTACTTTAGCAAAATGCTAATGTTTTTGACTTTTAAAAAAAAATCGCATTTTGAGAAATGATAGTTTTTTTTTTTTAAATGTTTTTGCTATTGTTGGTTCCAGAAATTAGACATAATTCATATGTATTTTTAAAAAATGTAATGGCAGCAAATCTTAATTTCTAAAGAAAATTAAAAAGTAAAGAAATAAATAAAAAAAGGCTGAAGTAAGACTATGTGGCTCTTTCTAGGTTTTGATCAGTAGAAAATAAGTCCAAATGGCTCTTTTACTTTGAAAGGTTGCCGACCCCTGTCCTAAACTAATATGAACAGTCAGTGCTGGCAGTAGCTCCTATACTGTCAGGACACTCTTTCTTGAAGATTGATTGGTTCTGCAGTGGACCGTCACCAGAAGCCAGAACTGTCCAGGAGATTATGAAAAGCCATATGAGGTGTCCAGGAACCGGGTGGATCCCTAAGCAGGACTCCAGGCTCTGTGTTAAAAAAATGTTTGGTACCAGTTTTCCAACAGATTGCGGCCTCAAACCCTCCACACACACACATGCACACCGTTTGTGGTGGTGCTGACGTCCTGATCTTCAGTTTTTCCTCAGCAGTTTATAAACCTGTGACAGACGTCTTCATTTGCACAGAAACGCTGACGTGTTTGTGGTCAGAGTCCCTGTTGGAGACACTTGGCTGTAATCATCTGTTAGAACAAGGGGGGGTTGTTTACCTTGTGTGGGGGTGGTGTGCATTACATGCTGGCCTAAAGTGACCTGCAAACTGTGCAGAGACTTCATGCTGCTCAGCAACCAGAGGGATAACCGGTCTGACAGCAATCCTGTCAAACACACGAGATGCTGCCGTTCTGCTGCTTCTGGGGAGAGGGTGCACAGCTTCGGGAAGGGCGGAAGGAGGTCACTGCAGGTGGCCCAGGACTCCATCAAAACCCTACAGTTCTCTAACTCTGATCAGAGAGGAGAAAGGACTCGTCTCTGTTCTCAGATCTTCAAGGACCAGGACTATTTCAGAGGATCTCGACAATTGTTCCAAATTGCCCAGCACTACGTAAACTGTTAGTTCCCGCCTCTGATCCATCCGACATCAATGCTTTTGAGACGATGTGGGGGGGACTTGATTGAACAGCATTAGTATGAAGCTTATTTCTTTATTGCACCATGGCTCCTCAAGAATGCGTCAAATTAACTAGTTAGAACATTTTTGGAGTAGGGGGGCTGAAACTGTCCAATCCTTTTCTGAGCAGAACCCCCCCCTGTTTCCCTGTAACAGAGTCCTCAGCAGGAGATTGTGTGTGACTCTATGCAGATACTCGTTCTTGCAGAGAAGGGAGTAACGATCCCTGCTTGGCCCCCTCCAAGCCGAGAGTTTCTTTGTTCGACCCCCCCAGAGTTCCTGTTGAGGGACACTGCAGCAGCTCAACATTTTTGCCGATCGTCATAGTTTCCTGTTTGCACCCCGCCCCCTCGAACACAGTTCTTCTCTTTATGTTTATGAATGTTAATGCTTTAGCTTCTGCGAGCTAATGTTTCGGTTTCTGAAGGGGGCGGGGGGGGGGGGGGGGGGCTGTCAGTCAGTCAGAGCTGCTGAAAGCAGAGCGACTCTTCATTTTCACACCTGTCCTTATAAACCTGAGCCCCGTGGCTCCACACCGGGGGGTTGTGGTGGAGGGGGGGCATGCTGTTGCTCAACAGCGTTTGTGTTGCACAACCAACGTTCAGGACTCTGAGCAGGAACAGCTGTGTGTGTGTGTGTTGTGTGTGTGTGAGGGGAGGGGGGCAGCATGACAGTCATCAGAACTCAAGTTATGTTTCTGAAGCTAAAGTCTCACTATAATGTTCTTTCAAGCTTCATAGTACAGCTCACGTTTATTCTTCTGATCATTCAGTGTGAAAACAGCCCATAATATCCCAGAACAAAAGCAGATTTATTAGCAAAAATATTTCACTGAGTTTTGTGTTCATTTTATGAATGCTCTCATGTTTTTGTGGACTCATTTCTGATCCATTCATTCATCAACTGCCTCAGTTCCGGTTTGTTCGATGAAATGTGACTTTTGGTTTGGACAATCTGACCAAACCACGAATCGAGCGTTGGTCAGATTGAATCGATGAGCTGAATGTTTGTTTCTGCTGGAGCTCGCGTCCATGTCCCAGTAACTTCCTGAGGCTCAATCGCTGTGAGATAAGGAGCTCAGTGGATATTTCACAAGAGAAGAACTTGCTAACCTGAGGTCATCTGCTGCAAGTGCACCAATGAATACATTCTGCTGCTGCTTTGGTCAGGATACTGAAGAACACTCTCTTCACCTTTACATCTGCTGCGTTTGGATCAGGTATCTTTATGCCTCGTTTCCACCAGTCCCCTCTTGGCTGGTTTAGAATGGTCCAGGCAGTTCAAGTGAGCGTCTCCACTGAGCGTTGGACCATCATTGGACCGGAAACAGGGGTGTATGTGTGTGTCTGTGCGAGTAGTGTAATACTATATGTAAAGAATTTCTTATTCTTTGCAAGAAGATTGCAGGACGTGAAGAAGAATCCAGCCGAAAAGAGGACAAAACTTTCTGTTTGGATCTTGATTCAGAAAAATGCGCTGGTCGGACGCTTCCTGTTGTCATGAAACCTTTCCACCAATCACACGATGACCCCAACGGGTCCATTCCATTTTTCTTTGGACCGACGACCAACGTGGGGCCAGAAACGGTACCAGTCGGTTCTTCTTAACGGGTCCATTTTGTTATAGAAGCGCTTAAAAGTCCAAACGAGGCATTAGTTTCTTAAAGTTAGATTTTTTCTTTTTCACTAAACATAGAAATCCTAATCTGTGGTGTTTTGCAAAAGGGCATTTCTAAATCTTTATAGCAAATAAATCTTTCTCTGGGAGGACAAAAATATCTTATCAAACCGTTTTATGAAAACATATTTCATCAACTTAGATTATTACACTTTTGCAATACTGCCTGGTAAAATTCTTTTTCTTTCATAAATGTTCTTTAATTCCATTCAGTTTTATCTGTATAGCCCAATATCAGCATTCAATCGTCTCAGTGGGCTTGCAGGTAACTGCATAAAGACATAGAGTTTGTCATAAAATATAAACAGTAGCTGGTTGCTAAACTAAACTAACTATGTAACCTCCTTCTCAATTAGGAAAAACCCCAATTTTGGGAAAAAATAAGAAACCTCAGGGATGTCCACATGAGGAGGGACCCTGTCCCAGGACGGACAGGCGATGAACCAGGATTGTTAAATAGGAATTTGCTTATCTAACTTTACAACTAGTTTAATCTACTTTAGACTTCCCAAGGTTTCGATGGTTCAGTCCTCTCATTCATGCTCCATGAACTTTGTCCCGCTGATGCATGAGCGTCATTAAGAGTGTAGAGAAACTGGTTCAATCAATTTTTTCTGGAGGATTCCATCAAAAACTGGATCAGATGAAAATATAGGACTGGTTTGATTTTCCACAGAGAACCACAACATCCGGATGTTTTCTGAGAAAATCTCTTGAGTTTAGCTCAGATCAGTCTTTACGCAGAACTGTTACAGAATCTGTTGTGTTGTTTATTTCCAGTGTACAAGTCACCTGAATACGAGTCTCTGGGCTTTGAGCTGACGGTGGAGCGGCTGGTCTCCATCGGTTACCCCCAGGAGCTGCTCAGCTTCGTCTACGATCCGTCCTTCCCCACCAGGTCAGTCCTCGTGCTGCTGCAACAGTCACGCTCTTCGCTCTGTTCTTCACACTCGGTTGTGCGCTCCTCTCAGGGGCTTGGTGTTCGACACCATGTACGGGAACTTGCTGAAAGTGGACGCTTACGGGAACATCCTGGTTTGTGTCCATGGATTTAACTTCCTCCGAGGGTGAGTCGCTCTTTCAGAGTTCTCCCACGCGCCTCTGCGCGTTACCTCGACTGACCGATCTTCATCTTAGGCCCGACATCCGTGAGCGGTACCCGAACAAGTTCATTCAGAGGGACGACACCGAGCGCTTCTACATCCTCAACACGCTCTTCAACCTGCCAGGTGGAGTCTGGAGCAGCGAGAAGGTGCTGGCAGCGTGCAGGAGAAGGACGTCTGACCCCCTGTCTGTCTGTCTGTCTCCCTCAGAAACCTACCTGTTGGCCTGCCTTGTGGATTTCTTCACCAACTGTGACAGATACACAAGGTGAGAAGGTTTTGTGCTACATTCAGCGACGACTTTCTGAGTGCCGCATGATGACGCAGAGACAGCTGCAAGCCACACAGGTTCAAGACCAAAGCATGGGAGGGTCCAGCTGTCTCATCTGCTAATCTCAGCTAATTCCTTAAAGATGGTAATTCCATGGGACTTCAGTCTAAAACCCCCTCCCTCCTCTTCTCTGTTAAAACCACAGGATTCTTTAATCTGTTGCAGCAGATGTTAAAAAGCATGGAACCTCATCAGATTGAGACAGCAATGAAAAAACATCTTCACTAAATAATCACAGATTAAAATCCTGAAATAACCAAACATAATCTCCTTACTGTTGCTGTAAAGGTGTTTAATAGCCTGTAATTTTTGAGAATGTGATCTGGAATGGCTGCATGTCCTTTGTCCTCTGAAACCTGGTTGTTGGTCTTTTAGGGGGAGAATGCTTTCCTGTTTGGCTGGGGACCCTCCAACAAGGGAAGGCTATCCCATTTAAAAGCAAACCAAAAAACTAATGTCAAGCTTTTGAGAAGCTCTGTAAAGATCAGGCCTGTCCGACGGCTTTGTACCTGTCTGTCTTTGCTCCCCTCCCCCAGCTGTGAAACCGGCTTCAAGGATGGCGACCTCTTCATGTCCTACAAGAGCATGTTCCAGGACGTCCGTGACGCCGTCGACTGGGTCCACTTCAAGGTACGGTAGGAACGTTCAGAGCAGCAATGAAGCTTACCTACAGTACATCGACCTGTGAAAAGGTCTACGCCTGGGGGGGGTTCATCCTTTGCTTTCATTTACTTTCATTCATTCTTCCGAAAAACTGCTTTTCTGTTAGTTTATAACGTAAAAGTTATTAAATTTCGTTTCACCTTAGTTTACATGAAGACCCACTCCAATGAAAGTAGTGTTTTTGGTGTTTTCAACATGTTCTTGTTGCGATTTTCTCATGATGGAGGAGACGTATTAAGAAAATTGATAATAAAACTGCATTTCTGAGAGTTTCCTTGTTCAAATTGACGTGAATCTGGAGCAGACGAGAAGATGCTGTTTGTAAAACTTTTACTTTTTAAGTAAGTAAACTACATTCATCAGGCCACAGCTCCCTGCTCCATTCTTTTTTGTTTGTTTTAAATTGTATTTTCTTGAGAAGGCAAATCACATCAGCTTTCCAATGTAAATTATACATTCATTATGCCTTTTCATTTCTATTTGAACATGAAAAATTAAAGGGGGTGGGGTTAAATAGAGAGAAAAAAAAAAGAAAAAGTCAGGATGGGGAAAAAAAAAAACAAGGCTGCTAGTTTTATATATCATCTTAAATTGTCAGTACAGTTTAAAGGTCACAAGTCCAAAAGTTGGTTGTGAGGTTTAACATATTCTGTCCCTTTTGACCACATTTTATTAAACCTTTCTGTTTGTATTTTAATTGAATTAGAATCCACTTCATTCTGTTACATCCACTTACAGATAAATAGATCAATGTACGTCTTTGTTTTCCTAGTCTGAGCTGGAATCTGGATCAAAACTTTACAGCTGGAACGCTCCAATTTTGCTTTCTGTTTTTATTGCACCACTAATGTTAGGTTGGGGTTGTGAGAGGCTGTAAGCTAGTAGGAGAACGTGCAAACAAAGGGATGATGGGAAATGAACAGGCTTACTTCAGTCCTGAGGCGAATTTCTAATGAACCACTGTCGCTCTGCAGAAACTGTGTCCTAGAAAACGACAGAAGTTTTTTTGATTTTGACTAAAACAGCATAATAATAATTAAAAGACCACTGGGAGCGCTTTAGAATAGATTAAAGGAGGATCAGAGCAGGACTTAAGACTGACTGAAAACAGTTTGCCCTATTTTTTTAAATTGATTTCTCATTATAACAAGATTCATTATCTTGTTATAATGAGAAAACTAAGTTTGTTTTTCCATTATAACAAGATAATGAAGAACTTTATTCTCCTTTGCACGAAGATGCCGATTAAGTCTATTTTGTGGTTAACAACAAAAACAGTAGACAAAAAAACTCCTCAAAAGCTGTTTTTTTTGTCTATTTTGTATTTATTTGTAGATTTTTGCTCTTTAAACATCTTAATTCAATCTCATGCACCAGCCCCTAAACCCTAAATCTCCCAAACAAACTGGTTGATTGACAGAACTCCGGACTGCAGAGCGTTTCTGCATTCACTGAGCTCTAGACATTAGCAGCAAAACAGCGCAGTTTATCAGAGAAAATGTTGAACACCATAACTAATCCATATATATATTTTTTATTGATTAAATAGTGTCGATCTTCTTTCTGAAAAACTGCTTTTTTTTGCTGTAGATGGTATAAAAAGGGTAAAAGCGTAGTAGCTGTCTGGGTTGGGCTGAGTGGCTGTTTGGGTTCTCTAATGTCTGGAGCTCAGTGAGCGCACCATCAGATACTCGTCGTCCTGGGTTCTGTCAATCAATCTGTTTGTTTGAGGTGTTAGGGAAATAAAGGGAGGAAGGCTGGTGCAGAGTGTAGATCCACTAATAAAATAAAAAATAGACTAAAAAAAACAACTTTTGTGGAGTGTTCAACTGTTTTTGTTGTTCACCACATAAAGAAACTTAAAACACGTGAAGTTCAGCGTCTCAGTGCGAAAAGGATTAGAGTTGATGGAGGATTGTGGTCTGATGTTCAGACATGTTTGGGTTAACCAAGCACCCGCCCACACGCAAAGACGACAAACTCAACTCAGGCAAACAGCTGTCTTCAGCTGCTTCATTTGGGTTCTCCACATCCATGAAAATGTCTTGAAGTTAAGTCATGGTTCAACTTCAAGACATTCGTACATCACCTTCACGACATGCGTAAAACTGATTTGTATTTTTAATGGAAGACTTAAAAGCTCCTAAAATGTGATTCCTCTCATCGAAACCTCGTGACTGAATGTTGAATCCAGCCGTAAAACAGATGGAAAAGAATAACTCCTCCTCTGCAGGAGCATTAAGTTTTTCCTAAAACTTTAACATTTTATTTTTTCCGTTTTTATATCAGTTTCTCTTTCTTTTTCTTCGTTAAATTTGTTTTATACTCGTCTTTTTTTCAAGAAACTGAAATGTCACAAATAAGAAACATTTTTCTAAAGTACTCATCAGTTTCAAGTTTCTTAGCAGGAAAACACATTTTTTGGACAAATTTCAGCAATAAAAATAAACAAATAAAAATGAAACACTATGTGTCATCATATCGCCCAGCACTAACGTGTGTCCTGAACACGCGTGTTGTGTTCGTGTTGTGTTGGGAGCAGTGAGCTCCTCTGCTGGAGCTGTCTTCAGAGATGCTCTTGTGTTCCAGGGAACACTGAAGGAGAAGACGGTGGAGAACATGGAGAAGTACGTTGTGAAAGATGTGAGTGTCTTGTTGCAGCGTCTCACACTGCCAGTTTGTTAAGGAGCTCCTGGATGAAAGGGCTCACGGCTTTTCTTTTCCCATCAGGCCAAGCTGCCTCTTCTCCTCAGCAGAATGAACGAGGTGGCCAAGTTTTCTTGGCGACCAACAGTGACTACAAGTACACGGATGTGAGTATGATGTTCAGAGATGGTCTTTCAGTTTGGCGTCTGTGAAGAGCTTCAACAAGTCTTTGTTCTGTTTTCCCTCAGAAAATCATGACTTACCTGTTTGACTTCCCGCATGGCCCTCAGGTGAGCTGATAGTGTCAGCGCATGCAGGCAAAATAGGATAATGAGCAGGTGTGTGACTGTCTGCTTTTGTACATCTGCAGCCCGGCACCCCTCACCGGCCCTGGCAGTCTTACTTTGATCTGATCCTGGTGGACGCCAGGAAGCCCATGTTCTTTGGGGAGGGGACGGTGCTCCGTCAGGTGGACACGGTGAGCAGACAGGCGGAGAAAACCTCCCTGTTTTCTCAGGCATTACGTTTGATCAATTTCTTCACCATTTTCAGACTACGGGTCGTCTAAAAATAGGAACCTACACCGGACCTCTGCAGCACGGGATAGTGTACTCTGGAGGTCAGACTGGATGTTCTCACTCCTTCGGCCGTTTGCAGCACAGAAAGTAAACGGTGTGTGACTTTATCACCATCAGGTTCCTCTGACACCGTGTGTGACTTGCTGGGGGCCAAAGGGAAGGACATAGTCTACATCGGGGACCACATCTTTGGAGACATCCTGAAGTCCAAGAAGCGTCAAGGCTGGAGAACGTTCCTGGTGATCCCTGAGCTGGCCCAGGAGCTGCACGTGTGGACCGACAAGAGCTGTGAGTGTGGATGCGCACACACACACACACACACACTGTTGGGAGTTAGATCTGAGGAAGTTAGTTGCACTCAGAGAGTCGGATCTCAACCCGCAGAGGGTCGTGAGCCGAGGCTCTGCGTGAACCTGCACCCCACCATCATGGCTGCGGACTGAAAGTACATTTTATGGATCCGAGGTCTCAGCTCCCATAAAGGCGTGCTCAGACAAGAATGGCCTTTTCTCCACTAAAATATGTTGATCTCCTTTAAAGCTGACAGTAATCTCCTTTAGTGTAACTCTGACCGAATTTCTTACAAACACCAAGTTTTTCTAGGGTGTGGCCATGCAGACACACCTGTCAGGTGTGTCCAGCTGAGCCAAACCTCAGCAGGCATTCCTCCTTTGTGCTCTTTGACACATTTAGTGGTTTAAAGGGTCTATATCCTGCTATTGTTATGCCTTTCAGTGTATTTCCCAATAAATAATAATATATTACCTTTGCCACACTAAAGAAAACATTTATGAAGTATGAGTTATTTTTGTGAACTCTTTTCCTACCTGGAAGCATGACCACTCAATCTCTTAGGCTCCACCTTTCACTTTTTGTGGGTGCCATTTATTTCATGATGTCATCCTAGAACCGGCCTCAGCAACATGTCTGTGTTTCACTCATGAAAGCAAACATTGTCAGGTTAAGTCTTTGGGGACCCAAAATACGACAAACCCAGAAGTTCAAGAAACCAGATTTATTAAGTTCTTTGTCTTGGGGACCCCCTGGCGTAGGACAATGCAGCCAATACACGGACATGGGATGAGGAGAACAGGCTGCAGAGACGGAGTGGAGTCCTCGGAGAGCAAAGGGAAGGTGTGGCTCCAAACACAAATGTTCAAGGGACGAGGGAAAACCAGGAGGACGAGGAACTCAGGAAGTTGGGGTTCAGTGACGAACTTGTTCTTAGTCCAAATAATAATCACCAGAGTTCTTCTGGGAAAAACTCCAAAAATCAAAGTTCAGGGGACTTACGAGGCTTGGGGTAAGAAGAAGGAGGAGGCAGACAGAATTAGGCACCGTGAGGACTGGAGCAAATGCAGGAACACAGGCTGGCTTGAGTAGGGGAGGTAGGCAGGCAGGCAGGACAGGATTTTGCTGAGGCAGAGGCAGGAACACAGGCTGGCTTGAGTAGGGGAGGTAGGCAGGCAGGCAGGCAGGCTTTTGCTGAGGCAGAGGCAGGAACACAGGTTGGCTTCAGTGCTTGCAGTGCAACGATCCAGCAAGGATGAAAGGCAGAGGCAGAGCTTTATAGGAGCAGGCACAGGTGGAGGAAATCAACTGATTAGCAGCAGGGCAGCTGCTGCCATGACAAACATTTAAGAACAAAAAGAACATGAAAAGTTTAAATTATTTGTCCAGCTTGAATTATTTCACAATTATGACTTCAAACAGCCCTGCATCTTTTCCCATTTTTTGGGGAAAAAGTTGGGTTCCCACTTTAAAAATATCTTAATTTTTCTAAGTTAATTACTTCAAAAAAATCCAAATTTTGGATTTGTTGAGGCTTCATTCTCAATCCACATACACATTATAGCCTTCCTGGCCAGCCTCAAGAGACACACTATATGTACTATAGGTAATTCCCTGCATTCGTCATAAAAAAACCATCCAGGATTCTTGGTGTTCTTTATTCTGTCTTTGGAAAAATTCAGTTTCCCTTGATGCCTACGCAGAGTAAGACATAGACGAAGCAAAAATCAGTGGTCACTCTGTGGTAAAAACACTGGACACTGGCAGCATCAAAGGGGAATCCTTTATGGCAAAAGTCTGAGATCAAACCTGAGAAAGAGGTTTTCTACGTCCTACTGTCTTTATACAAAACATCTTTGGCGAATTCAAACTTTTAAATAAAAATAAACAAATTGGACACAGAAAAAAAGAGAAACAACAAGCAGAAAAAGTTTTAGCAGAATGACAGAATCATGTAAAACTCTCAGAACAAATTTAAGGAAATTGCAGACTTTACATGATATGGGATGAAAACTCAAGTCCTAAAATTCGCGACTGAAGGAAAGAAATCGCCATATACGAACCAGAAAAACGTGTTTTCATGGAAAACGCCTGCAGTAAAAGCTGAAGTTTCATGAAAAGAAAACTGAAATGGTTGATCACATTTTCAAACATGCAAAACGGAATTTGCTGAAACAGTTGTGCAAAAATGAGCAGAAACCTAATACTATGAAATGTGAGATAATGATCCACACTCTTTTAGTACAAAGTCTGGAGTTGCTGAACACAAGCAGAATATTAAAATGTGACAAACATCCTTAAGAAGCTCCTCAAAGTGTCTGGATCAATGCTAAACTTGATATATTCATAACACTGTACTGACCTTAAAAAAATAGCTAAATTGGCCAAAAAACTAACAGAGATTTAACATTAGGTTAAAACTCTCTCTTTATTAGAGCATAAAGATGAACCAAAATACTGTTTTGGTTCCACAAAGCAGCATTTTGGTTCCACGAGCAAGGAAGAGGCAGAGGACAAGGAACCAGACACTTTGAGAGCAAAAGCAGAACAGAAAAATCTTGAGTCAGCAGCACAGCCTGACCGATCCTCAGGTCAGAGCAAAGCAAGCTGAGAGGAACGCCTTACAAAATGAAGATCACAGCTCCGTTCAGACCACCACACCTGAGAGAAACAGCGGAGGAGAGTCATGTGACCCAGAGTGCTCTAATGCAGAAAACACATTTTGCACGCCAGATGTTACAACCATTGACTGTAAATAGAGAACTGGACTCAGTTTGTGTGATGTCACACATAAAAATGCTTTACTTCCAACTCCAGCGAAATGAAGCCAATTCGGTCGCCATTTTTGCACGATACAGAATTGTAATGGGCGATATATCGGTGCGATATATCGAAGTATCGATACAAGCAGATACGTGCATAATTTGAGTTTATCCCTCCGATACACAGATGTTGTTCTGACTGTTTGCAGATGGACTTTATTTTTGAAATGTCTTTTTTTTAAAAGATCCATGGCTCTGGGAAGCTTATGGTTTACAGCTGTGTCTAACAGACAATAAATTGTCTGAATGTTTTCAGATATCGTATATAGTATATACTATAATATAGTGATTTATCTGAAATAGGGCTGGGTTGATAAAATCGATGGACCGATTTGAATCGATTTAGACTTGATTGATCAATAATCAGTTCATAAAAATATAGATTTATCTTGCACATAAAGCTAAAGGCTTCTGTCTTGATGCCAACGTTTAATGGCATTTCCCGTAGGACGGCTAATGCTAACGCTCGGTTGACCTAAACTTGCATTGCTGACTAAATGAACATCTTTATAAACTCACAGATATGAATTTTCTAAACTCATAAGGAATTGTTTTTAAAGTAACTATTTGTGGTCCAAAACAGATTTTTGCTCATTCCTTGCTTATTGTTCTTGATAAAAGTGTAATTCTATAGCGCGATCACCATTTGGTGCCCAAACTGAAACTCCCTCCAGGAGAAGCAGAACAATGTTTACAATGTTAATGATCTGAACATTTTTGTTAGAACTTCTCTTTTAGAGACTCCATGTAACACTGTATATTAACAATCTCATTATTTCACTTATACATTTTACTCTATGTGAATTATATCTGATTAATATGAATATATTCAAAACATAGAGTCGATTATTAATGTATTTCTAAACAAATGTGTCTAAATGTGTGAACTCAAAATTGAATTAAATTGAATTGAGAGGATCACTTGAATAAAAAAAAATCAATTTGTTTGCGATTGTTTCTGGAAATTATTACTGATACCCAGCCCTAGTCTGAATCAATGTTTCTATGGCAACTACTGCCCAATCATGAGTGACCTTGTTGGCTGTCCACACCTCTTCCATTAAAAGTGGCTCGGGAGAATTGGTCACTACATGCGTTTACTGAAGCATCTGATTGATCAGTTTATAACTTGAATTACTTGCAATAAAGAAAAATGTCCTTAAAAGAAAGAGGATTATCAAGAATGTTAAAAAGGTATCAGATCAACGATTAATATTCTTACAAATATGATGTCTGAGTGATGGCCATGTATTTATCTATAGAAGTCTATGGGATTTGGGCTTCTTGGAATCAACGAGTACTTCCTGCTTGAAACACGAGGGGGGGAGGGATCACTCAGTCCAGGTCTCTTACACTGTCAATGGTTGCTACTGATTACTAACATCAGTGTGACGTTGTTATCACAAATGCAGATGTGACAGATGTGGATCTGTTGTGTTTTGCAGCTTTATTTGAGGAGCTGCAGGGCCTGGACGTTTTCCTGGCAGAACTATACAAGTAAGAACACCCCCTTCCTCTCTCTCCCAAAGCCTCCAGCTCCGCTGCACTTTGCTGTCAGCACGTATCAAAGGCATGTGAACACATACTTTCATGAAGAGGGTCAGAAGGGTGGAGGCTGCATCTCCTGCAGGAAACAGAAGCTCCTGTGCTGTATTTATATCCCGGCATGAGCTGAATCACCTGTGGGACATTCTGCCTTTCAGCAGGATAGTATGTCTTTCTGTCCTCTCGGGTTCACCGAGCGCCTTTCTCCTTGTCTGTCTGCAGACATCTGGACAGCAGCAGCAACGAGAGGCCAGACATCAGCACCATTCAGAGGAGAGTGAAGGTAGGAAGGCCTCGTTTCTGACACAGACTGTGACAGAAGAAGAAGAAAACCCAACAATAATCTAAGAGTCGCACCTGAAACCCCTTCAGCGAGAGCTTCAGGCGTCATGTTAGGACACATGTGTGGGAGGTTTCATGAAGTTCTCACCTGTCTGCACTCGTTCAGACGTGTTTGTTGATAATCACACATTCAGCTCAGCATTGGGGGGATAAATGTGATAAATGTGAGGAGGCACAGGCCCCGCCTTCCTTCAGGACCAAGAGTCCCTCCCCTTCCTCATGGTTGTTGTCTGCCCCTCCCCTCAGAAAGTCACTCACGACATGGACATGTGCTACGGCATGATGGGAAGCCTTTTCCGCAGCGGCTCTCGACAGACGCTGTTCGCCTCTCAGGTGATGCGTTACGCCGACCTGTACGCCGCCTCCTTCATCAACCTGCTGTACTACCCCTTCAGCTACCTGTTCAGAGCCGCGCACGTGCTGGTGAGTGTCTGCGTGGAGGGAGGGGTCACTCCTTCCATCTGTTTTCTCATCAGGGAGGTTGCTCCGTCCTTTACTTCCAAACCTTTTCACTGATACGTCTCCAGATGTTTTCCAGCATGAGCGACTGGTTCAGCTGCTGATGTTCTTTCAATGACAGTAATCAGGAGTAGATGCTGCAGATGTTCCTCCACCAAACATCTGTTTCACTGCTCTGAAAGTGTAGTTTCATTCACCTATTTTATTAAAAATTGACTAATTGATCTGAATCGATCTAAACTTTATAGATCAATAATCAATCCATAAAAGTAAAAATCGATTTAGTACATAAGGCTAAAGTCTGCTAGCTTGATGCTAACATATAATGGGTTCTCCCATTGGACAGCTAATGCTAACGCTTCATCGACATTGCTGGCTAAATGAACATCTTTATAAACTCAAAGGTATGAACTTTCCAAACTCTTTTAGGGAAATATTTATTTAAAGTAAACATTTGTGGTTTATGGACCTACAACCGATGGGGCCCTCTAGAGGTACGGGTCGGAACTGTTTAATGCAGAAGTCTGCAACCTTTGATTCTGAAAAAGCCATTTGGTCCAATTTTGGGATCACCAAAACTGAGCAAAGTCATTCTTTAGAAAAACACACTTTATGTTTTTACAGACATTTATTAAAGAATTTTTAAATAATTATAAAAATTGAATTAATATAATTTCCTTTGTAAAACCATTTTAACTTCTTCTGCGTTTGACAGCAGCACAGAAGTTCCCTTTGAAATAAAATGAACCCTGACTCAAATAAGCAAGAAAGTCAAATCAAACATGATGTTTTTCAATTTTAGGATTTTGGTGCACTTTATCCATGTCTTATTTTTTACTATTGAATATAAACATGATACCATTGATGTAAAAGATATTTTTTTAAATAAATCTATATGTGCTTTGTCAGCAGTTGTCTGACATGTTAAAATAAAAAAAAAAAGACAAAACTTGATTAAGTAAAAGAAATTAACTATAAACATTCTATTTACTGAAATTGTTTGCATGTCTATCCAAAACCAAAGAGCCAAAGATTGGCTGCGGAGCCTCAGGTTGCCGACCGCTGGTTTAATGGATCCATTTTACAATGGAACGCTCAAAATACTGGGCCGACCCGGACCGTACCGTACTGGACTGCTCAGTGGAAACCAGGCTAAATAGGTTTGACTTTTGAAAAGTCAACCATTTCATCAAAGGAGAAAAAAAAAACTTCCGTGATAGGTTAATAAACTTCCATCAAGATTCTGGTCAAGCTAAGAATAGGAAGGTTGACTGGACCTTTTCCTGTAATCAAACGCAGACTTTAGAGGAGGATGCCTGCAGTCAAAACGAAGGGATTTTTTTAACATTTGGAAAAAATCAACAACAAAAGTGAAAAAATACACCGGATGAGATATAAAGTATAACCAGTATCGTCTTTTAACTTTATCCTTTTCCCCCGTTTGCCGCAGATGCCACATGAGTCAACGGTCGAGCACGCGCACGTGGACATGGACATGGAGTCTCCGCTCGCCACGCGAAACCGCACCCACTGCAGCGACTGCAAGGAGCTGGAGAGCAAACGCCACCAGCTGACCCGCTCCTTCAGCGAGATCAAGCCCCCCAACCTGTTCCCCCAAACGCCCCAGGAGATCACCCACTGCCACGATGAGGATGACGACGAGGAGGAGGAGGAGGAGGAAGAGGAAGAGTAATAGAATGGATGTGCAGAAAGGTGCTCTCTGCTCCTGACGCCTCATGTTTGCCAGCAGAGATTCTGTCAGAAGGAAGTCTTCCTCCTGTAGAGTCCTGGAAGCAAGTCCAAACCCAGGAACTGAGCCAACAGCTGCACCCCAGCAAACATCCAACACTTAGTGAGGCGTCAGCCGGCAGAGCCGCATCCAAACAACTGTTTACACTTCAGTCCAGCTCATCTTTACTGTAATTCTAACTTTAGGCAGGATAAAAGTGGAAGTCAAATCTAAGAAACCCCTACAGTGTGAGCTCCGAGTCTCCAGTGGAGTACAGCAGAGCGTCCTCTTCTTCATGTGTGTCTCTCATCTTCTCACGATGATCTTTATCTGCCAAAGTGGCCTGACTGAGACTTCAGCATCCTGAGAGTAACAAACCATCTGCTGTGAAACAACCGAGCTGCTCAACCAATATATGCTGTATGTGCAAGCTCAAGATTTCTGTCTGCGCAAACAGAGTGACTGCTGTCTGCGCAAATGGAGTGTCTGCACAAAGAGAGTGTCTACGCAAAGAGGGTGTCTGCGCAAATACTGTTTGCGTAAAAGAGTGTCTGATGTCTTTGAGAGAACAGCAAACGCTGTCTGCGCAAACGGAGTGTCTGCGCAAAGAGTGTCTGCCAGAGAACGGTAAACTCTGTCTGCGCAAATGGACTGTCTGCACAAAGAGTGTCTGCCAGAGAACGGCAGATGCTGTCTGCGCAAATGGAGTGTCTGCACAAAGAGTGTCTTTCAGAGAACAGCAAACGCTGTCTGCGCAAATGGAGTGTCTGCGCAAAGAGTGTCTGCCAGAGAATGGCAGATGCTGTCTGCGCAAATGGAGTGTCTGCACAAAGAGTGTCTGCCTGAGAACGGCAGATGCTGTCTGCGCAAATGGAGTGTCTGCGCAAAGAGTGTCTGCCAGAGAATGGTAAACTGTCTGCGCAAATGGGAGTGTCTGCGTAAACAGAGTTTATGATGTCTGCCAGAGATGTCTGCGCAGTGTCTGCTGTCTGCCAGAGAATGGCAGATGCTGTCTGCACAAAGAGAGTGTCTGCGCAGACACTCTGCCTGCGCAAATAGTGTCTGATGTCTCCCAGAGAGCGGCAAACGCTATTTGCACAAAGATGGCACATAATGTCTGTAGAAGGATGGCACCTGCTGTCTGCGCAGAGAGCCCTCCTTGCGCACAGAACATCTGCGCAGAGAAATCACACGCTATCTGGGCATGGACAGTGAATGTTTGCTGTCTGCATGAGCACTGCATCTGCTGTCTGCGCAAAGAGAGAATCTGCTGTCTGCGTAAGGACAGCGTTCTCTCTCTGTGTCTGCCGTTTTTGGGTGGACAGCATCTATTCTAGCGCATGTTGTCTGCACAGGAACAGTATTAGCTGTCTGCAGCTTTTTTTGTAAAAAGAAACAAAAAAAGAGGACAACCACTTTTTATTTTTATGAAACCTATCCATTTTTTTTTTTTGTAGAGGGGTTGCTGGTCATAATGAGCGCTGCAGCACAGGACAGATGTTTGTGTGAGTGGACGCTTGTCAGGTGCATGATGGGAACATGGAAGTGTTAAAAGGTGAGGCGTTTTGGGTATGTTTTCAGTTCTGGTGTGTTCAGGGCTTCTGCGTGCCTGTTTGCGCTGTGAAGGATCTTTAATATTTTCAGAAAGTGCTGGTCCTTCTTCTGACACTCCTCTGCATCGCAGGGCATCGCCTCTGTTCCAAACTCATGTTCAGTTGGCTGCAGTTTACAGAATTACAGCTACGTATCACTAATTCACAACACATCCAGGGATATAAAAACTTTTTAGACTTTCAGATTCAGTTTTTCATTAATAAATAACTAAGAGAAAATAGAAATTTAGGGTCATTTTATCAAACGGCTGTAATTTTTCATTCTTTTCTGGGAAAGCTTTGGAGAAGAAATATTTGAAGAAGCGGGAAACGCCAATCAGCGTCTCTCCTGTCGCGGTCTTGCCATCAGAGCAGCTCAGGGGTCAGCACAGAGCGTCAGTCCTCTAAATGTTTGGACCTCAAAGGGAAAGAAGCTGCTCCTGCACACGTCGGCGTGGTTTGCTGTGGAGTAGATCGGTGAAGCAGAGCTTTTATGAGAAGAACCGTGGGTGTTTTTATGAAAGAACCACATGTTTAGTATCAGAGGAGGCAGATGTGTGTCATATTCATTCTGCTATATCGCTTTTATTCTACTGTTTTCCATCATTTAAAAACATGTTATGTCTGTTTTTTTATTGTTACTGTAGTTTACTCCAGAAAACTGCACATTTGTACAAAAAAAACGGTTTGAAGTGAAGGAAGTGTGAAATGAAGCATCATCCATATTTTCAGCTCCATCGGGTTCTTGTTTTTCTAAGCTTGTTTTTTTAAACGGTTTGCTTCACGAGCTGTAAATAGACTTTTTTTCCTCTTTCAAAGTCACATTCATGTTTTTGTACTACACATGCGACTCTGTAACTCCAGTTCTCCTGGAAAAGGCCTTTCGACGGGTTCTCCTTCGTCCCGATGCCAAGAATTCCTGTGTGCACGAGAGCGGGCGCAGCCTGTTGTTTTCTAATCTGAAGTGATTTTTGTTTCCATGCAAACTTTTCTCCTGGATGATGTTTTGTTTGTATCCAGAAAAAACCCTTCAGACTGTACAACGAGTTAGGAATATAAATCTAGAATAAATGTAGTTTGTTATAAATTGTTGTCTTATTTTGTCATGTTTCAAAAAAAGCTTAACAGGACAGTGTTTGCAGTGAGAAATTTTTGAAATGAAGACTGTTTCCGACAGTTGCATCGAAGCCTCACAGCATCAGTCAGCTCTGCTTTTACAGGACACTGTCCTGTAAGGTTGCATCCAAAAAACGCTGAACCTGGATGAAGCTTTTGTGAGGATGAAGCACTGCAAGATTTACCAAACATTTCATGATCTCTTATTTAGGCCTCTTGACAAAATGTTATGTACAACTAGAAAAGTTGCACAACCTGCGCTAATGCTAGTGTGAATGCTTTTTGCTGAGAGGAGTTGCTAAAGATGCTGAAGCTTTTTGCTGAAAATCAAAAGCTATTTGCAAAATATTAAATTTGCTAAAATACTTGAAATTCAATTAAAGAACCATGAAAGAGTGCTGATGTTTACCTACATTTCTGAAAAATGTGTAGTAAAACTGCTTTAGAATCCCTAATAGATGCCAACTGGTGTGGTGCTTAAATATAAGCTAAACTCCAAATTAGCCCAAAAGGCCTTGGATGCCCAAATTAACCCCCCAGAAAAAAGAAACAAAAAAATAGCGAGTTGCTTAAATACTAGATAGACTCCAAAATAGCCTAAAATTCCTCAGTAAACGAAATTAGTCAAAAACGTTAGCCTGTTGCTAAAATAGTAGCTAAACTCTAAATTAGTCTGAAAAATCCCCAGAAGATAACACATTAGCCAAAACATTAGTACATTGGTCAAATATTTGGTAAATCCCAAATAGCCTGAAATTACCTTGAAATATTAAACCACGGTCCATGAATATGTTTAAAGGCTTGTTGCTGAACAAGCACTCACACAACTATCACATCTAAACATCTTTTTAACAAAAGTCTCATCCACGCACGTCTTCATTGGTCATAGAACTCCCCAAAGCAGCTTCTGAAGGGGTGGGGTCAAATGACCCACAATGCTAAACCGTTAAAGCTTGAAAGAAGAAGGCTCAGCCCACATCATCATACTTCCACCAACTCCAAGTGAGAACGTGACATTCGGATGACTGAAGAAAAAAAAAAAGTTAGTTCCCAAAGTTTTTGAATCAGGAACAAATGAAGTCATAATGAAAATACAATTAAATACTCTCACTGATGGGTAGAAGAAAGACTGCATCTGGATCAGATGAAGTTATAACAGCTGAAATAAGGAAAACGAGAGTTTGGAAGATGAGTCTTAAATTTTGAAAGTTTTGATAAAAACCTTGTAGTTTCAGCAAGTAAATGCCAAAAATTAAGTCATGTTTGCGAAGAATTCCTGTAAGAGCAAGTGTGTGTGTGTGGGGGGTCTCAAGCTGATAGGAAGTTTGTTTCTCATTTTTGTCCAATGACAGATAAAGAAAACAGGAGAAGTGAAGGTTTTGCTGAGTCTGCAGCTTTCCATGTCGATCAATGACAGGCGTTTCCACATTGCATTGGACTCTGTGACCAGAGCAAACGCTGACAGCCATGGAGAGACAGCGACCTCCAGTGGATGCGTCCTGCAGCTGCATGATGAAGAAGACTTCTGAAGAAACTTCAGATAATTAAAGAAAATATGATTGATTTGAACCTCATAAGGAAAAAACTGTAAAGATTGTTCCTGCCTTTATGAGGAAAACTTAAAAGACTAAAAAAAAATTCAAAAGAAAATCCAGTAGCTTTTTTTTCTCTTTTCCTCCATAAAAGCTATTGCAAAAAAGATGGATGTTCAGATTTCAGAAGTTAAACACACTTAAAAAAATACTTTTCTTTTATTCAGAAAAAGAAAAGAAGAAGATCTAAAAAAAAGTGACGGAATCTGCAAATAGAACTGTTTTTCTGGGTCTGTCACTGCTCACAGATTGTTTCATCTGCCACCCATTCAAGTTCATATAAGATTAATAAAGAGATGTACATAAACCCTTCTTATCCTCGGTGGAGAAAAACCTTCAGCTCACAAGAACATAAAGCATTGTGGGAACACCCAGAAAAGGATGGACTTTGTTCCAGTGTTTCATGCAGGTTAAAGAGAAATACCATCCAGACTAAAAGTTATTTTTTAGAGTATATTAAAACAACTTTGAAAAAATGTTAAACGTTGTATGCAAATTTTAAATCTTTTGTTTTTGCTTTGTTTTAGAAATTACGTTTTTAATTACATTTTTCCTTTGATGTTTTTTAGTTTGAGTTTTTTTTCCAATTATTTTTTATCTTTTTAGTTGTTTTTTTTTAGATTTTTTTTTTATATTTTCCATCAAATGCTTTTTGTCTTTCCTTTGATGTTTTTTCATTTTTCCTTTGATGTTTTTTTATTTTTAATTTCAGTGTCAAGACATACAATTTTACCTAATAAGTATGTTTGGAAAAAACTGTTTATTTATCCAAACATGACTTTATTTAGGTTATTCATTAATTTAGGATAATTAATATTTTATCATAATTTTAGCAAAATATTATATTTATAAGAAAAAAAAGTCAGAAAAAATCCCCCTTTTAAATCCTTTTAAAGAAGCAGATCTTAAATGATATCTAGCCTCTTTAGAAACATTAAAAATATGTCACAGTAAATTATCAAAAACAATTAAAAACTTTTTAAATGTAATACTTCTGCTTGAACAGATCCCACACTTTCTTTTCTTTTTTTGACTATCTCTGTTTTATGTTGTTTATTTTTTTCTGTTTCTGGAATGTCTCAATTATTGTACTAAAAATCATACTGACATTGTGTTAAAAAAAAAAAAAAAAAAGAGGAGCACACAGGTTCTTCCAGCAGAGGATGATCTAACTCCACCAGTGTTGCAGAGACTTTCTGCTCTCCATGCAGAAGTGATGGAGTGTGAAGCGTCTGCAGGCCCAGAATCTTCGGTTGAGCCCCAAACGGCAGCTGCAACAAGCGGTAGAATATCTTCTGTTTTGGTTGATTCAATGTTGCTCCACAGATTTGGTCACTTTCAAAGCTCAAATGCTTCCATGAAACAACCCTTTGATAGAAACCAGTCACGTTTCTTCAGCTTTCATCATTCAAACGGGAAATAAACACGACAGCATCTTAGATAAAAGCAGAACAATATAAATATCTTTTTAATAGCAGCCAGCATGTGTGAAGAACATTTTAGATTCTCATCTGAATCAAGTTTAGAATTGATAAGCTTCGGTTAGACACTACAAACGCAGGGAAGCAACGATGTCTTATAGAAAAGGGAGAAGCCTTCCTAACAGAGGCGCTGGAGAAGCTTCACTCGTGGACACCGCTGAGGTCGCTCTTGAACGCCGCTCAACACGCTAGATGAGGTCATTAATACTGTGCAATGATAACATCTGATTATGCCTAAAACTGACAACAACAGAGACATGCCAAGAACCTTATTGAGGCACTTTGAGCCCCGCCCACATCCTCCCCCCGCCATCTGCACGAGCGACACTACAGCATGGAGTCCGGTATGAGGTCAAAGGATGCAAAGAAAGAGGCTGAGACACCACCCTGCCTGCATGTGGACGCCGTTTCCATAACAAATATATATACAGTACAGGCATACAAATATATCTGTCAATTTATAATACAGTCAATTATTTTATTTATAATCATCTCTTAAATAAGCTCTGATTCATTGCACTTTGTTAAAAATAATTAATAATCTGATTTCTCTTAAAGGCAATAGTGTGATTCTTTAAAGGTGAAAATGAGCCTGATTTTGGATAATAGTAAAAATAATAAATTCTGTAATATACATAGTGAATCTCCTCAGAAGAACAGCTTGATCTTCGTCTCCACTGATGTGGCATCTCGCATGCTCTAGTTTATGTCTTTATGCAAACATATATACATACACTTTTATAAAATAAATAAATACAGAAAAACATTCTCGGTTCGCGGTCGACTGTGTATTTCGGGTTTTACAGGTTGGTTTGGTTCCGAGCCTCCTCGACAGACAGACAGACAGACCAGTCACGTGAGGTGTTTGGGGGGGGGGGGACCAGTTCCTTTGGCCTGAGGATAAAGCACCGCGAGCGTTGGGGTACGCGGTCTGCGCACTCGGGCGTCCTCTGGTCCACTTCGCCGCCATCAGAGAGCCAGGTCGCCCCTCCCTGCAGAGGACCTGCAGCACAGCAGGGGTTCTGGCTTGGTTCAGGTGGGGGTCTTGGAGCACCCACCCCTTCTTGGGGGGTGCACCGGCCGGAGTGCGACCCTGACTCCGCCCCGTGCTTCCTCATCTCCGTCCTCGTGTCCATGAGTCGAGGTGGAGGCCTCGGCTCTCCCCCGGGCTCAGCTGCGGGACTAGACGGGTCCGTCGTTGTGGGCGCTGTGATTGCTTCTGCTCAGGCCCACGCAGTTCTGGTTGAGCAGGTGGGAAGTTTCGTTGGCCACAGCGATGGCGGGGGTGGTGCTGGACATGGTAGTTACCATAACTGGAGTCTCCACGCCATCATGGAGCTCAGTTAGTGTCAGCTCAATCTTTGTGAACTCGCTGTCCGTTGACTGTGGAGTCTTGTCCATCCGTGACGCCATGACGGCGTTCTGGTACTGTTGACGTGTGACCTAAGAAACAGGAAGGAGAATGGTGGTTAAATGTTGATCTCACTGAATGGACAGTTGGATTTCGCTTCACCCGTAGAGTCCTGTTGGTTTGTCAGAAGTTCCATACTCCAACAGGTTTAAAGGGTAACCAAACCCTAAATCAACTTGTTTTTGTCTGTTTTCCTCTATAATTCGGGCTTTAAAAGTGCTGTCTGTCAGTCATTGCCAAATTTTTGATAAATTAAAACAAACTTGTTTAATTCTTGAAAATATAGTCAAAACCCATCAGTGTGCTGCCCCCTACAGGTTGAGGCATTACAGTGGAATTTTGTGATTCGATAAACCAGTAATGAGAACAGTCCAGCCCCACCCCTCTGACTGGATTCTCACATTTTGGTTGTGGGTGGAGTCAGCCTCCAACTTCCCTGTTTGGTTACCCTTTAAGTGAACCCGGTTCATTAGACTCTGGTGCTGTACGGATCTGTTGTGATTGCTGGGTCTTGTTGGGGCACCATTCTCTAAAGCTGTGACATCAATTATGTAAAACCCCAAGATACAAGTGTCCCTGCATAAACCAAACAACACTGTGCTTCAGCAACATGAGTAAACATAAAAGTCATATAAATCCATTTTCTTAACCTGCTGTATCACTTTCAAGGGATACAGGATGGCAGGAGTCTGCTCCAGTTCCTATTGGGTAAAGGTGGGTGGCGTACACCCTGGTCAGTTCGCCAGTCTGTCACAGGGCACAATAGGGAGACTTTAAGAATAACCAATTAACCCATGAAGCATGTTTTTGGACTGTGGGAGGAAGACGGAGTGCCGAGAGAAAACTAATGACTCCTCGATGGGAACATGCACATTGGAAGATCCTAGCTGGGATTTGAACCAGAGCCTTCTCACCGTAGGGCGAGAGCGCCGACCATTGACCCACTGTGCAGCTCTTGGAAAGTTCATAAAAAATAAGTTGTAGGGATTTTTTCTTTCATGAAAAATCTTTCAAATGCAATGCATTGTGGTCCATAATGGCCAATCTAGTGATCATCGATGCACACTGGTTTTTTCGCTTCAGGGGAATTTCTAAGGCACTTGATTTTTGGAATTTTGGTTTTGGACAGCACTACTATAAAGTGCACTCAGCAGTGAGTAGTGAAGGAATTTGGACATCACCAATGTACCAAGGAAAAATGTCTAGGCCAAGAAAGATAGAGTTTATTCTGTCAAGTAGCTTAGAAGTTACATAATAATTCAGTTTACTATCTATTGTTGAAGATTGTGGATGCTGTGCGTGCTGAGAGGAACTGGTCATTCTACTACTTTTAAACTTGTGCCATGCTGCGCAGGAACCACCAGATGTCGCTCATTTGCAGAGCACAGTCTGTGCTCAGGGGTCTAGATCTGGACCAGAGGGTTAGGGTACAGAGGAGACGTGGGGTTTACTTCTCTGTAGGAAACTGTCAAAGCTTTGGATCAGATGTGAGCAGCTGTTAGAAACCACTGCAAAGACATGAAGAGAGGAGTGACATGAGATCCTTTTGGCTGGTTTAGAGGAGATATAATAACCAGGCCTGCAGCTGCATTTAGATCTTCTGCAGAGGCTTCAGTGTGAAGGCTGGTAGCCCATAAGAAGTGCATTATAGTAATCAAGATGAGAGATGACAAGCGTCTGAACAAGAAGCATAAACTGTGAGATCACATCTGATCTTCTGATTCTTATACACAGAAAATGTACTTGCAAGAGAGATATCTGAAATATTTCCTTTGAAGCTCAGACGGTGGTCTTAGCTATCTTTTGGAGGGTATTAATGAAGATCTCAAAATGATGGTGAAGTTGTGTTGAACTAAGAGTCCAGCAGGACGGTCCAAACCTTCTGTTTTGGTGAGTTTCTTCTTAAAATGTTTTTCTTTCAACCAAGTGGAGACGTCGGAGAGACACAAAGAGACACGAGCTTCTATCAAGATTGGAAAAGTCTTGCGGTAAGGGTAGAGTAGCAGAGACCAAGAAACGTAACCTAAAACCACATATTGAGGTTTGACTAAGGACCCCTCCGCATCACTTTTTAATGTTTTTGGTGTCCCCCAACTCGTCGTTTTTTTGTCGCGCCAGCTGTTTGTAAGATCAAGGGTCTGCACTCGTCCTCGGGACGCGTCCAGTACAGGTACACTAACCCAGTACCTGTACCCTAACCTGAACCTGGTACTGGTTCATTCGCGTCCAATACCTCGTCCAGTTTCCGCCCGGTACCGTATCTGGTCCGGTGTTGGGTTAGGGTAAGGGTACTGGTACAGGGTTTGGTACCTGTCTCGGTACTGGACAAATTCTACTTCACGGCTTGGAGGTTGGGGACCCGTGATTTAATGGGAGTGGCCAGGACGTCAAAAAACGTCGAGTTAGGGGCACCCAAAAAGTCAAAAAGTGATGCGGAGGGGTCCTTAACCAAATGTCAATATGTTACGACTTAGGAGAGAGAATATGTTTAAATAACTGGTAGACATTTAAGGTTGCTACAAAAAGTAACCGGTCGAGAAGAATCAAGAGGAGAAGAAGAGACAGACGAACAAAGAAATGACCTGAAAAGTGAGGAGGAGTGACTGAAATGTTGTCTGTACGGCTGCTGCAGGAGAAAAGGAAGTCCAAATTGTTGACATATTTGTGCGTTGGCAAAGTAGGCTTTGGGTTGGCGATATAAAGTTTTCTAATACACAATACAGTTTACGACATACGCTTTTTTTCATGAATCTTCTGTAAATGAATCTCGTTTTATTTATCTGGCACATCTTAAAGGGAAGTCTTTGAAAATACAGTTTGACTTTTAGCTGGTCTCTGTTTACATATACTGTAGGTGACACACGGAACAGCTCGTTAGCATCATAGCATTGTTAGCATCAGGGGCTCCAAATGAACAAATTTTAATTATCGTTCTGTTGCTGCTGTAGGTTCAGGAGATTTATTCTCCAATTCTGACGGGATCCTGTTAAAAATCGCAGCATGTTCCTCTGTTTCGTGGGGGAGGGGTGCTCGTTTACCTTCGCGTGCAGATGGTAGAGGACAAAATCAAATTCTCCAAAAGGAAGGCTAGTAAATGTGACTAACTTTACGCAAACACTTACTAACCAAATGAAAGAAGGGCTGGAGCTAGCATCATCAGGAATGGGTGACAAACATGTCACTGTCTGGAGAAGCGTCTAGCAGGAATTAACTTGAAGCACACAGTGAGTTTAAATAAGACAGAAACAAAGGAGCAAAATATTGATTGAAGGAAAAAGACTGATGTTTGGGTTGGTGGACTCGTCCAGGTAGATTTGCAGTCTTTGCAAAGAGGTCTGACGGCCCAGGAGAGAAACCAAATATTTCAGGAAAAAAATGTACGCTACAGTAGTTGAAAACAGCTGAAAATGTGTCCTTGGTGATGTCTAACACATGGGTAAGGATGGGAAAATAGAGGACAGGGTTCTGCAAGAACCAGAGTTTGTAAACACAGGATTACACAACCACCAAAACCAACCACAGACACATGGGAACAATCACAAGACGACGGTGTTCATCAAGGAAGTTATATCTATCCTTGAATGAGACCACTGGAAAAAAAAACTATAGGATGAGGAGGGGGAGCACTGAGAGACTGCAGAACCTGTGTTTGGGTCTGAGCTTACCTTTATGTACTGCAGGTCTGAGCTCGCTCGGACAGAATAATCAGGGATGTAGATGTGAAGGACGGAGTTGAGCTGGTTGTTGCTACTGCCCAGAGTCGGCGTGATGGCGTCGATACGGTCGCTCCTGTTCAGAGAGTCCGAGTGGTTCAGTCCAAACGGTCGAGGAGGAGACTTGTTCTCTGAAAAAGAGAGTTGGATCAGAGTGAACATCAACGAGTCCAGTCAAGGCTGGATTTGGCTCATCAGAGAGAGAGAGAGAGAGAGAGAGAGAGAGAGAGAGAGAGAGAGAGAGAGAGAGAGGCGTCTCCAGTCATGCAGAGGTTAATAAAGACTCCATCTGAAGGTGTTGAGCATCATCCCATCATAGCAACTCCACGGGAAACTTTGATCTCACAAATGTTCACCCAACAGAAAATAAGCCAAATCAAAGGGGAGTGAGCGGTTCATACTCCCCACTTGTTCCTGAGGAAGGTCTTCCATTTGTAGACCCCCTACATGAGCCTTTATGTCAACAAAATAATAATAATAATTGGCTTTTTGATTGGTCCATATAACTCTACAGGAGAGAGCCCTGCTCTTCCACTTAACATCAGGAAGAACTTCCTGTTTCTCCTGCCACTCATATAGAATCTAGGGTCTATCTAGGGTTGATCCAGGCCACGAGGGCCGCACTCGTGCATGTTCTCTAACATCCCCTCCTCTGGCATGTTCTAATTGGTTGGACACACCTGAACCAGGTAATCAATCCAGAGTAGGGCTTGGATACCTGCAGGTTAGCCTCTCCTAACCTTTATTTGGCTCCAGGTCAATGTTTGTAAGGAGAGAGGAATCCCCAAAAGCCTTAACACCTTATATGGTCATCTTCACCAAACCTGCTTCTTGAGTGCCCCCACTTCTGCCCCCATCAGCAATTTAGGGTTTTGTTTGTCGATGGAAAACTGCTGATTAGATCCCTTGAAGAACCCACCTCACTAGTCTGCATCTCCATGTGGATTAATGTAACCCAACCAATAATAATAAGAGAAAGAGAAAAATGTTGTCAAACTGTCTCAAATGTGCAATCACAACAAACAGTTATAAGAAAACTGTATTCCAATGCAAGCTCTGATTTTAAGAATTATATATCTGTTCAAATCTTTTCTGTATTTATTTTTTTATGTTGTATACTGTACTTTACCTTTTTTTATAATTGTATTTGTAGTGTCTATCTCCTAAACTCTGTTTTATTTCTTTCATTGCATTATCCCTTTCTCAATTAAGTTATTAAAAAGAACATGCCTCCATCAATGTGTTAATAATAAAATATAAATGTTTAGTATAGCATAAAAGTATAAAAACCTATCACTATCCCTGATCTGGATACTAGGATCATGCTGATCACCTGTGCTGTCAGGTATCTCAGATCTTTCCTTTACTGCGTTTCCTTCATGTCAAGCCAAATTCACAGAGTTGACCTGTTCTTGACCTCAAGATATTCCCTTCAGCTTTAATGCCACACAAGTCACATTCAAGACTTTGAGTCTGCATCTCTGTAAGCAGACTCCCTTCATTCTAACAGAAGACTTCCTGTTTTTTGATCCAACAAAACCCTGAGGTGTTTCAGTGGGATTGGACTCAGTGAAAGACAGATGCTTCTGCCCATGGAGACTCCTGAAACACGGTGGGGGGTGTCTGGTGTGAGCACTGCAGTTGGCTGGGAGTCTAAAACAACCTAAAACAAAACAAATCTGTGTAATTTAAATCCTTTAGTAGGCAAAAGTTGTCAATAAAAAACAGAAATTGTGTCATAGCATGCATGATGCATGAACTCGTGCAGGAAAACGTAATTCCTTTCACTGTTTTAAACACCAGGAAGGCGTGATTGAAGGAAGCTTGAGCTGCAGTGGAGTGAAGCTCAGAAGGGAAAACAAGAACTACAGCTAGAAACACTCTTACGCACAAGAGTGTGCGAGGGAGGGATGTTCAGTTTCCCTATCACAGCTATGAGAGGGTAATAATAAGGCTGTCATGTGATTAATTTTTTATGTGATGAATGAATCCATTTTAACAGCAATTTTTTAACCCATTAACAGCTGGAAAAAGCCTAATTTTGAGGTATTTTATTCAAGTTTGTGACATTGTGGCGCCGTAAACGATCAAAATAAAACTAAAAAGGTGGCTTTGTTCATTTTTTTTATTGTTTGATACCACCTAGGGGGTATTTTTTTTATCTTAAACAAATAACAAAATTAAAGAAACAACATAAAACCCCATCAGGTACAGGGGGCTCTAATTTACCACATCAAACCCCCCCTAAAAATATTGATCACAAACTTCTTATTACTATAATGTAAATGTTAATATACCTTATTCCATAGTTTACAACAACAGCAAGACAGTAGTAAAGCATTAAGGTGATTTCATAGTTTTTTTTTTACTTATTTGGGTGAATTGATGATTTTTAAAGACTGGAATAAAGCAGAAAAAATAGAAAACAAACTTTTGCTTCATCATCTGGACAAAAACGAACGAATTTTTACTTTAATGACAATCACCTTTCTAAAATAGCACAGCGCGCTAAAGCTATTACCATGACAATGTGACGCACCGCGTGTTAAACAGCTTTTGTAAAAAACAATTTAAGCATAATTTTTAGTTTGGTTAGCGCTCTTGCCTCACAGCCAGAAGGCCCCGGTTCAAATCTCAGCTGGAGGATCAGAAACACCAACTGGGACTTTCTGTGTGAAATTTGCATGTTTTCGCCATGCATGCGTGGGTTTTCACCGGGGACTACGGCAAACTGCCGCCGTCCAAAAACATGCTTCATAGGTTAATTGTCGCTAGATGTGATTGTGGCCCTGTGACAGACTGGCGACCTGTCCAGGGTAAACCCTGCCTTCGCCCATCAGCAGCCGGGATAGGCTCCGGCATCCCGGAGACCCTGAAAGGAATAAAGTAGCCTTGAGCTGGATAAATATGGAGCTAAATCAGGGTCTATATTATTTGAAACCCAAACACAAATTGAAAAAATATTGGTGTTTGGCTAAAACAAATGTAAAATGTACATAACTTTTTGCTATTCTAAAATAAACGTAGTAAATTTCAGTTTCAAACGTTCTGTTTTTTGGGTTTCGAAACAAAAAAATTTAAATTTAAAAACTTTTTTTTCAGTTTCAATTCTTTTTTTTTTTCGTTTTCAAATATAAAAATTTCAGCTTCAAAACTTCTGGCTCTGTTGTGGTGCGTTGGGGCGTTGCTAACACGAAGACCAATCAAAATCAAAGAGGGCGGTAACTTCAGTCCTGGTCCATTCACTGACTCTGAGAACTGTGATAATTACAGTCAGAAAATGTCTGTATTGTCTGTCATAGGCTGCAGTTGACCAAGGACGGATGTAAAAAGCATTTTTATCGCGTCCAAAACACCGTCCCAGCCCGTTCAAAGCCCCTTCTTGTTGTGTTACATAAAGACATCGAAAACGTTCCTAGGCTTGGATAAAATGGCTAAAACACTCCAAAGGAGCATAACATGTAGAGAAACTATCTGGCACAAAAATTAGATTAATGCAATAAAAAAATAACGCACTAAAATGTCTGTAATTAATTAATCGTGATTAACGCAGTAATTTGACAGGCCTAGGTAAAATTACTGGAGTTTGCTTCGACTAGCTTAAAACCTTTCAGAGAGCAGGTCCACCCATTCATTATTAAAAAAACAGCACCTAACAATAAACAAATTTGAGTTCTAATCCCATCAAAACATGTGATTACCTGTTAAAAGGGTCTGTCTCTACCTTCCCATCCCAAACCAGGATGTGAATATATTTGTTTGGGGGAAAAACATAATATTTTAATGTGGAAGTCAGTGGGAAATTACATGTTTTTAAGCCAGTCTCCATTGGTTTTTTGGGGAAACTGAGACGTCTGATACTTGTTGGTTTGTCATGAACAAGGGAGCAGAAGGGGAGCGCGGCATAAAGCTATGAAGGGGAATTTTTATATTTATATTGTGAAACATATTCTTGTTTGTGTATTTCTTAATTTTGTGACAACTTGTCAACAAAACTCTTTTTTTTTAAGTAAATGCTGCATTCACTGACACTTCGAGCCCTTGTTATTAGGTCACTTTTTGTCCTACAGATTAGATCATGTTTACCAGATTGAATTTATTTTTGAAATGCATTCAAACTAAGTGAACCCCTCATAGAGGAGGTTCACTTCTTTCTCTTTAAGAGTCAGAAGTTTGCTGTGAAATCTCATTTCTTCCGGCAGGTAAGGAGTGGAGAGTTTCCTCTGATGTCGGTGCCGCCGCCAGCAAAACTTGTTCTTTTTTTCCTGTATTTTTTCATTAAAGTCAGATTATGTTTTCCACTTCTTAAAGGTGGTGAAAATCGCCCACAACAAAGTGGAAACAGCTTGGCCAACGCTAAAGCTGCTACGTAGGCTGGAATGTATGTAATCCCACGTTGGAATACGTGTGTGTGTGCAGGAAGACAGAGGGCCAAAGACCCGGCATGTGAACTTTAGTGGATTAGTACTCCATTTCTCTGGGGGGGGGGGGGGTTCAAGTCAAAAACATGGCTGTGTGGTGAACGAGCGGTAAACATGTTTCTAAACGTGAAGATCCGCTGGCCAGGAAGAGCACGGCGAGGTAAATGTGGGTCAAGACGGAAAGAGAGGGCGTTTGTTCCACCGCATTTCCACAAGTGTGTTTGTGTTCAATGCAGGAGGGGGCACTCGGCCGACATGCGCCTGTGCATGTGAACGTATGCATCCGTCTGTGTCTTTGCATGTGTGCACAGCGCCGTCCGGCAGGGGGCTGTAGCTGCAGGTCTTGTTTATGTAGTCGGAGGGTTAAAGGTTAGGGGCGAAGGGGGCGGAGCCTGGTTCCACTCTGGGGCCTCCAGTCTGCAACACCATTCAGCCACTTGACTAATGTCTCAGGAGACGAGGCTGGTGGGTCTCCATTTGGATCGCTTTCCCTCTTTCTCTTTCACCCATGCGGTCGGACTTCAGCTATGTGTTGCATTCAGGAACACATTCACATGCAGGAAGTTTAACTGCTGAAGTCCCACATTACATCAGATCTCAGAGGTTAGAGACACCTGAGTCGGTGGGTTAAACGGTGCAGAAAGACGGTAAGTTTGTGTCAGCAGGTGTGAGTGAAGACAAAAAGAGAAACCACCGTACCTGGAGATCCCGCTAATGACTCTGCTCTACTGACCGCAAACGTGCGGGACAGGGACAAAGGCACTTGAGGAGGAGAGAGACGACACAGGAGGAGGAG
Organism: Oryzias javanicus; assembly: GCA_003999625.1. Classification (NCBI taxonomy): domain Eukaryota; kingdom Metazoa; phylum Chordata; class Actinopteri; order Beloniformes; family Adrianichthyidae; genus Oryzias; species Oryzias javanicus. The sequence goes on from CM012437.1 coordinate 7,649,223, forward strand.
AAAGAAGAAGAAGAAGAGCAGAGTCTGTTAAAGTGCAATCACACAAATCATCAAGCTGGATCCAGTCTGGAAGAGAAGTTTGAGTTGAGAGAGAGGTCCAGCAGAGTCAGAGGAAAGAGGGCTCTGCTGTTCCACCAGCAGGGGGCTCTCAGATCCCACCACCCGAGTGAAGCAGAGCTGAAGAAGAACTTGGAGGACAGCAGTTTATGAATGAGCTCTGCTGGCGTCATGTTTGTGACGTTCTTACTGTGGAACCGGCTAATAAAAGAAAAGTTGGGATGTTTTTTTTCTAAATGAAATAAAAAGTCATAATTTTAATTTCAAAATGTCAAAATTGTGAACCTGCTGCAGGTGAAAAGTTGGACAGGACTCTTCTAAGATGAAGCAGCATTATGCATCATCTTGCAGAAACACAAAAAACAGGCACCAAAATAGGGTCTTAAGCCTGGTCCCTTCCAGACAGATTTCTCCAGTTCCTCTGCTCTGTTCACCACAGGGTTTTCACAGCCTTTGCTCTTTGATCTAGAGGAACTTTGTTTTCAGGAGGTTCCATAATTCCTTCACTTTCCTTTTACAGCTCATCAGGTTACACACTAGAACCCGCCTGCTTTCACATGAGTCCGTGTTAGGAAGTTCTGGCAGCTGAACCGATTTCGATTTTCCTGCTTTTCCTGTCACTTCCTACTTCTGTTTCATTTAGAGGAAAAAAAGACTCATGCAAATTTACATTGCATGATATTTTTAAGACTTCTTTGGAATACTTTTTGTGCTGGAAAGGCTTTTCAACACAGTTTTCACATCTGTTGCTTTAACATCTTCAACATAGATCAAGGGCAGGTCTGTCCTCCATTAAAACCTGCTGCTGAACAGAGATATAACAGTTTGGATCACATAAGTTCACGTGTTGCAGCAGAGAAGCTCCTGCAGGTAAAAGAGAGTTTAAATATGGAGACAATGACAAGAGAAGAGAAAAGATGACTCCTGGGATAGAAGAAACCAAGAGGATCTGGAACCAGCAGGCAAGATGGCGGCTGAAAATCATCAGCTAGAAGCAGAAATTCCACAAGATTTTAGATAAGTGGCCAGTTTTCTTAAAACTATTTTCAGAATTAGCTTAAAATGCGTCAAAAGAGCTTTAACGCTTTATTAAAGTTTATTAACAAAAGCATTCAGATTTGTAAAACTGTTAAGACTTTTATTTTGGAGCTTTAGCTTCAGACCAGTGTTTACGTTTGACTGCTGTTAGCTTCCGCTAACCCCGGGGATCTAATATATTAGATTATTATTATTTTATTATAATTATATATTATTGTCTTGGATCCCATTGATAGTGTCAGACAGGGGTGACAAACTCAATCACACATGGGGCCAAAATCCAAAACACACCTGAAGTCGCGGGCTGAACAACAGAAACATTTATTGAACATACTAAAACTAAACTCTTAAAACTTTAAAAACCTAACTTTGTAACACGGACAGAACTTTGGGACACGGCCGGTACTGGTACCCAAATCCTAACCTGGTCCGCGTCTGGTACTGCGTCCGGAATCAGTATCAGTACATCCGGTACCGTCTGTCCGGTACTGGGCTAAGATTAGGATACCGGTGCGGTCCACATCCCGGTACCGCTTTGCGTCCGAGAGGTAGGGGACCCCTTATTTAAGTGGAACGGTCAGCACGTCAAAAAACGACGAGTTGAGGACACTCAAAACGTCAATTTTTCACGCAAAGGGGTCCTTAACCAGCAACATATGACGACTTGGCAATGAGAATATGTTACTATTATAAGATAACATTGGGCCATTTATAACAAAATGTTAAAATAGAACAAAAAATGTAACAAAAGGATCTAGCGGGCCGGATATAATCAACCAGAGGGCCGGATCCGGCCCCCGGGCCTTGACTTTGACACATGTAGTGAGAGGAGTTACGGTATGTCAAACATCTCAGGTGGTTAAAGTTCAAAGCTTTAAAAAACCACGTCTGTTACGGTCGCCGGTTATATTAGTCTTCCTCCACCAAAAATGAGTATTTTTTGACCGAAATGTGCCAGTGGGGGTGGGGTGGGGGGGGGGTGATATTCCAGTCTTGGCCCTTCAGCCGCCATCTTTCCTGCTTCCAGATGCCCCTTAAAGAAGCTTACATGTAAGGAAAACATTAACATTCAGCTTTTTCACATAAGTTATAAAAGAACCATAAATTATGAGACGTTTTTCCCAACTTAAAACCATAAACAGCTGTGAGAAAAAGAGCTCGAGTGTTTACATGAGCTTTGAGGGAAACCTGGTTCACGCCAACAACCGTTCACAAGCTCCACTTTCCATTCATTCATTCAGCTCTCCATCACGCTGCTTCTTTCTTCTGATGGATGATGTCTGCAGACTTTTTGCCGATCTGGTGGTTTCTCTGGTCTCCCTGTCTGACATTTAAGCTCAACGGAGAACGCTGACTGTAAACTGCTAACACATCCCTCAGCAGTCCGAGGGAGGAAGTGACGGCGTGTTCTTTCGTGCTCAGAAACACTAAACTGCTTCCGTGTCATCTGTTGCTCTCACATCGATCATGAAGGAACTGCATTCAAACGGATGAAATCCCTTTGGTGGAAATAATGTTTTGTGCTTTAATGCATCTTTAAAAAAATTGACATAAAACCTTTTGAAAGTGGATTTAAGTCCATAAAATAAGGAAACGTTTGAAAGCTGTGACTTTCAGGGTCATGGAAAGCTGTGTTCAAAACTGATCAAAAAGAAACATTGAAACATTGGGTTATTTCAGCAAAAACTAGCAGATCTTACCAGGTGAAGCCGTCAAAGACATCATCCCGTAGAAGGAGAACGGTCCGGCTTCAAACTTCATGCCCTCTTTTCCTGCCTCCACCTCCACCTTCCCCTGCAATCACAACAGACATGTTATTTCATCGATTGGTGTTTGCAGACACTTCCAGCTGCAGAGAAACGCTTTAGCCAGAGGCGGTCTGTAGATTTCAGAGCTGAGCCTTCAGTCTTCCTCCGCCAAAACCATCCTCGTTTATATTAACTATCAGCTAACACCCTCCTGTTATATATGAATATTATTTTGTGGAGCAATTCCATCATAAATGAATCATTTAAATAGACAGAATTCACTACAAGCGCACATATTTTTCATTTCAAAACACTAGTTTTTCAGGTGTTGAAACTTGTTTTAATTGATTGTACAAAATCCTGCTGTGAAGCTGCCAGCAGTGTTTTAGGAGCAGCCGTGGTGCGTTCAGTGGCAGCGTGGAAGTTCTCATACTGTCCTGTTTGTCTCTCATCATTGTCACAAAACGCTTTACCCTTCCCAGACAGAACTGCTGGAAGGATGAAAGTGGCAGACAAATCCTTCTCCCCGCTGAGACAGGCTCGCTAGCTTTGGGGTTGATCGGCATTTTTTTAAAGTGTCCAATTTTTCTGGAAAAGTCCATCTTAAGAATGACTTACGCAATAACTAAGTCAACAAGTAAATCAACTTTTTTTTTAATAACTACAAAACAGTGAGTAATTCAAACAGAAATCGAGTGCAGCTACTGCTTGAAGAACAGAAGGAGTTAGCTTTTGGTAGCACGAGCTTTGACCATCCAATCAGAGGCGATTATGTCATCTTCCGTCCTCATGAAGCTACAGAGACTCTAACTCAAATTCTGATTGGTTGAATCAACGCAAACGTGTTTAATCGTTAGTGTTTTTTCATGAAAAGTTGCCGCAAAACCGGAAACGAGGATGGAAGCAGTGACTGTATGAGCACAAGACAGACTTTCATGAACCTAAGAGCAAGTGAGGGTTGAAATCTGATTGGTTAGAAACTTTCAGCATAGTCTGACAGATGTGCAGCTGGGAAGCAGGGCTGTGAGAGAAGCGGATGGAATGATCTAAAATGTATTTGGACAAAATAGAAAAAGGGATTTAGAGACTTCATTTCATTTAATTTTAGGCCTTCACTGAAGGGTTTGCGGGCCCTGACGGTATACACTACTGGGTTGCAGCTTTTAGAAAAAGATGCTGATACTTTGATCAACTGTCAAGATGTTCAAGAAACATGAGGAGTTTTTGTCTGATAGGAGGGATAATTCCAGGAGACATGTGGAGGAGCGCCCAAACCTCAATTCATTTCTAACTTCTGATGTTCAGAAAGAACGGATGTGGGTTTGATCTGCAGCATCAAGCATTGTGATAGAAGTCTTATCACTACAAGAACTGAACCAGAAAAGGAGAACAGCCACAACACAATGTTAGTTTAAAATGTTACATGACAAGCTTAAAATATATTTTTGCTGATAAAGACTTAGATTTATCTGGTAACAAGTTTCACCAAAATTGATTTAGTGAATAATTTCTTGCATTTTTTAAACATAAAAGCTCCAAGTCAACTTCTAAATAAAAAAAAATAAATATTATTAATAATTATTTAATTTAATTAATAATATATTATAATAATATAATTATTAATAATATATATTAAAAATAATATATATCATTCTAAAAGTTAAAAAAGAAAAAATTATTCAGAAATATGAAATGCTTTAATAAAGTAAAAATCTAAGATCTGATTTTTGTCCCTAAAGATGAAGGAATTCGTCTTATTTCTTCAGACGTGTGCAGGTCATTCATAGCATGGATGCCTTTGAGGGGTGTTGCTTTTTTGGGTTCCCCCCTGCCGTGTAAAGAAAACAGCAAAGCTGCAGCTTTTCCCGCTGAAAGCTGCGTGTTTGTGTGAGTCCGCCGTCTGCTGCTGTGTGCTCAGCTGCATCTACGAGGAGAAGCTCTGACGGCAGAGGTTCAACATGAACGCTAACTTTTCTAGACTCTGAGAAGCCACAGCTCCGGGTGTGAGCCGCACCTGCAGGAGGAGGACGAAGTAATCCACAGGCTTGTTCCTGTGGAAGAGGTAGTGCTCGGGAGCCCGCTTGTTGTTGTCGTCATATTTTAGGTCCTGGATGACGTTGGGATGCTTCAGCAGGCGCAGCAGGATCTTCTGGGACATCTGATCTGGGTAGAATGGCTCGACCTCTAAGGAGACACACAGGAAGTTGGAGTTTTTCCTGGTTTCTTATACAAGGGTGTTACAGTAAAACTCGCTTTCTTTCCTGTCCATCAAACATTTCTATCAATTTCCAATCAATATTCTATTTATTTTGACTGATATAAGATATTGACTGAATAACTTATTAAATAGGTAATAAAATGTTTTAAAAATATCAAACATTTGCAAAACAATTTTCTGAATATTGTGTTTGCACCAAAAAATAAAATAAAATAACTTTGTGAGTAATTTTATCTTACATAAACTACGCAGAAAAACATTTTGTTTTCAGAAAATATTCAAGTTTTGCAAATAATCTTAGTTTATTCAAAAGGTAAAAATGAAAGTTTTTATTCAACTTCTACATATAAGAAGCTAAAAAATAAGAAAAAAGGTTTGAACTTTGTTTCTACAATCCAAGTGCAGATCAAATTCTAAACCTCACTTCTGTGTTTGTTGGTCTTCTTGTCAGGTTTAAGAACAACAGAAATTTCTGCTGTGAGCCAAAATCAAGCCTTGATTGTTTGAAAAATAAAAAAATAATTGTTAATGTCTGCAGGCAAAAGATTCTTCTAAAGCTAAGTTTCTGTTTTAAAGAAAGACAAAATTAGGATTTAGATCAAGAGGCTTTAATTGAATTTGTTTTTACAGCAATTTCAGCTATTAACGTTAGCATTTTCAGCTTCAGTGTTTTAACTATCAATTTCAGCATCTTTAGCTATCAGCAATAGCATCTTCAGCAGCTAAATTTGTCTTACAGCATTTACACTAGCATTATCATAGGTAATACTACATATCTAGTTTAGAGTTATGTTAAAAAAAATATGGTTTTAAAGTTTTAAAAATGTAGTTTTAGGGTGTTCAATAAATGTTTATCCTGTTCGGCCCGCGACATAAGGTGTGTTTTGGAGTTTGGCCCCTGGTGCGTTTGAGTTTGACACACCTGTTCTAAGGGATGAGATGCAAACCATTATACATTTGGTACGTTTCCCGTCCCAACAGCTGAGAAGATTCGCGTATAAACGGTGAGCGGTCAGTCAGCCGCCTGTTGTTCCGATCAGCTCCTCCAATCAGTCGGCGGTGCTGATGTGTGTCAGCTGCTTCAGGCTCCACCGTGAGGAACTAAACTCTCTAATAGCTTTGGAGGAACTTAATTGACGCTGAGCTGCTCGGTCAAAGTTCTGAACGCAGAGAGGCAGTTGCCGGCGCTGCTTGTCCCCCCCCGGGGAGACTGATGAAATATTTCGCGCCAGCAAGGACACAAATATGTGGTGGGAACTGTGGCCAAACATGCTGGAAGTGATGTCATAGAGGAGCGAGCCAACGGCTTTGAGGCTCAGGCGTGTGACCTCACGAACACGCCGGGAAACAGCAGAGCCTCTTTGCAACCCCCCCCTCCCTCCCTGTTTACACGCAGCACATACTCATTCTACACACATCCTCACCCAAAACTCAAAGCCCATGCAAACCCCTCACACATAAACTTTCCCCACAGTGAGGGGCTGAGGGCACACTGGGGGGAAGTCAAGCAGCAACACCGCCCACTTGCCTGTTGCTAGGAAACGCAGAGCAGCCAGCAGAAGCTGAGGTGATATTTTAACCTTCATTTCATTGTCAGTGGGCTTGAAGGCCGAGAAATCCTGCTTCCTCTCCCGATGGGTGATTTTCTTCTTGGATTTGTTGTCAGCTGAGGAAGGAAGATGAAAAGTTAGGTCAAACATCCGAAAAAGATCTCAACCTGCCTGTGCTACTTCTCAGAAAAACTACAGCTCGGGACATTTCTACCACATTCTCAACATAACTGAGCACCTCTCTTTCCACCAGAGACATCACAAAAACAGACCGATGAGATGCACAAAACCGGTCCAGAAATGGCAAAAAGGACGACTCATGAACAATATTATGATTCATGATAGAAAATGTTTGAAATGAAACATTTATACATTGAGTGAAAACAATTTTGACCAATAACATCTATTAAAGAATTAAAACTAGTAAGGAGTCTAAAATAAACTGAAGAAGGAACAGAATCTCCTCAGATTACCAAAAAACATTGTGGTGTTCCACAAGGCTCGTTACTGGGACCAATTCTCTTAAATTATTATTTTTTTATACATAAATGATCTTTGTGATACAAAATATTGCAATTTGATGTGTTTGCAGATGACACACTTGTTTTTTTGTTAGTTTCTACTATCAAGCAAAAAATAATTTTTCTTCAAAAAAAGTTCAATTGAGGCAAATTCTTTCTCAGTTTTAACAAAGCAAAGTTTATGTTGTTCAGTAACAAAAAAATCTGCTTCAAATTATAAACTAAAGTGTAATAGTGTAAATATAGAAAGAGTTTATGAATTTAGATTTTTGTGGATAATGAGCAAAAAATCATACAGTTTTCAAAAAAGTTAAATATTTATTAAATTACCAAGCTAAGTATATATTTTTTTATTTCTCCCTGTCTTTTAATATTTAATATTATATCATATATTTAATATTTTCATTTTGTTTGGAAGTTTGAGGTAATTCTTATGAATCAAACTTAGAACTGTTAATAATTTTACAAATCAAAATCATTTTGGATAATGCATATGACTCCCTACAAGTATTTTTGAAATCAAGAATATTAAAATGTAAAGATTTATGTTCTTTGCAGACACTCCTGGTAATGTATAGGACCAAAAATGTTACGCTCCCATGTGGTTTCCAAAATCTTTTTGTTATACATGAAGGAAAAAGCAGAAGAAATTATGACTTTAAAGAACCAAAAGGAAAATCTACACTAAAAAAAAATGATGAAATCTGTTCCAGGTTTATTATAGTTACTATTATTTATTTTCATTTTTTGTTTGTTTTGATTATGCCCACTTAGTTTAATCATCTATTTAAATAATATGAAATAATAAGAATGGGGTAGGGCTAGGGTAAGACTTTGTCTCTATCCTACTCCTGCTCTTTAGGAAGATTGTATGAACTGTAAATTCTAACTGAAAAAGAACAAAATAAATAAAATGTGAAAAAATCTCTGTACGTAGGGGACAATTCTTAGAAACTTTCACCAGACGCCGCTGATGATTTTCAGGTTATGAAAATCACTGAGAACGGAGTTTTACCCTGCTGTCCACAAACACCAGGAGAGTCTGTGATACTTCATGTTATCAAATGTGATAATTCAAAACCTAAAACACGGCTTGTTTTCTTATAAATCAAAACCTCCGCTATGCATTTATTACATTTTAACTTTCATAACCAATGTGAATTATATTTCCTTTTTGGGCATGTATACAAAGAAGAAACTAGCATTTTCTCAAACTGTGAAATTGTTTTTTAACTCATGAGGAGAGGCTCTCCTGTTATTGTTTTCTTTCTGATGAATGTAATCCACACATATTTTTGATTATTGATTTTTGATTCATATTAATGACTGTTCTATTGAAACACACATTTTGATTTTTGGTTAACATTAATGATTCATATGAAAATGATCTGTACATATTTTTCATTTGTGTTAATTGTGTCTATTTCTCTACATTCTAATTATACTTGCTTAACATTAATGACTTATGACATGTATACATTTGTTAATGTTTGATACTTGATTTATATTAATGATTTTTTTTTAATTAAATTTTTTTTTAATTTTTCTGAACTTTGATAAAAGATCTGCAGATGCTATGATAAAGTCTGCAATAATGTTATATCTACTTAAAAACAACTTGTCACATTTTTACGTTTTATTCAGGACCCCCTCCGTGTCAAAAATGTATGTTTTGGGATTCCCTTAGCTTGTCGTTTTTTAGGTGCTGGCTGTTCCCATTAAATTATGGGTCCCATCTCTTATGACGCAAACTGGAACTGGTCAGGACAGGGACGCGGAATGCACCTGTACCCTAAACCTGGGAGCGGTTCAAGTCTGGTACTGCGTCCGGGCCCGCTTCGCATCGAGTACCGCGCCTGTACTGGGTCATGTCCGGTATTGTGTCCAGTACCAGTAATCTAACCCAGTACCCATCATGCCAAGGCCTGGTTCGTGTCAAGTATCACATCTATTATCATATCCAGTACCGGTACCCAGTACCCAGTCCAAGTTCGTGCATGGGCCTGGTTTTAGTCAGGTTCCACCTGTGGAACCGGGTCGGGGTCCATCTGATAAAGGGCCCGGTATTTAATCCAGTGTCAGGTTAAGGTACCGGTACCAGGCGCGTCCTGAGGATCAGTTTGCGTGCAGTAACGTGTCCAGTACTGCGTCGGTACTGCGTCCCGAGGGTTGCGAACTCTTGATTTTATGAACAGCCAGCAGGTCAAAAAATGACAAGTTGGGGACACCCAAAATGTCAAAAAGAGGGGGTCCTTAACCAAATGTCCGCGTGTGACGACTTGGGAAGGAGAACGTGTTGCCTACGGAGGGGTAAAAGAGCCACAGGTATCTCAGCAGCATCAGGTTGAGACCCCTGACCTAGAAGGCTAATTTTGAGCAAAGCTCATTTAAATATTATAAACTGATTTCCCTGAAGTCCAAACCTGTAAACAACGGGAACAAACTGGCAAAAAAACGGGAACAGAATGAGCTGCAGTCTAGTCTCTCTTATTCTCTATCATCTCAGCTGTTTTTCTCCCCACAAATACAAGGAGTTTATAATATCTCATCCCTTTGACTCTCCTTCCCTTCCAGAGCCATCTGCGTTCACACTGAAGTGAATCGCACCAGAGTTCATCTGCAGGAGAACCAGAGTTCTCCTGTTTGAAACCAAAGTTCAGATGAGCTTTACACTCCTTCATTTGTGAACAGAACACACAGAAACTTAAACTCAGATGGACTAACCCACACAGGTACACATTTAAACATTGTCTAAAAAAGGGGCAGATACATTTTTTAACTTGTGGGTCAGAAAGGGTTCTAAAATTCACAGATGTGCTGCTGTTGGTGGCTTTTGTTCTCATTTTGGTGGCAATTGCATCAACTGGTTCATGTTCTTCAGGAAGAGATGCCATTTTAGACAAAAACTGCCTCGATGTGGGTGTGGAATAATAAAAAAAATTAACCACCCAGTCGAAATACACACACGTACATCAGAAAGACTACAAATCTATCAGAATAACTCTTGACATCTAAACGAGGGTCAATTTATTTCTACGGCACCATCTGTGGGGGAGACAGCAGAATTAAAACATTATAAAGGACTATCAATATACGGTAATTTATGCCAGATTAAAGGGTCAAACGGGCCCCATATGTGCTGCAGTTTTCTTTCCACTAGTCTAAAAGTATTACAACAAAAGAAAAAAAAAATCTCACAGAACCATCCTAATAGTATCAAATGCTAAAAACGCAGTGTCATTTGTGAACCATATAATGGTTTAACTCCCAATCCAGCTTGAACACGAGGCATCACTACAGACGTGACCCGAACACAGTGGAAGAATCTGCCAGTAAATGGTGAGCCATCTCAATGCTGTTGTCCCTAGAGCTTTAGAGCTTACTCTATGCTGATTATCTCTGAGGGTTAGAGACTGCACCACAGATCTTCACAAGTCTTATGTCTGACAGTAATAGAGGTCTGAATTACAGGCGTTCAGTGTTTGTGAGCCGTTACAAACAAACAAGAACACGGAAAGGAGACTTGATTGGTTAGATCTGACAGTCATATTGATATTGTTCATGCCCTCAAACCAAGAGCTAGAATCAAAACAAGCTTTGAGAAGGAAACCTACTGTACAGGTCAGTCTCGTCCAGGATCTCCGACTTGATGATTTCTTCGATTATGTCCTCCAGGGTGACAATTCCCAGAACCTCGTAGAAAGGGTCTCCCTCACCCTCATTGTTGACCCTTTGAACTATGGCCATGTGGGATTTTCCTAGCAAAGCACACACACAAGCACAGGTTACAAGGTTAAGGTCAGAGAGTAGTAAACTCAGAAGGCAGTGAGAAAAGTGACTGAGGCACAAAATTGTGAGGAAGACACCATTCTGGGTCGTCTGTATCTCAGAGAAAAAGAGGAACCGGCAGAAGGCAGGTGAGGTGCAGACATCTAGAAGACAAATGGTCATCAGTGACGGACAGTTCAGAGTGACAGTGTGAAAAAACCCTCTGGGCGTAGAGGCAGACTGTCGAGCAGACCATGGAATCAGCCCCTTCTGCCCTGCCTGGTGTTCCCAGGACCCTCCTGTAGCATCTGAGAAAAGAAGGAACTCGCTGCTTGTGTTGTTGACAGAGGTCGTAAACAAACTGTTTCCAGCTTGTGATCACACTAAACAAATTCTTTGCCTTTTCTCAGCTTGTGATCATTTAAAAGGAATTTTCCAGAGGCCCAGGCTAATATTAGCCCTTGCAAAATGAAGTTTCCATTCCGCCCGGGCGATATTCTCACCAAGCAAACCAGCAGCCTGGGCAAACCTCTACTGGGCGATCAGACTGTCCAAGAGCGGGCTGTCAGGATGCAGACACACCTTGTCTCCATACACGAGTCAGGGATGTACACAAGCACATGTGATGTGAAACCTCTTCAAATGTCTCCTGCATGTAATCAAGTCATAAACCTGAAGGTCCTAAGCTGTAAATGTTCGCAAGTCACTCGTTGGAGACCAAGTTTCATAAGAAGATAATCGTGGAAACTTCTCCCACCCGAGAGGAGCCAAAGCATTCCCACAGACAAAACTTATTCAGCAAAATCTGGTTCATTTGGCAAAGGTAAACATGTGTTTTCCCACAAGTTCAAGTGATGGTTCAATAGAAGTACCTGATAAATTCCTGTCATCTGTCAGAGAATTACAGGAAAATGGTCAGTGAAACTGACCAGTGAGCTCCACCTCTTCAGTGCTGGCATCCACCCAACAAATGCACCACCTGCAGTTTAGGACTGCCACTAATTTTTACATATAAAATATGAATTAAAATGTAGAGATAAGCTATTAAATGCTTGTTTTAGATGCACAAAAAATGTGTTTCAATAAATAACTGAAAGTAACTACAGAGGAAATGAAGAACCACATCTCCTAAACATAAGAAGAAGAGATGATCAGATCCGATACACGGCTCACAATATTGATGATAACACGTATTTTTGGGGAAAATATATACCCATTTATTTTTTAGCTTGAATACAATCATAATAAGTTGTGTCTTATTTTGTGCAACAAAGAATAGACACTTTTGTGCAACATTGCTGAAATCAGTGATACTATGTCTTTTACATGAATTAACATCAATTGAATTGGAATTATCTATAAAATTAATTGTTACCAATAATAAACAGGGACAGCAGTGCCACAGTGCACAATGCAAAATTGTTGTAAATAACAGAACAAAAATTAAATAATTCCAGCAGCTGCCAGACACATTGGTGCTTGCATAAGCCAGTCTGGCAACACCTGTCCTATCTACCTCTAAAGGAACGCCTCACCAAAATATCCTAAGTATGTTTTATAGCCTCTTCAAATTAAAATAAAATATTGATACTTGGTGAGAACCCATCGAGAATCAATTGCAGGAATAAATATTGCAATATCAATATTTTGGCACAACCCTAGTATCAAAACAAAAGTTCAAATATTGAATATTTACACTAGTCAACATAGGTATAAAACTATTACCATGTTAGACATTGGTTTAAAATCAAATGAGTTATGAACAATGATGAGTTTTAGAAAAAAAACAAGACTCTGGCTGTCAGGAATGACACCCAGCTTATGCATTTCCAGAGAAGCATTAATTTAGTCTTTGCCACAAGCCGAGTCAGCGATCATTTAACACCAATTCAGTGTCATCTGATGTAAAATTAGAGGGGGTCATACGCTTATTTTCTCCATTTGAATTTTTCCAACCAGCTGTGAGCGGTCCAACCCTCGAGAGACGCCGATCTCACTCAACATTTCAATGGAGCAACACTGTGCAAAGCTTCAGGGAGTCCAGGGAAATCTTGGAGAATTCAGGCTAAAGACACAACCCATTTAGCATGTGACCTTTGGCAACAGTCCACGAGAACTGTCAGGCTTCGGTGATCAATGGGCCACAAGGGCAGACTCCGCATTAGCTCAGGAGGAAGCCAAACATCAACTGAAGAAGAGGGGCTGAATTCTGCGGCGTTGAGTTCTGCACATCCAGACGCAGAGTTACAGAAGTGTTCATGGAGGATGGAGCTCACGGATGCTGAAATCCTGAATCTTTTGCTCCATTGAGCTGGTCTCTTCAAGTGAAGCCACAGAGAATCATCAGCCACTCCAACTTCTGCATCCTCCAGAAATGAACTCCTATCAATTCTCTCTGTGTTCTTCAGACCTCCTTCTGAGAGCTCCAACCTTAACATTTCTCCTCTAAACATGTCCAAGCCATCTCAGTCAGTCCTCTGTTGTCCATCCATATCACTCCTAAAGAGTAACTTCAGCATCCTCCCCATCTTTAAACCTCAAGCATCCCTGCTGTCTCTTCCTTTGCATTTTCTCTACGACTTCCCTATCAGTTCCCTTCATCACACTAGACATTTTCATCTCTTTCCCACATCCTGCTCTCACCACAGATCACAGTGTCATCTGCAAACATCTCGATCCACAGAAATTCCTGTCCAACCTCATCTGTCTGTCTGTCCATCACCAAAAACAAATCTGACACTTTTCTGTGTGAAAGTTGTAGCCAGAGTCCAGATCTCTCTTCCCCAGAACCAGATCTAGAATCAGACATTCCTATAAAACCTGATGAGTCAGATCCTTTCCTGAGCAGATGATGCTGTTTACCAAGTCTGATTCTACTGCAGGTTTCTTTCTGATCCCCCCAGTGGCTCACTTTCATGCTCAGAATGGGGATTATACCAAAAAAATCCCTTCATGTGTTCTCTTTTTCACTACTAGAAAGCAAAGTAATAAATAGGCCCTGTTTGATCGATTAAGACTGAGTTATTCAACAGAAAACTTTGATTTAAGGCTTTCTTTGATTTGGTTATTCTTTTTTATGTGTATACTTTGAGATTTCCCAAAGAGTTGCTTTTTTTTAAGGAATTAGTAAAAACAATAATGGATGCAGTAACGCAGTAATATATTTCTCAATCTTTTCACTCTGATATCAAAGATGAGGCATGAAACAGTCCTCTCATTAGTGCAGTTTGGTAAATAAAGATTTATAAATAAAGAATCATGTCTTAAAATTTCTTCGGACTTACTGAAAATACATTTTTGAGACTGGGTTGATAAACTTGATTACTCAATTTGAATCAATCTAAGTTCAGATCAGTTATTGATTCATAAAAATAGAGATCAATTTAGCACATAAAGATAAAGTCTGCAAGCTTGATGCTAACGTTTAATGTAATTTCCCATAAGACGGCTAATGCTAATGCTCGGTTGATGTAAACATACATTGCTGACTAACTGAACAGCTTTATATACTCACAAGCATGACTTTTGCAAACTCATTTTAACATTTTTAACGTAACCATTTGTGGTCTGAAGCACAGTTTTTTATTATTCCTCTTGAAAAAAGTTTACAGCTATTGTACAAGCTCCACCTAGTGGCCAAACTGAAATGGGAGAGGCAGAACAATGTTTACAATATTAATGATCTGAACATTTTTGTTAGAGCTTCTCCTTTTGAATAAACATGTAACATTGTATTTCACTAATACATTTTACAGTATGTGCACTGTATCACATTAATATAAATATATTCAAAACAAAGTAGATTATTAATGTATTTCTAAACAAATGTGTCTAAATGTGTAAACCAGGTAAACTTAAAACTGAATTGAATCGAGTGGATCAAAAGAATCGAAAAAATCTGAATCCAATCAATCCAGGCTCTGGTCAATCAAGTCGATTCTGGAAATAATAACACGTAAACATGAAAACCTGAAGGGACCGTTCATATCAACTTGTAGTCGTTTTCATCACCATGTCTGAAAAATGTCTGGAGGATTTACTCACTCACACCACAAGTGACCCCTCCCTCGTCTGGTTCCAAACAGGAAGTACCCACTGGCTCCAAGAAGCTGAAATCCCCTAGACTTCTATTTAGATATACAGCTGTTACTCATTCATTCTTTTGTCAGAATAACCATTCTTGCTGTGCTACCGTTTTTTAACACATTTTTGCTAATTACATTTTTTTCATGATATTTTTTCTGTAGTGGAAGTTATTCAAATTATAAACTGATCAAGGCGATGTCTCAATAAAAGCATATGGTCTCACATCGCAAACAAACTGAACAGATTTCATCTTGTGAGAGCTAGAAGTAGGGCTTTTTCAATGTGTGACATCACACTCACTCTGTCCAGTTCTCATATACAGTTAATGAATTTAATATCTAAAGCTCCACCCTCTTTCTTTCCTGCACCACTTTTAAACATTTGTGTCATCATTTGCGGTTTAATTGTTTTCATTGTCAATAATGTGAAAATGAAGCTTATTTTGTCTAACTGAACTAATATTAAAGGAAAATAACTTTTTTTGTGACTCATCGTAACACTTTCTACAACAAATAAATAAAAATAAATCTTTTTTTTTTTGTTTCACAAGCATTAAGGCAAATCAAACCAGAGCTCTGATGGACAGAAAACAAACATTTATGAGCTTTTTCATGAAAGTAATAATGATCAGAAAACATAATTGGAAAGAGCCCAGAGTCAGTTGTATCTATCTTATTTCATTATCATGTGAAACGACCATAAAAATATGTTTTACAACAACCACAGTGGGGCTAATTTGATGGTTAACCAAAGATTTTGTTGTTGTTTTTGAGATTGTAAAAAAAGAGGTTTGGTGTGGTACAATGCCAACTAGTGGTCAGGGGTTTAAGTGGAACACTAAAGTAAAACTGAACTAAATGTTTTCTTATGAATACTTCAATTATCTTTTAGTAAATGTGTTCCCAAACTTTTATGATTATGATTTTTTAAAGCCAAAACTGTAAAAATCTTGAACATTATGCAAATAACACATTATCGCAAACTGACCTCAAGGTTACTTTAGTTTTCATTACTCCTTGGTCAGTTGTATCTTTTATTACTACTTTAGTTACAATAACAAACTGTAGAAACATGAAGAGCTCCCTCTGGTCACCATCCTGTTGACTCACTCACTACATCTCCCAGCTGCCTCAGCACACAGTGCCTGCATGTCACCCACCTGAATCCCATTGATAGTCATCCAGTTGAGACTTAAGCAGAGCACCGAGCCTCGCTCAGTGCGAAGTCTTGTTTGTGCCGTATCACCGAACCAATTTACTGTTTATTTTATTCACAAACAAGAGCAATCGTTCCACTTTCCCACCACAACAACAACAATACACAACTTCTGTCATTAAAAGATTTTCCTCACAACTCCTTGTCTGAGGTTGTGTGGACCTGAGGTGCAGCGGCTGACCCTCTGAAACCCCTAAAGTTTTCTGAGGGAAGAAATCCAACTGTTAAAAGTCCATAATCAGCTTCCTCCACTCAAAATGTCATCAAAAGTTTTTGGACTGTTAACTTGAGGATTGGTGCTCTAAAGCTGAGTCAGATGTGAACAAAAGAGCAGCGTCCAATCTGGAACCACAACCTGTTCAAAACCTGGACAACTGTCCGTCAAAAAAAACACCCTAAACTGAACTAAACAAGTCCCATCTGTTCTGTGAGCGAGTCCATTAACCTACCCATCTATTATCTCCCCATCATCCACCCATCCATCCATGGAATACCCATCCGTCCATCCATGTAATACCCATCCGTCCGTCCATCCATCTCCCATCAATCCATTCGTCCATCCATCCATGTATTACCCATCCGTTCATCCATCCATCCATCCTTGTATTACCCATTCATCCGTCCATCCATCTATCCATCCATCCATCCATCCATCCATCCATCCATCCATCCATCCATCCATTCATCTTTTATCCATTTATTACCCATCCATGTATTACCCATCCATTCGTTCATCCATCCATGGATTACCCATCCATCCATCCATTCATCTTATATCCAAGTATTACCCATCATCCATCTTTTCCCCATGTATCAATCATCCATCCATCAATCCATTCATTCATCTTTTATCCAAGTATTACCCATCTATCTATCCATCCGTCCATCCATCCATCCGTCCATCCATGTATTACCCATCCGTTCATCTATCCATCCATCCTTGTATTACCCATTCATCCGTCCATCCATCTTTGTATTACCCATTCATCCGTCCATCCATCTATCCATCCATCCATACGTGCATTATCCATCTACCTATCCATCCATCCATCCATTCATCTTTTATCCATTTATTACCCATCCATGTATTACCCATCCATTCGTTCATCCATCCATGGATTACCCATCCATCCATCTTATATCCAAGTATTACCCATCCATCCATCTTTTCCCCATGAATCAATTATCCATCCATCCATCCATCCATCCATTCATTCATCTTTTATCCAAGTATTACCCATCCATCCGTCCATCCATCCATCCATCCATCCATCCATCATTCACCTTTTATCCAAGTATTACCCATCTATCTATCCATCCATCCATCCATCCATCCATCCATCCATCCATCCATCCATCCATCCATCCATCCATCCATCCATCCATCCATCCATCCATCCATCCATCCATCCATCGACAGCCTGAGAATCTCCATTGGGACAATCAGAGACTGAACCATGTGCTTTTTTTCCACCATTCCCAGCTTATTTATGGAATGCAGTTTTGTCATATTTTTCCGTAGCGGAATTTTCTCTATAAATAGGCACAAAAGGTTAACAGAGTTGGGTTGGGAGTATGAGGGGTTGAATCTGTTTTGAACACTCATCATTGACCCCTCTCCCTGTTTAGCTCTCCCTCTATTTTTCCAAATATTTAAGCCCAGACAAATATAGAGTGAGGTTGGGATAATGGGAACCCATGGATGATCTCTTAACTCTACCTCCAGTAAAAAACTGCACTTTGCAGCTATTCTGACCTAATTTTCCACTGACAAGAGTAAAGACTGGAGTCTGTGATTTTGGAGAAGGCAGTGACATCATATGAGTCTGACCTCCATTATCTGGAGACACAAATGGAATCTGTTTATGTCTGTTATGTTTGTTTGTGTTATTTCGCTCATAAGTGGGACAGATCATCCAGATACATAAATCGTTTGCCAGTAACTTGTTCAGTTAAAAAAAGGAAGAACAGTTATGTCATTTCAAGGAAAATGACAGCAAATAAGCTCAGAAAACACACCTGGAAAACCGTCTACGTGACGTCCTCACAAATAAACGTTCCATAATGATGTCTCCTGGCCGGACGGGGGCTAACAACTTGAATCGTTTTTTTAACAGATTTGACCCTGAGTCTGCAGTAAGCCCACTCATGCCTCATGAAACATCAAATCTCCATCAGCAACCCATCGAACCTTCGCTGCTAAAACTTTCCCCAACTTCTTCTCCAACCTAGCTTGACTCCGCCTCTGCCTCACTGCTGATCGGGTGAGTTAAAAAAAAACGCCAAAATCAGAAAGGCAACAGGCTCAGATGAAATCTGCTCCAAACTGTCTGGTACAGGAGCTCCACAGGGCACAGTCCTTTCACTCTTTCTCTTCAGCATAAAACACGACACTCCAGCAAGACAAAGGAAATGATGGTCGACTTCAGAAGGAAGTCCCCTCCCGTCTTACTGCTGAACATCCAAGGAAAAGACATTGAGACAGTGGATTCTTTTAAATACCAGAGTGTTCACCTTAATGACAGTGAACTGGACGACTAACCCAGAAGTCCTGAACAAGAAGGAGCAAGGTTGACTCTGACTACTGAGAAGACTGAGGTCCTTCTTGGTGTGCAAGACTCTGTCAAATACTTTTTAGATGATGTTGGGAGGGAAATGCACTTACAGCAATAGGAAGAGGATCAATAAACTGGTGTAGAGATCCAGTTTCATTCTGGGATGTCCTCTACAGTCAGTGACTGTGGTAGGTAAGAAGAGGACGCAGCAGAAAATTCCAGGCGGTGTCATGGTACGGGACAGCTTTAGCTGGTCAGTTCAGACATGTTCTCCCCCCAGGGAGGCCTGAAGGTACAAAATGACTAAAATTTCTTCTCATTTTTTTCTTCTTTCTTGAGGATATTGAAAAACTTCTGAAAGTAAACTCTGTTCAAGCAATAGTCTGAAAAGAGTGAAGACACTTCACTTAGTGTTGAGGTGGCCCTCCACCAGCCTCGCCCAGTGAGAAACAAACCCTTAAATGATAACCTGTCTCTCCTCCTTGCTCCTCCTGTGGCCGAACAAAGTCACCCCCATGATAAAAATTCAAGTTCCTGGACAAAGAGTGAGGCAGTGATGGACACATGAGGTTTGCTTGCTCTCCAAAGCTTAAACACTAACTGCTAATAATTTACAAATGAGGAGTAATGTAGTGAAATGCCCTCCTCCTTTATCTGATTTGGTTCACTTTCACACATGGTGCTCTCAGGAGAACCAAAGACTGAAGTGGACCAAAGCACCTCAAAAGTTTTGTAGTTCAAACTGTTCACTCCACTTCTGAAACGAACTCTGACGAGACAGAAAACTAGGGCTGGTTGATAATCTGATTAATCGATTCGAATCAATCTAATCTTAATAGATCAATAATCTTCATTAAAAATATTCAACGATCCAGCACATAAAGCCAAAGTCCGCTAGCTTGATGCTAACATTTAAAGGAATTTCCCATAAGACGGCTAATGCTAACGCTCGGTCGACATAAACATACTTTGCTGACTAAATGAACATCTTTATAAACTCAGGGATGAATTTTCCAAATTCTTTTTAGGAAATATTTTTTAAAAATAACCATTTGTGGTCTAAAACAGTTTTGTTCTCATTCTTTGACCCTTCTTCTGGAAAAAAAGTGTACTACTATAGCGCGATCCTCACCTAGTCGGCGAACTGAAAGTCCCTCCAGGAGAGGCAGAACAATGTTTACAATGTTAATCATATGAACATTTTCTTTTAGAACTTCTCCTTTTGAGAAAACATATAACACTGTATGATATTAACAATCTCATTATTTCACTAATACATTGTACAGTATGTGACCTAATGCGTCTAAATGTGTAAACTCAAAATCAAATTGAGAATCGAATGTGGAAATTCTTATCGATACCAAACCCTACAGAAAACAGCAGGAAGAAGAGCAGCAGCTAGTCCTTCTCGTCTTCCCACTCTAGTGCTTGAAGAACCTCCTGCAGCTTCTCACTACACCATCTTTACCATCTTTACACAGCACAAATGGATCTTTCTGTCTTTGGTCCATCTGCATTCACACTGACGTGAACCGCAGAGTCAAAAAACAGACGGTGACAGCAAGTCATGTCATCGCGTGATTCAATGGAGAACATGTCTGTTTCATAGTTTGTTCTGTCAAAAGTAATCTCAAATGCAGCATGTGACAGTTCTGTATCTGCTTTGTGGACCAGGACAAAACCTCCCAGCGTGGACGTCCTTCAAATGATTCATTTCTCCTGTCAAATGGGCAACTAGAGACTGACCCAGCTGTAGTCATGCTCCGTTCTGTAGTTAGTTGTGTTTTTAAACTCCTCCCACATCACACGAGTTGAAATTGTGAATGTTTTAAATTAAAATCATGATGGCTTGATCTTCTGAGCAGGATTCATTTCTTGTCACCTAGCGCTCCAGGGAAAGAGGATTCGCATTTTTAAGACGATCAGGACTTCATCTAATGCTGTCAGAAGAGGTAAGGAGAACGTCCGCTGGCTGTAGACTGGAGAATCTTTATGAGGGATTGAATCCCACCCCCAACACACACACACCTTCCTGACTCACCTAAAGTCAACCTGTGACTTCCATATTGAAGCACATTTCAAAAAGAAATGTTTAGTGAGGTCTCCGAATATGTGTTGCTACACAACCTCTTTAGTCCCCACTGCCTCCAATATAAACACAACAAACACAGTGCGTCCAAAAACTTTTCTCACATATTTTTACCATGACGACCGTCCTGGGTCAAGTTTTTATGCTGATTACTTCCTGTTTAGGGCTGGCTCTTCTGACTGAACAGTGACCACAATGCCCCTTCTGTCAACAGAAAATCCAGAGGCTCCAAATTCCATTTAAAGCCAATTTCAATCACAGATGTTTTTATTGTTGTTTTGATAATTTAGATAACAACAAGCAAACAAAACAACTAGCATAAAAAAAATCAGAATTTTATCAATACAAAGTTGTGTATTTAGAGGACATCAAGGAGATAAAAAAAGGAAACTTTGCTTTTTTAAAACAATTTTAATTCACTCAGTGCATAAAAATGTGTGAATTAATTATTACACTGTCAACACACAAAATCTGCACATTTGATTCCAGAAAACAGTAATTGGGCCCTTTTAGCCACAGACTTACTACAGGTTCCATCTGGGTCAATTCACAATCCCTAAAATCTTATGGCCAACATTTGATTTCTCCATTATATTATGACTGGATTCGCACAAATTTTAGCCCACAAAGCCTTTTTCTATTTGTTTCTATTTTTTTTTTTATTTTGTTATCGTTTCTTTTATCTAATGTGTCATCTGACTTTTTATGTTTTAACTGATGTTTATTTCTTTTTTGTACGACACCTTGTGTTTCAACAAAAGACTATATGAATAAAGTGATTGATTGATTGAAAAAGAAAATTGTTTTTTTTCTTAAATAAAACTAAAGCAATGTGCATCTAACACTAAACACCACAAGTTTAACCATTTGCTACCAGTAGGATTTATAAGTTGCAATATTTAGTTTCTTTTTCCTTTGAATCAATTGTTGTCCAAAAATCCTTTTCGGACTTTTGAATCATGAAGAGATGCTTTTCTTTGTTTGGAGGTTTTTCAGAGATTTTTTAATTTAAAAAATTCAATAAAAACACATAAGCACTGCGTAGAACCTGACTTGGTATGAAGTGTTGTTTGTGTCACCCTGCCTGCATTACCAAACTGAAAAAATCCTAAATTAGCCAAAATAGCTAGCATGTAGCTGAAATATTAGCTAAATTCAAAATAGCTTAAAAAAACAAAATAAACACCAAAATAGCTACCAGAATTCCAACTTTCAACTTTACTACGCTCCGACTCTATATAATATAAAGACTAATCGACTATTAAATTAGTCATCAATTATTTTAATAGTCGATTAGTCGATTATTCGTGGCAGCTCTAGACAGGATCCATCATTTAAAAGACCGACCAGGAAGCAAATGCAAGAAAACACTTCATGCCTTCTACTGTTTTCAGTTAGAGAACAATAAAGCTTGAAGGAACTCCGCTGCAGCGAGGTCAGCCGGCACAAACCAAACAAACAACGTTCAGCTTCAACTAAAAACCTTCCAGTGTGGCTGCAGTGAAGAATGTGCTGCAAACGCTCGTCAGCCATTTGTCAGTGCTCTCTAGGAGAGTTTAAATGTGGACTTTTGTGCCAAAGACCAAGCTCTCTCTTTCTTTTTTTTTTAATCTTGGACCACATCCAAGAGGTTGATGTTATGTAAAGTCGTTCTCTGAGCCTCCACAAGAACCCTCATTTTCACTGATAATCTCAGCATAGAGTGTGAGGCATTTGGCTTTTTCCCTTCTTCAGAGCGAGAAGTTGCTAATTTCCTGCTGTGATTTTCAGGAGGAGGCTCATTCTCGCCAGTCTAAGTGAAGCTACGATGCCTTCAGGTGCACTGACACATGCTGAGGGCAAAAGGATTTGACACGTTCACCTGCATGTTTATGAACTTTCACAATAAAACAGAAAAAAACATTAAAAATCTGAAACTGAGTGTCTCCCAAACGCCTCGCGGAGCTTCAGTCCACCATTTCCTGCAACATTCTGCCGAAGGTTGCTGAGGAGCTCACGTGTCTGACACAACAATGAGGTCCGCCTTAAAGCAGAGGAGTTCCCACTGTCATTATTCTGGTCACTCTGCTGCTACTAGCCGGCGACGTTTGACCACACAGTTGCACACATGCAGCAGAGGGGCGCACACACTTGCTGGAATTACATTGTTGTTCATTCAGAGAAGCAGCTTGCTGTCGTAGCTGGCCGCGTTTGTTGTTGAAAGGTCCCCTGGGTGGAGATTCCTTTGGGCCTCAGTCATAAGGCAAGGCATCAATGGGGAAGCAGTGGGGATAGATGAATGGGCCTGCGGTCAGGTGCTGCTCTGCTATGCGAGTGTTGCAAGTGCTGAATGGTGAGCGGATCACAGAGGAATGATGGGAACTGGGAGCTTTCCGGAAAAACGCTGACGAGTTCCGTGTTCTGCTGAGCAAACGTCTGAATAAACAGTCTGCTGTTTCTTATAATGGTGAGACACATGTTTGTCTGTGAATTACAAATGTTTGAGAATCCTGAGTTCAGGAAGGTCAGAACTACAAGCCTCCAGATTTACTGGACGACTGTTGCACAGGAACCAGCAGAATCAGAAGAGCACAAGAACAGTAAGCGATATTACTGAAATGAAGCAATCCAATCATTCATATAACCATCTACAGCATCATGTCCTTCCATTCATTCATGGTAAATGGCGTATACTTGAATAACGCTTTACTACCTTCATCAAAGCCCCCAAGCGCTGTACAGTCACAGTCCTTTTCACACACTAATGGCGGCTCTGCTGCCGAATACTGGCGCCAGCCTTCCACCAGAGGCAAGGCGGGTTCAGTGTCTGGCCTAAGGACACTTCGACACATGGGGTGGGCAAGGCGGGAATCGAGGCCGCAATCAGGAGTCGACCGCCCGTCCGCTGCACCACATCCGCCACATTCATTCTTCAAATCATTCAATTAAACATCCATCCATACATCCATCCACAAACTCAACCATCCTTCCATCCATCCATACTTCAAACCATCCATCCATCCATCTATTTATTCTTCAAAGCATCCAACCAACCATCTATCAATCCATCTATCCACAAACTCACTCATCCATCCATCCATCCATTCACACTCACCCATTCTTCCATCCATTTATTCTTCAAAGCATCCAACCAACCATCCATCCACACACTCATCCATCCTTTCATCTATATACACTTACCAATCCTTCCATTCAACCATAAGCTGAATTACAGAAATGAAACCATCCAATCATCCATCCATTAACAAACCAACCCATCCTTCCTTCCATTTATTTACACATCAGAAATGATCCCTAAATGAAACAAACACATGTATAAAACATGAGAACAAAGCTCACATAAAACCAAAGACAAACCTGCAGACAAATTGGTCCCTACATCCCCAAAGCTAAAGCTATGACCATCAACAAACAAACCACCTGCTGAAAGTCACGGGA
This sequence comes from Oryzias javanicus, assembly GCA_003999625.1. NCBI lineage: Eukaryota > Metazoa > Chordata > Actinopteri > Beloniformes > Adrianichthyidae > Oryzias > Oryzias javanicus. Next base: position 7,673,506 of record CM012437.1, read on the forward strand.
AGTTCAAAAACCAAGATTTTCTTACGTCACTTTGCATACATGATTTCTCTCTGCTGTCATGTTTTTATATCTGACCTCAGTGATGAGTTTCTCTTTAGCTGATTGAGACAAACTGACTGAATGTCTGCTGCACGCCTGATGAAGCGGCATCAACACAACCACTTCCTGAGGAAGAAAATCAACAGTGTGAAGCGGCAGGTTCAGCTGTTGCGGGGTTAAAGTTTTCAGCCTGGATCTGGGACTGGAGGGCCAGCTGGAGCAGTGGCTGAGGCCTGCAACCCATAGTGGGGCTCTACTAGCAGCCCCCCACCCCCCTTGCTGTTGGTTGGGACACTCCAGCGAGGGCAGGCATATGAAGAGAACTGAGTGACCTAGAACTGCTTCTTCTCTTCCCAGAGAAAAATTCCTTCATGCATTTCAGCCTCGCGTCCACCTGCTCTGTCTCCCTGCATGATTACAACGTCTTTCTGCTCATTCACACTTTTAGTTTCATCTGTGTAGACTTCGGATTGTTTTTCCAGGTGGCGTCAAACAGTTGATCCCATTTAAACACATATTGCTGTATGTTGGAATTCATGCATCCAGGCTTAAGACAAAACTAACATAATGAGCTACTTAGGGAACGCATGCTGATCATAGAATGTGTTTGAGCTAAAATGTGGTCCATACAAATCAGAAAAAGCGTACAAAGAGATTGACCATAAAAAAAACAGCCATGGTCACTGCAAGCCAGCGCTTTATTTGAAGGTGGATTTTCCCTTTAGTATCACTTTGGCAGCGCGAGACCATGAAGCAGTCGACACTGACACTTCATGGCTCATTGGCTCGCACTAATAAATGCCTGCAGGTGGCTGGTGCCAATTTCTAAGAAACTCCAGTGGCAGAGAGAGAATTTTCCAAATGTTCTCGAAAATGACTGACTACTTCCTAGCAGCAGCTTCAAATCCATAGTTTGGTGAAATCACGAGTCTTTTTCAGGCAGGCTCGGTCAGCTGATTGTAAAAGGTGCTGGTGTCTCGGGCCTTTCCCCTCGCCCGAAAACAAAGAGATGGACAGTGTGCCTGGTGTTATCAATGAAGCCGGCCTCTTGGCTTTCCTGAAAGTGCAGCTTGGAAGGCGTCCACGGCAGGGCATTAGGCCTGGAGGTTTGTGTCGTTTGTAATTTATAACACCGAGGGAAACGGGGAAGAGGACAATATGGAGAGAAGAGGGAGAGAGGGAATGTGGGAGGGGGTTGGGACTCGCTGCACTCGGCTTCCCTGAGGGATCTGCACTCCGCCTGGAGACCAGCCTGACCGAACGGCAGGGCTTTTTGTCCCTCTCTGAGGCACAGCCTGAATGCGGCTGATTTTCTTTTGGACAAACCCTCCGCTCTCATGAAGCCTCACAGGGGGAGTGAAGCGGAGGTTTCTGTGCTTCCAGCAGTTTTCAGGTACTTCTACTTTATCTCTGATCCACAGTGATGGACCTGTTAGACTTAGGACACCAAGTTTCAAAACAAAACAAGATGTTAAATTAAATGTTCCCAAGATAGATGTTTGATAAGTATTGGAAATCACATATTTCAAAGCAATAATCTCATGGAATCTCCACCATGGGAAGCAGCTCTGGTGAACATCAGCACCTCTGAGGGACAAGTTCTCTGCCAGCTGATGAATGAGTCACTCCTACAAGTGGAGAAGCTTACTTCTCTGTTCTTCTGTCAGGAACAAAGGCAGTGAGGTGTCTACAGTGGTTAGGATTTCTGGTGGTAACCTGCATGCCCTTCTGAAAGCACGGCCGGCCAGGTGGAGGCCTCGAGCAGACCAGCTGGATGAGCTGGAATAAGTGACCAGAGAGAAGGAGGTCTGTTATCCCAAATAACAGACCAAAGGATGGAAAGTTTCAGAAACCCCTTGAAAATCATGTTTTTAGATGTTTTTAACATCCTGTTGGAGCATTTTTATCATGATGGAGGACATGTATAAAACACTGTAAGATTGAAACTGCATTTCTGAGTATTTATTCAAATCATGCTGGATCAGGAGCAGAAAAACAAGCAGCAGTTTGAAAAAGATTGAGTTTGTGATGAAGCAACTGCAACTCTGATGCGTCCACTTGCAGACAAACAGACAAACAGATCCAATAAGGTCTTCATTTCACAATACTGCTCATCGTTTGTTTTTTTTGTTTGTTTTTTACTATGTTAATGCTAGATTGGGCTTGTGAGGTGCTTTAAGGGATGATGGGAAATTAGTGAGGCTAACTTCTGCATCAACAGAGGTGAATTTCTAATAAGCTCCTGCTGCTCTGCAGAAAATGTCTTAAAAAGTGACACAGGCTTTAGGTTTCACTAAAAACTGCACAATCATAATTAAAAGACCACTGGGAACATTTTTTTTCTTAAACTTATCCTTTCCAACAGCTGAGCAAAGAAATAAGTGCTGACTCTTGTGCTGGACATATTTTACTGTTATAACTGAATCTTCTGACACACAAGGTGTATATTTGTATAAACCCTTTTTGGAATTTAGGCTAAACTTTATTTATACTGATTATATTTTGATCCCTTTTTTGTTGGACAGGACAGAAAAGAAAAGAAGAAAAGGGAGGGGTGGGGGTACGGTACAAAAAAAGAGGGAATCAAGGGGGTTAAGGAAATTGGAAGAAGCAAGAAGTCTATACTCATTACTATTAGGGCTACCACGGTAAGTCGACTAATCGACTCTTAAAATAGTTGGCAATTAATTTAATAGTCGTTATTTCGTATTATATGGAGTCAGAGTGTGTAAAATTTGAAAGTTATAATAGTATTATGCTAGCTTTTTGAACTAGTTTGGCATTTATTACGTTTTTTAGGCTGTTTTGGAGTTTATCTAATATGTCAGCTACATGCTAGTTATTTTGGCTAATTTAGGATTTTTTTCCATTTTTTTAGGCTATTTTGGAGTTTGGTTAAGTTATATGCTAGCTGTTTGGATAACTTAGGCTTTTTTCATTTTTTTAGGTTAATTTGGCATTTAACTAATATCTTAGCTGGCTATCAGCTTCAGCATTTTCAGCTGTCAACTTCAGCATCTTCAGCTATCAGCACCAGCATCTTCACCGGCCAAATTCGGCTTACGTAATTCACACTAGCATTATCGCAGGTAATGCTATATATCTAGTTTATAGTTAGTTTAAAGCTAATTCAATTCAATTCAATTCAATTTTATTATATAGCCCAATATCACAAATTCAATTTGCCTCATTGGGCTTCATGCCTGCAGTTTTTACAGATGCACAGATGGAGTCATAAAATATGCACAATAGGTAAAAACTAAACAGACTATAAAGAACAGGTCATCCCTGTCCTTAGACCCTCCCTCGCGGTAAGGAAAACTCCTAAAAAACCTGAGTCAGGAAAAAAAAGAAGAAACCTTAGGGATTCCCACATGAGGGAGAGATCCCATCCCAGGACGGACAGGCGATACCAAAACAAATGATGGTTTCGATCTGTGCTTTACATCCAGTTCTCCCATAACACAATTAGTCGACTTATAAAAAAAAAAATCTGTGATTCGTCGACTATTGAAATAATCGTTTTGCGACTCCTCTACTATCAGATATAAATATATATATATTAGTCTAAAATGGTGTGCTGTCCACACACACACTCAAATATTCAGACATGTCAACATGTACACAATACAAATACAGCTCACACACTCATCCTTATGTAAACAAACCAACACATGTAAAGCATTTGATTTTGACACACATACTATTTTCCAAAGGTGAGCTGACACCTGCCCGCAGGTGAGTGTTTGTATTCTACTGAGGTGGATTGTGGAATTAAAATAAGAGGTGATTGCCTGGTCATCCCCCCAACAAGACCCTCGCCAAAGCAGCAACAGTAGTCAGGACCACCAGCGATAGCAGACAGAGGAAATCCATGTCAGACACCCAGACCAGGGGTCCCCCCCCCCCGGCCACGGCTATTTGAGGAGGAGGAGCACTGACGTCATCGCCATGCGTCCCTCAGAGCTGCTAACTCAAACTGATTTATGAGCCGTTCTGACAATTGCTTTTTCAAACCTCAAATTGCTTTTTTTTTATTTAAGAGACAAGTATTGAAAACGAAAAAGCATTTCTGTTAATCCATTTTAATTTCAAAATTCGATTTTTCTTATTGAATTTTGGTACAAATTTACCAGATAACTTTTTGAAAATTAAATATCAAATGCCATTTCCTTTATAATTTAATTATGTCACACCATGAGTGGCATTGAAGAACAAAATGAAAAAGTTGTTCTGAGCATTGCTTTTTTATTTAAGTAATGCAGGTACATTATGAAAAGGAAAAGACACTAATGTTTATGCATTTTAATTTTTAATTTGATATTCTGATTGATTTTTAGTACAAAATTACTAAAGAACTTTTTAAAATGAAATATCAAATTCCATTTTCTTTCTCATTTTAATTAAGTTATAGAATGAGCTGTGTTGAAGAAGAAAAAGAAAAAGCCATTCTGATAATTGCTATTTAATTTCTCTTAGAAGACAAGTAATGCATTGTGAAAATGAAATAGCATTTCCAGTATTGACTTTTATTTTAAATCATGAGTCACAAACACTTCCATATATTTGTACATGAAATGTGCTATAGAAATAAACTTCTGGTGTGGCAGAGAGTTTTACTCCGGACACCCTTACTCACTCTACCCTGTATTTATTTGGGGACCGGCACAGGGGCATCCAGTCTTTGGTCCCTTTGTGACAAAATAGTTAAAAAAAAAGCTTTAGAAGTTATGTTTCAAATATGAAAGCATTGATCCCAAAACAAGCAAATGCCTTGGAAACTTCTTGGAGTTCAATCAAAGAAATGATTCATGAGTTGAAAGTGAAGAAAGTTGTGACCATTAGTGCTGCAACTGTCTGTACTTTTTTTAGATTTTAATTTTCTCTGAAGGCAGAGGATGTTAGCATTAGCATTAGGGCCTACCCTTCATCCAGCTCAAGTCGGAATAAAGCCTTGGTAAAGTGACAGAAGCTGACCGGTGTGTGACGGGTTCTGAATGTGAGTCCTGCAGGAAGAGGTCTGCTCTGTGCAGGTTTCTGCTCAGAGCAGTTCTCCTCTGTAGCTAACAGAAGGAGCAGCAAGGTCCCAGTCAGGAGCCTGAGGTCTGTTGTTAGCCGACTCACATTGGAAGAAAGCGCAAACATCTGAATGGTTCTGGTGTTCCTCGTCCCCCCTGCATGTTAAACATGCTTCTGTCTGAATACGTGAGCGTTCAGAACCGGGAGGGTTAGCGCATGCTCTCCTGTTTGTTTCCTTCAGCTGTCTGTGTGTGTTTCTGCCTCCATTTGCATTTAGAGTGGCTTGTTGAGATCTGATCACTGCAGCGTGTGTGTGCAGATGAATCTTAATGCCAGGTGTAGCATGACGCACTTCCAGCAGTCCACTCCTGATCACGCCACGTGGGATGCATTTTAATTCCCAGAGTAAACAGGCTTAAAGAAAGTAAACAAGAGTCTACAGAGTGTGGGATATCAGGAGCCCGAAGAAGCAGCTGGATCAAAGTAAATCTCGTCGCTTGCTTTTAATCCTCGATAGCTTTGTGGGGTTTGTTCATATCTCGTGTGAGATATCTGTGAGATCCAGTGAGGATCGGAGACTTTTTTTTTTTTTTTTTGCTTCAGTTCATCAAGTCAATTTTCTCAGGGACAGTGCTGCTTAAAAGCATTACTGCAATGAGCAAGAATCAGCCCAGCAGCTATTCTTCATCTGTTGTCCCCAGACAGATGATAAAATTGTCTAAAAAAAGCTAAATAAAACAATTAACAATATCAGTGAAAATTATGCATGCTGAAGGATGAATAAAATAAAAAAGATTTTAAAATAACCAAGTTTAAGTTTGTTAAGGTCCTGGGCCTATCAGACTCCAGATCCCAGTCCCAGTGATCTTACAGTGGAGCTCCAAACACCTCAACAAACTTTAGAAAATGAGCAGGACAAACTGAAGCAAAAGTGTTTCGTTTCCATTTATCCACCTGATTCCTACATTTTCAGAAAAAAAAAATATATCCTGTAATGAAATGGTTGATTTAAAGCTTCACCTATTGCCAACTACACACACTATCCCTTCAAATCCAACCTTTGAGGATCACGCAAGGAAACCCATCCGGCTCACAATCTCCCATCTAACTGATAAGTCCTCTAAGGAGGCAACTTTGAAGAGGAACGAACCAGAAAGATTAAACTCTTGGTTAGACTGAAAGATTATTTACGTTTCAGATCTTATCTTAAAATAGAAGGCATTACTTTCTAACCACACAGACTTCATACTTAGGAAGATAAAGCATTTAAAGTCACTGATTCAGCAAATTGTACCCACTTAAAAAGAGGAAAGATATATATTTAAAGTTCATCATAGGTATGCTATAGTTGTGGGTGGCGGTCTGTTACTATAGTAACACATAACTTCGTCATGCTTTCCAATCCTGCAGTGCTCTAAAGGTTTCTCTGTTTAAGCCAGAACATGTCCAGAAAAGTTTTTCTAGACACCGTCTGGATGATCTGGAAGAGGATTGGTCAGATGAAACCAAAATGGAACGATTTGGTGTAAACTTCACTTGGAGGGGGAATGATGCTGAGCCGCATCCAAAGGACATCATGGAAAGCATGGTGGGGGAAACATCATGCTTTGGGGTTGCTTTTCTCTAAACGGGGCAGGACGACTGATCTGTTTTAAGGAAAGGATGAATGGTAAAATTTTAGGTTTTTCTTTTCTTTTTGAAAGTCTGCTTGCATTCACAAGAGAACAGAGAGGACCAGAGTTCTCTGGATTGGTTTTCATGTGAGCTTTAACACCTGCTGAATCCACGGGACCATCAGAGGAAATGGACTGTGAAGCCCAGGACCTTGTTCAAAGTCTGTCGTTGTTGCTTCTGCTGCATACAGTCCAGCAGGGCATGGAAATGCACCAAGTTGCCACAGTGGTTGCATCTTATATTTATTAAAAATTGGTTATTTTTTTCTTGACTTTTAAAGTTAGTTTGGCAATTCTTTTTTTTTGTTTGTTTGTTTGTTGAAAGAGAGAGAATAGGAAGCTACTCTCCATCAAACTCATAAGCCTAACCACAAAAACCAAATAAAAGCCTAAATTAACCAAAACAGATAGCATGTGGCTAAAATATTAGCTAAACTCCAAAATAGCCTAAAAAATCTTAATAAATGCCAAAATATTTAAAAATATCTAGCATAATGCCAATTTTTTTAAACATTAAAACTGTAATTTTAAAACATAGTTCTGAATAATCTCCTTGATAATATATTTTGTCAAAATTATACAAGTTATAAAATAAGATCAATTAGATCCGGCCCTCGGGCCTTGGCTTTGACACGTGGTATAGAGTCAATGGTCATCTGTCAAAATGAGTTTGATGGAGAGTATATTCTCTCTGTTGACTTTATCAGCAATTATCCAAACTTAGACTTTGATCATAGACTTTGAATGACCCCAGATCTGACTAACAAACGACACCTTTGTTTTAGTCATTGTATTTCTGTGATTCATTGGGTTTTCATAAATTTGTAAAAATTTCATTAGTCAATTAATTAACTTTAAATCCACTTCTAGGGTACTAAAAAGTGACGGTCAACGAGAAAAACTGTTTATTCAAGCTAATATTTTTTTTTCTTATCACTGATGTTTGACTTTATTGTTTAATAATTAAAAAAAACTGAAACACCAATCCAAACAATAATAATGCTTAACATTTAATCCTCTATTACTGTAATTGTTTTGCTCCATACGGGTTTAACTTTTTTTTAAAAACATTGTGAAACTGTCGTACTATCGGTGCGTTGAGCAGACTGATCGATTGTTATCACATTTTGCCATAAATTATTTTTTGAAGAAGCAGACAAACAGAAATGTGTTGGATTCTCACTTCAAACCAGCGGAAAACGTCCTCCGTTCTGCTGTTAAAGCCCAATAATCTGAATCATTCTTCTCCCTCTTCTAATCAACACACAGTGACACTAATAGCAGCAATTTCCGTTCATTTGATATGAGTACAACACCCAGATGACCCCGATAACATCTGGAAGACAGAACTGCAGACAAAACAAGCATTTCCTCTCAACACAGGCCAAACCATCTACTTTACTTTACGTGTCCTCAAACTAAGACGAATATTCTGACCCCACCCTGAACTTTTATTACTGTTTTTCAGAGAGGCAAACTTTAATTTTGAATCTAATGAATAAAGCCATTGCTTTTAATGTATTTTAAATCCACATCTCACCTGAAGAGTCTTTCATTCTTTTCATGTTCAGGAAATACTTGGGGAAAGATTCTGGAAGATGTTAAAGAATAGAACAAAACTGAACTTTGTTGCCTTTTACTGGAGTCAAGCAGAATTCTAAGCACTTGATTGTTTTCTGGTCAGGTCCTCACTGGTCCGTACCACCTCAGCAAGCACGTCAGGAGTATGAAGCCGAAATAATCTGGAAAAAGGCACCGGCCTGGTGTGATCACTGTTTTGGGAAACAGCTTATTCAAAGCAATGTGGGGGCGGCTGCATTCTGCATTGCATAATAACAAATTTTCCTCAGGAGCGCATGGCGACAGATCCTTGGCAATGCGTGCTGGAAGCCGACTCTGCTCCTGAACAACACAGAAGTACAGACGCTCCACGGGAACGGCCGTCAAACCAGGTGGGTCCAGGCGAGTCAGAGGTTGTCTTTGAGGGAAAAGATGTGAGGCCGATGGATAAAATCCCAGCACATTTGACATAATGAAACGTTACTGTTTCAGAAGGAATAGACTGCTCCCTCAGCACAATGTTGGGTTTGTTCGCAGATGACTGCCGTCACTCTGCCCATTGATTCTTCTGGCTCACTCTTAGACGGACATTTACAACAGAAAGGCTCAGGTCAGAGAGGTTTGGGTAAAAAGGCTTCTCAGCTTCTTCAAAACTTTCAAATCAGCACCAGCTTTGTTGTGGGCTTCTTCTAAAAAGCTGGTGGCCAGGAGTTATGGGCGCAATGGAAAAGCAGAACGAAAGCAACAGAGCTCGGGCTCCCCGAGGACAGGTGAGTTTTTAAGGGAATACATACAGTTTTTCCATCAGCAAAATCAATGCAAAGAAAAGTCATAAAACCAGATCAGACAGGCTTTGGGAATGCACCACCTCTCGATTCACACTCTTCAACTGCTGTGCTAATCGGGTCTTAAAAGCCTACTCAATGTTGCACCAGAATCTGAAGAATGTAGGCCAAAGTCGGTCCTGCCACACAACAACCCCAACAGTTCACTCCAGTCAACAAAGAAAATATCAAAGCTCCAGGTGCCGTTCATCAACACCTGAGAGAGGCGACTCTTCTTCACTGATTACTCAGAACTACCTCCCTGATCCCAGGAGAGACATGATTGCAACTACATTCTGAGGTCCCTAAAACACCCATAAGAAGACTATTTACTAAGAAAATATTGCTTATTTTTAGCAGTACAACATGCTAATAAACTAACTCCTGCATGACTTTGCAGACAGACAAGAACTGGACTTGTAGCAGATGTTTCAGACATTTGTGGGATTAACAACATAATAATCAGATGCTGCATGACTATTCCTGATGGTGAGAGAAATCCTGTGGAGTAACTTTATGAGAAGGGAACGCTGCCCTGCTGAGGGAAACAGCTGATGACAGAGATGTCAAGCGCTGTCCTCAAAAAAGCTGCAATCATTTTTACCTAAATCAAGTCTTACCATGCAGGTCTGGACTCTGTGGTTCTGCTCCCAGATCCCTTCTTTCATCATCTGAGTCAGGGAAAGGGTTCATAATGCAACGACTGGTACCTGACCAACTGCACGGATCATAGCCCCGCCCCCACAGGCTTGTACAGGAAGAGCTAGGGATGATGGGAGCATCCCCTCATTACCTTTCTTTTCACCCAGATTGATTAAGAGTACATCCGGATTCAGTTTCAGCTCTTACAGATGTTATTTCCGGGACATGCTGATAACTAAAACTTTAGCTTTAATATACTTTAGCTTTACTTTATATTTGCTCGTTTAAAGTAAGGTCTTTGTTCATTTGCTGATTGTTTTCAATCATTAAGACAATTAACAAACTTTTCAGTTTTTTGACCCTAAAATCAAGAAAAATGTACTCCAGAAAAAAAAAAAAATCCCCTGTTCTTCACTAATAAAAACTTAGTGTCTTTATGTTTAAGATGTTTTTATACAAAGAAAATATGATTTTATTTGGGTGTTGTTCTATACTGAGAAATTCATTCTTCATCTGAGCAGAAATGTTCAGACAGACTGAGGATTGACTGAGAATCCTCCCATCATCCTGTTGGTTCTGCTGCCATTACATCAATGTCCCAGGTTCTGATGTGAGACGGTGAAGTTGTAAATGTGACTGCCACTTTAAGTTGGTTTTACATTTCACATTTAGCAGAAGCCACAGGAACATAAAAATGAAACACCTTATTCTAAGTACAGCGGTGGACGTATTATGATTAGGGTTTGTCTAACATGCACATTACATAAGCTGAGCCTCCATTTGAAGGGGGAGTTTAAGTGTAGTCGTGTATATTTTACATCCCACCCCCCAAACGGAGGGATATGAAGTCCTCCCCGTGAGTCTAAACCGCGTTGCACTGAGAAGCGCTTTCCTTCACAGGAACGCGCTCTGAGCAAAAGAATAACGCTAACGCTAGGACACCGGCCTTCTTGATGATGTCACCGACGAATATAAGAGACTATTTTTACATAACTCCCCGTTTGGAGTGGGCCTCATATTAAAATGTAACCATACCCTGAGTCAGACAATTGAGTCTCATTTGAAACTGGGTCCCGTGATCCGAAAATGGGTCATGTGATGGGAAATTGATGACATTTTCACATTTTGGCTTCCTTGTGACATCAACAGTAATGATTCAACCCAAACTGGAGCACAACCTGCTTTCAAGATATCAAAGTTTCAAACGTTTGGGAATTCTCTGGAGACAAACATCATGTGGAGCTCACCTCCTAAACCTGAGATGGTTCAAAGCCAGCAGTACCACAGCTGCTGCCTGCATCCCACACAAGAGCATCATTTGGGAAGCTCAACAGAACACAGCACTGCGACCTGAAAACGTCTGAAAGGTTGTTTTTTTTAGTTGTGTCTGAAATTTAAAGGTGTTTGTTTTCTTTTTGTCTCTTTTTTGTCTAACAGAGTTTTTTCCACAAGAAAGGACAGCGAGAGGTCGGCTGGTGACCTTTGCACCGCCTCAGAGAAGGAGGTTTCTGTGGACCGGGAATCAGATGACGATGAAAAAGTGCAGCCACAATATTACTCAAAAATATTTAATGGATTGTTTCTGAAGACTAATAAATTAAAACTAAGAGATCAGTACAGCAGAAAGTTTTTCCTGAATGTTTTGTTTTTTTAACACACAGCACAGAACACCCTATGAGTGCTGTCACATGGGGATGACAAATGTGTTGCTAATCAGAACCAGCTTTTATCTTTTCCTTGAAAGCCAAACACAAAAAAATAGTATCTTTGGTTTTCTATTTGCTGACTCTTGAACGTAAGTTTCTCCACTATCTTACCATGGTTCCTCTTGGTTTTTATTTAAATTTTTTTCAGGCATCTTTTGGTTGAGGTTTGTTGTGTTTGGGCAGACCCATGTATTATAACATTGTATTTTGGGGGGTTCTTGTCCGGGATGGACCTCTTAGGGTCTTAGTGTTGTTCTTATAAGCCTCTTTATAAAGTTAAAGTCCCATTAGTTGTGAAATTTGTTCTCCACATTTAACCCATCCCATGGGGGAGCGGTGAGCTGCAGACACAGCCGCCCTCAAGAACCATTTGGTGGTTTAATCCCCCAATCCAACCCCTTAATGCTGAGTGTCAAACAGGGAGGCACCAGATCCCATTTTTAGAGTTTTTTGGTAAGACTTGGCCTGAATTTGAACCCACAACCTTCCAATCTCAGGGCAGACACTCTACCAGAAGCCACTGAACTGGTTTGATGACAATGTTTTTGTGATTGTCAGTAGGGGTGCCACGATTAGTCGACTCTTATCAGTCGACAATAAATGTAATCGTCGATCAGTCGTTATTTTATATCATATGGAGTCAGAGTGTGGTAAAGTTGAAAGTTATAATTACGCTATCTTTTGGGACTATTTTGGCATTTATTACGTTTTTTTTTTTTTTTTTTGCTGTTTTGTAGTTTAGCTAATATTTCAGCTACATGCTAGCCATTTTGGCTGATTTAGAAATTTTTTTAGTTTATTTAGGCTATTTTGGAGAATAGCTAATATTTCACCAGAATTCTAGCTGTTTAGGCTCATTTAGGCTTTTTTGTTTTTTAAGCTATTTTGAAGTTTAGCTAATATTTCAGCTACATGCTAGCCATTTTGGCTAATTTAGACTTTTTTTTTAGTTTATTTAGGCTATTTTGGAGTATAGCTAATATTTCACCAGAATTCTAGCTGTTTAGGCTCATTTAGGCTTTTTTGTTTTTTAAGCTATTTTGAAGTTTAGCTAATATTTCAGCAGCGTGATAGCTGTTTTGGCTAACTTGGCCTTTTTTCAGTTTTTTAGGCTATTTAGGCGATTAACTTCAGTGATTTCTGCTATCAATTTCAGCATCTTCAGCGGCCAAATTCAGCTTACAGCATTCACATTAGCATTATCGCAGGTAATGCTATAATGATATATCTAGTTTTTAGTTAGTTTAAAGATAATGATGGTTAAGATGTGCGCTTTACATCCAGTTTTCCCATAATCAAATTTGTCGACTAATCAAAAAATATAATCAGTGATTAGTCTACTATTAAAATAATTGTTTGTGGCAGCCCTAATTGTTAGTATGACTATGATATATGCCTATTTCTAACTGATCAATGAGCAGTTAAAACTAAACCTGTATTGTCTTACTGCACTCATTAGATTTTGAATAGAGAAAATAAAGCCGAAAGGTGGACAGGCTGTGCATACAATTAATTTTTGTCTAAATGAAGTATGGTAGTCAGTTTTAAATTCAGATTCTGGTTAAACATGTTTTGACTATTCTACACTGACCTATAGAATAGTTAGAAAATAGTCACATGTCAAAAAAACTATCAATAAACTATTTCTGCAGAAAGAACAGTTTAAAAAAGTTTATGAAGAAAGACCAAATCAGCATGTGTCCTTCTTTTCTCTGAAACTACAATCTGTTTTATGGATAGATTGAAGAATTTCCAAGAAATACAGGAGTAAATCTCCTCATGCACTCCCTTTAAACAGCAAGCATACTGAAACGCACACAGTCATTGAATCAAGGTAATTAGTTCTGATAAAGCGAGCTGCTGGATGATGAAGTCCTGCTGGGTTCAGAGGGGTGTCCCTCATCAGGAAACATTAAGTGTTCTTACCAACACCGCACCGTTTAATCCCAGCGCTTGTTGCAGCGTTAGTACTGAGGGTTACTAGGAAAACACGGCATCTTGCTTCTAGACGTCCACTATGAAACGCTTCAAACAAACAAGTGAAAGAAGAATAAAACTACTTGAAGGGAAACACTGAAATCCTGTCGGCTATTCAACAATTTGCAGGAAAGGGAGTTCACTTTGACACAAGGTGCACAGAGGCTGCTGAATCTGAATTAAGCATAGATTGGCCTATATTGCAGCAGCAGGAGAACTAGTTCAAGAGGTACCAGCCCTCAAACAGGCTCTGTCACACAGAGGACCACGCTCTAAAACAAAGACTCAGAGGACGTTTGCAAAGTACACCAATATCTTTAAATGATTAGCCAATTAAATATATGCACATACTGGAGTTGCTGAGATGGAGCGACAGAAATGCTCTCATGACCCCGTAGCAGTGCTCCTGCAGGAGTACAAGCTCCCCTCACAAAGCCGGTGAGTGATTGAGTAACTCTGACTTTCAGGAATATCACACATAACTTCACGTTAGGAAAGCAGCCAAATTCTTGTTTTTGCCTCAGCTGCTTGGTTAGGTCCCAAATGGCACAGAGTGACCCAGTCATTAACCGGTAAACCTGCGGCTTGACAAACAGCTCCTGCATGACAGTAATGATTGGGGTTTTGGGGCAGAGAGCAATTAAAGCTGAGGCCAGAAGTTTCCAGAAGCATGTCTGTCTGCATTAAAGACTTCATCATGATTCGGACTGTAGCCCCTGACCTGTAAGACCTGCGCTGAGCCGGCTTCCAGTACGTCAATCTAACTAAATGAAGCATAATGAGATCATTTTCACTACGATAAGGTTTCACTTGTTTGCTACAGTAAATAGATTTCAGCTGTGAAATGATCTGAAACATCTCTGGCGAGGGTGAACAGGTTGTGTCTACCGTATTCTTGCGATTTTCTTTGACCTCTAGTTCCTCCGGATAACCATGCAGCTCTGCAAGTAGCATCAAATTAATTAACAATGACTTACAATACGAAGCACTTAGAGAACAGAGAACACAGAGCCAGATAGACTGGAGACGTTGACTCCAGTGCCCACTTTACAACAATAGCTTATGACTTCCATGGAGGGGCTGCGGGCAAATTCCCTCTGGTGTGCGGCCAGGAGCGGGAACGCTCCGCCTCAGCCGTTAAACACCAGAGCTGAGCCAAGAGTGCATGACTCCAGCACGGGACAGTATGACGGGAACACGCTCCAGACTCGTTTGGGTGGGTGCAAACCAAAATTGCACCAACAGTAATTAACCTCTTCAACAGGGGACCATTTAAAGAAGCAGGAGTTATCTGTGAGAAGGAATCTGCAGAAAAAACGTCCACCGTATGGAAGAAAACTCAACATCCCGCAAGATTTCCTCCTCCAAGGATCAAAGTAATTCTATCAACAATCCCTCGGTTTCATTTACTCTGTTCAAGCAAACGTGGAAGCGGAGTCAGCCTCAAACTCATCACTCTAGAGCAGAAGCAAAGGGATCGATCCGTCAGCCTTTGCTGCCTCTGACATAACAGTCCTCGTAAGCCAACAAACAAACAAGCAAACACCGGTGAGGTCCACAGAAATTAGACTATCATCACCGTCAGCCTTATAAGTTGGTTATTTAAAGACTCACTCCAATAAAAGGCAGGTTTTTGATGTTTTTAGCATGTAATTGTAGTATTTTATTGATGATGGAGGACATATATGAAGAAAATTGAAATTAAAATTGCATTTTATTAAAATTGTTGTAAATTAGAAGCAGGTGACAAAAATACGATTAGAAAAAGCTTATTGTAATCTAATGCAAACAGATTCATGTATATCTTCATTTTTCTCATCTGAGAAAGGCATCAGGCTCTACCATGAAATGTGGGCAGTTCAAATGAATATTAAGTAAAAATAATGCATTTATACTGATGCTTGGATAGCTGCAATATAACTTTTCGTTGCCCTGTTAATGTTAAGTTGGTGTGATGAGGGGCTGGAAGCCAGGAGGAGAGAGTGTAAACAAAGGGATGATGGGAAATAAAGGCAAGCTTACTCTAACAACAGTCCCGCCCACAACTCAGAAGCAAATTTCAGAAAAAACTGTCCTAGAAAATGACACAGGGGTTTTTACTTGAGGTGAAAACGAAAACCTAATCAATATGAGCATTTTACAACTATTTATAAATCCATTTAAATAAAATACATCTAGATACTTTTTTTTCTTTTGTTGTTCTGATACAATATTTGTGGTCTACATTCCTCAATCTACCGAGCGCTGTTTATCGACGAATTTCTAGGGCTCTCGATTTTTGGAAATGTACAACAAAATGGCGAACGCAACTATAATGAGTAGTGAAGGAATTTGAACATATCCTACATGTTCTACAAACACACAAGTCGTTGTTTTTTTTATCATTTAGTGGTGGATGAAAAACCCCTGAAAAGAGAGCATACTGCCCCCTGCTGTGTGGGAGGAACATCCACGCATAAACGCTAAACCTAATCCTATAAAAAGAGGGTCTAAGAATTTAAATAAGCATCAGATGGAGTCTCTGGAAATAATGAAAGACACTTTATTTCACCAGAGAGTAAGAAAAAGGTCTTGTTGTCTATTTTATATTCGTTATGAATGTGGTGGTATAAACAGAAGATAGACGGTTAATCCCTTTTAGCATCTGCTGGGATTCTGACTGTACTGTATGGTCATTTTCCTTTTACCTCTGTAATGCATTTGCTGTTGCTGCAGAGAATCCAGCTGCTGTGTGAACTGATTAAAAGGGATCAAAATAGATTCTTTATAGGAATTTCAGTCCAAGTAGTATTTTTAATGAGCGTGTTATTCCAAATGAATTATTAAGTACCTGAGCAGCATAATCTACTTGATTTAATTCCAAAAATAATAAATGAGCTCAGTAACCTGGAAATAAAAAGCAGTAAAATGCTTATTAGAACATAAATGGATTATTATTTATTTTTGACGAACTAAGACAGAGCCATCTAGAGTGATGACTTAATATATGTGTTTGCTGGTCACAGGACCACAAATGTGTTAACACAGAAACTCCGGCTGGGATGAAATCTGTGGAAATATATTTGTTTATTTGACGTCTCTGTTTCAACATCTGGCACTAAATAAAAGTGCTGAACAATTCTCTGCTTCTGTGGCTGAAAAACGGTTTTATTCGAAGGATTTTGTCTTCAGAATTTTTATTTTGTCTTCACTGCATTCCAGCAGAGGTGGACTGGAGCAGCTTCTCGACCCAGATTCCCTCACCTGATGAGGTGAGCAGGAGAGACAAACGCACCTTCACATCAGGTCTGGAACAACTGACAGAAGTTCCTCCAAATCAGCTTTTGTCTGAGGTGAGCCAGCTGCGCAGGTGTGTCACTCACAGGTAAGTCACCTGACAGGTGCCTCCTCCAGCTGCAGGAGGAAGAAGGAGAAGAAGTCGCCTCACCTTTCTTGAACTCCTCCAGCATGGTGTCCAGCTTGGTGTCGTTAAAGACAAAATGAAGAGGATGGCTGTAAAACTTGGTGATGGTTTTGAGCGGCGTGCAATCATCCGGGTCCACAAAGGCCAGGTCCTTGACCAGGAGAAGGTCCACGATGTTGGACTTCTCGCCCTCGAACACGGGGATGCGCGTGTAGCCGCTCTTCATGATCTCGGACATGGTGTTGAAGTCCAGGGTGGTGTCCCCGGGGATCATGAAGCAATCTCTCAGCGGGGTCATCACGTCCTCCACCGTCTTAGTCCTGAGCTCCAGCGCGCCCTGGATGATGTTCAGCTCCTCCTTCACCAGGTCGTTGTAGGGGTCCGTGACGCGCAGCATCTCCAGGAGCTTCTCCCGGTTGTACACGGTTCCGATCTCCTGTCCCAGAAGGTAGTCCAGCAGCTTGCTCACCGGGTAGGAGGCCGGGAAGGTGAGCAGCATGAAGAACTTGGTGAGGAAGATGGTGTTGGCGCCCACAGCCAGGCCGTGTCTGGAGCAGATGGCCTGGGGCACGATCTCCCCGAAGATGACGATCCCGATGGTGGACATGACCACCGCGATGAGGCCGGAGCCGGCGATGTCGTCCAGCAGGATGGTCAGCGTGGTGTTCACCAGCACGTTCCCCAGCAGCAGCGAGCACAGCAGGTAGTTCCCCTGACTCCGGACCGGCTCGATCTTCTTGGCGTAGTTCTTCTCCCTCTCCGTGCCGCAGTTCTGGACGATCTGGAGCTCCATGGGGTCCAACGCCATCAGCCCCAGGTTCAAGCCGCTGAACATGCCAGACAGGCACAGCAGCATGGAGATGAAGATGACCTGCAGCCAGAAGGGCAGCAGGAACTTCTTCTCCTCCACCACGATCACTTTGGTGTCCTCCCCGTCGTGGTAGATCCAGGTGTTCTCGGTCCACGGGTCGTGCGTGCCCGCCGCTGCAGCTGCGGAGGTGGCGATGCAAAGGTAGTAGGCTTTACTCCTCTCTGTCTTCCGCAGAGGTTTGACCTCGATCTCCACGATCCCAGAGGTTTTTCGGTTCAGGATGATGTTGGGGAGGATGATGATGTCCGAAGTCCTGATCCCGCAGGGATGCGAGCCGGACCAGTCCTCCAGGCTCTGCTCATCCCCGGAGGAGCTGTCAAAGGCGCGCACCGCGCGGCTGCGCTCGTGCTCCGTGAAGGCGATCTTGGACCAGGTCTCGTTGTTGATGTTCTGCCCGTACACCCGCAGCCGCACGCGGGAGCGCTCGCTCACCCGGAGGAAGCCCTTGTCCATGAAGGAAATGTCGTCCGTGTCCTCCAGCCGCAGCCCGATTATGACGGTCTCCTCGGAGCCCTCCGTGCCGCTCGTCGGGGTGCCGCAGCAGCCCGTGACAGTCAAGAGAATCATCGCCAGAGCTCGAACCCGGTTCAGTGACGCCATGTTTGCGGCGGTTGTTGCCTGGGATGACGGATCTGCCATATCGATCAGCATTAGAAGTCGACCTCCTGAATGAGAGGCACTGTGGATCAGAGTCCGTCCGAGTCCGCCTTCATCTCCGCGCACGGCGGTCGGGGCTGGTGCATCGGGACCCGCTCGTTCCCACGACGTGTCCGACACTGAGCGCAGGCTTAGGGGCCACTCACGCCTCGCCTGATGTCCCCGAGACAGGGGACGGCGGCGACCAATCAGGGGGCGCGCTTGGCCGGGGGGGCGGGGCCTACGCAGCCTCCTCGGCGAATGAAATTCCCAAACAAGTGCACCTAATGTGAAGAAGTCTGGCAGGTCTGAGGAGATGACAGACACTTTTACGCACCGTGAGCATGTGGTGTGACACAGCTGTGCAGAAGCGGTACGCCAAAAACGGTTCAATTCCTCAAGGTAAAAGTGTACACAGAAAGATTTTAAGATATTTTTCTACACTAAAGTCACTTCTTTCTATTTTTAAATCAAATACAATTTTTATTTTTAAATATTTTAATTATGATCATTCAGTTTTGATCAAAATGTATTAAAAATTCTCTACTTCTGTAAAATTACTTTGTTTTTGTGAGGTCTTTGTGGCTGAAAACAATGTTTTACACCCTTTTAAAACAGATTTTTGTCTTTAAAAATATCTTCAGGTTGTAATTACAGCACATTAACACGAACAAGTGTTTAAATAATATTTTCCACACATTAATTCAAAAAATCTTTCTTTGTTTCACATGACACAATTGACAAACAGTAGAAAATTTCCTTTATTTTTTCAATAATCAATGTAATTGTTTACACTCTGATAGGCTGCTTGACAGGAGAAAGGTTCTGATTGGTTGAAAAGTCAAAAGTGTGAGTTTGTGACTGGAGCTATGTGTATCTGTGCTGATATTTTTACAGACATTAAATCAGTTTTATAAAAAGCACATTATTTTCCAATGTATTTATTTTTTTCACAGATTTAAAAATGTTCATGTAAAACTTGTTTTCATGTGTGTTTACGGTTGTAAACTAGAAATGACCATAACTGGCCCCCCCGCCCCCATCCCTAAACAGTCTCTTATGTAATGCTAATTTGGCACAGAGAGTTAATCTCTGGTAACAGAGCTGATAGATTTACTGCATGTTTATCCACTTCTAATGAGCACAAAAGGCAGCAGGGACTCACATTAAGGTTTGCTCACATACAGGTGTGCGTTCAGGTGTTCCTACTTCACAGAAGCTCTAACACTGTACAAACAAGTAAAGAAAAAATTATGTCAAATCAATTTTCATTTTAAATTTCATAAAGTTCAGGCCGGTGTTCTTTTTCCCATCCAAATGATAGATTATTAGAACATTATACCACACTGTATGGTTGCATACATTATTTTTTAAAACATTCAAAGTGTTTCAACACATCTGACTGAAATGATATTTTGGTCATTTATGTGCTGTTATCACGTGTACAATGTCTCAATCCATATATGGTCAAATATCGATTATCTCGTTTTGAAAAGATTTTTTTCAACTTGCCTCAGACAAATTGAAATCAATTAATTGATTAATCGTTACACCCCTATGGACAGGGACAGGTAACGGTCCCAAGCTATTCACCTTCCGTAACACTGCCTTTATGGAGAGGTGGATTTAAGCAGGTTCTCAACCCAGACTCTATGCTAAAATTAAAACCTATCACCTCCTGTTAAAATACTTTTTCTGGCCAGGAGTGAAACAGGATTTTGTGAGTTATTGTTGAAGCGGTCATGCGTGCCAGATGATGGGTAACATAAATCAAAAGATCCCTCTGCCACCATTACAACCCATTCCAGTGGTGGGACAACCATTTGCCAGAGTAATCACTGACTGTGTTGGCCCTCTGCTGTGAACTAGAAATGGTAACCTGTTTTTGGTAACCATCATGTGCTCTGAAACATGTTATCTGGTGGAAAAAAAGGTAAATACTTGTATAGCGCTTTATACCTTCCTTCGAACTCACACACACATTCATACACTGGTCAATCAATGCACGTGTTTGTACGTGATCTTCAAGACCATTTATGGCGGGCCAACAAAATCGCTATAGACTTCCTGGCCAGCTCACAAAATAAGATGAAACGACAAAATGACTTTGGTGCTTCTGAACGTGAATTCCAACCTGGTGATAAGGTCATTGCTCTAGTCTCAGTGAAAGATTCCGCCCTTTCTGTGAAATACACTGGACCTTATAAAAATCCAGGAGCATTAGGCTAATAACAGTTAAGTCTATTCTGACAGACGGTGTTACTGGAAAGTCACAGAACGTGCCTCAGAGACATCTACTTTTGTAACGCCAGATGTTTTCTTGCAGTAATCAGTCATGCCATTTGAGTTACGCAACGATCCAGCTACCGTTCAGTGCCTAATCAACATCGTCCTTTCAGGTACCTCACTATCGTGCTAACCTGGATGACTTCGTTATTTACACTTCCACCTGGCAGAAGCATGTGGAAGTGTTGCAACAGATATTCAGACGCTTGTCCGAGTCATCCCTTACTTTAAACCTCACTAAATATGACTTTGGAAAAGCCAGCATCAGTTATCTGGACCACCAGGTGGGCTAAGGGAAAGTGTATCCAGTGGAGGCCAAAGTGGAGGCAATTTTTAACTTTCCCACTCCAACCTCCAGGCGCGACTGTTTGTGCATAGTGAACAGGCTGACTTGCTCTCCTGGGAAATTCCCGCAGCACCTTCAGAAGCAAAAGTTTCATTCAAGTGTCTTGTTGTCGAAGTTTTTGTGACAAACCGGAGGAGTCACGTGACTGGAAAAAAAATCAGCCAATACATGAAAATGCAAAGAAACGCGAATAAGCAGGGTAACACTGTACATTGTGTGTGTCTTAGTGTCTATGTGTGTGTCTGTTTGTTTTTGGTGTTTCGTATGTTGTTTGTGTGTTTATTTTCATCTCTACAGTCTGTTCAGACACAAAAAGAGCATTGCATTTGTCAATCGTGGGTTTTTTATTATGGAAAAAATTGTTATTTTTGAAAATGCATCGGATTTGCTTGTGTGTTTTGGCGTAACTTCCTGCTAGGATTGACAGGATTGTTCACGGAAAAAATATAGCAGACAGCGAAACTATCGCTGCGCAGTGCGAGCCAGCCGCGGAGGACCACACTGTACTTCAGGTATGGTGTGAACTACACCTACCTAGGTTAACAAGGGCGTCAAATAGAAGGGGCCTCCGTTGTTAACATGGTTGTGAACCTGGCATAATACTCTCTAAGTACACATTTTTTATATACGAAAAAGTTCTATAGTAATTCGTGGGGGTTAGGGACGAGAGACATCCGCTAATGTGCTGAATCCGCAAATACAGACTTGTCCCAATCCCCCACTGCCAAAGAATGTCTGTTATCAATCCATACTTATCAAAAACACTTTGGGTCAGGCTTTATAAAACATTTATTAAAGAACATTGGAGTATTGTTCATTTCTTATGATGCAGATGAGGAGTGTTGCTGTTTCTCTGTGCTTTAAAACTAGGCGCGTGTTCCCATCTTCAGCCAGTAAACACCTGCTCCAGATGATAATTACCCTCAGCGATTGTCTTCTTCAGCATGTCAGATTTTTTTTTGGCCACTTCTGAGTTAGCTGATGCCATTTCTTCATGCAGAGGTATGTCTGTGCCACGCAGGGGGCTTTGTGTGGATATACACCTCAGCAACACCTTCTTACACTAAAGTGTCATACAAGCGTCTTAAGTTGGTGGAGCTTTTGTGACGGACCAGAAGAGTCAAAAATCTGAGTTTATGTAAAAACAAGATAAAGAAGCGAGAAAACGAAAATGTGAAACAGCTAGGTCCACTTGTAGCAGGTTTATCAGTTCAGACACAAACCTAGCACGGCTAAAAATCCACTAAGCTAAACCAGAGTCAGACAGGCAGAGGGGAGTCACAATGTTGCACCCTGGTCTTTTATTCAGGAGAAGATTGAGCTCAACAAAATGAAGAAATAAAAGTTAAATATTAACAATATTTAATAAATTTTCACATTTATTAATTTAGGTTATAATAAGTTTTACCCTCAGCGCTGGACCAAACCAATGTCTCGCTTACGGAGCAGACATGGAGTGGCCCTAAGTGATACCAATTGTCTCTTTTTGTTCCTATTTTTACACACATACATGTGAGTAAAACAGAAACACTAATTGTGTGAATATTTTAGAGATACGGAGTCAATAGATCTCACACAGAGTATTATAAATACATCTTTTCGAGCAAAACTAAAATACAACAAGACAAGTTTTGATTTGCGAATAGAAACTTTAATTATTACATTATTGTTTTGAAAATCCCACTACAAAGACATGCTGAAACTGTCTTCTTTTAGCTCTGTTTTTAGTGATTTTGTGAACAGGGAAATGTTAGCAACTTTAACTGGTCAGAAAAGATCTGCAGTTCTACTTCTCATCCCCATTGTGGAAAGCTATCATGAGAAAAATGCTACGAACAACATGCTACAAACACAATTTTCATTTAAATGTATCTTTAAGGCTATTTCTAAATGAACACATAATTATTAACCTTTCTAAACTGATAATATTGTTTTCTTTATGTTAAATTGTTTGGCGGAATTTAAACCTTATGTGCCTCTCATTGCAGATTAACACAAAAAGAAGAAAACAGAAAGTCCTAAGCAGGTCTCCGTTTGTGAAAAGGTCCATTTGCTGATGGAGCGGTGCGTCGTTGGACTTCCTCTGGTCTTCCCATCATCACTTGCAGCAGTCAGCAGATCGAGTGCTGCAGCAACCCCCCCCTGTGGCCGAGGCGAGGCCCTGCTTGCCGGACTTGAGGGCCAGCTCGAAAGGATCCACCGCGTTCGCCTGCATCAATAATTCAGCATCAGTGGTTGAGGGCAAAGAAGTCATATGCCATCAAGCAAGAAAGGTGAGTGCCATCAGAAAGGAAAGCCTTGACCTGTGTGGGTTAGGCAGACTTTCTCCTCCTCGATTCCTTCAGGAGGTGTGTGTGATGTAATGGGGGGTCAAAGGTTAAATGATAAAACTGACGGTAATGAATCACTTCTAAAGTACTTTCCATGCATAAAAACATCGGGAGAAGATATAAAGAGCAGTCATCCATGAGTGAGGGAGTTTTGTAAAACAGTGCAGGAATATTGATGAATGTGTGGATGTGCGTGTGCACGTGTGACACCAGGAGCTGATAAGATGTCACAGCAATAGAAGAGAACATTCCTTCCTGTTCAAGGTTCCCAGCACGACTCCAGCCTGATTATGTCTGCAAGCAGCTGCTCGACCTTCTAAGCGTGCCGCGCGCGTGCACGTGTGCAGCCGTGGGTGTGTCACGCTCTTCCAGCTGGTACCAGAAACACACTCATCTCCACTGAGACAAAGGCACACAGCAGAAAACTTCATTCCTCAGACTGTCGGGGCGACACTGACCTCAGCTGGGATGCGGCGCGGCTCACAGGAGCCCCCTGGTGGCTGGAAAGTGAAGTCATCTGCAAACCTGGAATGTTTCAGGATGCTGGCCAGCTCCTGGTCCACCTCTACTGGCTCGTTGGCCTGCAGATTTTACCACCCGTTAAAACGTACACAAAATCTGCTTTCTGCGGGACTGACACACATACGTTGAAGGTGTAGCAGCAGTCAAAGTGGAGGACGGTCTCTGCCCCTGGAATCCCGCCGTTGTACATCACCCGGCAGGCCTTGGACTGACCGTTGGAGACCTTGAACAGGCGGTACGTGGCTGAGACGAATCTGAAATCACCTGTGTGACAGAAACAGGCAGGAGAAAAATATCAGACCTGATTCTGGGGAAACTTCATGTATCAAAGTGGATCACTATGAAGAAAATAAAGCAGGTGTGCCGTTCTCTGCAGTGTTGTCTAAATCAGAGGAAGAGCTCCTGGAAACGAATCTCTCATTGAACGCAAATATCTATGGATGCGAAAAAACGTTAGGCTCACAGAAAGATGTGTTTTGTAAACAATGTGCTTTAGAAACCACATTAGACTTTCTAAAATAGGTCGACAAACTTGATTTTTAACAAGGAATCTTTTAATGTTCCATGAAAAAACAACTTTTTGAGCTTTTAAGTGTATTATACTGTTCATTCTTCATTATAAAGAACCCCAAAGTGGTATTTTGATCCGTTCATACATTTCGGAGTAATCCTCTAAAACCTGTGCTCTCAACAGCAGCTCCTCCCATACCCACAAAAACAAGCGGGTCCTCACGATCTGACATCAAAGAGTGAGATAATCCCTTTCAGGAGGAGCCTGCTCTGCCAGCACCGTCCCCAGTCTAACACCAACACTATTTCTCCACTGAGCTAGCGGGGATCATTTAAGATGTACAATACTGCATATCGTCCTGTTGGGTCCTGTCTTCAATAAATTCCTGCTCAAACTGGTATTTGTTACGGTGGTGGGGGTGGGGGAGGGGTGGGTGTGTGCATGAAAATGGATGTTTATTTTCGTAGGAAAAACGAAGACACGCCGCCAGTTCAAGAATGATGTCATGAAATGGGCGGCAAGGTAGTTTCAGTTGTGTGGGATTAATGAAAAAAATTGGAAAACTGACATTTACAAATCATCAGTTATCAATAATAAAGAGAACGGTTTCAAACCCAGGATGTCCTGCAGCTCCTTGTTGTCCACCGTGACAGCGGTGGCTGTCACCAGCCGGGGGAGACTAAAGCCCGTCGCTTCAGCCATCTGCAGAAGATCCTTCCACCAGAGCGCGCCGCCGAGGCACTCACCTGACAGACCGGAGAAGACCAACATGTCACACTTCTGACAAAGAAAGAGTCCAAACTGATTTGGGGAGGGGTGGTGGGGGTGTACAACTACAGAGTTATTTTAAGTGTGGAGAACTCCTGATA
This sequence comes from Oryzias javanicus, assembly GCA_003999625.1. Taxonomy (NCBI): domain Eukaryota; kingdom Metazoa; phylum Chordata; class Actinopteri; order Beloniformes; family Adrianichthyidae; genus Oryzias; species Oryzias javanicus. The sequence continues at coordinate 7,698,720 of CM012437.1, forward strand.
GAATTTAAGAGACAGAATGACTTCACCATCCAGCTTTTGGAAAGATGAATCAAGTGAAGAATATTATAGATTAACAATGAAGAGAGTGCAGTGAAAGTGTTCAGCAGTTATAGCTGGGGGCAGAGTCGGCCCCGGGCATAGGCGACCCAGGCAACCGCCTAGGTTCCCATCTCTTGAAATGAAAGCTCCACAATAATTATATTTTTTCTTTTTATTTGTTTTTAAACAATTTGACGCACCACTCAATTTATATATACAAAACGATTATAAGAATTAATAATATAAAATAGCTTGGAAATTCACTTCCCCTGAGGTCAAAAAAGACTAATCTCTCTTCTCTTTTCAACACCTCTACATTCAAAATGCTCCTACTTTCCTCTTCATTAGCTGATCGGTGGCACAGTCAGATAGCGCATTTGTTTTTAAACAAAGAATTGCCCGGTTTAATCCACAGCAGGAACAAGTGAATTTCAGACCCCGCAGGGGGCACCAAATTAATTTTTTGTCTCCTGCACCATGCAGCCCAGGGCCAGGCCCATCTGTGGGTTGAGTCCTCTTTGATCGATTTATGTTCAGAGAACATTTCACTCAAATTGATTTCAGAATCAAGCCTTCAGAATTTTTTGTGTTCCATCCTTTCATCTAGAGTGTTTACATTGAATACAAACTGTACATAAGAACTAAAAATATTGCAATGTTCTAAAACTTTTGACCTCCTGTGTATATAGATGTAAAATGGGATGGAAACAAAAAACAACAAAAACAAGGATGGCAAACAAAGGATACAATCTAGTGAGTAAATAATAAAGTAACAGATAAACTGGGATGCAAATGATGATGTAAAGCTGGGGTCTCCAACCCTGTTCCTTGTGAGCTATCGGCCCGCTTGTTTTGCAGCAATCCCTGCTTCAGTAGTTACTGCTCACTTGGAACAGATGTGATCAGTCAATCAGAAACCACAGATAATCAGCCATTATTGAAGCGGTATTAGCGGTAAAGCAAGCAGGGCAGAAGCTCAAGAGGAACAGGGTTGGAGATGACTGATGTAAACTAGGGTGTAAACAGGAGAAGAAGTTGTCAGTCCAGTCTCATTTAAACTGGGAAATGGGTCAGAAGAACCTGAAAGTTCATAATTGTTGGTTTCCTTTTGTTCTAGTGCTCACCATTGACTGTATAATTCATTGGTGTAATCTTCACAGAAAAAAACTAATACTAAAACATTTTTAAAAATGGATATATAGCATTATCTGATTATCTGCAATAGATTAATAGCTATAGATGCTTAAATAGATAGCGAAAACACTGAAGCTGATAGCTGAAAATGCTGAAGCTGATAGCTAGCTAAAACATTAGAGACGTGCCAAATTAGCTGAAAAAACTCAAAAAAATTCTAAATTAGCCAAAGCAGCTAGCGTGGAGCTGAAACACTAGCTAAATTTCAAATTAGCCTAAAAAATGGAAGAAAGCCTAATTTACCTGAAAAGGCTAGCATTCAGCTGAAATATTAGCTAAATACCAAATTAGCCTAAAAAAACTGGAAAAATGTCTAAATTAGTCAAAACGGCTAGCATGTAGCTGAAATATTAGCTAAATGGCAAATTAGCCTAAATTTTGAAGAAAGCCCGAATTAGCTGAAAAAGCTAGCATTTAGCTGAAATATTAGGTAAATGTTAAATTAGCTGTAAAAAAAACCTGGAAAAATATATAATTTGGCCAAAACAGCTAGCATAAAGCTAAAATATTAGCTAAACTCAAAATTAGCCTACAAAACCGAAGAAAGCCTAGATTAGCTGAAAAACCTAGCATTTAGCTGAATATTAGCAAGATGCCAAATTAGACAAAAAAAAACTTGAAAAATGTCAAATTTAGCCAAAACAGTTTGGGGAGCCAGGCCAATTATGGAGGAGGGCTGGATCCAGCCCGTAGGACATAGTTTGGGGACCCCTGACCTAATTAAGTTATCATTTTTAGCAATATGAACTTCATGTTGGAGCAAAACGTTGTCAGTAAGCAGTGATTGGTCCGAGTCGACCTCAGTTAACGATTCTATGGCAACCATTCGTGCCAATCAGGAGTGAGCTTGTAGGAAGTCCACTTAAAATCGGGCTTGGGAGAATCTGTCAAACGTTTTTAACGCTGGAGGTGGGACCAGTAGGCACTTGGTCAGTTTATGGCTTCATTAACTTGCATTTTAGAAAACATTTCATGAAATAAAATGATCAAAAGAATGTTGAAAAAACAGTATCCCAGCAAGAATGGTTACTCTGAAAAATAGAACGACTGAGTAAAAGCGGAATTCCATAGACTATAGAAGTCTATGGGATTTTGGCTTTTAGAAACCAGTGGGCACTTCCAGTCTTCTCATATACAATCAATAATGGAGACTGAAATACAAATGAACCACCATCTTTGACTGATTGTTTCACCCTCTACATTAGCCCAGATATCTGGAGGATTTTGTTGACTCACCCCACAACACTTTATGGTTTCTGATTTGCTCTGGCAGTCTGCTACTGGAGTAGATGTCGCTGAAGTAAAGTTCTCCTCCATCCTGGTCAGCAGAAAGAGCAGGGTTTCATAAATAATGTCTTCTTTAATGTGCTAGAAGAAACATATGATCAGTCTTGAGTAAATTACATAAAAAATAATTGATTACTTTACTTTAGTTACTGGATGAATGGATTTATGCTCTACTTATTTTAAAAAGTAGTTCACTACTTGTTACTTTCCACACTCTTGTCTTTCATTTAACTTTACTATTAAACCAATGGCCTTGTGCAAAATATGAATGTAGTTAAAGACATAACCATTAGAATTCAGAAAGAAATTTGAAAAATGACTCAAAGTTACAGTGGCTTGATAAAGTACTCATATCCCTTAAACTTCTTCACATTTTCTCACATTAAGACATAAATGTGTTTTAGTGGATTTTTTTTGTGAAATGCCAACACAATGTGGCACACAATTGTGAAGTGAAAAGAAAATTTTACAAGAGTTCAATTTTTTTTTTTTTACAAATAAGAACTAAAAAGTGCAAAAGTATTCAGCCCATCTGAGTAAACACTTTGTGGAACCCCATTTTGTTATACATCTTACCAGTTTTGCACATCCCATTTTTTTTTGCAAAACGCTTCAAGCTGAGTCAGATTAGATGGATAGCACTTTTCAGATCTTGCCACAGATTCTCGATTGGATTTAGGTCTGGACTTTGACTGGGCCATTCCGACACATGAAAAGACAAGAAGCTGTCCCAGAGCATGATGCAGCCACCACCATGTTTGACAGTGGGTATGGTGTGTTCAGAGTGATGTGTAGTGTTAGATTTCCCTCGTACAAAGCTCTTTACAATTAGGTGAAAAAGTTTTATCTTGGTCTCATTTGACCAGAGCACGTTCTTCCACCCGTTTGCTGGTTCACTCATGTGGCTTATGGCAAACTGCAAACAGGACTTTGTGTAGTTCTCTTTTAACGATGGCTTTCTTCTTGCCACTGATCATTGCTCTATGTCAACGACCTGTCTGGTGTGCTCCTTGGTCCTCATGATGCCGTTTTCTCCCCAATATTCTCTTGACGAACCACAGAGGCAGCCACAAAACAGCTGTATTTGTAGTGATATTGAATTCCAAATATAGGTGGACTCTATTTAGTCATTAAGTCAACATTTGATCAGTTACCAATCATCAAGCAGCTTCTGAAGACAATAAAAAGCACTCAGAAAAAAGGGGGCTGAATACTTTTGAACACGGCACTTTTCAGTTATTATTTGCAAAAAGAAAAATTGAACTCTTATGAAATCGTCTTTCCTCTTTACAATTGTGTACCACATTGTGTTAGTCTTTCACATAAAATTAAAAAAATAGATATTTTATGTTTGTGGTCATAATGTGAGAAAAAATGTGGCAAAGTTCCAGGGGTGTGAATACTTTTGCAAGCCACTCTATGTGGTCTATGCACTGTTCAAAGAGAAACTGTTGCACATACATTAAGTCTGAAACCAAGTCTTTTGGAAACACAAAGAACTATTTAATGCCTCCAGCAGTTTTTTTCTCCTCCTCAAATGCAAAAAGTCATTCTGACTGGAGAGGGCGGAGCTAATGATGGAAACTCCGGCTCTTCTTAGAGAACGATCTCTTTGGCTCGGCTCACTAAAAAGAACTGTTTCTTTAGGCTCCCGAGCAACTCTTCAGGTTGTTTTGTTACTTAAACTCATTCATTATCAACACCAACATAAAATTATGTACAAAATTTATTACTAGTGTAAAAATGTGGAAAAAATGTAATTATGGCTTTAAATTTCATAAAAAAAGTTGTAACTTTTAAATTACAAGAATAAAGTTGGATATTTATGACTTTAAGAGTCATAGACTAAATATACGAGAAAAAAAAGTAGTTAATTTACAAAAAAAAGTTGTAGATCTACAAGATTAAAGTCGCAAATTTACTAGATTAAAAGTTGTAAATTTACAAGATTAAAAGTTGTAAATTTATGAGATTAAAAGTCGTAGATTACAGATTTAAAGTCATGGAGTAAAGATTAACAGTCATAGATTTATGAGATCAAAAGTCATAGATTTACGAGGTTAAAAATCTTAAATTTACAAGATTAAAAGTTGTAGATTTACGAGATTTAAAGCCCATTTTTTTCTAAATTTAAATCTGCTTACAAAAAGTTTACAAAACTTGAGTAAGAAAGGTTTCTGTAGTCCCGTAACGGTCATTTGAACAGTAGATTTTATGTCCCTCCGTAATGACAAAAGTAACTAAATTACAGAATCAGCTGGATAGTAATCAGTTTTGTGATGAAGATGAGTGAATTCTGCACAGAGCTCTTCGTGAGTGTGATTTTTAAAATAATCTGAACCTTGAGCACAGCGTAAGCTTCGGACAGGACGCGCCTCTTGTCTGGGGAGAGATTGACCACGCAGTTGGAGCTGGAAACAGAACCAAATAAAGGGTTGAAGAGACCTGACCTGTTGGCTAGAGACGGCAGGTGAAGGTCGGAGATCTTACATGATGACGTCAAACGAGTTCTTCTGCAGGCCTGCCTCAGTCAAAGCCTCAATGTATCCCTGCACAAAACTGACATTTGGCTTCTGGAAGCCAAACTCAGTCATGTGATAATCCAAGTATTTTCTGGCTACATCGAGCTGAAAGCAAACAGGAGGATTGGGCTTTACTGACTTTAGATGCTCCACTTTTTATTTAATCCAGTGATACATTTTCAGCTAAAATCCCTTAAAAGTTACAGTTTCTAGAGTCATATTGTGGAGAAAGATCTGCCTTCAGGTACCTGACCCTCAGTCATGTCGATGCCAGTGACATGACCCTTCTCGCCCACCAGCTGACTCAGCATGTAGCAGTCCCTCCCACTGCCGCTGCCCAGGTCCAGGATGGAGCAGCCCTCCAAGCTCTCCGGCACCAGCAGACCGCAGCCGTAGTACCTGAGAAGTCACCGAAACTTGAATGTCCGAGCTGTGCGAGGGGCAGGTGACAGGGGCTGCACTGACCGCGCGATGACCTCGGGGTGAACCTTCTTCATGGCCTCGCGCACGAAGGCGGGGGTCGGCTGAGCCGGAGTCATGCACGCGTTGCTCTGCAGATCTGAGGTTTTTTTCAGCTTCTTCCCATAGTACTCCTGTTCAAAGAAACGCCCTTCATCAGGCAGCGGCCATGGACCACTTCCGGAGGGACCTTTGACCACAACGGGCAACTTTGGTGATGGTACGCTCGAGAACACCGACTTTAAGAGGAGAAATTAGCAGGATCTAAAGCTCAGATTCAGAGGAAATTCCACACAGTTATCAAAGTTAAACCAGAAATTGAACAAGTTTGTATGTACAAATGCTAGATCAGCAAACAAACAGCAGGCTGACTGTTGTGTACATGGTCAACAATGTTATTAATGTTCTGGGAACAGAAAAAGTCAACAAACGGTTGCTGCTTCACGTTCATAGGTCATCACAGTGAATCCACAACCTGCAGCACTTTACTATCCTACAAAATGGATTGAAGATTTTTTGCACTTTTGGTTGGTCAAATTAATTAAAATGTTAAACCTTGTAATGTTTGATCAAATCTACTTCTTCATACTTTATTTATTCACTTTGTTTTATGTTATTTTATTTATGTGTTCTTGTGAGCGTACTTAGTTTTGCTCTGAATCTAACGTTTACAATAAAGCTCGTTGGAAAAAAAAAAAAAACAAAAACAGAGCGCTTTACCTTCACATCCACGTGGGTGGAGCTGTCAGCGAATCCGCTTCCGCGCGTGCTTGAAAAAGCAAGTTTTCTGTTCAGTATCACGTTACGTCACGTTACTGCGCGCGCGCGCGGTTTACTGTACTCTTTCAGGTAAAAATGAGGAAAAGAGAGCTTGTCATACCTGCTGTCTTCAGCCATCGATAAGTCTTCAGCTGTGAAAAATTTTGCGTTTAAAGTTCAGATGAACGTCATTTCCTGTTGACGCTCACACTCATTTCCGAAGGTTTTCAAAATAAAATGATACGAATAAACAGACATTTTACAACATTTTAATAAAATAAGAAATTATTGATAAATAATTTATGACAAACAATAATGTGAGTATTTTTCTTTTAATTTTAATGTCTTTTGGCGGGTGGGGCATTAATGGAGAAGTATTTGTAAAATAACAACCAAAAAACTTCACAAAAACATCTCAAAAAGGCTGAAAATTTTCATCAAGATTTAATACATCTTTAAAAATCAGATTACATAATATAAAGCTTGAATAAATTCCACTTTTACTTTGACATGTTTTCATATTTGACCCACATAAATGTATTATTTCTTATTTGTTTTTCTATTAAATTAATGTTCTTTCTTTTTACTTTGTCCATATCAGGATTTCCCTCCTTTAATTGGTCCTTTTTTAAAATATATATATATATATATTTTTAGTTAGTGCTAAACAGAGTGTGTGAAATGTATGACTTTTGTGTGTAAACAGTAAGAGTGTAACGATTCGTTTAAAGGATTTGATTCAAGAAACAAGAATGAATATCAAATCCATTCACATTTTAGTTTAATTAAGTTCAGCCCACTGTTTTTTTTCCACATCAAAATAATCCAAATTATTAGAGCATTCTACCAAACTGTATAGTCAAGTTTTTGCTAAATTCAGTGTTTCCACACATTGGACTGTAGTGATGGTTGATCAGTTTTTACTGCATCACGTGTGTCAACTGTGATCACACTCATTTTTACATGATATGAAAATAAACCTGCCATGTCTGAATCTAAATGGTAATTTTCCATCAATGTAATTATCTAATTCTGAAACAAATTGTACATTTTATTGGTTCAGTTCGACTTAATTCTGCTTCAAACAGATTGGTCATTAATTAACACACACCAAGTAAACGGTTGAATTTCATTCATTCTGTAAGGGTGCATAAAACTTCCAAATAAACTGTTTTAACTAGATGCACACTTCAAACCCATGAGAGATATTGGAAACACGGATTTGTGTAAATTCAATGTTTATTGAACATACATCCATCTTACAATGAATGGCTTATGATCAAAACATTCAAACAAGTATGTGCAAAAGCACAAACCATAACAAGGTGTCTTTGGCAAAAAATCAGCCAATATCTTTACAAACGTGTACAGTTAGTAGGATTACCCTTCAAACAACCTCGGATTAACAAACCTTTTCCTCAGATGTACAACTTAATACCCAAAACGGTTCATATCAATAAATCTAATGATTTCCTTTTAAAGAGATGAAAAACACATTTTGGTTCAGAATAAAGCTACTGTACAGAATTTCCAAATATAAAGTGGTTTCTTCAGTTTTTATATAAACCCTTTAAATTGTAAATTAATCAGCTGATATGAAAAAAGAGCTCCTTAACTAAAACTTTCAACTTACACCTTTTTAAGTTTACAAAAGCATTTATATCTAAAGCACTTAAGAGTGTTTTCAGGCCATAATGGATACAAACTACAGTAACCCAGCAGCTCACTTTTCCAACAGGAAGCGGAAATTCAGACTGCAGAGAAGCTAAGAGATGTTATTGAGGGAATCAAAGCAGAAATCCAGCAAAGGCTGCACGTTTTAACAGTTATTTCAAACACCGACTTTTCATTTTAAGAAGTTTAAATTAGAAATCTAAATGACCAACACCTGTAAGCATTTGTGATGCATTCAAGGCCAGCTCAGAAACCTTCTGAAGCGTCTCTCCGGATCAACATTTTCAATGCAGAAAAATTACAGATAAGTTACATCGTTTTAATCTCAATTTGCACTAAGAATTCTTTATTTTTTTATTCTAATACTCTGCAGTGCAAATGAAACAAGATATGGGTGAAAAATGAACCTGCAAACCTTTGCATCTTCAGCCGACTGCCCTCTCGGATGCTTGTTGTTGTGCTGAAGTAATGAGTGAAGTCAAGATTAATGGGAAAACGTGTTTCTTTTAGTCTACAAAACGTTGAACATGAAGAAAACTAGAACTTTCCTTGAAACCAGTTGAGCTACATTTCAGTGTCACTCACTGGTCTATCGTAAGGCAGCAGTAAAGTGGGTTGATGGGTAAACGGTCTCTGGTGAAGTCAAAGCTGGTGAGCGTGGAAACCTGCTGAAAGTGACTGACACACAAATACGAGGTCTGAAGTCGCCCTTTTGCAGTTAATCTCTAAGAAGCTTAACATTCCTGTTTTTGGTAGCTGCTTTTTTCAGTTTCACTGATTGTTCCACCACAGTCGGGTTTTTTCAGGCACGAGCTACAATCATTCATCATTTCAGGGTCAAAACATCGGTGCGCCTCACTGGCGGATGCTCTGAAGGTCCTGATGGGTCAGGACCGAACGGAGGAAAGAGGTTTTTCTTTTTTTTTCTGCTACAACTTCTACAGAAAGTGTGCAAACAGGAAGTGCTCGTGCTCAGACACGTCAGACGACGTGAACTTCCAGGCAGAGCGGTTTTTAAATCGCTGAAAAGCACTTTAGAAGCATGGAGCCCCCCCTCTGTAATGTCCTTGTACATCTCGTACAGTATCATGAACACAGAGGAGCTCCATGCTGCACCCCCCCCACAATGATCCTGCTCAATAGTTCAGGGGCAGCGGGGAACCCCCCCCAGGACTGCTGCTTGTGATAAATGAGAAAACTGACGCAGACCTGCGACTGTGCGGTGGGGGTAAGCTCCACACCCCCCGAACAGATTAAGGCCACTGTGTGTGTTGGGGGGCATAATCATAAAACAGTCGATTAGAGTTCAGCCCTCCATGCTGCTGGGGGACCCTCCGTCCTGCTCGTTGATGGTGTGCAGAAGGAGGCACACGGGTTCCTGGAGCGGGCCCCCGCCTGGCGGCGATGGAGACCCCATCGGCCCCCTTCCGGCCCTCCTGTCCGCAGCCCCCGGTGGCGGCGGCGGCGGCTCGTCCTCCCCCCTGAGCGAGGCTCCGTGAGCACAGCTGTCGCAGAAGTCCCCGGACCCCTCTCCCTCCTCGCCGTCGTCCTGTCCCAGCAGGCTCTCCAGCTCCCTCAGCTCCTTGCATTCCGGGCCCGTCCCCCCGGGCCCCCCCCCGCAGACGCCGCGCGTGCCGCACACGCACACCTCAATCCCAGAGTCCCCCGTGAAGCGCCTCCTCCTGCCGTTGGGGAGGCGCTCCTTGTCCTCGGACAGGCCGATGTCCTTCATCAGCGGGTCCCTGCAGTCTTCCTCGCTGTCCCCCTTCACGCCGCGGCTGGACAGCCGCTCCACGCCGAGCCCGCCCCCGCGTAGTATCGTGTCCGCGTCTTCTGCGGTCTGTGTGCGTTTGCCCTCGGGCTTCGGCGTAAAGTCCAAAGAAGCGGGAGGCGGCTCCTCTGTGGGCCTGCAGCACTGGCTGTCCGAGGTGGGGGGGCCCGGGGAGGACTGGACGGTGGGGCCGTGTCCGTCCTGCTGATCAGGATTTAGGGGGCTGGAAACCACCGAGGACGGTCCGGTCAGTAAGGCGGTGTAAGGGGGGGGCGGAGTCGGCGGCCGGTTAACCACCTCCTCATAGTCAGGAAGGAGGTAGTTGGGCAGAAACCCTGAGGAGGTAAAAACAGACAACCATGACTCAGCAGAAGTCACTGGAGAGGAAGAAGCATCACCCAGACCTCCATCGGTTTGGTGGTTCTGGATCACAGAGAGCTGAAACGCATGCCGTGTGAAGGCGGAGCTTACTGAAGTAGAAGGGCACGGACGGATAGTTGTGAGCCTCCCGGTAGGCGATGAGGTTGATCTCGTGCTGCCGCTGCTGCTGCTGCAGCCGGTGTTTGGTGCGGCGATGGTGGCAAACGCAGCAGCAGCTTAAGATAAAGATGATGGCCCAAACCAGCCAAAACCCTGAGGAGCAGAGACAAGGATCTCTGGGCATCAACAGAGCACCAGGAGTTCTGCTGGCAATCACATATCCAACCAGCTGCATTCTTCTTTTAGAAAATTAAGAGGATATTTTAAATGCAGAGACACATAAAAAAGGGAAACAGAGAAAAGCTCATGGAGAAACATCTCAGAGTTCTAAACTAGAGCTGCTACGATTAGTCGTTACTGCATGGAGTCAGAGTTTAGTCAAATTGAACAAAGTTGTGAGTGTTCGACACCAAAAAAATGGACTTTTGTCATTATTTGAATCAGTGGGACCAAAACTTTATCTTTTGTGAAAAATAGTTCCTTGTTTCAGATGTCGATCTCAGACAGATAAAGAATTTACTGTCCATCAAACTCATTTTGACAGGTGACCTTTGACCCTATATACGCTTTACATATGAAATTGATTTTAAATTGTTACATCTTGAGGGACGGGACACCTGTCAAAACAAGTTGGATAGATAGTGTAGGGTCAAAGGTCACCTGTCAAAAGGGTTTGATGGAAAGTATATTCCTGATCTATTCCTCTCTCTAATTTGATTTAATCTTGTTTTAACCCCAGAAACTAATGAAGGATAGGGCTGCACGATTCATTAAAAGTTTAATAAATTATCATCTTAATTGTCTTTATTTTTAGCTACTTTAAAGCTAATGATGGTTAAGATGTGTTCTTTACTTCAATTTTGTGCATGACCCAATTAGTCGACGAATTGAAAAATTATCGGGCGATTAGTCGATCCCGGAAAGCAAAACTGATCTTCTAACGAGGACTGAGCAACTGATGTCCAGTTCTTTTTCTTTATTTCCTGGATAAGCTTGTCACTTGGGTAGCAACTTGCCAACTGCTGACTCAGCTGTAGCAATAGCAGCTTATCAGACTCCAGCGGCTGATGCTGCACTCCTTTGTAAAGGAACTTTACAGTCCAGGTTTCAGAGCCAAAGGTCAACAGTTATACTTGGCATCATAAAAGGAGGCACCTGTTGATTGAGGGAGCTAATCAATACAATACTTAATGGATTCAATGATAATTTACTTCAAAGTAATGTAAAAAAAAGTTTTAATTGATTTTTTTGAATAATGCTGCAGAAAAATAAGTATTTAGTTTCTAAATAATTCCCAAGTCTCAGCCCTGTTACTACTACTTTAAGAAGCTCTTCTGGTAACACACAAAGTCCTCAAATCCTGCAGAGCTCCAAAGGTCCCCGTGCTTAAGTCAGCACTTATCCCGGTCTGTCTAGAGTTCCCCCAGAGTCCATCAGTAGGATCCAGAGGAGGATTGGGGGAAGGTCATGTGGTCAGACCTGACCAAAATGGAACTCCTGTGTTCTGTTAGCTCGACTCAATGCATAGCAATGGCGCCTGTGCTTGCATGCCTCTGTCTATAGCAGTGAATAGGCGAGGGCCGATCCAGTAAAATATATCAATGGTTTAAACTTCACTAGCCATATTTGGAGGGAGAAGAATGCTGAAGAACATCATAGCCACTGTGAAGCATGGGGGTGGAAACATCCTCCTCTTCAAAGAGAGCAGGACAACTGACCCGCATGAAGGAAAGGGTGAATAGATCCATGTATGGTGAGGTTTTGAACCTCCATCAGTAAGAACACTGAAGATGAATCATGGTTGGATCAATCCCGGTACGACAAAGACCCCAAACACGTCACGCGGGCAACAAAGGAGTGGCCTCATCAAAAGTATTTCAAGTTCTGGAGCGGTCTAGTCAGTCTCTGGACCTTTAATCCAATGGAGAATCTGTGGAAGGAGTTGAAGGTCTGTGTTGCCCAGCAACAGGCCCAAAAACATCAGCTCTTTAGAAGATCTGCATGGACGAATGGACCAATAATAGACCAAAAAACCATCAGGAAACCTTTGACCTCTGACATTGAAACCAGGGCTGTGTTGATAAAATCAAATAATCGATTTGAATTGATCTAAGTTTAACAGATTAATAATCGATCTATAAAAGTAGAAATTGATCTAACTCATAAACCTAAAGTCTGCTAGCTTGATGCTAACGTTTAACGGAATTTCCCATAGGACGGCTAATGCTAACTGAATTGATCCAGGCTCTGATGAATCAAATCAATTCTGGAAACTATTATTGATACCCAGCCCTAATTGAAACCAGGGTTCATTTATAAAGCACTGCGGTAAACTTTTGTTATCGAGAATATACTAGTTTTCTGCATCATCACACAAATAAATTCTTTCAGAATCACAAAACGTGATTTCCTGGATTCATTTCTGAAGCACATTACAGATCTCTCTATAAGTGGAGCAACTTCCAAAAAAAAAGTTTTGTTTTTTGTCCGACTGTTTCTCCTCATCTGCCCCGTGAGCAACATTTGTTTCTTTTCTACTCCAAGTGGGTTGGGCATAAACCACTTCCTGTTTTTTGTATTGCAGGGTAGTCACACTGAAGTAAACTGCACCAGAGTTCATCTGCAAGAGTTCTCGTTTGGTCCAAAGTTCAGGAGAGCTTTAACACCTGCAGAACCCAGACGACCATCAGATAAAATGAACTCTCTGTGTTAAACGGTCTTAGTGTAAGTGCTCTCAAACTCCAGAGAACATTGCTTTTGAGGGGAAGTTTGCGAGGGTTTATTTTGTTTTTTTAGAAGGAAAACTGTGACCTTAAAAACCGGCAGTGCAGCTCAGACTCATGCAGGAGGTTTACGTGAGTGAAGATATCATCTTTGAGGGGAGACTGAAGAGAACATGGAGAAAGACTTACACCACAGCTCATAGTAGTAACTACAGCACTGGGATTCTCCACAGCAGTGTCCAGACTCGCAGAAGTAGGTCTGGTTGTTCACGCCCTCACAGCGGAGCAGGTTCTGCAGCGAGAGGAGGAGAAACATGGTCACTTCAAGCAAACTATAAATCAAAACCTAAAAGGAAAACTGTGTTTAAAGCAGCGCTGTACTTTGGCCCTTTGTGCTTGCAGCTGTATGTGCACAGCAATAAGCAGAGTTCCTGCCTGATTGTTGTTTACAGTACACATCCATCACCCATTTGGTGTCGGAGTTCTGCCTGACACTTGTTTTGTAGTCTAGACTGACAACACAGCGAAGGTGACTATTCGGGCAAAAATGTCATCACTTGATCATTTCTCCCTCTCATATTTGTGCGAGATCTTCGGATGAAGAGACCAGCAGGTGCTGACAGAGGATGCATATCGGTTTCATTACAGCGTCCCGATACTGACCTGATTAAACCCCATCCCACCACTCCCAGAGCGTCCTCCAAAAATGAGAGGAGCGCCCTGATCAATGACCCACTTTGGTTTTGAAGTGCAGTTTTCAAGCGACATCCGAGAGGCTCACCTCAGCCCACATCCAAAAGTTCAGTAATGCAGAGAGAGGAGGACTAATCTATCAGCATAAGAACCAGATCCTTTATTAGTATCTAATAAAACTGTGCAATGCATGCAAGACTAAAGAAAAAAAACGTGATAAAAATTTGTTGAGACACTTTAAATGTTATATTATACAGCTTTTTCCCTTTAACGTCATGTTAAGGTATTGACGTAGACTCTATAGGGGTACTTTAAAGACCAACTCCAATGAAAATCCTGTTTTGGGCGTCTGCTTGAGGCAAATACGGAGAACGTACTTAGAGAAAATTAAGCTTAAATTGCATTTCTGAGGAATGTTTTATTCAAATTTATGTGAATCAGGAGCAGATGAAAAAATCCCATTTGAGGAAGCTAGAAGCTATGACAAATAAGCTACTAGGTCTGGGTTGGTAAAACTGATTCATTGATTTGAATCGATCTAAGATTAATAGATGAATAATGGATCAATTAAAATAGAGATCAATTTCTACATTTAACTAATCTTAATTATATAAATGTTAATTAAGTAATCTTTACTTTAAAGAATTGCCTTTTTATTTTTTGTAATTATTTTCCCCTCTTTGTCCTCAACAGTCTTACTCTGCTGGGTTTTGTTATTTTAGTTTGGGGTTTAACCATGATAGTCTTAGTTTGTGGGCTTTGTTTATTGCTTTTCTTTAGGTAGTTTTGGTTCGGCAGCCCTTAGCAGAGAGCTGCTGACTCTCAGATGGTCGACATGGTTGGATCAGCAGTCTCCATGACTTTTTTTATATTTGGTCAAGGAGCCACCATGGAGAGATAAAAGGGACACGTGTGGATCTGGAGCTGCAGGTTGCAGACTGCTTTACTAATCGGTTAAGAGTCGGTTAGTCGATACTTTATATTATATATAGTCAGAGTGAGTATGATTATATTATATATAAATGTTAGTATCGTAAAAAATGTCCTTTTTAAATAAAATGAATCATGAGCAAAATGTCTTTTTTTCAATACTTGAATCAGTGAGACCAACACTTTATCTTTTGTGAAAAATAGTTTTAATACCAGAAACTAATGAAGGGCAGAGGCTGCGCGATTCATTCAAAGTTTAATAAACTATCATCTTAGATGTCTTTATTTTTAGTTAGCTTAAAGCTAATGATGGTTAAGATATGTGCTTTACATCCAGTTGCACATGACCAGATTAGTCGACTAATTGCAAAAAATAATAAGTGATTAGTCAACTATTAAAATAATTATTTGTGGCAGCCCTAGAAGCTACAATCAGCAGGTCACAAGCTCCCTGCTCCGCTCCATTCCAATCCAATCCATGATTAGATGCATTAACATCTTTGTTTTCCTCGTCTGAGCTGGGATCTGGCTCAAAACTGTACGGCTGGATAGCTCCAATATTGCTCCTCACATTTGATGCACCGCTAATGTTAGGTTGGTGGTTTGAGGGGTTTTAAATTAACAGGAGAACATGTAAACAGAGGGATGTTGGGAACCAAGGGTAGGCTTACTCTGTGGGAAAAGTCCCGCCCACAACCCAGAAGTGAATTTCTAATGAACTCCTGCAGTCGTAGAGAAACCATGTTATAGAAAACAACACAGGATTTTTGCTCAAAAGGTCACAATCTTAATGAAAAAAAATCCACCGGGAACACTTTTACAGTAGATCAAAAGATGGACCATAAGAAAATGTTTACAATGACACCAGAGTGACTAGTGTTTGTGCTGCTGTTTGCTGCTTGTCTGGCTGGATTTTTAAATAAAGCCTAGTAAATAAACAAAATTCAACAGCTGACATGTTAAACCATGAATTCCATCACTACTCCACAAGCCCTAAAAGGATAAATAGAGCAAGACTATCCAATTACCTTTAAATTCCATTCAGACACATGCCAACTGCTGTTTTTCTTTTTGGTAAACAGTAACATGACGTCACCCATTTTCTAAGTTTATACTTGATAAATATCAACAAAGACCATTTATGAATCCACTGTGTTCTAATGATGAAAACTTGGATGATGCATAAAAAATAACTTTACAGGTTTTTTTAATTCATCAAATTAAGTATGCACACTGGTTACCGCAGAGACCTCAGAGATTTCCAGGGCACTGGATTTTAGATTTGTAGATTCAAACGTTCCAACAAAATAGCGAACATCCTGTACGGTGCAGAAACCGGTGAGTTGTGAGGGAATTTTGAGACAACCCACAACTTTGATGTTTTCTATTAAACATATTTTAAAATAGAGCTGAATGTATCTGCACACAGGAGAATATTTATGTAAGAATTGTTCTGTCTGAGAAAAAAAAAAATCTGTTATTTTATATCAAGTAGTTTTACACAACAATCACAGAATTTAAGAAAAAGAAAAAAGAAAACTTTAATTTGATGTATTTTAAAATATAAATACATCACTTACACAAAGAAATACCTGAAAGTACACAGATAGCAAATAAAAATAATAATCATTATCTCCCTCCAGACGTCAAGCCTTTAGTTACCTGAGTGCTAAAAGAGCTACAAGGAGCTAGTTTCACTTCTAAAACATTTTCAATTTCAAGTCAGAAGTTTAAGGTTGAAACTATAATTCAGCATTAATTTTTTAAAATATCCAATCTGAGATCAAATTCAGTTTGCTAATGAAAACCTGATTCTATGCAACTGTTCATTTGAACTAAAAACATTGATGAACCAAATTGAATCATTTTATTAGGAACAGAAAGAAATTGCTCCTTTGACATTTCAACGCCCTTTTTTCTTTAAATCCATAATGTCAACAGAGTCATCCTTTTGTCTCTCCAAGTTAAAAAAAAAATACATAAATTAATTAAAAATCAAATCATCCAGAAGGTTTTAAGAAGAACTAAGATGCTGAAAATAATCCTTAATATTTAGCAGGTTAATTAGATTTAACTTGCCACACTTCTTCATTGTAAAACTAGGGTTGGTTTCTAGAGAAGTCTGCAGGTCTAAAGTATCTGTCATGTGAGTGAGCTGCTTTGGCCGTCACATTTAAAAGAAAAAAGTAAGGCTGAGTTGATAAAATCAATTTGAATCGATTTAAGCTTAATACACCAATTATTGATTCATAAAAATAGAGATCGATTCAACGCTTTAAAGTTAAAGTCCACTAGCTTGATGCTAATGCATAACAGGATTTCCCATAGGACGGCTAATGCTAACGCTCGGTCGACGTGAACAGACATTGCTGACTAAATACACAACTTTATTTACTCAGACAGGAATTTTCCAAACTCTTTTAAAGGAACATCTTTTAAAATAACCATTTGTGGTCTAAAACAGTTTTTTACTCATTCTTTTTCTAGAATAAGGTGTAATGTTTTAGCGCAATCACCACTTAGTGGCCAAACTGAAACCGCGCCCCGGAGAGGCAGAACAATTGAGAAACCAGGAAACACAGCATGCTATTAATCTTATTTTAGCTTCACTAATTCATTATACAGTATGTGAACTGTATCTGATTAATATGAAGATCTTCAAATCATAGATATATCGTTAATGTATTTCTAAACAAATATGTACACTGTGTAAAAAAAAAAAAATCAGAATTAAATATATCCAGGATCTAGTGAATCGAATCGAATCTGGAAATTATTGGTGATACCCAGCCCTAAACAAAACCCCCTGGGTGTCGTCGCGTGATCTCAGAATAAAAGCTGATCAGATCAGAAGACGGAACAATCCCCAGCAGAAGTCGACCCTGTCTGCACTTCAACAACCTGTCGTCTTGTGTCAACTGTCAATAAAGCAAATGAGCAGCATGGACAATCAAAACCAGCCATCCACGCTGTGAAAAGTCAACAGGTGGAAGCACACAGGGTCGACGGTCATTGGGAAGGGCAGGAATGTGGTTCCAAAACTCCAGACCGACTGTTCGGTCACCTGACAGGGTGCAGAAGAAGAGGAGAAAGAGAGTTTTACGTTACCGGCGGAGCGCCTGCATTCAGGGACATGACGAGTCCTGATCCAGAGAGTGGAAACAAATGCTGAGCCCGTCTGTTTCTGTGCTTCTTGACCCTACCCACAGCAGCACACACCCCAACCCTCACTCCACTCCAACGCAGCCCAAACACTGGACGAGGATTGCTTTACGGAAATTTCCAAGCTCCAGCAGAGCTCCAAGCTACTCCTCTGCATGATGATAAGGTGGTGAGAAAGCAGGAGGCAGGAACACAGATCAGTGACACACCAGATCTGAACATCAGAAAACGCTGACAGGGAAAAGTGCCGGCCTGTTTATCAACACGACATTCCTGAAAAGCCAGCCGGGCACAGGACGATTTCACGGCATCTCCTGTTTCTCATCTCGGTGAGACTTGTTTTCCTCCCATCCGCCTGACAGACAGGACGCTCTGTGCGGGACAGCACAGGAGCAGAGGATTCACAGAGCTAACGCACAATAACCAAGTGAAACAAAAATGTCTGCTCTAAACAAAACAATCTCAGATCTCAGCTTGTCTTGGCAAACAACCGACTAAGCAAAGAATCCGCAAAGACCAGATTCCCATCTCCCGCTTGAGCACGCAACAACCAAACAATCCACCTCTCTCATGCTGAAGCGCAGATTAAAGGCAGATCTGGTTACTGAAGCGACTGCAGCGCTGCAACATAATAAGCCTTAATAAGAAGCTGCTGAAAAGAGTTGAAAATCTCCTCACAAACGGCGGCAGGAGGTGAACTTCCTTAGGTCTTTCTGCCTAGACTTAATCCACTTCAGAGTCCTGCAGAACCTGACAAATCAGCCCACGCATCCTCTTCAATATTATTCAGCTCGGTCACAAAAATGAGTGATCAAAATGAGGCGCAGAGCTGACACTGACCCTCTGAAACCCAACATCAGAGGAGCAGGAGGGATCGCTCAGGACAAATAAGCAACAACTGTTGGGACACCTGAGCGATACGAGCTGGACTTGGGAGACCAAAGCTGAGCTTCATGTGAAGGGAGGACATGTGAAGCGCTCACCAAAACAGGTCTTTGATTGGTTACTTTTTCAGAAGTGTGCATTAATTGGACCAAAACTTTAGTTGGTTTCAAATATTGAATCCCAGTTACTGTAGAGCACGTGTCAAAGTCAAGGACCAGGGACCGGCCCTCTGAGTAATTATATCCGGCCCTCCAGATCATTTTATTTTATTATTATTAATGGCCTGGTGTTATCTTGCAATTATTTCTAATGTGTATAATTTTGACAGAATATATTTTTGTGGAGAATAAATATTAAAAGTTATTTAAGGCTTTAAATTAATTTATTCTGGCATAATATTCCTGCCTTTTTATTATTCATAATTATGTTTAAAAGTTACGGTTTTAAAGTTTTAAAAATTGGCATTCTGCTAGCTTTTTGGACTAATATTTCAGCTACATGCTAGCTGTTTTGGCTAATTTAGGCTTTTTTTTTTCATTTTTATTTTTACTATTTTGGAGTTAGGCCTATATTTCAGCTACACGCTAGCCTGGCTAACAGAACTAGCATCTTCAGCAGGCAAATTCAGCTTACAGCATTCACACCAGCATTACTGCAGGTAATGTTATATATCTAGTCCATAATTATATTAAAAAGTTACAGTTTTAAAAATGTAGTTTTAGAATGTTTAACAAATTTTTTCCTAAGGTGTGTTTTGGATTTTGTCCTCTTGTGTGATTGAATTTAACACCCCTGCTGTAGTGAAAGACTGAAAACCCAAAAGTATGGGTGACCACATGTCCCCCCCTTGGCTGTCAAGAAGTTAAATCTGCCCATCAATGGACAGGGCTTTCTACCGGGTCTAACAGATTCCCGCGCTCCTCACCAAGCATGAAACTGCTCAGAAGTCTTTCAAACATCCGTGTTTAGAGAAAACAGTGATGTCAAACGGTAAGCCCGGGCTTTAGCAGGCAGCCTCCATACTATTTTCCATGTCAGACAAATCAACAACATGCCTATGTTAGGACTACAGTACCTCTCTGTGACCCGCACTGTCCCACATAAATCTACTCTCCCACATTTGCTTGGTTGGGTTCTGGTCTTCCTAAAAACAAACAAAAACAAAAGGGGGGGTGAAAAATTGCTCATTTTTTTAAGAAAGTGATTCACTTACAACGTCTGACAGAAAGCATTCAAGCAACTTCTTCGCTAACAGCCGTGCAGGATAATACAAAGGATCAGCATTTTCATTTGGTTTCAAACTTGATGTTTATCTTTATTTCACCCAAAATTACTAGAACCGCTTCCGCTGACCACTTTGGTCGGACATGTTTCTAGAATTCCTTCAGAGAATTTAGGAGCTTAACTTTCCTCTGTGAAAAAACATGACATCATCATCAGAAGGCATTTACTTTTTTCTCCTTTTCTTTAGAAGGTTGAGCTCCAGACCTAATAACTCATCGATCTTATGGAACATGAAGGTCAACGAGTGAAAAACATCTGAAGAACCATCTTAATTTAAAAAAAAGTTAATCTGCTTCGTTTAGCTCAGAAAACTTGAGTGACACATTCTGCACACGAGCTGTCAACCAGCAGGAAAACTGCTGCCACACTCCTGGAATTTCTTTCACTTTTTGAGTCCGTCTGACAGTACGCGTGTGGCTCTGGACGCCCATCTGTAACACTGACATTGACAAGAAGGGCCAGATGAGCCCCAGGCTGCAGTCAAGCAGGAGAATTACTTCTAAAACAATACTACCTGTACTTAAGTGATCAAACAATGATGTATAAAAAGGTTACGAAAATGTTTGAAACAAGTAGATTTTTTTTTTTCCTTCCGAAAATACATTTGGGTTTTAAACTTAATTTCTGAGTATTTCTTTATCCAAATCAGGATGAATTAGAAACAAATGACAAACGTGCCGTTAGAAAAAAGCTCAGGTTTTTGACACAACCAAAACGGTTTGCCCAAAATCTCCTTGCTCCACTAGAATTATGATTCTTGCAAAGAAATAGATCCATGAACATCTTCCTGTTCCTCGTCAGAGCGGTCAGCTGGCTGGCTCTGATACTTCTAGTCATTTTTTTCGCACGGCTAATGTTAGCTTGAGGTTGGGAGAGGTCATAAGCTAGGGTTAAGAGTGTAAACAAGGAGATGATGGGATATCAGCAGAAGCTTACTTCCGGGCCCACAGAGAAAAAAAATTCTGATTAATTCCTGCGGAAACTTTTTCTGAGAAAAAGACACAGGTTGGTTGATTTTAGCTATGGTTACAGCTGATCCCTCCTCATAAATCCTGTATATCTGACTATACCTGGGAAAGCAAGAGGCGGAGCTTCAGACGGACCTCACGACATTAATGCAAACATTTAAATGCACACATAATGCCAAGCTGCACACGGTACCGGGATTTGTAAAGAAGGAAAGTGGATGAAGGCTATGGAGTCTCGAAAGAGCCAAAAAGAAATAAATATATACACCATTAAATAAATAAATAAATGTGGCATTAAATAAATAAATGTTGAAATAAATAAATAAATGTTGAAATAAATGTGGCATTAAAATATTAAAAGAGCACATTTAAGTATTTCATGACATATTTATTTATTCTCATTGCCAGTGTGGGTCAAAAGAGCCACATTGAAATAATTATATTTAATATGAAATAAATAAATAAATGTGGCATTAAATAAATAAATGTGGCAATAAATAAATAAATGTTGAAATAAATAAATAAATGTTGAAATAAATGTGGCATTAAAATATTAAAAGAGCACATTTAAGTATTTCATGACGTATTTATTTATTTCATTGCCCAGTGTGGGTCAAAAGAGCCACATTGAAATAAATATATTTAATATGAAATAAAATAAAATGTGGCATTAAATAAATAAATGTGGCAATAAAATAAATAAAGTTGAAATAAATAATATGTTGAAATAAATGTGGCATTAAAATATTAAAAGAGCACATTAAGTATTTCATGACGTATTTATTTATTTCATTGTCCCTTGTAGGTTAAAGAGCCACATTGAAATAAATATATTTAATATGAAATAAATAAATAAATGTTGCATTAAATAAATAAATGTTGCAATAAATAAATAAATGTTGCAATAAATAAATAAATGTTTAAATAAATGTGGCATTAAAATATTAAAAGAGCACATTTAAGTATTTCATGACATATTTATTTATTTCATTGTCCCTTGTGGGTCAAAAGAGCCAAATTGAAATAAATAAATAAATGTTGAAATAAATAAATAAATGATGAAATAAATAAATAAATGTTGAAATAAATAATTAAATGTTTAAATAAATGTGGCATTAAAATTATTAAAATAGCCATTAAAAAGCCATTTTTAACATTTCATAAATATATTTATTTATTTCTGATTTTCATTATACATTTCATGAAACAGGAAGTGGACACGCCGTGAAATTGCAAACTGTCAGATTCTTCTCGTCAAACTCAGTGGCGGGGTCTGACTCTCGTGTCTCTGCTCTTCTGTTGATCTGGCCTGGTGCAAAGTTTTTGTCTGAGTCCTCACTCACATACACGCTGCAAACATTGTTTTGGGTGAAACAAAGAACTTTTGTTCGGGTCACCAAAATCAAAATGTTTTCTCCGTCCACTTCATGCATTCTCATTCCCGACTCATCGCTTATCGACGCATGGTTAAAGTCCGTCCTCGTGGAAACTGGAAGCGCAACCGCAGACCCGCAGCCGAAGCGGGACCGACCGGACGGAGCATGCTCGGTCAAAAATGAGAGGAGCTGGCGGATCTGATTGAATCAAGCGTCAGAACCACCAGCTACCGGGACGGGGAGCGCGTCACCCCCAATTCACTCTGAACGCGGAAGCGCCGCGAAGCGGAGTCCGCTCCGCTCTTCTGCTAGAACTTTGTTTGTTTTTTTGCCATCATGGTGATGATTTAATAATTTAAAGACATTTAACCCGTGTTTCTGCAAAGAAGAACCGCTATCTGCTGCTGTTTGCACCCAAAGCCCCGCCCACCCGCTCTGTCGGCTCACTGGATCTGTGTGCGGGCGCGTGTGCGTCCCTGTTTTGGTGTGTGTGTGTGTGCACGCGCTCGCAGGTGTGTGTGTGTGTAAAAAGTCTCTCTGTGTGCGCGCAGAGACACACAAACCGACAGACATGCAGACAGCAGATCAACGTGGGCAGACTCCGGTGCGGGTGAAAGAGTTTCGGGAGTTAAAAACGACAGGAAGACAGAGAGCAGCTCCTCTTAGCAAAAAACTAGTGTAATATTTATAAAACACACAACACAGACTGACATGAGCGCGCACAGATCAACGTAGTGAGCAGACTCTGGAGCGGGGCTGCTGGTTTTGGGGAGAAAAAAAGACGCAGAGACCAGCACACACACACACACACCAAAACAGGGACGCACACGCGCCCGGACACAGATCCAGTGAGCCGACAGAGCGGGTGGGCGGGGCTTTGGGTGCAAACAGCAGCAGATAGCGGCTCTTCTTAGCAGGAAACACGGGTTAATGTCTTTAAATTATTAAATCATCACCCATGATGGCAAAAACAAACAAAGTTCTAGCAGAAGAGCGGAGTGGACTCCGCTTCGCGGCGCTTCCGCGTCCAGAGTGAATTGGGGGTGACGCGCTCCCCGTCCCGTAGCTGGTGGTTCTGACGCTTGATTCAATCAGATCCGCCAGCTCCTCTCATTTTGACCGAGCATGCTCCGTCCGGGTCGGTCCCGCTTCGGCTGCGGGTCTGCGGTTGCGCTTCAGTTTCCCACGAGGACGGACTTTAACCATGCGTCGATAAGCGATGAGTCGGGAATGAGAATGCATGAAGTGGACGGAGAAAACATTTTGATTTGGTGACCCCGAACAAAAGTTCTTGTTTCACTAAAACAATGTTTGCAGCGTGTATGTGAGTGAGGACTCAGACAAAAAACTTTGCACCAGCCAGATCAACAGAGCAGAGACACGAGATTAGACCCCGCCCACTGAGTTTGACGAGAGAATCTGACAGTTTGCATTTTCACGCGTGTCCACTTCCTGTTTCATGAAATGTATAATGAAATCATGAAATAAATAAAATATATTATAAATGGTTTAAAAAATGGCTTTTTTAATGCCATTTTAATAATTTATATCATCATATTATTTATTCATAACTATATTTATTTATTTTATTTCATCATTTATTTATTTATTTCAACATTTATTTATTTATTTCAATTTGCTCTTTTGACCCACCCAAGGACAATGAAATAAATAAATATGTCATGAAATACTTAAATCTGCTCTTTAATATTTTAATGCCACATTTATTTAAACATTTATTTATTTATTGCAACATTTATTTATTTATTGCAACATTTATTTATTTAATGCCAACATTTATTTATTTATTTCATATTAAATATATTTATTCAATGTGGCTCTTTAACCTACAAGGGACAATGAAATAAATAAATACGTCATGAAAATACTTAAATGTGCTCTTTAATATTTTAATTGCCACATTATTTCAAACATTTATTTATATTTCAACATTTATATAATGCCTCATTATATTATTTATTTCATATTAAATATATTTATTTCAATGTGGCTCTTTTGACCCACACTGGGCAATGAAATAAATAAATATGTCATGAAATACTTAAATGTGCTCTTTTAATATTTTAATGCCACATTTATTTCAACATTTATTTATTTATTTCAACATTTATTTATTTATTGCCACATTTATTTATTTAATGCCACATTTATTTATTTATTTAATGGTGTATATATTTATTTCTTTTTGGCTCTTTCGAGACTCCATAGAAGGCCAGAGCTGTTTGTAAAAACACTTTGTTATTCTCCTTCTACTCATTAGGGTTCTCGCGCAGAAAAATCGCGAGAATTTAAAGAATCCAACTTTATTTATATATATTAAAAAAAAAAAAAACTTTTACAAACATATAACATAAAGCGTTTCATATGGCAAAAACATCTTCAACATATTACCTAGAGGTAAAAATAAATAGTAATAATAAAAGTGATAACAACTGATATCTAATATAACCTTGACACAAACTTTAACAGAATTGTTAGCCGGCTAACTGTTTTGCTAGCTAGTGGAGCAACATAGTTGGGCCTGGAACGTGAACGCGGGTGTTGTTTGTCGGGACGGTCGCTCGAACGTGAAGGGAACTCTTCCAAAAGAAGTTTAGTAACCTGAGAGAAAGCGAGGAGTCAGCAGCAGACACACGGGCTCCGGACAAAACCACTTTAGCCATGCTAACTGGGTTAGCTACGGAAGCTAACAGGCTGCTCACCGGAGACCTTCTTCTTCTCTCGGCTTTTTAGGCGACACGAGCTGTCAGAAAACAACCTTCTCCGAGCTCGCTCGGACTCTTGTAACTCAGCCGGGGGGGTCAGCTGACAGCTCGCCATGTAGGGCTCAACTTACCTCCTCCGCCGCGGACTCCGTGGGAGAGACGGAGGCGACAGCAGCGTGTAAAAATAATCCCATTTTAGGAGAAAAAACATTCAATCCAGGAGAGAGCGGAAGCGCGGAGTCATGAGCGGACGGACCCACGAACAAGTTTACAGGGAAAACATGGGGCTCCGGGCTGGCTCGCGTCGTGTCGAGAGGCCGCTGCAAGCGCCGCCTCCTCTGCGCGCAGCCGGTGCGTCGGTGCTCCGGATGCAGCTGTTGCACGAGGCGTTCCCCGGAGAGGACTCTCCGCTCCGGTCAGCTGGGTGTGGTGTGGTCACCGAGCCCGGATCCATGTGCGCAACGTGACGGGCGGACCGCACCGCGGAGCAGAAGTTGTTTTGCGGACTGAAACGTGGTTGGTCAACTCGAACCAGCTGCAGAGATGTTGACCAATCATCGAGCAGTGCGCGTGAGCACAAGGCCTCTTTTTCCTAGTGTTACTTTAAGCTGAGCGGATCGATCCAAAAATATCGATAGTATCGATCTCAAGTTGGTGTCATATTGATACAGCCACAGATATCGATATTTCCACAATTTTTTTAAGCTTTTCTTTAAAAGCTAAGATATGGGGTGCCGTTTGTAAATCTGCAAAGTAGATGTTTTCCCCAGATATTAAGAATTTTTTAATTAAAAGAAAAATAGAAAAAAAAGCAGGTCTCCTTTTTCAAGTGCATATTTTCACCCCTTAAATGAATGTATTTATAGATGTTAAATTTACTAACTAAATATTTAGTTAGCAAGCTAAATATTTAATTTTATTAAATTAAATATATTTAGTTTGCACATTAAATATTTAGACCTAATCTAAATATTTATTTTCCAAACTAAATATTTAGGTTTTGAAACAACATATTAAATTAAATATTTAGTTTTTAACTGGGCTGCTGTTATTCACATGTATTTACGTGCGACCAGCATAGAAAGTGGAACTTCATATCGGCCACACATAATATGTGGAACCAATCGCATTGCTGCATTGTCCGCACGCATTTTAAGTGCATCCAAGGCTGGATGTTTTTGTTGGCCGCACGTATTTAAAATTAAACTTAAAGTTAAAGTTCCATTAACTGTCACACTCCTAAATGTGTGAAATGTGTTTTCCACATTAGCTTGTTCAACCATAACCATAAACTTTTCCTGTCTGTGCAACTAAGAAAATAATTTAGCACTGGCCACACGTTTTTTCCAAAATTACATGCAAATAGACACTTTCTTTTAACTAAATATTTAATTAAACATTAAATATTTAATTAAAATTAAACATTTAACTCTAAGCTAAATATTTAGCAACAAAACCTAAATATTTAGTTTTTAATTAAATATTTAGTTTTTTTTTTCTAAATATATAGTTAAAAACCTATTATTTAGTAAAAACTAAATATGTCATTTAAAACATAATACTAAGAAACCCATAATAAGACATAAGTACGCCATACTAAGAAGTTCCAAATTATTTCTATTTTTGCCAGTTGTTTTATTTAAATTTATTTTTATATCAAAGTTACTTGCTTCTTTTGGTTTGTATGTTTTGCCTTCACTTCTCCACTTTTTAATCAATTTCTAGATTTTTTCTTATTTCAATAAACTCTTTTCCATTTAATTGAAAATATTGTCTTGTTTTTATGTTTATCAAGTAATTAAAGAAAGGGAAACTTACCCCCCCCCCATAAAAAAAAGAGAAAAGAAAACATTCACAGTGAATACAAACAATATATTTTGAGGTTCATGTCACATCCACTGCATTTATGAAAAATATTGATATCTGCGATATTGACCGGTATCGGATCGATGCTCAAATCCTCATTATTGCCAAGCTCAAATTTATTTGCGTGTTTATTCTGCTTATTAAGGTAGTCAGGTTAACTAAACCATGGGTATGGTGAAGGAGCTCAGTTTAGTTTTAAATGTTCGTGCGGGTTCTCCGTCATCAGGCTCAGAATGCCACAGGATTCTGACTCTGGTCAGCTGTACATCAACACATTCATGAACAAAGAAAGCATTTTTCTTATTATTAAGGCTTGATGATTCAGAGCATTTGGGTATCGGGTCAATCAGATACTGATCAATATCACAGATATTGATACCAATATCGATATTTTTTGTAAATGCAGTGGATGTGACATGAAGCTCAAAATCTCCATTGTTTTGAATCGCTGTGGTTTTTTGAAAGTTTCCTTTTTTAATTACTTGATAAGAATTAGTAGAATATTTTTAATGAAATGAAAAATTATTTTTCAAATAAAAACATCTTCAAATTAAATAAAAAGTGAAGAAGTGAATGCAAAACAGTCAACAGTCCAAAAGAAACAAGTAACTATGATATAAAATAAATCAAAATGTTTAACGATTAAAAAAAAAACAACTTGAAGAAATACAAATCATTTGTAACTTTTTTGTCTTTAAATAGAACAATAAAAACAGGTGAAAAATAACGCGTTAAAAACAACTCAGCATTTAAATATAGGGTGAACAATGCATGCTACCTACATGCTCTTTCTGTGCTGCTGAAATCTCACAGGACTGGTGAGAGCGATGAGGCAGCGACTCACCACTCAACAGCCAATCAAAATAATAATAATAATAATAAAACCTCACACATGTAGTGATGCCAAACTTTGAGCTCTTATAAAACCAGAGACTTTAGTTAAACCCTCAAAGAGTTTTCATGAATTTGAAAAAGTATAAAAATTATAAAAAAATTATATAATTTGAATTCATTTATTTTTTACATGAAATGACTATTTAATAACATTAAAATCTATGGGAAATTACTCCCTTCTGCAACCGGCCTCCAGTGGCAATTTGAGGAACTGCGACATCTCCTACTTCCTGGTTTTACTTAAAATTGGATTTAAATGAGCATCTCCTAATATTCTATTTAATGACTAAGGATAAGCAAAACATATGAAGCATTATAGAAGGATCTGTGAATTATTTTCCGCTGGAATCCTCACCAGTCCCTTTCATGCGGATCTCTGTACGGTATCCCCAGAAGGCTAAAAACATCCTTCTCCATCTGTGTGGGAATCGGAGTGCCAGCACAGACTTTGGAGCTGCCCTGGCGGACCACGTCTTTGTTCAAGGAGTGTTCTGACAAGCTCATGCTTTTTGTCTTTGCCAGGGCTCTCATCGAGCGGTTGAAGTGTGCCGATCCGGTGAAATACAGAAGTGCGCAGGCAAACTCGTTATAAGGCACTATGATGATGTCCAACCTGCGATGGCGGTGGCCCGGCAACCGGCACACGCCCATGTATTTTTTCTGCTCTCCGTTCTCCTCGTGGCTCACCAGATCATCTGTCAAAAACCCTAAAATGAACCAAAAAAATCATCAGCCTCTACAAATGGAAATCCAATAATCTCCCCTAGTAATCAAGGCGATTACCGTCCTCATGGAGGATTTGCAACACTCTGCTGAAGATGCCTCTGTGGACTTCCCGTCAGGGTGAGTGATGAGTACGTCTACGTCTCCACATGTCGCCTTTCCCCGTCGGTAGGACCCACAGGCCACAGCCATGAGTCCTGGATCCAAAGTTTTCACAGCTTCCCTCACCTGCACAGAAGACGCTGTTACACGTCCAAAATCCTGGACTTTTTTTTTTCTTTCAGATGTCTTTTAACACAGAAAACATGAATGTCTAAACTGAGGAATCTGACTTTAATCAATGGAAGGAGCTTATTTCAAATGAGAAGGTGTTGCAGGTCCCATAGGGGAACAGGGGAAAGAAATGACTGAAGGAGCAGGAAATAGTCATAAAAAGATTTTTATTAAAAAAAATGATCCTCAACTAAAAAATCACAAGGACTCTTAAACTCTCATCTACAGAGCAGAACATTATAAAATGTTCTAGAGGAATCTGTGGGTCAGGAGCAAAGTCTTCATCCCTGATGAGCATGATTATGTCAGTCCAACACATTCTCACTCCCAAATCGTCACATTCTGATGGTTAAGGAACTCTCAGCATCACTTTTTGACATTTTAGGTATCCCCAACTATTTCGACATACTGGCTGTTTCCAGTAAATCACGGGTCCCATCCTCCAGGCTGTGAACCAGAACCGGTCCAGTACCGTGATGCATAGCGCACTGGGACCCTAACCTGATACTGGACCAGATGCAGTACCCGACACGACCCCATACAAGACACGGTACCAGGCATAAAGAACTATCAGGATAGGGCACTGTTACTGGACGCGTCCCAAGGACCAGTGCGCATCCAGTACCACATCTGGTACTGCGTCCCGAGGGTTGCGGACCCTTGATTTTACAATCAGCCAGCACGTAAAAAACGATGAGTTGGGGACACCCAGAATGTCAAAAAGTGGTTTCTTAAAATGTGACTGATGAAACCAAAGCTCCATCAGCAGAGAGGAATCCATCCCAGACATGGTCCAACTCTGGGATATTCAGGGGCTCCATGGTAACCATGGTAACCGAGCTCCAGTCCAACCATCTTGAAATCTACAGCAGATAAAACTAAAGTATCAATATTCTTTTAAGATTAAAATTTTGGGTCTGTCTACAACTCAAATAAAAAGTGAACGTATCTTGACACGAAACTCCTCTGGTAGCCCCGCCCTCCCAAGCAAACGTTGAACTTTTCCCCCTAAAATATGGAAGCATCCTTGCAGAGCACATTATTTTGACAGGCCAAGGACACGCACATGCTTTTGTCATCTTCTTCGTGTCTAATCTCTCACTGGCAGCTTTGATGGAAAGTGAAAACCTCAGTCAGTGGCTCTTTTGACAGTGAAAGCAGCAGTTATCTGGCCAATTTGAGAGCAGACAAGGTTTGGAGTTTCCCTTTCCCCTTTGGGACACCGCTGTCTGTTTTTTACATCATTGCGCAGCAAAGCTGAACCAAACATTTTTTCCAACCTCAGGGCTTCAATTCGCAAATATCTGAAGGTTCAAAGGCAGATCTCATCACCTGCATGGGAATGTGGCCTTACATTTGTGGGAGTCGATGTTTCGGTCATCATCACAGAACAAAGCGAGCATTTGATGAAGATTTATTACCACTTTCTCGATAGCTGCTGCCTCCTCTCTGGGCATTCGCTCTAGAAAGTCATCGTAGTGCTTCAGTCCGATCTTCTGAGGGCCGGTCAGGTGAGCTCTGGTGCGGATGTCCTCCAGGGTGCGAAATCCCTGACAGAAAAACAAAAAAATTAAATTCCTCTGGAAACTGCTGGAAATCAACAACACTTAATGACAAAAAACTCATTTCATCTGAAATAAAAAAAAAACAAAACAGTTAATGGGTCTTTAAAGGGTAACCAAACAGGGAAGTTGGAGGCTGACTCCGCCTACAGCGGAAATGGGAAAATCCGGTCAGAGGTGGGGCTGGGGAACAGGACTGTTAACATCACTGGAGCTGCAGATCATGATATGGGACTTCTGAAATGACGCGGGATTTAAATGGTTTGACCAATCACAAAATACAACTGTAATACCTCGATTCTTCCTGTATGAGGCAGCACGCAGACGGTTTTTGACTATGTTTTCAAGAATAAAACAAGTTTACTTTCATTTTTCAAAAATTTGGCTGAAAAGAAGTTGATTTAGGGTTTAAGACAAACAAAAACAACAGATTAATATTATTCAGTTTGCTGGCTAGAACTGAAGCACCTCCATGAATCCTTAAGTTTGGGATAAAACATCAGAGGAATGAGGCCGTTGGCTTTGTTTTCACCTGTTGGTACCACAGCTGTGCAGTCTTGGCTCCTGCCCCCCAAATATTGGTGAAAAGCTCCAGCACTGGCACGGCCTCCCCGATGTGATCCAGCTTCCGCAAGTGGCCGCTCTCCATAATCTCATCGATCTTGTCAGCCATGCGCTTTCCTATTCCTGGGATCTGGCATGCTTCCTAGAAAAAGTGATTTGAAATGAAAAAAACGAGT
The DNA here is from genome assembly GCA_003999625.1 of Oryzias javanicus. Taxonomy (NCBI): domain Eukaryota; kingdom Metazoa; phylum Chordata; class Actinopteri; order Beloniformes; family Adrianichthyidae; genus Oryzias; species Oryzias javanicus. Next base: position 7,729,710 of record CM012437.1, read on the forward strand.
ACAAGTTAATTAAATGCTAAAAGCCCAGAAGAACCAGCAGCTCTTGAGGCTTCCTCTACCTCAGCAGTGTCAAACTCAATCACACAAGGGGACAAAATCCAAAACACACCTTCGGTTTTGGGCTGAACTGGATAAAATTTACTTAACACTATAATGAATGTTTTAAAACTTTGAAACTGTAACTTTTTAACATAATTGTGAGCTAGATATATGGAATTACCTGCGATATTGCTAGTGTGAAAGCTGTAAGCTGAATTTGGCTGCTAAAGATGCTAGTGCTGATAGCTGAAGATGCTGAAATTGATAGCTAAATTGACAGCTAAATTCCAAATTAGCCTAAAAAAAAAAAACCTTAGGTTAGCCAAAACAGCTAGCGTGTAGTTTAAAAAATAGCTAAACTTCAAAATAGCCTGAAAAATAGAAAAAAAAAGCCTAAATAAGCCAAAACAGCTAGCATGTAAATAGCCTAAGAAACCTTTTTAAAAACCCTCAATTAGCCAAAACAGCCAAATTGTAGACAAAATATTAGCTAAACTCCAAAATAGCCTTAAAAATCTTGGTAAATGCCAAAATAGTCCAATAAGATCAGAGAATGTCAATTTTTAAAACTGTAAACCATAGCATTTTAACATAATTATGAATAATAAAAAGGCAGGAATATTGTTCCAGAATAAATCAACTTAAACCTTAAACAACTTTTTAATATTTTACTCTCCATAAAAATATATTTTGTCAAAATTATACAAGTGAGAAATAATCGCAAGATAACATCGGGACATTCATAACAATAAAATAAAATGATCTGGAGGGCCGGATATAATTACCCAGAGGGCCGGATCCGGCCCCCGGGCCTTGACTTTGACACACGTGCTCTACCTGATATGAAGTCACTGGCTTGTGGTAGCTTTTCAGTGCGTTGACGGCCTTGGAGTACCCCAGGGCCCTCCACTTGTCCCCCTGATGTGTGTAGGCCTTAGCCAGCAACTCCAGCTTGTCTGTGATGTGCTTGTTGAAGTTATTACTCTTCGACTCTGAAGACTGGGCACAAACCCACTTCCCTGGGAACGGTTTCTCCACCACAGCCTCTGGATTAGGGTTCACACTTGGGCCTGGGCTCTCCTCTTCGGGGTGCTGACCAGTGATGAGGGCTTCCAGGTCGCTCTGAGAGACGCCGTCTTCCTCCCCACCCACCCCCTCTTCAGTGTCTGGGATTGACTGTCAAAGAAGTGTTAGATAAATCATGATGAAAAGCTTATCTTTGTCTCAGAATTCTGCGATCTGGAAACAAACCGTGTCTGTGGTTTCCTCCTGCTTGGTTTGAAGAGTCTCTGGATCTGGGACATTTTCAACAGTTGATTTTATATCTGCCGGTTTTTCCCTTACACTTTCCTGCTTTGGTTCTGAGCTCCTGTGTGGAGAATACATTTAAAAGATGTAATATATATCCCGACATTTCATTAATGGTAGGCATGAAAGAAGCATTTTGAACTATGAACAATTCTAAAATTAAAATAATATATGAAAAAGCTGGTCGGAGACAGAAATATAAAGTTATGATCATTGACCTTTTGGGTAAAAGAACGCTGCATCCATCTACATCCAGGAGTTTCCTTTCACTAATGCACATGCTCAGCCAAGTGCATTTCACCAGATGAACACCAGAGGGCAGGCAATCCACTTTCAGCAAACGCAGAGCTCTGTCTCCATCCATGCTGTCCTCCACCACAACATGAGTGACAGCAGCGCACAGTGAACTCTCCAACTGTCCTCCCATTTGCTGAATTTGTCTGCGGAATATCTGGCACCTGGCATTTCCAATTCCAGCAGGCAGAAGGTACACTGTCACGCCACTAAAAGGGTTTCCGCCATTAACTTCTAACTTGTCAGTTTTCTTCTTCAGCGGAGGTGCATCCTGTCCGTGCAGCACTTTGGCTCTTTTAACTTTGGGGAAAGCCTTCATGATCCCATGACGGGGCTCCATCTCTCCATTTGAGGAGAGGAATCGCTGGCCTGCTCACAGACACGGAAAGAGCAGAACCAAAGATACAAACGCATTAGTTTCTCGTGAAAGGTTCAAGCAACTTTTAAACACTTAACTCCACATAAAGTGAAAATTTAAACGGACTGGAATAGGTTACTCCTCAGACTAAACAAAATAGACTGTGTTTGATAGCAACACCGCATGTAACCAGGTGAAGCAAACATTGTGGTACTATGGAGAGCATATTACCACAATTACATAGGAAAAAATATTTTAAGGTACAAGCAGATGAGCTAAAAGTTCTCCTTTAAACTTTTTTTTCTAAATGATCCAGAATTGTTTTTTAGTATTTGAACAATTTACTTGACGATCACATCCTGTTTATTTTCACTCGAAGCCAGAAACAAACAAACAAACAAAAAACATCATTTGCCTTTTTTGGTTGATAGGAAGAACGTGAAAGAAAAACTTTGTTTGAGAACTCAACATACTGGAACAACATAGAAGAGATTTGTCATTTCATGAAGGACAATATAGTTGAAAAGGATTAGAAACTCAGTTTAAACATTAGTCTGTTTAAAAGTAATAATAATATTCATAGAAATACACAGAAGTAGATAATACATTTGCAAAATTACGGTTAAAAATAAGTTCACATTTTGCATGTAGACCATTAAAACATTAAAAGGCGGTCAATAAAATATATTAAAAGGCGGTCAATAAAATAAATTGAAAAGTTGTAGAACCTAGCTTTTTATTTTCTCTGTTAGCAGGACAGTATTAGGGACCTAGCATAACATGTTGTTGTTTATAATAAGCTTCATTTTTAGATATATATTATTTAAATATATGTAAATATGCAGACAGAATGGTAAAGTAAAGGACAGAAGTCTAAACAACTCCACTTCGTAAACATGGCTGGCTTATTCAGACCCAAATGATTATAAAATCCGAAACGAGTTCAACATCGATTCGTTTCAGTAAATTGATTTATCTGAGGTTTGGTGGAAATTGACTTAATTTCTCTATCTAGAATAAAAACAAGCATTTCTTGCAAAAGAGAAAAACTGTACTATGTCCAATTTTAGCTCTTACCCTGTTACTGCAGAATCATGTAGAATTATGAAAACCGGAAGTGAAGGTTTTGTTTCCGGGTTAAGATCAGAAAATAATCGTTTTTTGTTTGTTTGTTTGTTTGTTTTTTTTGTATTTTATTGGTTTTGTTAGCTGATTTAAAACAAATCTGTATAAGCCAAAATGTAAAATAAAATAAAAAAGATAACATTATTTTTCAATGTTAAACTATTAAATAACGTTTCCGCTCTCTGGTTTCCGTGGTAACCGCCTGAGCCGGAAGTGTAAAATGGCAGCGCTGCAGACCTGGACCGAAGCTTTAAAGTCATCGAGAAAAACGGTGTTCATATCTGATGGTGAGTGATAAAAGAAAAGCGACGAAACCATTTAAATTACAAAATATACTAATTATAAAAAAAAAAATACAATATCACACTGGTGTATGTATGTCCTTTATATTGGAGCTAACTCTATAGCTATTGTTGCTAGGCAACAAACTAGCTGTTGCTACACTATTTAATCTAATAGCATAGTTTTAAAAAGAGAAACTAAAAGTGGATTCACTAATATTTACAAAATAATAACAGTGATTTAAAATATTCTGCTTTTTCAGGTATTCCGTTTCAGACAGTTCGGAATCTCTGAAAACAAACAAGCAAATAACAAATCATTTCTTGAGATAAGAGTCTCTGAGACACCACTGCATGAGTGTCACCGAATTCTGAGCATTGACGTGAATAACATTTAGCATCTATACATCTATTTAACGTCTATTTTAAATCTATTTAACATCTATTTTGACAGTCTATGATCCGGAGTCTTAAATCACTCTACCTGATCATGAAAAGGTTCCTGTTTGAGGATGATGCTTTAACCTCTTTCAGACAACGTTTTAAGTGAAACATCTGAAAGCATAATTTGACTAAAGTTTGTATTGGTTTAAACCAAAACTTTTTTTTTTTTATTTGACCAACAAGACTCAAAGGACCAGTATTTGTGATTTATTAGGGGGAAGTTGTGAAGAAATTATTTGGTTAAGGACCCCAAATCTCAAGATTTTTTTAAATTTTTTCTCTCCTGATTTTCTCATGAACATTTTTGATTCTGCCTGCAGGTAAGCGGAAGATCCACTATCTCTTTTCTGATGGAAAAGAGATGACAGAGGAGTATGACCTGAAGACGGATGAGCTTATCGGTAAGGATCAGATGTAGCTTTTCTGCAGCATGAAGGCACTGATGCCGCCGGAACCGGAGTCCACAGGATGAGCTTGTGTCTCCTGAATGTGTTTCAGTCCGAAGGTGGCGCCATAGAAGCCCGCTGGGGGCTCAAAGCCCCTGGGAGGTGGAGGTTGGGGAGCCGTCGGTCAGCCGCCTTGGATCTCAGGCCTCGGAGTTCATCAGAGAGAGCTCCTCCAATGTGGGTTTTTTGCTTTTATCTTGACCTGACCTCAACTTAGTAATCAATGGGTTTGCAGAGCTGAGCAGCGCTTTCTCTGGTTTCCACAGCCTGTGTTCATGAGAAAAGACACCAAGACCAAATTTCAGTGGATAATCCAGAACCTGGCCTATGAGAAAGAGCTCATTAGTGTTTTTGTGGAGCCGGCTGAGAGATGCATCGTCATCAAGACATCTTACAAAAAGTACATTCCTGTGCTGCACACTTGTCGCATGCAATATTCAGACTCTCCCTATAGATGGTGCTGTAAACAAACCATCTGAGTTTCTTCTTTGCATTTGTAATCCTGCTTGTGTCTTCGCAGGTACTTTAAAAAGTTCCATATTCCCGATCTTGATCGATATCAGCTGCCTCTGGACAGCGCCGCCCTCAGCTCCACGCACGCCAACAACACGTTGACCATTAGGGTGAGTTTCTCACTGGGGAGCTCTGGTTCCAGGCAAAACCGTTTCTGGGTGGTTACAGAGTTTCATTTTTAAAGTTTACTTTTCAATCTGAAAAAGGAAAAGAAAGCATCAGGTCTTCCTAATTTAATGTACTTTTTTTTAGACAGATATCGATATCCCCCACATGTTACATTTTCTCTGTGTTTCATGTATTGTTTTGAAACAGAGATGTATCTTCTTCTTTTCAGTACAAGAAACCCAAAGAGATCCTAAAAGGGGAGCAGGAGCTACTGAAGGAGCTGAAGGGGCTGAGGGGGCTGACTTAGAGGGACCGCAAAAACCAGTGAGCTCTGGCTGAGAGCGGGGGCTGCATTCACAGCCTCATTTCCTCCAGAGCTTTTGTTCACACGCCTGCAGGAACCACCACAGGTTTTTCCCTGCTGCCGTTCTGGACATTAACAGTAAAACTTGTTCCTAAACGCATGAGCCTCAGAACTTTTCAGGAAGTTTCATCCCACATCGTTACTTTTTCCAATCAAAGCGTTTCATGTCAAAGTTTGTGAGGTTGTTTTGTTCTCCTGTAGCTGTTGGTTTGAAATCAGCAATAGGTTGAAGATTTCCCAGAAACACTGAGCGACATTAGCAGCATGCATGAAGTTCAGAGAAAAAGAAGCATTCGAGCTGCACTTTTGTTTACCGTCTGTCCGATTCAGTTCAAGAAAAACCTGAAGGCAGCCTGAAGAGGGCCTTCGACTCTTGTATTTAAGTACAGGTTATGATTCCTAGCATTTTTTTCTGCTTGTCCAAACCCAGAGAGCAAGTGCAGCTCACGGAGACAAAACCACCGGTCTCCTTCACCATTGTGCTTTGTCTTCTTGAGGATTGAAGAAAAAAAAAACACATTTGAGGCACTCTGTGCTCCAGATTATTTGGAGGGACTTGACGCTGCCTTCTCCCAGGAAACTGAAAGTGGACATGTTTGGGCTGCAGAGGCTGCGGGGAGCGGCCGCGCTCCGGATCGTCCTCCTCCCCTGTCGTTTGGCCTCCGACGGTCATGCTCAGCTGCTTCTGGGAAGAGGGCTTCTTTTCTGCCTCCCTTTCATTCCCGAATGCCTCTTCCCAGCCATTCCCCCTCTTTCAGTCGATGCCACATTTTGCCACACAGGCCCCGGCGCTTTCTCTGCGAGCTGTAACCCCCCTCTCGCCCCTCCCTGTGTGACTGGCTTCTTTTTGATAACTGACCCCTCCTCGTGTTATTATTCGAACCCACTATTGTATAACATGCCCTTTTATATGAGGTTCCACAAAGGGCCCATTTGATCTGAGGGTTACGGTGTGCGATCGTGAGAAATGCAACTACATGGTGGTAACCTTTGTTTGAGCCGAAATGGTGGGCTGACCTCATCGCTTTTAATGCATAGCTCGGGCCATTCAGGCCCGAGTCTCACTTGCTGAGCACATTGAATTCAGCAGCCTGTCACAGATATTGCCCCTCAGTTATCTGGGTCTTCAGTGCGAAGAAGACCAGGAAAAAGAAAAAAAAGCAATTTTGGGGGGGCTGTTGACTTTCCAGAACACCAGAGCCCGGCCTGCAACTCTTCTTTAGTGGTTTTAATATACACTCTACAATAAATATTTGATTTACATTTTTACAGTAAAAATATATTCATATATGTAGAAAAGAACAGGTTACGTGTCCGACAGGTGAGGCGGGACTCAGATGCTGGAGGCACAAATAGCTGCCACTCTTTCGGATCCTCGTTTTCTGATGCATCCCAAACTCTCATCCAGGACAGTATTGTTGAGAACACCCCACCCCCACCCCCCCGATCTGTCTGAATTGGAAATAACTAGCAGATTAGATAGTTTATCTACAATTCAGTACCAAGAATTACTCAGTAAATCCACAAATGAGGCCTCCGGGCGCTCACGCCGGCTTCCCTCCAGTCCGGAGCTGTCCCTCAGCGACCCTCCGAGCGCAGCTGATGGGAGTGTTTAGTCCGCTTGCTGAAAGGCTGAACGGGAACGGGCAGAGGGAGCGCGTCAAACGGCCTCCGCTCACTCAGCAGGTGCCCCCTCGGGAGGCCCTTCATGAAGTGGGCCTCCCTCTGGTGCTGCTTGGTCTTGGAGGCCTTCCTCGGGCGGCCCTTGCGTGTGAAAGCCATGTACCAGCCCTCGTACTTGGCATTCTGGAGTGCCGTGTAGTTGTTCTCCAGGACGATCTCGGTGAAGATGCAGTCTTTGCCTCGTCCTTTCCTCTGCAGAGGACAAAGTTTCACGTTCAGGGAAACTTTCAGAGTGTTCGGACTTCTGCGTCCGACAAACGCATCGATCCAACCCAGATTACCTTTCCAATCAGCTTCCCCTTCTTGTTCATACATATGTAGTATCCCGTCTTCATGCCTTTAATACGAACACGACTTCCGAAGGAGTCCGTCTCCACTTCCAGCTTTGCTGCAACGACAACATGGAGGCAGATGATTCAGATCTGCCTGGAGATGCACCTAAAAATGGCATCATGATGTAAGAGAACCGCTGAGCTGCTCGGGCCTTCGAGAAGGTTCGGGTCTGGGAAACTTTAGGGGTTAGAAGCACAGGAAAGACTACAACCTGTGAGAGCCCTGTGCTATCCTAGGCATGTTTACATTAAAAGTGGGGTCATCTGGACCCCACAAGAGACACTCTGAACTTTATTTATCAAGGATTTTTTATTTTCACTGGTGTCCATCCCGTCCACCTTTATTGGAGGACAGATCAATTTAAGAGTGGGGTCATCTGGACCCCATAAGAGAACATTAAGCTGAAGTCCATTAAGCTGCCTCTAAATATTCAGTTCTGTGAATTTCCCGTCCTACCGTGAGCCGCGCCGTCGTCCCCGTTGGCGTTGACCCTCCTGTTGGCCAGAACCTGGACGTGTTTCCCGCTGGTTCTGCTGTACAGCTGGTAGGTTCGGGTCAGCCGGCGGCTCATGCGGTCCGACAGCCGGCTCTGCTCCGTCACGTGCTGCTTGAAGTTCGGGGGAGACTGCGCGGAGTTCTGCGGGACAGCAGAGGAGACGCCGCGTGCGTCATGGTGTCAGTCGTGCGGGCCCGGCGGCCCGGAGACGCTTTCATGTCACTCTTGATTTTTTTTTTTTTTTTTTTTTTTTTTAGCGCCGATGATCTTTCACCCCGCCGTGACTCCCCCCACCCCCCTCCCGTCCACATGTGTTTTAACGATCACCTTTCAGAGCAGCAGCTCTGCATTTTTCAAGATGTTTGAATTGATGCCAGTCGCTCTTAATGAGACGTTCTCGCAGTTTTTTTTTCTCTCTCATATGAATGAAGACATTTGAACGCGTCAGAGTTTATGGAGGTGAGAGCGGGAGTTACCTGTGCGTAAAAGCAGAGCGCCGCCAACTGAAGGAACCTGCGGCACAGCACAGAACACGACAGTGGATTCAAGATAAACACTTTCAATTAAAAAAAAATCCAAACTACATATCTTAGGCGCGTACTTACAGATAACCTAACCTCGATGCTCTCAGCCTCATCCTGCAGAAGTTCAGATACTGCTTCATGAATATTCCGCTCATCCAGCGCTGAAACTGGAAAAAAGCTTTCTCCTGATGCTCTTTGAGCTGACCCTCAGCGCCCTGGGCACATGCGACGAGCACCGGCGGCAATTAAGAGATCCAAAAAAAAAAAAAAAAAAAAACAAAGTGTCGCGCTGTCCGCAGCCGCTCCGCGCGCGCACTGAAACAAACTCTCGAATGCGTCCAAACTCCGCCGTCACCGAACCATCACATCCTCTTTGTGCCACTCCGTGATGTCTTGTGACAGGAACCTTCCCCGCGAGACGCCCGGGCTGTAGCGCGTCATGCAGGTCGCTTGCTCCCAGCTCACTCCCAGTGGTCCCTGCAGTGGCGCGTCCTGAGCGCACACAGCATCTGCGCGTCCACATCTAAAGACTCCAGCTTCACGGGAAAGTCGGTTTTCTTGGTGAGAGCAGGCGGAGCGTGCGCGCTGCAGCCAAGATGAAACGCAACACTGATTGAAGTGCTCAACCTGAAACTGTCCGCCTGTAAATCCATAAACATTCACCTCAAAGCTTCAGGCAGCGCGGAGCTGCGGAGCTTTCTTCATTACTAATTCATAATCAAGCTCATAATTATGTTTCTGTTTCTTAAGACAGCTCAAAGACAATGACGGGACAATTTTCCTCAAATTTAAGTAGAATTGTGTGAGTGGAAAAAAGTTAATTTCGTCTTCTTCGACTTCAGCTCGGAGGTTGTTTGGTGTCCCCGCGGAGCGCAGCGGAGACTTGGATCTGCTTTTTTTTTTTTTTTTACTCTGCCTGTGTGAGTAATGTGGATTCCACGTGAACGCACAATGGTTTTCTCATAACATCTGAGGGCTGCGCCTCGGACTCGAGCATTTTTCTCAGCCTGGGGAGAGATTTCTGGGCTGCGCCGCATGCGCCGCGCGCGCCGCGCGCCTCTGGTTTGGAGAGGAGCTGCGGAGTCCCGCGCCTTCAACTAAAGAACACTTTAACACTGTTTTGCATTAAACAAAACGTAATCAGGTTTTTTTCTGACCCTCAAATTCACTAAAGACATTTTATCTCATAATGAAGTGTCTCCACTTAATCATTACGCACGTGCGTGTACGTGAATCCATCTGAGGTGATCATCAACCTCTGAGAGACAAATGTCCCGTTTGACTCAACCTGACTGACCCCCCAAAAACCCCGGAGATCAGTCCCTGCAGGACCTCAGCAGCGTTTCTTTGGCTTCCAATGAGATCAGACCTCTAAGCAGTCTAGGTTTACACTCTCCGAGCCTCAAATCAGATTATTGTCCTAATGAGGCAGAACAGATTTCTGGACTCACTCTGAGAGGCTTAAGGAGCGCGGTCCAGTGCGAACACGATGGGAAAGTGTTCACACAGAGCAGCTATATGAGAGTGAAATACAGCACATGTATAATTGTTTGAGTTTGGGCTGCGTCTCAGCCGTAAATCAGTCACTCCAGCCGATGCGGGGACTCGAGGGTGAAAATGGACTGGCTTATTAGTTCCAGGGGGACGCGGGAACGGGGGATTTTGCCACCTGGAACAGTTCAGACCCAAATTCTGTCACTTTTTTGACTCATATGTAGCTGAACAAATACGAAATCCACATGTATGATAATCAAATCAGTCAATCAATCACTAACCAGGAGGCTGAAGAGTCTTTATCAGAGGCTTAGGTAATCTCTCATCCTCTCAAACCTGCATTTTCATGTTTTCTCTGCATTTCCAAAAACTGAATTATGCGTTTCCATCACAACTTCAATGTTTGGGGGTTTTATTTTCTTGATGAAAAATTAAGTTTATTTTTTTCATTCAGAACTGATGCGCATCGATCCATTTCCCTGATACCCTCCCGGCGCTCCCGCATCCCAAACGGACCTCATCGCCATGGTAACGCGGTTTGTCCTCCTCAAGCACGACGGCCGGTCAGCTCCTGTTTCTGCTGCGGGCGCCGCCGTGTCCCGCATTTTAGCCGCGAGCTCTGGTGGTGAACCCTCAGTCACCATGTGACAACATGCAGTTTCTCCAGCAAAAAATCAATACAATAAATTCAGTTTCCTGTTCATTAAACTTATTTTTTTATTATTATTTCCCCCCACAAAATCAGATTAAAAATGTATTTTTTACCATCAATAAAAACATATCTGCAATGATTTTTATATTTGACATATTTTATTTGCAAAATAAATACATTTCATATGTTCAATAATTTATTAAAGAGATTTTTAGTCAAGACCTGCATCTGTGGGGTTATCACCTCCAACTCCAACAAGTCTAAAGTCAATTTTAAAATATTAATAAACCCAAATCTGCATGTTCTGAGAATTTGTAAACAATGGCATGGATGAAAATCCATCTTAAAAATTAAGTGTAAAAATAGGGCTAAACTTTTCAAAAGTCTTTTTTTTTAAGCTTTTCCATTAAGTCATCTAGGTTTAGTTTCTAAGATTAAAAGTTTTGATTAAAAATGTTTCACTGCTAAAACAGCCTTATGCAACACTAAAATAATGTAAACAGAAAAACATCTTCAGTTTAGCCAATAGGGTAAAAAAAGGTTAAAAACACAATTCCAGTCAGGAGATTTTGAGTAGACAGAATGTCCAGATTTTATTTTATTTTTTTAAGCGTATTACTGTGTTTTCCTTCTAAATTTAATTTATTTTTTCTCAGACCAAGTTTGTAATCTCAGAATGTGATGAACAGTTAAAGTTGATTTTTTTTTTTGTCCAAACTCTCAGGAGAGAAAAACAGATTTATTTCTTAAATTAATCTTCTGAGAAATTTACAAACTGAAAACTGTCTGGTAAAAACTGTTAGAGAATTTTTATTTTCGATGTGAAGTTCGTATCTTCTGTTTGCTTCTGGAGTCCCCAAAGCTTTTCTTATAAGGGCCACAGAACTGTTTTCCTCTGTGATGTGGGGCTGGAGTCGCTTTCTAGGCTAACACAAGAAGTGTAACAATCACAGCCTAAACGTAAACATTTATGGTTTTTGCAGAAGCCACACAGCCACAATTCCTTCCTGTAATCTTCACAGAAAACAATAAAATATTTTAAAAATCAAACAAATAAATAGTCTATCCTCTCTCGTCATCGTAAAAAAAAAAATGTATATATAGTGTTTGGGGGGCCAGGCAATATATGGAGGAGGGCCGGATCCGGCCCGCGGGCCACCTGTCATAGAGTTTATGAACCTCCCTGTTATTCAGTAAAGAAAAGTGTCAGGAATCCACTTCAGATGAGAAGGAGATTTGATTTTACATCTGACGCTAAAACCTTTGAGTTCTGGAAGAATCAAGATGATTTTGATTTGTCAACTTCATGTGAACGGAGCTGTTCTCTCATCAGGTTTGCTCACATTGTTGTTTGGTTTGTGTCAACATGGGCGTGCTCGCCCCATCTTGGCTTTGATGTTTGAACGGAGTTTTCCCGTGAATCCATGATTTGAGTTCTGGATGATTTCCACCCCCTGATCAGGGGTGCAGCAGGACGGGTCGCCTCTCCCCGTGTTTGACCTCCTGCAGTGTTCGGGCCCTAATCCACGACGGGAACATTTGATGAGGAGCCACTCAGCACTTAGAAGCACGGCTGTCTCTGCAAACACAAACGACATTTGCTGAAAGTGACCCGTCAGGCAGGTTTGGCTCCAACTCTCCAGAGTGAACATGAAAGGTCTGCCTCTGAAATGGGATCAAAAGCTCTCATTTTTTTTAACTGCACTTTGTTACATACCAAACCGTCGGCTGCCTCACTCCCTGAATTCTCCAGTGAGCCGCTTTTCCGGCCTTTTAACGATTTTTGAGAAGACTTGACGCGGTTCCAAGTCTTACCTCCACTCCTTCCTCTTCTATTAGCCTCCAACGCTGTTTTCCTCATCGGAATCCCAGTTTGCTGATAGTGGGCTCTGGTATCGGAGCGGCGAAGCTTCTCTGGACAGAAGAGAGCTGAGCACAAAGGAGACCTTTTGGCAATGATGCACAATGGTTATTTTTAGGCTGAACGTCTGAACAGACGAGCGTTCATGAAGAGGTCCTGCTCTTTGATGGAAACACTGGTCCAGATCGGGAGCTGGAAAGGTGCACACAAAAGCCGAGCAGAGAGGGGTGGTGTTTGCGGGTTTGCGCTCAGCGTCCAAACCTCTGTGGCTTTCGGGAAGAAAAACTCTTCAACCACCTGTTGTAATTATGTACTGCTGCTGTGTTGCAACAACGTTAACCCAAAACAGGCCCTGAGGCTCTTCCTTCTCATCAGAGCTGAAGAATGACTTTGTGCTGCCCAACATTCCACTCAAACATCTGAACCCAGAACAGGCACTGAAGTCTCCGGTTCTCACTGACAGACTCTCGGTGAACCTTGAAGGAGCATCTCACTGAAGGAAAACGCCACATTTCTGGAAACACGCTCAGCGTTATGGAAAATGATCTGACAGCTGAACATGCGGACAATTAACCAGCAGCACACTGAGCACGAGTGAAGCCGAGAGATGATTGATGCGAGGCTTTCATCCCGGAGTCTTGGCTTTGACTTTAGGCTCACTTTTGGCCTTGGATGCCACAGGTCGAGTCCCTGGAGAGTCACCTGCAAAAGTTTAAACCTCATTCTGGTTGGTTTGCTGAAGTTAACAGGACTTGCTAGGAAAAGACAAGGATTTTGTTTCAAAAACAGCTTCTCAGCTCTGCAGTCCCAGAATGAAACAACAGGGAGAGACGGTATGAGAGAGGAGGAACCTTAGACACCGAAGGAGGTGTCAGCTTTTCTATGAAGCTCTGATGGTTCAGCTCTGATGGTTCAGCTCTGATGGTTCAGCTCTGATGGTTCAGCTCTGATGGTAGCGGTTTTACGTTGGTTTATCTGGTTCTCCAAATGCTATAAAAGCCTTGTCAGCTGAGCAACTGGATAAATTAATGGGCATATTTTCCTTTCATCAATATTTTATTTCTTTTGGTTTTCCTTCTCTCTTTGGTCCGTGGAAAGTTCAGTCTGCATTCACACTGAAGTAAACCGTACCAGGATTCATTTGCAAGAGAACAGAGACCCTCACTCTCGAGAAGACTAGAGTTAGACTTGTGCTTTGCCAAAATAAAAAGATTTTCACATCTGCTAAACCAAATGGACCATCAGAGAATCAAGCTCTGGATCAGACCAGAACAAGACTTGTTATGTACTTGAAGGAAAGACTAACTTTGACACATTCATTGCTTAGTGTTTCATCTAATTCTGACAATAAAGCCCCGTTTCCACTGAGCAGTGTGGTACGGTCCACTATTTTAAGTGCTCACTCACAATCTTCTTTCAAACAACATTAAATTCCTATCATACAAAAGATGGATGACCTCCATTGTTGTTGCTTTTCTAGTTGTTGCACTACAGAGGCGCAATGAAATGCTCGCGGTCTACAACACGCATGCATCGTGAAAACAAACCGCACAGTGGGAGTGAGACTAAACTGAGTAGAAATGGTCCCCAGAACGAACTGACCCATCCCGTATTACTCCTTACCGGACCGGACTTCTTAGTGGAAATGAAGCTTAAGCTTTGCCATCTTTTTCTAACCAAATACTTATGAAAATTAACATGATGGTTTAGAACTGGAGAGATGAGTACCATGGCAGAAAGAGGATTTTGTTCTGTGTCCAGTCTCTTCTCCAGATTCTGCAACCGTCTTAACCCTTTAACACCTGAGGCGTCGCCAGGGTGACGCTTAAACACAAAAGCTTTAACATGCTGTAACTTTTCAACCGTTAGTTAACATGATAATTCCAGCAGACTCTGAGGGAGAAAAGAGGCTTCTTTTTTTTTAGTAAAACCTGATAAATTAAAGAAAAGACTGTTTGGATTCTCTATAAGAAGACAACTAAAGATCTTGGACAGATATCTTACCGTGGGTAGGGATTTAAAGAAAAAAAAAGATAAAATACTGCAGTTGTAGAGGGCCCCAGTGTTGTTGTTCGCCTGGAGCCCGCCAAACTTCTAAGTCCGCCACTGACCCCTTGTGTCAGAAGATTTTGAACCCTCTGTTATAACAGTTTTCTGTCCTCTCTGGTTTGGACCAAACAAAAGAACCATGGTCTTCCAGAGAGCGAGGGTCTCTGTTTTCTTGCAGATGAACTCTGGTGCGGTTCACGTCAGTGTGAATGCAGACAGACTTTCCATGGATCAAATAGAAGAGGAGAACCATGCTGTAATTTCTATGTGTCATGTTTCTACGGCTCAGGTGGTAGAGCAGGTCGGCCAATGATTACAGGATTGGCGGTTTGATCCCTGTCCCCCCCGTCAACTGCTGTTGTGTCCTTGGGCAAGACACTTCACCCTCCCTGCCTCCAGAGTGGCTCCACTGGTGTGTGAATGTGTAGGAATTTCCTGGTGATGGTCAGAGGCGCGTACTGTCAGTCTGCCTCAGAGCAGCTGTGGATACATTAATAGCTTATCATCACCAAGTATGAATGTGGAGTGAAAGACTGAGGAAAAGCGCCGAAAAATCCAATCCCTTATCATAATTATTATTGGAGGAGGGGAAAAAAAGCCACCGTTGGGTAATCGTGGTATAACAAGAAACTATTGGAACTGTGTCAGGGATGACAAGCATGTCTAGCTGCTGTTCTTCTCCCTGATTTCTTTCCATCCGATCATTTTCCTGAGCGCTTCCTAATGGGGATGTCCCGATCCGATCACGTGATTGGAAATTGGTCCCAATCCCGTGGTTTCAGACTAGATCGGTATTGAATGTTGTGTCCAGATCAGGAATCATGTATAATATGATATAATTTAATCTAATTATTACAGATGTTTTCTCTACTAGAAGTCTGCTTATCATGATCACATTTTATTTTATAAAAATCCAACAAGATATATTTCTAGTTTTAGCAGAAGGTGCACAAAAACAGTTCAGTAAAGTTAGCAAGATTTCACATATTTGGACGTCTAGGCTTAATAAGTATTTTGATGAACTTAAACTGACAGCAAGCGTCACTTTTGATTTGTTTCAATGCAAACAACAACTTATAAAGGCATTTCTGAAGAAAAAAGGTTTTAGTTTCTTTTTAATGAGAATGGTGTTTTCTTGCTGCCAAGGGACCGTCTACAAAGCGCAAGCTCCTGAAAAATGGGATTAAAAAAATAATAACATCTCAAAAACAAGTAAAACGAATAAATAGAAACATATATGACTAAGTCATGAATATTTTATCAATATATTCATACAACAATTTTGGAAGAAAGTCAGTGTTTTTCAATTGAAGGAAACTTAATTGAGATATGAATCCCATCTGATCAAAATGTTCAATAGTTCTGGAGATCCTAAAACTTTCTCTCATGACTAATTATCAACTTATTTTTGACTAGTTATCTATGGTTTCTGGTTGTTTTACTTTATTGCTCAAACTACCTCACATAAGTCTCTTTTTAAGCACTAAATGACCAAATAAGGTGAATAGCATAAAACAGTGGTAAACCGCGATCAGTCTATTTTGGATTCATTCGTCCCAGTTTATGTGTTAAAAATGACTCACAATCTGATCATGAACATTTTCCTTGTGGGACAGACAGCAGGAGATTCCAGGTATTGTTCTGTAATGTGACATTAAACCTTAGAAGAGGTGAGAGGTGGGCGGTTAAAGTGTGTGTGGGGGGGCAATTTCAGCTTAACAGCCAATGATTGCCTGAACATGTGTGTCTGTGTGTATGTATTGTTGTGAGGATGTGTGGATCTTCTTTGTGTGCTTTTGTTTGTGTTTGTACGTGGGTATGTTTGTGCATGTGCGTGTATAAATGCGCACATTTGTGTACATTTATGGAGGTTCGTGTGTATTTTTATTTGGGTGTGTTTGTGCGTTTAGTTGCGTATTTTTGTGTTTGTATGTAGGGGTGTTTGTGCGTGTGTGTCTGTGTGTGTATAAGTGCGTACATTTGTGTGTCTGTGTCTATTTGGATGTGCTCGTGTGCGTAGTTATGCGTTTTGTTGTGTTTGTTTGTATGTATGTGTGTTTGAATGTGTGTGTGTTTGTGAAGGGGTGTGTCTGTCTGTGTATAAGTGCATACATTTGTGTATGTTTGTGTGAGTTTGTGTGTCTGTGTCTATTTGGGTGTGTTCTTGTGCATAATGTGTGTCTTTGCGTATTTGGGTGTGTTTGTGTGCTTTTATGTACGTAGTTGTGTGTTTTTTATTTATGTCCATGTGCATGTGTGTGTGTATAAGTGCGTACATTTGTGTATGTTTGTATGAGTCTGTGTGTATTTGTGTGTGTTCATGTACGTAGTAGTGTGTTTTTGTTTGTGTAGTTGTGTGTTTTTTGTGTTTTTCCACGTATGTGTGTTTCTGTGCTGGTATAAGTTCGTACTTTTGTTTATTTTTATGTGAGTTTGTGTGTCTATTTGGATGTGTTTGTGTGCGTAGTTTTCTTCCGTTTAGTTGTGTGCTTTTTGTGTTTGTATATGTGTGTGTGCCTGTATGTGTATAAGTGCATACATTTGTCAATGTTTATGTGAGTTTGTGTACCTGTATGTATTTGGGTGTTCATGTGTATAGTTGTGTGTGTATTCTTCAGTGTATGTCCATGTTTTCGCATACTGTAGGTATATGTGTCTTGTTTATTAGTGTTTCTGTATGAGTGTGTTGGTTCATGTGTGTGTGCACCTGTGTTTAGTTGTGAGGTCTGTGTGTGTTTTGTGTCACTTTGCAGAGACCATGAAAAGCGCTGCAGCGACATGTGAAGCAGTGAGTGGTTTTCATGGACCTGAGCGAGTCTTTAAGTGGGCGAAGCGACGGTCCAGGAGCGACCGCGGTGTGCAGAAGTGATTATGGGGGGGTAGGTGGAGTTTGGCTGAAAGTGTTTGTGTAACGACGTTCTCACAGATATTAAAGGGAGTTCTCTCCTGACACACCAACTGTTTCTCAGTCCAACTGATCTATTTTGCTTTGGGTCTGAAACGACGTCTTTTAGTAAAGATGTGGATGGCTCACTCAGCCCTCCTGTGCTCCCAGCATCTTGGATGTTTCGGTTCCCCTTCCCTCCGTGACCCCCCGCCCTGAACGGAGTGTGATTTACGGTCTTGTAAACACATCGGAGCTTCCACTGAAAACTGTTTAACAAAGTCAATAAAAGCAGACATGGTTCCGTCGGTGGTGGAGGACAGCTCCTCTACCTCTCCACCCCCTCCCTCACTCTGCCCCCACATCTTTACACCTTGTCACTCTCCATGTCTTCTGTTATTTTTCTGCTTCTTCGCTGTTTTCATTTCATCATCTTTTCCCCCCTCGCTCCTTTTTTTTTTTTTTTTTTTTTTCCTGAACGCCTTCTCCCGTTTTTGTTCCATGCACTGGACAGCCAGAGCAATGGCTTTAGCAGACCTACCTGCAGGGCTGCTCAGGGGCGGCTCTTTCATCTGGGCTCTGGAGAAACCAGCCCCCGGCTCTGAAACAGCTGTGCAGACCTGGGAATGAGAGGACCACGCAAAAGGCAGAGAAGAAAGAGAGAAACTTCAGTGGTCCTCTGGGAATCGTACCTCCCCATGCTCTTTTTCTCATTCCCCGCTTGCTCCTCCTCCTCCTCCTCCCGTCTTAACTCCTTGTGCTCCGTTTTTGCCCATTCACATGCTGATGTTTTTGTCACCCTACCTGGAGGACAACTATAATTTGAAAAAATATTGAAAACATTTGAGAAGTTTAGAACATTCGTAAAATATTTGATTTTCTTGCATTCACTGCTAACAATCAGAAAATATAGTATAGTAATAAATAGCTTCCTAAAAGCAATCAGTTTATGTTTATTAATGTAAATCAAATGTAACCCCGCCCACTTTATTTGGTCAAATTCCAGTTTTATGGCCCATATGCTTAACCTACGTCTACATTCGGAACATGACGGCTCATGGGGCAGTGAACTGTTGTTTACATGGGAATAGAGGAGTTTTTGGAGAGTCTTTTGAAGCTACCAAGAGTCACTGGAAATCCCTTTAGCTGCATTGTTCGACTTTCCAGCAAAATGCTCTGAAATAAAAGTGGAGAAAGGATTTGAATTGTATGTCGACCTACATAGCAAACTTTGAGAGTAACTTGCTAAGGCTGATGTTATTTGTACGTATTTAGGTGCAACCAGCTCAAAAGCTGATGGAAATTCCTGTTGGCGACACGTAATAGATGCAGGCAAGATCCAGTTTGCTGCTTTGGTTCACGTATTTTAAGTCAACGGTGTTACAGTGGCACCTATTTAATGAATTCCCATTAGCTTAGCCCAGGAACCATTAAGTGTATTAACTCGAGCTGTAACCGTAAACCGTTTTCACTTTTATTTGGGCTAATGCTAACTACCAAATCCATGTCAGGCTCTGTTTTGGGACCTCCATCGTTCATTTTATATCTGTTGCCTTTGCAGCATATTTTAACCTCTTTTAATGACGTTTCTTATCATTCCTATGCAGATGATATTCAGCTTTATGTATGTTTTAAACCTCGGGATGTTTTTAAAATACAGGTTTGATGCAGGTGTCTGGATTTGGTCAAGAGTTGGATGAACTACAACTAAAAGAAGATAAATCTGAGGCCGTCTGTGCTTCTGACAAATACCACCCCAAGATAGTCCAGTGGTTTGGTGTACTTGCCTCTTTTGTCAGGCCTTCTGTTAGAAACCTCAGGGTAACTCTAGATCCAGTTTTACACACAGCTTCAGAGTCCATCAAGTCTCACAATAAAGAACTCAAATGAATCAGACTTTTATTCAGACTCGGTTACAAAACAAAAGCCAAATTTGATTAAATGCAGACAGATAGTGAAGGGACGTTTTATTTTGACGAGCGTTCAATCAGACTATTGGATTGAGATGACCCCCTTCATGCTAAAACCTCACTGAGATATCAACTGAAAAAAGATCATTTTAACAGCCTTTTGAACAAAACTTTTATCTATTTTTGGATAAACGGAGTTGTTGCAGTTTTCTTCATCTGTAAGCTCAACGGGAAACAATGGAGAATGACCTTTACGGGATACACACAAAATAGTCCCTGTAATTAGAGCGTACATCACAGGACTTCATTTGTTAGAAATCCACAGAGATGTCAGTAATCCAAATTGGGAGGTGAATTTCCAAGATGCCCCAGTCTGCATCACCTGCTGTACAGCTGCTTATTATGCACGCAGGAGCCACACAGGAGCCGTGTAATTGGGGGACGGGGCAGGGGGCAACGGGGGAACAAATGGAGCGAATGCCTATACTGACAAACGCATCAAATAAAACAAGATTTGTGGCTTTGCTACTGAGAAAGCTCAAATGGCACGGACATGCCAAAGTGACCATTTGGAAAGAGAAATCTGTGTGCGGCCTCAGAGGCCAATCTTTAGGTTACGGTCAGTGATGCTACAATCGGATGGATCTCTCGTGAAAAATCAGGTTTCTATCAAGTGTGTCACTGCAGTTTTATGGGTTTGATCTCCTTTTTTTTGTTTTTAAATTTTTTTTTAGTTACTTAAGTATTTCATTTGTGTACATTTCAAGCAGGACTGACATTCCAAGCCATGAAGTTTGTAAAGGATTAAGGAAGACCGCTTTGATTCCTCGTCACAAATGATGGTCGTGAGACCCAAAGGTGGTGTGCTCTGCAGATGCTGAAAGCAGAAACAAATGAGCAAACCCCCTCCCCACCCAAAAACTGAACCTAAACATGAAAAAGTGAAACATGACGACACTCAAACAGACTGAAACATCGGTGCGACTCAAACCAGAAGTGACATGCAGGGATCTGACAACGAGCAGCAGAAATCGCCGCGTGAAAATCAGCAAAGCAGAAACAGCTGTGGTGACTGATAAAAAAATGAAAGCCAGAAACCAAATCAGAGGGCAGCGTCCCAATCAAACTTTTTTTTTTCAAGGCTTACCTCCTGTTGGTCACAACTCTGATCTGTGCCTTTGCTAAAGAAAAGGAAAAATCCTGTTTTAAAACTTTAACTGTAACTTTTTAACATAATCATGAAATAAATAAATAGCATTACCTGTGATACTGCTAGTGTGAATACTGGAAGCTGAATTTTGCCACTGAAGATGTTAGTGCTGAAAGCTGAAGATGCTGAAATTGATAGTTAAAAATGCTGAAGTTGATAACTGAAATCACTGAAGCTGATAGCTGAAAACGCTGAAGCTGTGAACCAACTAAAATATTAACTAAATACCAAATTACCTAAAAACATGAAAAAAAACTTAGGTTACCCAAAACAGTTAGCATGTAGCTGAAAAAACAGCAAAGTTTGAAATTGCCTGAAAACTAGACTGACTAAAAGACTAAATTAGCCACAACAGCTAACTTGTAGCTTAATTATTAGCTAAACTCTAAAATATTCAAAAATCTTAGTAAATGCCAAATGGTCCAAAAAGCTAGCCTAATGCCAATTTTGAAAAACTTCAAAACCGTAAATTTTACAATCAATCTGAATAAAAAAAATGCAGGAATATTATGCCAAAAGAAATCAACTTAAACTTTAATTATTTTACCCTCCATAAAAATATATTTAGTAAAAATTAGAGTTAAGAGTTGAAATAACACGCATTTCCAACAGCCTTTTGCCATATTGTGTGCGAGTCTCATGTCCCAGCGTTTTCAGCAGCTTGTTTTCTTCCGTGCGATCTGACCACAAGCGCTGCATTTGAATCTTGTACTGTGGTTATAATGTCTCAACTCCATCAATCTACCATTGGCTAACTAGATCTCGACCCATGAGGGATCCCTTAGTCTTGTTTCCACTGAGTAGTCTGGTTCGGTACGGTTAGGATTGGTGCGGCCCAGTTAATTTTAGCAAGCGTTTCCCTCTCAGTTAACCCTTTAACACATGAAGTAAACACATGAACACTAGAGCTCCGGTGTTAACGCGTTAAGAATTGCAGCCACTAATTGGTTTGTTTTCAGCTAAGAAAAAAAAAAAAATACCATCATTAAGAGGAAAACGGAATCACTAGCTTAGCGCCATTTTGGCGCTTTCTAATGTCGTCATAACCTTCTGCCAATCAACGGATGGCAACAGTGACTCCGCCCCAACCATCCTCTTCCGTTTTTCTATAGATCTACAATGAATGGGAGACCTCAAGAGGTACGGGTCAGTATTGTTTAATCTGTCCATTTAACAATGGAAATGCTTGAACCGTACCGTGCTGGACTACTCAGTGGAAATGAGGATCTATTGGTACGGTTCGGCACTGTTTAAGGGATCCTTTTTAAACAATGGATGTGTATGATTTAGTTTGCTACACTAGCCATCCTCCCGGTGGACAACGTAGCAATGCTAGCGAGTTCCACTGCATTGAGCTAGCGAGCTCCGCTGTAGCATGCTTGGCTGTAGTGAGCTCCGCTGTCCACTGGGCGGCTGGCTAACGTAGCGAGCTAACCCGCCGAGTGCCCACTTAAGCCATTGTGGTAAAACACATTCAGGGCCCACCTTTTCTGCCCACTTTTAAGTCATATGGGGCCCATTTGGTCTTGCTGGCTGGGATGTTGCTGTGGTTTAATAACTGCGGGGAGTTACTCTTCAAATCAGCAATTTTGATTTGATCAAAATTAGCCATGAATGGGAGTGTGGTGTTTTGTCTGGCAGATGGGTGCGCCTAACAGGGATTCAACCTTTAATTTTTCAATTTTTTATTTTTTGGAGCATCATTTGGCAAAGTGCACTGCATTTTTATAATTCCAACAGGACTGCCAGAGAGGGATGTTTGGAGGCTAGAACTAGAACGTCCTGATTTGAAGTTGTCAGTTGAGTATCCAGATTCAGATTTAGCTCCAGTTTTCCAGCTACAACAGCTGTTGTCACCATGAGCGGATGAGAGCTCAAAGTTTGATTCCTTTCACGACCTATTCAGACATAGATCCTGTAACGCCACAAAAATATTTACGTTTCCAGAGTTTGGAACCTAAAAAGAGGAATAGTTTTACATCACTTAGAACCTTTCACTCAAACATTCCAACATTTTCATTCAAAAGTTAAAAAACAGTCCGCCTGTCAGAGACTTGGGCCTCCTTTCCCCTCCATCCTCTCTGCTCATCATTCCCAGAAGAGTCAGCGCTGACTAAGAATGTTAAATCACAGAAGGATGAAGGGGAAAATGGAATGGAGGATGACTGGATGACATGGGGGGGAGCTGCAGGTATAAGAGTCCGACAGCACTAAAGGGAAAGACCTTTTCATCCACGCATCCATCCAACAATCAATCTATCAATTTTCTGCACCGGCTGCTTCCTGTTGAGCGCCGCGGGAGGGTGGCGCTTCTCCCTGGGAGCGCGGAGCGAGGGGCGGACGGGGCGCCGTTACAGAAAAGGCCACTCCAAGAACAGGAGTAGCGGAGTGAAGGGAGAGGACGAGGCTGGCGTTGAGTGCTGTCCTGTTTGTTTAGGCTTCTTCAAAGGAAAGCCTAATTGTTTTACCATGCTGAGCCTGCAGAGACCGCATGATTCACGGCGGCTCTCGCCACTGAGGGCTTAACCCCACAGCTCTAAAAAATGTCTGAAAGATTCCACTGAACCAGGATGTCAAAGGAAAACAAGTGAACATCTCTTATCATTTTTTATATCTGTGATGTGTCGCTGATTAACCGACTTCTGACATTTTCAACTCCAAAGCCTCTAAAAACCTCAGAAGTGCACACGAACAAACTCACAGTTGTGCTTTCTGGCCTAATGGAAGACAAGTTCAATTAGGGACTGTAGTAAAAGATGTGTGTTTATTAGTTCATTCTCATGCTGTAATGAGCTTATAATGCGAAGGTTTAAAAATATGTCCTATGATTAAGAGATTGAAGATCAGAGCAGCTTGTGAAGTCAAGGTGCAGGATTGTGATAGTTATAAAATCAATCTCCTCATCTCCAAAATTCTTTATTTTGTTCTTCTAGTTGTTTGTTTCTTATTTACAATAAAAGCTATAAATTCCTGATGAACATAGCAATGCCCTTCTTAATCTGGCTCTCATTTGTGCGGCACAGTACAGTAAAGAGAGTTTCTTACGGAGAACAAACATTTGTTGCTTTCAGTGAAATGCAGAGAGAGCGTCACTCAACGATCTGACGGCGAGTTTTAGAATCAGGAGGGATTTAAGCTGGTAGTAAAAGTGTTTGGAATCAGGTCAGTTCACACAGTGATTGTCATGCAGAGGCTTGTTACACAACCAGCTCAGTCCCCATTCAGTCTGACTTTACAATGAATGCAAACATACTCACTGGCTGCTTCCAAACCTTTTCTTACCTCCTCAGTAACACCGATTTCTCCCCAACATGGAGATGAATTTTTATGTGATTCATCTTTTTGACCTTAAAGCTGAGTAAAAGCTCGGTGAAACCTTTTGATTGACAGTACATTGAATCTCTGCTTCTACGACACGTGTCAAAGTCAAGGCCCGGGGGCCGGATCCGGCCCACCAGATCATTTTATGTTATTGTTATTATTGGCCCAATGTTATCTGGCATTCATTTCTAACTTGTATAATTTTGAAAAAACAAATTTAAATGTAGAGTAAAATATTTAAACTTAATTGAGGTTTAAGTTGATTTATTAATTAATTATAATCCTGCCGTTTTATTATACACATTTATGTTGAAAAATTATGGTTTTAAAAATTGGCATTCTGCTAGATTTTTGGACTATTTTGACATTTACTAAGATTTTTTTGGCTGTTTTGGAGTTTAGCTAATGTCTTGGCTACATGTTAGCTGCTTTGGCTAATTTGGCTTTTTTCAGTTTGTCTGATGCCAACATGGTGGAGATTTTGCAGAAAAATGGCGACTGAATTGACTTCATTTGGTTGGAACCAGAAGAAGTTTTTTTTTTTTTTTTTTTTTTTTTTTCTAACTTGTCCTGTCCAACAGCTGAGCAAGCAGATACGGGCTGAGAGCCTCTTGCGTTGGACAGATTTTATTGTCCCAACAGGGGTTTATACTTAATAAACCCCTGTTGTATTTCATGCTAAACTTTATTTTAATTATGTTGTATCTTTTTCTTTTTTTTCGTTGGACCGGACGGAAACAAAGGGGGGGGGCAAAAGAGTGGGGTCAAGAGAACAAAGAAAGTAACACAGAGTAGTAACATCCTATAACAACCAGGTCTAAATAACAATCTGGAATGGGCGGGGCCTGTCCACACACACACTCAGCTACACACATACCCTTTGGCCAAAATAATCTCCACCTTCAAAGTTGTCAAAAATGAACACAATACCACTGCAGCTCACACACAATCATAGAAGCTGATACAAATAAAGCCTTTCATTCCATCACACATTCTATTAGTGCGAGGTGAGCTGACACCTGTGCTCAGGTGAGTGTTTGTTTTGCTGATGTGAATGTTGATGGAATGTATAGAAGGAGAGAGAGCCCGACCATCCCCACGCCAAGGCCCCCCACCGGGGCGGCAGCAGCAGCACGGGCCCCCCAACACCCATCATGGAGCCATGGAGAGAACCAGTCAGCTGCAGAATCCCGCCAGACACCCAGACCAGGGCACGCGGGACCGCCGCGGAGGCCCCGACGCCCGAGAGCCGGAAGGCACGGGAGCACAGAGAGCGCGGACCCCCGCCCAGCCAAAGCAGCAATCCCCCCACCACGCCCAGAGGGCCAACACAAGGCCCCACACCCGGAGAGCCCCCCAACCCCGGAGGAGCAGCACACCACCACCCAGCAGCGCCGAGCATCCCCCGCCCCACCCCAGGCACGAGCCAGAGCTCCCCCAGGATGACCCGCTTCTATGCTCCAGACGTCCGCCCGCGCCCGCCGCGGGAGGTCCAGGGGCAAGCCGGGAAGGGCCGCCCACCCCGCCAAGCAGAGAGACACCCAAGAGGAACGAGGGTCCAGAGGAATGATGTTAACAAGGCCTGGCCAGGCACACCCACTGATGGAATCCCGGAGAGGCCCATTTCTCGAGAGCCGGGACCGGAACCCGAACCACCGAGACCTGGACACCCCATGGCTCCGATGTAGTTTGATCCCCCGTTAGATCTTGGGGATCCCTCTCCCAGCGTGGCGAGGAGGCCGCCGAGCCCAGGAGACCGGCACCCAAGAGACAAGACCCACTAGGCCGAGGGTTTCCATCCCCCCTCGCCAGGGATGGGGTAGGGGACAGAGGGTCGAAGGTCCCACCTTCCTTGTGTGATGCATGCGTGTTTGTTTGTTAGAGTGTATATTTTGAGGTGTTAGAGGTGTGTGTACTACAAGGTGCGGTTAAAATTGGTGAGTAGGGCCTTGACAGGACATCTCCTGATTGCTCACAGCGATGCCCCGTCACCCTCTCACCAATGGCCCTACATGTCTATGGTGCACTTTAAAATTGGGGAAAGGGCACTTAAAGGACATCTACTGCTTGCTGGCAGTGATGTCCAAGCACCCCCCCACCAAGGTCCTACGTGTCTAAGGTGCAAATAAGACTAAGGGGAGGGGCAGACTCATGCGGCGGCCACCGGAGGGAGGGCCACTTGCAGGTAGTCCACCCCCAGCAGCACGCCGCAATACAACCACCCTCCCCTTCACCCTAATATATGTTTATATGAGGAAGAGGGTAGGTTGGGGGCAGTTGGCTGACCGACCCCCGATGGTGGACCGCTGTCCCCCCCGCCCCCCCCAGCGCCGGGACCAAGTTCACCCCAGCCCATGGGCCCCACCCCCCAGGAGCCAACCCCCCCAGGCCCCGCACCTCCCACCCCCGCAAGGAGGGAGGAGCCAGAAGGAGCCAGTCCCAGGGACAGATCCCAGCCCCCGCCCCCAAGCACCTCTCCCGTGGGTGCACTGGGCAGGCACTAACAGGACCGAGGCGGCCAGACCAGCCGCGGCCCCCACCGAATTTTCAGTAGAGACCACAACACGCCAGACCGCCCAGGCCCCGTACCAAATGGGACCCCCTGCTCCCCACGGAAAGCCCCCCACCAGACGGGGCAAACCGCCCCCCCCGACCCCCCCCCAAGACCCCGCGGCAAAAGCGGGCGCCGCCCGGAGCAACGGCGGGCCCCAAGGAGGCAGCCCCACCCCGCCCCAGAGCCAGAGAGGGAGTGATCCCAGCCCCCAGGTGCAGGCAAGCCGCCCCCCCGACGCAAGCCGCACTCCCCAGGAAGGGGCCCCACGCCAGCCCACCCGACGCAAGCAAGAGGACCACCCCCCAGACCGAGCCAGGCGAAGAAGAAGTTATTTTTTGTGGGTGACATCTCACTCGGTCAGTCCAGTTTTCTATATACAGAGAACGGCCTGGATCCACGTATTCAAACATGTAGTTAGATAAGGTCATTCTTTAGGTCCTGGTACATTGTCTTTCCGTCCTTTCCCTCCTTCATGTGGATATCCCTGAGGTTTCTTCTCTTTTTTTCTTGAATCAGGTTTTCTCAGGAGTTTTTTCCTTACGGAGAATGAGAGTCTAAGGACAGGAATAGTTTAAGTTCTAGTTTAATAAGTTTAGCAACTAGCTATTGCTGTTGTATCTTATGACCGACTTTCTGTTTTTGTGCAATTACCCGTATGAAGCCCAATGAGACAAATGTTTGGGATTTATGGCTATATAAATAAAATTTAAGTGAATCAAATTATATCAAATTGAGTGATATAAAATGAATGCATTTATCCTGTTTTAATTTTTATAAATCACAGACCATCGTGTGAAACCAACGCTCATCTTGAGGAGTGATTTACTAAAAATGTCTCTGAAAAAAGGTTGAAGATCCAGATGGTCTCATCCAGGAACCTTTTCAGACTCATCAGCAATCATCTCAGAATTAGGAAACAAAGATCCGATTCAACTATGTGTGAATAACTATGACTTCTGACCCCTCCAAGGCAGCTGTCCATCCCTGTTTTAGTCTTCAAGCTAACTGGTCCTAAATCTTCTTTACAAATCAGTCCAATAAGAGCTTTAATATTCGCCCACATGGCTGAGAAACCAGATTTCACTTTGTTCCATTTATTTCATTTGTAAGTGATGGTAAAAGCTCCAGTTTACTGGACATTTGACGCATTCATAACAGATCTATGAACATGCCATTGACATCTGTGAAACATGCCTCAGTCCATCTGGAGCACAAGAGTTAAATCGTGACAGCTGTGACTCAGCTGAGGGATGATCGTGAGGAAAAATATACGTTTCACAGGACGAAGGTGACAGAAGCACAACGTCTGGATGGAAGCTGGGATCTTCACGGGCCTCAGAGCTCATTCAGAGCTCCTCTCAGTTTTTACAGCTGCAGTGGCGGGGACAAAAGCGCTGGGATTAAGTGCATTTTGCCTCACAGACTCCTTCAAATAAATTGTGCAACAGAAATAGTGTCAGTGATCTTGTTCGCTCAGCTTTGGCGAGAAAACAGCAGATCGCTTTACGTCAAATGGGAATGCCACTCAGCGCAGGAATTTATGTGTGTTTTCACTCTGGTCCAGACTGGCTGGACAGATGTCACAGAGCTGACAAACTGGACCTGCTCCATAAAAAAATGAACTTTTCAAGATGGTAAAGGTGTCAAGATGTCATAAAAGAAGTTCAGATCTTTACAAGGAAATACAATCTATAGAAACGGAATGCTTTTACTTTTTTGGATTCAGTAAAAGTCAGAAAAAGAAACTAGAAGAGTTTCAAGAGGTCCCGCTCGTGAAATGATCCCATCATTTTAACAACAGCAAATAAAAAATGTTTGTATTTTGCTCTATATAGCTTTTCCCAAGTGTTCAACATTTTTCTTCTGGCTTTGTAAGAAAAATAACCTTTTTGGAGTCTAAGATAGATTAAATGACTTGTAAGGTTACCTGCAGTCTGACAGCACCCAGGCTTATTTTTCTGGGAATTCCATTTTCTGCTCCATAACTACCAATAATACAGAGTAAAGCTTGTAGAGGTATAAAAAGAAATAAATACTCTTGGGCTCAGAAAGTCACTCCTTGATCTGCTAAACAGTTCCAGATTCCAGCTCTTAATGGCGTCACAGTTTTGGGGCTTTGTGCGGCGTTTGGAGCGGTGCAGCTGACGTGTTCATTGTCACGAGGAATGTAAATTATCAGATAATACACAGCTGTGTGAAAGAAGGTACACCCTCTTTCAATTCTTTGCCTTTTCATGTCAGGACATTCAGGAATGGTTTGATCTTTGCGAAGTTCTGTAAACACGACCTGGAATGAAGAACAGAGTGTGTGACACATTCACCGTGTCCGACTAAACCCAACTAGATATATAGCATTACCTGCGATAATGCAAGCGTGAATGCTGTAAGATGAATGTGGCCGCTAAAGATGCCAGAGTATTGAGCTGAAAGTGCTAAAGCTGAAAATTTGCTGAAATATTAGCTTAATGCAAATTTAGCCAGAAAACTGTAAACATGTCTATATGAGCCAAAATGCTAGCATAATGCTAAAATGTTAGCTAAACTCCAAATTAGCCAAAAAAGTATACATATGTCTAAATTTGCCTAAAACAGCTAGCATAATGCCAAAATGTTAGCTAATCTTCAAATTTGCCAAAAAAAAAATGAAAATGTATAAATTAGCCAAAAACAGCTAGCACAGCCCTAAAATGCTAAAAGCCCAGTGGTTGCTGAACATTTTCAAGTATGAATGGTGTCTGTAGCTGAAAGTACAATAAAAAAAAAATACAAAAAATCAGAAAACAAAAAAGCGTCATCAGCAAAATTTGATGCAAACAAGAAAGATACAGCAAAAGGATTGGATTGTTTTTGCTGACCAGAAATGGAATGGTTTTTGTTATATACACTTCTGCAAGAAGAACATCTAATAAATCTCCAAGTATTATATTTACAAAGCTAAATTTAACTATAAAGCTCAGAATTTTTATGATATATTGGCCCAAATTAGCTTCAACACACAATCTCTTTAACCCCAGTACAATAAAAAAATTAAATTAAATTAAAAATGTCATCATGCTCAGCTTTATATTTTAATCTAATTTTATTTTTTGTGTGTATTATCTTATTTTTTATTTTGTGTGTGAATACCCCCTGGCACTTATTTTGAACAATTAATCTACAATTTATTCTTATTTGTTTCCTACTTTATGTCATTTGTGTTTTGAATTAAAAAAACTGCTATGAGAAGAGCAGTGGGAATTGGAAAATGATCGGGAAAGTAAGTGAAGATGTTCGTGTTCAACGTTCCTATTCAAGCATGTTAGACCACGTAGCCCCAAGTTGAAGGTAAATCGGAGGTTTCTTGTTAGCTTTGGCCAACGCTAAGAAACATGTCAGACAGTCCACTAAGAAAAAGTCAAGAGGAGGAAAATCTTATACAGTCTGTTTTGTGGATCACTACACTAAATTATCTTCTTGTTAGTCTAATCATTTGGTCTAATCAAGTCTAATCAAATAACAAATTTAAATGGTTATATTCAACACGAGCAACTTCACTAAATTTCTAGATCATTCTGTAATTCCTTCTGCTCTTCTTATTCTCCTTTTTCTCTCAGCGGTGTACAGAGCAAGAACCAGATCACTTCCAGTGTGTCCGTCGGCAAAAACAATCTCTGAAAATGGAATTCTGTTGTAGCTTTATTGTTTGCCTCAGGTTTCTTTTGTCTACAGTCACTTTTTATTTTTGCTGAAATTCCATTTTTGTTTGCAGATATTTCTTTTTTAATTTTAGCAAAGTTTCTTCTTCGTTTGCTGTTCCAGTTTTTTTTTTTTTTTTGCTTTTTTAGTGCACAAAGTTTTTGAAGCATCTGAGCTATTTCCCATTCGTTTCCTATGGGGCATGTTTTGCTCAATATTTCAAAAACGATAAAGTTACCAAAAAGGTTACCAAAAAGCTGAACATTTTGACACCAAGATTGCTGAAATCACTGAAAGTGTCATTCCGTTTGTACGTGCTGAAAGATGTACTGAATGCCGTACGGCATTCACCCCATGACAGAATTCATGATGGAAAAAAAACGACCCATCAGTCTTTATGGTTCCATGGAAGAACACGAGGAGATGCCGATCAGCTGCTGAGCTCCAGAGCATCCAGGTGCTGAAGACTCAACCAATGACATTACAAGATCCCTGCAAAGCAGTTAAACTGAAACCTCGGTTTTTGGAAGAATGTTCTCGACTCTTGATGGAGCAAATTTTAAAGGAGTCGAGGGAGTAATTGTTGGAAGTTTCACAGTCCTCTCTGCTGTTAGCTGACTCTGGTGTCTCCTCGTAGGGATGGACATCTGATCCAGGTGATCATACAGTCAGGAAGAGCATAAAAACAGGTCTCACGGATCAGGAATGAGCTCTCTCTCTGATCATCTTTGGATTTATTGTAAAAATGTTCCCACTTTTAATTATGATTGTGTTGTTTTTAGACATTATAATAAATCGTGTCGTTTTCTAGGACATAGTTTTGTATTGACCATATCTGCACCACTTTGTGTACTTTTAGAGGTTTAGAGGCAAGTTTATATTAGAAAGGTCAGACTTTCAACATGATTACCCTAAAACAGTGTCAATGTGGTTGATTTTTCTGGGGGAAAGCAGTATTTTTCCTGTTTTCATGTTGGTGGGTTTGAATCTTTAATTTTTGTTTTCTTATTCGGCTCTCGCTGTGCTGAGATCTCCATTATTTTGTTTTTTCTCGTTATCAAACCAAAAAGAGGATCCTGTTCGGTTGAATTCTTGTCCTCCGTGAGGACAACAAGTGTTAAAGATATCCTGGAATCAGATCCTTCAAAATGAACCAAAATCAACTATGAATCGTATCATCAACCACAAACTGAATCGAGTCGTCGTTCAAATGAATCGTTACACCTCTAACACAGACGTGACTACTTTAGGGGAAATTAGGGGGAGTAGAACCACAAAAGCAGAAAGAGGTCTTTCCAAAGAAAGTGTGAACAGAGACAAAAGGTTGGATCAAGGCAGTTCATCTCTTCTGTAAAGCTCAACAAC
Source organism: Oryzias javanicus (assembly GCA_003999625.1). Taxonomy (NCBI): domain Eukaryota; kingdom Metazoa; phylum Chordata; class Actinopteri; order Beloniformes; family Adrianichthyidae; genus Oryzias; species Oryzias javanicus. Next base: position 7,761,001 of record CM012437.1, read on the forward strand.
AGTTGACAACAAGTGTTTGTTTTGTTTGCTGATTTTCTGTTTCAGTATAAAAAAAACTCCCTTTAGTTTCAGTGTTTGTTTTTGTTCAGTCTGGCTGTTGGTGATCTTCTTTTAGGTCATTCCTCATCAGACTGCTGGTTTTTTATGCTTTTTGTTAAACTAAAAACCAAAAAAACTTTTTGAGTTTTTAACTGTATTATACTGTTCATTGCGCTATTTTGATCCGTTCACGTATTTCTGAGTAATCCTTTAAAACTGTACTCTCTGTAGCAGCCCCTCCCATACCCACGAAAACAAGCATGTCCTCATGTGCTGATGTCACAAGGTGAGAACCGCCCCCTCCAAGAAGAATCCCACCCCCCAAGCTAACAAAAAACACTTTCTCCACTAAGCTAGCAGTAATAAGCAGACAGGAAATATTAGGAAGACGCCGGGAGAAAGGGAGCAGACTATTTCCTGGTGGAGAGAAAGGAGGAGACTATTTTATGGTGTAAAGGGGAAGCAGACTATTTTTTAGCTCTTCAGGATCTAGGTTTATTGGTTTAGTTTGCCGTTTACCTGATTACAAATATGTAAAAAAAATACACAAATAAACAATAAAAAGAGGATAGGCAGAAACATAAGATGCTCACTTCAATGATTTTCTTTCAACACTAAGTCCATCGATTCATCAATTTAATGAACAAAATTAACACAATCAAGCAAAAAACAATCTTACAAATAAATCAAATTATTTACATAAATGTTTAGTAATCATTTACACATTTACATTTGAGGGAGCAGAGTATTTCCTGGTGCAACAGGGGAGCAGACTAAATCCTGGTGGAAAAAGTGAGCGATGAATTAGAAGAACTGGTTTGAACATGTATTATTGAGGAAAGGCAGAAAGGTACGCATGAAAAGGTTTTTGATACAGAGATTGATGATGCTCTAAAGAGAAAAGAATTATTCACAGCCAGTGCAAATCAGAACAATGTTTTCAAGTTGTTTTATTTCAGGCATGAAAAGAGTTTACAAAAATAACTCATATTTCATATATTTTTTTTGTGTTCCAAAGGTAATATATGATCATATATATGGATATACTTTAGTCTGAAATAATTAAGAAAATCATGTTATGGTCCCTTTAAGGCTGATGTTCTTCACGTGTATTTACGTGTAGCCAAACGCAAACACGTATGAAGATTCATGTTGGTAATTCTTGCAGCCAAAATGCATATTCTAACACCCTAACTCCGCCCTGATTATCTGTGAATAGTCACTTCCTGTTTTTAAAGAATAAACAGATAAAATATATTTCATGAATTTCAGTTCAACAGAACACAGATGCCTGACGGTTTCACACTTTTCAGCACATAAGGTGACCCCCCCCCTTGTCTGCCACCAGAGTTCAAGTTGGAGGTGAGGAGGTTTTCTTAATGCAGTTTGAATGATCTGACCTGAGGTGACCCGGGCCGGCCCGGACCCGAGCGGGGTGAGTCTGACCGTGCGGTGCTGCAGGTCTCCGGATGATCTCATCCAGCAGCTATCTGGCATGTTGCTCCTTTATAGCAGATGACTTGAATTTTGGAGTGGCCGTTGTTTTAGTGACACATCTGGGACCGAAGGCCGGCGCGGTGATCCACCGGCAGCCCCCCGATCACACCCGCCTCAGCTCTGCAGTAAAAGTGGTCGTTAAAACCGCACCGTGGAAAGAGGAAGCCCCCCCACCCGATCCCCTGATTTCACCTTTCCACCTTTGCCTCTTATTGTCACGCTGTCTCTTTTCTGCCCTCTTCATCTCTCCTTTTCTTCTGCGCCCCCCCTGCCCCCCCACTGTCTTTGGCCTTTAGTCTGCAACCTGTGGAACCAATTAGAGCTTGTAAGCGGGGGCCTTTTGCCCCTGTCGTGTGGTCGGTTTAACCTGCTGCTCCGTGAGGACCTTTCCTCAGAGCGTGACCACCACCTCGCCTGTCCCGGTGGGTGGGTTTGAGGGGGTTGTATGTCACTGTAGGAGATGAGAGACCACCAAGCTTCTTCTCTCGCGCCCTCCTGGGTAAAAATGTGGATCCCGTTCTCATTGGGGCTCATTGTGTTTCAGCATTCGCATTGGGTGTAAACAGACTCCTCTCTTAGCAGCGGACCGTCTCCTTTCACCCTCTTTTCACCCTCACCCCGACTGCCAGGAATGCTTTTAACAATTCGCCGTCAGACGTAGAGCAACATGGAACGCCGGGAGATTGTCGCATTCCAAAGGGAAGCGTTTTTTAGTCGCTCTTCACATGTCAATCACCGACACTATCTCCTTGTCACCCTAACCCCCTTACCCACCTCCAAGACTCACAAGCGCGCGGGGCAGCTGGCGGCGCGGCAGCTCCGCCAGTGGAGGACGCGGCCGTGGGAGTGGAGGAATGCGGGCCGCGTGACGCTCGCAGGACACACACAAACACACCGAGGGCTCCTCCGTCTCCAACATCTGCGTCGAGGGTCAGCGGGGAGCGCCTCTGCTTTGGCAACACAGGCAGGAAAACAGATGCGAGTGCGCGTCTGCAGAGTTTTCTCTCTGCGCTGGACGACCTCTTATCAAAGAAGACACTTTTTCACTGTAAACCCATCCAAAGCTCTGGGCCGAAGCCGTCTCTTTCTGATCTAAAATGATAAGCGGCGGTTTGGGCGAGAGGGGTCACACGCTCTCACGCCATCTTTCAACAGCCCCCCCCCCGCTGCTGCACACACTCTGCTGGAATGCCTCTGCGCGTTATCAGAGCGTTGAAAGCACCTGCCTGGTATGTGACAGTGGCAGTTAGTGACAGTTCTCCTTTAAAGCGAGGGGGTGGGCGACATGGTGTGTGTGTGGTGGGGGTGCTGGGGGAAAAGAGTTGATCCATTTGATAGGAGTCCTGCTGGATACTTGACAGGAGCTGTCAGTGAGCCCGGGGGGTGGTGGGGGGTGGTGCTTATCGATCAAACACCCCCTCCTATCTGCCACGCTGACCTTCATGTCCTGAGGAGGGCCGCTCTACTGGGAGACTGTAACAGGAGACACGGCGGTGGGGGTGGGGGGGCGCCTTCTGCCCGTGACGGAAAACTCGCTGGAAAACATCTCAATCATGAAGTCGAAGACTCGAGAAAACAAATGTTGCAAACCTCGGCTTCTTCTTGATGGTTAAAAGGATAAAATAGTTTTTTGACAAAGCTTCCTGTGACTTCCTTTCAAAATAAAAGTCATGAAACATAGGATTATCTCAATGCAGCAAATTAATAGTATAATCATCATGTCAACAGTGATTAAAGTGTGTTTTTTATTCACACAATTTTTTTTATTAGTAGTTTTTGCTTTTTGACTTAAAAATAATGTTTTTCATTTCAAGCACTTTGAGCTTCGCTTGTTGGAAAAGTAAAGATTGATTTGACTGGATTCAAAAAAATGTTTTACTATTTGTGGTGCATCTCTCCCAGAAATTCCTAATCTAACAAACCAAAATGAAACAAGAGTTGATTAATTGACTCTTACCAGATTTTTTCTTAAAAAAATCCTAAAATTTGTTCTAAAATATGAAATCTGCCCAATAATACAGTGCACCAAGCAGGTCCAGCCCTGGGCTGACAGCACCCTAGGCGAAAAACTAATTTGGTTCCCCCAGCAGGGTCTTAAATTAAAACATCTCACCTGGGGCTCAAATTGAGATACTCTGCATTTGGAAGCATACCCACAAACTGACTGCACCACCATTCAGCCAATGCTAAAGAGGAAATTAGAGGGATTTCAACTGTTAAAGGTGTTGGAAAAAACAAAACCACTAGATCTCCAGTTTAATTAGTCTTTTTTGACTAAAATGCATGGGAGGGAGGGAATTGTAAAGCAATTCTACAAAAGTAAAACTAACAAACCTCTGCTTTGAGCCGTGTCCTCCTCTTCCATTCTTCATCCTTATAGTTTTAAAAAAGCACTAACAGCAACAACACGCAACATGCGCAGACAGCAGCATGTCAGGAAGTTGCAGTTATTGATTACATCAAACTTTTGAGTTATTTTATTTAAGTTTTTTTTTAATTAATACTTTTAAGTTGTGCATCAAACTGTTTAACAACAACAAAAATCAATACATAAACATTGTTATTTGTGCCCTCCCCAGCAGATGATGCCCTAGGCGGCCGCCTAGATTGCCAGTGCCTAGCCGGCCCTGGAGCTAAGTAGGAATTTTGGTTGCGCCTTCTTAAGCCAAATTGATTTTCTTTGTTGAACAGTGCTCAAAAATCTGTCAAAATGTTTTTGTTGGACTTTGGTAAACCACTTGATGATTATTAGAGCATTTTAGGTACAGCTGCAGGAGCCTCTATAAGTGATACGTAATGTTCTTCAACTGTTGGTGAGTAGATTGATTTAAGTTTGAGTTTGCTTTGTTTTCTTCTTACTTTATATTCTACAGTTACTTTTTACAATTAAGATCTTTATTTTTCTTGAATCAGAGAGATAAAACAGAAGGGCTCTGGAGTCTAAGGTTGCAGAACCCTGAAATAATTAAACAAAATTGGCTAAAATCAGAATGAGTGGTAATAACATCCATCAGATGAAGAGATTTTTCAAAGTGATTCAGATCACAATCCCTCAGCTCATCTGACAATGTTTTTATAAATGGTGTAATGTCAACTTGTTCAAAGCTGCTAAAGGCTGTGATAGTCTTAATATGAGACAAAAACTATGCAAATACAAGGCACAACTACGCACAAAAAACACAACTATTTACAAACACAACAGTCTAGGAAGGCCAAACAAACCACAAAAACTACAAAATACAATGATTAAAAAAATTCCAACGTTCCACAATTTCACACAAATATACTCACAAACACAACAACCTGCACTTTATTAGGCGCACCTGTCCAGCTGCTCGTTAACGCACATTTCTAATCAGCCAATCACATGGCAGCAACTCAATGTGTTTATGCATGTAGACATGATCAAGACAATGTTCTGAAGTTCAAACTGAGCATCAGAACGAGGAAGAAAGGTGATTGAAGTGACTTTGAATGTGGCTTTGTTGTTGGTGCCAGACGTCCCTTACCAAAGTTCATTTTGAGTATACTTTTTTTAAACTCAACTTAAGATAGTATACTTTAAGTATACTTTTTATGTACTTACTAGAGAAAAAAAATGTACAAGTTTATGTTAAGTAAACTTTCCAAAACTAAACTTAACATAGTATACTTTTAGTTTACTTTTTATGTACTTAGAGATAAACCACAAGTTCATGTTAAGTATATTGTTTATACTTAGAATTACACTACAATTCTAAATGAATTTAGCCTTAAACTTTTTGCCAAGATATATTTTAGTGTAGCTATTGGTATACAAGTATTTTTTTCTTTTTGACAGTAGCTGTATTATTTTTAATGTTCTTCATAGAAGATTTGTTCAGTCATCTGTCTTGTAGGCTTGTAGCAAGAAGTCAGATTTGGTGTAAATACCAAATGGTAAACTAAAAGTATACCATAAAGGTTATTTTAAGTATACTTTCATAAACCTAAGCTTACATATAATAAACTTGGAATAAACCAGAAAGTTTACTTTAGGGATACTTCTAAGTGTACTTTTTATAAACTAAAAGTGGGCCAATTTAGTGCAAAGAAGTATACTTGGTAGTAAAATTCCAGTATGCTTTTTAAGTATACTTGGTATATACTTTTTTATACTTAAGTATACTTTAAAAAATATATTTGAAGTATACTTATTTTTGGTAAGGGGTAGTTCAGAAACTGCTGATCTGTTGGGATTTTCACCCAGCAATCATCTCCAGGGTTTACAGAGAATGGTCAGAAAAAGAGAAAATATCCAGTGAGCTGCATTTCTGTTGATGCCAGAGGTCAGAGGAGAATGGCCAGACTGGTTCCAGAAAGGCAGCAGTAACTAAAATAACACTGAGGAGGTCCAGTCTTGAAGGACTGCAGCAGAAGAACACACCCGTCAGCTAAGAACAGGAAACTGAGGCTAAAACTAAAACTAAAGCTTGAAAAAACATTGTCTGGTCTCTCTTTTTGCTGACACATTTGAATGGCAGAGGCAGAATTTGGCATCAAAATCATGAAAGCATGGATCCTTTTCTCAATGGTTCAGGCTGATGGTGGTGGTGTAATGGTGTGGGAGATGTTTTTTTGGCTCACTCACCTGACCACATTAAAGTTGCTGGTGATTGCATAAACACAAAACAATTCTACACAAGCAAAACCACTGTAACAAAGCTCCACAGAAACACAACAGCGCATCGTGTAAAAGCTAAACCAAAAAACTACAAACTAGTAAAGATTCACTGAAGTCCTTAAAATGTTTCAGGGCAACAGGGTTGCTGGAGCCTATCCCAGATAATGTTGGGTAAAGGCATGGTACACCCTGTTTGGTTCACATCTCCACTTCATTGCGGTGCAGTTTGGGCAAACTTTGACGAGGACGACACGTGTCGTCAACTGTCCAACACGGAGGAGAATCTGATCGTTTTTGTTCAGGATTTTATTATGTTTCTCTTTTTTGCATAAAGACAATATCACAAAGATGCAATAATTTTATTATTATTCTTTCCCTTCGACTAATTTGGGATAGCAAGTTAGTCAAATCAGGCCACACAAACACGTAAACAGAGCAGAAAGCAGCTGCCCATTCAGATGCAGCTCCTGCCATGAATCTGACTAAATTGAATCAATGCTTAAAGAAAGTATGAATTATCTTTTAAAATGATGGAAAATGAGTTTTTTCTTCAGCCATACAGACATAATCTATGGTAAAAAAGCCTGTGTTGGCATTTGAGCCTCAGTAGCAGACAAACATGGTGATTTGAATGGACAGAATCTTGACCAATCAGCATGAACCCTGTTGTCTGTGACTTCCTGTTTGGTATGGCACATATATCACACTAAACTGAAACTTATGAACATAATCAAAGATAGGGAGAAAGCGAGATGAGAGACAACTCATCTAAATGCACTTGTATCGAACATGAAACAGTGTATTTTGAAAGAAAATATTTTGAACTTTAGAAAATTAGTTTTTAAAATTGAACATAATTTAGGACGGTTTAATAAAAAAAAAAACCCTGACTTTTGTTCTCAATGTAGTGGCACAAATATAACTTCATATATTTGGTGGTAGCTCCTCCCACACGGGTGAGGGACGTCAATTTCATGAACACTTTTTTGGACAAGCGTCAAATTCAATTAGAGGCAACCGATCCAAATTTGACGCACAATCGCATTTAAACGCAACATAGGAGTCCTAAACCACTACACCACCACGCACATACTCGTTATACCATTTATGTAAGCCAGGGATAATGCCTGACGAAGTGGGCATTATCAGAAATTAACGCATGTAAAGTGTGTTAATTTCTGATAATGCGCACTTGGAAGGGCATTATCCTGCTTATACCATGGTCACCTATCAAATAAATAAATATTCAGTCATTTTTTTCTTGTTAAATTTTCAGTTTAGATAGCTTATTTACAAAAAAGTGGATTATTTGATGCATGGTGGAACGTGTTGTCACGGTAACGCAGCTGACCTCGACTGCAGCTGCAAAGGAAAGCGACATGAACGCAGAGCGTTACATAGTTTAATTAAAGCATCAGTTCAGAGAGAAAGTTCACCTCTTTCTGATTGTTTTTGTCCAGAAGGTGAAGAAAACGTCTGTTTTAAAGAAGTCTGCGCAGTGATATTGAACATTTGTACTGCATGACCCAAACTTCTTTTTTGGGGGTGCATTATCACTTTGAATTATCCCTTTTTAATAAACATCCAGCAACCAATCAGAATTTAGTATTCATCTGGACCATGGTATAAGATCAACTGTCTCCAATTGTGTTGTTTATATTAGTTTTGGCTGATTCTCTTAAATACGGTAGCAGTTTTTCTTTAATAAATGTGATTATTTTTTTTCTCTTTTTTAAATGAGGCGACAGTATAGTGGTTCTGATCTAAAATCTAAAGCTGTGATCCTCACAAACTCAGTGCTGATGAGCTGAGCTCTGATGACTCACAAACTCAGAAGATGACATTCAATTTTAAAGCCAAAAACAAACATCAAAAGCTAAAAACAACACACTGAATGTGAAGATCACAGCTTAAGATTATTTGAACATAAACTGATTATAATGATGTCATTACTTGTATTTATTTGTTTCCCACTTGATTGTATGAATTTGGTTTGTAAAATTGATCAGCATGTGTTTGCATCTAATAAGCGTTGTACACTTCTATTCTCTTCTTTATTAGTTGTTTGTTTATCTTGTACATTTTTTTCAAATCACTTATCAATCAATCAATTAAACATTAAAATATTTGACACACTTCAACTTTGCTTTGATTTGTGCATTTTTAACAATATTTATTGAACATTCTGATTTAATCGATTTAAACTATGCGATTAAACTTATCACAGACTGACAGCGTCTTCAAAGCTTTTTGGTTGATGATTTTCCACCTGAGTATTTACATTTATGGATATGGAACTTTGCCCAAATAGGAATTTATCATATCATAAATCTGCTTTCTTAACCTGACCTGCGGTCTGTTCATGTTCCTCAAAGGATGCTCAGCATCTCAGAGGCCGTTCTGTGGAGCTGGTTGACCATCTTCATGTTGACTTGCTGAGCACACGTGAATCTGAATTTTGATTACATGCCGTCTTTGAAAAATTAAAATGAAAAAATATCAATAAATATAAGAAATTTAGCAAAATAAAGAAGCTTTCACAAGGACGGAAGATTAAAAATGCAATTTCTAAATATTCTTTTTGTCAAATGAAGCTTACTGTGGGTTAATGATTATGCTCCTTTATAAAGTGCTCACTTCTGTCAAATCCTCCTCAGTCTCTCTTCAAAATCTGGCTCAGAGTCTGCGTTTGTTTTTGTGCAGACTCCATCAGAGTTGCAGCAGAGAAAAGAAAAAGCTTCCCCGTCATCCTGTGGCTGAGCCTAACCCGTGTTTAGCTGCTCACAGGTCATTCCAGCACCGTGCTGGACCTGCTGTACTGCTGTCACAACCACAGGCCGTCTCCAGAGGACCTCTGACTCTCCAACACTAAACGTGTCCTGCAGGACTCAGCAGCTCAGGCTGCAGTGTGTGGTTGATGGACTCCCCCTACTGTCTCCCAGCTTCCTCACAGTTTATTTCCCTGCTGAGGAGCAGCTATGGATCTCCTCGGATGGGAGATCCTCAACACCTCCTCCCCCATATAAATACTCTGTGGTCAGCAGAGGCTGGAAGCAGGAGGCATCGACCTCGACTTCTCTCCGTCCAGCAGAGCAGTGATTTATGGGGGGCTTGGGCTGGCGCTAACCTTGCACTTGAGCCTGGCAGTATAAATGATGAGGGGGTCAGTGGCACTGAAGGAGGGGGGGCTCTTCCTCCTCTCCCTGTCCTGTTATCATCAGTGTGATGGAGACATCATCATCATCATCATCGTCGTCTCTGTGAGTATAAATAGAGCTGGATCAGGTGATGGGAGCTTTAATTTCATGCCTAATTTCTCTCAGCAGAGAGGAATCGATGCTGCCCTGCTGCCCCTGTTGCCCCCGCTGCCCCTGCAGACACGCAGAAGGACGAACTGCTGACGGATGCAGAGGAGCGCGCGCGCAGACCTGGACACTCGAACAGATGGCTTCAGAGCAACAAGCAGATATGAGCGCACGGCGACGCACCTGTGTGGAGGGTGCTGCACATCACCATGGTGATAAATATGAGTCCCCGCGTGCCGCCCGGGGAGGCATTGAACTCTAGCCCCTCCATAATGACTTTGTCTACCTATCGATCCGCCTATGATCCATGTACTGTAATTCTTATATCATCAGGCCTGGCCCCGGCAATAACTCCAAGTCATATTTCGAGCCCCCCCTCGTCCACTTGACAACTTAATGATGCAGGGTCCTTGCAGAGTTTGCACAACCCCCCCGCTGCTGCAGGGCTCTAATTTCTCCTTGTTCTCTCGGAGTAATATCACAGAGGGCAGCGAGAGGCTTTCCTCTCCCAGGACCTCCTCACATACCTGTGAGCTTCCGCGCAGCGCGGGCACGGCTCGACCGGGACTGCGGCGCATCTGTCTTGGATTTGGAGCACAGCCCCTGCAGGGGGAGACTCAGCTGTCCCTCTTTAGACCCTGTTCTATCTCTCCCTTGGAGCCAGGGCGATATTTCACTGTCATTTCAGCTCTCTCTTTGTGGCCCGGTGTAATAGTGGGAGATATATGGGACTGCGGGCCTCTGAGCTTCCTCAGTCTTCTATAAAACACTGTCAGAGTGACAAAACGGCGGCCCTCGGGTATTCGGGCGCGCGCGTCCCTCTCGCTTCCTCAACATCCGCCTCTGATCCTGTCAAGGGGAAGACAAGATGAGAGGCTTTTTTTTGGGGGGGGGGGGGGGTCTGAGTGACAACTGAGCAGCAAAGAGGAGCTGCCACCTCCATCCTCCTCACATCCTCCTTGCCCTCTCAGTTCTACTCCATTTCCACCTCTCTTCTTCTCCCCTCTGCTCCATTTCACCCCCCCCCCCCTCCCCTCTACTGCACACCGTCTCCGACGCCCCCCTCACCCCCCAGCCTTAATTGGGAGTCAGGAAGAGCAGTGGAAATCGCATTAACGCGGGCCCCGCCTGGGTGTGCCATCCATCTTCTTTTTTATTACGCCGCGCCGGGGCTGCCTGCGCGCTGCCGTTCGATTTGTCACCGGCCTCGTTCGCTGATAACGGGCATTTGTCATCGCCGCGCCTCCCTGTTAATGTTATCATCTCCTCCCTGACAGCCGCCCTCCGCCGGGGCGCGCCGGCGACAAAGCACATCCGTCAAGCGAATATTTCCACGGCTAAGGGGACCGCGCCGCAATAAGCCACATTAAAGCGCTCGTGGAGGGTGCAGGCCGAGGGTGCGCGCCAGCGCGCGCGCGCGGGTCGCTGCCGCTGTGCGCGCCCGAGTGCGCGTTTACGCACACAGGGCGCGCGGGAGAGGCGTGGTGGGGGCCGACAGGGGGAGGTAATTTGTTGCAATTAATTACGCAGCGCGCGCGGCTTTGTTGTGTGGGGGCGCTGTGTCTGCGGGGGGGCTGTGATGCTATTTGTTTGATTTATGGCCTCTGCCAGCCGGAGGCGCGGCGCATTATCCACAGAGCTTAACGCCAGCCTCCGTGACAAAGACCTTTGCGTGAGAGAGACCGCTGTCCTCCCCCCGTGAAGGGGTGGGGCTAAAAAAAAAAAATAAAAAAACTACCCCACCACCACCACCACCACCACTGATTCGCGCGCTGCTCTAACCTGCGCACGCGGTCGGACGTGTGATGCGCCTTGGTCAGGGAGGGGGGCCTGACAGATGGATCAGGCAGCCTAAAGGCATGTACCCCCCCCCACCACACACACACACACACACTCCCCCGCTCAACGTGCTGTATGACTCCACATTTGCCTCAGTGTCACTTTGTTTGGCACTTTGTGTCTGTGAGAAGAAGTGATGAGGCTTTAAAGCACCGGAGGAGAGCAGGAGGAGCCTAGCGGCTCTGCGACTCCATCCACAACATGACGTCATGAAAGCCAACCACAACAGCACCAATTATTAGGGCATTTGTAATCTTTGTACCTTCAGGACTATCACTGTTCTTGGTTTCTCCTGACCAACATAAATGTAAAGCTTTGAGGTCAACAATATCCTTTTTTTTAAATCAATTTCAATCAATTTTTTTAGAACATCCCTCCACCATGCATCTCCAGAGCCTCTGTGACACTTTCACAGGTTTTCTCTCTGTGCTGATATTGAGCAACTGCTGAGGCACACTTGTCATTGACACTATATGGGTGGATATCGCTATTCGCTTTGATCCATCAAACCCTGGATTAATTCGATTTTACTTCTTCTTTTCTGATTGTTTTGATCAACTCCACTCAATTCAATTTCCTCCTCTCCTTTGAGTTTGCAGTTTAAACACAGATGTATGGAAATACAGTCATTCACTGATATTTATAAATAATCTCATGTTAATCTGATACATTTCACATAAAGTAAATTGTGTTATTGAAAGAATGGAAATGTTAATAGCATATACAGTGTTTATGGATTCTCAAAAGGAGAAGTTCTAACAAAAATGTTCAGATCGTTAACATAGTAAACACTGTTCTGCTTCTCCTGCAGGCCGTTTCAGTTTGGTCACCGTTTTGTCAACCCAACCCTTTTTAGGATAAAATGCAGTTTGCAGATGTCTCAAACTCCAGGCCTCGAGGGCATTGGAACATCTTATTGGTTAAAATCCATAGACTCTATAAGAGAACTGGATTGAGCAGTTGACATCACAAATGGTTTATTCTGAATCCAGCAAAATGAAGTTATTCAGTCGCCTTTTTAAATTTTTTTTGCAATATTGCCATTTGGATATTGATGAAGATTCTGATTGGTTAGTTTATAACTTGAATAACTTCCAATGAAGAAAAAATGTCATGAAAATTTAGGATTAATGTGTTAAAAATGTATCAGAGCAAGAACGGTTATTCTGACAAAAGGAGAATTCTGACAAAAATGTTGTGATTCGTTAACATAGTACTCTTTTCTTTTTCTCTTGAAGGGCAGTTTCTTGTTGGAACGCCGGGGCGAGGACCCTACCCTTTTTAGGATAAAACGTTTGCAGATGTTCAAATCCTATGTGAAAAGGACAAAATGTTAGATTGAAGCTAATATGTCCGAAACATCTTATTGTGGAAAATCCATAGACTCTATTTAAGAAACTGGATTCCTTAAGTTTCCATCAAACAAATGGTTTATTCTGGAATCCAAAAATTTTTTCAGTCAGTGATTTTAGCAATTTTTTTTGACTATTTTTTGTTACCAATGTTAAAGTTTGTCCTTTCTTATGTTATATCGTTTTGTTCTTCTTGAGTCCCCAGACTCTTGTTTAACCTTTTTACGAGAATCTGATAAAACACGTGCAAGTCAGCCAAGTTGCAATTTTGGTGCACGCCATTCAAATTCTACAACTTCTTATTCTAAAATTGTTGCACAGTCGACTCATATTGATGCCCAAGAAGTTGGAAGATGATCGATTAAAATCCATAGGATGAGTTTCTGTTTGTGGCTTGTACTTAATGGGCTTTTTTTTAAATACTCAAGATGGAGGCCTCTTCCCAAGGTCAAAGGTCAATGAACTTCTGGGGTGGTTTTAGACTCCAAATGTCAACATGTTTGGGAAGTTTAGTGAAAACAGAGGTGTTGTTTTCCCATATTATTGAAAAACATGAAAATTGCTAAATCTCAGATTTCGCCAACATGGCCGCCAAGCCGTCGGTTGTGTAGCCATCCCATAATAATTGTGAAAGTCCGTGGGATTATCCGCGACATGTATGATTGGGTTTCGTTTGCTTATTTTTACATTTTTTTGGCTCCACAAGTGATTGTCAGCCAATTTTTTTTTTTTTTTTTTTTAAAAGGAAACGCTCGCCGTAATGTCATCATCAGTGTGAAGCAGCCATTGGTTGCAGCCGTCATTCTAATAATAGTGAAACTTGTTTTCCGGCTTATCGAAGGCTGAAGTGATCTCGGATTATACTGAATCACAAACTCCCAATGAAAGTGTCACATTCAACAACTGAAAAAGTCAAATGTAGATTTGCTTTAATCTAGTGGAAGTTTTTGACAAAGAGCTTCAGATTTTAGCTGTAAAATACAGAAAAATAATTGTAATTCTAATGTTGTCTTATTTTCATATAAATTGACTGAAGAAGCTGAAACCTTAGATGATCTTGTCGGATAATTCCACAGATCTTCTCACTCTGGTTTGTAGCTGCACGTGTAAAATTCAGCTTTTGGTGACTTTACTTGCTGCTGCTGCTGCTTTTGACCATTATCCAGATTATGACTCTTCCACTGCCATGCTTTACAGAATGCAGAAGTCTTAAATATTCGGTTCAGATAAACTTTGTCTAAACCATTTGCCAGTTTTTTAAAAATGTAAATGATTTTTTTTAAATGACTGTCACGGTTTGAGGATGTTTTCATTTTGATCTCGGAGGCCACAGAATCAGGGGCGGAGTCCATGAGGGGGCAGCAGAGCAACAGCGCCCCTGAATGGTCAGTGTGTGAGAGATAAATATGAACAAACAGCAGCAAAGCAGAGACGCTTCTTCAGGGTGATTTTCATCAGGGTTTGAGCACAATTCCAGTGTGAAAAGATGCTTTTTAAACACACAATCACAGACACTGCCGGCGGTTGACAGAAGATTATCTTTACATTTCACGTCATCTCTGTGCATGACATGGTATCTTCTGGAATCTGATGGAGCACATTGCAGTAAATGTCCCGTCTGAGGTCTGTAGGAAAAGCGGAGAGGTCGGGCTGTGAGTTGTGAAGGAGGAGTCAAATCTGATCACACTTCAACCTTTAAGGAAGATCTGAGAAAAGAAGCAGCATCGCCAAAGTTTGTCCTTTGTGCCCTTCTTCATCGTCTTCATCTCTGACGCTCATCTCATTTTTCCTCGCGGATGCCAAGAGTTCCATATCCGTTCATCAGGGACATTTTCAAATGGCCGTTGGAGGCCAGCTCTTCACTGGGGATCTTGTTCCTGGAAGCAAACATCTGGCTGATCTCCAGGAAGGTTTTGTTCTTGGTCTCGGGAATGATGAAGATGGCGTAGATGGCCACTCCCAAGCAGACGGTGCAAAAGATCAGGTAGCAGTAAGGACCCGTGGCTTCCTGGGGAGGGAGCGACACAGATGCAGAAGTGAAGAGAAGAAAGGCTCAAAGACATCAAAAAAACATGAAACCCAGTGAAAAATGGAGGTTTTTAAAAATAAATTTCCACCTTTTTCATCCATTTACTTTTATAACTGACAGAGCATCAATCCAGCTTCAGAGGAGGCTGTCTAGAGCAGCAGTTTTATGTCATTTTGAATATTCATGTCAGCCTAAGTGACGCCCCGTTTATAATCTATGGGGTTTATTATGACGAGCCTTCCCTCCCTCCCCCCTCCAGCTTTTAACAGCTTTCCACAGGTTCACGTGGTTTATGGGAATGTGTGTGCGTTCTTCAGACTGACGCTGGGCAGAAAGAAAGTCTGGCTCTCCGCCTTCACTCTGTTGGGTTCAGGTCAGGACTCTGTCAGTGCCAGTGTCGGGTTCTTCCTCATCAATCTGGATGTCTGCGTCTTCATCAACCTTCTTTGCGCTTTGGTGGGCAGCCACGTTGGAACAGGAAGGAGCAGTTCCCAAACTGTTCCCACTAAAGCCTTGGATTTGGCTGCTAAAGCTGTTAGCTGAAAACGCTAAAGCTGATAGCCTGCTAAAATATTAGCTAAATGCCAAATTAGCCTAAAAAACGTAGCCAAAACAGCTAGCATGTAGCTGAAATATTAGTTAAGCTCCAAAATAGCCAAAAAAAAATCTTAGTAAATGCTGAAATAGTCCAAAACGCTAACAGAATGCCAATTATTTACCATTTTAAAACTGTCACTTTTTAACATAAATATGAATAATACAAAAAGGCAGGAAAATTATTCCAGAATAAATCAATTTAAACCTTAAATAACGTTAAATATTTTATCCTCCATAAAAATATATTTTGTCAAAATTATACAAGTTTTAAAATAAGCACAAGATAACATCGGGCCATTCATAACAATAAAATAAAATGAACTGGAGGGCCGGATAGAATTAACCGGCGGGGCTTGACTTTGCTGTTTGTGAATGTAGACGTACTGCACGAAGTATCAAGACTATTTGACTATTTTATTTTTGAGTCACAAAGGCTTCCATAATTGACTGCTCGGTGAATCTATAAAGCCAAAATGTTCATGCACATCTTTCTTTTTTGCAAGTGATAGGTTGTAGCAAACACTTAAACAACATACAAGGGATAAAGTATGTGAGACACACGCACGATGTATGAAGTTACATTTTTTCAATCCCCTCAAATGCTGAACACTGTAAGGTTCATGTAAAAGTGCATGTTGCTTGTAGGCCTGAATATTAGAGATTGGATCTACTGTGATATGGGTGCATGTGACCAAATCTATAGATCACGTGTCAAAGTCAACGCCCAGGGGCCGGTTCCGGCCCTCCAGATCATTTTATTTTATTGTTATTAATACCTCAATTTTTTATTACACTTATTTTTAACTTGTATAATTTCTATAAAATACATTTTTATAATATAGAAAGTTATTTAAGGTTTAATTATTCTGGAATTATATTCATGCCTCTTTTTCATTCATAATTATGTTAATGAGTTATTGTTTTAAAGTTTTAAAAATTGACATTCTAGTAACTTTTTGGACTATTTTGGCATTTACTGAGATTTTTTAAGGCTATTTTGGAGTTTAGCTAATATTTCAGCAACAGGCTAACTGTTGTGCCTAATTTAGGCTTTTTAAAAGTTTTTTAGGGTGTTTTTCGAAGCTTAGCTATTTTTTCAATAACATGGTAGCTATTTTGGCTAATCTAGGTTTTTTTTTTTTTTTTAGTTCTTTAGGCTAGTAGGATATTTAACTATTTTAACTATTAACGATTTTAACAACTTCAGCATTTTCAGCTTCTTCGTTTTTAAGTATCAATTTTATCATCTTCAGCTATCAGCACTAGCATCTTTAGCAGCCAAATTCAGCTTACATCATTCACACTAGCATTATCCCAGGTAATGCTATATATCTAATTCATAATTGTTAAAAAGTTACTGTTTTAAAAATGTATTTTTAGAGTGTTCAATAAATGTTTGTCTTGTTCAGCCCGAGACCTAAGGTGTGTTTTGGATTTTGGCATCTTGTGCGATTGAATTATGCACCCCTGCGATAGATCAAGAGTGTCAAACTCCAGGCCTCGAGGGCTGGTGTCCTACATGTTTTCCAACCAACCTGCTGTTGAACCTCCTTATTGGGCTAAACACACCTGATCCAGGTGATCAGCAGCAAATAAGGCAGGATTTCTGGAAAACCAGCAGGAGGCCGGCCCTGGAGGGCTTCAGTTTGACACCCCTGCTATAGATGAATAGAATTTTCCCAAATCTCTAAATTATTCACAGGAAATATGATATCAATGGTTTCCTGGGTGGACCGTGAATTTACCTCAGAGATTCAGTTTTGCTGTGAGGAGCATAAAGTGACTCTACAGGCCCTGGTTGTGTCTGAACTCTGCTTTTTGACTTAGCTCTGACCTGCAGGAAGGGAAACACAAAGCCGATGGTGAAGTTGGACAGCCAGTTGAGGCATCCGGCGACGGTGTAGGCAGACGGCCGGTGAGACTGCTTGAAGAGCTCTGCAGTGATCAGGAAAGGCACGCCGGCTGCAGAAACGAAACCACGGTTAGCTTGTTTTATATTATCGCTCCTATTCTCAACGAATCCACATTAAGATAATTAAAGTTATGGGTTTGATGCAGCTCGCCATCTGGTCAGAGCGTAAATCACGTTTAATTACCTGCTGCTGTGGTGAGATAAACAGCAGCAGCTTCATTCATCAGTTAGCTTAGCCACGGCCCTCATTCACAATGAATAGAGGAGGAAACAAGCAGAGGAGCTATAAAGCTGCTCCTCCGTTTTCAAGTATTTCATTACGACTTTGGTATTAATCACAAACTGATGAGAGGAGGAGGAGTTTTGTCGAAGGGGGGGGGGGGGACCTGCAGCCACCCCCCCACCCCCCCACGGCGCTTTGACCGTCAGGTTCGGCTCTCATTCCTCATTGTTAGAAGTGAATGATGAGAAGGAGAAATATGCATTAGCAAAAGCTGCAATGATCCGCTCTCAGAATGATGTGCTCATTATCTGTGCTCGCTAACTGCAGACAGGAAGGCTAATATTGTCAGACCAATAAGTGGGCCATAATTTGTCAACATGGGCGTCAGCGTGAAAGCAAGTTTCATCTGAAGGAAACCGTATTCATCACGGCAGACTAATGAACAATGAGCCATTACCAGGGGAGCAGGAATCCTCGTCCAAGCGCTCCGGTAAAGATTTTATAGCTGCCATATTGACAAAAAAACACATGCAACTGAATTTATCATCCTTGCAGGCTTGTGTCATAAACCATCACATCTTAATTCTCCTCTCCTGCAATGGGCATGGATGCAGATTTCTGAATAAAGAGCAGGATGAGGGCTCTGCAGTAGGAGGAGCGTCCAGCAGGGAGCAGTGTGCTCTCAGATACTGCTGTTCAGAGATGGAGCATGCCTTACCTGGACCTATACAGAAGCCAGCAATGATCCCAATCACGCAGCCCACACTGATGTAGCTCATGAAGGGAAGCTGCGCCTGCCAACAGGTTTTAACGTTATTCACTCAGACGTGACCACATCGGGAGCATCGAACACTTCTCAAACTGCTCCAGAAAAGTTGAAAGCCTGGTCTCCAGTAAACTCAGGAGAGGACGTTTACCTGGTGGAGGACAGACACAGTGATCCCCGCGCAACAGACGCCCATGAAGAGGAAGCCGCCGATGATCAGAGGTCTCCTGCCCACGCGCTCAATGGTGAAGCACTGAAGGATGGGAGCTGTGTGAGCGGAATGACGGGGAGTGGGGGTGGGGGTGTCTGGTGTTCACTCACCCCCAGCATCCCTGCGATGACCTCAATGGCGCCGGTCCCCACCGTTGTGTACTGAATGTGAGGTTCTGGGATCCCAGCGTTCCTGAAAATGTCGTTTGTGTAGAACCAGATCTGAAATCACAGAGACGTAGACCATGAAGGAGGGGGGTGTCTGTGAGCTTCATCTTCTTCACCAAGCAGAATGTTCCGGGTTTGGCCCGGGTGTGTCTTTAATGCAAACTTTCACCATGAAGCTGCAGACACTCCAAGCATGCACATTCAAAACACACTTTGAATGTGCATTTAGCCCAAAGTATTCACACTGGACAAGTTGGGAGGTACTACTTCTTTTTTTTTTTTCTACTTATTACTGGTGGGTGTCTGCCGACCATAGTTAGAAGAAGCTTGGTGTGAAGTTCTTCCTCTGGGGTTTTTCTTTGACATCTCATATCCATTATCCATTGTCAATGTTGATACAGTTGGTTTTTCCAATCCAAGTCCCTGATATGTTGAAGTTCAATCTGGTTTAACTTTTAACACATGTTCAGTGGCCATGTGTGTTGAATGTGTTAAAGCACTTACAAAGACATTACATTGGAAGTGCTTGCTTCAACATGTGTTACTAGAGCCTGTTCTGGGCATTAACCACCTAGGGCGCCATCTGCTGGAGGGAGTGCCAAATCCCAATGATTATAAATTGATGGGTTTTTTTTTGTTAGATTTTTTTTACACATAACTTATTTAATGTATAAATGAAAACAGTAATTAAAAATCGTAAATAAAAAATCTCAAAAGTTTGACGTAATCAATAACTGTGCCCGGTGTGGCGCCCCTCCTCACCTGACGCCGCTACTGTTTGAGCTAGGTGGGGGAGAGGAGGGGCGTGCAGTGTTGCTGTTGTTAGTTGCTTTTAAACCTTTTAAAGATGAAAAAAAACAGAAAAACCAGCCCCAAGAGACAGCTTTAAGAGATAAAGGAAGGAAGAGGAGGAAAAAAAGAAGTTTGTCTGTTTGTTTATATACAATTGCTAGGAAACCCCCCCTCCTGCATTTCAATAAAAAAAAAAAAAAAAAAAAAAAAAAAAATCTCGTCCTTGTTCAAAAAAGACAAATTTTACTGCCAAAGATATTTTACCCTTTAACACTGGAGATGTCTGTCCTAAAGGGGCCATACATGATTTTCTTAAGCCTTTCAGAGTGAAGTACATCCATATATATAATCATATATTATCTTTGGTACATTAAAAAACAAATTATTTATGAAATATTGTTCATTTTTTGTAAGTTTTTTCCTATCCAGAAGTCAAACAACTTGATTCCTGAAGCTCCGTCTGCTGCGTGTGGGTGTCGTCCATTTCATGACATCATCCTTTATTTCTTCCATGAAAATAAATAGTTTCCAAACTTTTTCAAAGATGGATACACGTACCATATATCTGCCTTTAGTGGCCCTGGCGATCGCTAAACTGGTTCACAACACAAATACACCTGGCTTCTGCACGACTGTGCCCGCCAGGGGTGTGTCTTAAAAGAGCGCAGCGTCTAAGAAACAAAGACCTGTTTGAGCTGGAATTTATTGAAGACAGGACACAACTGGAAGATATATGGTATTCGGTATGAGGGGTTTGCGGGGTCCCAAAATCCCCTTCCGCCCTGTGTGTTACCAAGGCTGGCCATAGCCGGATTCTCTCATGTATCATCTGAGGCCTGGGCTCATCCGCTAACCGAGCACTTCATCACCACTGCAGAGAAGACCACATGTGCATCACAGCAGAGGTCGAGCTCCTCTCTGCACACCGTCTTCACATGCATTTCACCACCTTCCTTTGCTATTTTAGAAGAAGTCTTTTGTTAGAACATCAGACAGTGAACCTGAAGAGCATTTCTAAAAACTTTCTGGATCTGGACTCTGAAACCTGTGCAGGATTTATCAGGCTTCTGTGCACACGAGCAGCTTGGAAACCACAGGGGCGTGCTTCAGAGGAAGATAAACGAGTCAGCCAAGCATGTGGAGCCTAAAGCCACAGACTCCAGAGCCATGAAGGTCGCTCTCTTTTAACCTGTCGGGATCATCATGGTAATTTATGTTAAGTTTAGAGCTTCAGAGTAAAGTGAATACAAGAAATGCCTGCGTTGCTTTTCCAGATTATGTTCTTTCAGGGCAATGCAGCAGAAAGAACATCTCAAACCTGTTGAGCTCCTCTAAATGTTAGCATTTACTCTGGTCTCACTGCAGCTTACAAGAACTTCAATAACAGAAGTCTGTTTATTTAAATCTATTTAAAAAGCCAAATCACTGTTTTGATTTTATGACATATTTAAGTAGGCTTGGAGCTGTTTGTGAAAGTCAGAACCTGGATCAGCTACTGTAATGGAATCATGAAGTAACCCTAAAGGAGAATGTCTTACATCAGTTCATGAGCTCAACTTCAACAGGAGAGAGCCAGAGGCCAACCTGGGATGACACCCGCCAAACAGAGCAACAGGTCCATCTAGTAGAGCAGCAAGTCCAGCTAAAAAGACCTCTAAAAAGAACGAACTACAGCCAAACAAGAAAAAAGGTTCACCACAGGAAGCAGCAGGTCCAGAAATCAGAGCACCACATATACAAAAAAAAGCATATCTACCAAGCACAGCACCAGGTATAGTAAAGAGAGAACCACGCATATAAAAAACCCTAGATCTACCAAATAGAGCACCACACATACCAAATAGAGCTCCAGATCTACAAAATACAGCACCAGATCTATAAAAAGAGTACGACCTTTGACAAACAGAACACCTGATCTACCAAATAGAGCACCACACATATAAAATAGAGCACAACATATACTAAATAGAGCTCCAGATCTATAAAAAAAAGAGTACGACCTTTAACACCAGATATACCAAATAGAGCACCAGATCTACCAAATAGAATACTACATCTACCAAATAGAGCACCACATATACCAAGTAGAGCACAAGATCAATCAAATAGAGCAACACATCCAGAGCGACACATCTACCAAATAGAGCACCACATTTACCAAATAGAGCACCAGATCTACCAAACAGCAACACATCTACTAATCAGAACACTTCATTTATCAAACGGAGCACCATATGTACAGAACATAGCACTGGACCCATCAAACAGAGCACCACATCTACCAAACAGAGCAGACCAAAAAGGGAGCAGCAGATGCCACCAGAGATTGGAGAAAGTCCACCTGACAAAACTGCAAATCCTACAAGCAAAGTTCCAGATCATCAAAGCAAGTAACAGGTCCAAAAGGGAGCAACAAGTTTACCTAATAAAGCACCAGGTTCACCTGAGACTATAAGCAAGATGACTTGAGTTAAAGTCTGTGCTCAAATCTCTCTGAAATGCTGTTCTTGACCTCCGTTGTTGCTGTTAAGAATTTTAGGAAGCCCCTACTTTCCGTTTACTTTGGGTCGAGAAGATTTTTAGTCTTTTTTACTATTTGATAGACACATTATTTGTGTCCACAGACCCCCCCCTCATCACCACCATCATATTTTTCTAAAAACATAAAAACTCAGTAACCACAAATATATTCTCTGCATGTTGAAGTTGGAAACATTAGTTTTTTTTGGGTACCTGAGTTCATCGGCAAGTGTGAACCCCTAAGTGTTCCTGTGTGCAGCAGAAGGGGTGGGGTGGGGGGCTGCAGACACTCTGCAGGATGCCCCCCTACTGAGAAATGATACCAACATATGAGAGAAGTTGCCTGAAGCGTCCATCCATACAAAACAATGAGAGCAGAGATGACCTTGTTAGGTGAGGTTATGACCAGAGAACAATGAGGCGTGGCCTCTGTGCTGCAGGTGAGGCTGTAATGTTTGGTCAGGATGGAAAGAGCACAGCTGGGAGCTGCGCCACAGTCGCTCTCACTCTCACATTACGCGCACAGTTGTTTCACATTCTATATAAACAACACAATGCCTTCCCACTCACCGCATCAATGCCAGACAGCTGCATGCCGATGTTGACCACCACGATGGTGATCACCTGCCAGCGCACGCAGCTGTCCACGAGCAAGCGGCCCACGGACAGCGTCTGGATGGAGGACAGCGAGCGCTGCTCCTCCTGCATCTCCTCGATCTCCGCCTGGATGTTTCCTTTGCTGCGAAACCACTTCAGCGCTGAGGGCCAGAGAAAAGCAGAATTCACCAAAATCCCGACGTTTCGGGAGGACAGATGGGATGACAAACCTGCAATGGTGGCGTGAATGTTTCCCTTCTCGATCAGTAGGTACCGTGGACTCTCTGGAAACCATGGCAACAGCATCAGCTGGATCGCAGTAGGAAACACCACAAGGGCGAGGAGCAAAGGCCAATACTCCTCCTGAGTTACAAACAGAAGACACTTTAGACTCTTTTCTACATCCTCTTTGAAGTACAGCCCATGTATAAGTTGGTACCTTTCCCAGCAGCTCGGAGAGCCCCAGCACCTGAGCGATGAAGACTCCGAGGCAGATGTGGATGCTGGGAACCAGCCCCAGGAATCCCCGTAGGTTTTTGGGAGCGATTTCCCCCAGATACATAGGCACCACACTGAGACAGATTCCTGTGAGGACAAACGGGTCGCATACTTTGGTGTGACCAACATGTGTTGAATGAGGTAGAAGGTGGTGAAAAGTTTAAGCAGTTTCAGAAGGAGGAGACAACCCCGTGTGAGTTGATGTCCTGTCTGGCTCCTTTTTTTTGGTCTTGTTTAATGAGGAATCTTACTGTTAGGTTCGGGTTCCACTTCCTGCCCATGAGCACACCTGCATGAAGTTCAGATCCACATTTGTTTTCAGGACATTTCCAGTTGTGCTGTTGCAACAACAGATCTCCTGTTTCTTTCTATCTTTCTTTTTCCACAATTTTGGGTTTTTGTTCTTTTATTTGCTGACTTTCACTTTTGTCTTTTGAAATCATTAATCCTTTCATATAATATTACATTTTTATTATTTTTTTTAAATAACTGAGTAATAAATTAAAGCTGGGACACAACAACTTTCATTCTACAGTTCAAATGTATGTATTGTTACATCATAAGACCAAGTCCTACTGAAATTCTGAAGGTGAATGTTTCAAGGCGGAGCTGCTTCAGTGAAGTTGAAGGCCTGGCTTATAACTCAAGAGTTCTCTTCCCCGTAAAATATTCTGAAATACAGAAAAGTGTTGTTACTTTAGCAAAAATCCTGCTAATAGAAACATATAAGTTTTTCTTCCCTGGTCGATAGTTAAGAACAGAAATCCAGTTACTGCACAATCAATTTGGGTCTTAAAGGAAACAAAATATCCAAATGAAAGACTCACTCCAATGTAAATTATGTTTTTGGTGTTTTTAACTTGTTTTTTTTTGGCATTTTTCTGACAATGGAAGACATTTATGAAGCAAAAGAAGCTCAGATTTACATTTCTCAGTATACTTTATCTAAATTGTTGTAGATATTGTAGATGCAGATGGGCCACAAGCTCCCTGCTCCGCTCCATTCTGATGCATCCTCTTGAATGTAGACAAATAGATCCATGAGCGTCATTGTCTTCCTCGTCTGAGCTAGCATCTGGGGTTTCTCTGCGCCAACTGTACCGCCCATAACTAGGATTTTCTAAAGAACAATGCACTTGAAAACAACACAAGTTTTTCTTTTTTTTAGCTTAAAAAATGGCATAATTATAATTAAGGACCAATGGAAAGGCTTTTAGAATTATTCTTTCTTTTAAATTAGAGTTTGGATTAAATAGAAAAATCTTCTTCATTTCTGAAAATCTGAAAGCCCTCATTACCAGTTAAATCTCACTTTGTATTCAAACAAATGGTCATTTCTAGAAAAATGTCCATTTTTTCAACCTAGCATTATTTTGCAACACTATCTTAAAAAGAGAACAAAAGAAGAAAGTTACATTTTTTCAGATTTTGTTTTTCTTGTGTTTGAAGAAACTCTTGAGGTCAAATTTTATCAGCTTGGTGGACGGTGTTTGCAGAGCGATTACCACTTCCCATTTTAGAGTAATGGTAAGGGTCATCATCATCACAGATACATTCCATCCCATAATGGAAGTTCATTTTTGCTGCCTGAATCTGTGAAATGTGACAGAAAAAACAAAGCTTGGAAAAAAAAAAACAATCTGAGGACTTTGCATAAAGTATTAACGTTCTGCTTCTTAAATGCTCATTGATTCATGTTTATTATTGAATTGAGAACTAGAGTAGTTGTAGTTCAGGCATGGGTCAGGGCAGGCGGCACACAGACAGAGTCGGTTGAGAATCAGGATCAGGAACACAGAAAGACAGGCCAGGAGATGACGCTCAGCAATGCAGGCAGAGTGCCACAAACAAGACTTCGCACTGAGCACAGTGAGGGTCTGTGCACTGCTTAAGACTCAGTTGGGTCAATGAAAGTCAGGTGAGCGGCATCTGAGAACTACCTGCTGAGGAGGCTGGGAGATGGAGGCGTCAAAAGTCCCACCAGTGACCAGAGAGGGCGACAGAGCTCTGACTCCTGACAGCTGTTCGTATTATTTCATGTTGTTGTATCGTGTCATGTCCCCGAGGAAGAAAACAGATCTACCTGAGTGAACTCCTGTGATGAAGCGACCCCCGATGACCATTGCAGGGTTCCTGAACCACCTGCTGAAGCCCATCATAGCACCCCCCACAAACACCAGCATGGTAGACCTCACCAGCGTCCCTTTCCTGGTACAACAAAGACTCTGTCAGTTCTCTCAGCCCGGGATGTTGGCATCCAGCAGCTCCTCACTGACCTTCCATATTTGGTGACGAGCCTGCCCACCAGCAGAGCTCCGGTCATCCCGCCGATGGCAAAGATGGACACGGTGATGGAGTACAGCACTGTGAGGAGATGCTCATCTGGAGGCTGGTCGTGGCGCTCCAGTAACGTCTCATTGTAGAACGCTTTGATGTACTGCAGAGAACATCATGCGTTTAGTAAAACAGAATAATCTCACAACTTTTATAGTTACTGACGTCTCTTTACCATCAAACTTCTGTGGAATCTATGGAATTTATAGAATAATTTTT
The DNA here is from genome assembly GCA_003999625.1 of Oryzias javanicus. Taxonomy (NCBI): domain Eukaryota; kingdom Metazoa; phylum Chordata; class Actinopteri; order Beloniformes; family Adrianichthyidae; genus Oryzias; species Oryzias javanicus. The sequence continues at coordinate 7,786,540 of CM012437.1, forward strand.
ATTTTAAAGGTATTTTCAATTTGTAAAATAATGCTCAAACATGTAAATATATTTTGCATTAACAACATCTATGCAACTGTAAAAAAAATTGAAAGGAGAAAATATTTTCCTACTTTTGTAAAACCAATTTAGCATCATGAGTAAAAGATTTTTGGCTGTAAAGCAATGCACTATTTTGCTAAAATGATTTCTGTCTTCAGAAATGTTCTCAGGTCTGTAAAACATTACTTTAAAACATTTTTTTTCACTAGTGACGTCACTGACAGACAAACTGCTGTCTCAGTCTCAAATTTCTAACACAAAGCCAATAAGCATCTTTCTTTTGTCAGCAGCCAATCAGAATACAACCTCTCAGTAGCCAACAAGATAGCATCCTTCTATACTGTTTAATTCAAAGCATCTTTCTCTTTGCTTTGGTGAAGTGATTTCTTTAACCTGGGGCAACTTTCTGCTGTCAGTCTGTGATGTGATCATGAAAACCAGCTGCTCTTCAAGACCTTTAAACTGATGTGAAAATGCTAAACATTCCAGAAATGTCCACAGAAGCAAATCCTGCTCTGTTAACTTGTTTTTAATTTTATGCTAATGTATGTTTTGCAAAATAATCAACTTCCCTCATTTTATTCTTAACTCTTCTTAAACACAATCATCTTGAGATTATTTCTAAATTGTATAATTTGGACAAAATATATATTTTCGGAGAATAAAACATTGAAAGTCATTAAAAGTTTAAGTTGATTTATTCTGAAATAACATTTCTGCCTTGTTAAAAAGTTGTAGCTTAAAAGTTTCAAAAAAAGTTTTAAGTCAATTTTGTAGTTTAGCTAATATTTCAGCTACATGCTAGCTGTTTTGGTTAACTTAGGGTTTTTAAAAGTTGTTTTTTTTTGCTGTTTTGGAAATATTTACCTTCACTCCAATGTAATTTTAAGCTTTTTTTTTCATTTTTTTTAGCTATTTTGAAATTTAGCTATTTTTTTTAGCAACATGCTAGCTGTTATAGCTAACCTAGGTATTTTTTTTTGTAGTTAGCTAATATTTTATCTGGCTATCAGCTTCAGCGTTTTCAGCTAGCATCTTCAACTTACAGCGTTCAGACTAGCATTCTAGCAGGTAATGCTATATATCTAGTTCATAATTATGTTAAAATTTACGGTTTAAAGTTTTGAAAATGTAGTTTTAGTGTGTTCAATAAATGTTTATCCTTTTCTGTGTGTTTTGGATTTTGGTCCCTTGTGTGATTGAGTTTGCCCCCCCCCCCCCTGCTGTAGAGCGTAGCATAGAAAGGAGGACAAATAGTTCTGTTTTGATTCTTAGGGAAGACTTTCACCCACTACAACAGTCTGAAATATTTACTTTAATTTAGGCTGAAGGTTTAATACTTAATTTTATTGTATTAAAATGCATAATTAAACTGGGAATGTGGTTAATGTGAGTTAACACTTTGGTTTAAACACGTTTCAAGTCATTTGGTAATATTTTTGTTGCAATGCATGAACCCTTCAGTCACAAAATCATGACATTTTTTTTCCAAGACTGCAGTCTGTAGTTTTTTCTGTCTGGTGAAATAATTGTTCTGATATCAAAGCATTTCTCTGTGTGTGTATTTGCTATGAAACTGATTGAGTCCAGATTTTACGAGAAACAAAAACAGATCAACATTTTGCATCTGCATAAATGTAAAGAGGTCTGGATGTTTTAGTAAAAACTATTTGAAACAATTTCAAATAATAGTTGTAAGTGTTGTAATGGCTGATGAGGAGCTGCTGTTTGGTCTAACTGCATGAAAACATCAGCAGATCCTGCATGCATGTCCAAACAGGAATGAAGCAAAGCTCAGCATGAAAGGAGCAGAACGGAGCTCATGATGAATTAAAACGGCGGATCATCGATGACACGCTGGAGGTGACGCCGAGGCCCGCATGACTCCAGTCGGAACCGCATGACGGCAGGAACAGAGGGCCCGGCAGAACATCGTGATGTCTGAGAGGATGCAGATGGTGAGGGTGCTCTAGCATACCTACCTGTGCAGGTGAGTTGACGACTGCCAGGTTGTAGCCGTAGAGCATGGAGCTGCCAAACGAGGACAGGAGAGCCACCGCCAGCAGAGACTTGGTGAGATGCTGAGTAACAAGACAGGAAAAGTTTACAACAAAAACCATTCCAGGATCCCAATGAGAATTCCCAAAGATGACTAAAAAAAGAGGGTTGGATCTGATTTAATCTGGTGGCACACAGTGAAACATCACGAGTCTTCTTTGCATTCCTCCCGTCCTGACAGGGTTTTCAGAATCTGAAAGAGAATCTGTTTGATCTGACATTTCCAGGACTTCCTGCAGTTTTTACCTCTGGACCTTCCAGCTCTGAGGAGAAACGCTCCAGAGGTTTGTGAGTGAAGCCGGACAGGAAGCTGAACAGTAGCTGCACAGTTCCTCTGAGTAACTTGATTTAGATCCTAATGACATGATGGAGGATTGAAGGAGTCAGGGAGGTGAAAATAGCTCAGAGGAGACAAAGCTGGCCAGTCAGCCTCAAATTTGGTCAGATTACAAGTCAGATGGTCAGCTCTTTCTGCACCACTTCCCTCCGACTTCTTAGCAGCTTTAGAAAGTCTTTGACTGGTTTCCATGGAGTTGAGGACAGATGAAGGTTTCTGATCTCTCCTCCACCTGCCTCTGATGATAGACAGACTGAGAGCATTTCTGACAGAAAATCCAAATCCAACTCACCCCGCTGATTTTTCCAGCATTTTCTGAGATCAATTCTTCCGCCATTTACGTCATCAATAACCGATCCGGTCCTGAACTTCTGCTTGAAGAAGACAAACTCATCTGCGCGACTTGGGAAAACTCTTCTTCCCATTTGAGGCCGACGGCCCGCGCGGGGCGGAGAGGAGAGGAGGTGGGCGGGGCAGCAAGAACTTTATTACCGCGTGAGCAAAACGCACGAGGGGACACAAAAATGACACAAGAGGAGATGGTGAAGTAGTAGGTCTGAAAATAGGGATTAAAATGAAAAGATAGATTATTAAATAACTGGTTTGAGTTTATTTGTCTTCAGTACAGGAGTTGGCATCACACGCTGACTGGATGTTGTTTGGCATCAAACCAGAAATGCAACAAACCTTCGAAGGGGATGCTGGTGGAACTTTCTGTTTGTGAATAAACATGAACAGGAGTGTCTGAGGCTACTGGATGTATAACCAGTTTAATGTGTGCACAAGATGCGCTGGAGGGTAGCAAGGGGTTGCTATAGCAACTGAAAGATTTGGCAAAGCAACCCCAAATATGTCCAGGCTTAATCTAATGCTTAATCTGATCTAATCTAATAGTACATTAAATCTAATGCTTTATTTAAAAAAAAAAAAAAGTTCTTTGTGCATAAATGCATTGTATGTCATCACTTTCCATTTACCTTTAATGCTTTTCATGTTTTTTATTTTGTGTTAGAATGTGACATTGAAACTGTTCATTGTCACAAGTGAAGGGGAATGTGACATGTGCAGTCAAAGTGTCCAGATCACATGACCAATATTAAATATGGATTAATTGTACTGCTTTGGAATCCCCTTTGATCCTGTCGGTTCATTGCATCATTTAAATGGGATCCTATTCAGAACCAATAGCTTAAAAAGCACAAATTCTTGTATTTTGTGAGAAAAAAAAGGGAAAAGATGGGATTATGGTTGATTTTAAAAAGTTGGGGTGAGGTAAAATCACAAAGCAAAGATTGCTGAAAATTTGTCATTATTACTGTCAAGTGCAGATATGAGCCAAAAAGGGGCGGAGCTTCTCCACACACACTCAGATGTTCTAAATATACCCTTCTGGCTCCAAAAATCTTCTCACACAAATTTGTCAACATGTAAATAAAATAACTCCAGCTCACATGCACACATTTATGAAAATATGTTTGTGTTAACCTGGGGGGAGGAGCATGGAAGCATGTGAGCATGGGAGGGGGTTGCTGTTGAAAGCACAGTTTTTAGAGGATTACTCAGAAATATGTGAACAAATCAAAATACTGGTTTGAGGTTGTTTATAGTGAGGAATGGAGTAAAATTACACCTAAAAACCCCAAAAGTTACATTTTCATGTTATGGTCCCTTTTAAACAGCACAAGACTTTAACATGTATGTTCAGGGACAGCAATAAAAAGTAATCTGTGGTGAAAAAAGATTGGAATTAACTTGTTTTATTTCTTTCTGTCAGGAGTTTGTGTATTTTCCTGGTTGATTTGTGGTTTTTTTTCCAACTTCCTCTTGCAGTCCACGAACATGCTTCAATGGTGATTCTAATTTTTCTTCCAGTAGCTGGGATAGGCTCCAGCAACCCCCTGAATCTGAAGGGGATTCAGCAAGTTCCTGAAAATCTTTTATATCGATGCAAACTGAATCTTACAGTTTAGAAATATCCCTTTCTAATTTGGTAACTTTCCTTTCACAAAATAAAACAAAAAATTGAAATATTCAGTTTTTTGTTTTTTTTTTTTTTGGTCAGGAAATAATTTTGCTAGAAAACAAAACTTACTTAATTAGTCTGAACTATGTTAAACACTCGTGAGATGATACAAATCCCTGACTGAACATCAAGAGAACCTCATTGAATTTTAATTTTTGAATGTTTTATGGTTTTAAATTTTGATTTCTAAATACTATTTTCAATTAACACCTTTACTTCTTTAACTCATAGACTTGAATTGTTTTAGGTTTTTATTCTTTTATTAGTTTTTATGTTTTTGTGGTGATTACAAACAGAAGGCCTTCCTTTGGGATTATTAAAGTTCTATTCTATTCTATTCTATTCTATTCTATTCTATTCTATTCTATTCTATTCTATTCTATTCTATTCTATTCTATTCTATTCTATTCTAGACTTTAGACTTTAGAGTTTAGACTAGGCTTTATTGATCCCTTTGGGATGGCACCCTCGGGGAAATTAAGTTTTTCAGCAGCTTACATAAGTATACATAGTAAAAATTAAAAATCTCACGGTACATGTACATAATGAAAAAAATCTCAATGTTCAATAATAAAGAAGTACATCAACGTAAGAAGAGCAAAGTCTGTATGGCAGTATCAAAACAGTTTGAGTGTGTGATTGAGTTATTGCACACGATAGGTTTATTCTATTCTATTCTATTCTATTCTACTCTATTCTATTCATTGGATGTCACAGTGAATTGTGAAACATTCAGATATAAAGAAGATTGAATCTCAAATGGGCTGATTAGTAAAGCAACAGTAGTATTTGTTATTATTTTAGTGCCAGATGTAAAGCTTCATACAAATGTTTAGGTGACCAATCTGAAAGATGAACATTTGAAGAAGAGAAAAAAATGACACCAAGAAAAGAAAAGAGCCTGAATGAAAAACTGTGAATGTCAAAAGGACTTATGAACTAAAAGCCTCAAACACCTGAAAGGAACTTAAAAACATTTCTAACTGAGTTTGAAGAAGTTTTGTCTTCTCAAACTCAAATAAACTGAACGCAGAATGACAGATTGTTTTAAGCAGCTCCAGCTCTTTTTTTCAGCGGCAGGAATTTCTGTTTGTGACAAGAGACAAACTTCAGGTCACATGTGTGAAATTCTTCCACGGGATTGTCAACCGTTTCTCACAACACATCAATAAGTCTCTCGTGAGTTTGACATTTATTCAACATCTATCCCTTCGGTTCCTCACACATGACAGGACCAGTCACACATGCAGGCTGGTCTTCACGCTGCTCCCTCTGACTGAGGACAGCCCTGCAGCTGAAACGCTTTGTGTCATGTGACTGTGACAGTCTGCGCTGTCATGCGTGTGAAATGAATTCTGCTGAGGAGAGATCCCTGAGAGAGACAGAGCTTCTGTGTCCTGCAGGATCTTCTTTCTGATGTGTTTTCGTACGAAACGTGATGTTTGTTAATACTTAATACGACGTGTCTCAAAAAACTAAGACTGAAACTTCTATATTCTCTCAATCAGGTTTTCCAAACGTTATTAATGGTCCGATGTTATCTTGCACTTTTTTCTAACTTGTAAAATGTAAAAATATGTATTTTTTGGAGAGTAAAATTTTGAAATTTATTAAAAGTTTGAGTTGATTTATTCTGGAATAATATTCAGATTCTGATCTTTCCTGCCGCCACCCTGAGCTGCTCGAGGAGATGCTCCAGATTACCCCTCTGTTCTGCTTTAAAAACCCAAAACTCTCCTTCAAGCCTGAAACTTCCTCCACATGCTCACGTGTCTGAGTTCACAAAGAAGACATAAATTGATCAAGTCTTGTCATTTATGGCTGTCTCACATTTTTACTGTTTACACGGAAAAACAAATAAAAGTGGAAACTGAAGTGACGAAAAGTAGGATGTGTGAAACAATTTCTGTGAAATATAGTATTTTATTTGACAAAATTGATATCAATTTCAAATGCTGAAATATAAAAACGTATATAAGTAAGCATTTCGTTATATCTTAATTTTATGTTCCACTTAAACCAAACATCATTCAGCCGCTCTGCGCTAAACCAAAACAACACTCATTAGTTTCCCTGGTTGTTACCACACAGCTCCATGATACATATTCATCTCTGTTTTAGCATAAACAGGCAGATTGTCATGTGGGAGAGTTCATTGTTTCTTTTGTCGTTTCAACCAGTAGCCATCATGTATATTTAAGGAGCTCACTCATGATTTGCAACAGTAGTTCCTCAAAAAACGTAACTCAGACCGACTTGGACTAATGGCTGTCGAAGTGTTGTAGTAGTTTTTAAAATGTAGACGGATTAGGAAGTGACGGCGAATGCTCTGGCCTGATTTCGGGAGGGCTGAGGGTAAGGCATTTCCTATGGGGGACCTAAACGCTTGCTATGTCCAGTTCTCACTGTGCTGTGTTTATTGAAAAATAAATAAAAAAATGCCCCTCTCACCCTCCGCGGGTGGTTTTTCCTCCAAGCTCGGGTCCTCTAACTGAGGCCTGAGACCTTGAGGGTCCTGCAGTATCTTAGCCGTTTTCTGGACTGAGATGTCTGAGGTCTTTCCAGGATCTGCTGTAGCCACTCCTCTAGTTTGGAGGTTCCAGCCCCGAGTGCTCCGATTACCACGGGCACCAGTGTCACTTTCACCTTCCAAGCTTTCTCCAGTTCCTCTCTGAGTCTCTGGTATTTCTCCAGTTCCTCATGTTCCTTCTTCTTGATGTTACCATCTCTTGGTACTGCCTCATCCACCACGGCTTTCCTCTCTTCTTTATCCACCGCTACAATGTCTGGTTGATTCTCCATTACCATCCTCTCTGTCAATATCTGGAAGTCCCACAGGATCTTTGCTCTCTCATTCTCTACCTCTTTCTGAGGAGTTTCCCATTTTGATTTTGGGGTTTCCAGTCCATATTCTGTACATGTTTCTGTATATTATTCCAGCCACTTGGTTGTGGCGTTCCACGTATGCTTTCCCAGGAGGCATCTTACACCCTGCAGTTATGTGCTGGATTGTTTCCTCTTTGCACAGCCTACACCTTGGGTCTTGTCTGGTGTGGTAGATCTGAGCCTCCTTTGTGTTCAGAGCTTGTTCCTGTGCTACCAGGATCAGAACTTCTGTGTTTTCCTGCAGGCCAGCCCTCTCTAGCCATTGGTAGGACTTCTTGATATCAGCCACTTCAGTTGTTGTCTGGTGGTACATCCCGTGTAGGGGCTTGTCCTCCCATGAGGCTCTGTCCTCCAGCATCACATCCTCTGCTCTCCATTGGCTGAGACATTCACTGAGCAGACTGTCAGTTGAGCCTTGAACTCGATGTATTCATGCATCTTAGGTGTTTCATCCTGGATAGTAGCTTCTACACTCACTAGTCCTGGGCCTCCTTCCTTGCGTCAAACATACAGTCTCAAGGTGCTGGATTTGGGGTGGAACCCTCCATTTTGTGTCTTAACAATCTTCCATTGGCCATCTTTTATTATTCCTGCAGGGTATCTGATGACGGGCAGTGCATAACTGTTTATTGCCGGGTCTTGTTCTTGCCATTGAACTGGCTTCTCAGGACTTGCCTAACTCGTTACTTTTTCCTTGTTGCATGTTCCAGGTTGCCATTTGCCTGTGGAATTCCAAGGTACTTTAGCTGTCTTCAATGTCTGCTACCTGATCTTGTTTTTTTTTTTTTTTTTTGGTTTACATAGCTTTTTCACAAAAAGTTGACAATTTGATCCACAGTGCGGCGCGTTGTCATGTCATGTAAATTTCATTTTGTGATCATTCGCAGATAATAAGTGGTCGGCAAATACTGCAAATTAAAAAATAAATAAATAAACGCAATTAATCCCAATGAACTTTTTCCTAGGTTTGTGATTAATTATTTAGTTTTTTTTAATTAATTCTTGGGCCCCATATATATACATATATATGTGTGTGTGTGTGTGTGTACTTTATTTATAGTTTCACTGCCTAATGTTCTTATATCTAAATAAAATGCATTTCTTAGTATTAGTATTCAAACTAAGTTTTTGAAGTTGTCTTATTTTAATAAGAAATATGAGATATTGTGTCTAATATGCTATGAGGATATATCAAATAGTTACAAATAGTAAACTCCCACTTTAGTGCGTACCGTGATGCAACTGTAGTCAATAAACTGCTCTAATGAAACGATCTGAGTGAATGAAAGGACAGAGACGAGTCATGGTTTGTAGGAGCAAAATCATCCATCATCCAAACAATGACTCATCACTTTTATTGTTTCCCTTTGAAAACTTTTCCATCCGTTTATTTACTTGAATTATTTTTGGGTTTTGTTTTTTGTCTTAATTGTCTTATGAGAGCAGAAGGGTTGGTGGTTCAATTCCTGCTCCATCTACTCTTGCTCATGTTTGTGGAGGAGCGTGAGACTGACAGAGATTCTTTTTTTTTGGGGGGGGTGGTTCCTGTTGGTGTGAATTTTTTAAGGTCCCATAACGACTCTTCCTGGATAATTCTTGAAATCAGCTGTAAAAAATTCCCAAGTCCTGACAGAAATGAGTGCAGAAGACTTTCGGTGATGATGATGAAGAGCAGGAGGAAGAGGACGCAGAGCAGCCGTGCAGGGATTGGATGAACTACAGAGTAATAATTAACTGTGGGGTGATCAATACAAGCAGCCCCTTTCACATGAAGATAATGAATCAAGCTCCTGTTTATTTGGAAACATCGACCGGCCGTGAAGACGGAAGCAGGAGCAGAGATGAAGTGTCACGCAGACGTTTGTGTTGACATTTTCATCATGAGCTTCTGTTTCAACATAATGAAGAACGTCAACGGCGGGAGAAGAATAATTACAGATCAGGAGTTATTATTCAGAAAAATCATTATTCTGGTCTGGACTGGTAGAAAACATGAAAACACGATTCTTCTTCTTTCTGATGAGCGGAGCTGCAGAGCTCAGATCTTCCTCCACTGACGATCAAACATCCAGAGGAGTCTCCCATCATTCTTTGACACTTCTCCACAGTAAACGTGACAGGCTCTTCTGGTTTGAGGGATCAGGGGAGGAAGACATGCTTCTGTTTGTCTTTTCTGAAGCTGTGACCTTTCCATCACGCAGATTTCTCCCAGCATCCTCTTCAATCTGCAGCGGGGAGCAGCAGGGGAAGCTGCACAGACGAATGAGAGATCTGAACTCCTCATTTACATAATTTACAAGAGGGACATCTCAGGACCATAATCAGGATCTGGAACCACATGATTTAATTTCATCTCAGCGGTGAATGAAGGGCCATTTGATAAATTACCCATCAATACTGCACAGAAGGGTGTGATCAGTGTGTGCACGGCCTTTGTGTGTTTGCAGGTGTGTGTGTGTGTACACTGTCTGGATGTTCATACTGTGTGTGCTTGTGCTCGATATGTGTGTGCACAGCAGTGTGTGTATATGTGGGGAGTGTTTGTGGAATGTTTGTGTTTGAGGACTGTGTGCATTTGTACACAGTGTGTGTGTGTGTGCAGTCTATATGTGTGTATGTGCACAATCTGTATATTTGTACACAATGTGCAGGTGTGTGCAATCTATGTTTGTTTGTTGTTCAGTATGTGCAAAGTGAGTCAATGTGTTTGTGTGAGCACAGTGTGTGTGTGTACTGTGTGTGTGGACAGTGTATATACTATAAATGTATGTGTAGTTGGGTGTAACTACGTGTGTTAGTGTACAGTGTGTGGGTACTATGTGTGTGTATAATGTATGTGTACTGTGTGTACTATGCGTGTATATCCTGTGTGTGTGTGTGTACAGTGTGTGAGTACTTTGTGTGTGTGTATACTATGCGTGTGTGTTTGATGAGTTTGTGCTGTGTATGTGTCCTGTGTGTGTTCTATGTATGTGTGTATATACTGTGTTTGTGTACAGTATGTCTGTGGTATTTGTGTGATTACTATGTATGTATCCACAATGTGTATGTACAGTGTGTGTACAATGTGTGTTTGTGTGCAGTTTGTGAGTACAATGTGCGGGTAATGTACAGGTACACAATGTGTATATGTGTGTACTGTGTGTGTTTATACAGTGTCTGAGCACAATGTGTCAGTACTTTGTGTTCATAGCGTGTGTGTACTTTACGTGTGTGTACTATGTGTAATGTGTTTGTGTACAGTGTAGACGTACTATTTGTGTGTGCAGTATGGGTATGCGTGTACTATGTGTATGTGTGTACAATGCATGTGTGTCCACGGTGTGTGTACATTGTGTGTGTACATATGTGTACACAGTGTGTATAAGTGTGTACAGTGTATGTGCACAGTGTGGGAGTACAGTGTGTGTACTGTACAAGGAGACAGTGTGTTTATGTGTGTACTTTGTGTGTTTGTACAGTGTGTCAGTACTTTGTGTTTATAGCGTGTGTGTACTATGTGTAATGTGTTTGTGTACAGTGTTGATGTACTATTTGTGTGTGCAATACAATATTTGTGTATGTATGTACTATGTATATGTGTCCACGGTGTGTGTGCAGTGTGTGTGTACGTGTGTGTACACAGTGTGTATAAGTGTGTGCAGTGTATGTGTACAGTGTGGGAGTACAGTGTGTGTGTACTGAACAAGTACACAGTGTGTTTATGTGTGTACTGTGTGTGTTTGTGCAGTGTGTCAGGACTTTGTGTTCATAGCGTGTGTGTGTACTATACATGTATGTACTATGTGTGTGTGTTCAGTGTAGGTGTACTATTTGTGTGTGTATTTTGCATGTATAGAGTTTGTGTACAGGATATATATTATGTGAGTGTTTGTACATTGCGCATGTGTACAGTGTATATGCATGCATCGAGTGTGTGTGTACTGTATGTATGTGTGTGTGTGCAGGCAGTGCAGTGTGTGTGTTCTGCTGGGTCAGAATAAGTCCACATTAGCAGACCATTATTTCCATAACCGTGTTCTTGCAGCAGAATGACAGATCATCTGTCCAGAAAAGCAGATATTGTGGCCTTTAATCAACCCCCCCTCGCCGAGCCTGTGCAGTCTCTTGTGCAGTATTTAAATTCCTCATTTGCTGTGTTGCAGGCGGGCCGTGTCTGTCCCCCATTGTTCACTCTGAATAAACTGGGGAGCAGATCGTGTTAAGTGCGGCTGTGATTGATGGCTGCTGATGGAATCTAATATGCTCGCCCCATGCCATCGTTTAGCAGAAATAGGATTAGAGAGGAAGACTCTGACACAAGCTGATAAAAGGTGGAAATGGACTTAAAGCACTTTTTAAAAGTGAGGAGTTTCAGATGAGGAGTCTGGAAATGGAGGTGGAAGCCAGCCGGAGAGATGAAGTGTGCGTCTGTGAGGTCACAAGGAGCGCTGTATTCATTTAAAAGCCATGAAGGGGAGTGACTGTCATCACTAGAATTATTTTCACAATCCTGGTCACAACTATCAACCTTGTGTTGGTGGAGAGGTCAGCTGCTGATGATCCATTATTCCGGCTGTGCAGCCTCGTGACTGGAGGACAGACGCCTCTCTGTGCTGATGGATGCTTCACAGGCGGCTCTGGGAGACTTTACTGACCCCTTGTGGAGTCGGAGGTGGAGCTCAGGCTTGCAAAAAGAGGCGGACGGTCCTCCTGCGTTTCTGTGACCTTTGGTGTCAAACTCCAGGCCGAATCTTTTCACCGGTGAACCCGAACGCACCTGGTGCAGGTGACCGGCGGTGACTTCAGAGGACGCGGCCTTCTTTAAGGGTGCGCGTTCTCTCCCTCGTCCTCATCTGCTCCCAACCTCCTCACTGCTACATTAGCACTTGATTTGGGAGTAATGGACCCCCTTCCCCCCCTCCTCCCCCCTCACAGCCTGTCCTCATTGGCTGCGGCTGGCCCCCAGCCCGGCCCACCTGCTCCGTGGCGCTCTCCTTAATGTGACTCGCCGAGGATGATGGATCACCTCCTGTCACTTCCACCTCCTCCTCCAATCAACAACCGGTCATGGAAATTGATTGTTCTAATTTGCTCTCATTATTATTATGATATTAAGCACAATATACAGACACAGCTCACTGTCAGATCTGGGCAGCGCCGTCATTAGTTACAGGGGCAGGAGAATACGCCTCAGTGGGGCTTTCTCCCACGGACGCCAGCGTGTGAAGGAATCAGCCCGCGCCGCAGAAACACGCTGCTTTTTCTTAATAAGATTTGCCGCGCAGCCTCTCACTGAGGTGATGTAGCATCTAATTAGGTTCAATTCGGTGCGTCTGCGGAAGACGAGAAAGGAGATGTGATTAAGTTCCGCGTGTCAGATGCAGCATGTTCACGTGCAGCTGCTGGATGGTCTGTGCGAGTCCGCCTGCGAACGGCGCTCCTAATGAATGCTGCAGGATCCCGCAGCTTCTGCGTGATGTGCAGAGGAAATGACAATTAGAGGACACGCGTCCAGGCGGGATTGCCCGCGCACAGGCCTCACAGCCCGTCATTTAACTTTTAAAAGCTGCGTTTAACGCGGCGTTTTGTCATTGCAAATACGCCGCTTTTTCCAGATTTTTGACCCCTCTGGCTTGCCATAGCCCTTCTCGAGCACCTCCATCATCACGTCTGATGCAGAACAACCAGAGATAAGCAGAATTATCACTCTGGGTGCTTAAGGGACCCTCACCCCCTTCACAAGCCTGATTTGAGATGGTACAAATGAGACTCCAAAAGGCCAGAGCAAATACCATCAGAATCTGCTGATCCTGACATTAGCGCCGCAGCCCCTCCAGCTGTATGCGGCTCCACACACCAACCGCCTCCCATCAGCCCACACTATATTGGAAAGTGCTTACATTAACACCCAGTGTCTAACAAACCGCTTACGCTCCTTTAATTGGATTACAAGGAGCGCCGCGCTCCCATTGGTGAGATTAGGAGGATCCGGGCACGGAGCCGACCCCCCCCCTCTCCTCGTCAGGGAGGGATCCGATTGGTCGTCGCCCCGAACCACCTGCAGGTGCCAGATGTTCGATTGGCGGAGTGGCGCGGGAGAGGGTGTTCATTGGTCCATGACAGTGTAATAGAAAGGGGTGGGGGGGGGGCTGTCATGAAGCCGGAGTGTCTGCTCTGATCTGCAGGTGATTAATGAGACTATTATTTATTTACTGGCCTTAAATACAGTTTGTGGAGAGGCTGTTCTCTAAGTAGATTTAAAGGTCAATTCAGGAAACATCCAGCAGTTTGACCCACGCAAAAAAGGGGTTTGATACTTTTTTGTGCTTTAGATGTTTCAGCCCCTTTATTTTTAAAGTGATGACGTTTTTTTTTCCTTTTAGCCAACATCCACAAACTGTTCCCACTCGGCTCCACCATCATGGGGTCAAAAGGTTTTAGCTCTTGAGTGTTTAAGACACTTTCCTTTGGATATAATAAATGCACATTTATTCATTTATTTCTTAACCTTAATAGCAAAATGTTCAGACATTTAAAAAAGGTCAGTCTGGATGGTAAAATAAACATAAATTCGATGTCCACTTAAAAAAAATAAGAGAGAAA